>CM071612.1:1674536-2909536 GCA_036365135.1 Miichthys miiuy | reverse complement strand
GGCACTTTGAAGGCTCTTTGTGTGTGTGTGTGTGTGTGTGATGGAACACTAATGTAACATCAGCCATAAGGCCCAGTGATGATCCTCATAATGACGTCCTGAGGAGCTCTATCAAATGAAATCCTCGCTGTGTAACTGGTGCCCCAGGAGTCCTGGCATGTGTTGAAGGCAGGCAGAGAGAGGAGCGCGCAAACAGGCGGAGGAGGGAGGAGTGTGGACGGAAAACGGGGGGGGGGTGGAGGAGGAAGCTACGGAGATAGAGAAAGAGAGAGAGGGTGATGGGAGATGGTGTTAGGAGGCATCCGAAGGGGTGCTCGAGTCACGGCTCCCAGCTTCATCCTGGTGCCCCCAGTAGGGCTTATTAAACACCTGAGACACAAGCACCTCTTCCCAAGGCTGTGCCAAACTCCTGATAGGTTGCTAATGCGTCACCCTGGGGTGAGGAGCAGTTCAAAGACGGCGTGGGTGTCTGGGGGGGATCATTTGTGAAGCGGCATAATAAGCTGTAAGACATCAAGAAGAGCATTATCATTACACATTTCTCCCCTTGCATCATCTGACCCAATCTCATCAAATTATTGTAACACCATTCATCATTTAGTCACACACTACAAAATTTCTACAGTGAGGGGGCGAGCATTCTTACTGCGCGAAGGAAGTCTGGATGTTTGTGTGTGTGTGTGTGTGTGCTGTAAAATGCCGCAAGTGAGCAATGTGATGCTCCCTTCCTGTTGTCTCTGGCTGAACTTTAGACTCTGGACTGAAAGAACAGACATGCCAGATGAGGAAGTATGGGAGCGGGGAAGCTAAACACAACCTGTTACTGCACAGTCAGGAGGGAGGGAGGGATGGAGCGAAGAGCGGGGGGAAAAAAAAACACTCAAGAATCTGAAATGTCGGTCGAGTTAGAGCAGCGTTTCTTAAACTTTTCACACCTCACGAAGATATTTGTCTCTCCAGGTTCAGACATCATGACGGCGTGGGCCGGCCCTGTTCGGTTTTATTGTTGACTGACAGAGCTGCTTGGGTGCAGAAGAGGTTCTCCTGATCCGCACTTCCTGATATTTCACGTTTTGGAGACACGGCACAAGTCTTACTATCTTACCATCACATCGCATGTTAGCTCATAACTAAGCATGGATGCTTACCTGCATGACTGTGACTACAGAGCAGCAGAACTATTACAGGAAGTGCAACAATTATAGTTTGTCTGCTCTGGGCTACCGTAGAAAAAATGGCGGTTCAACATGGCGGACTCCGTGCAAGAGGACCCGCTCTCACTGTAGATATGAAGGGCTCATTTTGAGACAACTAAAACACAATGATTCTTATTTTCAGGTGATTATACACTGATGAAAACACGCTAATGAATATTATTTTCCATTTCTGCAAAGAAATCTTACACACTGGACCTTTAAGGTGGTATGAAATGTTCCTAAATTAATTTATTTTAATGAAATTATATATGTATTTCAGAGATTCCTCCGCATACCACCCAACATAGCTTGCATACCATTTTGTACCACAGTTTGAGAACCACTGAGTTAGAGGATATCACTGTAATCAATATGTATGCACTGAAAACACATGAAGGAGGACGAGGGGCACGCTGAAATATAATTCATAGCTCCTTTTTTTGAATATTTCACAAAGGATTTGCGTCAACAAATTTGACAGGATGTGAACAAAAGTATAAATAAAACACACAAAAAGTGGCGTGGCTGTGAGAAAATTATCTTATCAACATGAAACCTTGAAAGTAGGACGCTCGGACAAGTATATACAATATACTCATGCTGTCAGACAGCCCAGATTTCTAGACAATAAAGTGCTCACCTCTGGAGCTTCTCTTTATCCCCTGCAGTCCCACTCTGTTCCCAGTGGCCAACACAATAGGGCCCTACATACACAAAATGCTCTTGCTCTCAGCTTCACAACTCAAGGTTTTTTTGTTTGTTTGGGGTTTTTTTTGGTGCTCCACAATGAAATCTGAGAAGTACAATGGACTGGCCTGAGCCTGTTTGTCTGTCTGCCCGCCTGTCATGCACAATATCTTCTATCTTTTGACAAAAACTTACTTTTGGGGGGGTGAATGATGCGTGTCATGACTCTCTTTGTGTCACAGCATGGAAAACAGCACAGAGAAACTAGAGAAAAAAAAACCTTCTCTCAAACTCTGAAGTCATTTTGGCCGACGGTTTTATCCAAAGCGACTTACAGAGAAGGGAATCATACGCGTTGACACATCGATGACGCAGCCTTTGGGAGCAATTTGGAGTTCAGTATCTTGCCCAAGGACACTTTGACATGCAGAGGAGGAGCTGGGGATCGAACCGCCGATCATCTAGATTAGTGGATGACCCGCTCAGATTCTTGCCTTCTGTTATACTTTCTTATTTCTGTTTGAGAGATATATATATACCTATAAATCCATCTATCGTCTGTAACTTCTTATGCTCATCGTGGTCATGGACTGTGTACCCGGAGAGAACATGCAAACTCCACACAGAGGTTCGAGCCTCCTTTGAGGCGACAGTGCTAACCACTACACCACTGTGCCGTAACTAAATCATAACAGTTATCTCACGACACTTTCCATACAGAGCAGGTCTACGCTGTGCTCTTTATAATATTATCTACAGAGACTCAACAAGTCCAACCATGAGCGAGCACTTAGCGACCGTGGGTGGAAAGAGGACATTGACTCTACAGTCTGTACAGTATATATATATATGTTTAAATCATGATCTGTCCTTTTACTTACGGATAATTCCTCCTCTTCCTTCATATAGGCTATGTTGTGTTTTCTTCCGTGCTGCAGCTGACTCCTTTGTGATTTTCAAGTTATCTGATGTAACTGAGATGATTTGTTTCAACAGATTGCTGAATTTCCACAGCGAATGTTGCCACCTGTTTAGACATGGAAGGAGTCATTCAATATTCTGCTACATGTATGCTATTAATAATAAACCCGGGTTGAAGAGAGCTTTAAGGAGTGACTTATGGACTCATACATACATTTATACGTCTATTTATTCATGTGCATTTGTCATCAGCTAATTTATTTGTAAGTATGTGGCACTGTATGGTCAAGTGTGACTTCTATGGACTTACTGTGTGTAACTGTGAATGAGGCTGCAAGTACAGTAACAGTCAGGGATACAGTGAAAGGGGAGATAGAAGAGAACATGGAGATCCAGAAGAAAAGGTAACACAGAGAAATGGAGCGTTAGGACATCTGCTTGCTCAGGGGGCCTCCCCTGGTCTAGTGGCTGTGCGTGTGTGTGTGTGTGTGTTTGTCCAGGCGTCAGTACACCTGCACAGACTGAGTGGGTTGGCTCAGTGGGCTGGCGTGGAGCTCCGTGGATCCCCCTCCAGGCCAACTCTCTGTCAGGCCCTGCCAAGGTCAGCCTCCTGCCAGGGGTGGAGGCAGGGAGGAGAGGGGAGGAGGGGAGGGCGGAGGGAGGGGGCTTCAGCATGACCACCAGGCACACTGTGTCTAATAGCAACCGCAAAGCTCTTGCACACACACACACACACACTCCCAGAATGAACTTTAACACCGATACAGAGACATTCCTGATAAACATAGGGACACATTCAAAGGTTGGGGGGGGGTTCCTGCAGCAAGACTTATATATTTTTTTACTCAGCAAATAAGATAAGACAAAAGAAAAGCTAAAAAAGAGACGGAAACAGTTTGGATTAGCTGACAGAGTAACTATTGCTCCCGAGCTTAAGAGGATGAAAGGGTAGCTAGGAAAGTAACAAGGAGACCTGTGTGTTTTAAAACTGCTCGCTCCGTATTATGTCCATTCCACAGCTATCCGTTACCTGGATCATCTTACCGGGTGGCTAGACTCAGGGTGGAGCCTGAGACACTGAAGCCATCCTGAAATACCTGAGTCACCTACAGTATGTGCACACACACACACACACACACACACACACAAGAAGTGCCGAGAGCAAAAGGTTGTAATTGAAACATCGAGGGGAATCGGGAGAAGTGAAAATGCAACACCTTGACACCTACAGGATGACGGGGAAGGTTCACGGCGGCTCCGACCAAACATGTAAAGGTGTAATGATGAAAGGAGAACATTAGTCTGCTGGTTTTCTCTGAGTTCAAGCAGCATTCGAGAGAGAGGCAATAGAGACACCTGAATTATGTGGCAGCATTGAAGCAATTATCCACTGTCACTCCTCCACATCCCCCCACTGCTGTCAAGCCTGTCATCAACACTGGTGTGTGTGCATGGATTGATCAGCCACCAGAGCCTACAGTGTTGCTCTTTTGTTGCTCTTTTCTCAGCCAGCAGCCAGTTAGTTTTGTGGCGGCGAGACCTCGTGTTGTTCCCCTTTGGCAGCTCAACTCCCCCCCCTCCTCCACACACACACACAAACACACACCCCTTTTTACCTCCTTCCTCCCCTCACCTTCTTATCCCTCACCTCCCTCCACTCCCCTCCCAGGCGTTGGTTAGAGAGGGAACAGCCAGTGCTCTCCAAACACAAGGACAGAAGCTGCCAGCAGGTAGCCATGGCAACAGCTTCTCTCTCACCCGCCACTTCCCCGCTCGGTAAAAAAGGGAGTGTGGAAAATCGCAGGGCCCCCTTCTTCTTCTCCTTCTCCTCTCTGCGCTCTCACACAGCCCAAATTAGACGGGTCACAGTGTTTTTCTGGCACCCGTTTAAATAATCGTAGAGATGGATGTGCGTAAAGAGAGAGGGAGGAAGAAAGAGAGGTGAGGCGGGGGCACGCCAAGGAAGTAGAATGGGGGTGTTAATCAAAAAAAAAAAAAAAGACGCAGATTGCTGCACAACAAATGATTTTTTCTCCAGACGTAAGTCGACTGTGGTGGGCGGAGACAAGGATGCTTGAGATATTTGCAAGCCACGGTGCAGAACTTATCTTGCTAATGCAAGTGCAGGAGGGGAGGCTCGAGTCGTAATAATTTCAATTGCTGCGTCTCTACCTTGAGAGGATGTGAATGTCTGGGAGACAAATCAATTCCTTGTTCCAAGCTTGCTGTTAATGTGATTTTGAAGGTTCATTTCCAGATGCATCGCTGTAACTTGTAGCTTAGTGTCTGAAACATCAGAGTACATGAACAGTAGTGCTTATCCAGACCTCTTCAACTCTCATTTACTCATACATTGCTTCTGGCAGATATACTGTGCAGCTTTTTTACGGCGCACATGTTTCTATACACATCTGATGTAAAGCTCTCGGTGTCCTACTGAAAGTTTATGTATCTACTAAGAGGTGCTGATATTAAGAACAAGAAGCTGTATGATGGAAAACCCAGAGATGTTTTCTTTTCATGAGTTGCTGCCACAGGCCTGCTCTGGCTTAATAGCACGCTGGCTTTTGAAAATAATTCAACCCTGCTTATTTTCTACTTGATTTACTCTGTGCAAGCCTTCCCTCATCAGGCCGGGGTTTTGATATTAAGCCAAAATAAATCAGTTTCCCTTTTCAGCGATATGTTGAGCCTGCACCGGCAAGCAGAAAGAAAACTTTAGAATACAGCCACAGGATTACATCACAGCCAAACAATGTCTATTTTTACCCCGGCTAAAGTTTTTCTTACTTCCAGGAATTTCCAAAACAGGAGAAAATCTGTAAGATTGAGCGCAGTGCTGCAAAATTAAATTAAGCTGCAGTCATAAAAGCCGGGTCATAACGGGGATTAAACGTTGTCCAGGGGTGTTTGGAATTGCAATCTATGTAGAGTCAGGAGTCTTGGTGACTAGCTCCAAGTTTCTGTCTCAGAAGGTTTTCTTGTGGAAAAAGCTGTAATGCATGTACTAACGTTCTAATCCCAAAATGCAGAATAATTGTCTTTAATAATACGTAAAACTTAATGACAATATAAAGAATGGACAGAGCATGCGGCTCTGGCCGCCACCATGTTGGATGTACAGCTTCCTCCACCTTCTTCGGCAAACACCTGGATCTTCGGCAGACCTAATGACGCCTCGGAGCTCTAATACGCCATCTGTAACGGCACCTACCTGTCAATCAAAGCGTCCACGCTCTTAATCCTGCATAACTTTAAGCCTTAATATAATCTGAACAGGTGAGTTGTATATAAATTCACCCTCAGTACAGTTGTCATGAACGGGGAAATTAGCTACAGAGACCAAAACTGTTTTTTGTACCAGGCTGTAAACATGTTTATTTCTGCTGTGAAGTTGGACATTTTAACATGGGGACTTATGGAGACTTCTGGAGCCAGCCTCAAGTGGACGAGAAGAGGAACTGCAGTTTTGTACTTCACTTCACAGCCACGGAAGTTGCCGCTTGGTAAAACTGTAAAAAAAAATGTTCAATTAATGATTTTATTGTATTTCTAAGAAGGCGGGTGGTGTATAATCAAATGCACCGCCCTTATTACGAGGTTGGTTTCACCAAGTGGA
Source organism: Miichthys miiuy (assembly GCA_036365135.1). Lineage (NCBI taxonomy): Eukaryota > Metazoa > Chordata > Actinopteri > Sciaenidae > Miichthys > Miichthys miiuy. Next base: position 2,903,113 of record CM071612.1, on the reverse strand, counting down.
CGTCTGCAACACTGAAAGCTGCAAGTTCAACGGTGCATTCAGCTAAACGCGTGAGAGAGGTCACTGACATGATGTTCAGGTGCCGTCCCGAATCTCTTAGAAATTCAGAATCAAGCCTGCAGTGTGTGCATGAGTGTGTGCATGAGTGTGTGTATGTGTGTTGTGTGTGTGTGTGTGTGTGGTACTCTCACAAGCTTTGCTTGACTTCCCCACATTGATACCAGATGGCCCTTCCCATCATGGCCAATGGAGGAATTCAGCTGGCAGGACCCCTTCTTGTTCGTGGTCAGTGTGTGTGTGTGTGTGTGTGTGTCCCTCCCTGTGCCCCTCCTCTCCCACCACACACTGACCTATTTGTATTCTGGGCAGAGCAGAGCAGATGAGGCTCCAGGCCCGCTGCCCTGCTCCCCTCTAGCCTGTCCCCCCGGGAGGGCATCTGTGGGTCTGCACTGGGCAGATAGGGCAGACCCATCATGGCAGCACTTTAAAGACCACCTCACTGGTCCGCGGAGAGGGAATATGTTTGGATTTGGGTGTGTTGGCCTGCTGAGATGTCCCTCCTTCCATTTCTTTGTCTCAGGCCGTGTTGTGACTGGTGTTCTGGTGACACCTGAATCCGGTATGAACCTGAAAAGCATCAACACGATCAGGAAAATGACGCTAACACGTCTACTGTAACTTAGCTCTCCTTTGCAATAAAGGCACACTTTGAAATGAACTGATAATTAGAAGCCGGTGGGCGTCGAGACTCTTATGTATCCCACTGATTAGTCACTCTAGAAGGGGCACGTCTCCATCCTCTCCAAGCCGACGCGTGGTCAGCCCATACTTGTTGTGCGAGAAACTAAGATGGGCTCATTTGAAATCACCCAAGCATCTCTGATAGATCCTTATTTTTAACCCTGCTGCCCTTCTCTTCACATGCATGCACCCTGCAAACATTATTTGTTGATTTGCAGTAACGCACACACAGACAGGCGTGCCGAGCCATAAAGGAATGCAGAGCAGTATAATCACAGCATCATCAGCTCTGTCCTCTGAGAGAGCGGGGCCAATAATGCCCCTCTAATTGAATAACTTATCCACAGCTATTTCCCAGGGGGCCAAGCTGCAAGGCACAGTCACCGAGAGAGAGAGGGGGGCAGATGGCGCTGAGCAGAGCAGAGCAGAGCAGAGCGGAGCAGCATCCTCTAACTAAAGGTGGAGTTAGACAAACACGTAATCAGTCAGTGTGACGCCTTTTCTAACAGAAACTTTGCTCCTCTCGCTTCATATCTCCAAGAATGAGTTGTTGCAAGACGCGCACTTCAAATCAGACCTACTGTATCTGATGAATAGGCAATAGGCACTCAAACCTCTCTCTCTCTATTAAAGCTCAGTCTTTGTTTCCCCTCTTTTTTCTCTTTCGGCATTGTTGAATCTCGCCGTGTGCGTCGATGTAGGAGAGTACGGCTCCCCTGTTATGTGAGGATGAAAAGCCTTCTATATCCCCGAGCCTGAGGGTGAGGATTATTCCCCTTAAGACCTCCCAAATTCTGGCTCCTTGTTCAGCCACCCTTGGGCTCACTACAGGGGGTAACTATACATTCTGTTTCCCTTTTCTCCCATCAGACACCACCCTGAGAGAAAACGCACACACATGCTGTACATAATACATTCCAAGTAAGCACTGCTGGGGTTTTCGATCATTACATCCTTCTGACGCTCAGCGGCTGTGTCAAGAAAATGTATCTCCAGACTGTTGGCTGATCGTACGGCACTACAGGATGTACAGTAAGAGAGCTGAGCTCGCTAGGAACGATGCCACATGCCAACACCTCACAGTGCCAGTTTGATTGAACAGAGATCTCCACTGCTGATGATTCAGTATTTTTTATATTTATTTTTTTTGCCGGCTAACTAGCTGAACTCCTCACGGGGTGAGCTGTACCTCATCAGCACGCATGATGTCTACCCAGGTCGATACCTTTATGCCCACAAGCATAGTTGAAGTCAATGGAATTTTTATTAGGAAACAATAATGGGAGTTGGAGGGTGGAGTAGTGGGGGTATGAGGTGGAGAAAGCAAGGTGTAGGGAGAGGTAGTACATTGATTTACCCTTCATAGTTCGTTGCACTACATTTACCCAGCAGAGTGCTCAAATTAGTGCCCTCCAGCTCTCTCCCAATTAGTTTCCACAGAGACGAGGTGTAAAGCCAGTCACTGGCCTCATTACCTCTCCTCCACTCGCTCCCCTCCACCCAAGCACCCGCCCTCTCCCTCTCCCTCTCTCTCTCTTTCTGAGTAAACCACCACCATCCTCCTCCAACTCTGTTTCTCTCTGTTTTTTAGTTTCCCCCCTCTCTCTATCCACTTCAGCCTCTCTCTCATCATCTCCTCTCCACTTTTTTTTTTCCATTTCAGTCCCCCCCCCTTATATTTGTGCTCTCTCTCTCTCTCTCTGTCTGTATCTCCCTTTTCAACATTTCCCCTCTGTTTAAAGTGCAGAGCAGAATTATGGGGAGAAAGTACAGTCATCTCCAGGAACATTAAGCAGGGTAGACTGTCAGAGTCAGAGACTCGACTACCTGATGAAGAATAGATGATGTTTCTCTTTCGTCGCCGTGACTCTGTGGAGCTCTGCGACTCCAGCACAGTCAAGGATAACCACTAATACAATAGAACAACCCCTTCAGCATTTATTTTAATCATATTCAGACCTTTGCCGGAGAATTCGGTGGTGTGGTGCGGTCAAACAATGAAGCAAAGTTAATAGATTTGATGTTTGTGTCAATCACACCCTGTGTTATCAACTGCAGAATAGTTTTTTACACTCTGACACTCCTCTGCTGTGATGTCTTTACTCTTGAGTTCAAACAGCTAGAGGTGGCATTCATCTTGTTGTCTGTTCCAAGGCTAGATTGCAAAATTACAAGCCAGGTGAAGCAGGTAAACCTCCCCGGGGTATCAACCACAACTTCCTGGCATGCCAATTATGCTTTGAATTTGTTTGGGAATATACAGTTTTTTGGACCTAGGAACTAGGAAACCAACTTTTATTCCAGAAGATTTGCCTGATGTCTCCTCTCAGACCGCTATATGACGAATAAATGTAGAATGTACAAGCAACTAAGAGACGCACAGAGAAGTAAACTCCAGAGTCCTGTTTGTCTGAGACCGAGACGAGGCCGAGTAAAAATGTGGTTGATTCCGAGACAAGACCTTCAAAAAGAAAGTCTTTCAATTCAAGTGCTACAACACTGATGCACACGTCTACAGCATTTAACAGCCCCATGCATTTGTACATACAGTACTTATGAGGACCTGTTGCCAAGAAGGTACCTGACAATTAAAACTGTGGATATCTCATTCACACTCGATGGTTCACTCTACAGTGAGTCACGTCACGTCTGTAAACTACAACGCATTGCACTGTGAGACTGAAAGTATATATAGTATATATAGTATATTGTAATATAGATTAAAGTGCACTATATATTAAATAGACAAAGCCACAGGTAGGCCATGGTAGTCTGCAGTGTGCACTGTACCTGATGGGTGATTAAAGGCAACCAGATATAATACACAGAGAGTGTGGAAGTCTTGGTGGGCCAATAGGGGCTAGCAGCTCAATTTTACCCTGAAGCCCCCTAACGGGTTAATCCCCGGTCTGTTCAACCATCGCAGCTATCACTGTTCACTCCAGATACACCAAACTTTTTAGACTACATACAGTACTAGTCAAAGGTTTGGACACAGCGTCAGTCTGGCTGAGATTTATGTCCAAACATTAAAATAATAACTTGATGATAGTTCAGGCAGCTCCACCTCTCTCTGATTGGCTAGTTCTCATATAACTGCCAATAATAAAGTCAACACGGTTGATTTCGCTCCTCAGATGTTCTCAAAAGTGAATTTATTGTTGGAATAACGTACAAAAAAAAATATATATCTGTTGTTGGACTTCTTCTCTGGGGGGTTTCCCTCTAAATCTGAATGCTGGGAAATCTTTGCTGGCAAGTCACCACCCGATGCATCCCTGATAAAAACGGGCGTGACAAGAACACATCTGGGCATTTGACTGTACTTGGCTGCGTGTGGACCTTTTGAATTGGAACAGTACTTGGGCTGTGACTGATGATGTTTCTTAAGTCCACAAGGACCCGAGTGCAAAACAAGAACACAGATTGAGAAAGGCTAATGGAAAACATTCACTGTTGTTTTTACGGTAAAAAAACTGGCAGCTGTGGTTGCCAGAATTTTACCGTAATTAATATTACATTTAAAAAAATGTTAGTACTTTTGATTTCATGTTCAAGGTCGGTGTTTTATTCCATATTTCAAAAAGTCTGTAGACATTACGAGAAAAAACTGCCAAACCATGACGGTAAAAGACCGTAAAATATGCAACTGAATATTACTGTCTAATTAACAAGTCTCTAATATAAAATACTACTTTATTCTTACTGTATGTGTTTTACTGTATACGGGAAAACACAGTCACACTTTATGGAATATTTTACAGTCTTATACTGTCACTTACTGTCACAAACATCAGTGTGGTAGCATTGTCCCTGTGAGCAAAAACAGCTGTGCCTAAATAGAGCCTTGCTGAGTATAAAGTATAAAAACATTTCTCAAATTCAATGCTAGCTGTTCAGTGAATTTGCACATTTGACCTCGCTTTATACACCCCGGTGTGACGGACATGAATTAATCAGTCATTTGTCTGATACACTGCTGGTACGGCCACATAATTGTTCAGAAATTCTCGTTATTGATGATGTTTCTTGCATGGGAGTGCAAAACAACAACACGGATTGAGAAAAACTCATAATAGTTTGGCAGGTGTGGTTGACTGGAATTTTACCGTAATAAATACGGTATATCCTTTTCTAATATTACAGTAAAACCATGTTAGTACTGTTGATTTCACGAATAAGGTTGGTGTTTTATTATGGTAGCATCGGCACTGTGAGTATATTATTTTTTTATGCTATGAACTATCACTTTTTGTACACAAAGTAAAATTGCAGAGAAACTATGGTAATTTTTTCCCCAAATTCAATGCTAGCTGTTCTGTGACATGATGGACATCAATTAGACAATCTGACGTCTGATATCTGACAGATTTTGCATTTTGAAGGAATTAATTCGACATATCACCGGCTACAACCGCTCAGTTGTTTGTTTTTATCTAAATATAGAATTAATTTTCTCACAAACACTACGATACGAGTACCCTCGGTATATATCCTTGGCCTTGGAACAGACAAATTTTGCCTGTAGAAAAGCAAACACCCCCCGATCGTACCCCCCAGCAATTTCTCCCTCCCTCCCTCCCCTCATGTAGAAACCCAGAGAGAATCTGGGTGAGGTGTCAGGCCAATGTACTGCCTGCAAACAAAAGCCACCCTGTCCACCCCAGACCCAGATGTTCCTTATTGATCCCCCTGTGGGTTTGGCTGAATGTAACCGCTCCAAAATTTCTCTCTCTCTCTCTCTCCCTCCCTCCCTCCCTCTCTCTCTCTCTCTCCTACATGCTTACACCACTCACACAGTGTGCAAATGTGTTACTCTGTGCTTATGCTCATGCATGTCCAGTCAAAAGCTAGAAGTGCTGTTTCCCATCTGAAGTTTATACTGCAACAGCCAGCAGTTTGGGAGTAGTACCCACCACCACCCCTCCTGATTCTCTTTGTCTCTCTCGCTCTCTCTCTCTCTCCCTCATGTCCAACGATCCCGTCCTCGACAGCCCCTCTTGGCTGTTTCTGGTTAATAATGTAGCATGCCTCACTGTCTGATGTTGCATTGGGTTGCTGTGGCACTACAGGGAGGTTGTCTACCTTTCTGGGAGACGCTGCAACTGGTTGCCAAGGAGTTGGTTCCAAGGAGAAGGAGGAGGAGGAGGTGGGGGGAGAGAGAGTGTAAAGTAGAGGTCTGGCAGAGGCAGAGCAAGAGAAAACAGCAAAGACAAAGAGAGTGAAAGGAAACAGACCGGGAGTGAGAGGGGGGGAGAGAAAAAGAGTGTAAGAGACTGAGCAAGGCAAACCAGCCCAGCCCTGTGTACTGTAGTAAAGCATAGCTCGTGACAGTCTGCACAAATCTTAGTCATAATGATAAAAAACAGACAAAGCAGGTGGAATTCTTCTGAAGGCAGGTTTAGCGTAAGAGATACAGCACTGAGGATTGTTGGTGGTGTTTGTCAGAAATGTCCTTTGGTGTGATGTGGGTGGTACCGTGGAGCTGATAGGTTCATTGTGTGGATTTCACAGACGCTAGGTAGGTAGTAAGGTGGGATAAAAATGTCCCTTAAATTCCCAAGAGAGGCGTTCACGCTCACATTTTAACTTTCCTTATAAAATCAAATCAAATTAAGACGTGATAGTTTGTAGATTGCGGGTGGAACGTGTCAATCACAGGCTGCACAGTGTCTATTTATGTCAAAGGTCTTCCCCTACAGCCACCAGGTTCACACACACACATATCCACATACGCAGATTCGCCGTAACTGCTTGATATATGTATGTAAAAGCTGACTCTACGCCTTCGAGCCTTAGAACAATATCCTCGCAGTGGTTAATCTGATTCTGTAGCAAGGCTAACGCAAGCAGGGTTGTGTCAGAGATGTCTCTTTTTTACCAGCGAAGCTGCTCCTACATCAATGAGATTGTCTTTATCTGCCTGCTTGCAGCTTGGGCTCAGATTCTGCCCTCTATATACGGGTGCTGGGTCGTGGGAGGCATGTGGGCGAAGGTGCGTGGCATCCGGCCTAATGCACAGCCTGAAGAGAAATACTAACACTTCATATTCACTGTGACTTCAACACCGCCACAGTTGAGGCTCTCACATTTGGATAGAGATTTTCAGTGAATGAGTCACAGGTTTGAGAGATATTCCATGGGACATGGTCTTCTAATTTAGTTGTGGTGTGAAATGAAAAGAGTGGAAAGAAAACCGATTGCAGGCATCCGTGTTGCGTTTGTCAGCCGCACAAGAGAGCCGCTGCGTCGAGTGTCATCTATCTTAATATGAGGGGGAAAAAAAAAAAACGCAGTTTATAAAAGTGCCTGCCACAAAGTGCTCCTCCTCAAACCCCAGGACTGCCTTGTGTTTGACTCAGGATATTCCCTGCTGTACCACATTCCACTGTTGTTCCGTTATTCTGGACCGGGTCCCTCCTGCCTCTTCCTGCCAAAAAACGCTCCCCATAAACACACATCCAACCCTGCAGTCCTCGCTCCGCGGGGGGCATTCCAGGAGTGTTAGTTTTCTACGCACACACACTGTACATCCAGACACATTGTGCCCTCAAAATACAATAAAAATGAACATTTAAGAGGAAATCTTATGCACGTTTCAGCTGCATTATATCAATCGGTAACACCAGACGCTGTCTTGTCTTGAGAAATGTCAAAAGGAGATCAACCAGCAGCGCGTCTGTGATCAATTTCAGCCCCCAAAAAACTGACCAACGACAGACAACAACATCACATTTACGCACAGCTGTTGCTTCACCTCTCACTGACTCGAGCATGTTTCCTCGAACTCAGTTCAGCTCCAGTGTGCAGAACTTTTTATTGAGACTGATTTTTTAATCATAAAAGGGGAGATATGGTGTTGAAACATTCAAGTTGAAGTTACTTGCCTCGTGTTTCTTGGCAGTTTTACAACTCCCATTATCCATGAGGTAATGGGAGGCGCCCCAGCAGTTGTTGTTGCTTGGCCCCCTATCAGTAGTACACATTCGAGACACTAAGTGTCTTTTATCAGGCTCGGCGAAGAGGGGGAATGATTTCACTCCTTACCCCCGCCTGTTTTTCGTCTATAGTCTCATCTGATGCTGGTGTCAATTTGATTTTTACTAATCAATCTCTGTTTTTCAGTTTCTATATCAGGTACTTCTGGCAAAACTTTTAACCTACACACCATCTTAGCACTCGCTCTCCTTCATATCTGTCCAGGAGCAAGTGCACATATGGTGGTCAGCGTGTTCAGACAAACTCTTGAGGTGTTCCCGAGTGAAACCCTTCACATCAATTATTCAGTTCGATCACCTAGCCTCCTCGCTGTCTCTCGTCTTAGTCTACCCGTCGTCTTGCTGTAGAACGACCCACTCCGGCGTACAGGCAAGGCGCAGTCAGGGAGGACGAGGCGGAGGAGGAGGCGGGGGGCAGCAGTAGCAGCAGCAGCAGCCCCTGTAAGATAGCCTGACTGGAGCCAGAAGAGGACTGAAGCAGGAGTATTCATTAAAGTCGCCCCCAAGAGCACAGGCATAGGAGAGGATAACAAGACCCTAGGGTGGCTGGTGTGGGCCCTCACTCCTCAAAAACCATAAATGTATTCCCCTTCATCCAGACAAATCCACAGTCTACTGTGTCAGCAAAAATATGCACACATACACACACACACACACACACATCCACCTTTGCTGGAACATAGACTCTTCACTTTTTGTTTCACCTTACACTTTGTTCACAACTTGAAATATGAGATGAGGAAAGATTGTTACAACCTGGGTTATTTTGTTATTGTTGTTGTTGCTTTTGGTGATAAATCTGATGGAGGAACTATTTTATTACGCCAGACGTCTGCAGGGCAGCTAAATAAGAAATCAGACGCACTTTAAAACTCCTTATGAGTGTTTGCTGACTTCCAGTGTTTTAGTTTCTCCCCTTACTGTAGTGATGTAGAAGTGTAGCCCAGGATGTGTCACACACGTGTCAAACTTTCACCGAAACACCTTTAAGTCTGGTATAAAGTTTAATATTTTGGGAAATATACTTAATATACTCATGCTTGTGTGATAAATACACTATTTGGCCACACCTGTCTTGTTGGAGGGCTGTTTTTCAGGCCCCTTATCTCCAGTGAAGGTCTATGCTAATGCTTCAGCATACCAACACATTTTGGACAACGCTATGCTTCCAACTTTGTGGCAACAGTTTGGGGAAGACCCTTTTCTGTCCATAAAGACATGGTTTGATGAGTTCGGTGTGGAAGAATTTGACTGGCTCCGCAGAAACCAACCCTGACCTCAACCCCCATCGAGCACCTTTTGGGATGAACCTGAACGGAGATTGCGAGCCCGGCCTTCTCGTCCAACATCAGTGCCCGACATCATAAACGCTCTACAGAATGAATGGGCACAGATTCCCACAGAAACACTCCAAGAGTGGAAGCTGTTATCGCTGCAAAAAGGGGGACGAACTCCATATTAAAGTATTTGAATACAACATCCCTGTTGGTATGTTGGAGTCAGGAGACTTGAAACGAACAGGCCTAGGGTGGCTGGTGTTACGTTTATCCAAAGGTAACAAACATCTCTCTTCTTTAATATGTATAAAAACCAAAGTGTAAAAAACGAGAACTCGCCAAACTATTTCTTGGCTGGAACTGGTGACTAGTCCTAGCGCTGTAGGCTTTGTTACCTTTGGACATCGTCAGGCACTTTTCCCCCGTGTTTTTTGTGCTAGGCTAAGCTAAACAGCCGCTGGCTCCAGCTGCATATTTATCACACAGATATGAGAGCAGCATCAGTCTCCTCGTCTAACTCTTAAAAAAATGTTGATCTCTTATGAGTGAAAGCTGCTTCCTGGTTTGTCTTTTACCATAGCTTACGTTCAGAAAGTGCAACTGCACAGTTTCACAACAGTTTTCACACTTACGATAACAGCAGATGTTTTCTGCACGTTCACTTTCGTTTTTACATTATTTGGTTTATTTATAACTTTTTTGCTAAAGCAGAAGTGTTACCACATCGCCGACGACGATGGGAACGATGGCCATAGCTGTGAAAACAGACCCAGGTCTTGTTTTCTTCCTTTTATGTCAGGCAAGGCAACCAAAGCCTGTGAGTACACTCTTTGTCTGTTGACTACTGGTTATCCAATAACTCTCATCTCCATGCATCTCTGCGGAGGCGCAGAGAAGCATTTAAAAGAGCCATAACTAACCGAACGACTCCTAGAGGAGGCTGCTCTGACTGACGTATGTGTCGCCAGCGTCTCTGAGATCTAACTGCAACAGGGCTTGTTGTTTCTCCCTTGTCTGCCTGGCCTGGCCTGGCCCGTTGGGCCCCATACCACGGCTTTCCAGAAAGACCCCCAAGCGATGCTGCATTGAGCCAGGCTGAGCAGTAAGCTGAAATTAAAGCTGTTTCACTGCGGTTAGTTAAATAGTTGGACAGTGAGAGCATGGGGTGGCCCGGAGTCAAGGCTAAGGCTGTCTGGGCTAGTGAGTGGAAATCTCAAAAAAGGCTAAAGGGGGGGTTGAGGAGAGGAGAGGAGAGGAGAGGAGAGGAGAGGAGAGAGAGGAGAGGAGAGGGGAACATGCAAAATAAAGGATTAGAGGAAACTCTCATAGTGACCTGGTTAGAAGGTTTCTGGGATTTTGGTGAAGCTAGGAAATGGGTGTGAGTACCGCGAATAAGTTTACTGTCACTGCTCCTTTGCGTGCTTGTATGGCAACACACTGGGAAGGAATGCATTACATAGAAGATAAGATATTCACTCAACAGGACGTACACGGAGTTAGCGCTCTCTGGTCGTCTGAAAGTAAACAGGGGAGGCTGAAAGATACTCGTTAATGTGCTTCATTTTGTCCTAATTCATCTATAAATAGTTGGTAGTAACACTGCTGATCATGTGTTGTCTGTTCGATGGCCTGTGGCTGGACTTCCAACGACAGACTTGGAAGTGTTTATTGAATTATATAACTGTTCGGCATAAATCTGGGCTAAGGAGCAAAGTGTGGGTCTACACGGTTCCCTTCTTACCCCCCATGACTCGCTTTGGGTTTGACCACAAAAGTCCAGCCCCACATTCTTCGGCCTCTGCTCACCGCGTTTTTTTTTTTTTGTTGTTTTTTTCTTGAGAAAAGTCTGTGCTCTTTTTTTTCACTCAAATAAAAATGAATCAAACCACATCAAACATGTCAGCAGCAAGTTTCCTGACAGATGATTTCATCTCCCGGGCCTCTGGTCTCTCAACCTACAGCGCATACTGCAAGTATCCCGCGTGAAGGTAATCACAACATCGCTTTTATTTTCTATTTTTATGCACGTTGGACGCCATACAAGAGAAACATTTTCCTAATGTTTCCAGTGAATTGGCCATACATAATGACTGGAAGAGAGGAGAGTGGGATCTCTAAGCCAAGTTCCTTTAAATCCACAGGGGTTCACGCAACATATGGATCAGCCCTCCAAAAGGAGCAGGAGCCAAGACATCTGTGTGACTAGCAGAGACTGATCCCCTTCTACCAGAACACTGGGAATAGGGAGCCCAGGATTATCTGGTCACATTGCATATCACGGGCGTATATTCTCTGCACGCCCAGCTCTCCATAAAGTGTCACAATTTGAATAAAACATCCCAATTAGCATGTGCTGTTTGATGCACACACACGCACATATATATATATATACACTTGTGATTTTTTGTGCACGATCATATCTGAAATTGTGAAACACTCGGAGTGAGAAGAGTGTATCTTTCCCTTACACTAATCTACTCTGCGTGGAGGTTTTCATTATCCACTATCCACTGTGTTCCTGTTCAGTGGGGTCTCTGTGCCCAGTTAAGAGTCCCACTCGCCTGAGGGTAAAAGGATGGTAATGGGGATGACGGGAGAGAGCAGGGCTTAACTATTTCAGTGCATTATGTTTTACACTTGCAATAATGTAGCAAAGGTAGAAGATTATTTCATCACCGCGTGATTATGATATCCACCGCGCAGGGCGAGTAGATTTCTTAAATGAAATGGTGGACGGCTGTTGAGACTGTGACACCAAGCTGCACTTGAGATTTGTCGGCGCACGTTGATATATATATATTTTTTTGCACAGCGTATTCTGAAGTTACGTGTAAACATGACAAGAGTCGGCGTTTTGTACGTGCAGCAGCGTACAGGAATGAAAGCTTGTGTTCTCTCACATATGTGACCTCCTGTGTCCTAGAATGTTGCCTCCACCCAACCACACCCCCCTGGTACACACACACATGCAAACACACACACACACACACGTATTCCACCCTAGACAGGCCAGGTTGCCAGAGCTACACAAACTCCCACCCATTAGCGGCAGGATTCCAGGATAACCATGGCAACCAGTCTCTCACCCCCGGGGAGACGAGCAGTAGAACTGAAAGGCTCCATTCAATTTCCACATCCCAGTACAGCACACACAAAAGGACACACATGCACACTTTTTTTTCACACACTAACACACACTTACTGACGAGCACACACACACACACACACACAGACATGGACACGTCCAACGCAACCCACTTGCTCTAACAGCCTCGCAGTCACTCCAGCCTTCCCTGCCTGCCTGCCTGCCTGCCTGCCTCCACTGGGGTGAGTGGGAGCTTGTTAGAGAGACCGCACACTACATCCTCTCACCCACCAGTCCTCGACTGCACATACACAGTGCACCAGTGAAACATTAATTACACCTCACTCATTGTGATTAAACACACTTTTAGAGGAAGTCGACAGACTCTTTATTTTATGCACAAAGATTATCTTTCTCCCTCTCCTCCCTCCCTCCTCGAGGCATGAAGCATCTTCTGAATGACACCTCATGAACCGGGTCATCTTCTTTTTCTGACTGCATCCACGGTAACAACATGGCATGTGCATTCTTGTCTACCATGGGTGTTATGTCACAAGGCTAGTTGCAGGGCAGGTGAGATTTGTATCATGTAGCGTCATTTTCTTCGACACCTCGTCTGCAAACGAAAGGTCTGAGAGAAATTATGTAACACAGAGCAAGGGAGGAAGAAATACTGGTGGAAGAAGAAGAAGTGGCGTCACAGTAGTGAATTCAGTGGCTAATAAGGATGTAGTTATGATCGCTGGTGAAACCCTCCATCCCACTTGAGTGGGAGCATGCTCCCCGAGTCTCCTCCGTCTCAAACAGACGAACGTACACGGTTGGGTTTAACCAAGAGGAGAGAGAAAAGGTTAATGACGCACAGTGGGAAATCAACCTCTAAGTATCACAGATAGTATCACAAGAAATGGGGATGGAGAGAGGTGTATAGAACGGGTAGAAATAGGTTATATGAGAAGGAGCAGGATGATGAGATCCTGAGAGGAAGGAAGGGCGATGAGAAGGTACGGGCATGAAGACACAGTCAAAGACTGAAAAAACAGAGCTGAGAAACGCAGGGTGTTGATTATCTCCTGCTCACATTAGAGCCCACACAGACCATTAGACGTGAGCCCAGCATGAATCAATTTGGAAATGATCTATTCAAGAAAGTCTTGAATAGATCACTCACACAGGATTCAGCCTTTTTTTTTAACCGACACAATGCGGCTTGTTTTTGTCGTCTTGACGGCAGACGGCGGGGAGGTGAAGGTGTCTTCGCGAGGGTGCAGCGTGTCTTGTTAAGATGGATGGACAGGAGGGAAGACTGGCAGAAATTAGGTCAGTAAATATTATAAAAGGGTGTGGTGTTGTTCTGGAAACAATGTAGGAGAGAGGGAGGGAGGAAGGGAGAGAGAGAGAGAGAGATCTGGAACAAGGGAGGGATGGAGGAGGAGGAGTGGAGTGAGGCTGGCACTAATGACGGGTGCGCCCAGGGCCACACAAGTACAGCTGTCTCCCCTCCCAACTTCAGCAATGTCAGATCAGCATAATAAAACCCAGTGTGTGTTAGTATGTGCTCACAGGAACAGCTGGGTGGCTTGGCGAAAAAGGGAAAAAAGTGAACAAGGAGAGGAGACTTGTACATCTCCAAAATCCTGTAGAGTTTCTTGAACGAATCCCATTTGCGGTTCTCGGAGACGGAGAGTTTAGAAAAAAGGGAGCTGGTGATGGTGGACAAATCACTTTGCTTTCATCGAGTTTTCCAGGGGCTGACGTCAAGAGTGTGTCCTGAGCACACTGAGTCACACACATGCAGCCTCTTCTCACCACCTCGCCTTTGTGTTAGTGTCCTTGGTGGCCTCGTGTGGACGTACACGCACACGCGCTCGCACACACACACACTGAATGATGTAAGAAGTGCTTCTCCAACCTCCGACTCACGCCCTTATCGCTGATATCACACGCCCGGGGTCTGACAGGGCTTAACCCTGAACACACAAGATAAAGTCACCACCCTATGCCGGGCTTGATCTTTACATATTATTTGCACTTTTATCGGATACATGTAGGAGGACGTCTGCCTGTCTGACTCACTCCTTGTCTGTCTGACCACCCCCTCCTTCGAGCCTAGCACTCTCTTTGTGTCTCTCGTTTGTCTCTTTCTCCTCCTCTCTCTTGTCTGTGTTTGTCTTAATCATTGCTGAGGTGATGTGAGCCAGGCAGAGCCGCTGGATAATGTGATTAGAAGAAGCTCAAGGCGCAAGGTCTCTCTACGCTCTGATGGTTCCAGTCGACCGGGGACTTCGGTCACATTTGTCAGAGATCTCCAGCCTCACCTCGCCTTGTCCGAGATGTCTACAAGCACAGCTCGCCACCGAGTGTTTGGCCAGCACGTGTGTGGCAGTTTTAAAGTGCACGTGTGACATGTGTGTACATACATACATATTTGTAACTCCCGTGTGTGCGGGATACCAAGTGTGTTTTTCAGGCCTCCAGAGGCCGCACAGATGAATGAAGCACTGGATCAGGTAAGCCGGGGCGATACTCCCTCAGCATGTAGCTGCAGCTGGCCCCCGGGGGGATTTTTTCGAGTAGTGTGTCTGCCAGACCGCTGGGGGAGGAGGTGGAGGAGGTGGAGGAGGAAGAGTGGCTCTCATCAGGAAAAAGATGAAGAAGGTTTAGACATGACAGGCGTGTCATTAATCACAAGATTCTCCAGGCGGTGTTCGTGGATCTACCTGCTCTCGATGGAAGGAACCAAAGGAACGGACTGGACTAGTCATGGGAATAGGAAGCGCGCACACACACGTGTGTGTGTGTGTGTGTGTGTTTAGTTCTGTGTTTCTTCTGTGGCTTCATTATTGCCCAATTCCCTATTCCTTCTGCCGTTTCCTGGCGCTGGCCATTTACCATAAGCCCCTCTGGCAGCTACATCCATGACAGGTACAGAGAGAGAAAAGCACTCTGTAGGAAGCAAATCTGTCACCGTGCTAACTAAAACATGTCAGTGTGGTGGTGGTGGTGGTGCTCTGAGTCTAGGTGCACACACACACTCTTGCATGCTTGTGCAGTGTGGATAGCTGATTGGAATCCAAGGCTGGCTATAGTGAGGAGTTTATTTCGTAGATTTAGAGGAAAGGAAGAGACAAGGAAGGAGCTTTGAAAGAGCCGGAGCAGGCGGTGTAAGAAGGATGGGGATGGGGAGAGAAATCAAGGCAGAGCTAAACTATGAGCCGCAGTGAAATGTGTCAGTGTGTGTGTGTGTGTGTTCCCGGCCTCAGGGGAGCAAACTCCTCTCTCTGGACTAGACTGAGCCCACCTGAGTCTCTCTCTCTCTCCCACCCCTCCAGCTGTTCTCTCCCTCTCCACCTCTCCTCGCCTATCTCCATCCTCTAAATTAACTCCCAGTGTCTGTCTGCGACTCCAAGTCCAGCTCAGGCTCAGATGAGCCCGTTTTACAGTACATCGCTCATGCATCTCTGCAAGTTGTGTAACGTTTTGTTGCCTTCAAACCAAAATTATCGATTTGAATTGCATATAATCTCCTGCAGAGTAAAAGTTGAGCTCTTAGCATAGATACTCCGTGACCTGTAATACTTTGTACTGTCGGCTGGAGCGCAGTGTGTGTTTTCTCTGCTCAGATAACTCCAGCTTTTAGTCTGTGCCACAAGCGGTGCAGTATGAATTCCCATATAAGGCAGGAGGACCCTTTCTAACCTTCTCCTCCTCCTCCTCCTCCTCCTCCTCCTCCTCCCCCTTCACTCCTTCATTGCAACCGGCTCACAGTGTCAGCTCATTCTTCCTTTTCTGCTGCTAAGACTGTGGTCTAATGCCCTTAAGACACACACACACAACCTCACACACACTCTCTCAGGCAAATATCTTGCCTGAGAACAGCAGTGTGTCAATGAGCACTTGTCATTCACTGGAATACCTGTCCGGACATCTGCGTTTTCTTCCGTAAGCTCCACGATAGTGTAAATATTACACCAAAGCTTCCAAGACCAAACCCTTGCAATTCCAAAGGGAGGGATGAGGAGGGTGGGTAGCAGAGTGGGAGGTAGAGATGGACAGAAAGATGAAGATAGTGAAGAGAGAGAGAAAAAAAACACAAACAGAGGTGATAAGACCCTCGGCAGAGGAAGTGTCGTTCTCAGCCGATCCCCAGCGGACTCCCCCAGCATCCCACTCTTCCCCTGCTGCAGGATGTAACCTCGTGTGGGAAAACGTAAGGAATGCGGCCCCCTTTTGTTTTGTGTGATAGGCTCCTGGTTGGCGGCATTTGTGTGTCTTATGTGTGACAAGCTCCAGGCTTGGCAGAGGCCGATCACAGTAACACTCAACAGTCCTTTCTGGGTAAGACCCTCCTCGGAAAACAATGACTTGTTCTTATGGCTGCTATCTTTCAAAGCCCCTCCTCGGCCGACGGAGCTCTCGCTGAGCTCAAGCTCTGGTTCATATTTAGAGACTACAGAATGAACAAAGGGCTAGGGAGATGACTACATCAATGGCTTCCAACCTTTTATGTCTGACGTGCCCCGAAAGTGCTGTCAGAGGAACTCATGTACGCTGTCATCAACGCCACCTGGCACGTTCCAAACGTGTTTGTCTGAATTGTTTTTAACTGGATGTGATTTAAAGGGTGTGTTTTCATTAGTATATATATGTCGAGAGGAGAGAGAGAGAGCAATCGCTCTTTTCTGAAAAACTCTGATGCTGGTCAAGCTAGTGTTGATTTAAAAAAATCATATATTCGACCAAATTTAGTAATTTTGCAGCCATAATTGTTTAAAATGTAAAAGAGTTCATTTGACCCTCTGTTCCCCGTTAATAAGAATCCTTTTAAATGCTGGGGGCGCCCCAGTGGCTCACCTGGTGGTGGGGCGTGCACACCTATATGTACAGGGGGCTAAAGGTCCTTGCCACCACCATGGATGTGGTTCAGATCTGGCCTGCGGCCCTTTGCTGCATGTCGCCCCCCCCTTCTTTCTGCCTTCAGCTTATAACTGTCAAATAAAGGTGAAAAAGTCACCAATTAACCTGTTAAGTGCATGTGTGTGTTTGGACTGTGGAGGAAGCCAGAGTACCAACGAGAACCAACGCAGACACAAGGAGAACCTGCTGAAGGCTCCAGCCGAGGTTCGAACAAAGAACCTTCTTGCTGTGAGGCGACGGTGCTAAAAACTTGCATGCATTACATGTTGTACACATTTCTTTATCATCTGCTGCAACTTTCTGTTGAGGGTTATGTTACATCCAGGTTACTGTCACCGTTTTCCATAAATGAATTGTTCTATTACGGCTTGTAAAATAAATTCAGCTTCTGTTTTGGCACGTCTGTCGTGCGTTGATTTGTTTCCTGAATTGAATTTGGGTCAATCAAGGCTACATGCTAAATTAGTTCACGGTAAAGTATGAACAGATGGCTGGAATAAAGTAACAGGCCCGT
The DNA here is from genome assembly GCA_036365135.1 of Miichthys miiuy. Taxonomy (NCBI): domain Eukaryota; kingdom Metazoa; phylum Chordata; class Actinopteri; family Sciaenidae; genus Miichthys; species Miichthys miiuy. The sequence continues at coordinate 2,885,581 of CM071612.1, read as the reverse complement.
ATTTGCAGTACTTTTACCAGGTAGTTAAACTTCATCTTAGCTCACGTTAGTCTTCGTTTCAGCTGGTCACACGCACAATATGTTTGCACGTCATTTTCTTTGTGGAGGCATGCATTTGTCTCTCAACAGCCCAAGCATGTGGGGAATATTACTCAGTACATCGTGGCTAATTCAGAAATGTACATTTGTTTGGATGTTTCACTGTAAACTGTAACAATTTGAGGTTTTTTTAAATTTTATTTATTCTCCCACTGGAAACATCTCGTCGTCTCTGCCCAAGGCGCTAACAAAAGTGTAACTCTTGGAAAGGCCTTTAAATAGACTCTAAAACTGTTGAAGTCTACCATGGCCTTTTTTACGCAATAATATGTCTACACGCAGAGACCATTTCAGCTTCAGGCTACATTCTGCACTTGAAGTGCTGCTACCTTGTAGAGCAGTAAAGGAACATGATTTCTTTATGAGAGCTTACCGAGCGAGCGGGGGAAAGACATTTGGACACGTGTAGACAGAAAAAAACAAGGCAAGGTGAAGTTTATTGAAGAATTCATGACAGTATATTTGCTTTTTTTTGTGTGTGTGTGTGTGTAGCCCTCGTGTTGACAGGAAAACAATCCATTCATTAGTCGAGTGTTTTTTTAAAAACACAGTAATACAAGTATTATTTAGCAGTCAGGACTGAGAGCACCGGATGTAAAATTAAAGACCCGTCCCCGACCACAAGGATGTCGACACAACGTCTCCGATTAACGGAGAATTAAAGGCCATCATTAACTTTTTTGGCACAAAGGAATAACGCGACGAGTAAACACGTCTGCCAGTGGTAGTTTTTCTTCTTTAGTGTGTCAAAGTTTCTGCTGCCGATATTTGGTATCTTTTCAAGCTTTTAGTGCAAACCTGAAGAACGCTGAAAACGTGTAGTGACGATAAAAATCATGACATTTAACGAACAATACTAATCACAGCATTTTCGGATGAATCCATCCACTTTGCATTCATTCGGTTTTTTTTTTGTTTTTTTTTATTCCTTTAAAAAGAAACCACATCTTTGGTTCAAAGTTCAATTTTTATGACGGACAAATACTGTAGATAAAGAGGGAAGCGGTCTACGGATCCCTCCATAGATCATTTATGATATGTTTCACTTCCAGCTCTTCTCAGATGACTGTATCTTCTTGTTTATGAGACGTTTGGTGCAGAGTCACCTAAGTAATTTTCTTTAAAACTTTAAGTGAATCACCGTGCAAGTGCTCTGGTTATGTGCTAAAACATAAACATACTGCGACGTATGCCGAAGGATATGTCAGGGAAAGTTTGAGAATAAAACTTTACCCTGAAATAGACACAAATGTGTCACCACTACTTGTGTCACCAAGGACAGGAAGACTGATAGACGCTTTTAGTAAGTACTTTTTCTTTCATCATAGACATCACCTTGGTTTTAATGTAAGGGTGTTTTTTTTTTTTTTTTTTTAGCAGAGTCAAGCCCAGGACTGCTTTGCTTTCAATCAGAGCTGGCAATGGTGAGTCAGACACGGAGGTGGGATAAAACAAAACCAAAGAGAGAAAGAGAGAGAGAGCCAGGGACACTCTTTCAACTCATTTGAACTGTCTGCCCATGCAGTCAGCCAAGATCACTGCTCAGCTTATGTCTATGCGAGTGTGTGTGTACAGATACTGCCTATATCACCCAGTATGAGGAGAGACTCGTCCACACTCAAAAGGAAACTGAGCTCTTCTTGTTTCCTTCACTGAAAACTTAAAAAATCCACTGCATGACCCGACAGCAATGCAACTGCAGACGTGTTGCCTTGCTAGCTGCTTGTAGTCCCCACCTTCCAAGAACTACAGGAAGAGATCGTGTTGCCAGATTTGTCAAACAAACAACTGTCATACATCCTTTTTGAGAAGAGAGGCACGTGCTGTACGTTCAGATCACTCCTCCACCTTCACCTTTGTCTTGTTTTTTTTGGTGGTGGTGCCTCCTGAACTCAGCTTCAGCGTCTGAATGCAGCACTTAAAGAAAAGAAAAAAAAAACGAGGTGACACCGCGGTCAGTCACACAGGAAACTGAGAAGGCAGACGACCTCACATCCTGCCTGAGCTTTTTGGAAGAAACACTTCCTCCTTAGCAGCGAGTGCAATTATTTAAGATCTCTCTCTCTCACGTGAAAGGCAGCGGTGGTGTGCTGAGAGATGAGCAACTGAGATACGACACGACACGGCAGGACGAGATACCGCTGAAAATTTAAAGCCCGATGTTGGAGGGCGAAAGGCGTGCACCCAGATTTTTTTTTTTTTAACGGTGATCTTTGGAGGGACATTACATTCGCAAATATTTCAAGTGAATAACAAGTGATTGCTGTGAGCTTCCATCACAGATACAGAGTTCAGAAACACAACATGATCATATACACTGGTAATGGCTATAAGTTGAACCTGAGGTTCAAAGGACTGTTTGCCAACAGGCAACCTTCTGCTCACTGCTGAATGGTAGTAAATACATCAAGGCAGTGCAGAGGCAGACACATTTCTCACTCACGTCAATCTATAAAAAAAAAAAAAAAAATCCCCCCTGTGATTAACAAAAAGATCTCAATAGGGAAGGATGTTGTGCGTCTTGATCTCACCTTTAGCCCGGCAGCAGCTTTGATGCACCGACTGTTTGCTAATATAACTGAAACCATCCTCCCACCTCTCTGTTACACACTGACAAATATCATGTAGATATTTCTCCCATAGAGTCCAGACATCACACACATATTTTTTTTTTACGAAAATGCTGCTACTCTGCAGCGGTACAACAATAGCTGTGGGTCTCTCAGCAGCACTTCCAACTGAAGCATTCTCCATTTGTTCACTTCAGTGTGCGTCTGCCCTGAGCAGCCAGCCCCCCCACCCTGCCCGCCTTGGTTTGCCATCAGGGCTTCTTGGCTGCAGTTTTGGCTTTCCCGTTGGGTCCTGTTTTGATCTGGGTCATCTCCACATCTGTCAGGGCGTCAGGGGGAAGGCACGAGCGCATGCGTTCGATGGTCTTCTGGTAAGCTGCCCTCTCCTGCTCCAGAGAGCGGATCATGTGCTTCATTTTGCTCTCCCGAGAAAGGAAGTTCTCGACGCTCGTCTCCAGCGTTTGGATCTTCTGACGTGCGGCCTGCAGGATGTGGACATTGCACCTCAGTAAATACGCAGCATGATGTAAAGACATCTGTGTTTGGACAGCACAGTCTCAACTAGAAGTTAGTGCTAGTGTGACTTTGTACCAGGACTATAGCACAAATGATCTAGAACCCACAGTTATCAAACACCACAGATCCATGAGTCCACGACTTTTTGAGAGCAGCTCAACGTCTCTTTGACCCTCGTTAATATGAGAACCATCAGGTGTGACTTTAACATTCCTGCCACACAGACTCCCAAACTACTGATCAACATGTTAAGAGTATCTGGAGAACATACAGCGTTCAATCTCTTTGTCTTGCTATCGTTTTCATTCAGTTTTTCACTTGTGTTTTACTGCCATCTACGGGCAGAAACTACAAGTGGCAACTTCTGTGGCTCTCAAATATGACAGAGTTCAAACTGAACAATAGCTTCATTTACTTTTATACACGATTATACTGTTAGATTTTATACCTGAAGTTTTTCCAGCAGGTCCATGTTCTGTTTCTTCAACTGTACGTTCGTCTTTTCGAGTTTGTCGAGCCGCTCGGAGTCGTCGGGCAGCGGCCCGGCATCTAACATCTCATCCTGCAGGACGTGGTACTCCACCTCGTACGCGTGCAGCTGTTTGGAGATGTCCATCTCCATTACCTGACAAACAAACAAACAGGTCACACAGTGAGACAGTGCTTTATATAAATATTGTTCATTGTTCATGAGTCTGCAAAGAGAGTAAAGTGATATTCTGCACTCTTATTGCAGGCAACAAACCTTCCTCATTCCTCTGTAAAACTAATAAAAACTGGGTGACATTACAATAAACTAAGGTCACTACAGTTCATTTACAGTCATACACCATCCTACTCACTACAGCAACATATCTGCTGCTGTTTTAGGAACAAAGAAATGAAAAAGCATATATGTGTGACCGACTTTTAAAGATTTACATCTCGGGGGTTGGGGGGGTGGCATTGTGGTTGAGTAGCACATACAGGCAGGGGGAAGTTGGAAAGTACTGAGTGACTGTACAATAAAAAAAACTGTTTAAATATGAAAAAAAAAATCACATACATTAGTTCACAATTACACATGGAACTGCAAATACTCGAGTAAAGACTAAAATCAAGTGAAATGAGAGATTTTAGATTTTTTTTGCAGCTCATTAAATTTAGGCGGAGCGAGTATTTAAAACCAGTTGTAGCAAAGCTTAGATTGAACATGCGGTCAGCTAATGAGGCAGGTTTTTTTAGTGATTCATATTGAAAAATAACATGCAATCCAGCTCCTTTCTGTGGCTTAAAGATAACCATAACACCTTTTCATATGAGGCGTGATGGTAGCTGTGATAAAACACAGTGCACTGTGACATACAGAGTTGAGAGCAGCAGACATAACAGTAGACAGTACAATGACGAGACGAGAAGCATGGCTTGTTTTGATACAAAAATCCACATTTGACCATGAGACGTGTCCCAAATCTTTAAAGTGAGTCTATTATCCAGCCATATTTCCAGGTATTTATAACCATATTCATTCAATTTGACAACACTGAGCTGTCTGCACGGAGACAACAGGCTGCGAACTCATAAGTGACCTTGAGAATATCATACATTTTGTTTTGACTTTAATGAAAAGCTCATGTTTGATGAATGAGATCTGAAAGATCTAAAACAGTATAATCAGCATGTGCGTGTACATTAAAATTTACCCTTATAATTATTTGACATTACAATAAAAGAGGACCAACAACAGACCCTTGTGGGACACCTAAAGCAACTTTAAGAGCACTTTATTTCCAATCACTGGAAACTTCTGCCTCGCAGTCAGAAATGTGTTTTTCTACTGAAATATTCTGATCAACAGAATCAAATCTATTAGAATGATAGTGATAAATACAGTACAAAGTACAAATAATGCAGCCGTTGTTGTACCATGATCTAAATCCTGAATATAGAGGTCATAATTCGTTTTTTGTCTCTAGAAAGCAGTTAAGAGCTGTGGGACCATTTTGAAATCGTCTCCACCTTCATGTAACTGAATAACCTGTGCAGATTTTCAGTATTTCTGGATAATCTGATATAAAGGACAGATTAAAAATATGAGCTAGAGGTGCAGCAAAGTGAGCACTGAGGTGCGAAGAGAAGGTTTCAAATCGTCTTCAGCCTCAGGGTTTAAACCAGTTTACTACAAACCTCGCTCAGAGAAAATGCATCGCCAGAGGGGCGGATATTTGATGAAAAACCTACAGATGGAGCACAAGCATTAAACGTGGCGGCAGTATGAATTATATCAGGATAATCTGGAGTAACTGGAGAGGCTCAGCCGAGCAGGTTTGCAGCTTTAAGACGGATGTGTCTTGTCTTGTCTTACTGTAAGAACACTTTTTCTAGGAAGCGTTCAGCTTACCCGCACACAAAGCTGTCCATTCATGCACAAGTGTCAAGTTTACATGTTTGTGAATTATATTTCATGCTATTTTCAACTTCCTGTTCTGTACCTTTGCAATGGTCTGCTCCATCTGTGTGTGAGTGAGTGCAGGAAGTGTAGTTTTCAGATAGTCCACGATGCTCTCAAAGCTGTCACACTCCACTATCTCCCCCTCATGGCTGCTCAGCAGACAGAGGGCCACTTTAAAGATCACGCCGGTCCCTTGGACAAACACAAAATCTAAAGGGAAAGAAACAAACACAGGCATAGCAATAAAAACACTTTATCTTTAGGCTGTCATTTTTATGAGGCTATTTAAATGTCATCCATTGTGCTGATAAGCATTCATGTGTGAGCAAACAATGGCCATAATTCTAAAAATATACCAAAGATGCGGGACACAAAGCTGAGAGGGAACTGCGAGGCGAAGAGAGTGAGGAACCAAGGCGCGGCGTAGAGGCTCGGGCAGATCTCGTGCTCCTCGAGGTGATTGTACAACTCGCGGTGGTAGTCGTGCAACAGCCTGGAGAGCTGGTACATCTGAATCTGGGATGACACAGACGACAGGACAGTGTGCTCAGACGGATAATCCTGCACGGCAACGGGTCTAAACGTGCCATGCCAGAACAAACAGGTATGTCTGGATCTGCAGGTGAAAGAGTATAACAGGGAAACCTAACTGAACCTTTACCTAAACAGAGAGCTCCTTAAGTATTACCAGTGTTGTTTTAAAGGCTTGCAGAGACATGCATCAAGGCCAAGCATGTAATGAGCAGCGCTAACTCTCTTACAATGTTTTACAGCGATCCTGACAAGTGCTACAGTCAGACAGAAAAGAGAAGCAGAAGTTAGCTCGGGCTAAAATTAGACTCTAACGGTCAGGAAATTGTAAGACTGATAACGAAAGAAGACGGTGATATCTTTACCTCCTCGCACTAGAAAAAATGTCCTCTCGTCTTTGCAAACTTTGGGATCGGGACTAAAAAGAAAACAGAAGTGCAGCGCAGAGAAGAACTAAGAGGAACCACTGCTCGGCTAAATGGTGCACCTGATGTAGATTAAACATTACCACGCCTGCTGATGCTTTCACCCCCGGTGAGGTCAGCTGATGTTTAACTGAAGCTAACAGAGCAGGCATGCAGGTGTGGTTTGAATTAGAGGTGGAGACACTCGACTACTGTGTGTTGCTGCTGTTAACTACTATCCCACAGGAGGCCTCTCTCGCAGCAGCAGGCAGATGATTAAATGTGAAAGTCCAGTGTGTGTGTGTTTGTTAGTCACATGCTGTTACATACTGTATGCATACTCTAACATTTACTTTAAAGCCTCTATGTGTGGAGTCTGCGTGGACTGAGTCAGATCTGTTGGGGGAAGTGTTATTGGCATGCACTCTCTTTTTTAACAACCCGTGAGGAACACCAGAGTTTAAATTCTGTTCATGGTGGTTTTAATATTCAGAGGGTTTGTACAAATACACATCACATAATCTGGCTCTAATCTGACTGACCTGCAGAGAGACCATGTCGGGTCTGTACTGCTGCCTGATGCCGAGGTCATACATGAGGTACTTGAGCATGTCGAAGGCCTGTTCCTCGCTCATGTGCAGCAGCAGCACTCCGGCCACGAAGCTGATACCTTGGCAGTAGCCGACCTGTGTGACCAAAATACGAAAAACAAAATGTGAGCTACCGATTTGATGACATTCAGCGCACTGAATGCACTTGAGGGGAAAGTGTACCTCTGTGTCCAGCAGAGAGTAGGCTTTCAGGAGGTTGTAGAGGGAAAGCTGCCCCGCGCCGAGCTGGGCTGAGAAGTACTGGTGGGTGGGGAAGGTCCGGCCTAAGACACAGAGACAGATATTTAAATATACTTCACCCTCGACAAGAAGAAGCAACGACAACCAAACCACTACTCCTATGACAGCTACTGAGGCTGGAGCTGTCCTTAAACCTCCTCAACATGACATTAAAATACAAAAACATTCTTCATGACTATTTTACAATTGCGTGCACACCTAGATCCACCAGAATGGCGTGCTGCTGTGCGGTGAGCTGCTTGAGCAGGTCATGGTAGGGGGTGTCCGGGGCGTGCTGACGCTGGGGCAGTCTGTGACGCAGCCGGTGCTGATGTGAAAGGAGCAACCACACCTCCCCGCGCCTGCTCTTGGGAACACCTGCACAAAAAAAAAAAAAAGATGGAGAGTGCATATACGTTGTATGGAGAATTACAGATACACAAATCCATCTTCGTCTTCGCAGCCTCTTTCTCTCTCACACACGCCGATCTTTTCACCTTGGCAGAGTGCACGATACATCTCCTCCTTGTCTTGTGGGACTGTCATTCTGCCCGGGGCTGTCAGTTTTCTCTCCCACAATGCCTGCGCATCTTTGGAGCACTGGCCCACTTCTTGGTAGTTCAGCTTCATCTTGCGGATGTGCAGCTCGTCTCTGCTCGCTGCAGCACGATCAAGAGAACGAAAAAGAGATAGAAGATAAAATTCAACATCTTTTTGGTCTTGAAATCAACACCAAAGGCCACCAAAGGAGGGCTGTACTTCTGTTTGTGTCAAGTCAGAAATGAGAGCGAGCCTGGATATAGTCCCTCGCACCTTTTGTCACCGTTTAAAGCCTAAACACAAGTCACAGTAACCCACATAAACACCAAAGATCCAAAACAGCATAAAGTATGACCTGAACATGCAAATAAAAGAAGCCGAATACAACAACAAACACCCGAAATCATGCAAAAACATCTATCCGCCTTGATCCCAAGGGCTTCCTTTCATAAGCGCTTACCTTCTATTGAAAAGCGTTATTCACAGTTCTCAGACCAGCATTGGTGTCATAGTAACAAAGAAGGGAGAGAGATGTGTTGGTATGATATAATATTAATGTAAAAGCGACACATAGGCAGGAGGCTGAAGAGGAAAAACATCTCTCCGTCTCCTCCTTTTCTCTGAGATCAAGACGTTCACGTTATGAGCTGGTTTTTTTGGTTTGTCCGATACGACCTCTGCTTCCTCCTCTTGGCTCCAGATAAGAGCTGAGTGGTTGTGAGGGGAGAGGTTTGGAATGCGGCCTAAATAAGCCGAGCCCATTAGAGGGCAATATTTCCAAACGCTGCATCCTGTTAGTTTAACAATTACTGTTAGTTTGAACTCGCTGGGTGTTTGTCTTTCTGCATGCGTGCTCTAAATATAGAACGTGCTCCAGAATCCCAATCCAAGATGGCAACATTTGACCTCTCAAAATAAACAGACGTGGCTATGTGGGAGTAGCGAACGCTGAGCCTTCTAACCCTGTACACACTCACAAAGCTTCAGTTAGGAACGACAAGACTTTAAGCTCGAGCGTGTGGTGAGTGTGAAACTTTCAAGATAGGAGTGGTTACCACTGGAATAAATATCTTAACAGCCTTAACAATAAGACCCAGTGTGAGCGGATTTCAACATGTACAGCCTCATGACAGACTATAAATACCGCCAGTGTCTGCACAGGAACAGAACACACACTAAAACTACTGAATGATCCAGCAGCAACGAGACTACGAACATCTTGTTCTTCGTATTCATCATTCATGTGATCAGAGGAAGGGTTTCTTCTGGGGGCGATTATTAAACTTTATGTGCATGGCAGTGAGTCGAACTCACCCTCCAGTCTCTGGTTCTCCTTCTCCATGCGCAGCAGCAGGATCTGCTGATGGATGGCGGTCTTCCAGAGGGCCCGGTAGTCGGCCCTCGTCTTCTTAGGCCTCTCACCCGGTGGCAGCAGGCGGCCCAAAGGATCCAGACTTGAGTCCAAGGCGTGAGGGGAGAGAGGCAACAGCTCCCTGCCGTCAGAGTGGTCTGAAAAGCAACATCAACATAAAACTTAATTACAGTTTCTTTATATGAACAATGAATCTAATATAATGTTTGTGTTTTTAGTGTCACTGTTTGGATGTTTCTTTTGCTGCTTTGATGTTTATTAATTATCATTGCCCAACTCTGCTTTTTTTTTTTTTGTGTCTTTTAGCTGTTGTTTTGGTTTTACGACATATTTTCTGCAGTGTTCAGTCTCTCATTCGTGTTCCCTGCACGCAGCAGGCAGCTTTTTTTCCACCAATACCCCAGAATCAGGTTTATTTGCAGTTTCTTCCCATCCGCTGCTAGCCTAGGCCCAGAGCTCCCTCTGACACTGACTTTCTCTCCCCATCCAGACCTACATTAACGTAGCATTTTCAGACTTTCTGCACTGCATTGACGCACAGCCTTTATTTATCTGAGACCATTTCATCCTGTTATATACCTGCACATTTATAGTATTCTGTGAATATACTGTGATCTCTGCACTATTCTTCTGTTTCTGCACTACAGCTCTTTCCTTTTAGAAGATACTGTATATATATTTATATTGGTTATATTTCTTGTGCAAACCTACTTAGATTTTTTGAAGAAATTTGTCATTAAGTAAAAAATAGAAGAATATAAGTAAGATAAAAAATGAAGTACTAAAAAATATAAACAATATAAAGATGTACAATATGTTTTTATGATGTACAAAAAGCTCTGATAAACCAGCTGGAACACTAACTGACCAGAAGACAGACCAAAGTTAGCTTATAGCTGCTGACGACTCTCTCTGGGTCTAAGAATAACCTGCTAGCTACATTTTTACTATCACTTTATCTGCGTTTATCTGACAAGGATGAAGTGGGAAAATTCTCCTCTCCCTTCAACCTTTACTGCGTTCCCCATGTATGCATACACAGTCAGGAGTTTAAGAAGAGCATGTTCCTCCTGCCTTGTACTCATCTTCTATGCACTTGTGGATTATTCAGAGCGTATTCACTATGCACCGTGTTGCGCCTTGTCCGAACCGCTCCAGGGATTGTGTTACCAGACCTGGGTGCTGCATGGCTGCAGATGGTTTGTTCATGGGCGAGGCGACCCTCAGGAAGATCTTCTGTCTCCAGGAGACCCTGCGTGGGGTCGGAGGGAGGAGACCTCCGCTCACTGAGTCGCTGCTGCAGCCGGACAGGGTCCTCTTCCTGCCTTCCCCATTGCTACGAGAGAAGACATCAGCGTCACAGACACCCGATGAATGAGTCAGGTATCATCTTATGTTACGACGGCGCTCTTTCAGCAGCTTTCACAAATCCACACACACACACACACACACACACACACACACACACACACACACAGGAAACAAATCTCAAACATACTGATGAAAAATATGTACCAGATGTTGACCCAATGTTAATAAAGCAGAAAGTGTGTGCGTCAGCCACACAAACACAGCTGATGTGCGTGCATGTTTGTTTTCTGGAAAAAGAAGCTTGCTAGCGGAGAAGAAAACTCGCAGTTCTCCGCCTGGCGTTACTAATTTCGCATTCATCGAGTCATAATAACATCCAGGCCTTGAAGTTTCTCACACCTGCCAACACAAAACAATGCAGACAATGTAGCAAACTTGGACCAACTCCTACAAGGTCCAAACCGAAACAAGGCGCTCGGTCACGTGTGGAAAAAACAGTGACGAGGGTTTTGTGAGGTGAGGCTGCTATTTGTGTTAACGTACGAGCACGGCGTGTGCAAGAAATGAGGGCAAAACAGAGAGCAGAGGGCAGCCTGGCCTCTCTGAAGAGGAATGTTGTCACTAATTCACCGTCACTGACTCTGTAGAACAACGTAATTAATACAGTTAATCAAGCTGCACTCGCTAGATTTGATCGTTAAGACTGTAAATGTCTGAAATATTACACATAGGATTATTATCTACACAAACAAACGGATGATACACTTTAATATCAAGCTACTGAGTGAGTACTGTACAGATTTCATGAACCCTTTAAAGTTTAAACAGCTTTTCGTGTCATCGAGGATCACTTGACAGCTGTAGTAGTCAATAAGCTTGCTCAGCACACGAGCTCCCGTCTGATCATGAGGACAGTGAAAAACAGGAAGTGACCTTTGTCGAGACAAGTGTCCCCGAGGCCGCTGTGTTTTTTTTTTTTTTACTCCCTCAGCTGTTCATGTATCATCGTCTCTTTTAACAGATTGAGAGTCTTTACTTGGCACATTCTCTCTTAATATGTTTCCCTGCTGCTAAGGATGTAAAGAAAAACAGCACTAGCAGGTCGAGGGTGAAGTTATCTCACAGCGCAACAGCTGAAGCACAGCATTGAACCTGTTGGCAGATTGAGATTTAAATACCCAGCGGGTCGAGGCTGCGGTTTGTATTCATCATCAACATGTGCTGAAAAAGCTCTTCTTCCTCCTTTTGCTGCATTAACAGTGCGAGCGCTGAAGAAAAACATCCATTGCAAATGGCATTTTACAGCAGAGTCTGCTCCGCTGAGTCTCATTCATAATGGAAATGTCAACCTTTACTTCCCGCCATGCAGACACCTAAGCAGACCCCGTCAGGGTAGAGATGAAAATCTGGAGACTCTCAGGCACACTTCTTCTCTAGTAGCTGATTGATTAGTGCGGCTGAATGTTAACAGTGCCATTTCAAAACAAACACATCCCTGAGCTGAGTCAGCATGATGCTTAGAGTCCCCCCTAAGGCATCATGAACAGCACAGGTCAGGAAAGGTGACGGCACCAGTGTGCAGAAGTGCAGTTAATAAAGGCTGTAAATCCAGGTTAAAAACAGCCTCACGTTCACATGCAAATACAACAAGAGAGGGGGGTGTATCAGCATCCCCTTCTACTTCGGAGCGAAACAGGAAGAGGGCGGTCCAGCTGCAGAGATGATGGAGGGGAATAAAAACGAAACAGCTGGAAAGTATTTTTACCAGTAAAAAGTTATGGATAGGAATAGACAGAGAAAAGAAGCTGGGTGTTAAAAGGTTTGGACAGCCAACACGTACGCGGCTACTGCCATCCCAGCAAAGAAACAGTTGGTACCCTCCCACCCATCTCATCCCCCTTCGATATGTTTGTTGGGTCTTAAAGCACTGCGAAGAAGAAGGGGGGGGATGCGTGTCTGAGCACCCCCTCTCACCTCTTGAGGCTCCCACTGTCTGCCAGGGAGCTCAGGGAGCCCAGTGAGCCCTGGTAAATGCTTTTCAGGAAAGTGGGAGCGGAGAAGGAGGAGGGGAGGCTGAAGGAGGACTCACTCTCCGAAACGCTGCGCGTTCTCAAGACGGCCACGGGACTGGGGCGAGAGAGGCCAAACGTGAAATGCCCACAAATTACAAAAAAAAAAAAAAAAAAAGACATTACACAAAAGAAAGAGCGTTTGGTCAGAGCACAGAAAAAACACTGAGCGATCAAAAAACAGTGACAGGAAATGGGTGATGCTATTGTTCAGAGATAGAGGAGCAGGAAGAGAGGAGAGGAGAGGAGATACAGGACTGATCAAAGTGCTGCAAACAGACTAGATTATTTAACTCATTGATTAGTTAGTGTTCAACTGATTAAAAGGAAAAAGCAACAAGTTCTGATTGTCTGAGCAAAGTTAGCATTAGCCATGTCTTCAAACAAAAACACAAACGCCTGTGGAAGAAATAACGTTCACTCACTCCTGCAGCATTTCTAACGAAGATGCAAACAGGGAAAAGTGTCTGTGAGGTGCAGGTTACCTGCTCTGCAGGAGCTCCGGGTTAACGGACTGCTGTCTGCGCAGCGGAGCCTGTCTGCTCTGGCTGGTCGGCTGTCCCTCGAACGAGATGCGTTTCTTCACAGGTGGATGGCTGAAGGTGTGCGCACGCCGGCGGAACTGCACTCCCGTTTCCGGGTCATCGTCGGGGAAAGCGGGAGGGGAGCCCGGAGGGGAGTGACCAGGAGATTCTTCATCCTGCTGAGGAGGACAGCGTGAACGGGAGAGAGATGTCAGTGATGTACATTTAGGATGATTTATATCCAGATTTTGTGAGAATGGTTTAACGTAATTACGACAAGCTAAACATGAATATTCTGTACAGCTTCGCCAGCAGAATTCAAAGGTTAATAAGCATGCTACACGTCTTTGGACATCAAACCACACACACACACACACACACACACACACACAGCCGGTAACTCTATTCCAGAGGCACCAAATAAAACAAACACCACCTCAGTTACTCAAGTTACGGGTCTGCACTCACCTAGCCAGCGTAACACACCACAGCAACACTCGTCCCAGGTCCAACTTTCCACTCAACACTGTTGGACTCAGCGTTACCTCATGCCTGGCAGTACAACTCCCACGTCTATTGTATTCTAATGGACAATGTCCTGTGACTCACGGCTTCACACACTATTGGTGGGGAGGAACTCCACATGAAAACTCCTCCCGTCTCCTCCCATCATGCTTTCAGGGACCTCCCTCTCTATGATTTGACATGATGGGACATTTGTGCTGCTAGTGGCTAACTTGAAAGTCTGTTGCACTCGCGCATGTCATGCGTCGTGATTGTGATTTGCAGAGCGTCTCAGTGAATCAGACCCTCGTGCAGCGCCGTGTCCTATCACGGGGGTTAAGAAGAGGAAGCCAGGACAGGCTCGGCTCAGCAGACGTATGGCTGGACATCCTGACTGGAGTTTCCTGCCATCGGCATCCTGACACAAAGCCCAGAGGGCTACTTGCTGGCTTAATCACGGGGCAAACAACATTCTCGTGTAACAATGAGGGTCACAGGTGTGCCTCGAAGGTGAAGATGTAAGACTTCTTCTGGCACATGCACGCACATAAAAATGTCAATTTAAGCGTAGAACAACAACAGAGGGAGCTCTCAATGATACATAAGTTACTTATAAAAATGCCATTACTTGCTCCTCATAAGCAGAATGGTCTGAGTCATTGTGACAGTGATGGATTGATCTGATTTTTCTCTTTTATCTGCAGCAGTCAGTGTTGGTGGTTTGAGTAAAAATAAGAGATACAGCATCATGGATACGTCCCTCATCACTTAAAGCTGACACTTGAAGCTGATGTGAATAATTTCACCCACTTGGTGGCTCATATTCTCTCTAAATCTGACATGACGTGATCGATGTGACAGCTGAAGTAGCTGCAGCTATATGCAGAGCCTCTCTGACAGCACATCCTTAAAGGGGAACTCCACTGATTTCACACATTAAAGTCTATTTACATGTCGTGGAGAAGACTACTGCATGTGTGGAAGAAGTCTTTTGTGGCTACAGAGGGAGCTGCGTGAAATATGAGAAATACGACGCCTGGCTCTGCCACCCGTACGCTCAGGACAATCCAAACTTTTCTCGTCTGTTGTTCCCCGTTGGTGGAACGTCCTACCAGTTCCTACCAGATCAGGGGCGTCCCTCTCTACCTTTCAAAACCTCCTGAAGACCTCCAGCTCTTCAGAGAGGACCTCCTCTGCAACACTACCAACAACTGGACATGATAAATCTGGATAAAAGCGTCAGCTACATGACTACAAGTTTGAAATTTAAAAACTCCTCTGCAGCCTGCTCTTCATCTCTGCTAGCGGCTTGAAGCTACACTTGCCGCTCCTACTCTAACACACCTGAATCTCCAACTTAAGTGTTGCATTGTGGGTAAAGTAGGTGCTACGTTAGGTGCAAGACATGTGTGTGTGTGTGTGTGGAATATAAAAGTTGATATCTCCGGTTCTCCTGCAAACGGTCCATTGTGAGTCAGTTGTGCAATACAAAAACGGGTGGAGCGCTCTTTCATTTTAACTCCATCGTGACTGTTGAGCGAGTCAGACGGATCATCGCGCACTCACTCCACATTCTGCACAGCGGTGACACAGCAGAGCCGACAACTCCAAATGGTTCACTGATAGCTCTGTAAACACACTCCCACAGCTCGCTGCTGTGCCGTTCCCCTCTTTTAGCCAATTGTAGCTTCATCATGAAACTATGCGGGAATAACACAGCGCAGAGTCATGCCTCCATGTGAGGAGAGAGAGCTGTTGACACGTTTGCCTCCAACACTCCTGACACTGATGAAAGTAAAAGTATCGCACTGAGGGCAGAGCTGCAATACGACATGCTTTTAAAAGCCGCTGGGTAAAAAGTGAGAATTCCCAGAGTCCCTCGAGTAGTGAAGTTCTGGGAATTCTCGTCTTCCCCCTCAAGGACACTTACCCTCTCGAAACTGCTAATGCTTCCCATGCTTCCCAAGCGGCCCCGCATACGACTGGCACCCTGGTGACAAGAGACGATTATACAATAATCAAACAAACAGATGGATAAAAAGCGCAGAAAGAAATAAAACATCAACTCAGAGAATCATAAGTGACAGGAGATGAAATCCTGACTTGACATTAACTGTGTCGTTGTTCGGCTCATGTCTCTGAGACAATAACAGATGGCAGCAGAGGTCTCAGATTGTCTGGATCCCTCTACTAAGAAATTATTCTACTGTCTCGCTGGCAGATATGGGTCAATCCAAATCCTCTGAGTGACAGTGACACGGAAACAAGCAACTGATACAAAGAGAGAGCAGAGAGGCACGGTGGCTATATTCTGTCTGAAAAAAGAAACATAGACGTGGATAAAGAGAGAAAATGGCAGATACAATAACAGCTGGGAATTGAATAAAGATGAAGGCGTGGGCGGAAAAGAGAAAAACCAACCCGTGCAAAGATGTTCTCCAGAGAGCTGGTGAGCGAGGTGCGCGCTTTGTTCTTGAGAATATCGAGTTTGAAGCGGCTGCTGGTGGCTGCGCCGTCTCCTGATGATGAGCTGTTTGCTGCATTCTGTCAAATGATGAATAAGAAGAATAATAAGAAAAGTAAGAAGAATAATATAAACAGGAATAATTAATGAATGACAACACGTTAACTGTATACAAAGCACGGGGCCAAGAATAACACTGTTTGTTGTCGGTGTTCTGTCATGTGAATGATAATATTTAGCTTTAAAACCCTGCAGGCTGAAGTAACAATCCACAACCCCGTCACACTTTAATGTCACGTATTCACCCCTCAGCATCTTAGTTAAGGTGACACACAACCAAGCTTAGCTTAGGATGAAAGATGGGAAGTGATGTACGCTATACATTTAAGACCACGGTGTCAGAAGTTGAAGAACAGCGGCGAGGACAGCAAACAGTCTGAGAGACGAGGAAGAGGATGAGGAGGAGGACAGTGCAGCAGCTCCTACAGCCCCAGCATGGACAGGTGGACCAGGGGGAGAACGAGTGGTAATGATGAGAGACTTCTTGGCAGCACAGCAAAGAAGAGAGGAGGGCCTGCTGGCAGAGATCATCTTCTATTGCCTCAACCTGCTGCCAAGGCACCGCCGCTTCGATGACAGCAAGCAAATCCACACCAACACCCCAGCGTGTTCACCGGGATGCACTATCGGAAGCATCTATTCAGTTTCTTATAGAAACTGACCTGGACCTCAGTGAGGAGAGTCTGGAGTGGTTACGGTGGAGGAAACGTCTGCTGAGCTCGGAAACTGAGATAGAGGTTGCGTTGTATTTTTTTTCCTCGAGTTTGAGTTATGGGACTTTTATGTAGAGTTATTATTATTATTATTTTGTTGGTTTGGTAATATGTGTTTGCACCTTGGGAGGTTGGAAAATAAACCACAGCATCACTGTTTTTCTGACTGCACACAAGTCTAAAACAAATAACTCACAGAAAAGTATCAGCAAAACAACCCCACTTTGACTTGTTTGTTGGCATTCAAGGACTCTGACTGGCTTGTTTTGAGGTAAATAATCATGTAATCACTGAAAACCTTTCAGATAGGACCCGTTTTGGCTGCAGGGGTGTCCACCAAAAGAAACAGGATATGAATTTCAAGGATATTTTAAGTTTTTAGGCGTTCACACTACACCACTTGATTTTGTTCCTTCAGCTCTTTAGTGAAGTTAAAGCTCATGAATCAGTCTATAACTGAGAATCTGTGAGCATCATTTTGAATTCATTTCATCATCTTCAGGGTGAAGCATTTACCTGAGGGCTCTCCGATGTGGAGGTGGGACCTTTGTTTGGTTTCACAGAGCTGTCTGAGGTGGAGAATCACCAGCTCGTTCTCCTCTTGGTCTGAGCCGGGCTTCAATCGCTGCAGACGTGGACAAAAAGAAATCAATCACCGAAGAACTGCTGGTAATTTTAGCAGATCATAAAGCAGAGCCTTAAACCTTACCTGAACTCGCTCAAAGATCTCCACCTGCTCATTATCAGTCAGCTGGGAGAGATATTTTTGGATGGCTAGCTTTGCTCTGGGTGGATAGAGACCTGGGAACAGAAGAGGAAGTAAGAATTCTCCTTTATGTTGCTGCATGCATCAATATATTCATGAGTGAAGGAGTGCTAGACTGTGACTGTGCGTGGCTTACCTTCAATCCGCTCGCAGAGCTTGTGGAGGTCGTGCATGGGGCAGGCTTCGCATAGCTGGATCTGGGTCTTGTTGCTCTGTAAGGCTGCTGCTGTGGTGAAGGCCTGCTTCAGGGTCAGCATCACCTCATCCACCTAACAGTCAAACACGAAGGCAAGACGAGCACACAAACAGAGAGAGAGAGAGAGGTTTGTCGAGATTAGAAAAAAAAAAGTATCGAGACAAACTGAATAATTGACGTGTTTCGTGTGACTCACCAGAGATTCACTGGCACACTGGAAAACATAGCACACATACTGACTGGGACCGGATTCTGTTTGGTCCCGACAGATGAATCCAAAGTGGTCGGACTGCTTGATACCCTGCGTCAAAGTCGAGCAAATCACAGCAAGAGAAGTCAGTCACCAAAAAAGAAACTGCAGTTCCTCGAGCGTCCACTTGAGGCTGGCTCCAGAAGTGAGTCAGTCTCCATAAGTCCCCATGTTAAAATAGCAGAAATAAACATGTTTACAGCCTGGTACAAAAAACAGTTTTGGTCTCTTATGGTTCAAATTATATTAAAGGTCCAGTGTGTAGGATTTAGTGGCATCTAGAGGTGAAGTTGCAAATTGCAACCAGCAGAATACCCCTCGCCTCACCCTTCCAAGACTGTAGGACAATCTGGAGCTACTGTAGAAACATGGCGGACTATTATTTGAAGCCAATCCTGCCAACATAACCTGCTAAATTTTACACGCTGGACCTTTAAGACTTTTAAGACAGCGTGTTACAGGTGGCTTGTTTGAGCACTGAGTCGTCATTCGGCTCCCCTTAGATCCACTGATGATCGACGTCTTTGCCGAATTTCTATGTTCACACCAGGATAGTCCGAGGTCACTCGGTGCGATTGGGCGTGGAATGCTAAAAAATTTCACACCTTCATTTGGTTTGGTTCACTTTCACACCGCCTGGACAATGTCATGCAGTAACGACAGCTGCTCGTTTGGGGGCGGTATTGCCCAAAAACAAGCACTGACTGACTGACAGGAAGAAGAAAACCTGGCTCACTGTTCGGCTTTCTGATCTTTGGTTCGCTTGCTTTCTCACTGTAAGCGAACCGCACCAGGGTTCACTTGCACGGCGGGCCGAGACCCATGTTTTCAGGAGGACCAGAGTTTGGATGAGCTTTCACACCTGCCCAAACGAACCGGACTATCCGGGAAAACAAACTCGCTTAAAGCGGACCAAACAGCACTGGTGTGAAAGCGCCCTTACAATGGCGGCGGCCAGAGCCACGACACTCTGAGCTTCAAAACGTCTCTTCAGACTCATCCGGTGACGTCACGGATACGCTGTCTCCATGCAGCATGTCTATTTAAAGATACAGGACTGCATCAAACTGATAAAAATGTCATTTTATCAAATCATCAAAGGATTGAAAATAAAAAGCTTTCCTGTAAAAAAAAAAAAAAAAAAACATTTTCAGATGCAGAGAAAAGATGTGCATGACATTAGCCGGAGCCTTTCCTCCGGGCTAAAGCCTGCAGCAGAGACAGAGGAGAGAGGTTTTCAGTGTAAACACAGCAAGTGAAAATAAACCAACCTGACAGCACGATGAGATATCTTTAAAGTTCTTCTCCAGCACCACAGTTTTACTGTCTGGACTTATGAGGTTCACTTCAAAACGGCCGACCTGTGGAACACAAAAGTATATTTTACGGAGGCATAAAGAAGTATTCAAACACAACACTGTGTGTGGATCATGGTAAAGAGTGTGTCATGATGAGGGCTGTGGCTATTCTGGCATACATAAACACACTCAGCAAGGTCAACAAGTCCACACCAACGATTTTTCCCATAAGTGACTGCTATGTGCAGTATCATATTGAGCGTTTGTGCTCCGGGTTTTAAAATTAGCTCCATGACGAAATGGGCACGGGGCGCGAGGAACGGCAGCCGGCATGCCTTTTCATTTTTTTACACCGCGGTCACAAATTCTACTCAGGAGTTACAGCCTCTTAAACCGAAGCGGCAACACACAGAGAGGCCGACCTCGTCTGTACATTATAACTGCCAGCCACGTGCGCATAAAAATGATTTGCGGCGGTACGAAGGCTCACGGGAGGCTGGACGCAACAAAATGCAAAGAGTGTGTGACAAACAATGACAAATGGTGCGACGCCAAGCGAAGCACGCGTTTGGTTTTCTTGCATGACAGATGGAATCAAGTTCTTCAAGACGAATTATGACTCGCAGATGAGTGAGAGAAACGAAAAAACATCCATCCATCTCTCTGACAAAGGGAGTATGTTTAGAGTTCTGCTCATAAACCTGCCATCCACTGCAAATCTGGACTCAATCCAAAGAGTATAAAATATTCCTACAACTGTCCTCCATCTCTGTCACACTCAAACATGGCCAGTACAAGGCAAATGACTGTAATTCAGATGTAATAGATCCTCTGATCAAGCAGCAGCCTCCGTGTGTGTCTGTGAAAGCTGCAGTTCCTCAAGCGTCCACTTGAGGCTGGCTCCAGAAGTGAGTCAGTCTCCATAAGTCCCCATGCTTCACAGCAGAAATAAACATGTTTACAGCCTGGTACAAAACAGTTTTGGTCTCTATAGCCAGGGGAGGATGAATTTTTATAGAACTCACCTGTTCAAATTATATTAAGACTTAAAGTTATGCAGGATTAAGAGCGTGGATGTGTAACTGACAGGTAGGTGGTGTTACAGAGGGTTTGTTTGAGCAGCCAGGCGTCATTCGGCCTGCCGATGATCCACGTCTTTGTTCATTTCTGGCGCTTAAGTGCATGCTAAACCACAGTTTTAACCAGAGAGCACTGCTGTCATGATAAAGCTCCTCAGTGCTGTGTTCTACCAGCGAACTGAGCATCTACACTCAGCTGGACGCCGAGATAAGAAACGTCTGAGCCGCTAACTCATCCCGAACCTCAGCGAAAGAATGGAATGAAATCACCACAGTCTACCTGGAAGAGCATGGTGCGGTTTTTGTCCGCATCGGATGGCTGAACATGATTCGGTGCACTGGAGTGTCGTCGGCGCGTGGGGCCTATCATGACGCTTTCCCCCGGCTTCCTCTGCATGCCCCCTGCCAGGCTGCTGCAGCGCGTACGAAACTCTTGAGGCTCCTCGAATCCAGAATCCTCCAGGATGCACTCGGGGAACGCCCCGCGGAGGCTGCTCTGACTGGTGCTGCTAGACAGGCCTTTACCTGAAACACATACAGCAAAGACACACACTGATATATCATATATGTAGAGCATGTGCTACGTAACTGTAGTTGTGCACAAACACATTATTTCATCCTAACCCTTAATCTGTACGATGCTCTTATCTCTACCTCCGCTCATGTCCTCCACTCCGGGGCCCTCTCCAGGGTCTTCTATACTCTTATTCAGGACAGCGGAGAGCGGGTCTCCTTCTACCCCCACGACAAACTCCACAGGGGCACTTTCTGTGGACCCTCGCTGGCCGTTGAGCAGGCGCAGGCGCTTACGCTCGACCTCGTGCTGATGAAACTTATCAATGCAGTCATCGATGAGGGTGGATGGAGCCTTTTTGTGCAGGACTGTCACCTTGAATTAGATTCACAGATTTAATTAAATCGCCTTATCAAATACAAAACATTTCATATTGAAGGTTCATTTCTACCTTGCCACAGTAAAGCACTTCAAACTTCTGGGAGTTGTAGAAGGCCTCGTCAGTTTCCTGTTTGGGCTTGGCATCTTCCTTCAGGGCTGATTTGGACACTTGGCGAATGCTGCTGATCACCTCGGGGACCTGAAGGAGAAAGGAGAGTGGAACGACGGGATATGATGAACAGGAAGACGTTAGACGAGGAAAAAATACAAACAAAAGAGAAAAGGAAGTGAGCTGGAACCAAACGCCGGGTCGCAAGTCCTCCATAACGACTGAACAACACGAGGAAAACAACACAATGGAGACAGAGTAACACCAATTACAATAAAACTATGAACTCAAATGACACAGTGTGACTTGTTTTTATGACACTGAACAAGATACAGTGTGTGATATTTAGTGGCATCTAGTGGTGAAATTAGAAGTGCGTAGGAGAATCTACGGTGGCCTTCATGTGCCAAAAGAGTAGCATGTTGAGGCTATTATGGTTCCTTTAGATACATTTATTTATAAATTGTATTTAGTTATATACTCTGTAAAACTACAGGTCATAGCAAATGTCATTACTTGTTCTGCATTGTGTGTATTTGTTGACTTTAGCTAGCTGTTAGCTGGCTAGCTGCATGCTAATGAAAGCTAAGATTAGCGACGTAAGGGTAAGAAGCTAATCTATTGCTTTGATTCAATGACTGTTACCTTCCTTGGCTTTTCTTGTGCAAAATAATAGGGCTGCAAAGGGGTGGAAAGTTTCTGGTAAATTTCCAGAAACTTTCCATGGACCGTTAAGCTTGGGAATTTTGAGAATATTGAAAATCGAAACTCCACGGGAATTATGGGAATTAACAACAATTAAACAACAGTAAGCAGTGTGCTATGTGCATGTGATAGCAGATATTCAAGTGTATTTCCATAAAATCTGATTGTTTTAGTCAAGATTATGCTAAAATATGTTTTCCTTTTTAACTATATTTAAGTTCCCTGTTAAGGGACAACCTTCAATTTAGTAAATTCACAGTTTATTCCCATTAATTCCCATACATTCCTGTTAATTCCCATGGAAAGTTTCCAGGAATTTTGCAACCCTACAAAATAATAACTATGGTCATCCACTTGTTGACATTTTACTTCACAAACTTCTAACGAAACACAAAACAGTTAGCCGTTAGCAACTAGCAAACAGTTTTGACCACTTTTGGGCTACTGTAACAAACATGGCGGCGCGAGATGGCGGATTCCGTGTAAGAGGACCCGCTCCAAATGTAGATATAAAAGGCTAATTCTAAGATAATAAAATAATAACGATTCGTTTCATAAGGTGATTATATATATTACTGAAAACATAGTTATGCATGTTATATTGCATTTCTGCTTTTTGACACACTGACCCTTTAAAATCCAAACACGGAAATCAGTCAACACGGAACAAATTAAACTATGTTTAGCTTGCAGTTGCAGTTCACCCAAGACCTGTTTTGATTAACAAAGAACATGACCTAACTTCATGTTGCAACTTTAAATAACTCAAGGCTAAAAAAAATGTTTAAAAAGTCTACTAAGTCTAGACATACCAAACACTATACTGGTAACAGAAGCAGGCGAGGAGCCAGCAAAAACCCACACTCTATAGGACAGAAGACAAAACAGAGCGCTGGAGGAAATCAGAGACTTGAAGGTCACTGAGCCTGTTTCTGCACTGCACTGTGTAAAGGGCACTTACACCAGGAATGATCATCAAATCTGCCGTTTCTAATTCGCAATGAGGAAGAAAAAAACAAGTCAGGACAGTGAATGTATGTCTAACACTGTTAGGCAAGACTCGGAAATTTGAGGCCATCCCTCAGTCTCATAAATTTTGACTGTCAGGCTCCTAAAAAAGTGACAACGCCTAGAACCAGGGTTGCAGCCAAGGTCAGCCAAACAGCATGTTTAAGACAACAATGAGCCCTAAAACAAACAGTGGCTCCACACACACACACACACTGCAACACATCTCCAGTCCTATCTGATAAGAGCTGCACGCTGACTGTTGTGCAAATATAGTTATTATGTAGACTATAGGGAGGGTTATGTAACACAAATGCATCAGAGGTGTGACCAGAACGAGAGGATAAAAGGGACAGGGCAGGCAAACAGGAAAGGAATGACTGTGAATAAAAGAAAACATCCTGACAAAGTCTTTTCATGGACGTTGTATATGAGAGGCTGTGGCTACGCGAGCTATTTCAAAGTCTCATTTCCTAAGTGCCTTTTCAAGGGTTGAACTGTGTGACAGAGAGCTGTATTAAGCTGAGGAACTCTGACTTGTGTAATTCATTTTCTAATGTTAGAAATCTTTTTCCTGGAATCCTTGAAGACCTTTAAATAATCCTTTGAGATAAAACCAAACAGCGTTTTTAACTAGCTCATGGCGCTTTCTTTAGCTTAAACGGTACAGTGTGTAGGATTTAGTGGTGTAATCGCTGCATTGCAATCTCCTCACATGACCCTCACCTTCCTAGTGTAAAATAGAAACAACCTTTAAAAGGCCCTGTTTAGAGTCAGTATTTAGTTTGTCTGTTCTGGGCTACTGTAGAAACATGGGGTTTCAAAATGGCGGCCCCCACTGAAGAGGACCTGCTGCCACTGTAGACATAAAAGGATCATCTTTAAGTAACAAAACAAAAAAAGATTCTTATTTTCAAGCAAATATACATGCATAAAAACATAGTTATGAATATTATATTCCGTGTCTTACTAATTCTGAAAATAGAGGCCTTTAATCTTACACACTGGACCTTTAATTAGCTACCTATCGTTAATCCTTAATTAGCTAACTATTGTTAGCTTAATTAGCTGGAACATTAAAAAATATTAGCTGGAAACAGTGTTTTCAAATAGCTCTTGGACCTTTCGTTAGCTTAATTAGCTAGCTATTGTTAGCTAAATTAGCTGGAACAACTAAAAATATTAGCTGGAGACAGTGTTTTCAAATAGCTCTTGGACCTTTCGTTAGCTTAATTAGCTAGCTATTGTTAGCTAAATTAGCTGGAACAACTAAAAATATTAGCTGGAGACAGTGTTTTCAACTAGCACATGGAGCTTTCATTAGCTTTATTAGCTAGAAGTTGTCACTGGAGACAGTGACAACCTGGTGACAACAAACACATGGAGCTATTGTTAGCTCTAGTAGCTAGATCAAGGTAATTCAAAGACCATGCTAGCTTGGGGAATCACAGCTGCTCTGTATGGCCTGTCATGCAATCAGGCCCACGTCCTGTCCTGTACCTTGTCACGGAGGGAAAAAATAACAGCAGCATGTTAACATTTAAAGGAACTGCTGGATTATACATGAGTAAGATGACGCTACAGCACCATTTGATCTGATTAATTATTTGCAGTCAACCCAACACAGAGCCAGTAAAGGTGCTGGTGCTCATTCCTTGAGTGGAGACATGCACGGGCAGGCAGAAAGCTGTGAGGGGAGTGAGAGGAAAGTCACATGAAATATAGTCAAACATATCCAGAACCTTCAAGCTGGGTGTTACATCCAACCTTCACCCATCATTGCATGGCTTCATTAAACAATATCCAGAGCCTGTCTGCATAAACACCTGCAGCTTTAGAGCTTAGGAGAAAACAAACACCAGGATTGTCCCCCTCTGAGTCCTGAGCACTCACTGCATGCATAATGTAATGTATAAACCCCCCTTACAATAGACCCTGATCATATCTGATCAAACAGTAGCTGGCACATGGTCCGTGTTGCCTTTATTGGCAACCATTAAGCCAGAAACACAGCGAGGAGCCAGCACGCTCTGCAATTAGAGCCAATTAGAGACACAAAGGTTATCGTTGTGTCAATGCAAGATAAGGATGGAAGCAGTGAGAGACGGAGTTATGCAAGACACTTCCTCATGTCAGAGCAGAAGGCAAGATTACACAAAGAAATGTCAGTAAGTCACTCAATGCAATGACTTCGTTTGTCAGAGATAATGCAGCTTGAAGCATAAATACTGCTGCTTTCCTACATGTTTGTCTTTGTGTGGCCCTCCAAGGATTGGTTCTAAAGGCTTACTGTTGTCATATGTCTGCAGCTGTGATGTCCTAGTGCTTTTCCATCCCGCCTGAGGACAAACTGGACAACCAGTTTTGAACCCAGTTCATGTCCTGACACACGACAAAGGCTCCTATGTCACGTTAACGTCGGGTGCAAGAAGCTCGTGGAATCACGTTCTTCTTCTTCTTGCATCAGATAATATGCGATTCATAAACTCAAGTTTTTTCCCGCAGATTAAGCATGTCGTCACTGTTTTCAACTAGCTCATGGAGCTTTCGTTAGCTTAATGTGCTAGCTATCATTAGCTAAATTACCTGGAACATTAAAAATATCAGCTGAGGATAGTGTTTTCAACTAGCTCGTGGAGCTTTCGTTAGCTTAATTAGCTACCCATCGTTAACCCTATCCTTATTTAACTAGCTACTGTGAGCTAAATTAGATGGAACATTAAAAATATTAGCTGGAAACAGTGTTTTCAACTAGCTCATGTAGCTTTTGTTAGCTTAATTAACTGGAACAATAAATATAATAGCTGGAAACTGTTTTCAACTAGCTCATGAAGCTTTCATTGGGTAGCTATCATTAGTGTTATTAGCTTTCACTAGCTTAATGAGCTAGCTGTCGTTAGCTTAATTAGCTGGAATATTAAAAATATCAGCTGAGGACAGTGTTTTCATCTAGCTCGTGGAGCTTTCTTTAGCTTAATTAGCTACCTATTGTTAATCCTATCCTTATTTAACTAGCTATTGTTAGCTTAATTAGCTGGAACATTAAAAATATTAGCTGGAGACAGTGTTTTCATCTAGCTCATGGAGCTTTTAGCTACTAGTTAATCTATCCTTATTTAACTAGCTATTGTTAGCTTAATTAGCTGGAACATTAAAAATATTAGCTGGAGACAGTGTTTTCAACTAGCTCATGGAGCTTTCACTAGCTTAATGAGCTAGCTTGAACATTAAAAATTTGAACTAGCACCTGGAGCTAAGCATGTCACCTTCTCTGAGGACGACCAGATACGAATCTACAGTCTTCAGTTTCTCACTTTGGAGGAAATGTGATCAGAGATCTCACCTGTCCTGGCTAACCAAAACTAGCTCAGGTGTGACTCTACAGGCTCGTTAACACCTCACAACAGCAGAAAACTAAACGTCTGTGTTTTGAAATGAGATCTAGCGTGAAGCTAAATGCTAACTTTTCATCCCTGACTTGGCTTCCATGACAATCTTAAGTTTGCACGTGCGGTCAAGTGTGTCACTTTTGCTCTGACTTGGCTCGAGAGTGTGTCAGAGTGATGATAAAGCCAAAACCACAAGACAGCTAAGAGGGTCAGCCAGTGAGAGATTTCTCCTCCTGTGGCTCGGTTCCAAGTCAGAGCAGAGGTGGATAACACACACTGTGCAGGCTCACTGTCTGTTCCTGGCTTGATAACAGCACGACGACGCCGTTGGGTCGAGTCGGTGTTAAATTCATGCACTCTGCCACGAGAGCCTCTCAGAGGACGTAAATGAGTATCCCAGTTTAACTTGATATTATTCTAGCAACATGTTACATACAGCCCGTCGTCATGGACACACCAATCAAGACTCCAGAGGTGACTGTTGAATGCTGGAACACCTTAATGCATAACTGAGTGATGTAAGAATCGGCAAATACGTGAACATCGGCGGACCTGAGTTGGGCCGAATGACGCCTGGGTGCTCAAACAAGCCATCTGTAACAGCACCCACCTGTCAATCAAAAGCTAAACTTTAAGCCTTAATATAATTTGAACAGGTGAGTTGTATATAAATTCACCCTCAGTACAGTTGTCATGAACGGGGAAATTAGCTATAGAGACCAAAACTGTTTTTTGTACCAGGCTGTAAACATGTTTATTTCTGCTGTGAAGTTGGACATTTTAACATGGGGACTTAAGGAGACTGACTCACTTCTGGAGCCAGCCTCAAGTGGACGTTTGGGGAACTGCAGTTTTTTAGCATTTGGCTTTATTTCCCCATTCGGCCCACCTCAGCCAAGAACCAGGACTACAAACATGGCGGCAGCAAGCGCCACAGATTTTGAGCTTCAAAGCAGCTCTTCAGAAACCTACGTACGCTGTCCATTCTTTATACTTTTATTGCTCTCACCACATTTCTGATGTGTCCTGTCACGTCTACAGCTGAGAATAGGTTTTAAAGTTATGTCTTCATTTGAGACAACAGTAACAACGTCTGCATCACGAACAGGAAAAACCTGGTGCATGATCATTAACCATGACTGAATCCATGCATTCCACATGGTCCACCTTGCACATGTTGCTCGCTCGCGACTGCCAAACTGGTTTTTTGTTGCGCAGTAATGCCGAATGAAGACTGCTGCACATGTTTGGATCCCCAACAGAGAGGCGATACACCTCGAAAGAAGCGACTTGTTGCCTCTGTCTGTCTTCTGCTCTCAGCTTTCAGCAGCAGCACACAAGCAGCCTGCCTCAGACTCTGTACATAGCACAGGAAACATGATACAATGCCGGCTTAACTTGAGATCAATGCAAAAAAAAAAAAAAAAAAAGTGAGCATGACTGCATATCTGTTTGTGAGCGTTATTTCCTTGTTCGCTGAGGAAACAAGAATAACTTGGACAAGTGTAAGAGCTCAGCTCGTCTTACAAGCAAGGTGAAGAATCATGTTGGCATAAGCCCAAACACACACACAAAAAAAACATGCAATATGCAAACACACACAAACATTAGCACCGCTCTGAGTACAGTGTCTAACACATACAGTATGACCAAAACAAAAAAAAACACATGACACACACACACACACACATTGATTTTTCGACGACTCCCACGTTCCTGATTTTTTTTTTTTTGGACTGTTTACCACATTTTTCGGTTTATTACTCAAGACTGGCATGCTGATCAGCATGTAAATGTGCTGACTCGATATTGTGCATGTTCAGTTGTTGTTGTCACACGAGAGAGAGAGAGAGAGAGAGAGAGAGAGAGAGAGAGAGAGAGAGAGACAGACAGAGAGAGAGACAGAGAGATGTCTGATCTCCTAAAGAGGAAAAACACAAAGATGGATTAACTTTGTCCAAAAAAAATAATAAATCCAGGGTGCTCTGTTTATCTCATTCTCACTGACTGGTGGCCTAAATACTTAATGCCAAAGCAAATATGTTTGGCCCACTGACTAATCTACTATGTGTGTGTCTATATATGTGTGTGTGTGTGTGTGTGTGTGTTGTGTGTTTGAGATTAAATAACATAGCTGTCACCTCAGGGAGATTTCAAGTCAGGCTTTGCAAAAATATCATAACATGTAAACAGGTGAGCCTCACTGTAAATCCTGACATCATGGTAGTTTTAAAGTTGGAAACTTTCCATGGGACTTAACGGGAATTTATGGGAATAAACCGGGAATTTACAAAACAGGGAACTTAAATATAGTTGAGGGAAAATATATATTTTTAGCATAATCTTGACTAAAACAACCAGATTTTATGCAAGTAGTCGTGCACATAGCACACTGCTTAATGCAGAGCTATTGAAGCCACGCCCCCTACCTGCACAGGTGATTTCTTAACCTAGAACCACACATTTGAGCTCGTGAAGGGCATAATATTGTCCAATAAAATAATTCAAACTTGTGTTTTTTAAATTGTATTATTTCGCATGGATGAAAATGTTTATATTTACGTTTGGATATGATACAGTTGGTTTAAATTACCCCCAATTTTCAGTTAATTCCCATTAATTTCCATAATTCTCACGGAAACTTTCCGGAAATCTACAGGAAACTTTCCACCCCTTTGCAACCTTATTTTAAAGTCACTGAAAACTCAGCTCTTGTGTCTGCAGCAATACTCTGTAATAATAGCACTATTAGGCTCTCCTGCGCCGGATATGACGTCAAAAGGTGCGTTTGTTTTGGGTTTTGGCCTACCTGGTTGGGGTCGCCGGCCTTGAAGACGTGACAGGACATCTCAGACTCGGGGTTGTCCGGCTGTCCCCGCAGCAGATAGGCAAAATACGTGAGGTCATTGCTGTTGTGGATGAAGCGAGAGATGAGCTGCGCTTTGTGCTCGAATATGAACACTGAGGAGTTGTTGCTGCTGGACGGGACGCAGCGGATGAAGGGAGGGTTGAGGACCAGCTGAACTTCTCTCGGCTGCACCGCGGGGCCGCAGTCGCCTCTCTCGCTCCTCCTGCGGATTTCGGCCACCAGCCACGGCAGCATGGGCAGGGTGGTCCGCCTGTCCAGCGTGGACCAGCCGATGTAAGTGAGGGCGAACCTCCTGTCTGACTTCGGAGGGCTGCTCTCCCTCTCATCCTGACTCTCCATGTTGAGCTCGTTGGCAGCGATGTGGGACTAAAAAAAATTACTTTGAAATAAAATGATGCCGATGTACCATCCCTCGGGTGTAAGTTGTGGGTTACTTTGCAACACTTTCCATGCCCACATGCACAGTGAAAGTTGCTCCAATGAGGCGATTAGCTACGTGCACAACATGTGCTCACCCTGTCGATCAGCTGCTACACTCCATGTTGTCCAAACCCCTTTAAAAAAATCTCGTTTTCCTTCAAGGATTTCAAGGAAATTCACTTCTGAGGTCGTGCGTTTGTGCCTTGCTACCCTGCTCTGTCCCTCCACTGTTTGCATGGGCAGTGAGTCAGAAGCTGAACAGTCCTGCACTGTACTGTCCCAGCACAGCTTGCTTGCTTGCTAAAACGTGGCTGTGGATGGCTCCTGTGTAAACACAAGTCGCCCTCAATCTGATTTCTTTGACGCGCTGCGCGTCGCTCCTGCGCGCATAACCGGGGCGGCGCGTTAACACAAGCCCCAGCCCTGAAATCCCGTTACGCATAAGCTTCACCGGCGAGACCTGTAGTCATAAAATACATACACTGGATGTTTGTTTATCGCCTCTTAGTGCAGTCTCCCTACTGTGTGATCCTTTCTTCCACAACGCCTTGGAGGCGGAGCGGCTGCCTGTGCGCGTCGACGACCCGCCCTAACGATGCCATATGTTGGAGGAGTGGGCAGGGCAGAACCACCATGAGGAACGTGACAGCACGTAGCTCCACCTTTCTCCACAGCAGTGCATAATAACTGGAAAGTCTCTTCCATGGTAGTGCAAGTGGAAAATGTTTGCAGCTCCCATATGGCACTTAGCACTCCAGGCCTATAACTCTGTAATCCTGCCTACACATTGCCTCGAGCAGGTAAAACCAGCGAATGTTACATGAAGAACTTAAAAAAAGTCACTTCACAGCTACCTGTTTACAAGCAGGCTGTGCTGATTCACAGTCTTGGATAGATGTTATTACATCTGATATGCTTTCTGCTCCAGAGGAGTTCCCATCTACCCAATCATTCCAAGCACTCCACCTAACCTAAATATAGTCGCTGTGCCGTATATAACTTCATCACTGAGGCAGAAGCCACTGGAGCTCTGCAGCCTACCAAACCCCACACAGCTGGTGAGGATTGTGTGTGTGTGCATATCTTAACTGTAGGCCACCAAATAAACACCCACACACTAGGCCACTGTTGGATAAGTTATAGTTTTCCTCTTTAGGTAAAATATGCAATTATACACTTTTTCTTTGCACACTGGACGACTGAAGCAGTCCTCTGAACTGGAGAGACTTCACATCAGGAACCTATTAGTCTATAAAACTACCCCGAAGTAGGTCACAAATATTTCTACATATACAGAGTAGTCAGATGGTAAATTATTAAAGGTCCAGTGTGTGTTGGATTTATTAGCATCCAGTAGTGAGGTTGCAAATTGTAGCCAGCTCGCCTCACTCTCTCTTGTGGGAGAACCAATGACGGACAGAGATGAGTGATGGATTCTGCTGCTTTTACTTTGATTTGCTCTGAGCTGTGAAGTTAGGATTAAATAACCGTGCTGAAGGTTCACATTTAAAATGTGTTTACTGTGTTCTTGTTGTATGGCATCCAGGTGAGGACACACTAAAGTAGAAAACAGGTCAAAGGCCTCCTCAGAACCACAAAAGTACAAACAAGTCTTTTAATTTAGACATGAACAAAACACACGAGGACTGTCAAAGGCTTCTCGACCTAAAAACTGTACTGCAGAGTCACTAAATGAATGTAGCATACAGCACATACAGCAACTTAAGCAACGGCTGTGTTGACTGTGTGTTTAATGAAGCTTTTAATGTTTCCGTTTTTGCTGACACAGTCAGAGAGGTCATAATTCGACTCTATGTTTATTATTGAGGTCTTAGCGAGCGCTGTTGTTGTACAGGAGTGCATTATATTTAGAGGTGTTTCTAATATTGTGGCCCTTTCGTGTTTGTAAACGGCGTGGCCAAAATATTAGAAACACTTCTCAACTCAGCAGTGGCCAAACTGGTTTAGTGCAAACTACGAGTATTCTAAATGTTAGAAAATGAGGCACAATTTGAATATTAGTCAGAGTTTAGCAGTATTAGCAGCGGAAATATACACGCAGTTTATTAGGTACACCTAGCTCAAAGCAATGCAGTCTAACGCAGTGGTTTCCGAACTTTATCATGTCAAGGACTCCCACAATAGATCAAAATAAAAAAACAGATCTTGGACCCACAGTTTGACAGGTTTTTGTCTTAAGTTATGATCTAACTTAAACTTATTTCTTTCGTTTTGTTCTAACTTTTAAACAACATGGACAACTTACAATATTCTATTCTTCCTTTTCCTTCCTGGCGACCCCCTGCAACCCACTCAAGAACCCTTGTTGGTCCCCAGACCTCAGCTTGAAAACCGCCAGTCGTGCAATAAAATCCTCAAACCTTCACGGTCGTTAATAAAGTTTTTGTTGACACTGTTCAAACTGAAGTGTTGGTTCAACTTAATGGCCATTTTTCAGGATGTAGTTTGAGGTGCTGTTGAACTGACTTACATTAGACAGACAGGTGCAACACCTTAAAACTTTATAACCTTTAGGGCTGATTGCAGGTGTACCTAATAAACTGGCAACAGAGTGATTGGATGCATACAACATTTAAAGTGGAGACAAAATATTTTAACAACTGGAGGTCCTAAGAGTAAAATATTTAGGAGTGTATGCAACATGTGGAAAAATGGAAGTGCAAAGCAAAGCCGACAACTGACATTTGCAGTATTTTGTATCCACATTTTTAGACAGCCAACACACAAAACAGTGCGTAAAGCTGTTCTTCAGTTGGTTGCATGTAAAACTGGAGTGTAACGGCGACAAGCGATCTTCATACGGTCTCCATAACAGCCGCCATCTCCTTGAACTGCTTGTGAAAGTTCTGCAGAGGACAAAACAAACAAAGAATGTCAGAAACACGCCAATAATAAACAATGGACTCACACCAACACACATACAGACCTGGAACTGTGGGATGGTCATCTCAAATGACCTCTGAGAAATCTGTCCAGAGGGCTCGATGACCTTCAGCAGTAGAGTCACGTACGGGGAGTTGAGCGATCGGCAGGTGTCAGAGCTCACCGCCATGCCGAGCTTCCACTGCATGTCCACTAACTAGAACGATACAACAAACACAGAAAGTCTCGTCAGCTTCTGTGTTTAAGTTGTTGGAAAATATCTGAAAATGAGTGATGCGTTAAATATGAACACACCTGGCTGATGCTGAGCATGGCCTGGACCTCCTGCTGAGTGTGGACCGATGCACCGTGTTCACTCCACAACCTGTGCAACACCTGAAGGGAAGCTTTGGGCCACTTGTTGCTGCCTTCTTCCAGCTTCGACGAGGTCATCCCCAGAGAGGCTGCTCTTCCCGGCTGACCTGGTGATACAAATGTTACGGAATAAACACGGAGAAGACAAGAGGAGACACATCCACCGCATTCAGAGTAAAAAAATATTAGGATGGAAGACATACCTGAACGTTAACAAGAGAAATCTCACAATGTTCTGCACGGCTTCATGGTCGAGTCTGACTCCAGCTCTCTGAACTTTCTGCCCAGAAAAAACGAAACAAGTAACGAAAGAGGAACTTGGGAAGATGTGTTACTTTAAGTTGAAAAATATTTGAAGGAAATATTGACTCACGTCAGAAATTTCAGCTGAATCTACTCCTCTGGTGTGTCCTTGAAGATAAGTCAGAATGTGCAGACACTGCAGAGATCATCAGATTAGTTAGAGCTATAATATATGGCAACAATACCACATCCTCTGTGACTTGTGTGTGCAGTACAGACTTCAGTCAGGCTGCTAATAGCCCCACAGTGAACACTGTTACATTGTATTTAACACCCAGCGGTTAATCTCCCAGCGAGGTTTGCTCCACAGACACTGCACGCTGCTGTAAGGCTCGTCTGTGGTAATCATACAAGTACTACAGGCCGACAGCAACAACATGATGTTTGACTCACTCACTCACTCGCTTAAATATTAAATCAAAGACCGTTTTTGAAGTAATGTTTTCTGCCCGCACGGTGATAAAACATACTCACTGTTTCAGCCAACAGATCTGGAGAAAGCCTACAGATGTTGTCCACGACTTTGTTGACACCTGAAGCACAAAAGTGAAGAGACACATTTATATAATCGTGTTACTAGTTTCAAAATATTCACTCGTGTCTGGCTTGTTTCAAGATAAAACAACTACAAATATGAGTACATACAGTATATCAGTCTTCTTTGGCATAAAGAAATGTCGATATGAATCTGAATGATTTTTTTTCTTTATATCAGAGATTTTTCAGTAGAGAGACTAAATATAATACATATTCAGGACAGGACTGAGAGAGAAGAGAAGGTAAGTGTTAGTTCATAAATTAAAAAACAAACATAAAACATGGCAAGTTTAACTGTTTTTGCACCGTCACATGAAAAACTGAAATGAAAACTAAAGCAGCACGTGTTTTAAAACACCAAACCAACTCAGGAAGGATGTGATGAAGAATGCAAGCACCAAGACTAAACTAAAAAAAACTAAAACAAAGTACAAAATACTTTCAGCAGCCAAAGCAAAAAGAACGGCAGAATTATCACTAATGTGACGTTTAAATGTCTTTAATTATTGATTGGTCAGCGGGGTAAGACTGTTTAGAAAGACTTCTGGTTGTTCTCTCCGGATGACAGATATCTGCTCTGCTCTGTGACAAAATAAGAAGCTGTTTCCCAACCTGTGTCTTTGACTCTGAGCAGAGATGGCAGCTAACTAATGTGCAGGAAAGCAGGTACGATTCTGGAAACGGGTTAGAAAAAAAAAA
The DNA here is from genome assembly GCA_036365135.1 of Miichthys miiuy. NCBI lineage: Eukaryota > Metazoa > Chordata > Actinopteri > Sciaenidae > Miichthys > Miichthys miiuy. The sequence continues at coordinate 2,850,862 of CM071612.1, read as the reverse complement.
TCCTCTTTCATCGTGCAGCTGAACTTTTTCACAGCAGCCACTCTGACATGAACTATCAGGACAAACACAGGCGTTAGCAGTGATACTAATTAAGGCTCAGTTCCATTCAGGTCAAGCATCAGAAAGCCTCTGCTACAATAAATGGAACTGAACCTTATTTAGTATAATTGGAAACATCTGTCAAAATGGCTGCTGTGAGATAAAAGGTCCACTGTAATGTAAATGTTGTGTTTCACATTTACATGTTTATATCCATAGTATATTATTTATAGTACGTATATCTTGTATAGTCACGTATTTATTATGCATATAACCTAACCCGGTGTTTCGGTTCAACGAGTGACCGTGATAACTGGAGACCCTCGGCCGAATGCGTCTGTGTGGTTGCCGTGGTTACGACAGCAGACATTCACGAGGACATTTACGTATCTTCCTGTTTTTTTTGTTTTTTTTTAAACCGCTGTCGTAACTACGGCAACAACACGGTCACTAGTTAACACGGTCACTAGTTAAACCGAAACACCGGTTTAGAAAACACGCAGAGACACCACCCAGGCGGAGATAACTGGTAGGGCATCTCAGGAGAAGACTGGGTGGAGGTTATGTGACAGACAGACAGACAAACTACAATCCGGTGAAAACACCGTCAGTCACACGTTAAACTGTGAACGTTTAACACCCACCGTGTGAATCCGCTGCTGCTGGCATCTTCTCTCTTTATCTGCTTTGACCGCCAACGTTCCCAGCTATTATCGGTCAACTTTTTTTAAGACCCCCTTTATCGATTAAAAGTTATTAATTAAATTAAATTGAGGAACTTCTTGAGCAGACAGCTCCTCTCAGCAGCATCTCTCCATTTCTCGTTTTGTTTTTATTGGTAACCCTCAGTAAAGGTGCAGAGCGCCACCTGCTGTACCGGAGGCTCCTCTGCCTCTTCTCACGGCCACGTTACTGCCTCCTTCTGGATCTGATCATCCTCGACGTCTCTCCCACAAAACCATCCAAACATCCGTTTTCTGACCTCCACACCGTCTTCAAGTTGTTCCTATGTGATGCTCCTGTCTCTTTATAGTTTCTGAATGTCAACAGCTGTCAAAGTTGTATCAGACTCAGTAAAAGTATAAAAGCATCGCTTCCAGGATTTTTACATTAATTTGCAGGGTGTCCTTTATTAATGTCTCAATATTTCTGTAGTTCAACTATTTGGTGTTTTTTCATCAATGTTTATTAATCAGTGTTACACGCCGCCTTCTTCAGCTGTCAGTTAGCGGTTTCACACAGAAAATATCACTAAAGACACTGAATATCATCACAGATCGTCCAGATCAAATCACTGTTGGGTTTTATTAGTCGTGTACCCTTAACAGACCTTTTTCACAGCAGCCATTTTGACACAGGTGTTACCAGTGATACCAGTTAAGGTTCAGTTTGATTCAGGTCAAACAGAGTCAGGCTGCTGCTGCTGCTGTGGTGCAAACACAACTGGAAACTCTTAATTAGTATAACTGGAAACATGAGTTTACTTGTTTGAGCCATATACCTGTCAAAGATGAATGTAAATGCATCTCAGCAACAGGAAGTCTTTTTTTTTTTTTTTTTAAATATACATAATTCTTCAAAATGTTAGATTTCAGTTTTATTGTCATTCCTCACAATATGTGAATAAAATCCTAATAAACCACTTGGGCCAAAGTCTACTTTATGGTCACTAATAAAACTGAAGATGTGTTTATATGCAATTGCAAAGTAAGATTACAGTCAGATAGATAGATGCAGCAGCATTACAAGTAACAACACAGGACAGGCACACACTATATACAGGCATGAGGTAAAAAGTACAGTATACTTATAATAAACTCTAAGGAGGAAGAACACATGGTTCTACCTCTAAAAATACACATGAAAATATACATATGGACTCTTGTGCAATAACTTAGAAATGAAATCAACTGTTACAGAATCTCTGCACAGATTAATAGCAGTTGAATGATGAGTCAGTGATGACAACCAGTTTCTTTAAGAGCAGTCTGTCTTTGCTGTCTTCTTACACACAAATAAAGCTTCTGTTTCACTGTAACTGTTCAGTACATCACAATCAATAAGAACTATTTGATCTTCGGTATAATCAGACATATTACAAGCAAAAGAAACAGTGCAAATGTATTTAAAAGAAAAGTCACAACACACATAAAGATAAAAAAATAAATATGCAACATTTCCAGGTGGATGGAGCACTACATTGCAGCGCCCCCGCCCGTCTGGAGGTCTCATGTTCGGGGCTACACGCTTTGAATCGAACCGCTTCCTGACATGTGTGAGGTTGTTTTATTTTTGCTTCTTCTTCATATCAAAAAAATTATTTCTAAGCACCAAACACTGCTGACATACCACATGAATAAAAACCTGCACTGTGGACCCAGATCATATTTAAGGGGATGAAACACGCCCATGACCCTGGAATAGTCCACTGTCGGGCTGAAGGGGGGGGGTCAAAAATACTTCACTTCGCAGATAAAGAGCCATTATACAAGTATGTGTGATATAAAAACACTACAAATACACTAAGAATATATGTAACTGTGTCTGTGTGTGTCTTAAAGTAGTGTGTGTGTGTGATGTCTTCATGTTTCATAAAGAAGAAATCACCCCTGCACGTTTCATCTGAATGTCCAGACGCGGATGTGACTCCCAGCTGTCAAACAGATTTTTAGTAAATCAGTTTCAGTCTGAAAGAAAAACAACAAACAGCTGATTCACTTCAACATGGACTGTCCACGCTGGCTGCCCCTCGAGTCAAACCCAGAAGTACGTATGATTTATTATCCTGCAGCTGTTTGGGAGTCATTCATTCATAAAGCATGTGATGCCGAGCTAACGTGCAGCTAACACAGAGAACAAAAGCCCGGTGTGTGTGTGTGTCTGCACACACACACACAACAGCAGATTTACTAACGTGTGTTTACTGTGTGTGTGTTTTCATTTCAGGTCATGACAAAGGTGAGTGTTTTCTCCAGTTGGACACCACGTGGGCGGGAAAGTGACTTTGCAGGGGTGCAGAGAGGCCTAACACCAGCTGCGAGGCTACAACCACAATGTAACGTTATCATGACAGAGTGAAAAAGTCAGGAGGTGATGTGCAGCTACAGATCCTGCAGGGGCAATAACAGGATGTGCTGCCAGCAGCATGTGGCACACATGGCCACATTTCCAAAAATGTTATTAAACCTTTATTTAACCAGGAAAGGTCCCACTGAGATCAAAAAGCTCTTTTTCAAAGCAGCCACTAAGAACAGGTCAAATTAAAACAGATGCAAGACACACGGACAATATTACAACACATAGCAGTCTAAAAAAAATAATAAAAGTGCAATATGAGCCATGAAATCAACAACGACGCCCCAGTGACGGATTTAAAAGCATTCAAAGAGATCTTTGAGTTTTAAAGCAGTGCAGAGGATCCAAACGCCCTCTTCCCTCGTTCAGTACGAACATTTGGTGCAGATAATATCGTCCATCACGCTTTCTGGAAATAAAAGAACACAGATATGATGGAAGCATACGAGAACATAGCAGTGTGTGAGCGCCTGCACGCCATCCTACCCGAGCATAGAGCTCACAGCGGTGAGTCAGGGCTTTACAGTTAGTGACGATGAACCTGAGGGAAGCACGGTGAGCTGTGTCGATCATATGCAATGCCTGAGCAGGGCACGCATGTATGAAAGATCCCCATAGTCCAGTACGGGTAAAAATGTTGCAGCAACAAGTCACTGTACAAGTGGCTTAGAAGTCAGAGAATCATCGATTAGGACGCCTACAGCAGGTATTTATAGGATCAATCCTCCACTGAAGGAATATTTTATGGTCTACTCTTGACATGCAATGTCCAAAATGTAAATAGTATCATAAACATACCCCGTATTTAACTGAAAATAACGTATCTGATGATGGGACTGAGACATTTTGTTGTTTGCAGGCTCACATTTTGAATTTGATGACAGCAACGCGTTCCAAAAAAAAAAAGTGCGGACAGCAGCAACGAAAGGCTGGAAAAGTTGTGAAATGCTAAAAGAGTCTGCTGTCAAGTCTCAGAGTTCGTTCAGCCGAATATGTCAAAACTAAATGGGAGAAGGAAGGAGGGATATAAACATATCAGAGGAAGAGTGAACAACAATTCGGAGATACCAGTGAATATGATAACATATTTTATCACACCCGCCCAGAAAACTCCTCTACCTGCTGGAGAAACTGTGGAAACCAAAAGGCAAACCATTACCATGTAATGTGGGACTGTCCTGCTATTAAAGACTATTGGACAGGGATACATAATGCGCGCCAAGACCTTTTCAAAGCTGAAATCTCTCTAGAGATCAAGACGTTATGTTTTGGACATTACAAAGAGAGAGACATGATGAGAATATTTGCCTCGCCATGGGAAGGCTGGCTCACCTGTGTGAGGCCCCTCAGGCCTGATTATGGACCTGTAACATACATCACCATATACACTGTGCTATATCTGAAATGCACTGTGCAGAAGTGTATGTTCGATGCAGGTTGTCAATAAGGAAAAAAAAAAAAAAAGAAACACCTGGAGCAACATCTCACAATGAATGAGGTTACCTGGCAACAGGTTGGTCACATGACTGTGCATAATAAGAGCATCGAGAGAGGCTGAGTCATTCTGTGAATGACAACAGTTTAAGGACAATGTTTCTCTGTGGATTTCAGCGTCTACAGGTTAGCTTTCTGTCTTTGTATGCACACACTTACTCTCAGCTTTTGTGTAGTTTGTCAATTGTTTGGGAATGAGACCGAGCTGGCAGTTTGGAGATGTGTATGGACTGGATCCAGAGCTTCTCAGCATGGTACCAAGACCAGTGTGTGCTGTGCTACTCCTGTTCCCAGTGACAGAGAAGGTACCTTATTATTGTACACTACATAACATTACAGACTCTGCACCATAGGAAACAATGTTCAACACACGTGTCTTCTTCTTCTGTCCAGTATGAGACATTCAAGCAGGAAGAGGAAGAGAAGCTGAAGGAACAGCCACAGGAGGTCTCTCCTGACGTCTACTTCATTAAGCAAACTATCGGGAACGCCTGTGGAACAATAGGATTGATTCACGCTGTGGCGAACAACCAGGCACATCTGGAATTTGGTGAGTACTTATTCCACATCATCATCGCATCGTATGTGATGGAAGAGATGTGAAAGACTCCCACGTTTATAACTGGAGAGCAGGGTTGATCATATGAAGGTTAGAATGAATAAATTGGGGGTTATATAGTGTTTATGACTGCAGTCACGTTTAAGAGCAAGAATAACACAATGCCTTATTATACATGGTCCTCTATTACAATGTTAGTGTCACCCAGCTCTAAATCCAAATCCATTTTTGCTTGTAGACAGATTTCTATCGATGCATGTCGTCCTCTCTCCTCAGAGTCTGACTCCGCTCTCAAGAAGTTCATCGAACAAACCTCTAAAATGACCCCAGAGGAAAGGGCCACCTTCCTGGAAAAAGATGAGGTCAGACATTACCGCAAAGTCCAAAATGAAAGAACTACTACTGTGCTGTCGAGCTGCCGTTTACACTGTGAAATCATCTGCTCCTTTTCCTTTCCTGTTTCAGAGTATACGTGTTACACACGAGTCCAGTGCACAGGAGGGGCAGACCGAGGTTTGTATCGAGTTTCCGAGGACGATAACACCGCCACTTTCTAAAAGAATGCGTTCAACTCGATAGAAGTGTTTATTTCTTGTCTGTCACAGGCTCCGAGTTTAGACGAGAAAGTCAATCTGCATTTTATAGCTTTTGTGAACGTCGGAGGACAGCTGTACGAACTGGGTGAGTTGATGTATAGAAAACATTTAGTTGTATTTGTCACATCGTTGATGGTAGTTTTAATCTAGCAGTGATTTTGCATACCTAGATGGCCGGAAGCCTTTCCCCATCGTCCACGGAAAGACTTCAGAAGACACTTTACTCGAGGTAAGACGTCACAGAATAAAAACGTAACTGTCATGAAGAAATCTTCCCTGGCTGAGTTTTAAATTCTTGTCTTCCCCAATGTGTTCGATTGCACTGCAGGATGCTGTAGAGGTTTGTAAGGTCTTCATGGCTCGCGACCCGCAGGAGGTCCGTTTCACAATCATTGCCCTCTCCAAAGATTCATACTGAGGAAACTCGCCTCCACCCGTGACCCCAGAAAACAAAGAAAACATGGCTGCCGAACATTCTCAAGTGCTGACCCAATTGGAAAATTTGATTTATTCTTTTTTTTTTTGATGATGTAGCAAGTGATGTAAAGTGGGAAAATAATAAAATATCAGGGATGTCATACTGAACGCTCTGTTGTCGTCATACGTCACTTGCTTGGAGTTGGATGAAATCCGATGGGAGTTATGCTGCTGCTTAGAGCATCTTAAACCACGCTGCACTAAAGTTTGTTTACACGGCATGTTTGACTTTCAGTTCAGGAGGAAATTACAATTAATAACAAATTTCCCACGTCGCCCGAGGCGACCTCTTTTACTCTGGGTTCAATGATACATACTGTATGTGGTGATGGGTTTTTTTGATCATAACGTCTAACAACGTGGTCGGAATCAGCTGAAGAAACGTTTTTTTTTTTTGCGAGGCTTCAATTTCAGTCAAAGCTTTGAGAGAACAGATAGGCCTGATGCTCTTTGATGGCGCAGTGATGATGTAACGGGAAAAATAAACGTCTCCTGTAAGTGAGGCTGGAAAACGCAGACTGTACATCAGTGTGGAAGGTGCCTACGTTTTTGTAATAAGAATGAAATTCTGTTAAATAAAAGGCAAATTTATTAAACGTCTCTCTTGTGGATCTTCTCTTCAACACAAACATTTCAGTTAGTTGGAAAGGAAACAGGTCTTTTCCCTGGAAATACAAGATGTTGATTCAGTGCAACCAGGAATCTGCTTTTAAAGGTCCAGTGTCTAAGATTTAGGGAGCTCTATATACATGAAAGGCAGACAACTATCCACAATACTCGTCTGCCTTTTTATACGTGTCGTGCTCCTCAGAGGATCAACAGAAATATTGTCCACTTGCTGAAATCGCTCTCATTCATGGCCCCGCAGAGCTCAAAACATGAGCTGCAATATTCTGTCAGACTTTTTGTCTGCGGTCAGATCCCCTTATTTCCTGGGATAATGAAAATGAAAGAGGGAGAGGTGATGCTGGAGGGGAAACCGACTCGTCCTCCTCCTGTTTCTCATTAAAGTAGCAGAAGCAGTGCAGGACGCCCCCCTTCATTCTGTCTGATTATCATCATTCATCCATTACCATGTAAACAACAACTCTGCATAGTGTTTGGTATTTTATATCTGCAGCATATCTGTAGCATGTGACTCAAAACTTTACCACGTGTACTTGGACACCAAAGAAACGACTTCCAGTTGAAAACCTGGGTTCTTTCTCTGCACATACATAAACACAAGCACAACAGCACGATGCGGCTACATTCGGCACACTGATTACATCTCCTGCATGACCCCTTCATTCTGCATTCACACCTAAGGACCCCCGTGTTATAGCCTTTGCTCCTAGACACCACAAATTTACCCGATCAGACACTATCTGGACAAGTGACTGAAATAAAATGATATAGAACAGTGTTTCTCAAACTTTTTACGCCGTGTGCCACCTCAGACATCATGACAGTCAAGTTCACACAGGAGGAAGGGTTATTCTTAGTAAGAAGATTCTTGTTTAATCTTGAACAGAACCGTCCCGAGAACCAGAGCTAATTTGGTGTTAAAGTGGTTCTCCTGATCAGCACTCCTCCTCCTAATATTTCCCATTTGGAGCCCATTTTAGCTCATAACTGTAATCATGGACGTCCACACACTACATGCATGAACACGTCTACGTCTCGGGCTGATATATAATATTACAGAACATCAAATACTTAAATCAAATTATGTGTGTTTAAATGAATTTAAAAGAATTATTTCAGAGATTCCTCCACATGGAGGTTGCGTACCACCGGTGGTACACGTGCCACAGTTTGAGAACCATTAAAACAGAACATTAAATGCATTATAATGGAGGGGCATGCTGTTCAATGTCTATTTATATGCCCGACATTACTGTAGGTGGCACATATATTTGTTTCTTTGTTTTTCAGGCCGTGCACTGCAGCTGAGCCGCCGCTAGGTGGCGCTGCAGGAGAGAGATTCATTAAAACAACAGAAACTCCTTCAAGAGACTTTTTTTTTTTTTTTTTGACATTTGTCTGTTTGCTGGTCAGCAGTGCACAGACTGCTCATATGTGAGGAGTTGTAATGTGAGGATATTTTATATATAAATAATCTTCCAGACATAAAAGGAGGAGAAAAAACAACAACTGGAACTTGTGTTCACCTGGAAACAGCTCGGAGACCAGTGGGTGGTCCTCGGACCCCACTTTGGAAACCACCACCACCACCACCTACTTGTTGCCACACAGCCTCCGAGTCTTGCAGCTTTAAACTCTGATGAAAAGAGATTTTCTCCTGTCAGTACTTCGACCGAGTCGCTGCAGAAAGGTGGAGTTAGAGCCGGCGGTACGTAAAAATACCCCAAATAAACAAACCCACAGGTGTGTCGGATGAAAGAACAGGTAAGCAAGCAAACAGCGGGGGATGCGGAGGGAATGCGTAACTGTTACACCTTGCATTCATGCACCGATCAGCTGCTGGAAAAAGAACAATAGGAGGCATATTTCATGAATGATGAGTGTGATTACTAATTCTTCCTCCTCTTCACTGCTTGACCAGTTTTCATTGTGTCTGTGAGCTGTCCCACATTCATGTTCATGACACTGGACGCCTTTTCTTTTTCTTGTCTGGACACTAAGGAGCCTTTGGATAATAAGTTTGCGTGATGGAGTGGAGAGAGCAGTCCGCTGTCAGCTGCGACGAAGCCTTCTCGGAGACTCGGAGGTGGATTGAGGTGAGTCAGAACTATTGAAAATGTAACTTTACCTACAGTCTGAGAGCAGTTTTAACATTGGAGATCACTGACAAGGTGACAGGAGGGTGAATAAAGTTGGGATCACGTCAGCAAAGTGGTGTCACCTCACATATGATCATATTTGGTTACTCATGTAAAGCTGGGAAACACACACACCTCTTGTAGGAGTGTGTTTCTTTGCTTTGTGGCTGCCTGTCTCCATGTTTCAGACAATAACAACCAGGAGCAGCAGATGCATGGGAGCATGTGTCACCTTTGACCTCCTGCATCATGTAACTGCAGAGATATAATCAGTCTACTATTTCTTTCTCTGCTCCAGAGCCGTGCCCTCTCTCTCTCATCTGTGATGTGATCAGTTATTATCGCCTGCCTCTTTTGTCGTGGTCTTGCCTCGACCTGCTCGTCATGTTTTGATGTTTCCCATCTAAAAGTCTTTGAGGCGACAGTTGAAAGCGCGCAGTGAGAAAATCAGCAGAGCGTTTAAAGTGGAACGTCTGTGAATGATCCAAGCACACGCCTGCTGTAAGCACAGATCAACCCCCGGATTAATGAACTGACTGGGTTTGTGGTTTTTCCACACATGTTTATGGCACTTGGAGTAAAGTGGAATACTCTTAGCCACACGCAGAATGCTGGAGTAGCTACTTTAAGGTGTCGGTGATAAATCACGCTCGTGGCATGTGTAAATGTTTACGACAATTTCTGGAAAGTAGAAAGTTTCTGAGGCGAAAAACTGCAGCTGATCTGTTTGTAATGCTTCCCCTCTTCTTGTGCAGTCGTCACAATATTCGTTTTTATTCCCAAAATGTCAGATGATCTAGTTTCCATCAACCCTCCAGCCCAGCCAGACTCTCATTCTTTGGTTTTCTCTTTACAAGCGGGTGAAATTATGCCTCCTCCTCTCGCAAATTCTCCTCACAGCAGCAGCCACACGGGTGTCGTGGAGCTGCCGTACGGGCTGTAACTAAACAAATATTGTTCTAAATTTTTCATGTGAATCTGAATGCTTGTGATGTGACATCATTGGCTCTCACACTGGCCCATTGTAGTGGCTTAGCTTGTGGACTGTGGTGGTGGTGGTGGGGGCATGATCTCAGATTAGGGGAGAGTGAGTTGAATAGGTAAAGGTGTAGGTTTGGCGTACAACAGCAATCAGACAACATGTTCTGGCTTCAGAGAGAAATTGGATTCTGCCACCGAATGATTAACAAGCTGCTCGGCTTCACAGCACTTTAAACAGAGGCATGTGCGCACGGCGAGGTTGGTGGTACTGTTAAAAAAAAAAAAAACTAGACTAAATGGTCTGGAGCCTGTCACATGGACACATTCCTGCATTAGCTGCCATGGCTGTGAACATAGTCCCCCCCCCCTCAGAGCTGGCCAGCCGTCAGCACGGGGCGCTGTGTCCTACAACCGTAAGGGGCCGAGTGGAATAATAGAGGTCCTTGTTAATTCAATAGAGGCTGTAAGTGTGACTGTTATGACAATCGAGAGCAAGTGGGAGCGTTTATGCAACGTACAGGTCAGAAGATCAGGCCGTCTGTAGTAATCGAGTAAATGCTTCTTCTGGTTTTGATGATGGTGACGTTAATAAATCACAATCACACATCGTCTCTCTTTTGTGAGAGCTTCCACTCAGGGAGGTGTTACCCAGAATACCTAGAATACCTCTTTAAACAGGTTTTTAGGTGGAGATTGTCTCCAGCCATTGATCTGTTTTTAAGGTCATACAATATAGTCTGTATTAGATTTCAGCTGCCCTCTGTGTTTTTTGAGCATGGCTGGATGGAAAAGAAGCGTATTGTGTTCCTCACACACTCTGGAACAAAAAGCAGCCAATCAAAGGTAACATAATCCCGAGGATTATTTGAAGTTTTGTTACTTATCCGGTTGTTGCTGTCATGTAACATTGAAAACAGTGAAATTCCAAGCCTTCCTTTAGGTTTTGGTCCACGCTGTTGGTGTTTTAAACACAGTAAACGCTCTAAATTCATTGATTTTTTTGTCCTTGAAATATCAGGAAGTAGTGGTTTGTTTCTTTTGTTTTGATCTTTGGCTCCAGTGATTGTGGAAAATGGATGTATACAAAGATTTGTTTCTGTAATTTGGAATAGAATAGATACTTTATGGATCCCTCAGTGGGGAAATTATAAAGTTTTTACATATATAAGCCTGAAATACAACCACACAGAGATGGTGGACACCCATATAGCGGCACCGCCCTGGGAGCACTTTTGGTATCTTGCTCAAGTCCAGTCCAGTCCTCCATACTTTGGTCCATGCTGGACTTGAACCAGCCACCCTCTGGTTCCCAAGCCAAGTCCCTACGGACTGAACTATTGACACCCCAATAAACTCTGAATGGGCCTTGAAGGGTATTAATCATATCTCACTGATGATTTAGCTTACCCTCATTGATATAAATGGGGTGGACGAAATAATAAGAACGCCTGTAATGCAATATAGCTCAACAGCACGACAAACTGCAGCCTCCAAAGTGACCACACGTTCACAAATGCCTTCATGTTTTGAGTATTATCGACATTATTCATCTAAATCTGCGACAGATATGACTACAGTGGGGCTTCCATTGTAGTCATAAGCTCAGCCAACGAGGTGAGCCCAGTTTGTTGGAACGTTAGGCCGTGAGCCAAGGAAACAAGTGATTAGTGTTTGATACAGATCCAGGTCAGTTTGTTTTTTTAAGTTTTCTAGACATTACAAACTCATTGTTATGTTTGAGAAGCTTGGTGTTTTTGCTTGAAATGATTAAAGCTATGATAGGTTAAAGTTTTATTTGTTGAAATTCTCAATTGTCTTCAAGTCGTCTGGAAGAAAATGTCTTTAAAATGATCTATCCAGCCTTCAGTCACCTGTGTAGGTGTTGTTTTTCTTCATACGAGGGAGTTGTGTGCCTGGACCGATCCTTTAGTCACTTCACCGACTGTTTTGATAGAGAGCAATTAGAAACTGGGACGCGGGCACATTCAGATGTGCTCATGTGAAGCGGCGCCTCACACAAAAGCCATTCACACGCAGCTACACGTCGATGTACTCCTATTATACCGATACGTCGACGGCGGCGTCGATACTAACGGCTTCCACAGTGGTATATTTTTCTTGAGCCGGATCCCTGGAATTATTTGGATAATATTCCAGTCGCCCTGTGCTGACCCCGTGCCACTGTCCTCTGCAGAAGAAAACAAAGAATTTTTAGGAACAATTAGTGGTTGGTGGGGGTCTGCATCCGCACAAACCTTGAACACTGACTTGCCTCAGTACCCTGCATGAATAAACAATAGCTGTGGTCACGGACCCAGAAACTCCCTGATTCCTCTGATTATTTGTGTTCACCATTCTTGGTTCGCTGCAATAATAAGGCTTCATTTCACACATGTATCAGAGCACTTTAAGAGCCCGCGATGAACTCTGAGGGCCACGCTTTTTGTCTTTTGGGAGGGGGGGCGAGGAAGTCGTCATGAGACTCATGAGTTCTTCAACACGTTCGGCTGCACATTCTTGAGGGTGGGTTTGCAGGAAGGCAAGCTGTAGCTGCCTTAAATCTCCCCGTTAAATCAGAGTAACAGTATGTTGTTGCAGATTAGAGTTATTATCCCACATGGCAGGTTCGACAGGACAGAGAGGGGGCACAGCAGGCCCCAGACCCGAGGGGAGTTAATGCCTCTAATGATGACGATGGAGAGGACAAAACTATTGTGTTACAGCCGGCTTCCACACATGGACTGGCAGATAATATCTAAATCATCCCATTCATTCAGTCTGGCTGATGAGACGAGGTGTAGGCTCAGGGATGTAAGCACCGGGGGAATCTGAATTATGGTGCTGCCTCCACCTGCATTTGTTTGTTTGTGCATGATCCCAGCTGCTGCCCCCACATACATGGAACAGTAGGGGTCAGGATTTCATATGCCAACTGCAGCGCCTGGCTGATTACACACTGTATACACTGCAGGGTTTGTTTGCTCTGCGTGCGTGTGTGTGTTCTTGTTTTTTTGATTGTGTTTTTGTCAATGAAGGAGGAGTTGGTGGAGCTCGATCTCCCAACAATAGCTGTGCAAACACAGACAGCTGCTGTGTCAAAACTTTAATCTTTAATCATCCATTACAACATGGTCCAATTCTCTTGGAATGATGGGTATTTGAGGGCCTTAGACGTCTCGCGTTTCCCAGGGTGTGGTCCGAGGAGGTGCAACACGGCTTTGTTTGTTTGAAAGTAATAATAGTGTCCTCTGGTCAGCCGGTCTAATTGCTCTGGTTTCTCCTGTCCACCTCAAAATGACATGGCATGTACTTAGCTGTGCCAGTAATTGTCCTCAGCTTTTGTCCATTCCACTTGAAAAGGGGACAAAAGCCTTGAAACAAGGCACATCTGACCAATTTGCTTGGTGAGACCTGTTTGACTTGTTTTGCCTGCCCTGTGTGTGTGTGTATATGTATGTGTGTGTGTGTGTTTGCCAGCTCGCTTACCTTACCTGTATAGGTGCAGTAAAAGAAGTGTGCTCACCTGTTCTGTTGGTAACATATTTAACATATTTAAAAGTACAGAAGTCCGGATCTGGGATCAGCTCTGATGAGGATAAGCGGTTATGGAGGATGGATGGACGCGTACAGAGACATGTTTCTGTTATTGAGCTTACCCTTATTTATGTTAATGTGGTGGACAAAATAATAGAAACACCTGAAATGCAATGTAGCTCAACAGCTGCACGACCACGCGCTCATAAATGGCGCCATGTTTTGAGGATTATCGTCACCTCAAATTCAATAATACAACATTCTCCCATGACGGCTAGTATTGATCTAAATCTGCGAGTACAATGTGGCTGCTGTTGTAGTTCTGAGCTCAGCCAATGAGGTGAGCCCAGTTTGTTTGTTTGTTTTTAGCAGAATACCTGAAAAACTGGTTTCAGTGAAAGAAATTTGCAACGTTTGGCCGTGAGCCGAGGAAACAAGCGATTAGTGTTTGGGACGGATCCAGATCTCGTTTACTAGTTTTCTAGACACTGCAAGGCATTTTTGAGCTTTCGGCTAAATCCTGTTGAACTACTGTACTTATTAACACTTAGTTAATTATCTGAATTACAGTGTTTCATTGACTGGTTCGTTGATAATTGCTGATCGTTGATTAATTTGTGCTCGTCTTCCAAATCTCCTGAGAATGAGGACACATTTATGGATGAAATAAACGTGTATCTGATTATTTTCCAGAGTGAAAAACGAAGCAGCAGTAATGAAAACTAAACACTCCAAATGCAATATCCATCATCTGTACATACATAGTATGTCATGTTTGTTTATACAGCTCCCTCCAGTACCCGTGAATCATTTTTTCATACCCTATTTTAGTATTTTTTATATTTTCTATCTTTGTTTTGTATTTCTATATTTTTTTTACTTAAATTTTAATAGCATTGTATTTTGTTCTTAGCTTATCTTCATTCTTATGTGTCGTACTGTTGCAGTGTTTAGTGCTCTTATGCTGAGCTGACTGCTTCTTCACGTCCAGCAAATTTCATTGTATTGTTGACCCTGTGTTAACTTGCACATGACAAAAAAACTGAAACTTGAAAACAAATGTTGTCTAGACATTGCAAGGTGAACAAGAACACAATAATTGTATGCATCAATGCATACTTAGTCCATAATTATCTATTTGGATGCAGGCGCAGATTAAACCTTCTAAACGAACAGGATTTTTGCAGAATTGGTGGAAGTTTACACTCTGATTCTTTTCTCGTGTTTAGCAGCTCGGGCACGGAGTGGTCAAGGCGTTGATGGTGAAAACAGAACAGGAAGCTCTGTTAAGGAGTGGCGATCAGGATGGACGTGATATCCCATAACAAAGTTGCAGTTTCACATGAAAACATTGAGAAAATGATACATGGAAACACAGATTGTCTATATGAAAAGCTACAATATTTTTAAATGTACAGACGAGTGTGTGTTTAAAATCAAGGACGCTGTTTGTGTCTGTGTGTGTGTGTGCATGTGTTTAAGCGTGTAAGGCTGCATGTCACGCATGCAGCGCCTGCATAATGACTCCTGGTGTTCCTGCAGCGGTGGTTTGAGATCATGGGAAAGGCATGAGGCTGTAACACAGCGCTGTGTTTCCCCCCTCAGAGCTCCAGATGCTCCCATAGCCTTGTGGCTTTTTTTGGGGGGGAGGCATGGCTGGCTCCGGAGCAGCTTCTTAACACAGCTCTCCTGTTTTTGTTTTTTTACCAGCATTTAATGTGAGAAGAGCAGAGCCACTCGAGAGAGCTCCCGTGGGATACCTGAAGAACTGTGCTCAACTCTGGCCCATAGACACTGTAGGAACTCAGGAGGAAATACCTCTGACTTCCTCTGCTACTGTTCTCAACATCCTACCTTTCTTCTCGCACCTCCCCACCCCACCACACACACACACAAACCTCCGCCTCCTCCTCTCCTCACCCAACCCCTCTCGCTATTTTGCTCAGTGTTTTTTTTTTTTTTTTCCAGGCAGTTACCAAGAAGAAATTCGGGAGCACCGACTTCCGATCAGCGCTGGAGAATGGCGTTCTGTTGTGTGAGTAAGTACTCTGCTTTTCCCAGGCACCACTCTCTAAGCCCACTCATTCATATGGAAACCCTCTGCTGTCCCTCCAGGTCTGCACTCCAACGTAAGTGTTACTGATATTTCCCAGGCAGACCCCCTGCCGGGTCACTGTTTGTTTGTCAGACACATAAAGTAAGCCAGTGTTTTGTCAGTGAGTGAGCGAGACAGCACAATAGAGGTTGTTCTATGTTGTTATTTCCAGTGTCAGATCCGCCCTGTGCGCTCTTGTTTTAGAATATGAAGTGTGATCTATTTAAAGGAGGAGTTGTGTTGCCTGTATGACAGATGTTACAGATCTGTGGATGGGCAGAGTGCCATCCTCACTTTAATTAGAGCTGTGAAGAGCCATGTAGTGAACGGAAAGCCCTCAGCTGAAACCACATCGGAGAGCCGGAGAGCACGCTGCTTTCTCATTAGTTCATGAAGCGTTTTGATGAGTTGGAGGAACAAATTTATCTGCACAGAATTAGCTTTTGCGCTGCTCCTCTAAGAGTTTCCCAGATCAGGGATGTGTGTTTGTGTGTGGAGGCTTAGCATCACGTCCTCTTTTAGACATGTGTATGTGGGCAGCCCCGGTGGACGGACACAGCGATGTGTGATTTGCACGAATCAGCAGGACGCTGTAATTACCAGCAGCCCATGCAGAATCTTCCAAACCTCCACTGGCGTCGGTTCAAAGATGAAGCCCCTCGTTCTGCTGATTTGAGTCTGACTCCACTGTTTGCTCTCTCTCAGAGAACGACAGAGACGCTTCCCGATAGTGAGAGCTATCAGTGTTTTGTTTTTTTTCTCAGCGTGAGGAAGAAGAGGAAGACAGATTAAAATCGGTTTCACCTCGAAGCCTCCACTTCTATTGTGTTGTGGTTATCACGACTGCTTGGAAAGGAATGTTTGGTGTGGGTCACACACATGATTATATTCTACTTGGCTTACAGTGTGTTTGTTATCTGATGAAATCATTACAGCTTTCTATTGTTTTACAGCTAACTCAAGTCCTTTCCCAAATTCCTTTCACATTCTTTCTGATCGTCAACATATAAAGTCTTATATCCTCCATCACATCCAGAGTAGTTAAGGTTAGGATAACTGTTTGGGAGGCGTTTATGTTCGAGGACTTCCAACGTACAAAAGCAGGTATATAGATGAGATGTTAGGACCTGTGGTCAGCCAAAGACGAGGCGGTTAGGGTTAAAGTGGTTAGGGTTAGGATACCCCTCAGGGGAGGCGTCAGAATGAGCAAACTCCAAGATCCAAAGGCAGACATGTGGAAGAGATGTCAGGGTCCGGATTATGCCAGAAACTCTGCAGTTAGGCTTAGGCGTGGAGCCTAAGTGGTTTAAGTTTAGGATACCCTTCTGGGGAGGGTTAGGGAACTGATCCCGTCCCCTGAAAGAAACAGGATGTCCGCGGTCCTTCCCCCACTTGGTCCTGCCACCCTGTCCCAGTTGCAGTTGCGGGAGAGTTGGTGCCTCCGTTCATAATGTTAGGGTCAGTTTTTTCAAGCAAAATTGCCCAAATTTTGTCTCAGATGGGGGAATTTTCTTACATTACGTAGTAAACTGAATATCTTTAGATTTTAGACTGTTGGTTGGAAGACATTTGATGATGTTACCTTGAGCTCTAGCGAATCGTGATGCACATTTTTCAGGTTTTCAGGTGTTTTATGTTTTATTTATGTTATATTTATATCATAGAAATAATCAGCAGATAAATCAATAATGAGAATAATCGTTAGCTGAGGTCTTACTTACTTTATTTATGAATGTAAGACCTGCAACAAAGCATCTAACACTTAGATATTACTACTAAAATCTGAATTTGTATTATCGTTATGGGGATTCAGGATTATTTTTTATATCTCCAAACACCAAATTCATATCGTCACCCATCAAACAGCATTACTGTTTTCACATGTGGTGACTCGAGGTTTGTTTGGGGTTGTTCAGGTAGAAGAGGGCATGTTTTAGGAGCCAAGGATCCGGCGTGTTTACATCAGGTACCGCACTGGCCATTTACTAAACTGAAGCCAGGTGGCCGCCATTAAACCAAGTCGTAAACACACAACACCGAGACTCTGCAACACTTTTTTTAGTTCATTCCTGGCTGGTTAGACCAGCCTAGCCAATGACCAAGTACTTTCACTTATACCCTCTGATGTACTCTCTCTCTCTCTTTCTCTTTCTTTCTTTTGCTCACAGTCTGATCAACAAGATCAAGCCTGGTATCATCAAGAGGGTTAACAGGCTGCCCACGCCAATCGCTGGACTGGTAAGTCTTTTTTTATTCAGCTTATGTGAGACACATTTTGGTTTTAACGGATCATGACACACAGCCTCAACAGATCCTCCTGCTTTTCTTCATCCTTCATTTGTATCTTGTTAGTGCTGTTTGTTTCATGTCTGAGGTCTCAGGTCTGAGGCTCGGCTGCCAATGAGAGAGAGAGAGAGAGAGACGTGTTCGCCTCGGTGACTCGTCGCTTCTTATATCCATCCACGCTAATAAGTTCAGCGAACGTGGAGCGGCTTGAAAGGCCACCGGCAGCATTGGATGTGCACCCTAAATATGATGTCTGCCTGCCACGCTCGAGGCTGCGTTCAATCAAGATCACTCGAGACAAAAAGTCTTTGTGCTGATGTGATAATTAAGTTTCTGATTGAGTGACAGGAGGTCAGAAGGGAGCAGAAACCTTTTATTAAATCAAACTTTTTTTTAACCCCGGTAGTTCACATTTAAGTAGCTCGTGGCAGAGGTCTTTTGGGCCACAGTGGCTCAGTTGAAATAAATGTTTTTGGGAGTGTCTGCACACAAGTGCTCGGGAAGTAGAGGGTTGAAAAACCCTACCTTTAAACCCATCCCTCACAAAGCTCTCTCTTGTGGGAGTAATTGAGTCCAGCTGTCTGGAGGAATTATAGAGAACCCCAACCCAGGCAGCCTGAGCGTGCACGTCGGTGGGCTCGGTAACACTTAGCATGTTTGGCAAGACAATGACAACTTTTGCGGTGGGGGAAACTGGCTGGCACTGGATGTAAACAGTAAATATAGTATTTGCAGTACCATCAGATGTGTGTTATGACATATATCAAGTTCCCTTCCCGGCTTGCTTTGGACCATTAACTGACCGGGCACCTGCTGAGGTAATGAGGTAAAGTATCTCCTCCTCCATCAGTAGCCCTGGCGTGGTATTTCCGAGACTTGGACTCCAACCTGAAACCGCACGATCATAAATTCTCCAGCAAAAGGAGGGCTCCTCGAGTTGGCCCGCGGCTATCGGTTACTGCCAACCACATGGAGGAAAAAAACGTGGAGAGCTCTCCAAACAAACATTACTCACTCTCACTCTACTGTGAGATTAACTCCCCCCACCCAAAAAAAAAGTAGTCAAGCATCGCTCTATCTCTCATCCCTGTTAATAGTAATGAGTCTGTTCTTAGATTTTCTCCTCGCGGTTCCATCTATCCATCTCCAATGTGTCCAAAAAGAAGAATTTGGACCTTGTTGGAGCTTTGTAACCGCCGCAAACACGCCTCATTAACACTCAGATATGAAGAGTTTCTACCATTAGGCATACACGGTTGTTATAGTTTTGTTATCTGAAAGATTTCAGTGCTCAAATCGATACCAGGCTTCAGCTCTGGCAGAATCAAACGACCAGGGAGGGAAAAAAACCCGGAAATCTCTTGGTTTTGTGGAATATTTAGTAACACTGGCTCCAGACCCATATTCTTTGGCTTCCCTTGTGTCCAAGGGAATGTTTCCCATGTCAGCACACTTTCTCTGCCTTGTTGCTGAACACTCAGTGAGCTATGTGGGTTTTGGTGGGTCACAGTGAACCCGGTTCAAACCTGGTTCTGCTGCTTTTACCAGTAGTGCCCCGGTGAAGGAAGCCGACGGTCGTGCGGCGTTGGGGGGGCCTCAGCCAGCAGCTACTTGAGCGAGCGGGCTCCCCCGCCGGATTTCAGTCCCACTGGGCTGAATCCAGAGGGACAGAGTTAAAGATGACTCCATCGGTCTCTGCCCACCGTGAAATACTCTGTAATTGCTGGATGTTCCTGCACACACCAACTCTTTGGTGAGTTGAGGTAGCAGTGGGAGGAGATAAACAGACAGTTTGAATGGCCTCGAGGGTGTCTTTACTCATCTAACTGTCTGTGCAATCATGTGTGCAATGACAGACATTTGACCATGTTTTGTTACTGTGTTTGTGTTGTATGGGTGCGTGTTATGACTGGATCTGACTGTCGGGGCAGGAACATCTTTTCTTGGGCCCGTTTCAGGAGAGGCAACATTTCAAGTATTTCTCTCAGTTTATTGTCACAGGACTAGAAAATGTGTAGCCTGATATTTTAACCATAGCTTTGCTTGGTGTTCGAAGCGCTGCCAGAGGTCAGTCGAGGGTATTTGTAGCATTTGTCCATCCTAGACGAAGAATGCAGTCGAAGAAAAACAAGCTTTCACAATGTGACCGCGTTTTTTCATTATCAAGTCAGACACCTTATGAGCTTCCAAATCTTTCCGTTTCTTGGTGTGAAGTGCTTAAAAATCAGGGTCCTCGAGTCTGCATGAGGAGGATTAGAGGCTGCTGGATGGGTACAGCATATTTAGCAGGATTATGTGCAGGCACAAGTCAGCATAACATTCCTCCAACATCATTATCTCTGCATGTTCTGGGACTGATTGTTAGGGGGGGTTATTCGATGAGCTCACACTGTTCTTTGAGCTTAAATGAAGTTAATTATCGTTTCATACAGGCCTTGATTACGTTGGCTTCAGGTGAGTTTTTGCTTCACAAGAGGAAGACCAGAGCGTAAAGGGAGAGATCCTTTCAGTACAGCACATTTATCACGTTTATCCATCCCTATCTCATACGCAGAGCACGTTTACAGGCCAGGGACCTGAATCTGCGACCAGACGGGAGGCAGTATGGATGATGAGTTGAGGGGGTGGCTGCTCGGGTTGTGTGTTACATTGAGTGCTCTGCGGCGTGAAATGGCTTTATTGTTGAGGTCTGAGAGACTGGGAGTGGAGAGACCAATGAGTTAGACTGATAAATATCAGGCGATATTATCTTATTGGCTGAGCAGTTACAAGAAATGACTGCACAGAAACACCATTTTGTCACAGTTGCATAGTTTGTCCCCAGAGAGCACCATGAAAGGATTGTTGTACCAATGACGGTATAAAAAATGGACAGAGCATGAGCGACGTCACCTGTAGATTTCAGAAGCGCCGTCTTGAAGCCAAAAATGGCGGTGGCCATGTTGGATGTACTGCCTCTTAAAAAACAGCAAAGCGGGCTGAATGACGCTTGGTTGCTCCAATAAGCAACCTGTGACAACACCCACCTGTCAATCAAAGCATCCACGCTGTTAATCCTGCATAACTTTAAGCTTACCAGGCTGTAAACACGTTTATTTCTGCTGTGAAGTTGGACATTTTAACATGGGGACTTATGGAGACTGACTCACTTCTGGAGACAGCCTCAAGTGGCCGCTCGAGGTATTACAGTTTTTTTAGCACTTGACTTCATTTTCGGGCTAGAATCGCGTCAAGCATGCAGAGTATGCGAGGTTAGCATGTATACTTTGTTGTTTCTGACCGTACATGCTGTATGCATTGAATAACAAGCTCATAAATTTAGTGTGACTGAAAAAATGTGTGTGTGAACAGTGTTAACATGGGACAGATAAAGATGGGAGATAAAGTATGTGATTAACTCAGTGACCAATCTGGAAAATTACATCACATGTCTATTAACCATGACAAAGCAGAAGTAGTAAAAGTAGGTGGAGGGTGGAGGGTTGATCCTTTGACCTGAAGGGCCCGGCAAAGTGCCATCGAGGGACAAGCAAAGCTGTTAGCAAAGGGATTCACTCTCAGAGAGGTCAGCTCTCTCTCCGAACCATTTGCTAATAAGCATGTTTGCCATTTAAATATAGAACTAGCTACCCCTTAATTATTCCAACCCATGTTGAAGCCATTTGTCATTACATGAAACCCTCTTAAGCAGAGCTGTCCCCGATGGGAAGTGCAGACTTACATACAAACAAGACATTTGGGATTACAACTGGAAAAGTCATAACCCGGGAATGAAATGGTGTTTTTGTGGTGGAAGATCTGTTTGAAATGCGTGAGATGTGTGCGTGTATTTATAGAGCTGAATGCCTTTTGTGTGTGTGTGTGTGTGCACATATAAACTTTATGCAATCTAAAATGATTGACACACACATGTAGGAGGAGAAACCATTCTTCCACTCCTCCGTGTCCTTTCTTTTTTGCTTCAGGAAAAATATTTGTCGGTTTCTGTCACCCGACCTCATGTTTCATAGCAACCAAAAAAATGTCTCCAAAATACTCCACCACCGCCCCGCAGACTTCGCAGGTATTCACGGGGAAAAGGCTTGGCAGGGGAGGGGACAGTTTCAGGGTGTGAGAAGTGTGTGTGTGTGTGACTTTTGCACTCGCATGGCCGGTTGGTTGGTTGGGTGGGACTTGTGTGTGTGCACACAGCTCTGATGTCATCTTTCCTGGTTTTGGCTTTGTCCCCACCCTAACCCAGCCCACAGGTAGCTCTGCCGCTGTCAGTCAAGCTCCTGTCACGCAGCCTCTCCCCTCATGCATGCATGTGTGTGTTTGTGTGTGTTCTGCACTCCGGTCGCTTCTTATTTGCTACACAAATGCTCCTCCCCATCCGTCTCCCTCTCTCTCTCTCTCTCTCTCTGTGCTCTCTGGTGATATGAACTTTGGAAGCAATGAGTTGTAGGCTGTGTCCCTGCCAGGGGAATGCTTGAGTGATTATTCTTTGCCTCTGAAGGTGGACAGCCCTCATCCTCCCCTGCTTTGTTCTTTGTCCAGGACAACCTAAACGTCTTCCTCAAGGCCTGCGGGAAGCTTGGACTAAAGGAAGCGCAGCTCTTTCACCCCGGAGATCTTCAGGACTTATCCACAAGAGTGACAGTCAAGTAAGTTGTGATCTTCTGAGTTCTGTTGGTGACATTTTCACAGCCACCATCCTCACCGTTCACAGAGTTTATATCCTCTTGTGAGCTCATGTTTTTCACTCTTTTCATGAATGAACCGACCGTTTACACTTCTTTCCAGTCACGTGCACAGATGAACTTTTATGCAACTTTTGACACATGTCCTCTCATGTGAGGCGTGATTCAAGCTGTAGTTTAAAAAAGGTCAGCGCTATTTTCAGTGTGTGTGTTAGTAAGCACCTGTTTGAGCACAGGGATGGAGGGAACCACACAGGCAAGAAGAACAAAGCCTACAATGCCATGGGTGGTACTCTGATCTGACTGAGAATGAACCGATTCACTGCAGGTCTTGCAAATCATGACCTCATCAGACGTCTGCCATGAGGTACGCCTGGAAAAAATGTTTTTCTGATGGTGTCTGATAGTGACATTTCGTGACACCACGGTGTTGTCTTCAGTTTCAGACAGTCGTGTTTATGTCAGTTGCATCTTCGGCATGTGTGTGGTATGTTGAACAACCTGTTCAGTTTTTTTGTTTTTACTCAGGTGTGCCTTCAGCAGCAGAGCAGCAGAGCTCAGAGCACAGTCCATCAACTGTGTGACACTCTGTGGTCATAGAGCACTGCTGTGCAAGCACAAAGCAAAGTGCTTCCGCAGCAATCCCTGCAGGTTGTTAAACTTGAAGTAGATCGCCCCGCGGAAGCGAAAAACATCACATCAGGCGGCAAAATGAAGTCATTAAGTTGTTCTCGTGTTCTCGCTTGGCTTGTCTTTGTTTGGGTGTTTGTTTGAGACGCAACCTTCAGGAACATTTTGATCCGCCCTCATTCTACAGCGACACTGACAACCGTGACAAAACCACAGAAAGTCATCATACAGGAGCAGACGTACTGTACACACACACACATATGAACTCTGAATAATCTGCCTGCCTTTTTTTTATCAAAGACACACCCTCACTTTCCACAGTGGAACATAGGTCGCCCTAAACGCGCCTATATCATTAAATTCCTGGCGTCGTAAATCCTGAGATAATTTAAAGTTTATGGACCTTTTATATCTCACCTTATATCTTATCTTAGCTCTTCCCGCGAGATTGGCGGTTAACAAGCTGAGTTTCAAAAGGTGTTTCAGGATGCGGAAAAATGAAACTTATGTGGTGAAAGCTTAAAAAAATGTGGCGTGTTTGCGTACGAAGCTATTTAAAACGAACTTTTTCACTCCTCCGGAGCCCCGCTGTGCTGTTGGAGCTGAACACTGTGGCTCAGCAGCCTGCAGAGGGGGTGGAGTGGTCACAGAGGGGGTGGGGGCTTGCTATCCTATTTTTAGGACCTTGGGGTCACTTTGACAAGCAGGATTGATTGGAATGGTATCAGGACTCAGAAGAAGAGCTTTTAATAGTGTGTTGTCTCCTCCCCGGTACACTGTGGTCTTGAGAGTACACACCTGTGTGTGTGTGGGTGAGAAAGTTTCAGTTTTGCGGTCACGGTTGTGGTTATGTCACTCTATCTCATTCATTCAGAGGAAAAGATGTAAATATTTTTTGGCGCTGCTCATCCCGAACGTGCTCCACGGTTACAGGTTCTCATTTTCTCGACGATCCTGCAGCTGAAATGTTTCGTGCATGAGTCAGTCTTCATGAATAGTTTGTGTTCGAATTGATTTCTTGACGCTTGAATGCAGCACATTTCCATTTTAGAGGTTACACGAGTTTTTTTTTTGCATTTGTAGGCACGATTTTGCGGAAGTATTTTTAACCGGTGACGGCACACAGAGAGTAACATGAGGAGATCATCCCAAACAAGGCTGCAGTCAATGCACCAATGGTTTTATTTCAATGCTGCTTATCAGAGTCTAGGCAAATGAGCTGCTAACAGAGAGAGTGAGAGAGAAAGTTGTTGCTATCAGCTGTCTTTGCCCCTGGTGGCTATCCAACCTCCACTCCCTTAAACCCAGTCTGACAGGTGCTTCGCTCAGCTTCCCTGTTCTCTGTTTCAGCAGCAATAACGTCGTTATCTGTGTGTCTCCTTTCACATAGTACTTTTCCTAACCAAACCCTCAACCAATACATAAAAGAACCTTTTATACTTTCGTTTCGGGGCTGCGACGATTAGCTGATTAATCAGTTTGTCGACTTTTGATAATGAATTAATCATTTTTCGTCAGTTATCCAGCAGAAATGCTGAACGCGTTTTCTGATTTCAGCTTCTCAAATTGAGGAAACGAGAACGTTTGAAGATGTCACCTCGGACTTTTGAAATTGATGAAAAGATTTCAAACACTTAATGGATTAATTAATAATTAATAATTATCAGTTGAGGATAGGCAGTTACAGATAACGGATGGATGGATCATCAGTTACAGCCTTACCCCCAAAATCCACTGGGAGATTTGTATGAAAAGTCCCCCCAAAAAAACGAATGCTTGTGCTTGAAATATTGTTATTTCAGACGTCAGTTCTTGTTGGCATGAAGCTGAAATCAGATATTGGTTGAAGCGACACGTCATGGGAGTTTAAATTCATGTTAGTCTGTGTTGTCACGGCAGCCATAAAAGATTATTGTATGTCAACTTGACCTTTGAGCCTCGACTTTCCTGTAGGATCGGCCTGACCACCACCTGCACCGCATGTTTCTTCATGTTGTGAAACTTTGCTTTCTGATAAAGACGTTTATGAGTCAGCGACACATTCGGCATCAAAACTATCAAATGGCACGACAAACTGTTGCATTAGACATGCATGTAGAGAGATAAGAGGGGATGGTGTGCTGCAATATTTGCTCTTATCGTCCACCGCGGATTCATCATTGGAAGCTATGATTCACAGCCTACTTTAGGCCGACTCTGTCCGTTTCTAACAGCTGCCCAGGAAATGAGGGAATTCGGGTGAATCACGGCTCTAAAACTGCTCTATTTAACTTCACCCACTTCCTTCTAGACCCTTAGCCGCTGTGTGGAAATTCAGCAGCATGGTGGAGTCAAAGTTGGACCACAACTCTGAGCTGACATAAAGGAAACATCGAAGGCATGACGGGTTTTTTCCAGAGCGGCATTTTATTGTCTGCATTTACGTCCAAATTGTTTTCAAACACTTATCGCCCGCTTGTCTAGTGCGTCACGGACAAGTGGCTGTGAAGTGCTAAAAACTTGCAGTTCCTCAAACGTCCACTTGAGGCTGGCTCCAGAAGTGAGTCAGTCTCCATAAGTCCCCATGTTCAAATGTCACAACTTCACAGCAGAAATAAACATGTTTACAGCCTGGTACAAAAAACAGTTTTGGTCTCTGTAGCTAATTTCCACGTTCATGACAACTGTACTGAGGGTGAATTTATATACAACTCACCTGTTCAGATTATATTAAGGCTTAAAGTTATGCAGGATTAAGAGCGTGGACGCTTTGATTGACAGGTGGGTGTCGTTACAGATGGCTCGTTTGAACACCCAGGCATCATTCCCTTCCCCAAAGTTTGACTACTATTAATGTTTATAAAGATTAAATAGTCACAGAGAAACTTAAACAGGATATCTGGGACTCTTATTCAGATTTACCCTCCTCATAACTTTAAGTTATGAGGAGTTTAAGAGGAATTACAGCGTGTCTCATGTGTGTTTAAAAGTGAGTCAAGTTCATTTTAGCATTTCCTTTTCATGCCACTTTATACTTTATATAGCAGAAGTGTTCTTTTCCCTACACCACATTTATGTGATAGCTGTAGTTACTGATTTTGAATAACATTTTACATTCAAAACATATCACCGTGTTATAAAAAACCTAGTGTGCACTACGTGCTCAGACACAGTCAGTGACGAGCTGGTGGAGAGACAAAGACAGAGCTAGAAGAGAGTGAATATTGGACTTAGATTCATCAGGTTGCCTGTTCATATCAAATTAAAGCGACATTGTGTAACTTTCCTACCATAAAATAATCAGTACTCAGGTGAATGGTCGTCTGTCGTACGCCTGTTGTCACACTTTGTAACTTTGTGCTCCCGGTACAATCACCCCGAGAAGTACGTAACGTTTTACGGCACTAAGTCACACACCGCCGACTATTTCGACTATCCGAGTTTCCTGATGGACAGTGAAGCAAACTGCTGCCAACTGTAGCTGCTGTTAGCTAATGTTAGCTGGACTGTGAGTGTAGAGCAACGGGGGAGTGTTTGCACCACAGAGGAGGTTTTCAGGCCTGAGGCACAGGCGAATGCTAACGGGAGATAAGCCGGTGTCATGCCAGAACCGGAGCTGGGCAAGCATGTAACGCCACTGAACTCAGCAAGGAGGAAGCTAAGAAGAGAAAAGGAGAGAGTGAGCGAGCAAGAAGCCGCCGGACAAGAGTAAATCTGGGACTGACTTTTAGTGGTTGGTGAGAGCTTGGTGAAACAAAAGGCTGAAAGACAGACGCCGAGCTGGGCTGACTGCTGTTGGACTCGTCAGTAATATTAGCTGGCTGCTGTGTGTTGTGTTGTTGACCTTGCTTGCTGTCCATATTTACCATGGTTTCTACGCAGCGTTGCTTTAAAAATTTAAAAATATGTCAGTGTTGTGTTCACAAACTTGTTTCTGATTTGTTTTGCAGGTTTTAAAGTATATTTTGAATATTACTTCTGTATTTTTTACTTTACTTTAGGACGTTTAGTAGTATTGTAGTACTTTTAGTAAAACCCATGTGGTCTCTGAGTCCGGCTTTTGCCCTGCGACCTCCAATAACTAGCGGAACAAATCCCCCGCTGAGATGAGTCCAAAGTCTCACGTTTTGCCGCCGTTTGATTAAGCAAATTATTGACAAGGGTTCACTAACCAAACTCAAAAAAAAAGAAAAAGAGAAGGAGAGCTCAATCGACTGGCAGAAATGCATTGACCTTTGGAGAATGTTCGTAACTCTTTCTAAACAATAGATATAAAAAGGAGTGGCCGTGGGTGATTAGGCCTACATGATTTGGATTATGCAACGGCATCCTTGGCAGGAGATCAAACCAAATGTTTGAACTACACGAAGGAATGTGTTGTTTCCCAGACAAATTTGTACCGACTACACGACTTGTTATCAGAATTTATTCAACCCATGCTGCACCTCGTGCCGTGTATGTGCTGTTGTTGAAGTAGATGAAACTCACTGTGACAAGTCTAGATGTTTGCTGTGTTCAATAAAGCAAAGGAGATAAAACGAAGTGGCCAGTGTGTTAGTGTTTCGGGTGTGGTTCACTGAGCTGGCACTTCACGCTCCAGTTTCATGGTTTAATATATGGCACCGCTGTGACTCGTGGGCACATTGTGAAACCGAACGAGTGATGATGGTGAAATGCCAATAAAGTTTCTAAACTACGAACACAGCCCTGGCCGTAAAAAGGCCAAGACAAAGGGTTATATTTGTGCTCCGTAGTCGACTCGGGGAGAGAAATGCCAGCCTCACCCTGCTCCCTCGCTCACAGAGGTTGCACTGTCTCCGATAAGTACGACACAATGATGCCCGACACTGTCTCACCCAGAGCTGATTCCTCTATTCAAACTCTCCTTGTGTGTCTACAGGGTAGTTGTGGGGTTTTTTTTTTCAGGACTCCTGATGCATGATGGTATCTGGGTGTGTCTTTTTTAAATCAAAAGTATGTATTAGAATGGAAGGACGGTGTTGAATGCTGCAGAGCGAGTGATCTTCGTTGCAGAGGTATGCTTCTGATCGCACATGCACACCCATTCATTTAAGGCTTTGTATGTTATTGTCTCAGAGAAGCAGAGCTGCCTTGATCTGCCTTGTCGGTGGCTGCACACGGATTGAAAAACACCGTGTGCAGCTTCTACCTGCAGACTCGTATCTCGCTGGAGATCTAAATATAATTTTGCCACACAGGGAAGTGATTGACTCTCATTTACTTTGGCTCTAACATTTGAAAGTTAGACAAATGACAAATGTTGTTTGTTCTTTGGTTGTATGTGTTTCCTTTTGTCTCCGGTTTGTGTTGGCAGAACACTTCTATGACTCTTTTAAGAGAAATTTAATTAAACTTTACACAATATCACACAGTTATGTCGCAATTTAAGAAGACAAAACACACTCAGATCAGCTAGAAGACAGTTTTCTGATGTAGTCATTGTAGGAACCACGGCTCTGACAGTACAACTTTTGATTGATCATGTCGTGTGGGTGTAGCGTACAGTAAGTGGTTAACTTGCACAAGAGGTGTCTTGTATCTCCGCACTTCCGCGCTGGAAGTTAAAAGAGGGAGGATGTCACCGAGCTGGTGGAGGATCGGCTGTGTCTCACCCTTTGACCTCGACGTGAGAGAGCGGTGATGTGACAGTCTGTGAAGGCTCGCGGCGGGAAGTGATGAGCGTTCCCTTGTTAATTCGTTAGAGCTCTGTGCGCTAACAAAAGATTACCACATGTATTCAGTTTCTAGTCAAACTAAAGTGTTATATAGTGTTCAGAATATTGCCTTTATTGGTGTTCAGGATAACACAGATGACTATTCCGAGTCTGTACGCTCTGTGCAGAGCTTGTGTGACGTTCATTCGATGATTGTGCTCAGTCATATGAACTCTCAGCTGATTC
The DNA here is from genome assembly GCA_036365135.1 of Miichthys miiuy. NCBI lineage: Eukaryota > Metazoa > Chordata > Actinopteri > Sciaenidae > Miichthys > Miichthys miiuy. Next base: position 2,821,752 of record CM071612.1, on the reverse strand, counting down.
CAGCAAACTCCCGAGGCTCCGAAGGCCTGAAAATAGCCCTTATGTATTTTTTTCCTCTGTTCGGCTATTACCGCAGAGCCATAAATGAGCATTATGAGAAGTTGTGTGGTTGTAGTTTTGGTATACAGCTTCTTTTTTTTTTCTGGACCTGGCTACCACTGCTATAATCTTAGACTTTGTAACTGTGTTCCAAGCCACACAAAGAGAGGACTTTTTTCTTTTTTTTACTGGGTCTATAAATTTGCAATATGCCAAATTGGTAAACGTCCATTTCAGTTTTCACCATTGGCTAATTCGCCCCTCATGTGAGATGAGTCATACTGGTGAGAAAGTTGGTCTGCTTTCCATCCAGTTAAATGCAATCAGTGGTCGAAGAAGTACTCAGAGCACTCTTTACTGGAGTAAAAGCACCAGTACGGCGATGTAAACATGCTCGGTTACAGGTCAAAACTTCTGCTTTCCAGCGTCTCTACTGTCGATTTCATTCATAACAGGCAGCTGCTTGCAGTACAAAAAAATCCAGCGTACACTCACTGCTCAGCTCTGAACGACAGACAAACAGCCGGGGAACAAAGTGGAGCATTTAGCAGCTAAATTATATTTCCCTCAGGAGTCGGTAGAGACCAAAACAGAGCTAAAAGACACACAAATGAAAGATAATGTTGCTCTGTAAGTGCTGGATGTGTAAATAAGAAATTTTCCAACATAACTTAAAACGTGCTGCTCCAAGTGTCCATCTATATTTCATGTTTAACTGGTTGAAAATATGGCCCCTATAAATACATTGGATTATCAGGCTTTTCCTGATTAAGATAAGATACATTTAATTGGTCATTAGAGGATAAATGTGATAAGAAATAAGGAAGTTCTGCTTCATATATTAAATAATTTAACCTAAGTTTGGAGGCTACAACTCATCCCGGGTGGACACTGTGTCTTTGTAAGACGTCACACGCCAAAAATGGTGGGAAGCAATGGTTTCAGTATTAATTTATTATTATTATTATTATTATTATTATTATTATTAGTAGTAGTAGTAGTAGTAGTAGTAGTAGTAGTAGTAGTAGTAGTAGTATTTAATGCCTGACAAGTAACGATAGCCGTCATAAAAATGTAAAAAGTGTAAATATCTTGGTCTGAAATGCACGAACTTCAAAGCACAGTACTTGTACCTCTGATTACTTTAATATATTAGGCTCAGTTGTCTCCCAAATACTTTTATTATACGTCCTCTCTTTCTTCCCTCTCCCTGAACCAAACAGCCTACGGGAACCTGAACATGCAGTTATCTAAAGTGCCAACACCGTACATGCATCACATTCTCAGCAGGTGCATTGCGTGCCGGGAAAGAGGAGCTGTAATAAATCCAAGTGCTCCTGGGCAAGAGAGGCATGTGTGACTATTGTATTACCACATGAGAGCAGGAATGTGCAGCATGCACGGAGGATGTGAAGCAGACTGTATATCTTCGTCTGTCACGTCTGTGACGTGTTTGCTGTACGTACCGCGGCACACACTAGAGTCCATTTACTCGACAGGTACACAATGTGCACACAGAAAAAAGGGAATATCGGGATCACAGGTTGAGACTTTGAGCTTTTCACAGGAGCTGACATTTTCCCGTGAAAGTGATTTAGCGACTGCCAGGTCGTCTGTCAGGACCCAGAAATATGACTTGAACTTCTGCCTGACCTGGGTAGCACGCTTAGGGCCTTTTAGCAACAGTAGCGCCTTGTCTTGGTATTTAGATGTTAAATGAGAAGCTATTAGTTTTATCGTTACTTGAAATCAGGAACAAAAAGCCTCCTGTCCTCTAGACTTTAACAAAATGTTTTTACAGCTGCTTGATTTTTGTGATTAGTGGAAAATTAGACACACACACACCTAACAACACTTTACTTCATTGCTCGCAATGATTGGGTTTGTTTTTCTCTCTCGCCTTTGTGTTGTTGTTGTGTGTGAGAGTGAGTGAAGGGCTGGCAGTAGTCTGGATTGTGCTCTCATTTTCCAGCTCTTTCACTGCCCAACACAGAGCAACTCGACAAGCAGCCTCTGTTCTTTTATTGTCTCTCTCTCTCTCACACATGCACCTCTGTTTTCTCTCTCTCGTCAGGCATCAAGAGACCAACAGGAGGCTGAAAAATGTGAGTGGAAAAGATATTTGAGGATTTGATCTGTTGTTCTGTCATTCAGCGATAATAAAACATAATTTGGCTTCGGTTACAGGCATGTTCAGGCGTTCCTTTAAAGGGGAACTACGCCTATTTTACATGTCAAAGACTGTTTAGAGATGATGGGGAGTGCTGCTGCATGTGAGTAAAAAGTTATCTGTCACTTGAGTCGGTAAAGAAGACTACAGGTGTAACTGTTTGAGGCTAGCAGCTCGAGGCTACCAGCATAACACGCCCAAATCTCTGACCAAACTGTCAGGGGTCAAGGTGCATTGTGGGTAATGTAGTACAAGGTTTTGACAGGGGATGAAGAACAGACTGTCCGGTTCTGCTCCATCTATTTATGAACTGTCTATTACGAGTCCGACAGTGCTGTTGGAGCACAATGCTAAATAGGTGGAGTGCCCCTTTAAGTCTATACAGAAAAACAGCTGTATCTTGAACCTTTAGACCACCTGGATGCTTCTACAAAGAGTTTTTAACTTTATTTACGAAGCTACAAAATATACTGATTGTAAATGACGACATGTTGACATGAGAACACTAAATGAATGAGTTTATTCTTCTAATCTGAGGCTCAATATTAGATATATATATATCAGAGTGATAGCAGAGGACGTCTCATCACGTTTGATCCCTCTGCTGTGCGCTCTAACGACATAAAACCGAAGAGCTGACGTGTCAATTTTGACCCGTATCACGTATAATAGGGCAGCGGTGTTGATGTAGTGATGATTGTTTTACCTGTCCAGCCTAGTAATACACACACACACACACACACACACACACAACACAAACAGCAGCAGAGTATTCTGGATGAGCCTGGAAAGTCTGGGTGATATCACCTTGTGTCAGTGCAGAGCTGCAGCTGTCATAACAAACACACTGATCGGGCACTGCACAGAACATTTATCAGTCAGGGTAAAGGTGTAGCGAGGTAATCTGATACATTCTTTCTGGCAATAAATGTTTGTGTGATAAGCTTCTTTTCTCCTTCTTCTTCTTCTCTCCAGGTGTTGATCACCATTTACTGGCTGGGTAGAAGAGCTCAGTGTGACCGTTTCTATGATGGACCTTACCTGAATTTTAAGGCGTTCGAGGGATTATTGGGCACAGCGCTGTACAAGGTAAAAACCCCACTGTGCACTCTGAGCTGTTTTATCTGCTCTGACATGTAACAAAAGCTGAATTTTCCTGTTGGAAACCAGAAATAGCACGGCTGAAATCCTCTTTTACAACCACTGACCCTGCCTGGTATGTAGACTATCTGCACAAGAATGAATGTCCAAGACACGGGGGGGGGGACGGCCTCATATTTCTGACCACTCCGAAAACCAAAGCCACGTTAAGTGAACCGATTCCTTGACTCAGCTATTTTTAATCTTGTTTACAGCAGCACGAAAAAATAGCTGCTTCTTTTCTTGAAGGAGCGTTTCCTCCCGTTTCCTCCCTCCGCTAGTTCTCGTGTTGAATTTGGCACTTCACGTAAGATCTATGCGGCGTGGCGGTCGTGGCGGTGGTGGTGGCGGTGTTCGGGCCCTCTATAGTTCAAGTGACTACAGGGATTTTCAGTAATAGCAGTCGGTTACTGCGTGTCTTGTACGCTTAGCTATGATAATCCCGAGTTCAGTGGTGTGAGATTAGGCTGGGTTTAGTTTATGAACTTGTATTGTCTGGGAGGATTGGGCGGATTACAGATCTGAAAATGGTTTTCTCTTTAAAGTGGCTGACAGGCTTTTACTTGTCTGCTGGCCCCGGGGCTTACTTGTGTGTGTTTATGTGCAATAACATTGTCTTCATGCGGTAAACACAGTCATCCAGGGTACCTGGAACTGTTTGTTTTGACAGAGATGGCAGCGAACAGAAAAACCAGCGAGGTTCCAGTTAAATTGCAGCACAGACTTCACACTCTACTTGGGAGATCTCCTCCTCACCTCACCACACACAAAGCGAAGATAAATGTTGTAATCGGCACCCTGTTATCTAACTGTGTGTGTGTGTGTTTGTGTTTGTGTGTGTGTATGAAAGGCTCTGCAGGAAACGTCCAGTCAGAAAGGCAGCAACGTCAGGGACAGCGGTTTCGGAGATAGCTGGTACTCAGAGCGAGAGGAGCTCCATCATTTGAAAGAAGGAGGAGGAGGCGGAGGTGGAGGAGGCGGACACAAGAGAGACGACTCGCTGGACAGTTTGGACTCTTTGGGCTCTCAACCCCGCAGCATCTCATCTGACACCACTCTTAAAGGCGGCAGCGAGGGTAAAAGACATAATCAGACTTTTTCTTTTTGCACTTTTAAATCTGATTTTTTTTTAGAAGTTTTCCTGTGTTTTTGTGGCCTCTCACACTCGAGCAGTGCTCAAACTTTCCCAAAATGAATATTTATGATGAAGCTCGTCTGTCTAGAACTTCAAATATTTGTGAACAGGGAAGATATGCTGCACGGGAGCCAGAAAGTTGCCTCCCCACTTGTGAAAACAAACGCCTGTTGCCATCTAGTGGCTCGCTTTTGAAAGTGAATATTTTCAGTGAAAATTCAGGAGCTATTTTTCATATATCGGCGCTGTCTGTGATCTTGTTTCATGACACAAGTGTAGTATGTTTTCGGAGAGAGGGAAGCGCCGCTCGCTGATCTCAGAGAGGGGGCAGTGAGACATTCCTCAGCCCGTCCACAGCAGCTTGTAAATGAGGAGGCCTCCGCTCCTCCACCCTGCACCCCTCTGTTACTCCTCCAAAGTCACGCCAGAACACACAACACACTCCCCCTCGCTCACGTCTCACCTCTTTTGTCCTTTCTTTTTTGTTGCTACTTCATTACCCTCATCGAATCTCTGCCTTCTCCTCTCTTTCCTTTCCTTTTTTAACACCTCTTCCTCCTCTTCCTCCTCCTCTCCCGTTCAGGGTGTTGCAGTGACACAGAGGCAGACTCTGGCTTCAGGATGGCTGACAACAAGGACACTGTCAGTTACCGCCGGTCGGTAGCCATCGCACCAAAGGCCAGCACCCCGTTTAACCAGTTCCTGCCCAGTAAAGACAAACCCTCAGGCTACGTCCCGGCTCCGCTGAGGAAGAAACGGGCCGAACGCAATGAGGACAGTCGTCGCAGTTGGGCCAACCCCATGTACACAGAGGAAGAAGGCCCGCTCACCAGGTACTGTTAGGAAACACACAACAACAGTAAACATCCGCGTGAAGGTTTCTCGTCTCTTATTCAAATCCTTGCTTCTAAATTGTCTCCTCTCCCATCACCACTGGTGTGTTGTGGTTCTGTTGTGTTGTCTGCGGATGCTCTATGGTGGTTGTGTTTTGTTTCGCTGTGCGATGATGGCCTCAGCGAGACGAGGCTTTGCTACCCCGAGTCGAGCGCCGACGCTCACCTGCAGTGGGCCTACGAGTACGAAAGCGGCAGCGACTCGGACGCCGATCGACCCGACCCCGACCTCGTCCTGGACGACCTGGCCAGCAGACGCTTCCACAGCCCCTCCCCGGCTCCTCCGACCAACTTCGCCGTGCCCTCCAGCCCACTGGCAGCTGGGAGGGCATCCGGGGGCAGAGGGGGCCCCTGGCCGAAGGTCACTATTGTCCCTCAACAGAATGTGACCTTCCTCAGGTCAGAGAACATGAAGCAGCAGCGGTGTGACTTTGATGTGCCTGCCTGATGAGAGCAAACTAGATCGCTTGTCTTACCCTCAGTTTGCATGGTTGATTTGTAACCATGAGCGACCTCTTCGGCCGTCTAACACGTCTTCAGTTTGTTGGTTTGAAATTGTTTTGAGATTTTAGCTGCGGCACGTTGTTTGCTCCTTCTGCAGTGATTTTAGTTGGCAACGTAACTCCTCAAATCAACTTATTGGCTCCTTTATAGTTTGTTTTTTGAGCTTGCATTGGTTTGCTACTCCTTGCATCATCTCATTTGATGTTGTTGTGCTCGAGGAACATGCTCCTCTTTGCCGTGACTGGCGTGCTTCTTGTGCAGCTGCAGAAAAACTCTTTTGATACGTGTGATTGGCTGTCTCTCTTGAGCAGCAGCAGCAGCAGCGGTGGGGAAACGAAGCCCCCCGAGCACTGCCACCACCGCCGCCGGGTCGTGTCCACTGACAGCCTGTTCAGGGAGATATACGGCGACTCCGAGGACGAGGACGACGAGGTGGGCTACGCTGACCCCGTACAGGATGATCTCTACGCGCGTAAGATTGGCGTGAAACCTCAGCCTGCCGGGCATGAAACTCACGACAAGTTCTTACCAAAGTTCTGGACCCCCGAAGAAGACATTCACATACAGAAGATCAAGCTGGGCTCTCAGAGGAGACCCTGGTACAAGAAGATGCAAGGCTTCAGGTGTGTGAGGGCGTTTAAATCCACACACACATGTTAAACCATAAACTACACGTAATCCCTGCTTCTTGCACAGCCTTTTCTTACTTGACAAGATCACTGCATGCTAATTTATCCTTTTAAGATTCAACATTTTCTGCATTTGTATCAATTCCTCCTATTTAACTACTTCCTGTCTTTCCCTCTTACCTTCTCTCTGCTTCTGTCCCCTCCTTCTTTCCCCTCCGCCCGCCCTGCTGCTGTCCTCGGCTGTAGCGTTAAGAGGTCGGGCTCGTCCTCGTCAGACGATTCAGACTGTGACATCAGTCCTTGGCTCTCCTCTGCCCTTCCTCCTCCTCATCATCCTCCTCCTTCGGGCACCTCACCCTCTCACTCCCACACACACGAGGCCTCAGCTCACACCACCGTCGTTGTGGGGAAAAGGTCGATACAGCTGCACGATTGTGACGATGAAGGAATGTTTTAGAGCGGCTCCTGTCGAGGGCTGAGCCGCTTTTCTAATGTACTAATGATAAACTAGAGTGTGGAGCTGCTGAAGGTTGCACTAACACGCTTTATGAAGCACTGACCTTAGTGAAAAAATAGGCTTATCCTATTTTTATTGCAGCATCTTCTAATGTAGACTTTATTTATTTTTGTAGCAGCTTGCATCGCAGGTTCATTTCATTGTAAAATGATTTGATCCACGTCCGTTTGAATCAAATATCAGCACTTTGACTGCTTCATATTTATCTTCCTTCCTTTTCTTGCTCTTTGATCGAGTTCACATGCATGCACTCATCACCTCTCTGTCCTTCTCTCTCCTTTTGCCCACCCTGCAGTCCTCACATCCAAGCACACACTCCCCCACAGCTCCCCAAGCCCCCTCTGTTACAGACTCCTCCACCTCTGGTGTTTCCCCCAGTGGACCCCACCTCGGGTCCCAAACTGGTCAAATGTCAGAAGTGGCCCCTCCTGGGGCGCCAAGACCCCCGGGAGCCTCTGGACCCCATTGATTATGACAGTATTATGCCTGACATGGAGAACGATGACATGTTTGCCAGGCGAACTCTGGCCTTCCAGTCCAACACAGACTTGGCCATGATGAAGACTCGTCTGTCGGCCAACCGTCGTCTCTACACGTCCGAGCCGCAGCTCAACATCATCACCCAGCGGCACGGCCATGGCGGCGAGGAGGTCGAATACCCCGACATCGAGCAGGACGATGTGGTTTATCGTAAGGAGAAAACCCAGCAGGCTCAGCAACAACGGCCGCTCTCGGGAGCCCCGGACAACTACGCCCCTATGCCCATCCCAGAGCCGTGGGCTCTGCCTCCTGACCTCAAGGCCAGACTCCTGTGCCCGCCGTGTCCTCTGACCCAGGAGGCGGCAGCAAACAAACAAAATCAGGTCGTGCAGGAGACTCGCCCTAAAACGGACGACATGCTCGTGCGGAAACTCAGAGTTTGCTCCGACGAGAACCTGAGCCCGCTGAGAGGCCCGTCGGCCCATCAGGTGCCTTCTTCCTGCAGCGAGGGTGACCTGCAGAGATGGCAGGCCATCAGGGAAGCCAGCCGGCTCAGATATAAGAAAAAACTCATGGTGGAGAGGCTGGCTGCTCTGAAGCTGTAACAGTGCCTGTTTTTGTTTCTCAATATTTTTGTGTTTTTATTGTTTCTGTGAAATCTCAGACGTGCCATTTTCTGTCTGTTCTGACGTTGTGAGGTGAAGTGCTTGTTGATTTGACGTTCATGGACGGGTGTTATATCTCATTAAACTCTGCTTCATGAAAACTAATAGGTGCCTTCAACACAAACTGTAACGGAGGAACAGCGACTGAACTTTTTGGTTGTTTGTTGTTACTTTTTCCAGGACGAGAGAACTTTAATAAACCGTTGATTCTGGTTTTCTGCATGATGACAATATGGTTAATTTTACACATGGTATGTACCTGATGAGTGCTGCTGTGTTTTTGAAGTGTGATTTTATTTCTTGTGAACAAAACGACACAAACCTCAGACATCATTACTCAAAATTTCTCTTTGGTTTTGTCTTCCTATCAGACCGAGTTTGCCTGTGAATATTCAAACTTAATAAAAACAAATAAGAGACTTCATGATCGCTCTTGTGATGGACTGAATTGGCCATTTGTTGGCCTCATCTAACACCTACAGCTACACGAATATGACCGGAGTTCAATGTTGTTTTCCTCAGCGGAGGGAACTTCACACTGACGCGTTAAAGCTCAAAGTGCAGCAGCACCAGAGTGTGGAACGGTTCAAGCTTGAGTAATAATCCAAACATACCCGTCCTCGACGCGCTGACAGCACCGAGGCAGGGCAATGTAATGTAGTCCTGTCTTGTCGAGGGCCGTCATGAAAGCCTATAGAAATTCCCCACAGCTCTGAAAGAAGATGCGACTCCATAGTAACTCCCGAACACAAATCTGCACCGCGGACTGTTTGTACATGAGAAGAAACACACACACACACACACAAGCACGCACAAAGCGACCATTTAACCTGAGTCGAAGCCATCTGGATTTACTTCGCTCCCATTTGTTAAAGCCGTGTTTCCAGTGACGACACGTTGGGGGTCTGCAGAAAGGCAGCTTTGTTTAGAGGAAGATGCACGTCTGCACACCTCCTCGGCCAAATGTCAGGGAAAGGAAAGGTGACACACACGTTTTAGCTGCGTTTACACACATTTGAACCGCTCTCAGAGTCACCCTCTTTGACCGGACCACTCTCAGACTCTCACTCCCTTCTGCAGAAATGTGACTTTGTTGTCTGTGGTTCTCTCTGGTTTCCTAGACAGCACCAAATGCGAGAGAGTTTCGACGGGTGAGTTGATACGGGCTCCCAGGAATGTGGCACGTTTGCATTTGCCCCTTTGGCCTCTTACAGTCGCACCTCGCTGCCCTCCCCCTCCACCCTCCCCTCCCTTTGCTTTTGTGCTGCTGTTCTCACCCTCTAGCTGCTAAATGCTGACACACAACACAGAGTATTGTATGGCACAGGGCCAAGTTCAGGGTGGTTTGGTACGGGAGTGCAGGGGGGAGTGTTTGTTGCTCCACAAAGCTCTATTGACAAAGTGAAATAATAGCAAAATATGGTGGGAAACTGTAAAACTCCCAGTGTGTCCCAGTGAGAGTTATGACTGAGCACCGGTCTGATAGCAATATGAGACAGGTGTAAACCTTAACAGGTAAGCTGCAAGCTTTCAGCGACTTTGCTCTTTTTGCATGACGGGCAGGGCTGTGTGACAAATGTTACTAACCTCCTGAGCTTTCCACAGATTTCTGTGGCTGACCTGTGTGCTGTGTTTTGCGGACTAACACTTGGTTACAGGTTAAAGTGCCAAACATTTGGATGGTACAAGATTTATTTTGACTATTTTGAATTCTTCTGCAGCTCATTTCACTCGCTGGTAAGAGATGGTGCATTTACCTCCTGTATGCAAACTAAACCTCCCCTCCTGCTGATGCCCGGGGTGTTTTTTTTAATTTATTTTAAAAACAACTTTTCTTCCCGCAGGAGTAAATCAACAAGCGACATCCAAGTCGACGCCAGCGTCATCCGGCAGGCTCGCTACGAAGAGCTGCAGAAGTATCGCGAAAAGATAAAGGACAGCGAGGACAAGTGGCAGGATGTGAGTATAACTCGTATATCTTGTAGGAAGATGGCAGGAGGAAAGTTTTGTTCCCGACGTAGACGTGAGAGGCGAGCACGTGATCTATGGGGGCAGGCGGGATAGGGGGAGCAGGTGTTGTGGTGCAGTCTGTGTCCACGGGGTGAAAAGAGAGCCAGAGAGAGAGACGGAGGCAGACACTGATTGGTGCAGCACTGCCCTCTGGCTATGGACTGTCCTCATTTCCAAATCACAGCGTGATTTCGTGGCAGGAAGCATCACATATTTTTAATACTAAACACTTAATTAATGTGGAATGGTGTTGTGACGTAAGACAGACAGCTGATGTAAGACAGGGAGGAGTAATTCACATAAAAACTTGCAAGTTATTCCTGGAAAAGCACTTCCGCCGTGCAGCGGTGCTCCAGTTTTAAACACCAGCGATCCATTCTTGTATGTTAGAGTTAATAAAAAGTTGCACATGCAGTGTAATATGACTGTGGACAGTGGTGTGTCTGTCAGCAGTCTGATTGGTGTCATGGCAAAATAATGGAGTCTTAAAGCAGCATTTAGGTCACACAGTCCCTGATACACAGGGGAGGTGAGCCGGGAGGAGCTTAAAAGCACGCAAATAGAACACCTTCAAATGTAGCCCTTTTCTTTTTGTCTCTCCTTCTCAACTTCACCCGCTCCGTCAGCTCTACAGTTAGCCATACAACACCACCACGTCTGTTTCTTTTCATGTTATTTAGGTGAATTAACGAAAAACGATGCACCGGTTTTACTTTTGCTGCAGGACCTGAGTAAATGGAAGAGCCGGCGCAGGAGTGTCAACTCTGATATCGTGAAGAAGAAAGAGGAAAGGGAGAAGATAGAGCAGATCACGTACAGCAGCAGCAACAGAAGGTCTAAGACCTTCAAGGAGATGCAAGAAGAGAGGTAAGGGGGGAGGAAACACACCTGATCAGGTGCAAGGATTATAAATCATGTTAGATTTTATGCTGTAAAATTGACCAAACAGCTGAATTTGTTCCTCTGTCGCACCTTTTTTTTTTACCCTCGGAGGAGGATCCTTTGCTGAGGTAATAAAAGAGGTTTGCATGAGAAGTTGTGCGGCGAGGCTTCAGGATCATTTGTGCAGGCGTGAATGAGGAGACTCTCTGTAATTGTGCCTTCAGTCAGTGTGAAAGTGTAATCTAATCATGGCTTTACAACCTGCCCCCTCCCCTCGCTTACCCTCCTCTTTTCAACCTGTCCTCTTTGTCCCCTTTCATCTCCCCTAAATTGCTCGTCTTTAATTTTACCCATCACTCTCAACTTTTTTTCTGACTTACCCCTCCTCCTCCTCCTCCTTCTCTTCCTCCTCCTCCTCCTTCTCCTCCTCTGTCTGGTCCAACAGAGAAAATAAAGGAACAAACAGCATCGGCGGTCGTCTCAAATCTCTCTCTTACCTGGACGACGACGAGGACGTGTTTGAGAAACCTGTCATATCCCCTCGTACCCGAGCCCTTCCTCCCAGGAGCTACACTATTGACACTCCTTACTACTCCTCTGAACCCCCCGAGCCTTCTCCGAAAGAGGTCGAACCCCCTGCTGCTTCCCCGGCTATCGGCAGGGCCGCTTCCCCTCCCACCTCACTGGAAGTCGACACTGTGGAACGTCCTGCGGGCAGCGACGCCACGACCGCCGTCGCTCCCACCACCAGCAGCCGCAGCTTTTTCAACAGATCCCAGTCTCCAGAAGCTGCACCTTTACAGAGCTGTCCGGTCTCAGAACACACCACCACAGTCGAGACAGAGAAGACCACAACTATTGTCTCCTCCTCCAGCTCCTCCGTGCAGAAAGCGCCCGAGCCAAGGCGCCCATTGTCGGTCACCCAGGCCGAGGTGGAGGCCCCTTCTTCTGGTTCTCTGTACAAACAACAACCACAGCTCGGCTCAATGGAACCCAAACCTCCCGGGGTGTCTCGAGTTTCCGCCTCCCTCCCCAGGAGCTACCAGAGATCGGATAGCGCACGTCTAACCTCAGTTGTCACGCCAAGGCCCTTCGGGACTCAGACGTCCCGCCTCACCTCACTTCCCCGAGCCTTTACAGTGAGTACTAGATAAATCTGCAAACTAGCAGTGCAGACGGGGGGCCTGGAGGACATCTAGAGGGCAGAAGGAGACAATGTTTGTTTGGTAGTGAGGAATCTTTGCCTTGTTAGTCGGGTACGGCGTTATTTGTTTTGAGCCACATCAGTATTACCCAAGAGTCCGATCTGATTACTGCGTGAATAATGGATGAAGCTCGTGTTTTTATAATGCTTACTCGACTACCTCCCTCACATTCATTACTGTTACAGTAAAAAATAAGAAAGTACGTGATGTTTAATCAGATCAGGTGGAGAAGAGCTGAAACACATTCACCAGGATAAAGTCTTTTATTAGTTATTCAAGTTCATGTCACTGCGTTCTTTGACAGCTGGACGACTCTCACAAGCGTGTCAACGGCAACGTCGCAGCTGTCTCTAAGAAGTCGTCGGTGCCGACCCGCTATCATCAGTTCATGACCTCGGAGGATGAGGCTGAGGCTCAGTCCAGCTCGGCCCACAGCAGCGAGGACGAGGAGGAGGAGGAGGCGGAGGAGGAAAAGCGAGAGGAAAAAAGTGAGACCGTCACCTCTACGACTCAGAGCGTCTCACCTGTGCCTCCTCCGGTCAAGAGCGAAGCTCCGGTCAGTCCCCCAGCCAAAGAAAGCAGCCAGGTACTCGAGTTTCCTGCTGTTGACACAACAGATCAGACACGCTTTTTATTTAATGTGAACAATGTCAACAGTCACTGCGTGTATTTTTAGCTCTGCTGTAAATAATTAGTGAACCCACATGCGTCATTAAATCTAATTTTTGCTCCAGCCTCTTTTCTTATGTAAATGTCGCAAGAGTGCAGAAATTAAAGGATAGCAACAGGCTGGCATTCAATCAAAAGCCATGAATGATTAATACAATGTTTTCTTGCCAAACCATGCACACACACACACACACACACCCTGACAGGATGATCTCCAGAGTAATGGAAAGTCAAGACCACATTTCTGCACTTGTTGTTGTTCTTGTGCACGTGAATAGTTGTTGTTCCTCTCTACTCACCTGTGTTGGTGTTCGGTTTCCTAGGAGAGTTACTGTGAGATGCGGATCAGCCTGAACCAGAAGCCCAACAGCAGCAAAGACTTTGGCTTCCAGGCGGCCTGGGACTCGACAGGAGCACGTGTCACGTCCATCCAGCCAGGTAACAACAGGCGGAAACACCTTCAGACAAATCGTAGAGCTTTATTCACCTTCCAGTGTAATGTGTGCTGCTCAGCCAACCTGCATTCCCAGTGCTTACACCCACCTACGGCACAGAGGTAATATTGGAAACCAGCGCTCAGGTTGTGTTATATTTTACAGCCAGTTACTGCTGGTTAGCTGTCAGCAGGGTTTCGACATCATTGCAGTGGCGATGCCAGACCCTATGTAGGGCAGCAGCTAACTGGGTCAGATCTGCTGGGCCTGAGCCTCTTTCTACTCAGATTCTTCCCACCTTCACCGTCAGTATCTCGTGATTTAGTAACGTTTAATGCTCGCAACACATCACACGTCAATGCATGAACTCCAACTCGTGCTTAGTAGAAAGAAAAAAGAAAATGAGCTAAAATGACAGATTTGATGCTTTACCAGCACAAAATGTCTGACGCCTATTTCCCTTATCGACTGGCTTAATTGCCTCGTTAACTCGTCGTTAAACACCCTTCATTCAAACTCCAAGGAACAAAATAAAGCTCTCCAATGTTCCAATAATCATCATCTCTGGTTTGGTTGAAATAAATCTTTAATTCACCGAGTTAGATGTGAAAAATGAATGAATGACCTCCCACTCGCGACTCTCCGGCTTCCTCCTGATCCCTCCCTTCCCCCCGACGCCTCTCCTCCTGTCCCCGCCTGAACCCTCTCTCTCTGAGTCCTGGTCAAGTGCCGCCGCGAATCACCTCAGTACAGAAAGACAAACATAAGACAGCAGAAGACGGTGCAGCAGAGGTCACGCAGAGCAAAAAGGACCACATCCACCTTTGAGCATCAGCAGCCATGCAAAGCGGTACAGAGCCACAGAGCATGAATCAGCAGTACCGTTATTAGCCACATCATGCCAAGAGACATAACTGTAAAACTTTTAATACCACATAATTAAAGGTACAGGTCCATCTCGATTTCAAAGTGCGTAGGAGGAGCTACGGTGGCCTTCGTGTGTCAAAAGAGTAGCATGTTGTAAGAGGCTGATAAAACAATAACGATTCATTTTTAAGGTGATTATTACTGAAAAATATCAGATCAACCTAAAAGTTACACACTGAACCTTTAATAAAATATTATGTTTTTATAACCAAGTAACATGTCAGTAAAAGTATCACTTGCTTTGTTGCAAAGCAGCGTCTAAATTTTCGTTGTTTTGATGCTTTCACGGCAGTAAAACCTCAAAAGATTCTCATCTCAGGCCGCAAACATGAAAGCGTTTTGTTGTTGCTGCTGCTACAGTGTTGAATTATTTAAGTATAAAGGCTAGAACAGTGTTGGAGTCAGTGCTGCGGTATAATGCCTCATATCGTTATGATCTCTAAATAAACATGCGCTGTTTAATGTGAGAATAACAGCTCTAATGAGTTCAAGAAAACTTGCGATCGTGTCACTGCAGAGGGAGAGCAGGGTGCTTTCTTTGCCTGATAATGACGTGCTCATCTGCCTCTCGTTGCAGGCAGCCAGGCCGAGATGTGCCAGCTTCGGGCCGGGGACGAGGTGCTGTCGGTGAACAGGCACAAGGTGGCAGAAATGAGCTACACAGACTGGAAGTCCTGCATGGAGGACGCTCTGCAGGAGGGCAGTCTGGTTATGGATATACGCCGTCATGGCAAGAACAGTGAGTCGTCTGAACAGTGTGTGTGTGTTTGTGTGTGTTTAAGGGTTTGCATTCCTGGACTGACAGTCCTGCTTATGCTGCTTGTGTCGCTAAACAGTTTTGACACTTTAAATTGGTCCGTAAACTGTTGTGAAATCAGCCATGAATGATCTCATGACAGCTCGCGAAGGACCTGTAACTTTTATTTTCTCGTCTGACGAGGGAGGACTGTTGACCTCAGCAGTGGTTTTTTGTTTCTTCCTCTGTGTGTCCTATTTCTTTCCACTTTTATTTCTCCTGGTTGTTTTGTTCTTTTTTCTGTCTCATCAGCATTCCTCTGCGTATCCATGCGGTGTTTTTCTTGCGGAGGACTCAAAGTCTACGGTGTTCTGAGTGTGCTGTTTTCACAGTGTTAGTGTAACAGGCTTACTTATTCAAGCTACGTCAGTGTCACCTTACAAAAGTAATAAACCGCACCGGAGTAGCTCGCTTTGAACTAACGCACGGTACTTGTTGGAATAGTTTAGTGGTTGTGAGCCTGTTAGAAACACTGTGTGGGTTTATGAAATGCTTTTACTAGGCTGCATGGCTGGGGAAGGTGGTTTCTCTGTCACCCCCTGTTGCTCTCTATAATAACACCATAACAGCAACCTCGTCCCCTGCTTCATAGTGGGCTTCATCTAAATAGACAATTCTTTGTCGAATGTTGGGTTTCATACATACAGAGCTACACACACACACACACGTGTGGTTTTATGTCCAAACACACTATTTTTTTGCCATTGCGTCGTCTGGATGCAGACTGGGACAGAGATCCACCTTCCCTGCCATTTAAAAGCCATAAGACCATCAATCTGACCAGTACGGATCATCCGATACTTCTAGGTTCACCTGACGCAAACGCTGTCAAACCCAGCCTGGACTTCACCTCACGCATGTCCAGGGAAATCCAGCTGCCGTCCACCAAAGAGGCCCCAGCGCAACCAGCCGTCGTAAGTGACCCAGAATCACTCAGGTCGACTCAGGTTTGATCAGGTTTTTTTATGTTCCTGTTCTGTCTCTGACCTGAGTGCCTCTTTAATGAGCGTACACCTCGCCGTGTCTCCTCCACAGGATGCGGCTTCAAACGGAGTTAACGGAGGTTTCCGCGAGGAGCCGGTGACGATGAGGAACAAAGGTAAAGAGCGGAGCACACACACTCGGAAAGGTTGCGAAATTGATCCTGATAACTGAATACAAAAGCACGCCAGTAGGGGTGTTGTTTCGTTGACTTTGCTTTGGGAGAAACGTCTTTGCAAATACTGGAATATTGATAACATCGCTGACATTTACTCTGCGTTATGTAATAAAATCCATACTCTATCTGAAACTATGAAACTGTAATTCATGTATGAATAATATAAGGTGATATATATCCCCTAAGGAAACTTGTTTCTACCCTCTACCGTGCCTCACTGTATCCTGTCTTCCATCTCTCATGTAGAGTCAGAGCCCATGTCTTTGAAAAACTTAAAACGGAGGTCAGAGTTTTTTGAACAAGGTAAAAAAAGAAAAAGTGCTGACCGCCTCTTAAAAAATAAGAATGACGTCTGTGTGATCTGGTTGTTGGGTCCTCTCTGCTTTTTCATCTCACTGAATTCCTCCAGATTTCCAACAGACCTCTGCATGTCTGCAGCCTTGTGTTCAATTGATGAGTATCAATTGATTACGAGCTGTCAGGATCGGAGCTTTTTCCTTTCCTCTACAGTCTTTGTCTGGTGCCGGAGCTTTAATCCTTGTGCTGTTGTTGTTGCCCCTTTCCCTCCTTCAGGTGGCTCAGGGTCCAGTGTCAGTGCTCTGGTCTACCTCTGTGGTAAACAGGGTTGAGTGTGCAGTGACCTCCTCACCTTTGCTTGGTACACCCTGGCGACGCTGACATGCTTTCCAAACCCAGCGGAGTTTATCGTAATTTAACGTCTAAACGTTTTATTATTTTTAAGATGATCATCACAAAACCTGTTGTTCTTCATCTCCAGAGGGTGGACAGCATGTCAGACACTACACCAGCGTACCAACCACAAACACACAAGTTGTGTTTGTGGTATTTGATTTTGTAAATGGTGTTCAGGTTTAACACAGTTTGCTGTGCATGAAGTTAAAAGCATTCCTGTTGCTCTTTCAGCATGCAGTTATCGTACTCGTGCGTGCGTGTGTGTGTGCATCTTGTGCATGCTGCTGCTGAAATGTGTGTTTTTCTTTCTCAGTTTGTCGGATCTTTTCCACACAATCAGTTTATTGATTTTCCGATTCAGAGCTGGCACCCGATGCAAATGTGACAAACAGAGTGGGTGATCTCGAATTGAGAGAATCAATAAGTGCTCGTGGGTGAAATTTGACCTCAGTCCCTCGTTGAAAACATGAATCATCGTCGTGGTTTTTCATTGATGAATTTGTACTTGACTTAAGCTGAAACTTTAATAAGCCTGTCAACTTGTTGCTATGGATTATGGCCTCGGGGTTAACTCTGCTCTGCCTGTGCATGCCACGAGTAATGACTCGATCATTTTCTTTCTTTTAAAGGAGGATCCGAGTCTGCAATGCCAGATGTGAGTAGTATTATCAGTGCATTTTTATCTGTTCACTCGCCTCTTAAACCTTTTAGTCACCCATTTATTCAACTGTGAGTTCAAGGCGGTTTCATTATGATGCATCTTTGAAAATGGAGAAGTGAAATACTCGTTGCGGTGGTCCAGTGGTTAGCGCTGTCGCCACAAAGCAGGAAGGTTCCTGTATTCGAACCTCTTCCCGTGTCTGCGTGGGTTCTCTCCCACAATCCAAAGACATGTTGCACTCAACAGGTTAATCGGTGACTCTAAATTGTCCGTAGGTGTGAATGGTTGTTGGACTCTATGTGCCCTGTGGTGAGCCGGCGACTTGTTCAGGTTGTTCCCTGCCTCTCGCCCAAAGTCAGCCTACATAGACAGTACAGATGATGGCTGGTGTGATGTATTAAGTATAACAGAGTTACTCCCAAAATGCACAGAGGCGTATTTGCAGTATTTATAACTATCAGTAGGAGCAGGTGGAGCCAGCTGTCAGCGTGTCTGTCTCCTCCGTCTGCAGATACCTGTTCCTGCAATCACTCCGTCCTCCAGCCGCTGGTCTTGGGACCCAGAGGAGGAGCGCAGGAGACAAGAGAAGTGGCAGAAGGAGCAGGAGCGCATCCTTCAGGTGCGTAAAGACACACTCGCATAGCTGCCTGATGTTAGGTACACCTAGCTATAACAAAATGAAGTCAGAAATTCTTCCTTCGCAAAGGTTGCAGTTGTTTTAATGCTATTAAAGTCAGAAATAGACGGTCAAATTTAATAAAAAAGTGTTTGTGATTGTGACAAAGACTAGGACATGCACAATGTTAACACCTCCCAGCATGACACATTACACTGAAATGACCATGAAGTTGAGTCAACGCCTCTGAATCAGTCTCAACAAACCCTGAATAACACAACCTCCACGAGGGAAACCGTTGTATAAGCCTGCGTTATTTTTAGCTAGGTTTGACTGTATGCTACAATAATAAAGCTGAAAACACCAAATGAAGCAACCTCACAGTCCATTTGATCTAAAATACCCGTCTGGAAATCCCATCTGACAAAGAGACGCAGAGGCACGGAGCGAGGAAATAACAGGCAGGCTGGGAAGTCCTCACAATCAGAGCAGACAATGCTAATAGGCGCCAAACAGAAAAACTTTACAGAGCGCTCTGACAGCTCAAAGGAAAGCGCCTGTCATGTACTCAACTTAAATGTCGTAGGAATCTTGTCAAAACATTTTTCTGAGGGTCTATTTCTGGATGGAGATCAAAGGTGTCCAAGCAGAGTGCTGATGTAGCCGAGAAGGCTTGTTACTCCTCCAGTGTTAGTCCCTGTTGGATACACGGCCTGATTTTATGATGTGCCGGAGAGACTTCCAGCCCTGGGTGAGCTTCTCGAGGTTTATCAACCATCAGGATGGTTAGATAACACGTCGGTGAGCTTGGAATCATCTGAAAATGACATCCGTGTCGTCTTTTATTCCTTATTGTTCCAACTGGACTGTGTAGTCTGGTCACCATCTTCTACCGTCACCGTAGATGACCTTTGACCTCTCTCCCTGCAGGAGAAATATAAGCGCGACCAGGAGAAACTGCACGAGGAGTGGCTAAAGGCTCAGCAGGAGATCACCAAGAGCTCAGAACAACAAGAGGTGACTTCTAATTTGCATAATTTATGACTTACAGTCCATTTACCTTTCCTCACCTTTTGTTTCTCCCCCTTCGATACGTCATGTTATGTTATTAATGCTTGCAGTTTATTCAGTATAATTTTTTTACAATTTATTTTGGTGAAAAGTGGACCCCCTGCAGTACCTTTGCGGACCCCCTAGGGGTCATGGACCCCAGGTTGAAGCCCCCCTGATCTAAATGTACCCAAAGAGCTTCGACAGTGTTTGAAATTACTATAATTACTTGCAGCAGTTACTTGAAATGTGCAGCCACGTGGACAGGAGAGGTGTGTGAAGTTTTTCCAGCTCGTAGTTTAGCAACAAAAACTCCCAAAATTTCAAAACATTTGACACGACGGGGTGACATGAGTTTCTCCACTGTTGTTGCACTTCCTGTTTAATAAAAGATCATCTTACTTCAGGCCATCAGATGTTGAATACTTCCTGTTTTCTGTCCTTCCTTCCAGCCTGCGAGTCTGGCAGTGAACAGCCACAGCGTTAGCCCACGGTCGCCCCTCTCTCCGTCAACCAGCCCGCCACTCCTCCGTGGGAAGAGGAAGAGAGAAAGAGGAAGGAGGAGCAGGAACGCCTGAGGCAGGCGGAGGAGAGGAGGAAGAGGGAAGAGGAGGAGCGCGAGCTGCAGCGTCTCCAGGAGGAGAGGCAGAGGAAAGAGAGGCAGGAGGAGGAGGAGAGGAAGAAGAGGGAGGAGGAAGAGCTGAGATGGCAGAGGAGGAGAGAGGAGGAGAGGGAGGAGGAGAGGAGGCGGCAGGAGGCCTTCGAGCAGCAGCGCAGAGAGCGGGAGAGAGCCTTCGAGCAGCAGCAGCAGTGGTCAGTAGAGACGCTGCACCTCCTGCTATCATCACACTTCACTAACACGCCTCCGTCATGTGTGCACCATGTCGATAATAACACCTGCTTCATTATCTGTGCATTAACAAGTGCAACTAATATGTTTGCATGTGCTTTGTCCTCCACCTGTGTGTGTGTCACCCTCACCACATCTGTCTCCACACACCACCCCACCAAAGGGCTGGTGTGTCCCATGTCCAGCCTCCACTGTCGCATGCAGACAGGTTAGTATGCCACACTTTCCGTGCTAGTGCCACGAATAAAACCTCTTCTTACATACTTCTTTATGAAATGAATGTTGGCTTCATACCCTATTTTGATGCTTTACAGCTCCACTAATTTAGCACTTATAAGCAGGACATTATATAATTAAAGGTTCAGTGTGTAACTTTAACTTTGTTATTGTTTTCTACATACGGAGCGGGTAAATGTCGAGCTCTCCGTGTTTTTAAGTTCACCTTCTCTGAGTTCTTCATAAACTTCTCTGAGCCGGGAGGCGTCTTGGCAACACAATTTGTTCTGCACTGTACTGAAACTGCCAAAAAAAAAAAACACCTCTCAAACACCAACACCAGCTAGTGTAACCTGAAAACACACACACCTGCTAACTGTAAAGCTCACGTGTCCAGACATTCGCTGCATCGTGTCACGCTGGCTCAGTTTGAACTGAATCATTCAAACAATGTCTGTTTTATGTTGACGGTCATGAAATTGGCCAGGAAGTGGGTTAGGACTCCAGCTGAGGTAATAACCTGTGATTGGTCTGCAATCAGCTGTTTCCTGTTATAACCTTTCTTTTATTTTCTTCTATTTGACAGGACGAAGTCTAAATCGTCTCCTCAGCTTGATGAACCTCAGCCGAAAGGTTAGTTTTCTTGATTTATGCTGCTTTAGTTTACCTTAAAGTGTACTGGGTGACATTGTTGCACATATATGTGGGCTGTGCTCCGCTGTAGGTGTGCATGTGCTGTCGCTGGGCATGGCTCAGTGGCTGCTGGAAGAGCAGTTGAAGATCGCGTGTGACAAAGAGGCTCAGAGTCAGAGGGCCGCGTCAGAGCTCGAGATGGAGAGGAGAAACATCCTTAATGCCATGAGATACAGAGAGCCAGAGAGAGGTGTGCTCTGAACCCCGAACCCTCCGCCTCTCTGCTCAATCTGAAACACTGTTTGATCAATAGACGACCAATCGAAATCAATCAGCCAGCGATGCAGAAAATCACACGCGGCAAAAACAATTAACTCATCGATCGATTGAACCGAACTCGCTCTTTCGAGTCGTGATCCATTTCCGACCTCACGGTGACTTTTCATTTCCACCCAGCATCGTTCTTAGTTTTATCTCTTTACCTCTCTGGTAGCAGTGACGGGCAGCGGGTTGTTGTTCGAGAGGAAGGGTCAGCAGCTGGGGTCGCAGGCGGAGGCGGAGCGGCAGCAGATCCTGAACGAGATGAAGAAGAAGACTCCGCTGCTGACGGACAGCAGCTGGATCCGCCAGCGCTCCACCGCCACCCCCTACACCAAGGAGGCTGATGTGCCCCCCATGCGCAGGTAAAGGCAGAGAGAAGTCCTAACTCTATGGTGCTTGGTACTTATGTTGTGTGCTCAAACTAACACATGTATTAGTCTGGCTGACATAAAAACAGTCACCTTCGGTGTAGCTGGTGTTAAATGCCTCTACTAACCAGCTAACGTGGGTGTGGCGTGGGTTGGCTTTGCAGAGGCGAGTCCCTCGACAACCTGGACTCCTACAACTCCTGGCGCTCGTCATGGACGCCCAGAAGCAACTCTCACATTCAAAACTACACCCGGCCTCACTCTGCCCTCTCTGGCAGCACTTCCTTTTACGGTGGCGGGTCGATGCCTCAGCGTCCCGGTTCTTCTTCCACTCTGCCTTCCTCCTACTCCATGGGATCCCTCCGAGGCGGGGCAGGAACCCCCTCGTCCCCTTGGTCCAGGCAGTCGCCTTCCCCCTCGCATTCTTCTCCGTCACCCACCCCTTCAGAGCCCACGTCTGAAGTGGGCGCCTCTCAGCAGCGGAGCAGGTAAAATCTACAATGCTGCTTCGCTTAACACACCCAGCGAGCTGCCTCTAACCTCTCACTGGTGTACTGGGCTGCACGATGTCTATAACAATGTCCAGGTGGATGGGGGGTGGTGGTAAAGGGCGACTAAACCTAAGTTATATTCATGTGTTCTACTTTTAAATGAATCATAATGTGTTCATGGTGCATCACATTTCACCTGCACGTGCAGTATTGCTTTGAGTTTGTGTGTTCATGTTCAGGTCCATCCATATTGGTCGGATTTGTTACCGTAGCAAACATATAATTTATCAGATTAACCCTGTTGTATACCAGTTTGAACATGTGTGTGTGTGTGTGTGTACATTACATTACGTCGCGCATGTGTGTGCTCGACCCTCAAATCACAGCTGTACGTTCTGTAATCCAGGTCAGTGAGTGGCAAGAAAATCTGTACGTTCTGTGACGCCCCGCTGGGAAAGGGAGCGGCCATGATCATCGAGTCCCTCGGACTCTGTTATCATTTGAGCTGTTTTAAGGTGAGAGTTTGGACTCCCGGCGACGGAGCACGTCATCGGCACGAACTGAGCCGCTCTTCTAAAACTAAATCTTTTTCTTTAATTACTAACCTGGTGCATCTCGGGGTCCTGATCCTGATTTTTTTGGGTGCTGAAACATGCAAGCCTAACTCACTTTGTGTCTTCACTCTGGTTGTTGATCCTTCCTGGAACTTTGGTCTCCACTTGAGTTTGTTCTCCTGCATCCTGACGATCTCTGTTGTTCATTCATCCTTCATTTTTCTCCTCCTACACACTCAATCAAAGGGGTCTTCTGTCTGTCTGTCCTCCATCTCTCTCCGCCTTTGGACACTTTGGTCAGGTTGAGTTGCTCTTTAACTCTTTCCCTCTCTCTCTCCAAACTTCCTCAGTGTATCGACTGCAAGTCTGACCTCGGAGGATCGGAAGCCGGGGCCGAAGTCAGAATACGAAACAAACAGCTCTACTGTAACTCCTGCTACATGCGATTCAAAAGTGAGCGCACGATCTTATCTGCACAATGACGTGTTTGTTTTTCTGACTTTCTCTAAGTGTAACAATGACGTTTTCTTCCAGCTGGCCAGCCAACCTCCATGTGACGTGACTGTACTCCAGCAGATTGATGAAGAAACTACTTGTGACAACAACCCATGAACATTAAAGTGAACATTGAAGCCATTGCAAACTAGCTTGGGACTCTTGGTTTGGACATATATGACTCTAGAAAATCTCGCTGATGAGAATTATATTTGTGTTTTTTTCCGTGTGTGATTGAGTGGGTAAGCTTGCAAAGAAGTTATCTACGTTAACGCGTCTTTTATCATTAAGTATTACAGTTGTACAAAGGGGTTCTGCATGCACCGGAGTTTTAAAATGTTTTAGCCGTTAAATCGCCTATAAGATTATTGAGGCAGATCTTTGCAATGACATCCACTGAGAGAGAATTTAAAGAGTTCGCGTCTTCACGCTTCTTTTTCCCGCTTGTGTGGTATTAACACGTTTTGTCAAACAAGCTCTTCATATCATGTCTACGTGCCTTTTTTTTTTTCCGTTTGTAACAGGGAGAAGTAATTAAGATTATTAGAGTTCTTTCGAGATATATTTTAAAAAAAACAAAAAACTGTCTGCTTGGATAGCACTCTGGAGTTTTCACTGATAGATGAGGATTGTACACATTAGCAGGTTTGTGAAGAATATATCACACTGAATGGCAAAGAGTAACATTTGTAAATAAAATAACTAAAAGCTCATCTCTCTCACGCGTGTGTGTTTTCTTGCCAATGATATTCCAGTACGTGATGCAAGGCTTTTCCTGCCTCTGTAATCAGAATCATTATCCTCCTCTCTCTCCCTGCCTGCCTGTCCCTCTCGCTCTGTTTCCTCTGTAGCACAGTCATAATGAAAGGAATTTCAATGAGCTTTTGTGCAAAAGGTTCAGAGGACCTGCCTGCTCTGTGTTCTCCAAAGCCAATTTGTCATGCATATTTCATCCAGTGCGCATGCATTACATTTGATTACACTTTGATAAGCTATTTTCTTAATGTATTCCGTCATTTTGGCTGTTTCATGAAATCACATCTGCATAAACATATATTGAATATTCATACTGGAGCAGGGACCCTCCTGATTGTTCAGTTTGCAGCTCCCTAAATGTGAGGTACAAAAAAAAAAAAAAAATCAATTTCTCATACATGCAAAATATGGAAAAGAGCTGGACTGACTGTGTATTCTTGAGGTGAAGCACAAACAGTCCCCGGAGGCAGACATCTCAAATTCTTGGATTCCTTTTTTTAGATTTTCCTCGGCGCTCCCTTGGAGATTTTAATCCTCATTGCTTAGAAAACAAGCAACGGCCTGAATGGCGCCGAGCAGAGTCGAGCTGGCTGAGAAATATAAAACCTTTTC
This sequence comes from Miichthys miiuy, assembly GCA_036365135.1. Taxonomy (NCBI): domain Eukaryota; kingdom Metazoa; phylum Chordata; class Actinopteri; family Sciaenidae; genus Miichthys; species Miichthys miiuy. Next base: position 2,797,182 of record CM071612.1, on the reverse strand, counting down.
AGGATAAGTATGCCATCTTTTTTCCCCCCTCTCCCAAAGCCAAGGCCACAACCGGGCTTTATGGACGGGTTTGACGTGGAGAATCGACTGGCTTGCGTAGGCTCTGTGTGTGTGTGTGTGTGTGGAGCTTACAGAGAAATATTATGCTTGGCTGCTCGGAAGAATAGAGTCTGTAAAAAGATGGAACACAGATGGAAGAGCTTAGATAGTTACTGCCTCCTCTACCCTCCATCAAAAAACTCAAACAGCTCACTGAAAGCTGTTTTTTTTTTTTTAACGCGCTCCTATTGGACGGAAAGATGCAGTCAGGGTCAATGTGGACAACTTTTCACCTCAAAAACACTCACATAGGAGTGAGTCCAATAATCATGCTCCATCTCCACACCTCAGTCAGAAGCTCATGTGGTTTGGACTCACCAAAAGGGGGCACTGTGATCTAAGATTTACACCAAGAAAGACTGCAGCTGGATTTTAACTCCTGTATTTAACAGTACAGTAATGTATGAGAAGGTGCTGCATCCTTAGTATTTAACCACATTAGATTATTAGATCATTTAAGCAGTATTTCTCGTGGAATATGGCAAAAAGATTTTGTGGTTTAGTTTGTGAATTTAAGTGTTATAGTGCTTTCTTAATAAAGGTTCATTTCCCAGTAAAACATACAAGAAAACACTGTTTCAATCAAACATCTCAGTCAAGCAGCACCACTTAAAAGGAATGCCTTTCACACGTTAGAGGAGCCACCGGGCGTTAATTCACCTGCAGCTTGAACTGATGCTATAATTAGTCATGAAATTGCACACGCTGTCTCACTCTCACAGACCTGTTGCTATGGCTTGCAGGCACCGTACGTATGGACTCAGAGCTCTGTCATAAAGTCCAATTAACCACAGGGATTAAAGAAAATGGACTTCAAGTGAACCGGTAAAATTCCCCAGAGCACCAAAGATCAATCTGTGACACTGTTGTTGTTTGTTATCCCAGTGGAACCTGAAAAAAGGTGCAGGAGTTTCATAAATTTCTCACCTTCATGTGCGTTGTAATGTATTCATGTAAGCTGTGATTACTTTTGGCAATTACAGCTCACAGGGCTGAAGGAAGACGGCGCTGGGCTGATTTAATTACAGCACATATCTGCAGCTATTGGAAACCACGTTAATAGGTGTGAGGTTGATTATAGTGTGGATGTAAATTGTAGTCAATATGCAATACCTTTCAAGGCCATAGTGTATAGGAGCACAGTACTGTGTATGTTTGTGCAGCAGCAGCAGCAGCAGCATGTGTGCTCACAGTTCAGCTCTTATCTTTCAGGCTCCTTTGTGCTTCAGTGGACGCACCGTGACACAAACACTATCAGGGTTAAAAGCTGCATTTCTGCAGCGATGTTTGCACGCCTGCTCTTGTCTAAACTAACAAACTATTCAGTAAGTGGTGAGTCCTCTAAGGTGAAATTGCAATGGCAGAGAGAGACCTGAGAATGAACTTTACAAAGCTGAGTATATTAGCAGACTGTGGAAAGTATTTAAGGGAGGCGAGAGGGAAGATATAAGATCATAGATCATGCCCCCTGTGAGATTACACAGAATGAAACTGATGAATGACAACATGTGTAGGAACTTCTCTGCACTGTGTATGTGAATGTGCATTAGTGACTTCATTCTGGGTTAAAGTTGTGGACTTCTTCTGCTCATGTTTACTAGGGGACAGATCACAAATACCAAATGCATCATAAAGAACTCTTTCTGTCATTACTGTATGGTGGGCTCGGTCACAGCCTCCACAGTTATTTTAAGACACTGGAAAAACTGTTGCATCCCCTCATTTGAAAGACTGGACTAATGCAACGGTGGAGACCGCATCTTATGAGCCTATGCTTCACAAACTGTCAGCTAACAAGGAGGATGACCGACCTCTTGGGATCTTTTTTGGAGCTACACAAGGACTAATGAAAACTCGGCCTGAGGAATCAGAGATTTCTTACCCCCATATTTATCTGTTTTTCTTCCATACTTCATTTTCTTGTTTTACTTGTTTACTTATTTTACTGCAACAAACTGCTGCAGATGTTTCACCGGTCTGTGGTGGCCAGAAGCAGCAAGAAGTGGGACGCAGCTCACTTTCTTGCTTCTATCCGGGTGGCACAGGTGATTATCAGTTGTTGATTATCAGCAGATAATCACCTCTCATCTGCAGACATGACTTTTTTTTTTCCAAACTTTATTGATCTGACCTTTCGTTCAATGAGTAGGTAATCAGCCTCTCACCCTTCTTGTCCTCATTATGACTCTAATCCGTGACTCACAAAAGGGCAAATCACGAGGGACTCAACCTCAGAGCGAAGGTGTGTGCTTTTAAAGTAAGACTACATTCGTGCACAGTCAATATGACAAATTAACAAGAGGAAGGTTAGAGATGATTGTTAAACATGACCATAATCATGTCCTCCTTTCTTCTTCTTCTTATACCCTATGCCGTGTTACAATCAGGAAGAAGAACATCTGTGATTTCTCTCTGTGACCTTAAAAAGCATTCCTGATTTATTTTCGTTCCTCTACTTAGTGGCTGAGGGGGAAGTATTACTGGCAACTGGATGCATTGGAGTTGTTGTTTTTTTTCCAGTTGGGAGTGTAGAAAGTGTTACATAGTCTGAAATGATAAGACAGCATGGCCACAGCTGGGGCACCCTGATATGCTTGAGACTGCATTATGCCAAGGGTGACAGGGGACCACGTTTTCTGTCCTCATATGAATTCGCTCCACTTCAGTCCTATATAGCCGAGCATGAGCTTGAATACTGATTCTCATTTATGCATTTCCCGCTCTTTATCTGGTGTTTTTGTGCGTTTCAAGCAGGGGGAAGATGAACGGGAGGAGAGCAATAATTTGCTGAGACTGAATGCTATCAAATGTATCCACAGACGCATTTTCTGTTTGGAGTCTGAATGCTGCAGCGCTACCTCGCAGTCACAGCTGCATCTGTTCAAACGTTTCCCTGACAGGAAGACAGATGTGTGACAGAAGCCGATGCAGCATATTTGGTCGCATGCCGTTTACAGTCCAACTCAGTCACGCTGAACAATGCAGAATTTACTTAATGAGTTGCAGCAGCAGGCGCACCGGTTGACACCCATTATACACCGTTATTAGCGGTGTGCACGATTTGTTGGGTGAAATATGTGATGAGTGATTTGGGGCCACAAACAAAATACTATTTACTACTGCCGCTTGGCAACAACACAAGACATAGCAGCCAGATAATATTAGTCCAACAGCAGTCCCAGATTTACTCTCTTCCTTTCTCTTCATAGCTTCTTCCGTCAGCGTTGGACTTCTGTCTTTTTGCCTCTGTCATGGCTGCTGAGCCCTGTTGCATCACCTGCTTGCCCAGCTCCGGTTCTGGCATGACACTGGCTCCACTCCCCGTCAAGCATTCCCCGTGTCCTGGGACAGAAAACCTCCTCCTCTTCTTCCTGGTGGCCCAAGACACTAACCCTACCCCGGTGCTCTGAGCTCACAATCCAGGCAACACTGCTAACAAACTGAGCTAACAGCAGCTACAGTTGGCAACAGTTTACTTCACTGTCCATCAGGAAACCATAAAATATGATCCAGTTTCAGTGAAAATCAGTGAAATAGTTGGTGGTGTGTCAGTTACAACGTGCAAGGAATGACAGACACACCATTCAACTGATCACAAGTCAGTGTCGCATCAACAGAATTTGCTTAATGAGTTGCAGCAGTAGGCGCACAGGTTGACTTGGAAAGGTGCGCAAGTCCACAGATGGTATCTGCAATGCTTGTCTGTTGTAAAGTGACAGAAACGTCACAGTGAGGTTCATCACCCCCACCCCACAAACCGCCTTCTGCTCCCAACCCCGTGTCCTCACTTGTCACCCAGGATTGAAGTTAATTAGAATTTTATCAGAGGAAAAACTTAAAAGAGAGAGTGACGCACTCTCGAATCTGCCCTTCATTTGATGTCAGGAGATTCATTTAGCCGTTTTTGCATTGCGCACATCACTACAAAGATACGACAGAGGTCCTGTTTGTACCTGTCACCCACCACCCAAACATCCAGCTCACCATCAACGTCATACTCACATTAGCTGATGCAGAAATGTCCTTTACTGCTTAAATGTCATTATATCGTTCTGAGTTTGGCTGTTCAGAAGTCTCATAACCAGAAACAGATCACTACCGTGCACGCCAACCACTGTGTGCACCTACAGCTCAAACAAACAACAAAGAATTTCTGTTCCAGAATTAAATGATTATTTTAGAGGTTTTGTTGCATTTAAAGTAGCATCCAGAGAGAATTCCAGTGCTAAAATTAGCATTGATTCTCACATAAATCAATTAGCTCTACTCTTCAATACAAGAACAATGCTGCTCCTTTATTTCCATGTCCCATGAACTCATGGCGTTAATGTTAATTATTTATGCCGTGGACAGTTTGTCAGCAGCGCCGACGTGTTTCTTACCTTGAATTTGAAGTGATAAATCTGCCCATTATCATTTTCAGGGCCGGCCGCTGTCATAAACAGTGTGTGCGGTTGTTTAGAGCCACACATTCACTGTGGCTTTCTTATGCTGCTCACAGTTTGTACGGTGTTAAGTTGACTGACTCGCTCGGGGGCTGCCATCTTCATCACACAGTGACCGTGAGACCCACGCAGCTCTCACGCCACGCGTCCGTTAACCTACAGATTCATATTTCTGATGGTGCAACAGGAGCCTGTGACTCACTGCTTTGAAAGCACCTCGGACATAATAAATGAGAAACAAACTAATAGTATGCTCTCTTCTAGTTTAATAGTTTGTTTTCTGGACAAAATGATCTCTGCAGGATTCACAGGTCTGTGAACTTTCTGTTTTTCTGTTTGCTAAGCCTCAATTTGTCCATCTCTGTTGTGTGTCTGTGTGTGTTCATTCAGTTATTAGCAGTGTGCGTGATTTGTTGACTGCACCAGGAGTGATTTGGGGCCACAAACAAAATATTATTTAGTACTGCCACTTGGCAACAACACAAGACATAGCAGCCAGATAATATTAGTCCAACAGCAGTCCCAGATTTACTCTCTTCCTTTCTCTTCATAGCTTCTTCCGTCAACGTTGGCCTTCTGTCTTTTTGCCTCTGTCATTATATCCACAGAAGCTGCTGAGCCCTGTTGCATTGCCTGCTTGCCCAGCTCCGGTTCTGGCACGACACTGGCTCCACTCCACGTCAAGCCCTGGGACAGAAAACCTCCTCTTCTTCTTCCCGGTGGTCCAAAACGCCTGTGGTACAAACACTAAGCTCTGAGCTCACAGTCCAGGCAGCCCGGCTAACAAACTGAGCTAACAGCAGCTACAGTTTACTTCACTGTCCATCAGGAAAACTCTGTAAATCACAGAGAGCTGCTCCATAAACTATGAGGAAAGTTACAACGTGCAAGGAATGACAGGCACACCATTCAACTGCTTACAAGTCAGTGTAGCAACAACATGATTTTAAATCTTTTATTTTATGGTAGAAGAGTTACGCGATGTTGCTTTAAATTGAATCGACTTAATGGATCCGAGCTGTTGTTATTGTTATTAAGTCCTCCTATGCAACCAGTCCACAGCCTGAAGAGTGGAGCATAACTGTTCACACAGGATGTACAAATCAAACTACAGGTGTGTGAATATCTACGTCTTATTTTTTATGTTTTTTGTATCTTATTATTTCTAGCGTGTCAAAGTTAGATCATAGATATGAAGTAAAAGTACTCCTGATGATTTGTTATCGAGCTGTGCTTCGATTGAGTTCACTATTAATCTAAATGTGCAGCTCCAGGATCCATCCATTAAACATCTGTGTCATATACACAAGGCAAGGGCAAATGAGGTAAGAACGAGTGTGTGTAAATGTGTGTGTGGTTATGCTGAGGAGCAGAGTCGACAGAGGAGAAGCAGAGCTGTTAAATTCATCTCCGGCAGGACAGCGTCACACTCTACGTGCCTCGGGGAGTGTTTGTGACTGTGCATGAGTGCTGCTCATTCATCACTGGATGTAGTAACAAAGGGACACAGCTTTGTTCTCCTCTCTGTCTGTCTTTGAGGAGCCATATGGGGAAGTCAGTCCTCTAGATAGCCTAAAGCCAACCTGAGGCTGAAACAGCCTGATTAACACACGCTGACAGCAAAAACCATTTACTGCCTTTGATTATGTAACAGAGACTGAAGCGTATATATAAGATGTCCTGCTAATTTCCTTATAGACAGAAAGATCTGTACTTTTTTTTTTTTGCAAACCTGTTAAGCGACTTTGAATAAGTAGCGGTGAGGTTTACAGGCCCATGCGGTTCATTTGTGGACTTTGTTCTATAATCCGTCCTTTTTATTTTGGCCTAAAATAGGATCTTTTTGTGGATCTCTAACCACTTTGTGCAGAACAGTCTGTTATGCAGATTATGTAATGTGTGTTCAGTTCAGTGTAACAGACAGTTTTGGTTTGCGTCAGGTCATGTTTTACAGACAGAAGATCCACAGACATGGCTAGTATTTTAACAGGAGAGAGTCTACTTTCTAAGATGCACACCTTAAAGGAATCAATATTTTTATGATGACAATATGACGATATGAAAAGGGTCACAATGAACCTGCAGAGATGTATCACTTAAATCTGCAGCTCTTTTTCTCTTTTTAACTTCTTCCATTGACGTCCCCTTTGGTCTTTTTGCCTCTATCATGTCTGTTATGTCCATAGAGAGCCTGGTTACATTACCTGCTTGCGTACCTCCAGTTCTGGCACGACACCGTCTGTATTTGTACCCCGGGCAGCGAAATGTTGCCCAAAACACCTGTGTTACAAACACAGATTCCCTGGTGCTCTGAGCTCATAGCCCGGCTAACAAACTGAGCTAATATTGACTAACAGCAGCTACAGTTTGCAGCAGTTTACTGTACTGTCCATCAGGAAACCCAGGTATGTAAGCCTTGGTGGGATCGTTAACCAGGCCAGTGCTCCTTGTTGTTGTTGTGAAGACTGTTGACCGAGTCTTTAAGGTCACCTGAGGTCCAGTGTCGGCGACCACCAGTCGGTCAGAGCTGAAGAAGCCTCTTGGATGAGAGGTGAAACATCTTCACGGATCTACAACCAACCCCAGATTTTACTGTATGAAGACAGAAACAAACCAAGACCAGTATTCAGCCTGCATATATGCAGCTCATCTTTGCCTAACCTCTTTTGGTCCCAGCTGTTTCAGTAAGTGTTGCATTGCAGGATTCACAGGCTGCTGTGTGTTTTCTTCTGGATGAAGGTTTGGCTAACGTCTCCTCTGAGACAGCCACAGCTTCTTCTCCTTCTCCTGGAGACCATGTGACGGAGGGCTGGGAGGGGTGACAGCCTGCTCAGTTAGACTTGCTCTTCCCCACATTGCCCAGCTATAGTCATGTTATGTTTTTTTTATCTGCTGTTGAAGCATAAAGTCATAAATTTTATTCCTTGCTTTCTCTGTAAAGCTTTTAGACCGGAGTCACACAGTTCCTTCACAGTTCTTCCATGAGGGAAGTTTTTTTTCTGCTATTTTTTCAGCTTCTGGTTTGTGTGGAACATTTCTTTGATGGTGTGTGTGTGAAGACCAGACTGATGACACATCAGTTTGAAGCATATTTTTGTCTGTGTCGTCTTTATCAGAGTTGCAGATGTCACTTACACAAAAGGGGCACTGACGGTGACTCGGCTGCCTGACAGGGATGAGTTGCCTTCACCATACGTGTGTGTGTGTGTGTGTTCGTTTTTAGACAAGCAGTATAAAATGTTGGACTGATGTCAAGCATCCAGCCTTTCGTCTCAGACATTTGTAACACACATCGATGTCAGCTGTAGTTATATATGTGTGTTGCAAGAGTTTTCTTGCTGTGACAAGCTTCTTTTTTATGTCTTGTGGGAAGATTCAACCACCAAAACAGGAAACATTTAACACTAAATTCTTGCAAATAGCACTTATTACTTCTGTAGTTTAAGCGCTTGGGAATCTTAATTGTAAGAAATCAACAGGGAGGAGAAATAGTTGCTGCGTAAGTGTCGAATTTTGGATCTTTCATGCCGCGATGAAAAGCTGCATTGTTGATCAAATTCAGTAAAAAAAAAAAAAAGCTCAGATCCTTCCTCATCCTCTCTGACAAGCTGAATTTACCTCTCATTGGTCCGACTTTGTGTCTCTGTGGAGTGAATAGATTCCTGAAAAAGACGGCGGGCCCGGTGGAGATGGGACTCTTATTGTCGCCACTGCAGCAAAGCGGGGCGATATTTCATCTGAAAAGCACCACCAAAAGCTGTGAGTCCAGTCTTTTGTTTGTGGTCCATTCAACATCATTATCTCCCTTGCAGAGCTGTAATTACTGTATGGTGAATAGCTTTTCCAGAACCCATCATTTCCTGCACTGTAGGCCTCTTGTTTTGTTCGTGCTACAACGGAGCTGAGCTATTGTGAATATATTGATATTAACAATTTTTGTGACGGCGACGCCGGAGAGGGTTTTTGTGCCTGTGCCAAGTGCATACAAAGAATGAAAATGGACATCAATGAGAACTTTTCTGACAGTCTGACATATCGAAGAATTGACCACAGCTCCGCTCACTGTGAAGAAGAGATTGTAAAAGAGTATAATATGAGCAGCAGGCCGCACATCCTGTGAGGACTGACGTGAGCCTGAACACTTTATTTTCAGATTTTTTTTTACTGTCAGACTTTGAGTAATTTAATTTGGACTTTAAGGCTGTAAACGGGTGAGTTCCTCATTCTAAGGCTTTTTGCCCTGAAGTCCCAGGCGTACGGCATGTTGATACGCACAGCTGCTATCTTCTTCATACTTGACTGCAGGTCCGGAGGGGGGATGATAAAAGCTGGAACAGGGGCGCCCCTGAGGGATTTCTCCAGAGCCCTCGCTCCTATAATCACAATTCAACAATTTGTTTGTTTTGGATGAATGCTCGTCATTCATCTTCGCGTCACTGTGGAGACACTTCCCCCCTGCAGCCTTGTTAATTTAATATAAATACAGAACCTTTGTCGTGTCCACAAAACTAAAGGAACAAATCCGGTCTCATTTCCTATACTCGTGTCCTTCGAGATGATGCTGTCTTCATGAAACATTGCTGCAGACGTTAATCCACATACCAGGTTCCCTCAGTACGCTTTCCTGTTGGCTTGGATTCCACAGTTGGGAAACAAAGTGATGCACTCAGACCACCAGCTGCACCCCGGCTGCATCCTTGTCTGTTTGCAGTCCAGCCATTACCTCTGTTCATCATTAAACCCCTGTGAGAAGAGAGTGAGAAGCTTATTAGAGGGTTTGGCTTGTTAACTTGCTAATGGCCTAGGTGTTTGCTTTAGGTTATCATGAAAACATCATTTACTCCCATTTGTCTCTAAACTCAATTTCATGCTCTCCTGAGCTCATACTTTATGTCCTTAGGAGGAGAAGGTATGAAGCGGTTTGAGCAGACAGGATCATCCCTCTGCCACGCGTCATACATGTGCCTATATACTGAAAAACACTAGACCAGTGGAGATGTCACTGTCAGGGCTGCAGCTGCTGCTGCTGCCGCTGTGGTATAACATTTCACTTCTTTCACTTGAACCCTTCGTAGTTCAAACTGAATAAACTGTACCAGCGTCAGGCTATATTTAGAAAAGATGTTGTGCATGTTACAACCTCTGGTATACGAGTGGAGATCAATACAAATCTGCTTCAGTGACATTTTAGGATCTTTATTTTGTATCGAGCTGGAAGCAGAGAGCTCATTCTGTGCTTTTTTGATTTCATCAGCTGATGTCTGTTCGAATAATTAACGTGCGTCGAAGTTACTGCATTTTGTTTTTGATATCTTATTACGCACACGCCGTGATGCAGATGTCAGACGTTTTCATAAATACAAAGATTGACGTATTGATGCGCTGTATTGGATTCTCATTTTCACTCATACGTGACATATTCTTCATTATGAAAGGTTCTGCCTCTCCGCTTGTCATTATAGATGTACCTGCAGGGCTACAAAAGCTCATTTTCACTTTAATTACATTTCCAGTTCTTATTGTCTCCTTATTGTTGCCATGGTTACTACAGACACAATGTGTCTGTATTGATTGGCTCTTTGAGTTTCCCATCTTTAATAAGATATTAACAGTATTCACACAACTACAGCTGTCTGACAATCAGAAAATCAAAACGTCCTCCAGGTACAGCCGGATTCTCGTCCCTCCCTGTGTGTGTGTGTGTGTGTGTGTGTGTGTGTGTGTGGCTCTCCGTTGGTTCTGTTCAAATTATTTTGGAGAATAATCCTTTTTTCTTAATTAACAACACCGCTAAGCCGGGGAGTTTTTGATAAACACCCGCTTCTCATTGTAATGCAAGCCACTTGAGGATGTTAGACTGAGCGTGTTTCTCTAAACCGCTGATTGATTTCTGAGGGCTTTGGCTCTTTATGGCTTCAAATGAATCATACTGGCTGTTTCTTCTCAGCCTTGCTTGGTGAAAAAATTATTTCCAAAAGTCAAAACTCTCATTTACAAGTGTTACTAACCTTCCAGCTAAATTTGAATGATTAAAAATATCAACAAGTTTATGAAATCAGGGGTCAAAATCAGGTGAAAATGAATTCTCCGCTCCAGGACTGTGGGGGCGTGTCCTCTGAATGCTCTGAAGCCACGCCCACTCGTGGGAGCAGTCGAGCGGCCATTTTGAAGCGACTGAAACGTGTCAGATGAGTTCAGAAAATGACATGACTAACTTTGAAACACTCTGAGCTGAGATGAATTCATCTCTATCTCTCTGCTCAGGGTGGCCTCAGCGTGTCATCGAGCCACCCTTTAAGGACCGCCCACAAAAATCCTGAAAACTGGTGAAAAACTGTTTGAACTCCACATTTCAGTGATATATCGTTCACAGTCTTTTCAGCAACTATTGTCCAACATATTTAATGTGTTTTGAAAGAAATCTCAGAACTGCCTTTACACAGACTTTAATGAATGTCAATATCGTATATAGCTACACATGACATGTACCATGTTCTCTTTGTTCTCTCCTCAACAGACAAAAATAAACTGCTTATATAGTCTCTGTTCACCTGCCATTAGCTCTCTGACTGTACCATTGGTGGAGATATCGCCACTGGTTTCCTAACACCACGTTACATTCTTACACGGTTTACAATAGAAACACTTTTACCATTAATCTACATTCAAATGATACATAAATCAAACAACAAATAAACCTAAATAACTCCTAAACTAATTTACCTGTGGCCCCCCCCACACACACACACTTGGACTAGTCCAGTGACATCATCAATTATGTCAGCCAGGTTATAAATACAGGAAGTGTTGTGGGGCGCTTCCTCCTTTTGTCCCTGGACACATGATGAGTATGGTAAGTAACAAAAAACACTGATTTAACTTAACAATAAGTGTTTTTATTTCAACCAAAGATGATGAAATGTGAGATGTAACCAAACATAATACAAAACAAACAAACTCAGGATAGTAGATGTATTTGTAAAATGACGATAACTGATTGAACTATGTTTAAAACAATAGACAAGCATGGTTAAACTACGCGTGGAATTGATCATTCATGGGATAGATGTTGTGTTTTCATCCACTTTGTCACAAAGAAGCTAACTAGTTGAGCTACGGTAGCTCGTCTGTCGTCAGCCTTCACTCCCTACGTGCATCAGTGAGCCCTGATCGTCCATGACCCTGTCGTCAGTTCACCGCATTTCCATTCTTGGATCACTTTCAACACACACTGACCACTGTAGACCGGGAACACCCGATGCTCTGACCCAATTTGGTCCCTGTCCAAGTTGCTCAAATCCCGGCACATTTTTCCTGCTTCTATCACGTCAACTTTGAGCACAAAATGTTCACTTGCTGCCTCATATATCCCACCAACTGATGGGTGCCAACATAACAAGATAATCAGTGTTATTCGTAGTGTTATGGCTCGTCAGTGTAAGGCTACAGCCTGCAGAAAGTTAGCTTAGATTAGCAGAAAGACAGGAAACGTTTGACGTGTAAAAACAAACATTTTGTGGTTTTACACGAGTGTTATGTGCCAGACTGTTTCCTGGCCGGATGGAGTAGCTTCCTGAATTATTTGGTGGTTGTCTGGCAAACTCACAGTGGTAAGAAGACTGCTCCAGGCCAAGAAATAGTCCAGAACATTATCTCCCCTCTAAAACCACAAATTGATGTTTGTAGACTTTGGTTTTTGAGAGATAAAATGGAGCTTTAGAGGTGCTACTAGTCTGATTTTGTCACCTTCGGACAGAGCCAGGCTACCCGTTTCCTCGTTACCTTGTTCATTCAGAACATTTCCAGACTTTATGCTGAGCTTAGCTAACCATGAGCTTTACATCGAACGCACAAATATGAGTGCAATCGGCACTAAAAGTCAACTTTCATGATTAAAAAGTGTGCATGCTCTGCAGCAGATCAGGAAACATTAAAGGTGGATTAGCAGATAGTGCATTGTTGTGTCTGAATGTTCTTTGGTCTCACATCTTTTGTTGTGCTCATTAATCCTCCTCTGCCCTTTAGTAATCTCTACCATCCAGCCTGATTTCCTCGCTGAGGAGTGGCAGCTGTTGACCTCTGCTGTGGAGATTTAACTCTGATTTGAGAGGGTTGATTTTCTTTTCCAAACGTTAGGCCTCAGTAACGCAGCTATCTGCTGATTCACCAGCTGGAACACAGCTGCTGTAGGATGCGTTTCCTCTCGGCCTTCCTGACAAACCCTCTCTAATCTAATAAGCAATCGATACTGCTAATATGCTATTCCATCTGGCCTTATCTAGTCTACTGAATATTCTGCATTGGTTCAATGGCTGCTCAGGTAGGGGGAAGATAAGCCGGCTAAGAGCAGGATGAGGCAGAAGATCCACCCTGGGAGAAGTTGGTTGCTTGCCTCAGTCTTGTGCAGGGCTGGTGGGAGGCTGACAGGATCTTGGAGATCAGATCACAGCCGGGGTTGGACTGTGTGGACACATCAGCACAAGAAGTTAAACTTTTATTCAGTTGCACCAACGAAATGTTTTCTTCTTTGAGTTTTTTTTTCTTTTTTTTGCTCAACCCAGTCCATCAACAGCCTGAAAGTCACAACTAAAACAGGCAGAATCAATCTACAATCCTCATGCGTACGAAGATATAAGTGCTCTTGGCGCTGATAATGGTGTCACTTTCTGGCACTACCATTAGGCCATTACATAACTTCTTTTATGTAATTGTTCCCGTTACCCAATGACATTACAGGAGAGGGTTGCCAAGCTGACAGCGAAGTACGAGTCAGCTCTTCATATACCTGTAATTTAAAACACCTTATCGTAATCCAGTGAAAAGGCAGACTGCAGAACACATGATATCATTGCACATTGCTGATAATCACGTAGCTGCAGCAGCATTTGGTCCTGGATGAGTCACCGTAATGAATTCACCCACCTCTGCATTTCAAAGTCGTCTCTGTGACTTATCACACGGCTGTTTTTTGATCAATATTTCATGGATGGATGTATGGATGATCAAGACGTTCTCCAGTTGAAACGGTTCCTTGTAACTACCTGAAAGAAATGTTCAAATAGAGTGAGACTGATCTTCTCTTCCGTAATAAAAGAGCTCTTGCACAGGAGTTTCATAGGATGACTTACAGGTTCACTCCGCTGACTCCTAAACCATCACTGAATCACAGCAACAATGCTAAAACACCTTTCCCTGAGGCCAACAGTAACACTTTAGGGCAGCAATATGACCTGAATATGTTAATCTGAAATGAAACATGTTTTCCTACAACACTGAGAGAATTGTACAAGGAAACACAGGCCGGTAATTATGTCCCTGTAAATTCAATTGAACTTCCTCACCAATTGAAGCAAGCATTAATTGTAGGGTAGATCTGCACAGCACATGGGTCGGTCCTTTTAGAAGTGGATATTAATTTATGTTGAATCACCAACTGTCTCCTCTACTTGAGCTGCTGTCAGCAGTTAAATTGCCATGCCGCAGACAGTAGGATAGCTGTTCTTCCCGGAGCTGCATACACATTCCAGCACCAGGCAGACAAACAACAGCAAAGGAGGCTGACCGGAGAGCGCTCGGCATCAATCGAACACCTGAATATACCTGCACATACCTGCACATGCATGAAATAGCAGCCTGTATTTCACTGGAAGTCATGTGGGGAATGATATGAAGGTTTAACACACATGAAAACATTCATTTAAAGCAACGCTGTGTACCATAAATTAACATTTAAAATCATGTTGACGCTACACTGACTTGTAATTAGGTGAATGGTGTCTCTGTCGTTCGTACTCTGTGCCCATCTGTTCTTGCACTAACTTTAAAGTACGTAATGCTAAGTCGCACACCACCAACGCATCAGCTGTGATTTACAGAGCTTCCTGATGGACAGTGAAGTAAAGTGCTGCAATGTTTGTTAGCCGTGCTGCCCGGACTGTGAGCTCAGAGCACCGGGGGAGTGTTAGTGTTTGCACCACAAAGTTTTGAGGCCGGTGCAGGAGTTAAGCAGAGCCAATGTTGTGCCAGAACCTGAGCTGGGCTGACTGCTGTTGGACTAGTAAGTTGTGTTAGCTGGCTGCCTTGTGTCTTGTGTTGTTGACCTTGCGTGCTTTTTTGGCTGTTAGTAAAGTCGCTAATTTTTGATCATATGTAATCAGAATAAATTCATGTATACATCCATTTTATTTCAGGAAATAGGCTTGTCTGCTCTTGCACTTTTTCTCATTTCTTCCCTGTGGTTGGGAGCCACTGGTCTAGTAGATGATATACAGTATGCAGCATGAAGAGAAATACAGGTCAGTAATTACAATTTTCAGTCCTATTTTTATTAGCAGAATGTTTAACAGTGAAAATACTACAGTTCAAACCAGGTTATCACTACTTTCCTGGAAAAACAAGTATCTGGTTGGTATTTACTGTCACCCTGGCACCATGTGACCTTTTATATTTCCAGAAAAATCCCCCTGAATGACTGCAGCGTCATTTAAATGTCACCTGTCTCGGTGAGATGTGTGCATCACGGCGAAAAAGGAATGTACTGAGTGCGACTTTACCGACCACCTGTCGCACTGTCGTCACTGGCGACGACGTGATCCGTGTGCATCGGCGAGAAAGAGATATTTACAGCGAGGAAACATCTTCAGGGATCATCTACAACTCGTGCCATTAAACGTGGATTTCATGTTATTAATGCACAGCAAAGCAACCCCGCCATTAAAGGGTGAAATCCAAACTGGCAATGTTTTCCCAGTGCTCTCAAATCTTTCGCTTCCCACCATGTTATCTAATCCACCACTTGAATTTGATCCAGTTGAAATGATGACAGAGGCGCTCGCACATCAGGCAACCCTTTCCACATTTCCACAGAGGTGTTTCTCATATGAGATTTCCTACCTGCTCCCCACTTCAGGTAATAATGAGCTCTCAGCAGAGATTAAAGTTCTGACTCTACAGTTTTGACTTAAAACACAACTCCGTCTTAGCGATGACTTTGGTACAGATTTATGTGTAATAATCCAAGTTTTAACAGCAATTTATCGTCGTGAGGCAGTTCACTGGTTCCCCCAGCAGCCGTATGACTATCTGACAGAGCCAGGCTGCTTTTCTGAAGCACCGCAGGGGGTCCAAGTGAGAAACGTTTGTAAACAGGGAAAAAAAAAATTGAATCAGTCAATTCACAAGTGGTTTTTGACAGCAGACTGCTGAGCCTTCTTACATTAATGGAGAAGACCGACACACGGTTAAATATTTCTCTGTGAAAGTCGGGTCGGTGCTCTGTTTGAGAATAACAAAGTCTTGACTGCATCGCTTTCTTTCAGTACAATAGAAAAGACTTGACACTGTAATTATGTTCCATGATTTTTATTCAATATAATTAGATTTTGGAAAACTTTAATAAAAAAAGGAAATGTGTTTTTTAGTTAAAATGTTTCAAAAGCATTTGTCTGCTTTTGTTTTATGAGTTATGTTAACATTTCCAACCAGACAACGTAACGGTAAATCACTGCAGAACAAAAAACACAACAAACATGTCAATCAAAGCAGAAAATGTATAAATAATATAGTAATAACTAGAATTTGTCATTATTGGTGTAATACTGTCAAACCAACCAACTGTTGAGGTGTTCATTTAAAGATAAAGTCTGTAATTTTAGTTTTTAAAAACAGAAATCTGCTGTAAAAATGTTTTTATTCTAATTTCTGATTTTCTTACAGTGCAGCAGTTATACGTAACGCGCCGAATATATTTTTAAAAGTTGTTCTCTGGTGTGCTGCTTTTATAGCATCAAAATAACTCCGCTGATGATTGCCAGAGCAAGCAGTCTAAGCTTTGCCTCAAGGTTGAAGCTCCGCTGGAAGAACATTTGATTTGGATTTTCTGTCAAACACAAACTCGTCTCTCTGCGTCTGTATCAAAAACTGAAACGCTGATGAGTCGAGAGATTTGCATTTTTTGCTTAACAAAATGTTAAGGTAGATGATAACCTTTTTACATCTTCATCCGTATCCTTGGTAACCAGTACAAGACGTGTCATATGTTTTAATTGCCAAAACAAGACGACTTATCTGCTTTTTTTTAATGTGTGACATGTCTGAAAATGAGAAGCTGTTTGCAGTAAAGGAAGATTATTCGACCTAGTTATCTAATCAAGCTTTAACCTGTAAACAAGTCCTGCAGAGGAGGCGGACATCTGTCAGAGAAGAGTCAAGCAGATGTTGCTGTGGATGTTTGGTGTTTGCTAAGCCAGTATTTCTGTGCTCAAACAGTCATTGCTGTGATCACGCATATCACACCACAGACTTCTTCTTCTTCTTCTGTGGCTGTCCGTCAGACTGTCTCTCTCTTAATAGAAGTGCAGAAATTAAAGGAGGGCAACCACTCAAAAGAAACACGTAACGCACCTCTTTGCATCCTCTGTTGTCTGATATGGATTCAGCCTGCGTTACGTAACATCTGCAGGGGCTTCTATCAACTCCTCCGATTTTTTTATTTTTTATTTCACAGCTTCAAATAGAGGATTGTCAGACAGCCAGTGTACACATGAGCAATGCAGCAAAGCTCAAAGCAACCTGGATGAAATCACCTGTGTAATGCTGTGTGCAGAGCGTTTTTTTCCACCAATTATTGCGTGTGTATATATATATATATCTGATATGACAGATAGAGACATGTATTCCTATTTATCTGAACACACAGCTGTCTCAGTTCAGACTCATATCCTCTTAACGCTTCCTCATTTTTATCTATTAAGGTTTGCAGAACACGCAATACTTTGTTTTTGTTTTGAACCTTGACTGATGTGAATTCTAGTTGTGGTTAGAGTTAACTTCAACGATATTTTATGTTTTCTTGTTTTAATTTAGAAGAACGAGGGAGGATACGATTAAAAAAAAAAAACAAGAGAGAGACGAGCACAAAGGTTTGTGCAGAAATATAAAATATGAACTGAGAGAGATGAATTGTTCACCGGCTTTAGACGTAACTCAACAGTGCATGCTTTTCTATGAATGACAACTCTTATGCGGCATTGTGGTTTGACTATTTTTAGTGGAGAGGTCACCGATCACAGCAGTCCTCCGTAATAGAAAACTCACGGAAAAGTGGAATCTGTCCAACTGGTACACTCTTCCTTATAGAGACAGGTTTGTGTTCATCCTCAGAGTATTTAGACTAAATTATTG
Organism: Miichthys miiuy; assembly: GCA_036365135.1. NCBI lineage: Eukaryota > Metazoa > Chordata > Actinopteri > Sciaenidae > Miichthys > Miichthys miiuy. Next base: position 2,779,456 of record CM071612.1, on the reverse strand, counting down.
TTGGACTTTTTCTCTTTCAGACCACAAATAATCAGTTTGAATCTGTCGGCTTTGGAGGAAATTTCTGCCCTCAGCATTCTGTCCAAAAGAAATGTGCAAACTCTTAAAACTCTCAAAATGTAATCACTTAATAATGATATGCTGCAGCGAGTGTTTCCTTTTGCAGGGAAACCGCACAAGTATTTGAATGTCAGTTGTACTTTTGAAGGATTTAGGAAGAATTTGGCGCCGTAACACGACTAAAGGAATTTGTAATCAGTGCCAAAAGAATAATCTGAGAATTGTTTGATGCAATCACTGTGTCTGAAGTGAAGCCAGAGCAGTTCCTCTTCTCGTCCACTTGAGGCTGGCTCCAGAAGTGAGTCAGTCTCCATAAGTCCCCATGTTCAAATGTCCAACTTCACAGCAGAAATAAACATGTTTACAGCCTGGTACAAAAAACAGTTTTGGTCTCTATAGCTAATTTCCCCGTTCATGACAACTGTACTGAGGGTGAATTTATATACAACTCACCTGTTCAGGTTATATTAAGGCTTAAAGTTATGCAGGATTAAGAGCATGGACGCTTTGATTGACAGGTGGGTGTCGTTACAGATGGCTTGTTTGAACCATTCGGCCTGCTTCAGCTCCGCCGGTGATCTTTGCAGATTTTTAGATTAGCCTGGAGGCGGAAGAGGAAGTCCACTCTTTCTACTGTCGGTGGTTATGCTAAGCTAACCAGCTGCTGGCTGCTAGCTACATATTTACTGTACAGATGTGAGAGTGGTGCTCATTTTCTCAAACACAGCCAGGGTTGAGTCCAGTAACATGCAGAACTTCTTGTGCACCAGAGCTGAGAAACTAGTGGACATCCTTTCTGCTGTTATATTATATATATATATATTCAAGTTTAGTATGAACATATAACATGAGCAGTGCACTTACTTGGTGAACTGTGAATGCTCTTCATCTAGGGAAGTTTAATGGCTAAAGAGGAGGCTGTAAAGGAAACCAGAGATGCTGCGGTTCATGTTCAAGCCTGTAATTTAAATTATTCCTGCCATGTATTACACAAGTACAGCTATTCTTTAATTGGACCCAGAGTATTGTTGAAAGTACATCTTAGAGAAGCTGTTAAAGGCTAAGTTGTACTTTCTAAAGTTAAAAAAGAAGTTGCACTGAATGTGAATTAATTGCCTTTTCCCTGGTAGTACAGTAATTACCATGTATCGTACTGTATCAGTTCATATATAGCTGTAGCTGCAGTTTTTCCCGTAACGCCGACTGACTCTGCTTTACACTTTTGTCCGGTTTAATACGTCGACACATTAATCAAGCCTATTTCTAAACTTGGACGTAAGCATCTAATTTGATACTTTGCTCTTTTAGAGTAACTGCACCCTGTAATTTCTGTCTCTCGTACACAGAAAGGCGTCTTCCCAAAAACCAAGCCAGATGTGGAAAACCAGAGAAACTAAAGCAAAACAAAAAAAAAACAAACCAAATCCTCTGAATTCATGCAAATACCACCAGACCACATTCGTGCAGACCTAACCCTGTCATTGTGGACTAATTCTACACTCGTAGGGTGACTCAGACAACTTGTAACAACCTCCCAGATTCGACAAGAAAATCCTAGATGTTACATGACATTGAATACATCATATTTAAAGCGTGTTGTACAAAATAAAAGCACTTTTTATTGATACCAAATGAGAGAAGAAGAACATATGATGAAAAAGAGAGGAGATGTTTTAGAGAAATGTTCAGATTACCTTGTAAAACATCAAAAACGGCTTTAAAGTTGACCGTCTTTTGGTGCAGGAATCAACCAGAAAAGAGCACAAAGGGTGCATGCAATCAGCTGCAGCCACGCAGGGAATCAAAACCATTCAGAGAATTTAAGCAGATAACAAATGCCGTGCTTGCTTTAAAGGACATCTGATTTGCAGTAACCCAAGGAATGCAGACAGAACACTCAAATGAAAGGCCTCCATGTGCGACGAGTGGCCCTGACGGTCAGCTTTTATAGAAGAAAGAGCATTTTCTATTTGATGACTATAATTTTCCAAAAGAACTGGCATGATAGGTAGGAGGCTTAATGGCCACATGAATGCATGGAGCTGCGTCTCAGCTCAGGTGATCGGGACACATTCTGGATGCTGCTGATCACAAACGATGACATTTGCAATCGTCTGAAATCAAAGGAGTCTAAAATAAGAAAATAAGAGAGCGACGCACGTTAGAAAATCGATTTTTTTTTCCACGCGATGCACCGTCAGTGGCGTGATTTGCCATGTGTGAGATGTGCTCAGTCTGATTTTACTGTTGTTACAACAATCAGCAGTAGCTCCGGTGGCAGTGACATCATACTTAAGGCTCAGCAGGATCCAAACACACATCACGCAGTGTGGCAGTGGCTCGAGCTGCTTTGCCTTCTTTGGCTGAAGTGTCCCTCTGGACCTTCAGCCATAAATCCTCTTTGCTATGAATATATTATTTATGGTAATTGTTGTTATTGTTGTTCTTCACGCCAACTTCTCGCTGAACAAGCAATGAGCTTATCGTCCTCAGTGTTGGCATTCAATCTTTATTTGGCCGTGAACGAACAGGATGTTCAGTTCAGATGGTCATCAAGCTAAAACAATAAAATAATTCAAGCTGACTAATTTCTAAAGCTGCATATGAATACCATGGTTATATAATATATATATATTTCATTTGATATAGGCTACTGTTGTCTGCACATTCTATATATTACGCAGCATGTCATCATGTGGCTGAATGGTCGGGGTGCAAATCATGTAACAGCAACGTTTCCCCCGGTGTGACGTCAGTATGGGACCTTTGTTTCATGTCATAGCCCCTCTATTATGAACAAGCAGAAATATATCAGTCCTTTAAAGAAAGAATGGGCTATAAAATGTGCGACTGTCCATCAAAATGTCTCTGCACGCTTCTGTTTATGTGTCTCTGTATCACAGTATATTCTCTTTTATTACGGCCCTTGGTCTCACAATGAGCTGCAGTCCAGCTGAATTTTAAAATGTTCTTGCTACGATGCATAACATTTTTATCATACACCTTCATACATCATTCTGTGCCTACTAATACATTATTCTTTATTATTAATATTTATTTATTTAACCTTAATTTAACCACAGGAAATCAGTTGAGACAAAATCTTTCTGTTATCTGGACCAGAAGGCAGCAAAGTTACATGAGCGCACGTCCACTACACACATACCATAAAATACGGGACCAGCATGTAGAATTTAGTGGCATATACCAGTGTGGTTGCAGATTGCAAACCACTCGCCTCACCCTCTCTTTCCTAGAGTGAAGAAGAAACTAAGGCGGCCACAAAACATGTCAGAGTCAGTCTTTGTTCTAGTCTTTATGTCAAAAACTAGAAATCTATATTTCTATAAATTTTTACAGATTACAGAAAGAGAGATAACTGAACTTTAGCTGATACTTAAAATAACATTTATTTTACAGATAATGTTCGTAATTTTACAGTTTTGTGTACAATTTAAAAAAAACAGAAAATTACTGTAAAAATTTTGTTTGTTTTTTCTGAATATTTATGATACTGGCTGCAGATTGTGAAACTACGAAATGTGTCAGAGTCCGTGTTTGTCTGTTCTGGTCTAAACATGGCGGTTCAATGCGGTATTATTCCGTAAATAGAGCCTCCTAAATTCGACACACTGGACCTTTAAAAAGAATAAAATGAAATTATAAAGACATGAAACACTTTCAGAAAATAAAGTACTGCACATTTTTACTGATTATAACTAAAAGTACATGATTATACTGTATAATATTTTTGATAAGTCATCCAGTATCTGTTTCTCCTGGGCTCTGCTAACACTGTGAGCCCGTGAAACATTATAATTTTATGCTTTCACATAACTGCGGGAGCTATCCTCCCATGAACACGCTGATACTGATACGTAATCCCCTGTTGTGAAGTCAAGTTCAAAATGTATTTCTGACTCAAACTTTAATTGGAATAATGAAGCCTTTGGTCGGGAGTTACTGTTGCGATGTGCTAATGAAAACCGACTTTGATCTAAAATAACTCAGGAAGCTGAAGCGCATCCCGGACCCATGTGTGGAATTTAAAAAGTCCTGTTCAGCCGAGGTTCACGTCAGGGAGCTCGACGTGGAGCATGCATACAGAGAGAGAAGGGAAATATTACAAACAGAGATAAGCATGTGAGACAGGGAAGAGCAGCAACATATAAAAAAGTCAATTTTCCCTCAATCCTGATATTTTCCTGCAGCTCTCGCCTCACTTTGCCTTTCAACTTCCTTTTTTCTGTTCTCTGTTATCTCATCATCGGTCACGCTGACAAACCTGACAGTCCATTTATTGCATTTCCATTGTACTGAAAGGTTACACCATCACAGGAATTTAAAGCATAGTCGTCTGCAGCTCATTCATGTTTACTCTATCATCCCGTGTACGATATAACGTCACAGCATTCTCATTAGTCCTGTATTTATTCTCACAATTATCAGAATCAATGCAAAATACCATTATATTGCCTGTCCTGTTCTGTTTCTTCCTATTTTCCCTCCCTTGTATTTGTTAAACAGTACAAGACAATAAGAAATGTGCAGTCAGAGCAATACATTTACAGTCATACGCTGTGTTTAGGGTTAAATATATAATATAAACACTAAAAAGACGAGTGAAGTATAGTCTGAATGAAGCATTACCAGAATAAAGATAAATATAAATATAATGATATATAAATTAGACATTCGTTAAAACTAAATCTTTAATCCAAATGGACTCTCATTTAGGATTTCTAATCATTTAATTCAAATTATAGATAACGAGCATCTCCAGGAGGGGTATAAAGCCCAGCTCGCTCGCTCTCTATAAACTGTCTGAAATGTATTAATGACTACGAGTGCATGATGTGTCGCGACAGCTTCAACGTTCGGTTCAGCAGCCGGGTTTCCTCCCACAGTCGAGAGAGAGACATGCAAGTAGGTGGAGACTCTCACTGTACTGAGTGTAAATGTGTGTGTGAGTCAGTGATTGTTTGTAGGCTGATATCTGTGACTGATCCGGGGTGGATTCACTGGTCCAAAGAAAGCTGGACCAGGCAACAACAACAACAGAGTAATTATTAATAATCTGGTGTGTAAACATCAAAGAAATGTTGTGATATTCTCAAAGTCTGCAGAGAACTGGACCGTGGCATGTTTTGGTGTGACGGATATTCAAATTAAAATCTCAGAAACATCGTATGTAAAGTATTTAAAACTTGTTTGGACATGTTTAATGAGACTTCTTTTCTAGGATTTAACACATTTATTTACAGCTCGTTAAAAACCCACCCTTCTATCCGACAAAGCATCATTTACATACGTGAAGGCGTGTGACAATATCATGGCTATTGATACATTGTGACAGATACATTTGCAGATGTCTGTGAAGAGTCATCAGCAGCTGATCCTTCTGCAGTGTGTCACTCGTCTGGATTATGCAACCTGCGCAGTCGTGTAGAGACTGTCACATCTCTGCCTGTCTCGGCTCAAAGAGTCCAACACTCAGTTTTTAGCCTTTGTTGAAATGCTGAAATAAATAATAGAGATAATCCAGGTCTTCAAATAAAGCATGCATCCTCAAATCCTCTCACTCGACTCGGGGGAAATCAAAACGAGTATTAAGCATGCATGAGAACACTTGTTCATGAAAACCTTTTCTCCTTGATCCATTCGTTTATTATTTTTAAATGAACTTCAGAAATATTTGCAGTTATATGTCAAAAAAAAAAAAATGAACAGATACATGTGTAGATCTAAGGAAGCCCTGAGCGGTCATACATTCATATATTTTATTTCCTCTGTTTTCTTTAAGTTAACTTCTTTTGTGTTTTTTAAAATCTCGAGTTATGTCATTATGTCGAAATAATAAATGTTTTCCCGAGATAACGAGATGATTTTTGTTTTCCCAAGATAAAAATATCATTCTTTGGAGATCTCGAGAAAACAAAAGAATATTAAATCACTGCAGGACGCATCCTTCAGTGTAGCAATGTCAGAGCAACAGGAGAATGTTGCAGCGATTTAATACACAAGACATTTGAATGAGGAAAGATTCTTTATGTCTAAAGTTCCAACATTTCTGGAAGGATGTTATAAAATGTTTGGCAGACATGTTTGAAACCAAAGTCCTCTTAAATGCCTTAAACTCTTCCATGTATCTGGAACATGTCCGAAGGAAACAGACACTGAAACAGACTTTGGACTTCTACAAGCCTGAAGGTCTGCAGCACGATGCTGGAGGAGTGTTACTGTTTTCCTGATGAGATGTTAAAAGAAAATGACAATAAGAACTTCAGAGAGGCTCAAAATCAAATTAGCAGTTTGTTTTTTAGTTACTTAGTTTAGTTACTTGTTGATCTAGAACTAGAATTTGCATCATTGGTGTAATATTTAAAATAACAGTTTGGTTGTACTGTGACATGCCAACATGTCCAGATTATTACCAGTTACAGTGAATGTGTCTCGATCCATCCACAATGAGCGAGTGAAACCCAAGGCTGGATGTCCCTGGACCACTACAGAGCTTACATCACTGCCTCCTCTGGTCCATCAGCCCCTTTAAGTGCTATAATCCCACCACTGGCTCTGAATATAAGTCCATATTTCTCTCATGTCTGAATGAAACACATAATCCCAGGCTGGATGTATGCAGGGAAAATAATTCTGCTCTCCCGCAGAGGTGCCACCAATCCACTCTCCATTCATCCAGAGTCCCTGGCATGACTGGACCCTCCTGTTTTGTGTGCAGCTGGACCCTTTCATTATTTACACTTGAAATGATAATGCCATCATGTGTGCACAGCTGCACTATTTGCATCCTATATACACGTGCATGCATGGCAGCTGAATTTGTGCCACAAAACGGATAGGTGGGAACGGACTGTCCTGCAATATTTACATGCTAACTGTGTTCGGATGTGGAGGTTTTTCTGCTTGTGTGGTTTGATAACAGGGTGAGGCTGGATAGGAATAGACACAATGCTTTGAAACGGCTGTTTACAGGAGTGATGGACTGAGTTAGAGCCGAGGAAAGAAGCTTCTTCTCGGTTAAAACACCGTGGCAGGTTTTGGGCATCTCTCTCTCTTTGAGGCGGACTCTTTGATTCTCCCGCTGGGTAAAGTTTGAAAGGATGAATGCCAGTGTTCTGTCATTTGTGCAGATGTTATAGACGACGATAGCTGGCAAAATGTCTGAGAATAGCAGAGTATAAGATTTTATTTCATCTTCAACAACAAATACAACTCTACCAAGAAAAGCACATACACTTACAATCATGTCAGTGATAAGAAGAAGAAGAAGAAGATACTAGGTTATACAAAACTTGACCAAACGTGTGATCAAGCAGGTCTAGAAGTTACAATGACACTGAATACTAAATGCTGCTTGGTCTGCTCTTGGATCCCGCTCAGTCCACATAACACTGGGTCAGATATGACTGAAACATTGACATGCACTATAATGGGATGGTGTTTTCCAAGGATCAACTCAAGTGATGCCCAGCTTCTCTCTTGGACTGTCAAACGCGTGTTTGTTTCATCTATTTAGGGGCATTTAAGGGATAATACTGCTATCTGACTGTAATGGAGCAACATCTTTGCAGTCAGTCACCCTTAACAAATCAAATGCAATACTTTTTAAAGACATTCCCCTCTAGATTATGAAATGTCTATATACACCAACATGTGTGCTGTTCGTTATTCCCGACAGAAGACATATTCAGTGTAGCTTGTCCATATTTTGTCCTCGTTTGGATCGTTGCTGGTGTACGCGCAGGTGCCTGTGGAGCTGCAGGCCACCATGTGGAAACCAGCTTCTGTCAGCTTGTCAAACGCCTGCTCTAGAAAATTATACTTGAGGTAGTACCGGGATGTGTATCTCTCCGGGGGTCTGTCCGGGTCTCTGCTCTCGTTCAGCGTGTCACCAAACACTTCTTTGGCCAGAGACGTCTTCCCGCAAACGGTGATGCGCGCCACTCTCCTGAATTTGGCGTCGGTTTGGATGTCTCTGCCGATGGTGTACGAGCCGCGGTATCCTACCGTGATATAACCCGACTTTCTGGAGTCCAGTGACGGGGAGCGCATGGTGCCGCTGACCGACATGGTGCGTAAAGTCTCCATGCCGGCGGTGGAGCAGCACTGCTGCGCGCCTTCCTCCGTGTCACTCTGGCTGATCTCCTCGCTGATTGAATTGTCCTTACTCACCCGGGGACTGAGACGCTTGGCAAGGTCCCGCAACTGGAAAAAGTCAGCCTCCCTCTGCAGCCGACTTTTCTCGGGGAAGTAGTCCGGGAGGACCAAGTTCAGGTCCCGGAGATAATCTAGGATGTAACGGAACAAGAAGCCGTCCCTGTCCAAGAAGAAGCGCCCTTTGCTGTCTCTCGCCAACTCCTTTGGTGTCTTCTTGCTGAACATGTTCCACAGGAGCGTGTCTGGCACCGCGATGAGAGTTTTGTGTCTGGTCACATAAACCTGCCCGCCGACATTCAGCTCGATGATCTCCGAAAACGGAGAGTCTCCACAGTTGGACACTCCGCGCTCCGTGTCGGCCAGTGCCATCTTCTCTGTGAGCCGCTGCTGCTTCACTGATGTGGGATCAGTGAGAGACACTGAGCTGGAGAGAGAAGAGGCAGCGGGCTTGTTTATGAAGGGCTTGGGCTTGTGCGCGTGCGTAAAGTGCGCGTGCGCGGCAGGAGGAGGGCTGCTGCTAAATTGACATTTAACCATAATATGACTGTGAAAAAGTGTGTGTGTGTGTGTGTGTGTGTGTGTGTGTGTGTGTGTGTGGATGGAGAGCATCACTTAAAGCACACAAACATTTGATGATGTGTTATTTGTTCTTTTTCCCGCCCTGTTTGGCTTTATTAATATGATCTGATTATTATTTTGACACACACACACACACACACACACACACACACACACACACACACACACACACACAGAGAGAGAGAGAGAGAGAGAGAGAGAGAGACAGAGCTGGCCTCAGCCTTGAAATCAAGAAATGTTTGGAAAATATGGAAATAGTGACACCCATTGCAACTCTGAGTGAAATGCAGCCTCTCTCTCTCACACACACACACACACACACACACACACACACACACACAGTCCTAACCCTGAACCAGGATTTTGAAGAAGTGAGGACTACGAGAGGTTAACCTCGTGAGCACCGACTGTTTGTCCACAGAGAGACGTTCTCATGAGTGATTCTTGAGAAATGGGACAAAACAGATATACACACATACATGACATTAGCTACATTTATTGTGAATTGTGAAATATATATAGGGCAGTGGTGGGTGTACCCCGCCTCTTGGCCTGGGATCCCAGATGAGCCATTATGATCCCACAATGTGATCGGTGACACACCAACTCTGCTCAGATATGTACTCCAGACAACTGCACACCGTGAGCTGACAGTCTAGGTTCAGAGAGTTATCGTTGGATAAAGTGTTGTAGAGAGGTAACGGGACATGTGGCCTGAGGAGTGACACACCAAAAGGTCTCCAGTCAGACTTTGGGATGTTGTGATTACAATGTCTTAAACCATCCAGGACACCCTGAGAGAGGGCACGCTTAACACACTGTGTTCAGCTGGTTAAAATAAGTATAATGTTTGACACATTTTTATGTGGAAAAATAATTAAATCAGCATAAGGACTAATGGAAAAGGAGGTATAATGACAGTATTTAACAAGTTAAATGAATAAATTTGTTTTTAATGGACATTAATTAACACGAAAAACAATTTTTTCCTCCATCTGCATTCTTGGAAAGGTTGTTCCTCTTAAATGTGACACAGGTAGTGAATCAATAAATAATAATTGTACATGCAGGTTGTTCAAGTATTTACATCATCAGAGCAGTGCTCAACTAATGAACTCAACTAAATTCACTACATATCCACATGTTTTTGTTAAGCAGGAAATAAATATAGGATATCAAATTGACAATAACTCATCAGGCGTTACATCTGAAGGCACGTGGAGGTCGATCAGTCACAAAAAATGTTAGCCAACCGGCATCTGTCTTAGGAAAGGTTACTTTCATGACCAAATGGTCATGTGATTTTGTGCTTGCATAACTTCCCATCGCAGAGCCAAATTTCCTTTCCAGTCATCCAAAAAACTGGTTGTGAAATACAGCCGCTGTATTAGACAGCTATGTGCAAGTCAGCTGATCCAAAATAAAGCCCTCTTACCAAGATATTATATATATTATATCATACATATTATATTATATAATCACAGCCCCACAGGTTTAAAAACATCCAACAGGAACACAGATTCACTGATTTTTTTTTTTTTTAATTCTGCGACTTCTTTAAAATCACAGAGGTCTGTTCTTTTAGTAACTTTTCTGCCTCACAGGATGTTTTATACTTCTTTAATTTTGAGATTTGCAGCTCAAGCATTCATGATTAAAAGCCAGTGTGGTCACATTTATGAAAAAGAGTTACAAACGCTGCCTAGTCAATGTGAAAGTACCTACTTCTCATCATGGTGGGGTTTTTTTTTTTTTTGCCACTTTGGAAATTTGGAAGTCCAGCCTTCAGATGGTGGATTACCTATAAAAGTGGCCTGCGCTTGGATGTTTTGTCACTTGAAGACATTGTTTGGCTACAACGATGCTGCGCAAGGTACTGCTGTTCTCTCATACTCACAGATTTTAAACAGAAAGGTGCAGCATATTTGAACTTCTTAGATCCCTTACAGCTGTACTGTCTCTGGAAAAGGTTTGCATTAGAGCTCTGGACTGACTGGCCCTCTTTCACCTTTCCAGGGTATTACAGAGAGCTTTGGAGCTGCTATCCATGCCCTCAACACCGCTCAGCTGACAGATGGTGTGATCAACAGGAGCAAAAGGATGATGCTGGACACCCTGGGTGTTGGGCTGCTAGGAACCAGGACAGCCGTCTTCAACAAGGCTCTCAAGTACAGCCAGGTACAGTAAACTGTTTATATACTGTATATTTATTTGTCCTCATCAGAAGTCATCTGTGTTGATCTGAAACTAAAGCTACTGACTGTCATAACTGTTCTACAGCTGACAAAAACACAAATTGAATTAGTATGAGCCGTTATTGTGCAGTGTTTGTGCTTAATTTCCTCGCTGTGATGTCCAATTTGGTGCTGCTCTTTGTTCATAATTGTGTTTGTTGGAAACCATCAGTGAGCTCAGAGTTACACCCATAATTAATCGCGCACTTGTCCTCACATTCATGTGTCTGATTGCAGATGTTCACGTCTGATGAGAGGAGCAGCGTTTGGGGTAAATCTAAGATGACTCTTCCTCCTCACTACGCTGCGTTTGTCAACGGCATCGCGGTAAGCTCGGTCAGATAAATGCAGCATGATGTGTAGAAAACATTGGTTGGACTTGTGATCATCCGTTCTCTGTCACGCTGTTTGGGTGACAGGTTCACTCCATGGACTTTGACGACACTTGGCACCCTGCTACTCATCCTTCAGGAGCTGTGCTGCCGGCTCTGTTGGCTCTGGCAGAGGCGCTGCCCAGACAGCCTTCTGGTCTAGACCTGCTGCTGGCCTTCAATGTTGGCATCGAGGTGCAGGGACGACTCATGAGGTTTTCCAGAGAGGCCTACAACATCCCTGAAAGGTGAGATATATAATCTACAGTACTTGAGAAGACTGGAGGTGGAGTCTGAATAGATTTTAGTTTGTGGTACTCACGGCACTGAAGAATTTAACATCAGCAACATCTCTCTCCAGAGTGAGCTTATCCTGATAATCCACACTCCTCACTGTCAACACTGTTTCTTCAATAGAAACTTTTCACAGCAAGGTCTGTGGATTGTTCCAAAACAGACAAGCTGCTGACAAGTTTCTCAAATATAATTGCGAGAACCACAAACAGAGCTGGTAGAAATCGAAGACAGATGTCTCAAAACCTGCACAAAAAAAAGTGGCAAAAGTTTTTTTTTTTGTTTTCTTTAAACCAGAGGCATCAAAACAAGTCTCCAAATATCAGTTATTGCCATTATCGATTAATCTGCCAATCTGGATTTATGGATTATTGATTGTTTGGTCTATAAAGTGTCAGAAAATAGTGAAAATTCATCACTCTGATGTTTATCTGCGATTATTTTCTTGTCTAAACTCGACATTAGTCGAAGAAAAGCAGCAAACACATTTAACCCTGCAAAGCCTGAACCATGAAATAATTGTCAGAAAATTCAGATTTTTTTAAACCTTCTGGCAAATAAAAAAATATAGATTAATTTGCATATGAGTTTAAATTTGTATCATATTTGATAGATCGGGTATTTTTGTGTAATTTATTGCTCATAGTTTGTTTATCTTAAACCACTAAAAACTGGTCACGTTGTAAGTCTTCCTCATCATCACCTCTAACTGCTCCATGTCACTCTAAATATAAATAATTATGCCATTTAAACCTTTTATTAGTTTACTTAAATAAGGAAAAATACTGTATGTTGCTTTATTGAATGCATAATGCATGAGATTTGCAAATCAGTTACCTAAAACACCTGCTGTATCCAATTTGATAAACACATTTTCAACAAGGTTTTACTATAAATTAAGTTATGAAATATTAAGTAGTTTTACATTGCGTCAGTTCATTAAATATTCCTATTGGAGTTTAAGTAACAATTTGAAATTTTTTCTCATCTTTAGTTTTTCAGATTTGGCAAACATATCCTTGAAAAAACACTTGTGGGTCACTGATTGACAGCAGCCTTTTGGTGCATGAATTACTGATCCGTGCACTGCATGTGTCTGATTGTATACATCAGGTTTTTCAAAAAAATCACAATATCACACTGTTGATGTAGAGGTCTTCAAAACTCATGTATCATGTATCGATACTCTTGGCGTTAAATAAATGACTTAATCATAACATAAACTGATTAATTTACTAATTACTTCATCTCATCTCTCAGATTCCACCCTCCCAGCGTTGTTGGGGTGATGGGCAGCGCTGCAGCCTCAGCTAAGCTCCTGGGTCTGTCCCCTGCACAGTGCAGCCACGCTCTCGCCATCGCAGCCTCCTCTGCCGGGGCTCCCTTGGCCAACACTGGCACGCAAACCAAACCTCTCCACATAGGAAACGCAGCTCGGAGAGGCCTGGAGGCCGCTCAGCTGGCCCAGTTGGGCCTGGAGGGGAATCCAGACATCCTGGATTTGGACCGTGGGTTTGGGGTTTACTACAAGGACTACAGCCCTTCAGCGATGACAGATTGTGCCTCTGGTGACTTCAGGTGGATTCTGGAAGATCAGGATGTGGCCTTCAAGCGCATCCCTGCTCATCTGGGGATGCACTGGGTCGTGGATGCAGCGCTGGCAGCCCGTGCAAAGCTTGCAAATAAAGTCGGGAACTTTGACCTCAGCCAGATCAGGCAGGTCACCCTTCGAGTGCCTCCATCCAAGTACATTGACTGCTCCTTTCCTGCCACGGAGCACCAAGCAAGGCACTCGTTTCAGTTCAACGCCTGCTCCGCCCTGCTGGATGACAAAGTGACGGTGTCTTCCTACAGCGAAGCTCAGATTAACCGTCCCGCTCTGAAGGAGCTCCTGTCCAAAGTCAAAGTGGAGACCCCGAAAGTTAACCAGCCCAACTTTGACAAGATGTACTGCGAGGTCGAGGTGGAAACACATCAGGGGCAGAGCCATGTGGCCAGGTGCGATACCTTTTACGGCCACTGGAGGAAGCCACTGAGTCAGGAGGACCTGGTGGGGAAGTTCAGCGTTCACGCTTCGTCGGTGTTGAGCACGGAGGGAGTGGAGGGCGTGATCGAGGCGATAGGAAACATTGAGAGAGTGAGGGAAAGCTCAGTCTTGGGTTCATATCTGACAATGACGAGCAGTCAACAGGAGCAGTTATACAGCTCAATGTAGCGTGTGTGTTATGTGTGTGTGAAGCCATTTGATATGTTAAACTTGCACAAGAATGAACTATAAAAATGTGAATATTTATACAGGATATGAAGTGATTTTTTTAAACTCATTTTATTGCTTTTTTTTATTGCTGATTTTCTAAAAATGCATCAACATCGCCATCTTCAGGCTCCTCCACGGCAGCAGAACACAATCAAACAGTGATTTTTGCAAAATAAATCAGATCATTACTGCCACAAATGTATATTTTAGTATCTGGAAGTGCTTTTGATCAAGAAGTTACTGTAACATCATTCTACAGTTATCTCTGTTCAGCAGGCAGCTACAATAAAGCTCACTGAAACAACAGCCCGTTGTCCTCTCCTCTCTGTTTCCGCCGTCTTTTTGACAATCAAGCGAGTTTCAGCACGTCCTGCACCATCACTCCGATCCCGTCGAACACTTCGTGCATCGGAGCGTCGCACATGAACGCGCAGGTGGTGACCAGCTTGTTCTTCGCGTCCACGTGGCTCTCGCTGACGCTCTTGCTCACGTGTTTGCAGCCCAGCTGGTTGATGGCCGCTGCGGTGTCGTTCGTATTGGGGTACCTGAAAACAAACACACAGTATTTTAGCTGCTTTGACACACAAACAGTGCGGATTGTTCCAAAAAAAGACGAGCTGCTTTCAAGCTTTTCGAATACACAAACTGAGCCGCTAGAAATGGAAGACAGTCATCATCTATTATCATCTTTGCACCACAAAGATGGAACATATGTCTGCTTCCTGTTTGGTGCTGACACCCACACAGAGTAGTTAACAAGTTAATGTCAAGGAAATGTTTGCACGTTGTCTTGGAACGGGCAATCTCTCTTTATAGCTTCCTCGGGAGCCACAAAAGACTAGCAGCACTCCTGCAGACAGACTCTGCTGTGTAAAATCGATGGGGTTAACCCTTTAAGACATGTCTGTCGTGCTCATGCGACTCACTTGTCATCCTTCTCGAGGCCGACGGTGACCTCACAGCCGGGAAACACCTTGGCAGCCAGAACGGGCGAGATGCAGCAGAGGCCGATGGGTTTACCTTCTCCGTGGAAGGCCTGCAGCGCGGCTTTAACCTCGTCGTTGACGGAGCAGTCCTTCCCCTGCACCGCCCACGTGCAGAGGTTCTTTGCCGCCCCAAAACCACCTACAAGACATCGCAAAAATAAGATTTATTTACAGGACGAGATCCTCTAGGTGAGGGGGCTGGTTGTGTTGTGATCAGACCTGGGAATATAATGGCATCGTGGTCTTTGACGCTGAGTTTAGACAGGTCCTGGATGTTTCCACGGGCCAGTCTCGCGCTCTCCACCAACACGTTCCTCTTCTCCTCCGACGGTTCGCCTTTCACGTGATTCACCACATGCATCTGGTCGATGTTGGGGGCAAACATGTTGACCTGCGGTGGATAAAGCAAAGTCAAGACACCCATCAGCCAATCCTCAAGTCAGGTCAGGCCTGATTTTACTGAAGCTGCACAAGAAGGTTAGCTGGTCATCGATCATGACTCCTTTCTACCCTGACAGAGATTTTTAATGGTGTCATGGCATTCAGCAGGAGGTGGTAAAAACAAGCTCATGTTTTTATATATACACAACCACACACACACACACACACACACAAGGGGCTCACAGACATGAAGATGCAAATGTTGGAGCAGTTAAGGAGGTGAGGAGGTGAGATGCAAACACCTGTCCAAGCCAGGATACGGTGAATGCACCAGACTCAGGAGCTCTGCTCAGTGCACACACACCTGTCACACACACATACAGAGTATGAGCAGCACTTGTAGATCAAACTTACACGCGCACCTCCTCTGCTCAGGTGCACCAAAATAGCGGAGGCCTCGTGGATCTCACTGCCGTCATAAACTCCGCAGCCCGCCAAAACCACGGCCACTCGTTTGTCCATGTGTGAGCTGTAGTAAGTCTTGTTCACAGCCTGAACTGTCCTGAATGTCAGCAAGTCACGACCACAGCGCTGCAGCAGGGTGAGCATGGCGGACTGTCAGCTGGGAGGACTACGTGTTTCTTCTTCTCACTCAAAAAATGGCGGCTTGAATCCGAGCGTCACGGTGCGTCAGCGCCCCCTGGTGGACCAACCGGGGAGCTGCTGCTGCTTCCACACAGGCCAGAGACTTAAAGCTTATTATTTACTTAATTTATATTATTTTATATTTATTTATTTCTTCTTCTTCGTATTATTATTTTTTAAATAAGTTATCCATTAATTTTAGCAAATCAATTAAAAAGTTATTTAACTAAGAGATGAAATAAATGAACCATGCACGACCACATGACTAAAATTAATACATTTTAAATAAACAATAACAATAAATACAATCTAAAATGGTAAAAAAAAATTTTTTTATTTTTTAAAAATAAGAATAAAAATAAGAAATATTTATTTTCAAATGTGGATTATTATTTTTTTTAATCTCAGTATATATTTAATAATTTATAATTTTGTCAAAGTTTGTCCTCAATTAGTGGGGCCCAAAAATGATACAGGGAATAAGTAAATAAATAAATAAAGTAATTAACCAATTAAAATATAAGAAAATCAATAAATACAGAAAACTATAATGTTTTTTCCAGCAACTTTTTAATTTTATTAAATTTTTAAATTAAAAAAAAAAAATAGGCTTTTTTTTTTAAACAGTATTTATTATATACATTATAATAATTATTTATTTATTATTTTATTTGATAAATACCGTCATAAATTCCATAAATAAATACATAAACACCGGTAAAAGAGCCTGAATAAGAATAAATAATTTTAAAAAAGATATATATATATATATATATATATATATATATATATATATATATATATATATATATATATATCTAATTTATTCATAGATATTTTTCTTGTTTTTATTTGTCCACATTTTATTTAAATACACATTTATTTCTAAACTATTTAAACATTTTGTCCAACATCACTCTTCAGTGACTCTCGTCATGTGACTTCATTTCATCAACAAAATCATGTGACCCGTGATGAGGAAGTCAGTCCACAGAGGAAGGATCATGGGCAGCCCGCCTGTCTAACGTCTGCCTGTCTGCTGGTCTGTGCCTGGTCTCTCTAACATGTCTCACTCTGTGCTGTCTCTCCACCTGCTCCTCTTCCTTCATGTCGTCGCTCAGCTCAGGTGTGATGGTCGGCAGCAGTGGCCCGTTCCGTACAGGTAAACTTCTTCCTCTCTGTGCTCAGGTCACGTGACACAGACACAGAAAAGTTCCTGCTCTAACTTTTCAAAACCACAAACCTGATTATTATTTACTATTATTTCTATTTATTCTGAGTTTATTTTCTACAAATCACCTGAAAGTTTCCTTGAACTGTGAAACTGCCACATTCAATGAAGAAACAATGGAGCTTTTGGTGCGTTCACGTGACTCTGGAAACTTTGGAATCTGGAGCATCTCACCATATAAACTGTGACAAATCTAATTTTAGAGATATGTGGTACAGCCAGTGTTCTGTGCAACAGCAGTGCTAAAGTTTACTTGTAAGTACTGTTTATGATTTTTAATGTAACAATAATAATAATAAGTACAGTTTACAGTGAGGCAGAACACAAGAAAACAAACCACAACAACATGAGTTAAAAGCGATAAATCAATAATATTTTGCATAAATAAATATGTGTTATGTAAATAACATAAAGACCCTTTTATAAAAGTGTGTTTTCAGACAGGTCCGTCCAAGGACAATAAAATAAAATCTTAAAATCAACTCTGTAGCCAGTGTAAGTAAGCTAGATCTAGTCGGTTGGTTCCTGGTTCGAACTTCGGTTTGCATGTTCTCTCCGTGTCTGCGTGGGTTCTCTCAGGTTTCCTCCCACAGTCCAAAGACTCGAACCATAACAGGTTAATTGCCTGTAGGTGTGAATCTTTCATGCATGTACAAGCTCATGTTTTTATATGCATTTTACCAGAAATAATGACCAATATCAACATTTTTTGACATCCACTTATTGATGTCCTGAAGACAGTTTAGAGGAGCTGCCAGCATCCTGGAAGTAATTTGCTGGGTCATAGCTAAGATAGAGCTGGGTATCATCTGCGTAGAATATGATATTATGTTTGCAAATAGATGACCTGGTGTCAGCAGTTCCAACGCAGAAACACCTGTCTTGTCTTATCTTATAACCTTGTTACAGAGAAGCGTCTGTAGTGTTATAAACTGTCCTTATGTTGCCTCCCTCGTGTCGTCATCAGACGGTTTGATAGTCGCCCTGACGTGGATTCTTACTGCGAAGCTCTCTACCCGTTCTGTCCCACCGGAGACCGAGATGGACGGATTCCCTACATGAGAGACAGCGACGTCATCTCGGTTTATCGGCTGCAAACGCCCGTGTGGGAATTCAAGTATGGAGACTTTCTGGGGAAATTTGTGAGTGCATGAATCCACAAATCATCATTTAAAACATCGTCACATTGAGGTGAAACAGTCTGACACAGATGGGTAATTAAATATAGTGTAGTTGTTAAAAAGGAAGTGCAACTTGGGACTTTATTGATAGAAACACAGCTGTACGTGTTTATACGCACACAGCGAGCCAATGTAATGTCTATTTGGTTCACAGCATATCATGCACGATGCCATCGGGTTCAGCAGCGCAGAGACGGGAGCCAACTACACCATGGAGTGGTATGAGCTCTTTCAGCTGGGTAACTGCACCTTCCCTCACCTCAGGCCAGAGGTGGCGGCACCTTTCTGGTGCAACCAAGGAGCCGCGTGCTTCTTTGAAGGCATCGATGACGAACACTGGTCACAAAATGGCACCTTGGAGAAACTCGGAGAGATCACAGGTGAGACTTGAACATATACATGCAGTATGAGTGGATTGGACTGCTGATCTTTGTGCACATTCCACCTTATCAAGCGACCTCTCAGGCTCTCTTTAATGGAGTCTCTGTTTAAGAGGTGTGTGCAGCTGCATGCTGGGCTCACCCCACATGTTTGCAAGATATTACAGCACAGACTCCGTTCAGGTGGCGTTCCATTGTTTTACACTGTATATTTATGTTTATTATCTCATCCTTGCACTATGCACCCTTGCACCAAAAAGAATAAAATCCTTGTCTATACACACAGATATTTATGTATATATATATATATATTTACCTTTTTTACATGTACATAGCTTTGTCTTTGTTCTTGTTTATGTCTACGTTTGTACAAAGAGAGCAAAGTGAAACCGGAGTCAAATTCCTCGTGTGTGTTCACATACCTGACGAATAAAAGTGATTCTGATTCTGAAAAGTGAGCTCCAGTCGTTGGACTTGCTGGCGTTTGTCTGTATTTGTTATGGACTTTTCTATCCTTAGGTTACACGAGGTCACGTGTGGGCCTTGAGGTCCTCGGCAGTATTAGTTGTTTGGCTTTGCCTGAGGACAGCAGGTGCCAGTCTATCTCAACACTGTGGTGGCCAGGGTCGAAGAGACCTATTGCTGCCTTCCTAGACATAATAGCTTGTTGTTGACGTTCCAATCTGCGTAAACAGACATCTGTGTCTCCAGACTAGAATATGCTGACAATAACACCTGCATGAATAAAAACATTCTCTTTGGCTAATTCTGGGTGTGTAGTATTTGTGGTGTTATCTTGGGGTTTAAAGTCTATGCACCAGGATGAGTTAGGCAGAATGTGAGACCGACTCAGGCACTTCTGATGAACTTTGAGTGTCTCTAATTCTCCTTAATCGTCAATAAATAATACAGCATAAGACATCAGAAGCTCCTGAACATTTTCTTCCTTCCTGACCTCAACATTGACCTTTGACTTCAGCAGTTTCTCCACAACAGTATTAAAGAGTGTTTTTCTGTCTTTCTCCAGGGAACCAGTTCAACGACATGGCCGAGTGGGTTCAAAGCGACAACGAGACCGGGATCTACTACGAGACGTGGACAGTTCGCTCTGACCCCAGCCCCAACACCACGGTGTGGTTCGAGTCTTACGACTGCTCCCAGTTCGTCCACCGCACGTACAGGAAGCTGTCCGAGCTGGGAGCCAAACTGTCGAGCAGAACTCAGACCAATTACACCAAGATCTACCTGTACAGCGGAGAGCCCACCTATCTCGGCAACGACAGTGCCATATTCGGGCAGCCCGCTCTGAAGAACCTGGCCATGGACATCCGTAAATTTTACTACACGTTCAGACCGCACCAGTCGATTGTAGACTTCGCCTTGAGTCTGCTGGAGGCTTACAAAAAGGTGGTGCTGGACAAGAGCTTCTACCTCTACTACAACTTTGAGTACTGGTTTCTGCCGATGAAGCCTCCCTACGTGCAGATCACGTACGAAGAAGTGCCTTTGCCTTAATACGAACTTTTACTGCAGTGTTTTCATCGAGGTCTGCAAATAACTTCATTAATAATTAAGCTGATTTTTGTTTCTTTGTTTTTGCTTTTTGATTAAAGGATTGTCCAAAAGCCAAAGATGTTAATTAGTAGTAGGTAAATATGTTCTCTGCACAGCGTTTTCAGCGTTCTGGGGTGGTTAATTTGGTGCACACATACAATTCAGTTTTATTTATATAGCACCAAATACCAAAAGTTATCTCATGACACTTTCCATACAGAGCAGGTCTACACTGAACTCTAAAGATATCCAACAATTCCCATCGTGAGCAAGCACTTGGCGACGGTGGCGAGGAAAAACTTCCTTTAAACCGGCAGAAACCTCGAGCACAGATGCACAGCAGCAATAAGACAATAACTGTAAGTAGAAACTTTAATGGAGATGTGACTGAAGGTAGTAATCATGATAATTGTGACTTTTCCTGCAGAAAATGTGGTGTGGATGCCTTCTGCTGAAACGCATGATGCAAAAATGTGAAATGAGCTGAAAAACAATAGAATATTATAATAAAGTTTAAAGTTTGAATTACGTCTGTAGCACAAAGTATGCGTCCACACTAATAACAGTAGATGTAGTGGACGTCAAGCAGGACGACAGCAGGAGGCTTGACCAATCGCTGATCTTGGTGTAGCCATGAGAACGCAGACAGCCTCCAGGGAAGAAATGAAGTTAGTAACATATATTGATGGACATGAGTGTGCACAGATGGAGAGCTCAGTGCATCTTGAGAAGCCTCCCGGCAGTCTAAGCCAATAGCGGCATAACTAAGGGATGGTTCAGGACTCAAATGAGTCAGCTCTATTAAAAATGAATGTTGACTTAAGACGACTCAAACGTGTTGATGAGGTCTTCCTCCAGAACCAGAAAGCTCTGACTCCCAATCAGTCTAGAGACTACAGGAACCACGAGGAACCATTTACTTTACAACCTTCGGGTACTAATGTGTCGTGTTAATACAGTGTGCAAAAATAACCCCCACATCAGATCCAGTCTTAAATATCTGAATTCAGATTTGTACAGTTTAACTAGAGCTCTAAATGTACAGATGTTTTCCTTTTTCACTTGTTAATAACTTGTTTTAATGTGTATATACACATTTTTTCACATTTCATGGAGTCTAATTGTGCACAGCTTTAATAAAAGTGTGATAATGACTGCAGTGTTTGTAAAATAATGAAATGACAGATGCAAAGGGTACATTCACAATTATTTTTTTATTACCGGTATAAGATCGCATGTCTAAAACAATGATTTTAAATTCAAGACAGATGACCAGTAAAGCAAAGTAGACGAAGCACTGTGCCACACAGAAGCAGAACTAAAAAGGTCAGTTTACGAACCAGCTGGAGGACGAATGAGGTTAGAACAGCCGGACGTGAGCGAAACACGTGTTACTCACAGGGTTACTGAGACATGACCTTCCCTTTCGAGCTGCAACCGTTTAATGCACTGAAGATATGTTACTGTACCATCGAGAGGCTAAAGTACATCAGCACAGAGACCAATCCATCCATAATAAGAAGCGTTTCCCGTCTACATGAAACGTCCAATATGACGTGAATCAAAGGGAGCAGCGTCATCTGCAGATCAGACAGATCGACGTCCAGAGTCGTCCAAAAGTTTTTTACACCAACAATAACTATCTTTGTCTGAAATTATGACAATTTAGACAAAATGTTTGTTTTTGTCAGCATCTGTCTCATTATTTGTTCACCTTCGACCCGTTTCTGCAGATCTACCTTATTACTGTGTTACATTAAAGGTCCAGTGTGTAGGATTTAGTGGCCACCTAGTGGTGAAGTTGTAACCAAATGAATACTCTCGTCTCATCGCCTCACCCTCTTCCTTCCAAGCAAATTAAAAGACTGTGGAAGAGGACCCGCTCTCTAATTCTTATTTTCAGGTGATTATACACTAATAATCACCTGAAAACTAATAAAAACATGCTGATGATTATTATATACTCCCTAAAAACACACTGGACCTTTTAAATGTCTCATTTTTCTTCTCTAAAATCTCAAAAGATAACCGCTAGGATCCAAATTTGGTGACTGTGCAGAGAGAAAGCCAAGCAGGTCAGCACTACACACTGCTTTAATGTGATTTTAGCGCCATAACTCTGTTGGAAAATAGATGTTTGTTGACAAAAACATCCTAAATCTTCTGCATAAAGAGTGCAGGGGGTTGATTCACTCGTTAAAATCTCTCCTGCGTGTTGATAAATGATTCATAATTTGGAGGTAACGGATTAAAAAAAAACTTTTGGACTCGTCTGAAGTGAATCTTGCTGCTCGCTGCTTAAAATTATCGCTCCTTTTTTGTAGAACTGAAAAACACAAATTCATTACAAAAGCAGTATCCATAATCAATAAATTACACAGCTTCATCTTCTCTAGTGTCTACAGTATGAAAAAGATCCATCTAATAATAATAATAATAATAATAATAAAGGGTAACGCGCACTCTGGTTTTTATAAAAGAGCCGTTAATTAAGGAAACTTCAAACCCCGACAGAGGGCGAAATAAAGAAATAAGTACATTTCTATTCATAATCAAACACACAGCGTTTTATATACAGATGCATTTGACTTCCTTCTTAAAGGAAAAAAAGTTTGTTCCACTCATCTGACTTGCCAAATCTCTCTGAAAACTGCAAAAAGACAAGATGCGTTTGTGACGACGAAGGACGAATGCTTCCTCTCCTCCGGCACCGCCGTGACGACGACCGGAGGAGGAGGATGGCGGATATTCACGACGTTTTTTTTTTTTTTTTGGGAGCTTGAACAGGCAAATAGCAGAAGATACAAATGAAACCTATTTAGGAAACATTATTTAATGCACCTGAGAGACACAAAGGGTTAGTTCTGCATTCCCAGCGTGCTTCATAAGCTAATAACCGCACAGTCGATAGAATTATTACAAAGCGATCTGAGCGCGGAGGTCGACACTCGCCGACATCAATATTTACATAAAGTAATTTCAGTAATTATCGCTTTTATTACTGCATCGCACCGCGCTCGGTGTCTGATTCAACAGAGCCGCAGCGCGGTGTAAATATATAGCGTTAGAATCTGGAAATACTGGAGCACTACAAAGATTGTTTTACTTTAATTAGGTCAGAAAGACTTCGATCTGTCCCGACTATGATTTGGTATTCATCTAAAGTGCTTTACGAAATCTATATGACTGTACAGAAACTTTATTTATACAAAAACCGAGAGATTAACGTCAAGCCAATTAATGCGTGAGGCAGGAAAATAAAAGTCTATGACATCAATCAACACTGTACACCTTCACGTGACAAAGATAGAGACCTATTTACACATCTGTGTTCCGTCTTCTTCTATGTTTTGATGCGTGATCAAGCTCTGCGGCTCTTAAATTAATTTAAAATTAGTCGTAGGAACCAGCCACTCTTCTGCTAAATTAAAGTGAACCTTCTGCCGCCTCACTATGTACAAATAACAGCGCAGCGGTCCGGAAACCTCCAATGTTGCATTAGTGCAGAGCTGCTGTCACAGACTGGATTTTACGTAAGCCGAGCGGCAGTGTAACATCATGCAAAGTGTGCAGCCGGACCACCCCGAATTACTTCACAATGTTAGAAAACATCAAAACACACACTCACACACACACTCTCGTAATATAGGTGATCATCACGAGGCTACGACGTCCCGTATAACTTAAATTTTGGGGTTATAAAAACATTGCTTTTCGTCTGTGTTGTTGTCGTTTAGTATGTGTAGAAGCCGGCCTGGCAGGCGAAGCAGGATTCCACGGTCCACTTTGAAGATACCAGGCAGAGATTTATGTGGCGTTTGCGTGACGTGACGACATTTTTTCACAGCAGTCAGGTGTCACACGTCCCGTTTCACTGCAAACACGCGAGGCCATCGATGTTCTACACAAACCTGAACTCTGTGCGCCTCTTTGGCTTCGCTCTACCAGGTCGGCATCATGTCTGGGAACCAGACTCGGCCCAGATGCTTGGAGACCTCCCAGTGGATCTCATCCAGGGAGTATTTGTGATCCGGAATCAGCACCTCCTCCATGATGGACAGCTGGGAGAGCCTCCTGCCGCACATCTTGACAAACTCCACGAACGCGCTGCAGGAGACCTCGCACTCGCCCAGGCCGATGGCCGACAGCTGGGTGCAGTGCTTGGCGATGCGGATCAGCTCCTCGTCCAGAGGACGCAGGCCGTTGGCGCACACCACCAGCTCCACCAGACGAGGGCAGTGGAGGCCGACGCGGCCCAGGACCTCCTTGCTGACAGAGCGGCCGAAGTAGAGGTGCGTGACGGGGATCTCCTCGTTGAAGAACGGGCCGAACTCGTCCTCGTAGAGGAAGAAGTACATGACCAGGTTGAATTTGGGCGAGTGCCGCACCATGGCGTCCCAGCTGCTCTTCTTGATGGTGTGGAAGTGCTGGCTGGGGTTCTCGCTCACCACGTCGATCCGCAAGTGTTCCAGGTGGACGTGTTTCTCCGAGGAGAGGGCCAGCAGGAGTTCATCGCTCAGGAGGTGGTAGTTCAACGCAAGCTCTCTCAGCCCGTGACACTGGTCTGCCACACACAGGATCCCTGCAAACATGGACAAAATCAAGCGTGACAAAGACATCCCTACGTCGAGAAACAAACATGACGAGGCTAGTTCCTCTCAGCGTTTAGCACTGAGGAGTCTCTGTACCTGCTGGGGAGACGTGAGGGCAGCTGCTCATCTTCAGCAGTTTCAGGGTGTCGCTGTTGTTGGCCACCAGCACCTTCAGGGACGGATCGTCCACGGGCGTGTCGTCAATCTTCAGCGAGGACAACGATTTGGAGTTGACAAACACGACGGTCAGAGCTGAGATGAAGTGAGACTGTGAGAGGACAAAGAATTATAACACGGTCACCCTTCGTCCTACGTCACGTTTGATTAGTGTGGAATCGTTTGTACATCGACTACAACTGTAACTGTGACTGTAAATAATGGGGCGATGGATTCCTCGAGCATTAACTGCCTGCTGACAACAGATCTCTGTCTGACTCCCCTCGACTAAACTTCTGGGTTTAGCAGAAAAACTTACCGAGCTGTGAAGAATCTGCTGTTAACTTCGACTTAACTTAGTCTAACAGAACAGCCGTGCAGTAACTCTTTAAATTATTTATTTATTAATATAGAATATAAAACACGACACTTCTTTTGTGCAACCGGTCAAAAGAAAAGACGCGTGCGACACTTTCACCGTCTCTTTTCTGCAGCGACAGATAACGCCTCGTCAGCAAAGTTCAAAGGTTTTCTCGTGTCCTTAAAATACAATAATACACGAGTGGCAGTTTCCCAGAGCTGTGTGCTGGTTCTCCACAGGAACAATGTCAGGGTGTGTTAGGAGACAAAACAACACCCTGTGTCCTTGAAAGGCCTTGGAAGTAATTACATCCTTATCCTCGGCCGTGCATGAGGACAAACACTGCTGTTCAGATATGAAGAGACTATTAAAACTATGCCATAAACCGATTATTAACACACTCAGCCGCGGCTCTGAGGATCGCACCGTGGAAAGACGATAAAGACCCAGACGCTGTGTTAATTATACCTTAGGAACCTCCATGAAGCTGGGCCTGGCTGTGGAGATGAGCCCCAAGGTCTTCAGTGAGCAGTTCACCAGCTGTGAGAGAATATCACAGGCTGCCTCTGCAGACTCTGTACTGCTGTCCACCTGGTGAACACAAACAAAGACCGAACGTCACAAAAACAACGTTTCCGAGCAGATGGTGCCCGGCACATTGTAATCAGGATACGTGTCTTCCACCCTCACCTTGAAGCTGACATACTGGAGGTGGTTGGAGTGCCTCTTGATGATCTGTTTGATGAGGTCCGGATGTGTAGCTTTCAAGTAAGAGCTGGCCGGCTGGTTGAGCTCAAACTCGAAGCATCTCCACAGCTCCGGCATGTGGAAAGCCTGGTTCCACCCGCGGCACACCTGAGAGGCGTAAGCCCGATCCAGCAGCGGGAGGTACTGGAAGATGTGCAGCAGGAGTTCCTGAGGTAGTCGAGTCCAGTCGCTCTCTGGTGACCCGCTGGCTGCCGCCGCCCGCCTCTGCAGACTCCTCGCTCGTCTGCTTCCGCACCTTCTTGCGAGCCTCCGGTGGGCTGTTACTGGAGGAGCTGTCGCCGCCCTCCTCTCCTCCTTTCATCCGCTTCATCCTGAGAAACGAAGATAATAAAAATAATACTGAAACCAAATATTTCAAGGGACGCAAAAATTATTTTAAATCACATTCCAGCCATCCCATATCTTATTCTAATGACATATTTTGATGGTATAATGTGTTTTTACGTCAATTTAATCCATTTTTAAAAAGAAAATATTTCAGTTATTCCACCACGGTTTGATAAACATGTCTGTTATATGATGGAGGAGGATCAGATTAGATTAAACTTCACTGTCACTGCACAAAGTACAAGTGCTGAGACAACGAAATGCAACGTGCAGAAGTAGATATGCTGAAGTGGTAGAGCAGATATAAACATGAATAACAGAATAAACAGTTTGGCAGAGTGAGATATATATACACACACACACACACACAGCTTGCAGGTGACAGACTAATTACAGGTGTGATTATGTGTGTCATTAAGCTAAGTGTTAACAGTGATTATATAATTATTAAACTGGTCAACATTACAGGATGGAGGCATGGTTCACCACCTCTGCACAGACTTTCATTCATTTTCTACAGTCTAATTTAAGTACATTTAGTTTTTATGACTATTTTTAACTCTTATTTCTATTAATAAATAATTGTTACGTAGTTTTCTATTTGTATCTTTGCACGAGTTTAATTTAAACTCTGCAGCTGATTTTAACGCATGTTTACTGTGTCTCATGCTGCTAATGCATCTATAAAGTGTCTCTCTTTATGTATTAATGATGCAGCCTGAGGCCATGCTGCAGGTAGCCGTCTATATGTTGATGTTATATGTTTATATATATTATGTTTTCTGTTATATCAGCTGACTGTGCACACCTGGGTTGACTCACTAAGTTAACTAACGCAGCTTAGCTGGCTTACATGTCACCTTACACGATAATAAACGGTATTACACGCCTCCAAAATGATGATTTATCCTCATAAATGTAATATTAAACGCTTTATTCAGCGTATTAGTCAGCCGAACCTCAGCACAGCTCCGTTTAAAGTCTCTCACCTTGTTGTTTACACTCAGTTAGCAGCTCCGCTAGCCGTTAGCAGTAAAATCCGTCCGCCGCTGTGACGCTTCAGCCCGGGCTCACGCTGGACAAACTCATCCGCAGCAGCCAGAGAACACGCATCGGAGAGCTAGAACCGGCTCGGTTCGACAGGAGAACAAGTAAACAGATGTTTTATGTGTTATAAATGGAGCTGCTCGCGGTGACCCAGTTACTTCTTTCGCGGGAGTTTTTTTTCGGCCCTCCTGAACCTGAAATGGCGAAATGTTGTTGTGACAGGAGCCCGCGGTGCATCCTGGGAGGTCCAATGCGAAATGGCTGTTGGTGGAGATCGTCTGTGAGCGAGTGATGACTCACTACAGAGTGAAAAACAGATACACGCATCTCACCTGGTTTTAACCTGAAGAGACTCACTCTGACATATAACTGTGTGGCTTAAATAACCTTTTTAACAGCAGCCACTTTGACATTAAGTAGCATCATTGTAACACCTGTGTTTACTATTAATATACCACAATAACACAAACATCTTTATTTGTAGTCCTTTGTTTTTGTTACTTAAAAATGATCCTTTTATATCTATGTTGGGAGTGGGTCCTCTTTCATGGAGGCCGCCATGTTGAAACACCGTGTTTCTATGGTAGCCCAGAACAGACAAACTAAATACTGACTCTAGACAGGGCCCTTTAAAGTGTTGTTGTTTCTCCTTTACACTAAGAAGGTGAGGGTGATGTGAGGAGATTGCAATGCAGCGATTGGTCCACTAGATGCAACTAAATCCTACACACTGGACCTTTAAGTAGTACCATTGTAACACCTGTTTTTACTATTAATATACTATAATAACACACATCTTTACTTGTAGTCCTGTTTCTTCATTCTATATATATAAAATAAAAATCTGTTTACTTTTATATAGTTTTCTGTTTTGTAAAGTTCTTAGCGCAAGTTACATTTTTTTAACACATTTAATTGTCTGCAAATATTTAACTTTTTAGTATTTTTAATGTGTGCGTTTTAAATGCATATTAATGTTATAGTTTAACTTTAACGCATGTTGACTGTAGTATAGGTTATTATAATGTGTTTGCTGTCTCTCAGTAAAGTATCTATCTATCTACAGACCACTTCTTCAGAAACACTTCTCAGTATAATGCAGTCTAGTTTAACACTACTGCAAACTACCTCAATAGTAAACATAATATAGTTAGATTAATACTTAATAATAAGTAGAATCCACATGTATGAACAGAAATAGAGAGAGAGAGAGAGTCTGTTTGTGGTAATTCACTTGTAAAACTCTGATTTGCACATATTATTTACATTATATTTTGTACATATTTTAAGAGCAAACTTTTAGCTTTTACTTGAACCATTTTTAAATACTTTACCGTTCATGTATTTTAATGTTGGGTGGTGGGTGTTTTTATGTTTGTATGTGAAACACTTTGTGTTACATGTTTTGTATGAAAAGTGCTATACAAATAAAGTTTGATTGATTGATTTTAAGTGGAGTGGCACGGTGGTACAGTGGTTAGCACTGCCGCCATCACAATTCTGTTTGAACCCCAGATGCTGTCTTTCTGTGTGGAGTTTGCATGTTGTCTGCGTGGGTTCTCTCTCCGAGTACTCTGGCCTCCAAAGACATGCACTTAACAGGTTAATTGGTGACCCGTAGGTGTGTACGTGAGTGTGAATGGTTGGTTTGTCTCTATGTGCCCTGTGATGAGCCGGTGACTTGTACAGGGTGTATCCCGCCTCTCGGCCTAAGTGATGTTGGGATAGGCTCCAGCCCCACCCTAACCCTGATGAGGAGAAGCGGTTATAAGTGGATGCACAAACATAGCAAACACATTGAATCCACTGCAGTTTGGCAGCAGAGTAATGCATCTTTGGTATTTTCCTACTCTCAGCTGAGATATTTACAGAGATGACACATGCATGCATGAAATCTTCCATATAAACACACGACAGACCAGATGAAGGTAACTTAACGGACATGTTAACATTAAAGAAATGACACGTGTATACTTTGCGAAACAGAGAACCTGGTTTATTTACCATTCAACTCCATCCACCACAGATATTACAGAGCAGATTCACAAGTATTAAGCTTTTTTTTTTTTATATAACAGCAGCTGCTTTTTTTCTATCCACACTCTGTTCTCCCCCATGACCCTCCCCCCGGTCCCGCCCCCCAACATTTGCCTCCTACTAGGGGAAAAGCATTACAGGTGCACAATTTTTATTTGGTGTGAGGACTGGCCCCCTTTGAATCATTCAGCTGTAATCAGTCTCACGGCGAGGTTTTTTCTTTTTGTGTGTATTACTTTGTAGGATTTGGTACTTTTCTTTTTTTAATGACGGAGCTGCTAACAGGATTTGCATCCACCTTCATTCACTTGTATATATGCATGTATGTGCCAGGCTCCTCCTTCTCATTTTCCAGACAACAGAAGAGATCTGACATCTAGAAGAGAGTGTGTGTGTGTGTGTGTGTGTGTGGGCAGGGCGGGGAATTACGACTGTCTACTGTATAAAAATGTACAGTGGCTTTATTGACATACATTCCATAGGTTAAACAGCTGCAAAATAGGAGGCACACCCAGTATTGCACTTCATTAAAAGTTCTGGCTCAAAACATAACCCAGAATATCAAACAAAACTGAAGTGAAGAGTAGCAACTTCGGAATACAGCTATTTTTTTTTTTTTTTCTTTGAATAGTATCATTATATACAAGATTAGATAAATCGTACACTATTTTCCTCCCAAACATAATATTCTTAACAGTCTTATCCACCGACTCTTTTTTTTTTTTTTGTGTTTTGTCCGTCAACCCTTGATGCACTTGACAGCGGAGAATACTGTACAAGATTACGAAAAAAAGTTTACATACAACAATATTTTAAATTTATAGTTAGGAAGCTGGAAATACGGCCTGTTCCTTTATTCAATTTTTTTTTTTTTTTTTTCCACGCTGATCAGTTGCTTTTTTAAGCAAACTTCTTTCATATTCAATCTTTAATCTGTTACACTTCAGTGATCAGGAGGTGTGCAACGTCTA
The DNA here is from genome assembly GCA_036365135.1 of Miichthys miiuy. Lineage (NCBI taxonomy): Eukaryota > Metazoa > Chordata > Actinopteri > Sciaenidae > Miichthys > Miichthys miiuy. The sequence continues at coordinate 2,748,866 of CM071612.1, read as the reverse complement.
TAGAAGCCGAGGGAATACACCGGCCGCATGCAAACACGTCACAAGTTATTTTTTCTTCTTTTTTTTTTTATTTTTTAAAACTCTATTGTTCTTTTTTTTTCTTTATTCAGGTTTTACTCTGATGAATCCAGAGGAGCCACGGCTCGTTGTTCGTAGCAGAACCCCCGGATACTGATGTTGGTAAGAAGAGCAGACCTGAGGACTCTTGAGGTGTCAGAGCGGAAAACCTGGTCCCGGTTTGGTCCAGGGAGTCTCGACAATTTGCAAGAGCCAGAGTTTTCACGGCTGGGCTTCAGCAGCAGCAGCAGCAGCAGCAGCCAGAAATCACAGTAGACAAACTGGTTTTCAGTTACAAAAGTCTTTTGTTGTTGTTTTTAAAAGGTGTGGGCGTTTCTGCACACACCGCAACCCAGGGCGAACTCCTCCCCCGTCGGTGGGTGAACCACGTGCAGAGGGCACTCGGTGCCCTCCAGCTGCTTACCTTTAGGCCCTGCGATACAAAGACAACACGTCACTTATTACTTCATGTGCACTCAACATTTTCCAAAGGGGAGTGTAGTCTCATAGTATCTTTAAGCACCTGCAGGACAATGGGGCAGCTCCTCCTTGGGGACGCTGGTCATCCTCTGGAAGTCATCGTGGCAGGCGTTGCAGAAGTGTGTGGTGCCAAAGCAGAAGAAAACAGCCACCGAGCAGCAGTACCGGCATTTATACTCCAGGAAGTCTGTGCCATGCTTGGAGCACATCTGGTGAGAAGTAAACAACAATCACGGGATTATATTTCTGTGAACGCATGTGGAGATTGTTTTGAATGCTTTGATTGACAGGTAGGTGCCATTACAGGTGGCTTGTTTGAGCACTCAGGCGTTGAAGTTCCACGTCTTTGCTGATCAAACCTGATGTTAGACTTCCCCTGTTTCCAGCCTTTGTGCTAAGCCTTTAACCTAGCCATACTAACATCAGGATCCTCACACACACATTTTACCCACCTGAGCCCTGGAGACATCTGAGCATGCTCCACAGATCAGCTCACTGGGGTCGTAGTCGTCCCCCTGTCCTGCCTCCGCATCGCAGCGAGCCTCTCCCCCAAAATAGGCCTGAAAATAAGAGGCAAAGATGAGATCTGAACTCCGTACATGATATTTAAATGAAAAAAAAGACTGTTTATACAGCACCTTCTTGCACTTGTAGCAGACATAGTATGCATATCTGTTCATGGCGAATCCTGCAGGGTCGTTGTGGAAACGTGCTCCTGGCGTCGTTATTGCCTCGCTCTTGTGCAGTCCCTCGTACTCCAGCCTCATCAGAGCCTTTCTCCTCACGTCCTCGTAGAGCTCCTTAATCGGGTCGAGCAGGTCCTTGATCACTGAGTGATTGATTTTGTTCTGGAGCCAAACAATGAAACAAACAAACCAGGCTGAGTTCATAAAGGAGGTTCACAAAGAAGACAAAGCAGTCATAGTCTGCGAGGGAATCCACAGAACACAGAGCTCGGCCTCTTCAGTCAGAGAAGCTCTGGTGACGTCTCACCTTGCAAATGGGACACAACATGAACCCGAATGTGATTCTGGGCCCGAGCCAGCGATTTTCAAGGACACGACGAGTGCACTGAAGGTGGAACACATGAGTGCAGTCCAGCTGAGAGAAAACAAAGAGTTAAACGTTAAAAATCTGAAGTGAAACTCACTCACATTCACCTGACGGACAAACACTCGTGTTTAGAGCTACCTGTACTGCGGGAGCGGCAGAGAGCGCCTCCGTGAAGCAGATCATACACATGTCATCTGCGTCCTGCTTCAGGCAGCCGGTGCTCTTGTCACAGCCGTGCAGACACGGAAGGCAGGTCTCCTCATTCTTGACTCCTCCACAGGGGTGTCCACAAGGATGAGTTTTACTGCAGGCCAACTTAGCGTACTCCTGAGGGAGACATGAGACAAAGTGGTGAGGCTGAGGAACCACAGGACTGTGTGAAATATACACTTTACTACACAACACTGCTTTATGTTGGGCCACAGTTCACCTGTCACATGCAAGGCTCACCACAGACGATTCTTTTTGAGGCGACTGAGGAAGTTTAACTCTTCTTGAGGAGAAGGAGACGGGGATGCAGAGCTGGAACTAATCGCCGGGAGCGGAAAAGACTGTACAAACCACGAGTACCGTCTGTTATCGTGGGGATAACAGATGAAGATAACGGCGCTAACCAGGCTACAGAGGGAGTATAGAGAGAACTAGCTGGGAACGCATGGAGAGAGAGTGACCACAGGCCGGGTTGCCAAATCGCTGCAGGGAGGACCTTTCGTAGGTGGGGAGCCCAGTTAAGACACCAGAGTGTTTTTATTGTGACCACGTCATGGCCGAAGAACTGCGTGTTTTGTATCAAGACTGAGACAAGACTACGACTTTGAGGAGTTGAGACCAAGATGAGACCAAGACCAGACAGTATATAGCATAATTAGTTAGTTTAATGAGGTCGTTAAGTCTTCTTGTTGTCTTGTACCTGACAGTCTGGGTCTGAGCAGACACTGCCCACTGCAGACAGCTCAGTTCCATTCCTTGTACCGCAGAACCTGCAGGCGTCCGAGCTGCTGGATGCTGGTTTACCTGCAAGAATAACAACAGACGTGTCAGAGTAGAAATACATGCAGCAAGAGAAGCCATGCAAGCACAGCGCTGTGGTCTGTCGCTGCGTTACCTGTGTGCTCTCTGAACTCCACCATTGCCTTCATTGTTTTAGAGTCTGCCAGAGCCATGAGCCAGAAGAGCTTCGTCCTCCCACAGCCTTCATGGAGATCTACCTTTATGGCCTCCTCTTCCTCCTTGAACACCTGAAAGCAGCCGTGAAGATAATCAGCAGTTAAGCGCTGCTACTACCGGAAGAAGCTATCAAAACGAGAGGCGTGTCGACGGACGCTAACCTGTCTCTGGTGAGAGCGCGTGCGTCGGTGCAGGTGGAGGAAGCGGTCGCAGTCGGTGCAGAGGTTTCCACACATGTTGCACAGGATGATGGCCGCTGTCTCGCCGTCGTCGTGGTTGTCACACATGGGCTGTGCACAGACGAAGAAGAGCGAATCAGTTTGTTATTCTTTTGCCATTCGACTTTTACCTTCACCGTCACTCACCATCTGCTTCTGCTGTCCGTCTTTGCCCATCCAGCGGCCAGAGGACAGCCTGTCGACGTGGTCCTGGTCCAGCACGCACAGTGAAGCTAATGCCAGCCACAGCTATGAGACAGAACAAGATAAATAATCCATGATTGGTTAATACAAGCTATTCGTAAACATGGATACACGCTGGGCGTTCGATGACATTCGAGTCCGTACCCTTGTGGTGGCGATACAGCGCACAGGAGAGCGGTGCTCCTCCTCCATTTTGGTCAACGCTATGATCGTCTCAGCGATTGCATTTTTGGTGACTCTAGACCAAGCGTCTGAAAGGTGTCCCTAAAAAACAGCAAGCGACCACGTTAGAGACACTTCTCCCAGTGAGACAACACACTAAAACCAAAGTTTAGGCGTGCAGGGAGTTAAAAGGAGAGAACTTACAGCTGCCATGTCTTTAACCAGCTTTATGATGATCTCTGCGATCTGAGGAGGAGTTGAGCCTTTCATCCACCAGTGGCTCTCCCCTCTGCGGATGTAGCTGAGCACGACAGAAAGATAAATGCCGATTACCTTAAACTGTACCTCAAACACCCCTCTGATTATCCAGACGTGCACACACTCACCTGGAGTTGAAGATCATGGGCAGCGTGACGGTGGTGACCCCTTTTCCGGCGGTCATGCCGGCGGTGCCGGAGATGGTGGTGCCTTTGGCTTTCAGCTGCACAGTGAGGGCTTTGGCAATGCAGCCCAGGAACATGTCGAGGATGCAGAGTTTGTTCCAGTCGCCCTTTTCTGTGGAGTGGATGATGTCGCTGATGTCCGCCGGCGGCAGCGCCTTCACACCGATGATGCTGGCGAGACGAACCGGCGTGACCTCCGGAAGCACGCGCCTCAGCAACGACGTTACCTGAGACGAGATCAGACGGCAAACGAGAGCATCGTTTGTACAGCAAACACACTGCACTTGCTTGTGGACAAATCTATTGATCGGATGTCAGACTGCATGTGTCCCCGCTGTAAAAGACTAAACACGCTGGCATCCAACATCTTAGCAATCTATACAAACTGACAGACGAAGAGCCCGGCAGTGCAATGTCTCCTCACATGTCAACATCTAAGAGAATCTGCATGCTAAGAGGACAACAGTGTGACTTTTAAAACCAGGATAAAGTTTATTTCATAACATTAGATTAAAAAATGTTCAGTGTCTCCAGATTAAGAGAATTTCTGACTGATTTTAGAGATTTTAGATTTTTTGACCAGCAGTGAAGGACAGTATTTGGTTCCTGGAGTTGCAAATATACGTTAAAAGGTCTAAACATTGTTTGACAGTGTAATAAAGCCAGTTTCATGCTATTCCACCAATTGACAGTAGGTGGCGGTAATGTAGCAAGATGTAACAACAGGGCCAGGAAATGCAGACCAGAAGAAGAACACTACCAGCTATCAAACAGATATAAACAATCCAGGCTTTGGACTGGCTTATCACGGGTACGTAGTGACAAACAACCATCCACATTCACACCGAGGGCAATTTAGAGTCACCAATTAACCTGCGTGTCTTTGGAAACTCCACAGAACTCTAACCCTTTGCAAAGTAAAGTTACAAGTAAGGAAATGCTCTCAAAACTAAGTAACTAACTGTGTTTACCTGTCTCTGTACTCGAGGGGAAGCCGTGTGCAGCAGAGAAAACAGGTCTTGCATGAGCGTCAGCTGCTGGGCCAGGTACTGGCGGCCGACGTTGGAGCCACTCAGAGCCAGGACCATGGACAGGAGCTCGAAGCAGTAGGCGTCTGAGGAGGCGTCATCGTCGCTGGGCTGCGAGTTGGCGTTCTCTTTGCTGGAGATGGCGTGCTCCCACTCCTCCCTCACGCGCGTGGCCTCCATGCGGATTGCCTGGACGATGTGCGCGCACACCTGGAAGTGAATGAATGCTTTAGATTAAGAGGGCTGAGGTCGTGATGACTCATCCTGTCGAACGCTTCGAGGAACTGACTGTTTACCTGTTTCTGGAGGTTGGTCAGTTTGCTCCTGCTGAAGATGATTCCCACCATGTGCTCTTTAAGGTCTGCGTCAGATGGCACCTGTTCATAAAAAAATAAAACATTTGATTAAAGCTGACTTAATATTTGAGTCGATTAACTGAACATTTGTCACAATGCGACAGCGCACACCTTGTCTTCTCCTTCAGGTGAGGAAAGCAGGTTTTTCTCCTCCTGCTCTGGAGTCGGCCCGTCTCCACAGATAAGTTTTCCAAACACCTGAATGAAAAAGTAAGAACATTAATTATTATTTATTTTACATTGTTTCTAATAGTGAATTTCTGCCCAGCAACCAGCTGCTCTGCTCTGATTGGTGGACTGCTCTGAAACTAACTGTCAACTTAAACTGCAGTGAGAGAAAGCCTCGAAAGTAACCCTTAAACAACAGACAGCTGTCAGCAAACCGTAGCTCGTATCAATGCACAGACTCGATTATAAGCATCCTGAGGTCTTGCTGAACGTGTACATATTTAATTTGTTTGGCTAACATTAAAAATGTGACCGCTAGAGCGAGGTAAAAAAACTGGTCTGTTTGCTGTACTCCAGAAATTTCTGCTCACAGTTAATATGGGAGTAAACGCGGCAGTTGGTGAGTGATCCTGACACTTCTGAGCTAACAGAGCCAAAACTGTAAGTCCAACAGCTGCAGCAGCTTTACGTGAGCAACTAGCACAAATTTTCCAACAATTTGATGTTAGAATTATGTCTACAGAGTGAAATTTGTGGCTGTGATAGTGTTTACAATTTTTTTTTCCGACACATTTTTCTGTGCGCCCAAAAACACACAGAAGTCTAAGTAAACCTTTCAGGCTCACTAATAACTTGTAAACTCGTGCATGTACCAGTTAGACAGACCTGTGAGGTGATGAGGCGAAACACTCTGAGCGTCTCCGCCTCGCAGTTCTTTTGTTGGGCCATGCTGGCAGAGATCTGTCCGAGGATCTTGATGCTCTCGCCCTCTTTCCAACCGAGGACCTTCACCTGACGCACCCTCAGGGTGTTCTCCGGACCTTTCAGCTCCACCTTGATCACGTGATGATCCCCTCCGGGAAGCTCGCTCGTCACCCAGCCCATGTGACGGGAGTCGAGGTCAACCTTGGATATAAAGCAGCATGGTGATGTTTCACAGTGTAAATCTGTGATGTAATGCTAGATCAACCAAGGTGCACCAACCACAAACTGTACCTGTTTGATCCTGCAGAGGTCTTCTATTGCTTTTCCACACAGGAATGTCACTGATGTCACTTTGTTCTGTGCATATGACAGAGGACAGACTTATAAATACTTTATCATCATTTCCATCATGACCTGATTTCTTTTTTTAACGATACCAAGCAGTGTTTTATCCCTGGTTTGTTGTCCCCTCTTACCCCGATGTCTCTGGAGTTGTCTACATGAACAGACACATTGGAGGCGTTGATGCCCTTCACGCAGCTGATGGTGATGCTCTTTGTCTTGTTCTTGTCCTCGTCTCCGGATTCCCAGAAGGTCTCCGTGGAGCCGTCGGTCAGGCTGCCAATCATGGCGGGACGACTGGACGTCTTGATGTCTACCACGCTTGTCAGGTCCTTCAGACAGGTCACCAAGCAGAGATCCTATTGTCAAACACACAGATATGTTACACAGATGCATAACAAAAGAACAACAGAAGATGTGAGGAAGTTGTTGTTGTTTTCTCGCCTGGCTCATCGCTTCGTAGCCTGACTGCACACTGATGTTGAAGCTCTCCTCACTGTCTCCATCGTCGGACTTGGACAAGATGTTGTTGATGTGATGGAAAACGTTGCTTTGGTGCAGGAACTGGTGGTCGGACTGCTTGAACTTGAGACTCCAGCACCTAGAAGAAGAAGAAGTTGCTGAGTTAATTTCCAATAAATTGCTCATGAAGTGAAGAAAAACGAAGGTAGCGATGCGCTGTACCTGAGTGCCATCTGCTGAAGTGAGCTGCCACTAGGAAGCGACATCATGAGGTCAGAGATGGTCTGAAGGAGGCGGTGGAAGGTGTGGGGGAGCGGATGAGCCGCCTCTCCGGCAATAACGATGTCCGACAGAGGGTGTTCACAAACGCCGAGGTCTCTTTCCTGCGGGGCGCCGAGTGGAGACGTTCAGAATCAGAAGATGCAACAAACAAAACCAAATTAACAGTGTCTGCTTTTTGACGTTTATCATTACCGGTTCCACAATTTCTTTGTTCCCCTTGTTCTCCTCATCTTCCTCGTCCTCGGGTTCAAACGGTGATGGGGTGAGAGATGCTACAAAGTGCCAAAGGATGTCGTGCAGAGAGGTGGTCTGGATCACATTGCACAGCAGCCAGTTGAAAGCCTGACATGACAAGAAAATCAGACTAATTAGTCTTGGAGTACAAGTCTCTTAGCCAATTAAGTATGCAAATCTAACTGATTAACTAACAATATCCAGCCTACACTCGTGAGTCACTGCTGTATAAATTGCATAGAGATGTCGCAGCCTAAACATCCGTACCTCCATGGCGAACACCCTGCAGGCAGACTTCCTCAGCGCGTGCCTCATGGCCACCTCCAGGCCCTCCAGGTCGTGATGCTGGATAACAAAAGCTAAGACAGGCCACTGGAAGTTCCTCTCCCCCTTACTGAGGGAGCCGTGTGCCGAGATCAGCCTTGATAGCTCGGGAGACGGGTGCCGTAACAGGGATGAGCCCACCTCTGTGCATGGGGGGGGGCAGAGCAGGTTGATGTTACAGATGATGCATCGCTTATCGTTCAGTAACCACTAATCACTTCTCAGATAATTACCTGCGTCGCCGCTATGGACCCTCCGTCTGGGCACAGCTTTGACCCGGGCTGGAGAAGGCGAGTGTTGCTTGTCATACTCAGATGCTACGACAGAGTAAGACCTCTGAAACACTGTGCGCTTCGCTGTGTCGCTGTCTGTGATTGGACTGGTCTCAAGACTGAAAGAGAGCACATGGACATCAACCATGAAGGAGTGTAGAAATATGTTTGCTGACAAAACAATGACCTGTAACGGAGATCCAGTCGACCACTTAGAAAGGCCAACTTCGTACCAAAGTTCAGTTTTTGCTCGACAAAACCACCTAAATTAGTTCTAACCAGAGAGCCAGCCAGTCAAACTATGAAGGGAGAGAGTGGGAGCATTATCTGCTGATCTGACTTCAACATCTCAAACGATAACAGCAACTTGATCTTCCATGGAAGTCATTAAAGTGCTAAGACGTTCTACCTGGGAGGCATTGATTTCATGTTGCTCTCTGGTTCCTCGAACACATTGGGGCATGCGTCCGGAGTGACTGAAATATACGGCGCAGGAACCGACGTTGAGCGCAGATACCTCATCTCATCTTGGAAGAGGTTATCGTCTTGGTAGGCCCCGAAGTTTTCAGTGTGTTGCCTGAGAGACGAGAGACTCAAATCATTATACGAGAACATTACTGTCAGAGCTCCATTATCTGTCAAAGACAACCTGAGCTGTTAGCTACCTAGCTAGCGTCTGCAGGTAGAGGCAGCCCATTTTATTGGGGAGTTCGTCCGACACGCCCTCCTTGAGGCTGGGCAGCAGCTGGGAGTGCAGGGGTCGGGGCGGGTGGTGGCACAGCATGCTGGGCTCGGCAGCGCTGCTCAGGGACAGCAGGAACAAAGCGTTCGCCCGGATCACCTGGTGAGCCTCCATAGTGGGCAACGCCCTCGGAGTCTTCACCTGCAGAGGTTTCTTCCTGGATTGCTTCACCTGGAGAAGAACGTGCAGATTGGTTTTGATTGAAATGTAAATGAGTATGATAATGATGTGTTCAGGGACACATTCCAGCACTGAAGGATACCTTTTCTCTGGCGGCAGTCTGTTTCTCTCTCAGGTATTTTTCCCGACATCGATCACACACCAGGTACCAGGTGCTGCCACCGATACCTCCATCTCCACAGTTTCCGGCCCAACCGCCACAGAAGTGGCCAATGCTGTTGTAACCCTGGCCTCCAGCGTAGCGGCCACAGCCTGCCACGGAAACAACAAGAAGGGATGTTCAAGGCACAGAGTACATTTTGTAAAGTTATATTTTTAAATCAACCTCCTGTTCTCTTACCTGGGTGAGCCTGTCTCATGTGGTAGGTGACGGGGTAAGGGTGAGATTCCCCGCACAGCTCACAGATGGTGTCTTTCTCCGGTCCACCCATGGCGAGCTGTGCCATCTCTCCAAACAGATTCCCTCTTGAACGCACCTCCGCCTTCTCCCTTTTCTTCTTCTCCTTCTTTGCCTTTTTACTGTCTTTCTCGTGTTCCTTCTTTTTCAGGATGGCGCTGGACCCCGGGCTGGGGAAGATCATGTTCTGAGTGGCTGCCTTGATGGTGGCCATAGAGATGTCCTCCCAGAACGCCACCAGATGTTGCAACGTCAAAGGTAAGATCGACTTCACCCTCATGGAGGGATGAGAGGTCGTCTCGTAGGAAACGGCGTCCCTTTGCCGTCCTCGCACTTCTCCGGCAGCGGAGGCTCTTTCAGCATGGACAGCACCTTGTTTTTGTTGATGCTTCCCATCTTGGAGATGTCCGGCCCGTGTGGAGCGATGTTAAACATGTTAAGAGCGGAAGAAATCTCTAAGGAGTGGCGGTTCTTTAACTTGCTCTCCTTCTCCTCAGCGCCCTGTCCTCCCAGGGAGCTTCGGATGGGGGCGTGCTCTTTGGTTAAGTCGGGGTTAAACTTGAGGAAGGAGGAGCAGGCCATGGCGTCGTGGACGATACCTTCATGCCACAGGAATGCCGCGAAAACTGCTCGCGCACATTCGGCCACAGAAGGTGACATGGCTTGTTTGGCAGGTTCTGTGACCCTCGACGTGCTCTCACCTTTAAACAACGGGCCAGATTTGTCTTTTTTAGGGCGCGTGTGTCGACTGGAGGTTTTGCGGCTAACTTTGGGTGAAGAGCGGCTCTCTAGCTCCTCTTTGACGGGAGCTTTGCCAATGCTAAAGTGCACCTTGCACGATCCCTCCTCAGCGTTACGGACCTCCACGTTCTCGTCGTTGCCGTCCTCGTTGGAGAGGAGAGCACTCGAGGTGCACACCTCAACCACTTCGCTGTGGAGGTTCTCTTGGGTCACGTGTGGAGAGGGAACACGGTTCTCAGTGTTATTGATGACTCCTTTGTTTGGATCTTTAGGAGACAGTTTAGGTTTGGGAGAGGTAGACCTGCCTCTAAGCGGCTCTGTAAGTGGGACTTTCTTTTTCCTTAGTGTGTCTGGATCCAGAGTGTATGAATCAGATTTGGACCTCTCTCTGGGAGGGTCCAGTCGGGCTTTGGAAGAAGGGCTAACTTTAGGTGGAAGGTTCTTGTCGTGGTGAGTCGAAGAGGAGTGCTGGGAGGAAGCGCTGGAGGGACTAGACCTGCCTGAAGAGGACACTTTTTGTTTGGGAGAGGAGGAGCGAGAGCCGGGGTTTGGGGACTCGGCCCTGAGTCCCGGGGTTCTCCCGTCTGCCTTTAGCGCCTGCAGTGTGTTGTGATTGGGCGAGTGGGAGCGGCTGTGAGAGTCGGACCTCAGTTTGCCCGTGTCCGACCGCAGGATGAGGGCCTCGCTCGCCGAGAGTCCACCTTCCCCTGTCTTGACCCTGCTCTGCTCGGACGAGCGGCTTCCCCGACTCTCCTGCTTGGGTGAGCGGTTCTCTTGGCGGTGTTTGGAGGCTGGAGACATGGGCCGAGCGCCCGGCATCAGGTTCCCTCGCTCACCTAAACGTTAATAAACATAATCAAGCACAATTACACTAAAAAAAAAAAAGGACCAAATCAGTGGAGTATAAACATTTAACTCAAGGCAACTGAGTGGAGAGTGAAGATAAAATGAAATCAAGGGCAGAAAGAAAGCTCCAAAGGTGAAAGATGTTAAACAGTGAGTGATAGGTTCTCTTTTAAACTTTTACTTTACTAGCTGGGTGTTTCTCCCGCAGCCTTTTTTCTGTCTGATACTGTAGCAGACAAACTCTGAGATGGATGAAGAAAGCTTGTGGACCATGGAAGAACTGATGAACGATGATTCCAGCCCAGTCCTGGGGCCTCTCCTACTAATATATCTAGCCTTAGTGATAACTCTTAGTGATAAATCTTCCACCATTAGTCTAGTAAAAGCATTTAAGGTCCACCTATTTTTAAACTGAACTTAATTAATAAGTTCTCACGTTAATACTCACGTGTTTATTTTGCAACCTCAGTGTTTAGCATGTTCTACTTTAGGGCTACAGTTTGTAATGTTAGGACTAACAAAATGTTTTTACCATCTAACAAACAAAACCCGTTCAACGGTTCTTTATTGAATTCCTACCCACCCTCTGTTCAGTCTGAGGGAGGCATGCATGCTGTGATTTACCCACCCTTTTGCCTTAGAACGACAGATGAGACAGCAGTACCATGCCCAGCCACGGACACACTGCTTTTGTGCGCACGCTCGCGAGAAGCAAGGCCGCGTGACGAACCATCTACAGCGAGGAAAAACAGTGGAGCAGGTAAAGGAACGAGGCATGGAATGCAAGGGAGCCACCACAGAGAAGGAGGAAAGAAGGAAGGAAGGAAGCACAAAGAGGCAATGGCATCAAGTCAAGAGCTTGAAATATAGAAAGAGGCAAAAACCTTAAAGAGGCAGGAAGATCAACAGAGAGGTAGAGAAACTGACATGAAGAGAGAGAGACATGTATAAGAGGGAACGAGAGATTACAGAGCCGTGGAGGTGCTGCACGCAACATTTAGTAATTTGTGCTTTCAGTTTAGTATCATGTATATCCTCCTATAGCCTCCTCCCCTGTTGTAGAGGGACGGAAACACCTTTGGGGTGCTGCATGCAATCAGCTGGAAGGTGGAAGACGATGACAACAAAACTATTTCTGAAGGTTCAGACTCCTCTGGAGGGCAGACCACAGAATATTCCTTCATTCTGATCGATGATTCTCTGACTTTTAAGCCACACGTTCAGAGTTTAGGGCTTAAATTAAGTTTCTATTTTCAAGTATTTATTTTACCTATATTGGATTATGGGGATCTTTTGCACAGCTCACCGTGCTTCCCTCAGATTCATCGTCACTAACTGTAAAGCGCTGACTCACCACTGTGAGCTTTACGCTCGGGTAGGATGGCCTGCAGGCGCTCACACTGCTATATTTTCATATACAAGGAGATTCTTGGGTTGCACCCGTCTTATCTGTGTACTCATATTTCTGGGAGCATCTATCGACAGGATATGGCGAATGTTAATTAAATGTAATATGCATACGTATGCTTTTATGAGTGTATAATCACTGAATATAAGAATCATGTTGTTTCCTTAGAATGAGTTCTACAGAGAGGAAAGAGTCCTGTTTCCATACACTGAGCCTTCACAGCATCGTTTTTAACAGCCACATACCTCTACTGTATCGAATCCCAGTGATCCAAAGTGAGTGTGAACGGTACATGCACAGTAAGACTGATGATATGAAGGTGATAAGTTAGCTGGATGCTAAATTGAGAGCACAAATTATTAATTTATGCATTTTCTAAAGACACCTCCCGGATCTGCAAGAAATAGACAACCAGGTAAAAAAGAAAGAGAAGACCACGCGTGGAGAGAAAGTAACAAGGAGAAGAAGAAAAGACAGACGGGGAGAGAGAGAGAGCTACGTACGTAGACTGAAGGTACAAACAGATAAACAGATATTTGGGATCCTCTTCTAAGATATTCCCTTGTGGTATTTTGTGTTTGAGTTATCCAGTGGAAGTGCAAACTATTAGTAGGTGTTATATGTCTTATTTTTAAGGTTATTTTAGACTGTTAACAGTGACTGTTGTCTACATTTGCTGGGCTGGTTGAGGTAGAGAATGAAGGTGGTTAATAAAGGATGAAAAATGCAGATCTGGAGTTAAAGCAGCAAAGAAGGCGATGAAGGAAAAAAAAGCTGACTTAACAAGAGAGCAAGCAGAAAAATAAGCAACTCAGCTTATTACTTAGCACATGCCATAAATATACCTTTTAACAAGATGTTAGGTCTAATATTTATGTTTGAAATCTTGTCAGTGCAGATTTTATTTAAAGGCTTGTCTAAAAAAAACAAACAAGATTTCAACATTGAATAATAGACACGTGGGCTTGTTTAGGATATTTCAGCACTGTAAGAACATAACCGCACAACTGTTATGTGTGCGCACATCACTCCTGCCCTCCCCAGGTAAAATAAAAATCAAAGTTTTAACGAATACAGAACAAAAATCAGGAGAAATAAAAAAAAAAATTAAAAAAAAAAAGGATCAACACCTGTGCAAGCAAGCGCTGTCAGAAAGCAGGACAGACTTACTCAGAAGCTGTGGTTGTGGCTGAGACAGTTGGGAGGGGGATTGTCCAAACACAAATGGACTGTGGACAAGGGAGGAGGAGGAGGAGGAGGAGGAGGAGGTTGGGCGGCTTGCTCAAATACGGAGGAGGAGGGAGCTGCTGAGAGGAAGGGCCCAGACTGAATGGAATTCAGTATGGCACTCAACCGGTCACCTGCAAACATGGAGACAGAGGATGGGGAAAAACTACAGCTTATGCTACGGTTTGAGGTTTTCCAAAGAGGGGGTGAGGATCATTCAGAGTTTAATTTTCTAAATCAGTCATTCAGTCTTCTTCCACAACGCAACAGATATGCGAACGGAGGAGATATATATATATATCGAGTCTTCAGGGTGACGGGTGTGAAAAGTTCTACGCTCGACACTCTCAACGCTAGAAGAAGATGGGTTGTCGGGGCATCGCAAAAGGTTGTGGGTCGTGAATCATTTGGTCATACTGCAGGTTTAAAAAGTCAAAAAGGTTCAAGAGACATTGTCTGTTAACGGAGAGCGAAAGGAACATTAAACTGTTAAAATAAGACTAACTGATGGCCTTAAAGTCCAACTGAAATCACATTTCGTCGCCCCTTTTTACAGTCAAACAAGTTTTTAATGCAGTTCATTATTTTTATTATTAAAGGAGGAAGAAAAAAGGCTCATGTGGCATGTCAGCGTTGGACAAGGACAACAAATTTGTGATGGGCAGACAGAGGACCATCTGAGCAGCATCTAATTTAGGGGTGGCCCAAAATTTTTCCCCTTGGAGTGCCAAAAGTGAAAGTTAATGGTGGGCCACAGGCCAAAAGCAAACACCTATCGAATAGATGCAAAAATGGTACAAGGAGTCCAGTTCCTTTCACTGACTTGCAATAATTAATGCAAAATTACAAAGAACATAGAGTTTGTTTTCTGTCAAAGGAGAAGACAGAACAAGTCACAGACTTCAGTTGGACTTCAGAATATAGCTGTATTCTTGTTAAATTATCCATGAAACTCTTGTTTTGTCTCTATATTGACTGATTGAGTGTTATAAAAAATACTTGGGGCTCCTCCCATTTCACAAATCTATTTGGGGACATTTAGAGGGAGGGGCAGAGAGGGGGTTTCTTCGTATGTATTATTTTTTACGGTAAGAATCCTCATCAGAAGTCATGCACTGGGAGAAACTGAATCTTTCTCCGTGTACTGTTTTATTGAGCTGACACTGTATCAGTTGTCGTTCAAAAGTCTCCCACCGTCTCGACACCACTGATTAGTTGTCAACCAGATACAAAACCCAGTGACTGTGTCGTTTCTGAGCGCACACAGGAGATATTGACAAAGATCTGCGACGGACTTTTCATCGATGCGAGGCTGCCTCGGTGAAGCCATGAGGAAATGACTGAACATCGAAGGCTGAGAGTCACCTGTCAGCGAGCGAGGTTACTCTCCGACTTGCTCAAAGAGCTTTGGCACAGACTGGCGTATCAAGCTGACCAGTGTGAAGGTGATTCATTTATAATGCTGCCTTCACAGCACGATGGCTCCATCACACGGGGCGTTTGGTGATTCAAAGCTCCCATTAGACACTTCAGCAGGAGATACCACCTCGACCTAGAGGTGCAGAAGCCTGCAGCATCCTGAGGGTAGTCTGGTGTTTAGAGGGGTTCCTGTTCAGCATACGTGTGCTTACAGCTGCATTCTGGGGTAGCTTGATCGTCTGGTACCAAGAAGCACTTCAGACGAACGAGCAGTTCAACAAGCAGTCTGTGCTGTCCGCGTTTATGCCAGCCAAAGTGACAATTAAATGAGTCGTCTGTCTTCTTGTCAGAAACCTCTGCAGTCACACAGAAGGCTTATGAGCTTGTTCAGATTCAGGTGCATCTCCGTCACCCTGCAGACTGCACAGATTAGCATTCGGCGCAGTAAGTAACAGGAAGGCTTAGAGGCAATCAGATCTGTGATCTGCCAAACAAAGACACACGGACGGTGCTTTTCTGGTCAGAGCCCAAACATATATGCGTCCATCTGGGTTTTGTACGGACAGTTGCCTTTATTTTACAGTGACAGGAAGCACCGTGACAGCAAGAGCGATAACTCTGTATCACGGTTCTCTGATTAGCATTGTTGAGTGTCTCAACAGGTCAGCCTCCTTTTTTTTTTTCAAAGCAGAAAGGAAGAAGTAAGCCGTTTGAAAGACAATTGACACAGCGTCAGCGTGATATTCAGGCAGAAAGATACACAAACATATTCAGGGCCAGCCAATCTTTGATGGTGGAGCGAGAATCGATGAATTCATTCAGGCGATGTTTGTCGGTATTCAATAAAAACGATGATTATGTAAGTGATCAAAAGTTTTCTAAAAAAAAAAAGGCAACAAAGGGTGAAAACACAGACACGTGTTCAGGGCCAGTTATCGCCTACACACACCTATGGTAGTCCGAATGAATGAAAGCACATTGACTGGCCCATGCACACAGACACAGGCGTGTATGCCTGACATTGCTGAGATGTTAGGCATGAAATAACAACAGTAGACACGATAAAAAAAAAAAGCATGCATAAATAAAAAGAGATGATAGATCTGTGAGATTGACTGACCCATACTGGATCGCATATACCTCGTGGATGAGCTGCTATAAATTGTGTGGGGGGGTCAAAGTGATTTGTAATACCCTCGTTCTAAATAAAAGAAGGTGAAACGTCTACGTTTTTACACCTGAGATGTGTCGACAACAGTCCAAAGCATGTGGAGAGGTAAGGCAGAGCAGGGAATAGTCGAGACAAGTGTGGAAGGAAGTCAGAGGTGAGGCATACATCTGTTAACTTTGAAGCCTGAGGACTCAAAAACTTAAAATGTGAATGGACAGCAGAGTGGATGTTTAAAGCAAAGTGGTATGCAGATTAAGGATGTGTTACTGATGTGTTATTTTAGCTCCCTCTGCACCGAGACGACCTCACCTTTGTTGTTGGAGATGCCGTAGTCGAAGCCCTGAGCTCCGTTTGAAGTCGTGGCTCTGTTGAACGCCTGCACGGAGAAAGGGCTGGGCGGCGGGGTCTGAGCCCCGTGCTCAAGCAGCACTTGTTCTACGAGAGCAAATTAAGACGACGTTTATCCTACAAGTTCATCACATCTCGCAAATGTTCCTCGAACGCCGAGCGTGGCTTACCGTCATCGTGGCGGAGGTACTGATTCCCGCCGCGGTCTCTGGCCAGCGACCACGCTTCTCCTTCATCGCTCTCGCAAAACTCCACTACACTGTTCTTATCCAGCTGTACCCAGGTCCCCTCTGAGTTGACCACCTGATACACAAACAACACTCTTTATCCGTCCTCTCACACACTGAACACTTGTCTCTCTCACTCTCTCTCACACACTCTCATCCATCATCAGAAAAAACAGTCATAGCCATCGACCTCAGTCCATCCACGTTATTACTGCACAGACACAAACTCGGCTACGGTGGATCACTAACATGCAAACATTCAATTCATCTGATTGACACGTACAAAAATCCACAGGAGTAGATCACATGAATTTGATTTTGTGTTTCAGCAGACACTGCAGGACAAAACTGACAGCTGTAGCTAAAATACAAAAAACAAACTTACTATAAGAAAGGGGGGAGCTTATTGAAAGGTAAATGCATGAAGTTTCCCTGAAATATTATCATTTTAGAAAAAAAACAGACATAGACGGAAGTATTAGTATGTGCAGGCTGCACCTCTCAGATCCAGACAAGGCATTCCAGTACAGGCTCAGAGAGGAAACTATTGAACAGCATGACACACCACAGCAGCCATTGACAGGCTCCACTCATCACCAGGCCAGAGACAATTTAGACAAAGTGCAAAGTACCAAGTTATTGACAGGGTTGTTAAAAGTGCAAGAAAGATAAAGAGTCAAGGCACAGGAAAGGCTTCCAGCATTGTGTGATCAGACTTCCAGTGAGAAGTCTCGAGGCGGCTGAATGTGACACCCTGAAACTGAAATTAGTGAAGTCAGAAAAGCACGCGGAAATGTTTGCAGCCGCAGGACCTCAACGAGTGGAAAGATACAGAACACACACCCACGCCCAGAAACACCCCGACGCATTCCCGTTAGAGAAAGAGAGATTAGATCCTTCACACTCAAAATCAGGAGAAAGAGGGAACTCTACTTTCTGAGAATTCAGGCCAAAATCTACTAACATCAGCTACGTTACATGAGGTGATCTAAAACAGACTGATTTATTCAAATCCTGCCACAAAAAACACATTGCATCATTTGGGGTGAGTGCGTACCTCGCCTATGGCCTTGACCTTGTTGCCAAGTACTAACATTCCAATGGGGATACCCCTAAGGTTTGGGCAGCTTCTGATGTTGTGACCAGAGGGGCCGGTCTTCACTACCTTATAAAGCCCCGGGCCGCCGCCCTGCCCTGCCCTGTTCTGCACCCGAATGGGGGCCTCGTGGGAAGGGCAGCTGCTCACCTCCTTTACGTTCTCCTCCGATTGGCCCCTGACCTCCTGCAAGAGGTAAGAGCATGCGTTAGAGCCAGAGTACAGTGACACAACAACAGGCTGCAAAAATAAGTTAAATCAAAAAAAAAAAAAAAAGACAAAGACACTGACACTGTTAGCACACAGAGTGCAGAGAGCACGTATGCTCGACCAGCCTACCCTGAATAGGGGTGTCACAATTTTGATTTTATTTTGAAAATCAATCAAAATGAGTGCCCAGTTTCCCTTTTCTATGACTGTGGCACCGGGAGAGACTCCCACTTCCCACAACACAACCTGCTGGACTGCGTCACATTACAGTTCAGGTCACACACAAGGCCCCCTTCTTTTAAAGGTCCAGTGTGTAGGGTTTAGTGGCACCTAGCTGTGAATTTGCAGAAAAACTCACACCTCACTTCACAGGTTATATCTAGATCAGTGTTTGGTTTGTCTGCTCTGGGCTACTGTAGAAAAATGGCGGTTCAACATGGCGGACTCCGAAAAAGAGGACCCGCTCTCACTGTAGATATGAAGGGCTCATTTTGAGACGACAAAAACACAACTATTCTTATTTTCAGGTGATTATACACTGATGAAAACATACTAATGATATTGTATTCCATTTCTGTCAACAAATACTAATACTAAAAATTACACACTGGACCTTAAAAAGGTAAAGCTGGTGGCTTTTAGCAGCTGTTGTTGTAAAGGACGCTTCTGTCGTCTCTATTTAGTAGTAGCCATAGTGTGCTACATCAGATACCATGTAAGCCATCTTTTAAAATAACAGTTGTCAGGGCATAAAACCAGTAAAGGGAGACGTCAAATCGAATCGTGAATCATGACACCCCTAACCCTGTATGAATAAAATGTGATTAAATTAGCCTAATTTTATAATAAAAAGATGAATGCTGATCATTAATTAATTTCTCATATCGATCAAGTGTAAATCAAGAGGCTTTCTTCTGGGAATTATTTGCGTTCTTGCAGAGAGTTAAATGAAGAACCACTTCTCATATACGTCCATCAGACATGAAGCTACAGCTAACAGTTATATTTTGATTCATCAATCTGAACAAAAACAAGAAGTTGGGGTTTATGGGTGATGGAGATTGTGGGTCATGAGTTAGAACTCTACTCTATGTTTGTCCTCATTTGTATGCTAAACTTAGCTACCCAGCTGCTGGCTGGAGGTGTTACAGCGAACCGTTTGTGTTTAACGTTTCTGTTTCTGTGTTTTTCTGTCCTGTGTCTTTGTTGGGAGGGTCTTTGCATGGGTGCTGAACTCCAGCTGATCAACCACAGCTGATGGGAATGCAGCCGATCGGGTTGTGGCCTATTTGAGAGCCAGTTTTTTGCCACAAGACGAGGAGACTCGGCTGGGAGTGCAGCCTGGTTCTCCTCCTCGTGTTCTGGTTGTGATTGTGTGAAGTAAGTGTCACTTTAGATTGTCACCACACTTGTAAATAGTCACTGCTAAGACTGAAGCAGGAGGAGTTAACTGTCTTTTCTTTTGACTTGTTATCTCCGGTTTTTGGTTAGTTTAGGAAGTTTGGTTTAGTAACTTTAAGTCTTTTTCTTATTTCGTTGGCCTATGTTCACTCTGAAGAGAACCTTCTTTTTCAGTTGCGTAGACTGTTTTTGTGATTTTGCCTGCTTTTGGAGTGATGTCGACAAATATCAGAGTGGTATCACTCTGATCTAACTCTCAGCAGAAACTACTGTACGCGGATGAAATATCAAATTTAATGGATAGCTAAAAACCTCTACAGACTTCCATCGTCATCGTCCACAACACACATTAAAAATGCATGTACTGTATATACAGGTTGAAAGTTTCAGTATCACTGAAGAACCAAACAACAAATGAATTCAACATCCATTCAACACTGTGGTGACGTAGTTAAATAACCATTAACCCAACTCATATGACTTGTTTTCATACAGTCTGCAGGGAGGCATGCTATGACACACGAAGGGCACAAATATGTCACAAGCCTTTCAAACGAAACCTCATGCAACAGACTGGACTTAGTATCTTCAACCCCATGCAACATACAAGATTCGACAGTAGTTACTTAAAAAAAAAAAAATCCACTGCGGGACACTATTGGACAGCAGCCGTCGCTGCATCATCAAAAATGAAACAAAAACAGACAACCATGCAACTGTGGCTCGACCTCTTATGCCTGATTGTAACACTGTGAGAAGAATAACAAAGTCACAAGGGGTTCAAGAGGACAAGTAGAAGAACAGATAGATGATAAAGCTATGGGGTGGGCAAGTCAAGCTATTTATCCCTCCTTCATACAACTCACCTGTGGCGGGAATATAGTTAAGGGAGTCCACGACAAAAAGCCGATATCCCTGACTCCTTGGCTAGCGTTAAAGACATTCTGAGCAACAGATTGTGAGACAGTCAAGAAACAGTACATGACGAGAGAGGAGAGAGGAGAGAAAACAGGATGGGGGAAGACGCTCATGTATTTTTTTGGAAGAAAGAATAAATAGTTTTTGGCTTGGCTCCTCTGTAATTTCCAGCATCGGGAGGTTATTTGAGGAGGTGAAGAAGAAGAGGACAGAATCTGGTGTCAAGACAGGCTGGTTAGTGAAATGGTGGAGCACTCATAAAATAAAAGGGGGGGAACTGCGAATACAGGCAAAGCCTGTCAAAGAATAGAAAATATACAAGAACCCAGTTGCAGTTGCAGGGGGCAGAAAAAGAACACCACAGGGTCAGTGTTTCCAAATCTACGACCAAATGAAAGAGACACGTGAAGGAGAAACTTCCAAAAAAATTCCCCACTTGGATGATGTGGTATGTCATGCTGTTCAGACAGAGACCGTACATGGAAGCCTTCTAGCACCTAAAAGCTTCCCAATGCAAAGGTGGAATTGTAGAGCAATAGAGGTACAATTTCCCCCCGCCCTCATTGAAACTTTCTGTTGCCCCGGTGATTGCTTCATGACAGAAAACCACCTGATCTTTGAGCTACTTTCCACCCCGTTACTCCGGTATAATTCGTGTGTTGAAATACACCCATACGTGATTCTGTCGTGGCGGTTTTTGTGGCATGGAGCAAAAATGTGAGAGACAACTTTGTTATCGCATGCTGTGGTGTGCAAGTGTTTATGAATCGTGAGTGAGAGGCAATGAGGAAAAGAAGGAAAATGCTACCTTTGCTACCTTTTTTTTTTCCATCGTCTGTCAATTCCTGCATTTGGGGTTGCACTAAACATATACTACACCTTAGGCATGTGTCGTGTCTAACTAAAAACACACCGTATGGTCAACTTTTTGCCTTTGGATATGAGTTAATGCATGCACGCTTCCATCCCCAGCTGCTGCTGCTCTTGTTCCTTTGCACAGTGTGTTAGTGAAGGTTTCAAACTCAGTGTTGCTCAAATAGATGCTTCATGCAAGAGTAACACCCCAGCAGTTAACCTCTGATGAAGTTTACCATGCTTCGAGCGCATTTGGGGAGTGTGTGCCAACCACTAGAGTCCTTTAAAAAAAAAACTATTAACAACAAAGATGATCTCTGAGCTTTTTCCCCCCAAATGAACAGCGCAGTGAGCCTCTGTCGTTATTAGACCGCTCGGCGCGCCTTTTCTTCTACTTACGTCGGCTGGGACCAGTAGGCTCCTGCCCAGGTGCTGGTTAAAAGAGAGGCACCAGGCTTCAGTGTACCCATTCATGCTGGGAACATACTTCTTTACTGTTTCATCATTGAGCCTGAGCCACACACCATCATCATTGTGGATCTACAGGGAAAACAAGCAACAAAAAAGCAGAGCCGTGCCATCCCGTTACTATGGAAACAGGGTGGGCAGCGCCCTCACACACGCACGCACACACACACACACACACACACACACACACACACACACGTACACACACATAAACACGTCTGAGGCTGCAGGAAAGGCTCAAGTCGAATTAGAGGACGGTAGATTGATGTCACAGCAGGGTGCAGGTGAGAAATGTCACCAGTGCTGTTACTAAAGGGTGGAAGTGCAGACAGATGTAGTAAATATGTGCTATAATTTGAATTTTTACATTAAAAACAGCACTTCTTTTTATGGATTTATGTCTTTCGTGAAGCCTCAAAGTGCCTCGCAAGAGTATGAAGCAAAATAAAGTAAGAGCAACAAATTTATAAGCTTTGAAAGAAAGTAGTTATTATTTAGAGAGCTAATCACACATTACACATGGAAGAGGACTTAAAACTATAAATATAGACAAAGAATTGTAGTAAAAAAATACTTATGATTGTATCTTTACTGATTTAAAGAAAAAACAAAGAGACAGGATCAAAGAGGCTAGTGCTCCAGCTAGTATAATAGCAAAATTCTGCCTGGTCTTATAGTCGATTACCTCGTCAATGAAAGTGATGGTGCCATTGACATGCACTATGCCTATCTGTTCACTCTGCAGGGAGGGGTGACTACGCACACGTAGGCCTGCGCTGTCCTTGGACACAAATTTGCGGACCTGAGAGAAGCAGAGGGGGAGATGGAGACCGTGAGCGGCAAGGAGCAAAGAATAGAAAAGGAGGGAGGGAGGGAGGGAGGGAGAAAAAAAACAAAATAAAAAGACAAGAAGAGTGCAGCAGGAGGAGGAGGAGGAGGAGGAGGAGGAGGAGGAGGAGGAGAAAAAAGAGGAGGCAGGACAAGTTGACAGTGGGAGATTGTATGCGTTAAAACCCACACAGAGCCTGCTACCTGCGTAGAAACAGCGAAAGCGAAATGAGGAAACTTTAAGGAGCTCTGTTTTCAGTAGCACCAGTTAGATGGAGTTACTCTCTCCATCTACGTTTAAACTGGTGCGTGGAAAATCACGGAACACACGTTCCAAAGAAATAAACACAGCGCTGATTTAAGGCAAATAACTTTTGCTTGTTTCCCCATTGTTAAAAATACCACAAGTTTCACAAAATGATGATGACCCCCAAACATGCCTCGCAATATCTACGTTTGAAGTCACTTCCAATCACTGCAAGTTTAACTAGATGACAAGGTTAAGCTACAGAACCTGCACCAAGTGGCAAAAACGCAAGTTTTTCCCGCTCATTTGAGTCGGGGTGGTGCGTTTTGGCTGTGGCAGTCCAAAAAAAAAAAAAACGCCACGACCTCCAGCAGAGAAGTCGAGCCAGATCCAACTTTTGGAAAAAACGCAGCTGCAGCTGCAGATCAGGCGCTCAGATCAGTCAAACCTCCACAGTCAATGAAATCTAAACTCTGATACTCTACCTGTTGTGTTCTGGCTTTGTTTATTTCATGAACCAGCTTCTGAGTCTGACTCACAGTTTACGCTGCAAAACAGCGACACAAAGTAATTTGTTTTGTGTCCGATGGTTTGAGAGAGAGAGAGTCGGTTAATGAGCTAAATAAAAAGTTATTTCCTGATTGTTTCACTGCGGTTACATTAAACACAAATAGACACACCCCCAGCAGCCCTGACACCCTGCCGGCCTAACACACTCACAGGGATCAGCCTTAATATGACCTCATCATTCAGCAAAGTAAAGCGACGTCACACTGGAGTCCTCCTGATGGATGCAAAGGGAGGTCCAAACCCAGAAGCCCTGATTCAGTCTGCCAAGTCTTGATAAAAATATCTGCCTCTATCTGTCTGAGCCAAATATCTGAATCTGTTCACTCGTTTATTTTTAAATCCTCATCATCAGAAACAGGACAGGACACAGACCTGTCAGTTGCCGTGTCCGTTGCTTTCAAATCAGATGTCATTTCTCAGTGAGAAACTCTTCCACGTTGCAGGGAGTTCCTTGTTTCAGAGCTCGTATGAAAATATTTCTTAATGCGGCTTTTCAGTCATTTAGTCACAAATTGGCATTAACAGGTAAACAGGATAGGACCAATTGTTTCTGGTCTCTGTTGAATTGCGTTTGATGGGTGATGGCAAGCATGCATGCAGTCTCCAGGTGTGTTTATGTGCATGTTCATGCCATCACTGCTTAATCAAAAGGAAAAGGGAAAGCTCACCTTGCTCGGCTGAGGTTCAGCCTTTGGTTTGACCATCTGGGTTCCAGGTGGTATCATGCCTTTGGGAGGGTCTTTGACTTCTACCTCCAAACCAGCATCTTAAAGAAAAAAAACAAACAAACACCATTTAGAGCTCAACGTTTGCCGTTAGCCACCTCATCGTACGTCAGCCATTCACGACGACGTACCTATTTCAATGCCGTCGATGGTGACGTGGATTGTGTAGAGGCCTACGGCTCCCGGAGTCCAGTTGGCGCTGTAGGTTCCGTCAGTGTTGGCACGAATCAGCATGTTCTCACTGGGTCTGTGGGGGGAAATGATGGAAAATACGTGAACTGAAGCTCACTGAAGCTCACTGAAGCATGTATTTTCATTTCTGTGTTTCAGCTCACTTTACCTCTTTGGGGTGGGGGAAGCAAAGCGCAGCTCTTCAAATGAGTAGTTTTCATACGCCTGGATGAAGGTAACAACAAAAACCAAATTATAACACAAAAATAACCATTCTGATGTTCTCTAAATCAAAACTTGACTTATTAACAGGTGGTGCAAGTCCAAAAACACAGAAAACTGGCTCACATGTTGATATTTCTGCTGTTATTGCTCTAAACTGCATGTGTACAAGATCTCAGAAAGTAGCTCCCCCTTGTGGAGCATCTGCAGCCTTCTAAATGTAAACAAGTGAGTCAGTGAGTGAGTGTTGCATGAGGCTCACCTTCATCATAGTAATCGCGATGTATCGAGCCTCTTTCACGATCATGGGCTCGTACGTGGCCTCCAGCTTGGGCATCGGCAGACCTCCAAACGTTAGGTCAGGCCCGGATGACGAAGGCGAGGAGCTTCCAGGTAGCCGCTGCAGCTTCTTCATGTTCTCGGGCTGCATCGACTTTTTCTGTGAAACAGGAACAGCCTTCACCTCCACCTGGACGTGAAAGAGACAACACAGAGTCAGACGTGTGCGGCTCTGGAGGGACGGAGAATAACAAACCGACTGAAGCGGAAACAATCATTCTGACCTTCATGTTAGGAACGTGCACCACATCTCCATACTGGTCTTTGGTCTGTACAACCACGGTGGCTGGCCATCCACAGCGTATGTCATCTTTGTTCAGGATCAGAGAGGTCTTCTGGGGGTCTGCGTAAGAGTCTGGCTGCAGCCACCTGAATGTAACACAGCACAAATGGAGAGAGACAGTTCATGTTTTGCTTCTGTGAGGTCACAAGAGACGGTCAGAGCTGTGCAGGGTGGCCGCTTCCACGTCATTCACCTGGCCAGACGTCCTCCGCTTGAGTTCTGCACGCAGGTGATGAAGTCTTCGAGGAAAGAGTGTTCGTTGGTTTGGAGGTGCAGGGGCAGATTTCCCTCCAGGGCCTCCAGGATGGTGGGGGAGTGAGACAAGGCCAGACCCTTACCCAGGATGCCAGAGTGGGACTTGCACACCTGGGTGAGGTCAAAGGAAATAGGAATCAAGGAAGGAAGGAAGAGTGCTGAAGAGATATTAAAGTCCAAAAGAATTTAAAAGAGGACTAACCTGAAGAGAAGCTTCCTCGAGAATCTCAAGATCCTCCTCCAGTTCATTACCTTAAATTAAAAAAGGATTACACGATATTAATTTGTCTCCAGCAGTCACACACAACGTGCACTATAGATTAATATAAAAACAGATTATCGCCATACCTATAGGGAGAGCCAGGTCTTTCTTCATCAGAGCTGCAGCACACACACTGCCCAGGTAGGCCAACTCTTTCTCGAGCAGAATGGTACCCTAAAATGTTCATAATGTTAAATCAAGGAGGTATTCTAACATTCAGCATTTGTTTTCTTGCCTGCACAAACTTAAAAGTCTTAAAGTATCTCAGACACAAGAGGCCATTAAACAGGAAGATGGAAGGCCAGCCTGCCGCGCAGTCTGCTACACAGCCGACAGAAGAATATACGAGCGTGTCAGTACCTCATCTGGACCAGGGTTGAACTCGTATCCCACAGCGACACACTTGAAGCCGTAAAAACAAGCTTTCTCATCTTTGACGTAGTCCGACGCCGTTTCCAGTGAGAACAGAATTTCATTTCCTGAAAGTGCAGAGGACGGACAAATAGAAGTTGAAATGAGAGAGACAGGCAGTATCGCAGAGCCCTGTGGATAATCGCTGGTAAATTTACGGCTGCCTGCTGCAGCAGGTGGATCAGTGAAGCATCATTAAGGAGATTAAAGCACATAGGAGAACAATGAACATAAATGAACTGCAACTGGCCGGGCATCGAATGACGTCACAGCTCAATCAGTCCTTATTTATGCTCAAAGTCTCGTACGTCTCTTGGCTTGTGGAATGTGGGGACATATTGTGATGTTATAGTCAAAATAACTCTCATGAGGTTCATCTGCTCAGCCTCTCGTACCTGGCAGTACTAAGACTGTGGTCGGCCAGCCCGTGGAGCCCGAGAACTTCTTGAGCTCGGTCCAGGTGTTGATCGTATCGTGCACCAAAGGTTTGCCGCCGAGGCTGGACAGGTGGAGGGTGCGGCTGGGGATGAGCAGGCGGAGGACATCCTCTGGCTGCGCCGTGCCACACTGCGGATCGAACTCGATGGTGGTCCAGCGGACGCAGTCTGGGAATGACACCTGAGGCGAGGTGATACAGAGCGAGATTAGTTTCAACTGAAATTAGATTTGTGTCTCTTCTGTTCTCAGATTAAATCAGGACGTCTTACCCTGTACTGTGTGACGCCGGCTTGTTTGTACGGGTGGTCACTCTCGATTACTGAGTAGTGGTTTGAGGTGGTGCAAGCTGACAGGCCCTGCTCGGGCTGGTTGCCGGTCGTGCTGTCTGTTGATTGATTGGGATTGAAGGTGGGTGGGGCGTATTTTTGGTTGAGGGCAGAGACGGCAGGTAACAACTCCTGAACGAGCCCAAAGACCTCAACGGCAGCCTGGACGAGGAAGAGGAGGCAATTTTACCACAATGCTACATCAGGGAGAGACACAGATGATGAAGATGAAGGATCCTGGTTTGACCTCTTACCTTAGGCACAGAAGCAGCCACGGGGCCGATGTAGGCCAGGATAAGAGGCAGGAGCATGGAGAAGAGGCTGGAGGAACTTAACAGCTCAGGAATATCATCCACTGGAGATAATAAAGGACATACTGTACGTTAAACACGTTTAATTCAATTCAAGAGTGATAGCTATTATTAATAAGTTTGTTGTGCTTACCATCGACAGCAAAAGCTCTGTGCAGCAGGTCCTTCGCAGCTCTGACCACAGCACTGACCACAGACAGAGCTCTGCTGCAGTTCTTGTCCTCCTCGTTGGCTTTGCTCAGCAGCTGAGACTGGAGGTCTCCGTCGTATTCGCTCCTTCAGCCACAAGAAAAAAAACTCACGTCAGAGAAAAAATACTTCAGAGATGAGATATTACAAAGTGTCAGCTTCGTGTTTTACCTGTAGTAGAGAATCTGTGGGATCTGTCCTCTGGTCTGGTTGGTCCCGTTGCTGCTCAAGCTGCAGGTGCTGAAGGTGAAGGACACACCGTCAGAGCACTGCACCGTGGTCATACCTCCATCGCCGTTAGCCGTCCGGCTGCCGTAGTTTCGTAATCGGACAGCGTACTTTACCCCTTCCTGCAAGAGAATACATTCATCAGTGAGACTGTATGTATAAAGGTTAGAAACCACTTGGGCTTCTTGCAACCACCTAGTCTCTGGCTTACACTAGACCTGGACATCTCCTTCACGTCTCACCTACATTCCTAACTTTGAACCTCAGACGTCCTCAATCTTCACGCCTAGGATCTGAACTATGATCTCATCTTTATATTTAACACCCCAAGTACCAAGTTACTGACCACCTTCAAGGGATACTTCATCCTAAAACACTACATGGATGAACCCACTTTTGGTTTGGAGGTGAGACACCGCCCGCCATGACCACACATCATCTCAGACTGCACAGGACAGCGAGGAAGATCAACAGGAGAGCTCTATAATGTGACGGCACACACAGTGGGGGGAGGGATCCTGAGTGACAAGTGTTGGCCGGTGCATTGCCTTTGGCTCTCTACCCCAAACTGTGTCGCTGTGATAACCACTGCACCTAATTATAACCCCGGGCATGTATTGTTTCTGTGTACCTTGAGTGGCACAGCCTTGTCAAGGCGAATCTCAGCAATATCGCTGGGAGAATCATCAGTGCTGTAGGTGCCCTTCACCAGCTCTAAGGACGTCCACCTGTGAGAATGTGCCGAGTCCCCCGGGTGCTCCGTCTGCGCCTGAAATGAGAGGGAGGAACGTGTTTAAAAAGAAGGTTGAAAACTATCAAATACCACAAAAGAATAAATCTGAATGATCCATGATGACTTACATCATCCGCCAGCACCTCCAGTTCATACTCATGGATGCCCCCTCCGCCGTAGACACAGACGCCCACCAGCACAACGCCCGGCTTGTCCACCGTCAGGCAGATGGCGTCCGGAGAGCCGTTGCCCGTGTTCCAGCTCCGACCCTGGCTCGTTTTGGTGAAACGGTTGGGAGACGCTTTGACGGAGTGCAGCGAGTTCAGCCCATCGACCTGATGACACAAAGACACGATGAGAGATGCGGCCAAACATATCAACCTCGACGCGCCTGAGAGCTAACTCAGCAAATATGAGCAAACGATAAAATCCTGAATAAAAATCGTGCTTTAAAATGTGAGGATCAGCAATGTGAGACAAAAACAGTGCAGAGAAAATGGATGGTCTCTAAAATATACATCATCTGAAATAAACTGAGAATAAAAACATCTTGTGTTGGGCGAAATACAAACTGTTACTATTTATATCAGCCTGCTGACTACAGAGACACAGACACGACTGCAGAGGGACCTCTTCAGGTGCTCTGGGGAGGAAGAGTTGTTTCCCTGACAACAGACTGGGGGGGAGAGACAGTGGTGCCGACAACTGCCATCCAGTCACTATGACAACGGGAGCTTTAAGTCCTGACTGCAGTACATGGGTATGCGTTTGAACAGAGAGAGAGTGATGATAAATTAATGAACAATGTGAGGGAGAGTGACAGATATCTGTCTCACCTGCTTAATGAATCAGCAGTAAAAACATCTTTTCCAACGCATGAAAAGATAGTTTGATAACAATATATGGCACGAGGAAGACGCGCAGCCTCCCTGACAGATCTTATCTACGTCTTAGTTTAGTCAGCTGTCGGTGGGAGTTAAAGTTACCTCGGAGCCGAGGGCCGAGGCGGTGAGCTCCGAGACGATGGAGGCCAGCAGACCACAGGTGTTGGAGACCAGGTGCGGGGAGAACAGCTCGACCTCCTTCCTCAAACTCTTCCTCACCGGCAGCACCACGATCACCAGCATCTTCTCCAGAACCTCCCGGAAACTGGTCATGCCCATCAGGTTCTCCTCCGTCTAATGGGAGTGAAAACGGTCCATCCATCAAAAACACCTCCACCATTTTGATCCCCGATGATGTGCGGGTTCATGACATTGCAAATACTCACGTGGCTTAGTTTCTCCATGTGGGCCACCAGCAGGGGGAAGCGGTGAGCGAGGGCAGAGTCGTTCTCCGTGCTGACTTGTTTGACCAGCGAACGCAGCAGCACTTCCCCGTCGTACGCGATGGGCAGGATGGACGTCAGCTTGACTGAGGTGTTGCACAGAGCGGACATCACGGCCGCCAGCAGACGGCTGCTGGATGTTCGAAAGTTGGCCTCGGCGATGTCCTGAAAAACAGCAAGGGAACACAAGACGTGTCACTACATCACAGATAAATTACAGGGGGAATTATGCCACGGTCTGCTGTTACTGACCTGGTCCAGGCAGTTGAGCAGGTCACAGAGGCATGCCCACTGCAGAGCTGGGGTCGGGTAGAAAGAATGGAAGCAGGCGGTGAAGGTGTTGTGACACTCCTGCAGCACGGCTTCCAGCAGGGTTAAAGGCTGGGACAAGTAGCCCTGGGGGTCGTTGTCCAGCTTGGTCAGGCAGTTGTCCATGCCTTCTGACAGGATCTTCTTCAGCAGGCTGCGCGTCTTTCCCACGCACTCTGCCAGCTTGCTCGACTCCTCCACTACAGCTTTGGTGCTGGCTAGAAATCAAAGAAAAACAATGTGAGACCTTATCAGAAGCTACGCTCTGAATAAAAGAAAGGTTTTACTATTTTACACTACTATTTTATCTGTAGAGGCTTCAATGATTCCTAGGCCACAAACATAGAAATTTTAGAAAACATCGTCATCGCTTATTCTAATACTTTCGAAGCAGCATCAATGTGGATCACTGTGTAACAACGATGTTAACTTCTCTGCATTCCTACCAGCGATGGGGAAGATCTCACAGATGTAGACCCTGAGCAGGCGGAGGCAGCACGTGCCCACGAAGCGCAGCCTCTCCAGGTCCAGCAGGGTGGCCGTGTACTGGAAGCCCTTCAGCCCTCGCAGCTCCTCCACGCCCAAAACCAACGTGGTCCAGCTCCAGTGAAGGATGCTCAGCAGAGACTCAAAACACTCCTACACACACACACACACAAACACAAAAACAAACAAAAAAATCACCTGTCAACGCTCTGGACAGAGAGGAGGTGAAACACTGTTTAAAACACAGAGACGGTACTCACCACTGAGACTGTGCGAGCGAATGAGCGCTTAAGGATGTGGACTGGTTCGCTGGTCTGCTGTTTCCCTTTAGATGCATTGCCATCGTTTGAAGGAAGCCTGATGTTAAAATACAAAGAAGCAATTAAAATCCAATGACCTTATAGAGCAGCCATGTTTTACACAACATTTCACAGATCATGAAAAGAATGTATGTAAAAACCTGTCTGTCGATGTTTATGTTTATTTTAAGGTTCGATTTTATGTTTGAATGAATAAAAAACTTTAATGACAAAAGAAAGAAGCCATTAAAATGATTCGTTTGACAAGATGAAATAAGTTTGCATTGCTGTTAATTAAATGAAGGGAGTCTGACTCACCTGTAAAGAAGCTGAGGTATTTGACCCGCGTTAACATCTGTACCGTTGTTTGACTTCTTGGAGCTCTTGAACTGAAAGACCACACTACAAAACAGAAATTAAAAGGGCTGTGATTAATGCTCATACTCATGAAATGCAACTAAACATATTAATTAATAAATGCATAGAAATATTATCTATATTGAGAAATTGGTTTTACCCGTCATCAGTAGTAATGGTAGCCTGTCCATGTGAGCCGCAGTCACTGCTGGGCCCGGACACTCGAGCCCACGCCACATACCACCAGCCCAGCTGCAGCAGCACCGGCTCATCAAACATCATGGCATATTTCTCCCTAAAATAACAAAAAAAACAACAACATTAACAGCAAATACAGAGATCATAAACTTCAAGAGCTCTCCAAAACATATCGGCAAAGTCAAACTTTACCTGGCGGCGCAGTCGTAAGCCAGCACATCAGTCTCAGCCAACAGATCGCCGTCTGTCTCATGGTCACCGCCGTCAGGTCCAAGCTCAAAGAGCTGCACAACAGGACAAGCGTTAATATACTGTAAACAGCTGTGTATTATCCTCCTCTTGTATCATTTCTAGGGAGTTTATATATACCAATGCAATAATTCAAGCTTCGCATTGATTGTGGTCACACAACTTAATGATTTTCCAATTTTTAAGCTGTGCTCTAATTATTTTTGTGGATTTGTAGCAGAAAACTGAGTAAAATATTCCACCTGACAGTCAAGTGTGACTTTTATTTGGTGCATTTGAGACACCTGAGTAGAAGATGTGCAGCAGCACACGCTACATGATTGAAGTGTGCGCACTGTGGGGCAATGCAAGTGAGTCTGACGGGAAAAGATGCATTCAACAGCGTACCTTGATCTTGGCGGTGTACTCCCCTCGCCCCCCGAAGAGGCCAAGCCCACCGAGCAGGATGTCTGCATCAGCACAGAAGCGGATGGCCTCCACAGAGTGCGCCGAGTAGCCCCAACCCCCACCGTGACCTATAACATCACACACACGCACGATCAATACGGATATGCAACCTACAGAGACGTTGTTTATCCACTTTTAAAATCACTAAAGACAATAAACTGAATATTTATGTTTCAGATTTTCAGCAGCTTTAACTTGAAAAAAGGTCAAATTAAGTTAACTGAAGTTAAAGCTCGAATAATCACAAACCAAACTTATCTCTTCCGGTAACTTCATACATCATTTAACAGGTATCCTGTACAAAGAACCCACTTACTCTCAAAGCGGTTCACCACACTGTAGTCCTCCTTGGAGTAGACCTTCATCACCGCCTGGGTTTCTTCCTCTGCGCTGGCTACACCCATTTTCAGCTCTTGCATGGCTGCCAGAGTATCCAGGCAACCTTAGTGGACAACACAGTATACTTCCTTTTAGTATTTCCTCTTTGATTCCAATTCATAACCTGAGAACGCCTACAAAAACTTCCATCATGCGTTTGATCATACGATCTCACAGCAAATCTGCCTCAGATCAAATTTTTTCCAAGAATTGAAAGAGAACTGATGAGAATGGAAAGCGCCACCCCCGTTTGTGTTGTAGCTTTCATGTACATATTCATAAGACACTAAAATTCAGACATGTTGCTGAAAGGTTGGTGCGAGGGATTACCGAGGATGTGTAGGGCTCCATGAGAGCGGGTGGTGGTTGCATGTGATCCTGAGGGCAATGCAAGCTCTGGACTGAGGATGCTACAGCGAGCCTGCAGATCTGTGGCAGAGGGCATCCTCGCATCGGCTATCACTGCGTTGTAGCACAGCATCTCTCTTGAGGCTGGCAGAAACCTAAAAGCACGGAGAGATAACACAGGGAGGGGGACAGGTTAAACTAAATCCTAAAACCTGGGTTGAATGGTACGCTCTAGTTGCATTTTACTGACCTCCATATGACATCATACACAGGGTCCAGACACAGGCCGAATCCCTGCAGGTCCTCCTGCTCGGAGTCATTGAAGGTCCTGCAGCTTCCATCCATTTTGTTGATAAGCAAAGATTTAAATGGAGGCGGTTCAGACACAGAGGAGGGCACGAGGCCAATGATGTGTTTGCTGGCAAAGATCTCTGAAGTAGCGAGGACATGGGAGTTGATAAGAGCCTCATCGATCCGCAGGAACGTCTGGTCTCCGCTGGCGCCGATCCAGGTGGCCTTTCGTCCGTATTTGGCACCGATGTTGGGCATTGGAGACGGCTTGGCGTTCCAGTAGGGCATATCTAGGATGGGCCGGCCCAGCTGCCCTTTCTGGAAAAACAAGATGTATATTCACTCTCCAGAGCAGTTTGTGGTCAGATACATCGAAACATTTAAAGTAGTCATCTTAACAAGCAGCTGATTGCACATTATAATAACAGGGAGGATGCTTGTCTTACCGAGAAGCTGCCGAATGTAAACACCTGTCCATCCATGAGGAGAACGGCCGTGTGGTTGCTGCCTGCCGTCACCTGTACACTGGGACCTGGAAGGGCCTGCACCAGAGTTGGAGAACCCCTGGCAGGTAGAAATATCTAGTTTAGTACTTTAAAAATGACAAAGTGAAACTCTGGACTCAACAAATGTCGTGCCTGTAATACCCCTGGTCTTGAATGTTGGGTTTTAGTACCTGGAGTTTACGTCTCCGTGTCCAAGCTGCCCGTGTTGGCCGTAACCAAATGTGTAGACATCTCCGTTCTCCATCAGCACCACTGTGAAGCAACAGGTGACTGTTATATTCTCACTCTCTTGACTTCAAAGTTACTGATATATGCCGACGATGCACGAGCAGAAGTAGCCGTGAGGGAAATTAACCTACCCGAGTGGTGAAAGCCGCAGCTGACCTGCACAGCTCTCAGCTCGCAGTCAAATCTCACTGCCCCCGGAGGGTAGGTGGTGATTTTGCTGGCATCCTTCTCTCCGCGCTCGCTGCTACCATCTACGAGGCAAACACTCAAGTCAGCACATTTGAGTAAAGAACAGGGGGGAAGAGAGAGAGAGAAAGAGAGAGAGTGAAGTTTAGCGGCAACTTCAGACCGCAGAGGTGGATGTCTCGCACAGTCCTGGAAAACCGAGCTGGAGGGAAAAGAGGATTCAAAAGAAAACGGAGAGAAGGGGGGAAAAAAGCATGCCGAAATAGAAACAAGGGAACGACACCTCTATGACAGAAAGGCTTTTGGCAACCAGTCCCATTGCAGATGTAGAAGATTGTTTGTTCGGCAAATCTAATTCTCTTTTTAGCATCCGTCTGTGTTCAATCAGGACGTGGAAATCTGGTTTACCCTGAGCCCTGTGTAAGAGGTCACAGTTGTGGTGTGTGTGAGTGGGGAAAAAAGTTGGACAGAGACCCATGCATTACAGTAAATATAATGACTGTCAATACCTTTTTGGACCAGGAACCAGCTTATTGCGGTTCACCTCTGTAACTGAGGCCAGCCGGATGAGACAACAGCTTTAAGTTTCAATACTTGAACTTAAAAAAGGAAAAATGGCTCATGACCAAATGTTTGTGAGGGAGGATTGAAAGTTGAACTTTCAATCACAAAAAAAAAAAAATCAGGAGCACACTTAAAGCTAATTGGGAGGTCACGGATGGAAACACCAGTGTCCGTGAGCGGGAGTAAGCCTTACAGAGAAACCCACTGCTGCTACACTGTGGCATCATTGTTTCCACATGTAACAGTGGAACAACTAAACATGCCACTCGTCCTTAACAGGTCTTATTCAGAAGGAGGTTCACATATTAAATGGACATTTAGCATCAACAAGGGCACAATGCTAGCATGAAAAAAAAAACCCATCATCCACCTGCAGTTCCACTCAAACCTGCACCACCTATCGGAAAGAAAAGCAGCAGCAGCTTAGGCAGGCAGATGTAGATCTGCAGATCTACAGACAGAAGTACCAGCTCTTTATTTGTGCAAGCATCCAGTCATAGTTCAAAGATTTATTTTTTTAAGTTTTATAGTGGCTATTTGTGCGTGATGTTTGATGCTTCAAGTATAATTTGCTCTGAATACAGTAAATGAAGGTGCCATCGTGCGTCCTTCTTGTGATTGGAGGACAGAGGTTTGCCACGACCACAAGCTACGTAGCTGCGGATCAGGAGGACAAAACAAATACAAATACAGGATGACTGTCATTGTCATCGCTGCTAATTCACAAATGTATCTCTGTTGTTCACTGATGTGATAGTTACACGTCACGTTATTTTAAGAGTAATTTCTGATCCATTTGGTTTAAATTTAAAATACACCATGAGGTTGTTTGTCTTTATATTGGAAAATGTAATAAACATATTATATTTTTATAATATTAGAACAATCTGTGTCGTATCTGTCAGCTTTCCGTGCGTCAAAGCTTGCTCTCCCCAGCACTCGCTGTTTGGCCTTGCTTGTAATGCTGCAGTTGTACCCATGAAGTGACATGAGCTGCTACGGGAGTGACGGTAAATCCAGTTAGACAAGACCATCGATTTCTATTTAGGTCTAAACAACAGCAGCAGCAGCAGCAGCAGCAGCAGGCAGAGCAGGCATCCAACTCAGAGAATTAGAACCCAGAAAATAAATTAGTATAACAAATTTCCTATGTTAAAATAATTAACACAACATAAAATGAATTAAATTCAAAAAGGGAACCAGGCTGCTGAGATTGGACCCGGTCTAAAGGTTTCACAGTCATTTCCCCACTGCGAGTCACAGTGAGTCCTTACTGCCAACAGGCTACACTGTTTGTTACCATGAGACCTGGTGACGATACACAAGAGTCCTGCCGTCAAGAGAGTGAGAGAGGAGGTGGGCGGGACAGCCAGATTGGGAGATGAGTCAAAAAAAGGGGGTGTCTCTGCACCCGTTGAGTTAGTGAAGACCGTAGTACCTTTGTGCTTGTCCCGTTTATGCCTTAGTGCCTGAAGGGGTCTTATTCTGGCTAGGGCCTGCTCACGCTGGTTCATAAAAATGGGACCAGGAAAAACAAGGGGGCCTGGGGGAGAAAGAAACTTTCACATGCATGCACAATGCTTACAAATGGGAAAGAACACATAATAATACTACACCACAACAATGCACACACACGCTGAAAAATAATTAAAAAGACACAAGCAAGGGGGAAGTCACCAAGGCACAACACCCAAGCTCACTCAGCACCTGAAAGTTATTCAAAACTAAAAAAAGAGGGATGGACATCGTGTTTGTAGCTATTAGCATTAACCTCCACTCCCACTTTCTCACTCTCCCTGACCCTGTGTTTGATTCTCTGTCATAGAAATCTGAACTTCATAAGTGCAAAAACAAAAACAGTCACATTCTGTTCAGCTCGAATCCGTACCTCTGCCTTCCTCCAGCCTGTGCCGGCGGTTAATCCTCTGCCGTTTCTCCTCCTGACGGATCTGAATGTGCTCCTCGATGTTTACTCCTGGAGGGGGAGGGACAGGCACAGCTGAAAACATAAAAGGCCCCACCAGGTACAGGCAGCCCAGACAGGATGCAGGACGAGGAGGAGGAGGAGGAGGAGGAGGAAGAGGAGGGAAGATGAAGCAGAGCAGAACAAAACAAGACACACATCAATGAATGATGGAGAGACGTGA
The DNA here is from genome assembly GCA_036365135.1 of Miichthys miiuy. Taxonomy (NCBI): domain Eukaryota; kingdom Metazoa; phylum Chordata; class Actinopteri; family Sciaenidae; genus Miichthys; species Miichthys miiuy. The sequence continues at coordinate 2,712,397 of CM071612.1, read as the reverse complement.
TGGAGAAGCAATGACTCTGCACAACACAAGAATAAAAACAAAAAAAGGATGAGCGACGACGAGTGCGCGAAAACACTGCATCCAAGCAGACAACAGACAGCGCGCTGGTGTAGTTGAGGAGGATATACAGCTTTGCACGCATCTCTGCTCGAGACGGTCAGTTATTCTGATCAATTACAGACATCGTTTTAATCAGCAGAACATGAGCGGAGGATGTGATGTAGATATTGTATGAATGACAGAGCGATGCAAGGGGAGGGAACATGAAGTCATGTAAGATGATCAGTTGGCATACCAAGCAGCAAGTCCAGTGGAATCATCTCCTTCACGGCATCGAAGATGCCTCTCTGTCTGGCCTCTTGACCATCCAGCTCCCTGGCGCAGGCCTTGCAACACCCACATGCCGAGCAGCCAGACTCTCCAGACCCACAGCCGCAGATGCTGGTAACAGAGAGATGCAAACACAGACAGAATGTTATATTCCTATAGATCATCGTAGCATCCCAACTAGCTTCCAGTTTTTGTGTCTTCTTACCCTCCTGGTACTCTGTCCGGGCGTCCACTGCTAACACAGCTAGCGCCGTAACCGGTGCAGTCTCCACACACCGTGCAGACCATGCACTGGTCCAGCTTCCACTTGTGCATGCCCGGCTGGCACATCATGCTCTTCTCTTCCTTCTCTTCCAGCTCGTCCTCCAGGTCTTCATCCATGGCCGTGGCCATGCTCTCTACGCCAAACGCTACAACAACAACAACAGCAACAAGCACACACACGCCATCAGATTGAGCGTAGCACAGTATGCAGTATGTTGAAATGTGCGTTTGTTGATCCACGTGCTCACCTTTCCCTGCCTGGCTCATGGATCCAGTGTCTCTGCCACACTGACCCTTGTTATTCACCCGAATGTCCACACTTCACCACTCTTGGTCAGAACACACGTATGGGCCTTACCCATGGCAACCTGAGTTACAAAGTGACCTTTCAGGTCTGTCACCTGGCCTGTGGAGAGAAAAGTAATGATGAAAGTGAATAACATGGCTTCAAACAGATGAATATTTATAGACATATGTTTATTCTGAAAGTCTTTCATCTGTCTCTATCAAAGAAATGTAGACGGTGACATCAAACTATTAAAATATCTCAAAAATTCCCTGAAGTTGAGGATCTGAAATGTCCTAGTTAACTCACAGGTGCTGTCACTGTAAATAGCATCTTTGCCAAACATGTAGAGCTCTCCGTCCTTAGTGACGATGCTGCTGCTGCCGTTGTTACACGCTGTGTACACTGCTGTCTTGGTCTCTAATTTGATCATCTTCTTGGGCTTGTACGGCTTGGGCTGTCTGCGACTTTTAGCTGCAGAGGAAGAAAAAAAACAAAACAGACATCACAGTCAGAATTTGAACTGAGACAGTTTGATTCTGTGTTAAAGTAGATATTTTGCAAATTGTCTTACTGGACTCTCCGTCCTCGCCCTTGCTGGCAGAACCTGTGAAGAACACACTTCCATCTTCGGCCACCAGCAGTGCATGAGATCCATCGTGGCCGACTGAGAACTGAGAGATCTTGGGGGATTTTGTGACGGGCAGTTCCACCCATTTCCCTGCGGACGGGCCGCCCTGCTTTATACCGAGGCTCTGGTACTTTCCTGTGTAGTAAATCTGTGAGGAAGACCAAACACATGCAAAAGATCAGGAATAATAAATAGTTCGCTCATAGCTGTCCTTTTTTTGAGGAGTTGAGGATCTGTAGAAAATCCATTTTGTGGCAAAAAGCTTAGCACTGTAAAAATGTCTGTAGATTTTACGGTGAAAAACTGTCAAATCATGACAGTAAAATACGCCATGAAGTATGACTGTGTTCTCCTGTATATTTCCTGTTATTTTCGTCTTTGTAGTATTTAACCATTCAAATAACAGATACATGTACAAAAGCTGCTGCTGGGGTTGAAAGAATTCTTTGACTCAAATCATCTGACATTGCAAATTATGCAATCACAAACAGCATTGTATGCAGAGAGCACACAGCTTGTAAAACCGTAAACAGCCGGCCTTTGACTCTTATCCTAATATCACATGTCTGGCCTAATGTCGAGCACAAGTGATGAGTGAACTTTGTGGTGAGATACAGGTCAGCTGCTCCTATTTTTACCCATCCAGCCGGTCTGGGTTAGGGTTAATCTGCAGATAAAGTGTGCTGTGAGATTAGGACTCGATACAGACCCAGAAATGTGCAACAGACAACTAACTGCCCTGGACTGCTATCTACAAAAGAAGCACACTGCACTGTACCACACCTATAGTGCACACAACCACACCCTCCACACCCTCAGACAAACTACATAGTTAGCATTCTCCTCTTACTAAGACGGCCTGCATGAAAATGTGAGAAATCTTCCTGAACAAAACAGTGATTGGTCGATTACAAGCGCCCTGCAGTCTGAGACACACTCATAATATCTATGCTGTTTACTCTACAAATACTTACATTCACGTTTGTGTTTCTGCTTTTATATAACTTCATAAACAACAGTAGTTACACTTGCAGTGAGCCCTGGTCTGTTTTCCCCAAAGTGGACGTTACACTACAGGTCAGAGCCACTGCTTAGCTGGGTGAAATACTCTAATCACTTCCAGTTAGTTAAGCACGGGCATCACTTCACAAGCTCAGGGTGCATATAATCACTCACAAGAGTCCAGAGCAGAGTAAACAGTGCAAAGACCACGAGACATCCTGCTGCTTCATTCCGCATTATTTAAAGACAATTTAGCATCAAGGGCCACAAGACGACATGCCTGATCCGAGGAAACAGCTAACTACATACAGATGTCATGAACTAAGGGAATGTTAATTTTATACAATGGGCTTCATGTGGCCACACAGAAGAAAGAAAACATAATTAATTTAGAGCTTTTTATTTCCTTGTTTCAGCTTCTAAAGTGCCCGTCCTGTCAACAGCGAGACAAAAGCTGTTGGAGCTCAGCGGTTGAGTCTGTTCCAGTTTTCATTTTTGTTAAAACGTTTTCGGCACAACGTCAGAGAAGATGTTCACTCTCACCTTTCCTGAGGCAGTTTTCATCAGAGCAAACTCCCTGCCTGCTCCGAGCAGCGCTGCCTCTTCATCAAAGCCCGTACCTGAGAGGGAGAGGACAACACGCTGTTTAGAGCAAAATACACGACGACACAAAAGGTTGGGATGTGTGATTTTTTGACTTTTGAACAAGGTCGGACACATTTGCAGCCTTGTCGGAACACATAACCGTTTTCTCATATGAACTGCGGAGACAGTGTCTGGAGAATCGGGTCAGGACATTGTCCGGAGTTGCCCTTTCACACATGTAGCGCACAAAAAGGAGATTGGCTGCGTCACACGTGTTTTCACCTACTGGAAATACTGTTTGATTTAGGCGAGTGGGTAGAGCGTGCACGAGGCAGGACGTGACGCAAAAAGCACAATGTGGAAATGTGTTTTGTTTACGTGCGGCAGTCGCATGATAGAAACGTCAACAACACGCCCACTGCGAATTCTCTGGACAATGAGCTGCTCAATGGGATATTACACAGACTTTGTGCCATGGCAGGGTAAAGTCTGTTTAATGTCGGGGCAGTGCATTCTTACATATAGCTCCTCCGGGTAATGTCTAGATCTGTTTCGGGTTGCAGTGCATGTGTGAAAGAGGCTCTATAGCATGAAAAGTCCTGGATCTGGTGTGTGTTTGCCTCAAACAGATATTTTAATATCACTTACTGATGATGTGCAGATCCTTCTCGAGGTCAAAGAGAGAGATGCCGCAGGCGTGAAGACATTTCCTTGCCAGCTTTAGCTGCAGTTCCTGCTGCAGGGCCGGGTCTGAGCTCATAGTATAGATCCGCACCACAAAACCATCCTGCAGGAGTCAGGGCCAACAGGAGGAGGAATCGCTGTTAAGTTTCATGACTCAACATTGCTACAGTGTGGAATTTAGAGTCTGTCTAACAGAGTTAGGACACAAGATTTAATGAAAACATATCCAACACTTTATCTGACCGAATGTGATAAAGCCCTCAGAATGAACAGCTGAATAATTTGAGACATGCATTATTTGTTTTTCTGCCTGTGTGTGTTTTAGTACAGTCGTGAATGAGTTAAATCATTACAAACACACACACTCATACCTAAAGTGCTGGATGCAGTTTGGATTAAAACATGGATTATCAACTGTAGCTGCAGTATGTTTGCGTCATCTACGAGGGAGGTGTGGCTTGGAGTTACAAAATCTGTGCATACATATTTTAAGAGTGCTTTTAGCAACTTAAACCCACAACCAATGTCCATTTATCTTACAGCACGAAGGAGACAACACCAAGCCACAATTCTCAATGCAGAGCTCATAACAGATTATGCAACTGTCATAGCTGTCATTTTTGAGGAGAAGATCTATACTACACTGTAAAAAATGTCTGTAGATTTTACAGCTAAAAACCGCTAAACTATGACAGTAAAACACCGTAAAATACGCCATGAACTATGACTGTGTTTTCCTGTATACAGTTATATTTCAAAACCTTGATTTATGGAGCATTTTTAAGGAAAAAAAATAATGTATTATTTTATACTAGAGACTGTCGATTATACAGAAAAACACCGTAATATTTAATGACATATTTTAAAATACTACTCTATTCTGTATAAATTCTCTTAAAATGCCGTATAAATAAAGGTTTTAAAATATGTCTGTTTTACAGTAGAACACCGTAATATTTAATGGCATATTTTACAGTCTTTTACTGTCATGGTTTTGCAGTATTTCATTGTAAAATCTAAAGATGTTTTAAAATATGAAAATAAACATATCCTTTTACCGTCATTTAGAAATGGTTATACCGTATTTTATACTAGAGACTGTTAATTAAACAGGAAAACACTGATGGATATATTTTACGGTCTTTTACTGTCACAGTTTGTCGCCGCAAAACATTTTACAAAACATAACAGATGATGCAACTGCCGGGGACGTGGTTTAGAGGGACGCAACAAGGAAATAACCGAGAGATAACGTGGATATAAAAAATGATGACGGATAGTGTGGGGATGGTCTGGTTTTCACGAACTCATCTCTTGTTCTTTGTGTGGAGCACATCTGCCACTCAAATTATTAAATAAGCGCTCCTCCTAGCCCAGGGTGGGAAATTATCCACCAGCCAACTGCTCGTTAAGTATAAAAATGGCAACCAAAGTAATTATTTAGGCTAGAAGATGATGGTGTTTTCCTCCCTACGTTACCTTCTACCTCTGACTGCCACCTCCTACCTCTTCCCAGCAAACCCTCCATCACCGCACATCTCACTTGGTTTTCCTCGACCGGGGCTGGCTCATTTAAAATTCATGTAGCTTCTGAGGACCCCCACCCGGTACCCGCCTTGATTAGCCTTGAGACTACTATCCGGGAGGAAAGCGAGCTGCGACGGCACACACATACACTTCACATTTCCCCTCCCCCAACACTCACGTTACAGAGTGCTTATGCAGATAACTGCTTGAGAGATTAAGCTCTCTGGAGAATATACCCACATCTGGTGCCACTGCCCTCTCTGCCACGCCCACATATACCCAACACACTCGTACACATATAAACACAGACACAGATACACCCCTCCCTCCTCGCTGTGGCACAGCTGGTGATCAGCTGAGGCCTCTTGAAACTGAGGTTAGGGCCTAAAGAGCAGGAGAAGTGACAGCTGCTTCACCGGGCGGTTCAAGAGGAATAACGGCGCTCGTTTTAACTAACAAAAGATTTGTTTTTTTTATAAAGGCACGCGATAAAAAGGGGCAGAAGTGGTTTGATCGTGCTGCAGAAGGAAAGTGACGACGGACAAAGATGGTCTGCTTTTCCTTCAATAGGAACAACAGCTCACAAACGCTCACAGAGATTATGATTGACTCTATCAGCACATAACTTAACCTCTGTAATGTAGTTCAGGATGAGTCAGTGACTATTCAAGACTTTTTAAAGCTGACAGCCTGCACTGAATTTAGCACTACTACAATCTTATAAGAGCAAAATAAAGTCAGCTTTCTCCACCTTGTTTCCAGCAGAGAAGGGCGGTACAGCTGAGTTTCTTTGCTGGGTTCAATTAAACATGTAGGAAAACCCCTGAAAACACTGAGGATTTCCCCCCTGATGTTGAGCAAATTTAAAAATTCACATTAAAATGTTTCTTTTCTTGAAGAGCCTAAAACCAAAACCAGACCGGGCATGCCTCCGTCACATTGCAGCCACGACTTCAAACCCCACCAGGAGTGTTTCAGAAGCGTTTTGCCCATCGGACTTTGTTACCGGCTCAGATTTGGTTATTTTTCTGATTTGGGTGCTTCTAAATATGTAAATATGCTACATAGTTAAATTGTTGTTGTTTTTATGTTCGGAGGTTTCTGCGTCTGACTTCCTGCCAGCTCGATCTGATCTGTGCAGATTCACGCAGACTGCTTCTGCTGCAAAAATTGTCTCGTATTCTCGGTGGAGTCAAGCTTAGCTTCACTTCTGAAACAGACCGTGGCACTTCTGATGGGGTTCGAAACACTGACTGGAACGGATACGATCAGCTCAGACAGTTGCATCGCATTCGTGCCCGGTGGAATTTGGCCCTAAGATAGATGATGCATGTTATTTTGTGTTGTCATGGCGACGAGGAGCTTTAGCAGCAACGTTAAACTTACGTCTTTGCAGGCTGCGATCTGGTTGATGTACTCTCCGTCTGTGAAGATGATGTTCTGTCCATCTGAATGTTGACCTGCAAAGACAATCAGAGCGACACCCGACATTTTGTTAACTGGAATTTTCATGACTTCATTCCATTTCTGAAACGAGACAAATAAAACTGTTTTCACCTGGCATGGAGACGGTCCCCTCGTGCTCCAGAGTCTCAGGGTTGATCTTGATGGCTGACATCGTGTGGTTACTTGTGTCCCGATACAACAAGTACCCCTTAAAGACACAACACAAACACTGCTGCTGATGGCAAATAACCAACATCTCTGAAGTCACATGAAGGTCAACTCTAAGTTCAAATGTGACCTGAACATTTCTACATACTCACTGAAATGTATGTGAGGAGCATCTTAATGAAAACCTACCTGAGCAAAGCCCAGCCATGACCTCTTCTCTTTTCGATTCCTGATACGAGACGTGGAGTTGTACACGTGGCCCTGTGAGGCGTTCATAACACACGGGTAGACAGTCACAAACACTGGCAAACCTTAACTCAACAGACGACTACAAGCGCTGGCATTCAATATTGGTCATTCATCTATTTATAAGAAGAGAGAGTCGTGGCCGTCTACTGTTAAAACAAAAACTGCTGCTAGCTGCTGGAGATAATCTGGAGATGTGCAGTTATTACTTGACATGCAGCTTTGCGTGCTTCGTACCCTGACAGTGCCACTGTATCCAGAGCCCACTTTGTAGAGCCCGTCCTTGCAGAGCAAGTACAGGAAGGACCCGTCAGTCTGCAGAAGGCAGCGCTCGTCCTCGTCAATGGCCACCTCTTTCAGGACCCACTTGTTCATCAGGGCTGCGCGTTTGATGCCGTTCCCGAACCAATCCTGGATCTGGATCTTTCCCACCAGGACGGCCTGCACGCTCCTCTGTAGTGCGTTCAGTATGGTGGGCACCTGGCGAGATTTAGGGAGGATACGGAGGGTGAGAGATCGCACAACCGCAGACTTGTAATGTGACATAATGAGGTGTGTTTTATGCACCAGGTGGGAAGTGGCTGGCGAGCTTCTTCTTGCTGATCGAGTCAGATTCTCGTATTAGCAGCTGAGACTGTGGTTACTGTACTTGTGCATGTTTTGTTTTCACGCATACACACACTTCTGTGGCAGGTGTAACACACACATCTCTGATCTCACCGTTCACACATAAACAAACACACACAGGCACGTAAACCCACACTTCCCATCAGCCCGTCTGCCGTTGTGATGATTCACAGTGCAGTCGATGCCTAAAAGATGAGCAACCGGGAAAAAACACTCTCACACACACTCACACACACACAGAGCTGCATCTGTGGGGGATAACTGTATGAGGCTATGAAGTCTGCAGCTCTGTTCAAGTGTGGGAGCTTTGTCCGTGTGCAGGTCAAAGGAACATTTTTTATGGTCACAAAGCATGCGAACTAAAGTACGCTGCTAAAAGAGAAAAGAGAGGACAGGCCGGAGATCGAAGCGAACAGAAGACCGGCTAATTGACGCAAGAATGCAGGAAGGCTAACGAAATCAAACGGCAGGATCGGAGTGGCTTGACATTTTCCAAAACTCAATTTGTGCTGTCCAGACACTCCCCCGAGCCTCTCTGCTCAAAAGGAAATATACAGAGGAGCCGGACGTTATTTTACCCTTCGAAAATGCACTAGGAAAAAAGGATCATAAATGGGTACAAATTTTTTGGTGGCGGCTGATCAGAAAACATGACAATAACAATGTTATTCCAGCTTGTGCTTCACCGAGTACAAAGGATCACCTGGCGTTCCTCTACTGAGATAAATATATTCGTTCCGTGTTAAAGAACAGGTGGTCAGCATGAAGATCTGATCCGTCGTTATATGTGCCAGGAGAAGCCCGGCATGTGTGGACAGGCTGATATTTATCAGGTATTTTCATATCAATGGCAGAAATGCAAAATAAAAGGTGGAGAACACGGTCGTACTGCTGCATTTGAATTTCTGGTTCGTTACCTGTATCGTCTGGCAGGCGTGGCTGCCGTTGTTGGTGAGGATGGCGGAGACGGCCTGCAGGATTTTGCCGGTGTCGCCCCAGGCCACCACCAGGCTGAAGAGGCAGGCGCAGGACAGAGCGGTGATGGCCTGTCCTGTCGGGTCGTTGGGCCCTGTGCTCCGGACTGTCGTCTCCAACAACAACTGGAATAGAGACTCTGAGCGAGTGTACAAGTGGTAGACATTTATGTTAAGAGATTATTAGGTGCAATAACATATTTTAAGCTACACATTTGGACTGTACACATGCACCTATTAAAACCGCACACTTGTATTCTCAGCCTTACCTAGCACATCGGGAGGCTCGGTCTGAAAGCCCTCAGGCTGTTGTCCCTGCAGCATGTCCAACAAAGCCTGCAGGCTCCGCAGGCACAGCGAGGGGTGAGAAAACCGAGTCTCTTTTATCAGCTCAAATACCCCGCACAGGCCGATGCCAATGATCTGCACACACACACACACACACACACAGAAAGAATCACATTTCTGTGAGCTAATGAACACCATGCTGTCAAACCACAGTCCAATTCTAGTCGGACTAGCAGTGATACCCCTTTACACAGCACTGACGCTGCACAAAGATGCAAGCTTTAAAAACACTCTGTTGGTTTACATTTAATTGTCGTGTTAATAATGTTGATGAGCAGACTTGGAGTTGATGTTTTCTCATCATCCTACAGTCAAATCAACCTACATTCTGCTGGAGGCTCATAGTATGTACAGTTACTACTGCTTCAACATCCACTATTAACATTTTGAATAATGACGGAGCACTCGAGTGCACGGAGAAGCAGAGGCAGGAGTTTGGCCTAGAAAAGGATGCAGCTCGCTTGTTAGTGAATCAAATAATGCTTTAATGTTCCTTCTTGTCTCAGTGAAGAACTCGTTATGTAACAATGAAATAAAAAGAAGCATCAGTGAGTAAGTCGTAAAATAAGCAGAACAGATCAAACGGCGGATTAAATGATGCCGATTGGAAACGATAAAACAAGATATGTACGATACTGTGCATGAAAAACTGAATATAGATGAACAGGTTAAGCTCGTTAGATCAATTCACGTGACGTAAAAAAACTTTGTTGGGGATTTTCCATCAATAAAAGCCTTCAGTGCTGTTTGTTTCTCTTGAAATACTCTCCAGTGCTGATATAACTTTTATACCATGTACTACCTCCAAGTACCATGACCCTGATCAGCTGCAGCGGTTCACACAGGAGGCAGTTTTATTCCTATCATGAATATCACGGTGGGATGTGGCGTTGGGGCGGCAGTAGCTCAGTCCGCAGGGACTTGGCCGGTTCAAGTCCAGTATGGACCAAAGTATGGAAGGTGGACTGGTAGCTGGAGAGGTGCCAGCTCACCTCCTGGGCACTGCCGAGGTGCCCTTGAACAAGGCACCGAACCCCCCCAACTGTCTTCAGAGCGCCGCTCTGGGTGGCTGCCCATCACTCCACCATCTCTCCACATTTGCATGTCTATGAGACATCCTTTGTGTGTGCGTGTGTGGTTGAATTTCCAGTAAAGGTGCATGTAAAAAAAAAAAAATGAAAATGTTCCCCTCGAGGGATCAATAAAGTTTCTGTTCTAGAAAAGTGTTACTCCTGATCAGCAGTGTGATTGTAGTCTTTTTGAAACTTTAATTTTATCTCCGCTTATTATCTCAAATCACATTTTAGTTCATAACTAATCGTGGATGTATTTGTGCACTACATAAATCAACGTGACGACGTATCAGGTTGATATTGAAACAAAATATTTCAGAAAATGCTAAACTTATTTTAAATAACATTCCAGTGAGTTTAATTTCATTCAAACTGTTGTCGATGTGTTTTTAAATAATTTCATTTAGTATCAGTAAAGGAAGGTCACGAATCACTCGTCTCGTAGCTTGAAGCTCGAAGCTGATTCTCGTGTGATCTCCACACACAGTAAGCCATTTATGGCGCAGAACCTCAAATAAACCTTTGACGCGCTGCCTCAGATGTTTTGGTGATTGTTGGTTTCCCTTATTTTATGTTATTCTACAGAACAGCAATAGGTGCACATGTCCAGGTGCATATTAGTGAGACTTCACCTGAATACAAAGTAAACCAACCAAACCAGTCGACTGTGTTTACAGACGGTGAATTGGAAGATTGTTGTCATTACAGATTAAATATTAATTTTATTCCCCAACGAGAAATAGTTCACATTTCAAATAAAAACCCACAGCTTTGATACAGACTAATAAAGATACAGAGGCTGTAATCCTCCCAGGATGGATGTTTCAAACCTGACTCCAATTATCACAACAGTAAAAAAAGATGAGCCCACGGAGAAAAAGGATTGTGGCATCCCTACGATAAAGAGCACAGGCTACGTCTCTCGCCTTGATGCCACCACATGAGCAGTGGATACCACCTCCTCCGTGTTCCCGGTTCATACCTTTGGCAGCTTCACGGCCGGCTCGCGGTACTCTTCCTCCTCCTCGCTGTCCGAGTCGCCGCTCTGCACCGAGCTCCGGGAAGCCAGCGCCAGGGAGGCCTCTCTCTGCTGCCAGTCCAGCACACAGTGCCGCACGTTGCAGTAGACGTTGAACGCGGATGGGTTGCTATGCAGCTTGATGTCCGGCACGCAGAGGGCTCCATCTAGACTCTCGGCCTGCAGGGAGGGGGAAAAACAGAGAGCGGTGAGTGTTTTCGGCAAGGTCAGCAAAACCTCTTCTTGGTGGGCACGAGTATATCACTTGGTGCATCGATACACTACGCCACAGTTTGTTTGATTACAAAGAGTTAGACTTCAGTGGCCACTTGGTCTGGACCAAAGTGGAAAGTGACGTACTGCAGCGTCTGTTATCGCTGCCAGGAGTTGTAAACATTATATCCCACCGACAGCCCGCTCATTCATTCATTCATTCACTCATTCATTTTAGGTTTACGTCTCTCAACTCATGCGGTTGCTTAAGGAGGGAATTTTTAGAGCACATCCATTAATGACACACCTAACCAAAACAAGTCCCTGCTGACTACGATAAGTGGGCTAATTTCTCATCCTGCGTTAGGAGGGAAATCACGTCTGAGAGGTAAAGGCTCTCAAATCTAAACCCGAGGGGACTCCGGGCAGATGTTGGCCGTTACTTGAAACCAAATTATAATCACTGCATCAGGCCGAGAGGGTAAAGCTTTTGTATAGACATACAGTCTTTACGCAATCAGTTCTGTCATTGTCCTCAGGTCCAAGTCAGTGACATGACTGTGACATGAAACGACTCCACCTTCTGCTTTGACTCCTCGTGAAGCTCACTTTTGTACACACTGAGCTTAGCAAGTGTTTTCCCATTTCAAGACCAGCTTAACACGGTTACAAAATGGCTTACATAACCAAAAGAGACATTTTTTCAAGTTACACTTGAACACAGCATCGACATGTCATCAGCTTCTGGCTCATCAGCTGACAGTTGCTTGTTTACACGTCAGGCATTTCATTTGGAGTCACCTGACAAACACGGGTCCAATATTCACCGTCTTTTATCTTAAAAATATCTGGTTTATGTTACTTTCTCTTCCCACATGAGCTGCGACGTAACACCACTAAATTTTACAGAGCAGCTAACAATAAAGCTCAGAGTGGCGCTGAACATTCAGGCGATAACTCTCTATACACTACGAGCGAGTTAAAGACACTTTAATGGTCATTTCGGGGGTTTTAGTTAGCGGTGTTATGTTGTCTTAGTTTTTATGTAAATGAGGCAGATAAGCCAAGAGGGAAAACCTCTAATAAAATCATTGCAGCGGCGCTTAAACACAAACGATCACTATGATTAGTGAGACGGCACTCTACAGAGAAACTTGATAAGCTAACTAACTGATACGCTTCCTCCGTCCCAGGCATTTTTTAACTAACAGCCCGCGAGGCAACCTCTAGAGAAATCCTATTGATCGACTGTGCCTCTCTCTTGCAGTGTTGCGCTTTTGGCATCACAATCACAGAGGGTGATGTCATCTATTTGGGGAGAGAGGTCATTCATTCTCAGCTCAAACCAGCGGGGAGGATATTCGCTGCGCTCTCATCTCAACAGTGCCGTGACTACTGCTCTCCTGTCTTACTGCTGGAGTAACAAAGTACCTGTCCAACCTTTCACAAAAAAAGGGAAATATCGCCTGGAAAGAGCACTTAGGAAGATTTAAAACTGACATATGATATGATAACCCAAACTTATAAAGCAAGGGAGAGGAAAAGGGTTTGTTGGGAGGTGACAGGAAAACAAAAGAGTGTGTCCAAGCTGAGCACTGCTGGTTGATTTGTCTAATATACTAAATATGCATGTAATATTTGACTGTCTCCATTTCTAGTTTATTTCACCAGATATTCACGAGATCAACCAAAATCTGAACCACACACCAACACCAGACCACTTTTTAATCTAATCGTCTGGTGCTGCTGTTATTATCATCCAGATATCCTGACTTTTAGATCTTGCCTCGCTTGCGTACGCCTCCACTTTGTCTGCGATTGATTGTCTCCGACTATGGCTGTAGGATCAGCAATTTCAGACACGTCACGCTACATCTGATTGGTTGCATCTCGCAAACGGAACAGCTGAAACGTCGGCCTTCACATGTTTGACTGACAGCTCCGAAAAAGTGACCTCCGAGCCATGTCGCGACACACATGAGGGAAAGACACAAACACAAAACATGCTGCTGATGTTTTGAGGGTTTCTTCCTCTCACCAACCCGTAACACAAACACAACACACTGCTGCTGCTCATCTCAGGGCTTTTCTTGCATTGCTGTGTGCAGCACTTCTCTGCTGATTTAATGGGCATCTAAAAGCTTTGGAGAAAGCTGCCACAGAGCTCCTAACCACACCGGACAGATACAGCTATTCCGGATCGCTGCCTTTGTGGAAAAAAAAAAAAAAGGATAGAAGTTGTGTTTTCCAAAGCAGCAGAGACTCAAGTGATTGTTAGTCAGATGAGTACATGTACCACAGGAGAGTATTAAAATCCTGACTATTGATCAGATAATCCACAGTTACACGTAAATCCTCTTCTAAACATCGAATGAAAAGTCAGTCAAAGCATGTCGACTGTGTTTTCCTGTCCAGGTAACTTCTGGCTACTATCTTTGTTTGCTGAAACAGAGGCGGCACAACAAGTTAAAAGATCTTTGGTAATCACGCAGCAGATGGAGAATATGTTTCATCCAGACGATTAAAGGAGTCCTCGAGGTTTCTAGAAATACCTTCAGATCAACATCCGTAGCTTTTGCAAACTATCACTACGGATTTATTTTTTCAGAGCTCTGTCAGGGTTCACGCTCTTCATTTTCCAGGACCTTTCCCAGGATTTTTTCAGACTTAACAGGACAGCACTTGCTCGGTCGTAGAACGGTCACATAATTCATTTAGCAGCAGGCCTCGTATTGACACGTTTAACCCCTTCTTTCTTGATGATACAGCGTGTTTGTGATGAAGTGGTTGGACGGCTACATCTATCACTGTTCACCGTACAATAAGGTGGTCTGGCCTTGTTAGATGTGATCAGCACTGGTATGTTTTTTTTAGCTTTAGAAGAGCTACCTAACCAACTAGTGGTAGCTCTTCCACCTCCAGGCTAATCTCAATCAGCAAAGACGTGGATCATCGGTTCAAACAAGCCATCTGTAACCACATTAACCTGTCAATCAAAGCGTCCACGCTCTTAATCCTGCATAACTTTAAGCCTTAATATAATCTGAACAGGTGAGTTGTATATAAATTCACCCTCAGTACAGTTGTCATGAACGGGGAAATTAGCTACAGAGACCAAAACTGTGTTTTGTACCAGGCTGTAAACATGTTTATTTCTGCTGTGAAGTTGGACATTTGAACATGGGGACACCACACAGCTTTACCCAACCAACAATCTTCAAACAAACACACATCTAGGTTTACATACTTACTCCTTTGATTATTATTAGATTATTTCCAAGATATTTGGTCCTTTTAATCAATTTCTGGATGTTTCAATGACTGGAAAACTAGCTTCTACCTTTTCCAGGTTTTTCAGGTTTTCCACCTGAACCCTGAACCCTGTAGCTAATTCATGAGAGGCACAAACTGGGCCTTTTAAGGATGGAAAATAATTGTGATTTGATAAGTAGAAAGCAACACACACACACACACACACCACTTTCTTGGTCTCTTTTGTGATGCAGGGAATCAAACACTCGTCACCTCTGCATCGATTCATTAAAAGTCAACATGTCGGTCACGTTTCAGGACCTTTCTCAAGACGTATCAAACAAAGTGATACCTCGTAACTGTATGACAGCTCACAGCTGTGTTGGAGGTGTGTGCCGTGATCACGTACAGCAGCTTGTTCACACAAGATGCACGATGCTACCAATAAGGAAACACATCCATACAAAACACGGCAAAGTCCACTGTGACTAAACATTTCATATAAAGCGAGGCACATCAGCAAGCAGTGGAGGATTCCCAGGATTCAAGGTTTCAAGGTTTCAAGGTTGAAGACGCCAACGGCATGAAATAATAATACTTATTGTATTATTGATGTACTTGTTTCTGCCAATCTTGAACTCAAATTTGAAAAAGAAAAGTCAGAGAGGTGCGCCGCTGCTGTCGAGTAGATTTTATAGATTATATAGACGTTACATCATTTGATGTTATTCTATTGAATGTATAACTCTGCACAATTTCGCCGCCGTTATAATTATAGTTTTTGAGAAAGAGACACATCTGCCTCGCGCACAAGACGTTACATCACCATCACCGTCCTAATTAGCCTGATGAGTGTTTATGCTGTCTTTTGTTCGGTCTCCACTTTCACATGTTGATAAGCACAGCAGGCAGACAAAAGAAGAAGAAGAGTCGCCCTCTTGTCTCTCACTCTTGTCCAACTATGTCAGCGCGAGAGGCTTGACAGAGAGTGAGCGCAACACACACACACACACACACAACACAGTACGTGTAACTGCCAACGTTATTATACCTGCCTGTCAGCCGGGGCTAGTATCTACTGTCTGTACAGCGGATCGACTCACTGAACAAGTCGAGCTGAAGAGAACAGAGCTGACTCGCCCACTGTACATTGAATTTTTCTTGTCTGGGATAGTTTTGAAGTGAAAGATGACCCTCTGTTCTTCTCTGCTACTTTCACATTTATCTCTTGCGCCTTCGCAAGAGATAGTTGCTGGAAAAATAAAAAAACTGTGTAGTAAGTATAATAAAGTTAAATCCAGACGACAATTAACAATATTACAGAGCGAGCAACGGGAAGAAAAAAAAAACAGCAACGAGGTGAGTCAACATAATCTGACAGGATTATATCTGTTGTCAAAACTTGAGGATCATTTTAGTTTAAACAAAAAAAACACACACAACCACATCCACTGATACGGACTACGTATCCCCTCTTCTTTGGATGAAGGAGATGGAGGCAGGCGAGTGTTGCCATGGAGACGTGGAACACATTAGGTCGCTCGGCAACAGGCCATCATGCACAAGCCAGAGCCAGAGCCAGAGCCACTCCCCGTGCGTCTCACATTGTGCCCATCCACCTCTCCCGGCTTCGTGGATGGATGGATGGATCATAATCATGTTTCTGCCAACAACCGTCAGGACAGCAGAGAATCTAACCTCATCTTTAACCTCGTCCTCGATCTGTACTGAGTCAAAGCAGCTAGAAGGACGTAGCGGTGCATACCGAAGGCTGTGACAGTTCAATTAAAACTTACAATGCAAAAACACACTGCATGAAAATATTTAATTATATCTATGAAATGTGTTGAGCAGCGCTGAGAGTGTCTACTTGTGATTTAACGAACCTTGTGGTGTTATTTATCGAGAGGCATAAATAAATATATATTGTTATGGTATAAAAACAACCATCCTACATCGAAGCCTTACATATCTATTCATCATATCCAGGTATAAATACAGCAGGACATAGAATAATTGTGTGATTTGTCTCTTACCTTTGTTCTTGATTTGACTTTTGACTTGACCTTCTGTCGCCTTTTCAGTTTCTTCTTACTCAAAGCCTTCTTCCCCCTGAAAGAACACAGCGATCACTCAGTATTGCAAAATATACAGAAGGCTTAGGCAACACTCGAACAGGCAGCATAACATTTAAGATCACAAGCTTTATTATAAATGTGATGATGATGTGAGAAAAAAGGAAGGAAACCTCCCCCACGTGAAGCCAGGCATGATGTGGTTTGTTTTGAATCCGTTCCTGCGTCTTTATTAGTAACCTAAATTTTAACTTTTGACAGACTACACGTTCTTTGAGGGGCCGTAGACTTTCAGAGGTGTAGCGGTCGTCACCTGAACCGGTGTTAAACATCCTGATGGAGCTCCATAACCGGCAGAAGTTTGAAATCTGTGTTTCTGGATTTTAAAACTTAAACAAATCAGGATGCCAGCGCAGAGTGCCAGAGAGCACAAACATAATTACTACTACTAAAAACAGAAAGGCGGTGCATGAATTAGTAAACATTATTACTCACGCACTTTAAATCTGCTGTTTTAAAAGTGTTGATGTAATAATTCTGTACATTTATAGCTCGACACGCCTAAATTCTTCTTATTATTTATGAATTATGGGAGTGGTATCCAGATGGTGTCACTGAATATTGATTTCTAAGAGCTTGTAAGCATAAAAAAAGTGAGAATATGAGAAGACTTTTATATGATATTATATTTATATGTTTTCATTTAATTATAGTTATATTATTGTTGCTGTTTTTGTTTGTTGTGTTTGTTTTTGTATTGTCTGTTGACAGTTGTTGTATGTCTGTGTCTATGTCTGTATGTCCATCCATTTTCTGTAACCGCTTCTCCTCATCAGGGTCATGCTGGTGGGGGGGCTGGAGCCTATCCCAGCTGGGGCGGGGTACACCATGGACAAGTCGACAGCTCACACAGAGTCACCGATTAACCTGTTCAAGTTCATGTCTTTGGACTGTGGGAGGAAACTCCACACAGAAAGGCCTCAGCTGAGGTTCAAACCAGGAACCTTCTTGATATTTGGATATGTACAGCTGACACACTGACTCATTCTCTGACTGTAGATTGCACAAGTTTACTGCACAGAAGTATATTACATACACGGATAGAACAATATGTCCTTTTCATCCCTTAAACTCTGATTCTATTTATACCGTGATAATACACTTTATTTTATCTACTTTGTGTCTATTTGTACATAGTGTATGTCTGCATTGTTGTGTTTTGTAATTTTAATTTATATTAAATATATTTGTAGGATATGGAAAATGCTGAAAGAGCCATATTGGTATTTGAACAACTCTTTAAGCAGGACATTGCTCTCCTTGAAAGACAGCTCCTTACTGAAAATGGATCCAATCCTCGACCAAGATATCCTGACAGTGTGAGGAAGAATAATCAGATCAAGACCTATCAACAAACTTTGTCTCCTGAAGTCTGAAGAACAGATCAAAAATGGACATTTTTGTTAGTATGTAAAAAGGATATATGTATTTAAAACTGGCTGAATTATTGGTAATTGCTACATTTAAGATTTTAGGGGCTGGAATGTTGGAGCCATTTTTTTAGAATTTATATCTAGTATGGGACATCTAAGTTATGGTTTAAGTATCATAAAGAATAGTCACTTGGATTTATTAATTATGTATTTATTAAGCTGTTCTGATTAACTCAGACTTCTGTCAGCTGTGTAAGGACAGACTGACACAAGCTAGTGTTGTTCATTTTGTTTTAAAAAGGTCCAGTGTGCAGAATTTAGTTGCATCCAGTGGTCTAATCGTTGCATTGCGATCTCCTCACATCACCCTCACCTTCCTAGCGTAAAGCAGAAACAACAACACGTTAAAGTATCCTGTGTGGAGTCAGTATTTAGTTTGTCTGTTCTGGGCTACCGTAGAAACAGTGTTTCAACATGACGGCCTCCATGAAAGAGGACCCGCTCCCAATGTAGATATAAAAGGAGACTTTTAAAGTAACAAAACAAAAATAGGTGACTATACATGCATGAAAACATAGTTATGAATATTGTAGTCCATGTCTGCCTTATTCTGAAAATAAAGTCCCCAAATCTTACACACTGCACCTTTAAAACATCTTTCTATCTATATATCTATTGTTTATAACAACAGGATGTAAATAAACAAATCCAGGACAGGACATGATGCATGAAACAGGCAAAGAAAACAGAGCCAGGTGTGGGCTAAGATTCAAAACAACATGACAGGTGTGTGTGAATTTAGGAGTTGGTGCATGTCACATGTATGTGTGCATGCATGCTCCAGGGGGGCAGAATAACAGCTGAGTTTGTGGAGGGGTAGAGATGCTGCGTACATCCATCCGAGCTACAACCTGACTGACTGACTTACAATGACGTAACTGTATTACCCGCTTATGAGTTCATCCAACCTAACACATCCTCCTCACTCACTCACTCACTCATGCATGCATGTCTGACGGGTTTTAGCACACATATGTACCAAAAATAAGGGAGTGATAATCTGGGTTTATTATGGTGGTTGTCTGTAGCACGTCTACTGATAAATAAATCCCCGATTTACGTGAAAGGTAACCCGGTTAAGGGAAACGTCAGTTAACGTTAGAGCTAGCTATCGAAAAAAAAAAAAAAAAAAACAAGTGACGCCGTTTGGGCCTAAATATACACAACCCGTTACGTCAAATTATATTAAAATACTGACGTTAAATAACGTGAAATATGTTCACAAGCAAAACAGGGAATGTTTAATAATGTTAAATAATAATATAAAGGTGTTACAAGAGCTGTACGTTTGTTTACGTTGACCAACTGCTGTCATGACAGTTAGCCAGCTTAGCTTAGCTTGTTTTGGGGAGCTAACGCCGCCGCTAGTGCAACTTTCCCCCCCTCCTCCTCCTCCTCCTCTCACCGAGTAGTTATTTTATTTAAGTGACACATAATGTGTACATCAACACCACCCAAAAAGTGTGCAAAGCACCAACACTCTCCCACAAAAGGTGGAGGAGAAGGAGGAGGGAGGTGAACTAACGTTAGCTTAGCTTAGCTCAGTTGAGCTAGGGAAGTCGAAGCCCCCCCCCAAAAAATGCTACCTAGCAGAGAGGGCGCACAAATTACTTGAGTTAATTGCCACTTTGTTTGTAGTTGAAGCATTGACTCGTGTGGCAACAGTGCAACTAGCTCAATTGCTGTAAATATCAACCAACTTTTAGGTGTAGCTGATGTTGTTGCCCGACGTGCCGCTAAGCAAGGGGTTAATGTGTAGCTTAGCACGGTTAGCACCCACAAATGACAGCCAGCTATGATATCTGTATTTTCCACGTTAGCCACTCACCTTCCTTGATTTATCCCCTGCTCTTTATCGTTGATGGCGGTGGTGTAAATCCGCCTGTATCTTTCGGCCAGAGCTCGCCCTGAGAGTAAAAGCTGGTACCGAGTCCGACAGTCCGACTGGGCTCCGGGTGTCGGACAGGAACCCATCCCCGAACCGATGGTGGAGAGCTCGGCTCCTGCTCCAGAAATGACCCTGACACCCAGCCCCATCGACGGCGATGAGGAGGGCAGAATCCCTCCACCACCAGCACCACCAGCACCGGTAGCGGCGGCCGCTGCCGCAGCAGCAGCACACATCATCGTTTTGGAGAACAATGCATATATATCACACAAAAGATATCACAGCTAGATGATATCTAAGTCATTAAATCCACCGCATGTCACATTATGTGTCCATCCCGGGTTGCAGAAATAGCACAAACATCCACGGTTATCCCCCCCCTCTCCACCACCACTACTCCTCCTCCGCCTCTTCCAGTTAATATACGCGCAAATTGTAGCCAATCTGGTGGTGGTGGTGGTGGTGGTGCAACTACAGCGTAGTCTTCCGATCCAGGCACAAGCGTCAACACGGTGCTCCCTTTTGCAAAATATTATATATATATATATATAAATCTTCTCAAGCCATAACAATTTCTTGTGAAATTGCAGAAGCGTCACTGTACATTTCCGAGAAGACCCTCGTCGTGTTTCGGTTTCATTCGTTCCTTGAATATTTCTTGACCCCAGAGAGGCAGCACCCTCAGTTGGGCTGCCATCTTAGCTGCTCCATCATCATCATCATCATCATCCTCATCCCTCCCCTCCCTTGGCTGAGTCTTGCGTCGTCGCTAGCATGCCGGGATATTTTCATACGACTAATGCAATCATTAGATTTATTTCAACAATCATTTGTTTATTTTTTTTTTTAGCATGCATTTTAATGCATGCATATGAAAAGATATGATGCACACGCAGGCTGCTCTATAATCTGGACATTTAATTATGAGTAGATCCAGGGCCCCTCCCAGTTTGATCTAAAATTGGCACACTGAGATACTTTTAAAAGCTCCTGTTTTGACCTTTGCATTATGTTAACATATAATAATTCAGGATATCTTCTTTACTACTATTCCATAACATTCAGTTGCACTGTTTTTTTGAACATTTTGCACCATAAATGCGACTTTTATTCTATTTCTGCAGCCTGATTTAACTGTATATTGTTTTATCTCTATTTTTAGTTGTAATTCTTATTTTTATAAACAATTTTATTGATATTTTATTGCTTTTATATATTTTTTATTTGTAAAAAAATCTTTGCACATGTTTAATTTCCTTAATTTGAATTCAAATTTATCTTATAGGTAATAATTTTAATGCGTATTTACTACTTTTACATCCCGTGCTGCTACTGAATCTATCTATCTATCTATCTATCTATCTATCTATCTATCTATCTATCTATCTATCTATCTATCTATCTATCTATCTATCTATCTATCTATCTATCTATCTGTCTATAAAGAGCAGCTGGGATAAGTGTTTGTAATGTACTTCTCTGCAGTGCAAATGTGCATCTCAAATTTTAAATAGCTCATTAGTATGCACAAGAATTGCAGCCTTTGATTAAATCTTAGTAGAACAGTCGTCTTCTTCGCTGAGGTTTATTTATCTACAGCAAAAGATGCCCCTTTTCTATGAAAATAGATGATGTGGCTTGCACTTAGATGCACTATATGTTTATTTATACTTAAACATCTAATTGCGAGGGAGTGCTGAAGTACCTCAGTAATAATACATCAATATAGTTGCACATCTTTTCACCTTCTGACAGGGGCAAGGGTGCAGGAGGAAGAGGAGGAGGAGGAAGAGGAGGAGGTAGGAATGCTGCAGGGGGATAACTGTGGGAGACACTGTGTGTGTGTGTTTGTGTGCGCGCGCGTGTGTGTTTTTGTAACATCATTCGAAATGGCAGCCAAAGGCCGCAAACACTGCAATGCAAAGGTGGACACAGAAAACAAACACAGATAGATATGTATGTAATATGTCGCTCATATGTCTGCCTGGCTGAGTACAGGAATGTGATCCAAACATGCTGAATCTCCCTTATGCCAAAAGATGATACAAATGTATGTATGTGTTGATGTTGGTGTGTTTATGTATAGAGAGAAAGAGATAGAGGGGGGAGAAACAGAGAGAGAGGGAGAGATTCACACCGGCTCTAGTGGTGCTTTATTGGCTGTGAGGCATTGCAATGGCCCAATGACAAGAGAGGGGTCGGTCTACAGTCTCTTCTCATAGCAACCCAGGAAGCATTCAGAGATTATCATGCACAGTATCAGAGTGTCAACATGTATCAGAGTTGACAACCGACTGAGGAAGAATTTATTGACATGACACGTAAGGAAAGGAGGATTTCAGTGTTGGAATCGAGGAGCAGCAGCTCAGTCGAAGTGTGTTGCAAAAGTCTGGATCACAAACTGCTGACGTTGTTGGTGGACTTTAGGTAGAAGGTTATAAAAAAAAAGAGTATGCTTAGGCAGAGGCTGCTCATTTAACCCCTTGGTTGTCTCAGCTCTGTCCTGTTAGGACACATAGAGGCAGGAATAGGGGTGTGAGGATATGTAGGCCGTGATGAAAAGTGTAACAGGCGTGAGCTGAACTGGCCTGAGAAGAGAAATCTAGTTGTGTGTGTGTGTGTGTGTGTGTGTGTATACACACACATCCAGGAACTGGGGTTTGAGTTTTATAGATAGAGGCGCTGGCATGATATGAAAGTGTGTCAATGTCATCAGTCGTCCTGACACGATACTTCTTAATTCATTCATAACTGAGGGCAGAGTCATTGTGTCAGTTTGTATTTCTCTGTGGACCTGAAACACACACACACACACACACACACACACACAAGCTGTTGTGTCTTGACTTTCACGTCTCTTTCAGGTTACACTCATTTCTTCAGCTTCTTTTGACTAACTGAGAGTAAAAAAAAGAAAAGATCAGGACGTTTACTGCCGTGAGCAACTCGTCTTATTTATTTATTTTAATAGAGTTGCACAACCAGTATTGTAGTTTCCGTCATTAAAACTCTATCGCCACCCAGTGTTAGTCATTACCACTGGAATTTATGCATCCAGAAAGTGGGCAGGGGATTATTGATGACTGCAGGAATTCATTATGTGTTATTTAATTATGAATTAAGGATGTCAAAAAAGCTACATCTGAGCTTGATTGCTGTTATTTTGAATCAGAATCACTTTAATCGGCCAGGTGTGTGTGCACATACAAGGTTTATAGACATACTGTAAGTACAGTTAAAAACAAGGAACTTGACAGCTAAACGCAAACATTAAAAACTATTAAAAAGTATCAGACACATTCCTCTTTTTTATTCTTATCTATACACATCAGGTTAATTGTGGTTTCATTTTCACTGTGATATGCTCGGAAGAGACTGATCAATAAAGTTTAGAGAAGAAGGAATAAATCACATTGTCACAATCATTTCATGAGAACAGCGTATATATATATATATATAAATATAAATATGTGTATCCAAAAACAACAATAACATTTGTACACTGATTAAAAACTGGTGCAGAGTGCAATGATGGACTAAATCTGGTTTCTACAACCGGTTGAGTTATGTACATGAGGTAGGTTGATATGACAGCATATACAGTATCACAGCAGAGTATACTGAATGTAAACAGTGAGGATAAATCATAATTCACAAGGTTATTGTAATGTTATTGACCCTGTATGTCCTGTGTCTTTTAAATGTGATATCCAGCCGCGCCGATAACAGATTCATCTTTCTGATAAAAATGAGCCTCGTTCTGATGATACTCGTGTTTTAATCACCCCAGAGATGAATGCATTCTTTTCATACCGTCACTGTGACGGGGAGAGGTTCACCGCTCGGTAAGCGTGTTGTCACACCCCGGAGTGCTATGCACCTTTTTCATACCTTTGCCCCTCCAAAACGTGGCACTCCCAGTGATGTCGCTCACGGTCACAGACAAGATGACTTTTACAGTTAAGGTTGTTATTGTCACTCAAGTTTTATGTGAACTTGTAATGATTTAGACTCTCATCTTAATGTTTAAGTTACTTTATGACTGGATGGTGAAGGAGTGAGTGCTCATCTCAGGATATTTTGAGATTTATTAGACCACAGCTAGTGATGATTAATCCTGATTAAGAGGTTACAACCATTAAGTGCAAAGTCCTCTGTCAGCCAGGCGCTGCATTAAAAAGTCAACAGGATTTTAATACATAGTACAATGCAAGATAATACTTTGGAGTTGGGCTGTTTCTTATGTTAAATTCAAGGTCCAAAGATCAATATAAATGATACTTTTACTACTTTTATACCCTAATGCAAGTAGAAGATTCAAGATCTTGAATCTTCTACTTGCATTAGGTGTAAAAATATGAATAAAGTGTTTTACAATTGAATTAATTCAATATCAAGGCTATTCTTGGTTAAAATCCCACACCCAGTTTACAGTTATGCTTCCTTGACGTCTAAGTTGAATTGCAGGTCCTTCTGCACTCCACCCAATTCCTTTTTTTTTTTTCAGTCTGCAGACAGACAGCAGCAACAGTTATTTAGGTGTTGGTGGTGGTGACGGAAAGAGAAAAATCTAGAGTGAGTGAGAGAGGGAGTATTCTTTGATTGTTTGTTTGAAGCCACACCCTTGGGTGGCCTTGGAATCTCCTCCCTTAAGGTTAAAAAGCAAGCCAAGGAATGACAAGGGTGTGATTGTAAGTGCGGAGTAATAGACAGGTGTTTAGACCTGAGTCTAGTCGTAGTGAGAGTTTGCTTGATCTGCAGCCTGTGTGTCACGGAGACTTCTGTGGAGGTATGTATCCCGTCTGAACCCGTCGTCAGTTTACAGTTATGATATTTCGATTTTTAAAAATGTGCTTAAAGTAATGATTTTATGTGTGATACCGAGTTCTCTGAGACAGTAAGGTGATATAGGTGTAACATGTTGTAAATTATGATTATGTAATGATTTAAAGGCGTGTTCATGACACAATAAAGTAACTTAACCGTGAGGAATTAAATGCATGTCTTACATATATATATTGAATTACTATAGATATCACACACACAAACGTTACAGGATTTCTTGTCCAGGCTTGCTGTTAACTGTCATTGCTTAACATAGAAAACAGACATAGTGCATAGCAAACAAGCACACTGCCAAACATCCTGTCCAAATACAAATAAGACAGCACAAGTAAATACTTTATAATCCTCACAAGACAACGTTGAAGGCTCAAATGTGTGTAGACAGCGGAAACAAGAGATTATACTTCATCTATCTGGACATGTTCAACTGTTCAGAGAAGCTCAGAGAAAAGTTCTTTGCCTCTAGACATCAGTTACAAGGACCTGTCAGACTACTTCTGACTAGAAACTGCAAAAATCATATAGACAAACCCAACACTAAACACACTAATGGCACTCATTAAACAGTTCGACTGTGCGACTGACAGCACAAATGTCGCCTTCACAGTTACAGGTGTAAAAATTTGCCTTGAGGTTTTACTGATATGGAAACGTAGTTGAAAGGGCATGATCTTTATCATCAATGGCTAATGGCATGTCACCTGCACGCCCCTTCTGTTTTGCTGACAATGGTTTGTTTAGAGAAGGTGTGTTGTGGAGGGAGGGTGGGTGTGTCATGTCACTACAGATCAAGACAAACCAGTTCAGGGCTCAATCTGGGAGTCTGGGGTTGAGCAGACGCTGAACTTGATGTATAACAAACATAGTAATAATATAAAGAAGAAGGAGAATGTGCATTTGAGGGCTTGTTAGTTGGAAGAGCTCCTTGAGTTTGCATGTGAGCTGATCTCAGGTCAAACTTCGACACTGAACATGCAGTGGAGTATATATATGAAAGGTCTCAGCCTACGGTGCCACCTAGTGGTTCATGTACTGTAGTTTCGCTGTGTGATGAACTCTCTTCCCTTCTTTACAGGTGAAGTTACAAAATGAGCCGCTACTCGACAAGTAAGTTACAACAAAAAGCATCAAATTCAATTCAATTTTAGCAGCTTTTATTATGACAAATTAAATCAAATCAAATTTTATTTGTATAGCCTTAAATTAAGTGTTTACCTGTTTAAAAGATGTCCAACTGCTTTAAATATGTGAACCGGAGACACTCATGTCGTCCTTATGTTGTCTCTGCAGCCACTAAGACGTCTCTCCTGAAGGACAACAGCTGGATCCGAAGAGCGGATGATGAGGATGAAGATGTTGAGTAAGTCCTATAACACAAAACACATTCCACACACACACACAAATACACACCTAAGGAAACTGTTGGGTGTGACTTCACATCTCACTTTTCCTCTCACAAACTTCCTCATACATTCAATGTTGAATCATCCTTTGTAGTATGACTGAATTTATTTGTTCCTGTTTTTTTTTCCCTTTTCAGCCGTGACCCAAACTTTGGCCGGACTGTTCTGAGCCAGTACAGATCCACTGAAAATCTCGGGGGGTAAAAAAAAACAAACAAAAAAACATTTCAACTTTTCCCCTCAAATAAAAGGACAGAATTAAAATATATTTACTGTGGAGACTGGGTGTTATACAAATAATAATCTGAGACATTCATTTACGTTTTGTGACATATTGTGTGTTGCTCTTAGTGCAGACACGGAAGAAATTACTACCACCAAAACTATACGCACGTCAACCTCTGTGCAGGCTCTCACCAAGAGGTATTATTTTTATTAACATTCTGGTCTCTTTTTCTATAGAATTTATGAATTATTTAGATTTTTTTCATCTTAGCGGTTGTAAAAAAATCTGATTTTATTGTGATTTCCGTCCCCTGCAGATTCAGTGGCAGTCAGGATGAGCTGAGGAGCAGGTTGGTACTTCATTTATAGACGCACAGTGCAGAACTGTTTCCTCATTCAGTGACTTTAACTTGAACTATTGCTTCTTTTCTATTGGCAGCACCCTCCCTTCCAGCAAGACTACATCCACCTACACTAAAAGGTACATTTCATTCAAATCTAATGCAACAATACCGAGTGATTTTTGTTGTTTTTATAGGGAATCATCTGAATGTTTTACCTCTTTGTTGCAGCTCATATTCAAGCTTGAAGTCTGATTCTCCCAAGATGTACGTGAAAGCTCCAGTTTATTACACACAATGCAAAAAAATCAGCTGAGAAACGATAAATATAACGTGCAGTTTTGTATTTATCATATCACTACAGCACCACCACATCCAAGCCCACAAGAAAAGCACCGGAGCATCTTCTAACCTGGTTTTGTTTTATTCCTCCTTTAGCACCACAACCACTACTGTGACCAAGAGTGGAGGCACCGAGAGCCCCACCACCACGCTCAGGTGAGAATATGACAGCATTAATATGATACCGTCCTGTCACACGTTTAGTCAGTTTAATAACAACTGAGTTTTTTTGCAGATCCCCTGTTACCACGACGTTCACCGAGCGTGTCAAGTCTTCAAGCAAAGGGTAAAATATTAAATATGCTACTACCTAATCATCAGTGGTTCATAAGATAAATCTGAGGGGTCATGAGATAAAAATATAAAAATATGATCATCTGCTACACAAAGTTTTGATTTGTTTTTTAAACTCTTCTCTAATTTTTGCTCTAATTTGACCTCTTTGGGCCTCTGACAGTATAAATAAGTTTAGTTAGGCACATAAAGTAGACAGTGTTTTATATTATGAGCACCATGTGTCATTACAGAGCTGGAATATCATTTAACCTCATCTGTGATCTTCACACAGGGCACAATACACAACCTACTCACCTACCAGAACAACCAAAGTGACTGAGACAATTGTTACCAGTGATAAAGAGTAAGATATTATCAGATCATTAAAAACGTATTAAATGAGTCTAATTTAAATCTTTACATCGCTCATAATCTAACTTGTATTTGCAGTGCGGAGGACAAACTTTACGACACGCTCATCCCGTCGTCTATCAAGAATGATTACTCACCCACAGACAGGTGATACTTCCCAGCCTGGAAAATGAATTGTACTGATCGTGACGCCAGGTAATCAATTATTAATTACAGTTATTAATTATTACTGTATATTTTCCTCTTTGCAGCAAAAGAACCTACTCCACTACTGAGATCGTGACGGTGAAAAGCAGCACTGACGCTGAGTGAGTTTCTTCCCACAGTGGATGAGGCTGGTGGTGATATTCTTTATTTCTCTACTGTTGATTGGTGAAGCATGCGCCTCATGTATCAAGGCTAAAGTCCTTAACGCAGCAACCCAGTTCGATTCCAGTCAGGGGTCATTTGCTACATGTCATCTCCTCTGAATTTCCTGTCGAATAAAGCTTAAAATGGCCCCAAAATATATGTAAAAACAATTCTACAAACTTATAATTAAAGCCTGAAGTATCTACTCTGTGCTGTAGAGCTCCAGTGCTGTCAAAAAAGTAAAATGTTCATTTATTATCGTGTTTTTTCAGTCAACCCCACACACAAAATCCTGCTGCCACCAAATGTGTATTAGTCCGCCGCTGAAAATAGTCCCCAACAAATGCACGATTTACCCCTGTTGGAGTAATGTTTGCTAAAAAACTACAGCGCCCAGCTGATGAAGGAAATTACTGAGCCTTTTTTAAACAAATAAAATTATATGAATATCCTCAGTAGGAAGCAAGGGTTGAGGTTGAGTGCTACAGAGAGAGGGTAGATGTGATTACCGAGATTCCTGGGATTTGTTACCGAGATGAAACATACAGACTAATGTTGGCCTTAAAAACTTTAACAAGGTTAGCTTTATATTGCAATGTCACTGAGGCCTTACATAATCTCCACCACCAGAGACATGTAGGCTAATTGGAGGCCCAGAAGGCCTGAAGGTGAATGAGTGTGGTCTTCTTCTTCTTCTGACTCTTTGTCTTACAGCCCTAGAGCTAAGATAACATGTAATAATGACATATTAAGTAATATTATCCTACAAGTTCTGGTTATATCAGGACATTTTTCTCATGAATGCATACATCGCTGTGTTTTCTGTGCAGTGCGGAGGACAAACTTTACGACACGCTCATCCCGTCGTCTATCAAGAATGATTACTCACCCACAGACAGGTGATACTTTCATTTATCAACCCCAGAAAATAAATCATATGAGTGATGACGCCAGTCAATCAATGATTATACACTGTAACAAGATATGTTTTCTTCTTTACAGCAAAACGACTGTCTTCAGCAGTGAGACTGTGACGGTGAAGAGCAGCCCTGATGGGTGAGTTTCACTCAGTGACGGCGACATTAAATATTAGACAGTCGGATAAAAATAATATTTTGTCTTGTCTTTTTCAGAGATGGTTTTAAAACTACAACCACCACAAAGACTTCCTCTACGTAAGATAAACCTTCATCAGTCATTTTTAATGTAAACATACACATGCACTTATAATCACCACATTTTGTTATGTTTGCAGGGCTGAGGATGACCTGTACGGCACCCTCCTGCCTAAATCCATCACATCACCCACCAGGTGACCACCGTCTACTGAGATGTTTCTATGTACAGTCAAGTTATCCCACTTTCTTCTGACACTGTCTTTTGTGTCCTTTAGAGATGAAAGCCCAACCTACTCATCGACGTCCACCACCCGCCGAACTACCAGGTAACCATGCTGACGACTGTGCAAGTGTCAAACAGACACAAAGTGATTTTCTATTGTCTATTTACAGACTAAATACTGCTGTTGGAATGGGTGGTTGTCTATAAACCACTCCAGATGTTTTGTTAGAGTAAATAAATCCAGTTTTCAAATAACAAACTGGAGCATTTTTTATTGATTTGTCATTTACAGTAACTAAAATACAATATTTTAAAAAGTCCAAGTTAACCTAGATCTAAAATAAGTTACTTTAAAGGTCCAGAGTGTCAGATTTTGGGTGCTCCATTCACAGAATATGGCATAAATTGAATATAATGTGCATAAATGTGCCTAAAAATAAGAATTGTGATGTTTTGGTTTAAAATGAGATTTCTATAGCTACAGACGCTGCTGCCATGTTAATCCACCATGTTTTCTACAGCAGCCCCAAACTGACTCGATTCGCCTTTATGGTTGAGTGGCCACCGTAGTTTCTCTTACATGCTAGAAAGGAGAAAGTGAGGCGATGGGGTTGCAATCAGCAACTAGTGGCCAGCTGCCATTAAATCCTACACACTAGTCCTTTAATGAAGTTTATGATAAGCGCTGATTACCTAAATTCTAACATGATAAACATCCAAATAAATACTTAAGTATACAAATGTTCATTTGCCACCATATCCCTCTTTGACACACACAGCTACAGCTCGTACACTGATGATGTTCCTTCGGTCCGCACCACCACCCACACCATCAGCTCCAAGCCCAGGTAATCATTTGACTGCCTCTTGCAGGCGTGTGCGTGTGTGTGTCTGTACAAACAGATTAAAATGTGGCTGCAGCGTTTCTATTGTGGCTAATCTGTCGTGTGTTTGCACACACAGTGAGGACTACAGCAGCGACCGTAAATACAGTTACACCAGATCAGACTCCAGGTATGACGCATGCAGAATCTTTGAGTTTTACAGAAATATTCTCGTTCTCACGTGTGACCTGTGCTTCATTTTGTCAGCAGCATCAACAGTCCATCTACCTACACGACAACATACAGGAGCAGCAGGTATTCAGTGATATTAAATATATGGCTGGGTTTAATATTGTCACTGTCACTCGTGGAAACTTATAACTGTGTTAAACTCTCACAGCAGCTCGGATGACATCCTGTCAGATACATCCTACTCTAAATCCTCCATCAAGAGTCTGTATGCATCTCCTGAGAGGTAGGAAAAGTCTGACAGCATGCTCTCTTCACCTTGCAAAACCAGTCCAAATAAAAAAAAATACAGCTGAAGCTCATAGGAGCGTCACTAATTCTGCAGTTTGTTGGTCATAAACCTCAAAAGAACTGGACAGGAAAAGGAAAGCGAACACCAAAATGATTGCAATTCATCTTGAAGGTGGCATGAATGTCTGACATTTCATTCAAAACCACAAATGTCAACCTCATCTAACGACAACTGGCCATTGTTTTTGGGCTCCCAGTTGCAGCAGCGAAAACGGATAATGGATATAGAGGCCAAGACTTTCTCTGCAGTCTGATTAGAAACTTGATGAATCATGAGAAAGACACATTTCAGCTAATTTCTATAAACAGATATCTGCATATCGGCTTTAGAGGATAGCCGATGGGTTCTGAGACCTGCATAAACCAATGCCGGCTCAAGAGGTGTTGATCAATACTATCCCTACATACTACTACCAAAATATTGGTCCCTTGACTCTGCATTCACATGTGGATATAGAGTTTAACCTCAGGTTGGCACTAGAGTTAAAATCAAGGGATCACTTGACCAAAATTATTGGGATTCACCTTCTGGGGACCACCATCAATATTTGGACAGACGTTGCCACAACTAGAGCCAAAAATTCAAAATCAAAAAAGGTCCAATACGTAGCTTTTTCCTTGAATCTTCAACCCATATATAGTATGGAGCATGAGCTACATGATGATCTTCATCAACCTCTGTCACATACAGGACGGTGCTCGAGAAGGACCTGTGCACCTACTGCCGCAAGCCCTTCACTGGCGACGCCAAGATGGTCCTGGATGACATGAAGATCAACTGCCACGCACACTGCTTCAAAGTAAGGCAGATTATTTTAGAAGACAGAAACAAACAGTGGTTGAAAAAGAAGCATTTAGATGGTCTACTTAAGTAAATAGAACAATAATACACTGTAAAAATATCATCGACTTGATTGATGCCTTCAAGTTTAGGCTGGTTATGGTACTGTAGAGCAAATATGCGTTATACTTGTAGTTTAATCAGTAATAATGCATGCAATCTTTTAAAAAGCGATCATATAGTTTGCATTTAAAATCCCAAAAACCAACCACAAAGGTGTTTTCACTCAAAGATCTCCTCTTCCTCACCCTTCAGTTGGTTTTGTTGTACCCTTTCCACAGCCGACATTTGGACTTGTCATGGTGGGTGAAGCACAGGTGTTACTAATAACCCTTAACGATGACTCAGCGTCCGAGTAAGCTGTGACAGCGTGACAGTGAGTCAGCATTCACAAAAAGACCCTGGGCCTGTTTCATGAACAGGATTCGTCAGCACTGCTCAGACGTAGATCGCAAACGATGGCAGCAGTCATGTTTCATTAATGTCTGTTGCTTGCAAACTGGGGATATATTTGGGTGATGTGCAGGGCGCTTTCATGCCCATGTCTGATTCACTGTCATAGTTTGAGTTTTAGTAGAGAAACATGTCAAAGTTATCTCAAGAAGAAGTTAGGTCATGTTGGAAATTGCTGCTTGCAGGCTTCAAATTTGGTGAAACGGGTCCCTGGACCCTAAAAACAAATTAATATTAATATTTACACATGAAGTCATTGGTATTATTGGTAACACCTGTGCTGACCCGAATATTTCCAGATCCAGGCTGTGGTTATCTTCCTGTAACGTCCTCCTGACGGGCCTCCCAGCCTGCACAGGGAAACCCTTTCAGATGATCCAGAACGTGGCGGCCCGCCTAGTTTTCAATCAACCCAAAAGGTCACATGTCACCCCGCTGCCTGTAGCAGCCCACATTAAATTCAGAACCCTAACGCTGACTACAGAGTAGGCTCCACTTTTGCACCCATCTACTTGAATGCCCTTATACAGGCATATGTTACCTCCCGGCCGTTGCCCTCCGCCAATGAATGCTCATGTGCGATCCAAACTCTTCTCGTCTGTTGTTCCCCGTTGGTGGAACGTCCTACCAGATCAGGGCGTCCTCTCTACCTTCACAAACCTCCTGAAGACCTCCAGCTCTTCAGAGAGGACCTCCTCTACAACACTACCAACAACTGGACATGATAAATCTATCCCCCTCTACAACTGTCACAGTACTTATTGCGGCACTCACATGTCCTTGTCGCACTGTACCTTGAATGACTAAATGTAGGTGTCAAAATGGCTGCTGTGAAAAAGGTCTAACCACAGACATTAAAAACACCTGTGTGGGAGTCATCTGCAAAGAAACGTAACTACAGCTGTCAGATAAATGTGGAGTAAAAGGCACTGAACATTTTCCTTCTATATGGAAGCAGAATGTCTTTCTTTGAGTACAAATACCTCAGAATTGTACTTGCTGAGTGCGGTACTTGAGGAAATGTATTTATATTCCACCACTGAGCAACAAGATGTTGTGGGGAGCCGTGCAGCTGACTGCTCAGCGTGTATCTCTTCCCTCGTGTGACTGTTTGTTTGTGTTTCTGGCAGTGTGAGGTGTGTAACAGCACTCTGGGTCATATGAAAGCTGGGGACAGCATGTGGATCTACAAACGCATGGTGCACTGTGAGAACTGCTTTGAGGTCACCAGAGGTAAAAAAAAATCCAAATGAAAGACACTTTATATGTATTTATGAACACACCTTGAATTAACCAGGTAATATTCTTTTTCCTCCACAGAGAAGTGGCATCGCTGAGTTTTTTTCCGGCCTTCCTTGGAGACATCCGCACATGAAGATGGATTACTGTTAATCGATCGTTTTTGGGTGACCTGGGTTTGATTTTACTTCATCTGGGTGTTTTGTCATTTAACAGATACATTATGAATGAGTAACAAGCACACAAACTATTGCAGCTAGTTGTAAGTATGTTGTTGACATCATGATATTCTCTGTATTTAGTCCTTTCTGATATTCTCCTTAAGCCTGCAGCCTTCAGCGAGACTCTTGTGTGTAACATGTCAGGAGATATTATTGCAATATTTTTGGGCCGGGGGCTTTTCTTTGTGCAATAAAGGCAATCAGTACATCTTTAGCTATTTTGCTTTGTTCATGTCATTGTTCACGCTTTAATTATCCGTATGAAGAAATACAAATTGGAATGCAGCAGAATAAAATGTTTTTTCAACAGAATATAACCTTTATCTTTCTTTTACTAATTTCATTTAAAGTCTACAGTAGTTATTACATTTGTAATTACTTTAAATTACTCAAATAATCAGAATTAAATCACATGTGGACTGTATAGAATACAGTTAATTTAGTCGTGCATGTCTTTGGACTGTGGGAGGAAGCCAGAGTACCCGGAGAGAAGCCAAGCAGACACGGGGGAGAACATATAACAGTGCTAACCACTGCACCACTGCTGCTCTGTCTCTATATAAAAACAGCAATAACATACATAGAATAAAGATCAGGTGTATATACAGTATGCACCAAACGCATGCATAGATTGTGTATGAGTAATGATATTTCCATGTTTAAAGAGTGACTTGAGAGATCAAACATCCAAAAATACAAAATGTTCATGGATTGCATTTAATCGATAACTTTCGCATAATCAAAGTTATCTTTTGGCAATATATAAATTAATTATGATTCATTTCCTCCCCCAGAAATGTTTCCCTGACAGCATGAAGACGTCTTTAAAAGATAGATTAGTGTTGGGGGAGCTTAAAAAACATTAAAGGCCATTTCTAGTGTTTATTTTGTCCTTTCTGGGCTACTGTAGTAAGATGGTACTCCAACATGGTGGAGTGTAGATATAAAAGTCTCATTCTAAGGTGAGAAAAACATGAAAAATGTTATTTTCAGGTGATTGTACACTCATGAAAACATAGTTAAGCATATCATATTCTGCCATATTCTAAAAACAGTAAATACAGCCTCCTAAATGTGACACACTGGACCTTTAAAATAAAGTTTGGGGCTTTGATCCATGTCCAAAAATAGTGATTACATCCGCTGTGACTCTGAGCATTCAAAACTATGAAAAAGGAGATCCATAAAAGAGTCAAAGAGGATGCAAATTACTCTCCACAGGCTGTGCATGTGTGCAAGTAAAGCGCCCATGATAGATACCTCCTCAGCAGTGGTGTGATGGGAGTTGAAATCCAAGCTGCTGACCAATGAGATGCAGCCTGTATAATCATCCCAGCAGCGGCAGCAGCAGCATCAGTGTGTGTAACTGTGAGTGAGTGAGCGTGTGTGAGAGAGAGAGTGTGTGTGTGTGTGCGGGTGTAGTAGCCTCAAACAGGGGGGGAATCTGGACACCCTCTCTGAATTGAATAGGACCCTCTCTGCAGGCAGGCAGGCAGGCAGGCAGGCAGGCCGTGCTTCTATTTTTTTGTTGCTGTTGCCCCTCTCAATGTGTTTTTTACCAAATGGAAGCAGAGGTGTTAAACCCCCAGATGATGGCAGACGTCAATGGCAACAATAAAATCAGCAACGCGGAGCTGGAGGTGTTAAAGCTGCAGGAATTGGTCCGAAAATTGGAGAAGCAAAACGAACAATTGCGGACCAGAGCGAACGCTGTAAACAATTGCTCCATCGGCCCTCATCTCAGCCAGACCTCGTTATTGTCGTGTCTGCACGGAGGTGGTACGCCGTGTCCGAGTGACAATTTCTCCGCTAAATATGGCATTTCGAGCCCGACGCAGACGCATCCGTGCGCACCGGGACACGGAGGTCCAGCGGAGGAGGATTCGTTCGCCTATTTTCAGCCGAGCTCGGTGTCTCCTGACGCCGCTGGGGAGGACAGCAGCACCGCTGGAGCCTCTGGAACTGTTCTGGATGAGGTTGATATTTTGGACCTGAACATGGTGCTCCCTGTCGGAGAGCCTGATAGCTGGTAACTACTCTGTTTATCACAATGTGTGTGTTTCTATGACAATAATAGATGCTTCATAGGCCACAGCATTGTCACAGTTTTGTGACTTTATATGTGATGCTACCCTGTTATTGATCACACTATTGACTCCTCTCCTAGTGGGATAGACTTGCAGACACTGGCCTCTTGCATCAGGATTTGGGCATCCCACAATGCACTGTGCATGCAGCATAGGTGTCTTATTCAGAGTAAGACAGCAGCAGTGGGGATGAAATTAGAAACAATGACCCCCTTCAGCCTGTGATCAAACAGCACGGCTTTGTGTGTTAGTGTACAGCCCCAGGCTGGACTACTTTGAAGCTGCTGCTGCTGCTGCTGCTGACTTAGGTATAGCTCACACACTGACATCCTGACTGACTACTGAACCATTTCCAGCTTTATGTATCTGATGTGATGATGTGGAAAATGTAGCACACAGCTCAAATGAAGCATCCGCGCACTGTGTCGTTATACCCTGACTCCGTTCAACATGACTAATTGACCCCTAAGTCGCTGTAACACCATGGCCTAGTTGCAGAATAAAATGTCTTCTTGGTTCCTCTACTTGAGGTGACACATCACTTTTTTTTACAACCCAGTTTCGTTCATATTTTAGGAATCCGGTGTAGCACATTCACTCCTACGCCTACAGATTTATTGATTTCCAATCCAGGATCTTGTTTTTTACCCCTCATTTTTCAGTGATCAGATACAAAGCAGATGATAAAATGGGAATCTAGTCCTCTGAGGTGATGAAACAAGTACACAGGGCTGCAACAAACTATGATTATCAGCCGTATTTTGATTGTTTTGTTTAACTGATTCATCTTTTGGTGTATAAAATGTCTGATGTCTTTTCCCAGAGTTTCCCAAATTCATCTTTTAATCCTGCCAACAGTCTAAGGAGCAGCAAATCCTCAAATTTTACAAGCTGAAACCAGATTTATTTCTCATTTTTCATGTAAGAATTATTGATAATCAATCATAGCTTAGCTTCAGAGGAATCTTTTCTTTATGATCTAATATAATAATGGACTAATTGTTTTCAGCGTTATAAATATCTGCCCACCCACAGCTTGGTGTTTCTCTCTGTAGCAGTCACGCACACACACATCATCCCATACAACGCTGCACTGAACGAAGCTGTCGCCACTTGAATTTTTTATTTTACACTGTTGGTTTGCCAGTAAATTGGCAATTACTGAAACCTGTACACTGTAAAAAAAAAATAATAATTTAAAAAACCTGTTGTTTTTATGGTAAAAAAACAGCAGTGGTGGTTGCCAGAATTTTACCGTAATAAACGGCATAACCTTTTGACAGGATTGGAGTAGTACTGTTGATTTTTAACGATTAATATGTCTGTAGATTTTATGGTGAAATACTGCGGCACGACAGTAAAAGACCGTAAAATATGCCATTAAATATTACAGTGTTTTACTGTATTATTAACAGTCTCTAATATAAAATACTACTTTATTCTGTATAAATTCCAGAAAATGCCATATAAATAAAGGTTTTAAAATATGACTGTGTTTTACTGTATACAAGAAAGTACAGTTATATTTCATGGCATATTTTACAGTCTTTTACTGTGTAGGGTGTACTGGAATTTGGATTTTATGGAAATCACTCCTTTTACTATATTGCCACTGTAAAACTAGTCGATATACAGTTGTGTATCACTAAACTACGAGTTTTGCTGTGTGTTCCAGGCTGTATGTGAGTCCCAAAGCCAAGCTGCATGGCGAGTATCCTCAGCCCTCTCCAGTGGTGCAGGCAGGTACTGGACCACCCGGGCCGGAGGTGGAGCTGGCGAAGATGACCCTCTGTCACAGACTGGACCAAGGTACAGTTTATACACAACTCAGATTAACTGCCCTTCATCTGGACATGCGTCTCTCTGACTGCCGACATGTGATCATAAGCTCATAAGCGCACAAAATGTCTCCACATGCAGGATTTCTGCAGCAATCTCTGAGCCGTGGGAGCGTTTTCTTTCTCACAGTGCACAGCTCAATCGTTTCTCACCATTCGACCGTTTTAACTCACTCTCTTTAAATTTATGGGTTTTAAAGTACCGCAGCCAAACATCCCACAGAGTGATTATTCCTGTGGTAGTTGGATGGGCTCCCATTTACACCTATCGGTATCTCCCGGAGAACAATTAAGATCAGTTTAAAGGATTTGCTACTGCGCTGATGTAACAAGAAAAACAATTCCATTTGGAGGAACTCACGCTGTGTGGTTGGATGCCATTACGCTGTATGAAGTGGAAAACAGCGTAGAGAGGATTATAAAGCTGTGGTTAACGTATCACCGTTACACCACACCGCCAACAAGTGGTTCTGTTTATATTTGTGTTTTCCATCTTCGACTTTTTAAGGAAAATAAAAAATGCTTTTTAAAATATTAAATAGATTTTAGGAAATATGCTTATTCACTCACTTGTTGAGAGTTAGATGAGAAGATTGTTACCACTGTCACGTCTGGATCCTGCAATCAAAGCGTCCACGCTGTTAATCCTGCATAACTTTAAGCCTTAATATAATCTGAACAGGTGAGTTGTATATAAATTCACCCTCAGTACAGTTGTCATGAACGGGGAAATTAGCTACAGAGACCAAAACTGTTTTTTGTACCAGGCTGTAAACATGTTTATTTCTGCTGTGAAGTTGGACATTTGAACATGGGGACTTATGGAGACTGACTCACTTCTTCTGGAGCCAGCCTCAAGTGGACGAGAAGAGGAACTGCAAGGTTTTGGACATTGTCCAGGTTGTCTGGTTGATGGTGTTGCAGTCTTTGACTCACTTCGTTTCTCTTTCATTTCTGTACCGTCTGAGTCACCTCACGAGTTGAAGGTGAAGCTCCTCGGGTTTTTGTGGGATTTTCCTAAAAGTCACGTCACTGTCAGACTTTCATTTTCACTTACAGCATGTAGATTATTGTCAGTACTATCATTTATCATCATATTTTTTTTGTTTTTCTGACTCATGGCAGCCCCGTATGTGACATTTACAACTAAATTGTTGAGTATTTACAGGAATCACACAGATAACCTGGATAACACAAACAGAAACCAGGATACTAGTGTGCTACTTAAATGATATTTTCTGCTGGACCCACTTTTAGATTCTGTGTACTTTACAGTTTCTACACACTCATAGGCAGAGGGATATGGTTGCCATGGAGACCGTGCTTACATTAACTGGGTTTTTTCGAGGCAGATTTGCAGAGCACTTGCTGCTCAAACAGCCTCTACAAGAGACCCTTACGCTGTTTGTGTATGTCCGTGTGTGTGTGTGCTTTGATTTTAACAGTAATCAGTTATTCTTATATTACGGATCTGCTGTGTCCAAACTGTGATCCGTGTTTGTTTGGACATTCATTAGTGTGTGTGTGTGTGCTGTTCAAGGTCCTCTTCTTTCTCTAAAGCTGTATTCAGTGAAGGTTGGCTCTCCTCCTCTGGGTCATGAATACATCCTTGTCCCTGAGCTCCACTAGCCGTTGTTTGTGTAACTTGCTGTGAATGCGAGTTTTTATCCAGTAGCGGGGTTGAGCCTAATTGTGTCAGGAATGCCAAATGCTCCACTCCACTGTCAGGTGTGCGCCTCTCTCTTGACTACCAATCAGTGGGGGCAAACTCGGTGTTTACACACTGAACACACATTAACTAATGTCAGTCAAGTCATTTGAGCCAAATTTACTCACTGTGAGTCAGCATTAATTAGTGAAAAAGAATAGTATCGCTCTCTAAAAGGGTATCCTTCATTAGCAGTTTATAAATTGCAACTAATTGTCACTTATTAAGGTTTGCAAATTGTTAACAAGCAATTAAAGAGGACTGACAGACAAGGGTACCACTTTAATATGCTCAAACCTTTAATAAAATATGCATTGTGACAGTGTTATACCATGAAAATGTAACCACCTCATCCCAAAGTAGACCACACTGGATCTAATTCTGATTTTGGGAATGGGATGCACAATCCGTGCTTATCCTGACAAATCTGCAGTTTAGCCCAATAAGCTACAGCCGTAAGCTAAACCTTCATCTGACTGTATGAGCCTCTTCTGCCTGAGCAGTGACTCAAACATTTAAAAACATCAATACTGATCCGTTAGTAAGCAGATTAACATTTGGGCAGAGCGTGTTCAAATATAATCGATGTGCTATACATATATATGTATATGTGTGTGTGTGTGTGTGTGTGTGTTACATGGAAAAGCAGTCATAACTAACATGTCCTTTGCTACGATCTTGTGTCCAGCCAAGCGGAGGCGAGGAGTCTCCTCCGTCCGTCCGTACAGCTGCATAGAGGGGCTCTCCACCCTCAGCTGCCCCGTCCTGCCTTACACTAAAACTGCTGCACTAACCGAGTCCCCAGGTAACACAAACATAACATACTCACACATGCATGTAACCTCCTGCTAACCACAAAAGAGTCGCTAACCTCTGGTGAGGATTATTTAGATCAGTGGCACACACTAATCTGGTTTGTAGCTCGATTAGGGCGGCTGGACTTAAGTGTATTGATTGTTATCATAGATCACATATCTTAAGATGGCGGCCTGACCTTTGCAAGACAAAAAATGGCTGCTGATTCAGGGATTTGTTTAACAGTTCACTGAGTCAATCAATTGATTAGTGTCAGTGAAGATTTCATTACAACCGATTGATCATTTTAGTCATTTATTATTAATATTATTATTTCATGGTGCTGTTTTTTTGTTAGCGGCGTGGCTCCAGGAAGACTGGAGAGAGACTGAAATATCTCAAAAATAATTACATTTACTGCCATAAAAGTTTACACAGATATAAATAAATACATAGAGAGCTGTAGAAAACAAAAGGACAGACTAGTATATTAAAATCTCTGCAGGAAATATCCTGCAATGATTTAATATACTAAACTATTTGTTGTCTTGAGATAGCAAATTAATAAATTATGAATCTGGAAAATAATCCCGTTATCTCTCATTTCAAAATAAATAAATACATAGAGAGCTGTAGAAAACAAAAGGACAGACTAGTATATCAAAATCTCTGCAGTTTTCTCGAGATACCAAATTAATTATCGCGTTATCTCAGGAAAACAATGTTTCGTTATCTTGAAATCTCAAGAAAAATATCCTGTTAACACTTGTTATTTCGACATAATGACATAAATAAATCGAGATCTCGAGAAAACAAATTCTCATGAAATAAAATGTATGACCACTTCGGGCTTCCGTACATTATTAGAGCAAACTTCCCTTAGCACAGAGTCACAGAGACGTTAGTATGGCTGCAGACTTTTATGGCCCTTTTAGAAACAACGGCACAACTGCGCTCTGACACTCATTAATTCCAGCGGCTTGTGCTGCACCACATTTTTTTGCTGCGCCGAGCAAAGCGCTACTCAGATCAGGTTGTGTCTGAGAGGGCCATCAGTCTTTTTTCATCATTTTTATTTAACCAGAATATCTCCTTAAAACTGCCCAGTACAGCCGCAGTTGGTGCTTTTTTTATTTTCCTTATTTTATCCTCTAAAGCTCACACAAATGTGCAGATGAAGCCTAGTCATCATTACATTGCTCCATTTCAAATCCAAACTAATAAGAACACAGAGCCAAAAGCGTCTGTTGCTTCCAAAATACTGCCTGTGTAAACATAACCCA
This sequence comes from Miichthys miiuy, assembly GCA_036365135.1. Lineage (NCBI taxonomy): Eukaryota > Metazoa > Chordata > Actinopteri > Sciaenidae > Miichthys > Miichthys miiuy. The sequence goes on along the minus strand of CM071612.1, from coordinate 2,670,942 downwards.
GATTCTTAACAACCTGTTATTTCCAGTTTACAATCAGATTACACCAAATTCCAGGGAAGAGATTATGAGGTCGTACCCTCGAACAGATGGAGCTCAAACTCTAATAAAACAACAAAACCTTCTGCCTGATAATCCATACTTCACAAATATCAGGTTGAGTTTTGATTTGCATGTAAGGCTGATCATCACTGATCGACTCTTCTTCTTCTTCTTCTTCACTATGTGTCGTTGTGTTTCTCCTTCCAAGCCCCGTTGCCGTCATCAGGTCAGTCCTTTGTCCAGCCGACTCTCCCGCTCAGGCCCAGCTGCAGCTTCAGTGACAGAGCGCCCACCTTCCTATCTAACTCCACTCTCCACAGTAAGACCTCACTCTCTTCCTCTTCTCTGCTCTGTCATTTATTTCTGCAGTTTCATCTGGCGTGAGTCACCGTCCATCTGTAATTATTATTTACAGGCTGTCTTCTCTTTTTTTTTTTTTTTTTTTTAGACGTGGGTCGCCGCCATGCAGCGATCAGCCCCCAGTCTTCCCTGGACAGCGAGGTGGGTGTGTCGGAGCTGGAGGATGACACCATCTCTGCTATGAGCTACAAACTGCAGGACATGACAGACGTGGAGGTCATGGCACGACTTCAGGAGGAGAGTGAGTAGACTGTCTGCATGTCTTGTAGGCGCTACAATGGGATAGAAACAACAAAACAAAAAATGGACGTGAAGTAAATCAGTCACCTCTGCAAATACTGCAAACACTAGATAAACAAATATTCATCCACCCTCTATATTTTCTATGTTTCACAATCCAGTTTGCTACAGATATCAGCTCCCATACGGTTGGAGGTTTAACTTGCTGACTCCTAGCCGCAACTTTGTTGATTTGGAGTAGGTGGATCTCTGTTAGTTGTCATATCAACATAAGAAAAATCAGTCCTTACCTGACTCAACATGCTACCCGACTCCTGACACAGGCTGTGGTCATCTCACAACTCGATGGTTCCTCCGCCAAAAGCTCACATGTCACCCCGCTGCTCATTGAGCTCCACTGTCTACCTATAGCAGCCCACATTAAATTCAAATCTCTAATACTGACTACAAAGTAGTCTCCGGTTCTGCACCCACCTACTTGAATTCCCTCCGCCAGTGAACACTCTGAACGCCAGTGGCACTATCCGCCTCTACAACTGGACCTTGATTCTATGCGAGTAGTACTTATTGCTGCACTAACATGTCCTCGTCGTGCTGTACCTTGATAGTTTCACTTTTTTAAGTCTCTTTGGATAAAAGCGTCACGGTCCTTTTCAAGAGGCGTTAACATCTTGTATTTGTTAAATTCATAGTTCCCTCTTCATCAAAACATTTCTTCTTTATACGTGTATTGTTGTTTTTTCTTGAGGTCCTAAGATAATACAAGTGAATGGCATCCAGTCAAATTATAAAACACTGATTTTTGACCTCATGAAGAGACAGAAATAAATGACAACATTGCTGATATCCAGCTAAAGATAAATGTTTGACCTCTGAAGAGTTGAACTTCAGTATGCAGTAATATCCTGATGTGCTGTTGTGTTGTTAAATTATGCAGGAGATTTGAGAAAATCAGTCTGGTCAGGAGCTAGTCACTGAATAATGTATGAGCGGCGCTCCAGATAGAAATGTATCTCATACTATATGAGGTCCAGGTTGGTGTTTTCCACAGATAAGAGCATTGATCTGTCACCCTTTAGGTCTCCGACAGGACTACGCCTCTACCTCAGCCACAGCCAGCCGTCGCAGCTCCAGCTTCTCCTTACACTCCCTCAGGCGCAGCGAGATGGATCTGGAGGAGGAGGACGAGGAGGACGAGGGGTACGACCAGCTCCCTCCTCCCCAGCCTCGACTGTTCCGCACAGGGTCTATGCAGCGGGGCGGCCTGCCCCACTCTCACACCTTCTCCAGTATCCGAGACTGCAGACGGACCTCAACCACCCCTCAGTTTTCACTCAGTGGACTCTCCCAGTACTCTGGACCCTCCAGCCTGACCACAGAAACACACACAGCATACAGGAATAGCACAGGTGAGATGTTTAATAAATTCCTTGTCCGCTTGAAGTTGTGAGATCGCTGAATATCGTCCTAAATAACAACATGAGTGCCCTAATTTCTGACCAGACCTGTTCTGTGTGTGCCAAGAAGAATCTAAAGAGTTACAGTGTGTCACTGTACTTTGTTCTATTGCATGAAATGGCTGCTTTGCATGCATTTTTTTTGTTTAATTAAGAATGTGTAGGAATAGTAGGAAAATATGCAATTTGCTTGCAGAGAGATGAGAAGGTTGATGCCACTCTGATGTCTGTACAGTAAATATGAGGCTGCATTCAAAAGGATCCAGCTCTGTGGCAAAAATGTAGGCTCTTCCATTCATTTGAGTGGTGGTAGTCCATTTTGGCTGCAGGGTGTCCCCCCCCAAAAAAAACGCTGTGCCCTGCAGTGGAGAAGTTGAGCCGGATCCAACTTTTAGAAAACGCAGCTCGATGTCACGCTGTGACCGCCAATCAGACGTTCAGACCGGTCAAACCTCCACAGTCAGTCTGAAATCTAAACTCTGATACTCTTGTGTTCTGTCTTTGTTTATTATTTCATGAACCAGCTTCTAAATCTGAGTCTGACTGAAATTTAGACTACAAAATAAAGACACAAAGATTTGGTTTGTGTCCGATGGTTTGAGAGAGAGACATAGACAGTGAATGAGAGTGAGCGAGCCTCGATAAAGTCGTTAGTCAGCGAAATGAAAAGTTATTTCCTGATTGTTTCACAGCGGTTACGTTCAACACAAACACACACCTGTCCTGTCTGAATGTGAGGGAAACAGTTAGCCTGGCTCTGTCCAAAAGTAACAAAATGTTGCCTACCAGCACCTCGGAAACTCACTAATTAACACGTTATGACTTGTTTGTTTAATTTGTACGGAAACCCAGTTGAGTTCTGGTTCTATGTGCAGGATTATTTCTTGGCCGGAAGCAGTGACTTTCTATTTTAATTATAACTATTATTTAATACCCGATCTGCTTTGTTGATATGGTCGCATAGACAAGCTACGGAGAAGCATGCCCAATCTGATCCGAGCTCCCAGCATGCCAAGCGTTCCCAGTATTCCATGCCTGGCTTCCCCCGTCAACCCACCCTCCCACGGTCCCTCCTCCTTGCCAACGATATCCTCCCTCCGGAGCAGCCAGAGTTTTGACTCATCCAATGGGCTCGCACGACTCCAGTCCTCCAGTAAGACCCCTTCCTTAAAATCTATGAATAAACAGCTCATTTTTATTCATGAGTTTTCTCAAAGCATGGCAGTACCAAATGCAGTAATTGCCGTCGTGTCGCTGATGTTAAACTTATTTCCTCTAACTGTTCTCCTGCTGTGTTTCAGTTCCTTCCCCGGGGCAGCTCAGTCAGCGAGTCCAAAGCGTGGGCAACTTCCCCACCACGACCCGGCACCCACTAAAAGCAACAGCTTACGTAAGCCCCACGGTGCAGCAGGGCCCCAACTCCACCTCCCTGTCCACCTCTATCAGTCTACACTCCATCCCCAGCAGCACCGCGCTGTCTCAGCCCCTCAAACCGAGCATCAGTTTGGTACCGCAACCCCTAAAGGCCGGCGCCAACCAGTCGGCCATACCTCGCAGCTCCCTTCCTCGCCCGGCCTCCTTTGTGGGAACGAGTGGTCTTCCACGTGCAAGCAAAATCACCCAACCTACACGCAGGTGAGGGCAGATATATACAGGTAATCTGTTTGACACGTATGGGAGGCAGTGTGGGTGACTTGTCTTGTTTCCGTCTGCAGTTTGCTGACTCCTCCAAAGAGCCTAGCCGCCCTGAGCGCCTTGAGGGACGGCAGCTGGAAAGACGGCTGCTACTGAAGCCCAAATGAACTGACGTACGAGAAGAGGTGCACAGGGTAACACTGCATGGGACCCAACTGATTTAAAATTTTGATGTCAGGAGGGCCCAGTCTTGGGCTGCGACCCAAGAGAGAGTGACTGTTAACATTTCTAAAAGGCACTGCTCTCCACTGAAGGACGACGTAGTGACCGATAACAGTACGGGTCCAGCAGGCTGGATCTTTAACTTACTACCTGCTGAAACACACACACACACACACACACTGACACACTATGAAGCAACCTGGCAATATTCTGATAATCAGTTGTTAAATGTGAGTTGGATCTTCTTTGATATGTGTTTTTTTGATTTCATTGTGGATAGTTTAAGGCTTTCATTCAACAGAACGAACATTTCTCTCCAGTTGGAAGCTTAGAAGAAAAAAAACGCTTTTTTTTTTTGCTTTGTAATGATTTCATGACTGATTTTGTGATTTATTCATTTTTGTCAGACTGTGTGGTGTCAGTTTGTTACATCCCGTGCCTGTTTAAAAAAAGTAGTGTAATTCATGTCAGTTATATTTATTGGCTGGACCTCGCAGCACTTTTAATCAGAATTATGATTAACACATTAAAATAAATGATCTGCTTTGTTTTTCTTAAGTAAAGTACGATGTTACGTTAAAGTAAGTGTGCACACGGTTTATCTTTTCCTTTATTGTTTACATAAGAGCTGATATTTTTAATGTTCTTTGATAAACATAATCGATCCGATGATATTGCACATAGAGCCCTGATGCTTTTTATGGATGAGAAGAATTTAAAGAGGAGGTGAGTTTTTAAAGTGAATAAAAGCCTTTCAAAAAAAAAAAAAAAGTGTTTGCTTGCTTGTTTTTTCCCTTGAATATACTTCGTTTGGTGGTTTAAAAAAATTACTCATAAATAAGAAGTATGTAGAGGAAAGTCATGAAGTCGTGCTGCTGTTAAAGAGTAGTGCTCCTTCTTACATGGTGGGAGCAGCACCATGTAAGAGTAGCATAGCTAAACTGCAGTTCCTCAAACGTCCACCTGAGGCTGGCTCCAGAAGTGAGTCAGTCTCCATAAGTCCCCATGTTCAAATGTCACAACTTCACAGCAGAAATAAACATGTTTACAGCCTGGTACAAAAAACAGTTTTGGTCTCTGTAGCTAATTTCCCCGTTCATGACAACTGTACTGAGGGTGAATTTATATACAACTCACCTGTTCAGATTATATTAAGGCTTAAAGTTATGCAGGATTAAGAGCGTGGACGCTTTGATTGACAGGTGGGTGCCGTTACAGATGGCTTGTTTGAGCAACCAGACATCATTCAGCCCAGTGATGATTTACATCTTTGCCAATATTTAGATTAACCAGGAGGTGAAAGCAGTGCATCCAACATGGGGCTGGCCAGAGCCACAGAGGTCACACATAGACTGCCCACTCTTTATATTGTCTTTGACCACAGCAGCACCCTGACTCTGTTTGACCTGAATGGAACTGAACCTTAGTTACTATGGTAGCCTAAAGGTGAAGTTCAATTACACATTGAGTAGATTTGTTTACCTGACAGCAAGTGAGGACAACTGTTAGCTCCACAGGGGGACACTGGAGCTAAAGTGACTAATGTTTAACAGGTTAGTATGTTGATGATGAATCTCCAGAGTAACCACGCTCATTTCTGGCACACTGTACCACCGGGTAAGTGAACACAATCTCTGTCTGCTGTTTGGAATTTTGAAGGTAAATTATGTTTAATATATAGCACTGATATATATATCTGTCTTTGTTAAATTAGGTTTATGAAGACCGGTACTCAGAGTGTGACGTGCTGATCTTTTGGAATTTGAGATAATGCCCAACAAAGCTCAAGAGGTGTGTTTGTAATCTGTTCTCTTCTTCTTCATATATTTCAAATCAACAAAGATATTTCATTGATATTTATATATTTTTTAGGATGCTGTAATTAACCTGAAGACACTGCAGGAGATTTCCAGTCAGCTCGGCTTCGAGTGGACAGTTTTGGCGTATGAGCTTGGCTTCAACAGAACCGAGATCAGACACTTCCACATCAAATCTACAGAGAAGAGCGTCCAGGCGAGGACCATGTTGGAAAACTGGTACAGTATGTGTGCATGTGTGTGTGATGTTGTGATGTTTAGTTATCGTGTGGACAGCTCCATTGCACTATTATATCTATTACTGACATTCTCCTGTTCCCATCTCAAATGTTTCACAGGTATGAGAAGTCATGGGACAAGTCCAACAAGACCAAACTGCTGCAAGATGGACTGGAGCGAGCAGGCAGACGGGACCTGGCTGAGAAGCTGCGCTGCCTCCACTGGGGCCACCAGAAGCTGAGCCGTAGGGTTGAGCTGCCCTCCGCCTTCCCCTTCCTCATCACAGTCCACAAGACCATCCACAACCAAGACGCACTACGCAGGATCAACGACCTGAACCGCAGATTCACTTAAAGCTGGGTGAAAATACTGTGCTCTTAAATGTAATGTGGGCCGCGTTTGTAGTCTATGTAGACATGCCACTTTTTGTCTTGTAAGAAATCTAAGCTTTGCAATAAAGATGAAAAAAAAAATGTTTTGGACCCACTTTGGATCCCCTTAATTAAAAAAAAGGGAGATTTTTTTTCCATGAAAATCTGCAAATGACTTGTTTTGTCCGAGGAACAGTACTAAAGTGAAAGCTACTTAATGTACAGTGACGCTAAAAAAAGTAAAGAGTAAGAAAAAATGTAATTAATGTATAATGTTGCAAAAGAAGAAGAAGGAGAAGAAGAGGAAGAATAATTTGATCAAAATAACTATTATTATTATTATTATTATTATTTATTATTATTTATATAGATTGCCAACAAAATAGAGATTGATTTACAAAATAAAAATTACATTAAAATAAATAAATAGAAATAGTTTTATATTACCAATAATGATAACAGTAACAACAATAACAGCACTACTACTACTACTACTACTACTACTACTACTATATATAATAATAATAATAATAATAAAAAGGAGAAGTAGAAGAAGAAGAAGAAAAATAGACAAACTTTATTATTATTATTATTATTATTATTATTATTATTATTATTATTATTATTATTATTATTATTATTATTATTATATAGTCGTTTATTGGTGGATTTATAAATTAAAATTAAATTAACGGACCTCACTCCGGATCAACCAATCAGTAAATCGACCCACTTTTCACACTGACCAATCAGAGAGCTGAAGCCTTTCTTAGCAAGGTTGTATGAGCGATCAGTGAGCCCGAGCGGAAGCCAGGCGAGGTTGCCTTCAAAATAAGAGATTCCATTTTTTTACATCGCGGGTTAAAAACACTATCCGAAGAGGTGGGAAGCGATAAGCGTGAATGATGGTATTAAAATCATGTGGGGCTGATAAAGGGTGAAACAAAGAGTGATTCGCGTATGAACTTTAAATTAAATGCGGTTTTATTTTGGTAACTTCTCCGGAAGTCGGTCATCCAATGTTATTTTACGAGCCTGCAGTCCAAACAGCTGACAGCACTGACTGAAAACGTCAAATAATGTCAAATAGCCGTCACAGACAGTCTGTAGGTTTGACTCACGGACCGTGTCTGACTTAAACTCACATTATGTTCACGTTCAGGCGGGAATTGTTGAGTTTCGTGCACGCGGGCGACCTGCTCAGCTGTTCGGTCGCTGGTAATGTATTTTTTCCACACATCGTGATGTTGTGATTTTTCTGTCTTCTCGTGTTTTTTTTTGGAGCATGTTCACCGCGTGACGGCGGTTTCTTTGAAACGTAACATCACGAAGAGAAGCTCCCCGAAGTTGCAGCCATGGCTTCGGCTGCTCTCAGCTGCTTCACCGGTCCAGAGGTGCTGGAGGACGTGAACCACGCTCAGGGTTTGATGAGAGAGCTGAAGATGCTGTACGACTGCCGCCTGCTCGGGGATGTCACCATCGGGGTCGAGCATGAAGAAGAAGAGGGTCACTGGAAGGTGAGACCGCCAGAGGTGACATCGACCAGCTTTTCCTGTGCAGCCGCAACGTCCTTGCAGCTGCAAGCCCCTACTTCAAGAGCATGTTCACCGGGGTTGAACGAGAGCATGCAGGAGAGGGTGGTCATCCGCGGGGTGGACGCTGAGTCCATGTCAGTCATCATCGATTATTGCTACACAGGCAGGGTGACCATCACGGAGAGCAACGTGCAGAGGCTGTACGCGGCCGCCAACATGCTCCAGCTGGAGTACATCAGGACGACCTGCTCCAGCTTCATGACGAGGAGGCTGGACGTCTCCAACTGCGTGGGGGTACTGAAATTCGCAGACACCTCGACAACCCCGAGCTTAAGGAGAACGCGCTGGCGTTCATAGCCAGGAACTTCATCCAGGTGTGTCTCGGAGGATCTCTGCGAGCTGGACCTGGTGCAGCTGAAGGAGCTGCTGTCTCTGAACACCCTGGACGTGGACTGCGAGAGGAAGGTGTGCTCGGCTGCTCTGCAGTGGATAGAGGCCAGCGCCGCAGAAAAGAGAGGCGCCTTGCAGGCGCTCAAGTGCGTCCGCTGGAACTTGTTCGCCGAGAAGGACAAGTGTTACCTGGAGGGCCTCATGGCGATGCCTTTAATCGAGAAGTACCTCGCGTATTTCTTCAACAGGTCCGCGGAGGACAGCTGTGGGATGTCTGCGTCTCTGGACGCACAAAACACAGAATAGGCGTGAGCGCAAAGAAATGATCCTCTTCTTGGCCTACCCAATGACAACATCATGTGTTGTGACCCTTACTCAGAGGACCTTTATTTCATGGCCCCACCTTTAGAAGATCTGAGCAGTCAGGATTACAAACGCTCCACCATGGAGTCCTTAATCGCCTGCTCCACACCTGAAAACAACTTGTTCCTCGCTTCACACCTCTCTAAACACTTCTGGCTCTACAACCCGGTGCTCAACCGCTGGCAGGAGTTGGCGGAGAGACCGCTGGGAGGATACACTCCGGGATGGGCTACCTCAACGGCCACGTGTACCTTCTGGGTGGAAGGAACCCGGTGACGGACGGCAGGCTAAAAGAGGTGGAGTGTTACAGCGTCCAGAGGAACCAGTGGACGTTTGTGGCTCCTCTGCCTCACTCTTTGGGTAAAATGCAGGTAGTGGCGCTGAATGACCACTTGTGCGTGGTGAACAAACGGAGGATGCTCTGCTATGATCCCAAGAGGAACCGCTGGCGACACTGTGGGTCACTGAGGCGAGACAAGCTCCACAAGGCCTGTGTGTTTCAGGACCAGATTGTCTGCGTGTGCGACATTCCTGTCGTGAAAGCCTACAGCCCAGCAGGCGAGTGGAAGAGGCTGGGTGACATTCCCATCGACAGCGCGCTTTAAATTACCAGGTGATCCAACACAACAGCAAGCTGCTCCTCCTCACTCAGACTTTACTGCAGCACAACAAAAACAGAGTCCTCATCCACGAGTACGACCCCGCCAGAGACACCTGGAAGAACATCATGGCCGTGTACGTGTCCACCCTGGGGCCTGTGTGCGTTTCGACACGCGTGTACCCGGCGTGCCTCGGCTCCGCGCACAGCTTCTCCACGGAGGAGGACGACGACAGTGGCTCGAGCGCAGACTGGGACTTTGACGGGCTGACGGACGCGGACTCCGACTCGGGCAGCTCGAGCTCTTTCTCAGACGAGAACTGGTAGTGAAAATGTGTTACTGTGTCAAAGAAAGGGTTAACTTATTTATAATTTAATGGATATTTACAGGGTTCTGTCTGCACAGATCCATGTTTAATTTAGTATTAAAGCCAGCCACGGACAGAAGAAGCCATCAGAATCTTTACTCCACCAGTCTGGCTAAAGATTATTTAAAGAACGAGAGAAGAGTTGGTATTAGTTCATTTTTTTCACACAGTGAGGCCAAAAGACTTCAAGTCCTGCCAGCATGAAGGACAGTATGATGTCTGCTAGACTGTTGTTTGCAAGACAAATACATAAAACTGTGTAGCAATAGGTTCCTCCTTCATAAGAGCACTTGAATGAAGGGTAAACCAGAGATGTAGAATGATACACAACATAAAATTAAGGGCACTGGCGACAAAGAATGGCCAAAAATTGAAGAAAAACACTGAATCCTACACTTCCCATGATGCACTGGTTTCCAAACTTAGTTAGATGCACAAGACTAGAGGGAAATGTGGCATGAAACCAAAGTGTAACGTACCTTTTCCTTTTCGCAGCCAGTCAAACACGTCAGTACCTCCACCTGTGCTCTTCCTGTCGCGACAGGTCAAAATGTCGGCTTTGAATTTGAATTCTCTCCGACGCTGCGAGGCCGTCGAGAAGGGAAATGACATTTAAAGCACAAAGCAGATTTTTGACACAAATCCTAAATACAGAGACGCCTGTTCTGTTGCTTTTTAAGTTCAAAGCAGGAGAGCTTTATGTCTTCTGTGTCAGTGAGCCACATTTTCCAAAAGGGGTTTGGGAACCATCTTTTATTGTTCCTGCTTGGTGAGCACCCACATTCTTCCCACTCCTCCTCCTGGCTTGCAAACCAGCGAGACTTCAGCTACAGCTGCAGAGCTGTGTAGTCCTCCCTACGATGCGTAAATTGACTTTTAATTGGCAGAAGACCCCCTGCCGAGCTCCCGCTTATGATCGGTGTAAAAAATCACGACTGTGACTTCTGGAACGTTGGGCAGCTAAAAGTGCCTCGTGTTTATGATGAGCAACCGGTTGTTTACACAGGGCTTATGTCGAGACGTCACACACACACACACACACACACAGTTATGAAAATGTAGAAGCCAATGCACTGTACGCTCACTCAGGATCAGCCTTCGGCCTGTATGCCATGATTGATTTTTATTTTCGATGTAGTTAAATGAGATGTCGGTGGTTTTTGGTGACAAATTTTATTGAAATTTTATCGAGCGTATGTGCGTGTGTGTTTTTTCCTATCTGTGATTTTGTTTGTAACGTTCATGTTACAAGCAGGAATCGAAGTTCACGAGCTGTTTTGCATATTGTTTGGTGCTGATGAATTATTTTAGTTGGAGGACATTTTTTTCTGCATGTTTGGAAGCCATTTTCCTCCCCCTGCACTCAGTTACCAGTTTATTAGCTGTATCACCTCTCAGTACACAAACTACAGCCTCCGAAGTGACCGTTAAGTTGTATCAACACACCTCTGTGAAACAGGTAATAAACTGGTAAATGAGTGTAGCTGTTGTCCCTCACTCTCTGTACGATGGATAGAAGTGTTGCATTATTATGTCGTGTGAAGGTGAAGGCGTGATTGGCTCATGGTCTGGATCATAGAGCTGTTTTGGTGTATGTGTCAAATAAATATCTGTCTGATGCAGAGGAGTATTTGTGTTTGTGTGTGTGTGTGTTTTTTCCTACATGTTGTTCAGTAAGTTAGTGTACAATACAAATTCAATCTGTAGTATAGGAGTGTTACTGGGTTATACATGAGGTGAGAGTATCTGTACCTTTTTCACAGCAGCCAAAGGAGAAACAAAGTCTGACACCGCATCACCTACAAAGCAACTGAGAGTTTGGACACTCATTACAACATATTGTGCTGATAGAGAGGTGGGTGTACGTGCGTTACTGTTTGGTTTATTATTGATTAACTTGTAAAGGGCCAGAGAATCAAATAAGATAAGACAAGGTGGACGTTAATGATCCCACACCACAGAAATAAGTCCTCAGTCCTGCACACTCCAAAGGAGCTCAGTCAGAAGCAGTACATCCAACATGGTGGCAGCCAGTGGTGCATGTTTTGAGCTTCAAAACGGTGCTTTGAAAACCTGTGGGTGATGTCACACATATGCTGTCACTGGTGATGACCCCAGGGGATCCCAAACTTTTCAGCCTGTGACCCCAAAAACAACGGTGCCAGTGATTTGTGACGCAGACTATTCCCAGATATCAGATGATTTGTCCTTATTACATGTCGTAATCTTTAGCACAATGCTAATAGACTTTAATATTAATGTTGTTGCTGCTGATGTCGTTAATCTGTCGTAATCACTACTATCTACTTTTTTATGTTTTGTCACAATTACTACATCAGTCATTAATGTATTTATTCATAATAAATTCAATATAATAATAAATAACACATTAATGAAACAAAAGATAAATATTCGAAAATAAATGTTAAAATAATGAAAAAGAAATCATTAGAGATACTCAGGGAAGTCATAAGAATGCTAATTTCTTTAAATTATATTAAAATATTGTTTTAAGGACTTGTTACTTTTCATTCTTTGATAAACACGTTGAAGAAAAGAGGTGTGGGAACCAAAAATAGATTAAATAAAATGAAAAATGACCAACATATTGTAGAAATGTGCCTATAATGGTGAATAACGGTGAGTAACTGTGCCGTTATTATGTGTAACGGCACTGATGTAACGGTTATAGAATCTCTGCGATAATAACGTTCCACTGTCGTCTATTGGTCCTACGTGTTCTCGCGGTGTTTCGGCGCCGTTCACATCCAGACCGCGAGAAGATGAGCGATGGCAATAGAAAACAAACCTGGGGATGGATTTGACACCGTTTTCTGTCAAAACGACTCCGTGGGGCTCGGCTCGCATCACGATTATGACGCTGCGCAGGCTCGGATCTTCAAGATTATCGTCATCGGAGACTCAAACGTCGGGAAGACGTGTCTGACTTACAGATTCTGCGGGGCACTTTCCTGAAAAACCCAGAGGCAACGATCGGGGTCGATTTCAGAGAGAGGACGCTGCAGCTCGATGCAGAGACTATCAAGGTGAGAACACACACCTAGGCTTTAAATGTCACACACACACACACCTCAATGATCTATGCAAATAACAGCCCGTGCAAATATGCAGTGGACACAGATGAGAGGCTGACCTGGAGTCTGTGCATGGTGCCAAACATAGGCCCGCCTCTATAAAATGACCAGCTGTACGGACACGTGTCCCTGAACCCCCATGTATTAAAAATAAAATACATCATCCTTTTATAGTGGATTTAATAACCTGAGAGGAACAGATGCACATCTCTGTTGACTTTTATTTATTTACAACACCAACAAAACAAAGCAGACATTTGAAAAACAGGTTTTCACATAATGTGATATGTTTTGTTGTTATTAAAATATAAGGCAGATAAAAAGGACTAGAACACTGTTTCTCAAACTGTATGTGAGCTTTCTCGAGTGTTAAAGGGACAAATCACTGAAAAATGGTGAAATAATCACTTTTATTGGCCAGGTGTGTGTACGCACATGTTGAATTTGACTCCTCTCAATATACGTATAGATACACAGGAGTACACGGTTAACATAAACATAAAAATACGATATGTACAGATAAAAAGTACATATTTATATATTCTCCAACAGGGTTGGCCTACGTATTTTTCAGTATGTTACACAGTATTTTCTGAGGTGGTACGCGGTGTAAAAGTTTAAAAACACTGGACTGGAGAAGGCATGCCTTCAGGCCCAAACTATAAATACCAGATTTAAACTGTTATACCCTGAAGATTTTCACCAAGTAGTGTGCAAAAGTTCACAGTATGCAGATGTGGTAATCCAAAAGATGTTAATGTAACACATAGAGTCAGTACACCCTACGTTAATGTAACGTTTAGGTTCTGGAGGGGTGGAGGGTGAGAGTCAGTGTCAGAAAGGGGTCCTGGGCTTTGTCGATGAGGCCAGTGGTAGTCGGGAAAGACTCATCCTGGTGGACTGCAGCCTCCTGCCTGAAGGGAGTGTCTCGAAAAGTTTGTGTCCGGGGTAGGAGGTGGAGGTGCAGCCAATCAACGAGTGACACACGACGTCTGTCCTTGGCGGCGGCGTAGGAGCTTTTGACTCGTCATTGCAGGAAAACCACTGATGTTACTAAGAAACATTAACTGTGTCTCACTCAGTCCAGTCATGTCTGTTCATTCAAGAATGACATTGCGATAGTGAGCCAGCATGAACAACACCGGAACACCTGAAACTGAAGCAGCTAAAAGGAACCCAGCCATCATTCATTAATGATTTGTGCCTGTCCTTTTCCGACAGTGACGCTGCGAAACAGACACCTCATCGTCCTCTCCTCTTTGTCACACACCTCTGTGTCCAAAATCTATGAAATAAAAACAGTTGAGCTTGCACTGGGTGACATGTTCCTTCACTTCCACACACAGGAGTTTATTTTGAGCCATACAAACTCAATAATGTACCACTTCTGTATAGATTGTGCTGAAAAGAACCCAAAGAAATGCACCGTTTGCTTGTTTGAGCGATGTTTGCTAAAAACTACAACGCCCAGCTTTTTTTTTTTAGGAAATGACTCAGCCTTTTTTAAACTGTAACCAACTGTTTTTCAACTAGATTTTCAAGACAGACGGGGTGGGAAGTCACAGAGTATTGACAGATAGACTAACACATTGTTTGGCTTTAGTCTTTGTCACAGCAGCCATTTTGACATGAAATAATAAACATAGGTATTACCAGTGATACTGATAAAGGTCCAGTTCCATTCAGGTCAGTCTCTGCTGCAACAAATGGAACTGAACCTTAATTAGTATCATTGGAAACACCTGCGTTGACCCACCTTGGAGTTCAAGTATCTCGGAGCCTTGTTCACAAGTGATGGGAAAATGGAGCGTGAGATGGACCGGCAGGTTGGTGCAGACGCTGTACTGGAGGCAGAACTCTCAATCTTCCAGTCCATCTACATTCCAACCCTCACCTATGGTCAGGAGCTTTGGGTAGTGACCAAAAGAATGAGATCGTGGATACAAGTGGCCGAAATGAGCTTCCTCCGCAGGGTGGTCGGGCTCAGCCTTAGAGATTGGGTGAGGAGCATCTGGAGGGAGCTCGGAGTTGAGCCACTGCTCCTTTGTGTCGAAAGGAGCCAGCCGAGGTGCCTTCTTTTGGAGGTGTTCTGGGTACGTCCAACCGGGGGGAGACCCTAGTGCAGACGAGAACCAGCTGAAGGGACTATATAGCCCATCTAGCCTGGGAACGCCTCGGGATCCTCCAGGAGGAGCTGGAATGTGTTGCTGATGAGAAGGACGTCGCCCTGCTAAACCTGCTGCCACAACGACCCGACCCCGGATAAAAGGAAGAAAATGGGTGGAAACACCTGCATTCACCCTACTGTATCATGTCAAAATGGCTACTGTGACAATAGGAAAACTAGTGTTATCCTTTAAATATTAATCAGTCATATCAGTATCTGTCTTTGCTGTGCCAGTTGCAGATCTGGGACACGGCAGGTCAGGAGCGCTTCAGGAAGAGCATGGTGGAGCACTACTACCGCAGTGTCCACGCCGTCATCTTCGTGTACGACGTGACCAGCCTCACCTCCTTCGAGCATCCCGAGTGGATCGAGGAGTGCAGCCGACACTCTGTCGGGCCCATGGTGCCGCGCATCATGGTGGGCAACAAGTGCGACCTGAGGGACCGCCGGGAGGTCCCCACCTCGGCCGCGCAGTGTCTCGCCGACAGCTACAACTTCCCGCTGTTTGAGACTTCGCCAAGGACCCAGCCGAGAAGGAACACGTCGGCTATCTTTCTGACTTTGGCTTATAGACTGAAAAGCCACAAACCGATGAGACTGAAGCAGCTGAGTGAGAGCAGCGTCAGGCAGCTGTGGAACCAGAGAGAGGAGGAAGCAGCAATTTGTCAATGCTGAGGTCACCAAAAAGTCTTAATGAGTGTCTACGAGTGTGTGCGAAGGTCATCACAGCCTTCAGGAACAATAAAGGAAGAAGCCTCCTGTGGTTTTACCCTTTTCCCTGCCTGATGTAAGGCACAGCTAGTGACAGTATAAGTTTGCACAATATTAAATCAACATTTCAATGAAATGCATGAATGGATGTGGAGATATGCCCAACATTTGTAGCTCAAAACTGCACATAAAATCACTTTGAGTCAAAAAGCAAAGCATTGCAGAGTGCACTTTAATACCCAGACAAATGATATGCAATCAGCCGTCTCGTAGCGCTACAACTTATCTACAATATTCAAAGCAGGCAGTGATTTAAGGGAGAAAACATAGATCTAAGTGAAAGCGAAGGGACCAATAAGGTAATTTGAAACTGTGAACAAAAACCGTGCATTTTCTTTGTAACGCAGCATGAGTTTTGGTGCTGCTGCTGCTGATTACGTACCTCTCTAATCTAAATATGAACATCAGCATTGTGTGTCAGCTTGTTTGCCTACACGGTTGGTTGGAGAGAGCTCGCTTATGACAAAATGTAGCCATCTCTTGGGAGAAAATGCAAATCGACATTGTTCACTCGAAGCGCATGAGTGAACACGCGCTCAGCAGTCTTTGAAAATTGTTGCGCTGGAAGGTATTGATGATGATGATGATGATGATGTGAGGTAAAATCACAACTTTTGTTGCATGTGTACAATAATGCAAAACACTTTACAACAATATGGAGATCTGTGACGATGTTAAGCTGCAAATCAATAAAAATGGTTTTATTGGTAGATTTTTGAGGTTTCTGGCGTGTTTGTTTGCTATGCTGCCATCTCAGGCTTTTCGAATCGTAATGTGCATGTAAATACTCACACATAATGAAGGATAAAGTTATTTGATTTTAGGTTATCCTGATTCGTTATCGAATTTTGTGAAAGACATCTTTCAGCCAACAAAGACGAGAAGTCCTTGAAATGTTCAGAAAAACATGGAAATATATAATTCCATTACAATGATCTGCTGATGAAGATCATGTGATAGGATTGAAGGTTCATTGTGTAAGATTTAGGGGCCTCTACTACTAGAGTATGCCAGAAATGGAATATAATATGCAAAACTATGTTTTCATTAGTGCATAATCACAAGTCAAAATAAGAATTTTGACATTTTTCTTACATTAGAATGAATATCTACAGATGCTGGAGGTCCTCTTCTGTTTGTACGGTAGCCCAGAACAGGCATGTTTTCACAAGTTTCCATAGTTTCTACATCGAGCTAGGAAGGGTAGGATGAGGGTATAGGGTTGCAATAGATAGACAGATAGATTTAAATTAAACTGAACTGAAACTGAATTAAACTCTAAAAGTTAAAAAATGTGCAGGGAATTCAACATTTGCATAGAAAATAAATATATAACTGTGTTAGGAGTTAACCCATGCTAAACATCTTATACAAAGAAGTATATTATACATGAATAAAAACCTACTTATGAATATTATATCTCCTTTCCTGTCATATTCTGACAATAGATTCACCTAAATATTACACACTGGACCTTTAAGGGGACCTTGTGATAAGTTCAGTTCCCGGCTTCATCCTAGTTTGCAGCATTTTACTGCAGTTTAGCGACAACTAGTGGCCAAGTGTTGCATAGCTATAGCTCTGATGATACGTTAAAGAAATCCTGTAAACTAGCAAACGTTGTAGTTTAAAGTACACGTAGACGACTGTTAACGGTGTATACAATAAACACAACTGATGATGCAATTCCGAAAGGAGAATCTTCTACTGGATCAATAAAAAAAAACAAATGTTATAGTGAGATTGGCTCTCTTTGGTGTTGTCGATCACGTAGTAGGGTTGTCATATTTCCCCTTGCCCATGAACGCAGCGCAGTAATCGAGCCGTCTGTATGCTTCACGCGGCGTCTCTCTGCGGCCATGGTAACACTTTCCTCAATACTGGACCTGTGATTCAAAACAAGTGCTTTAATGCGGGTATGTGAACCATTTTCACCTTTTATACGCCGTCTAAAGAATAAAATGTAAAGTTGTCCGTCTGTTGCTGTTGCCTACATGCATATTTAACACATACCGGGAGGATGAAGTCTACGTTTACGTTATTTATTCGTTTTGTTTGCTGTCTGTGGCCTAGCGGGGAAGCTAACAATGCTAACGTCGGGGCTGTAGTCAAGAAGATGAGCTAATTTAAACCGTCGGCTGATTTAACCGACAGGTGCACTTGTCTGTGATAAACACGTTCATTTAAAAAAAAAAAAAATCACAGTCCCTGGCGTTTACCTGGCGTAACCGACCGACATGCTCTTGCAGGTGTTTCGGGTTACCGAGCGACCCTGTTAAGTGGAGCCCCTCAGCCGGATGCGTCTGCGGTTGCCGTAGTTACAAGAGCCGTTGAAACACGACGAGAATACGTAGCTGTCCAACTATTTTTTTTAAAACGTTTTAACGTTAATAGCAAACAAATTAAACACTGAGACAGCTACGTATCTTCCCGCTTTGTCTCCAGTTAACACGGTCGCTCGTTAAACCGAAACACCGGGTGTATAATCTGCCTGTATCCATGTGGTTTAACGTTAGCTCCTTGTTTCCCCTCACGTAGCTGTTATTCAGCATGAATTTGGCAGAGATATGTGACAACGCCAAGAAGGGTCGTGAGTACGCTCTGCTGGGGAACTATGACTCCTCCGTCGTGTACTACCAGGGCGTCATCCAACAGATCCACAGACACTGTCAGTCCCTCAGAGACCCCGCACTCAAAGTCAAATGGCAACAGGTGAGTTCCCCCCTAAAGCAAACCACCTGACCGTTACACCATCATTACAGGTGGAGCCTTTGCCTTTTATATCAGCTATTAGGTCCATAAATATTGGAGCCTACATGTGACCCTCTGTGTCTAACTCCCACCACCAAGTGTCCAGGTAAAAATAAGGTGATCTTAGAAAACGTGTGTGATCTAAACAAATAAACAAATCAAACTACTGTATATACACACATTTTGGCTCCTACAGGTAGTAGACACACACAGACACGGGGAGAACTGGGAACCTTCTTCCTGAGGTGCTGCAGTGGTTAGCACTGTTGCATGACAGGAAGAAGGTTTGAACCTCATCTGTGGCCTTTGGGTGTGGTTTGCATGTTCTCCCTCTGTCTGGATCTTCTCCTCAGTCCAAAGAAATACTCAGAATACATACACTTAATAGGCAGTGACTCTAACCTGCCCATAGGTGTGCCCTGTAATGAACTCACCCTAAGTCAGCTGGGATTGGTTCCAGCCCCTCGTGACCCTGATGAGGATAAGTGGATACAGAAAATGGATGGATGGATGGACTTCACCTTTACTTACATCATTTCACCACAGACGTCTACACACATCAACTGCTGCACGTTTACAGTGCTCTCCTCTCTCTTCTGTTTGCGGCCAGGTCAGGCAGGAGCTGACCGAGGAGTACGAGCAGGTGAAGGGCATCATGGGCACGCTCGAGAGTTTTAAGTCAGAGAAGCCAGCTGACGTCCTCGCCCCTCAGTCCGAGGAGAGACCTGAGGATCCAGCAGTTTGGCCCCCTCCCACCCCTGCAGAGCACAGGTGAGTGCGTCCTTTGTGTGCTTCATACAGGGTCCGTCGTCACACAATAAAACTTCACGGAGCTTTTCCTGCAACGTTTTTAATGTGTGTGCTAGAGCCAATAAAATTTGGTTAGGGTATTAGTGTAAAAACAGAAGGTAGCATTTATTTAGTGTTTATTCCACCTGTTTAGGTGCCGACTGTGATCCAGGGAGAACTGATTATTGATGCTACCCAGAAAAGGAAAAAAATGCTGTGCAAAGAGCTCATTTGCATAATCAGTTTCATCTCCACTAGCACAATGTGACTCACCATGTTTTGTTTTTTTACTGTCGTCTTTAAAGGGGAGATCAAACTCCACAGGGAACTAGCAGAGCTGGTTTAAAGTTAATTTCACCCTGCGTTATTACCGCTATTTTCCCCATTGAACATGATCTTTGATGTTCCTGTCTGCAGGTGTGTCCTCCTATTATCCATGTGTGTGTGAAGTATTATGCCTGTTTGTGTCTCTGCAGGAATCCCGTCGCAGTGAAGCGCCCCAGCAGTGCGGTGAAGCAGCAGAGGAAGGAGTCGCCCGGGCTGCAGCATCGAGGGGCAGGGCCAGGAGGCCGTGGCCAGGCCAACCCTAAACCAGACCGTCCAGGATTCAAAGACGCCCGAGGCACTAAGGCCAAAGACGATAAGGTCAGTCCCCAGCATCTGACTGAACGGGGAAACCTAAAATCTGTCCCTGTTTGGGTTTTATTATCTTCTTCTTCTTTCTTCGTCAGGGAAAGAAGGCGGTCGGAGACGCACCAGGGGATGTAGAGCAGAAGAAGTTTGACGGCACAGGATACGACAGCGACCTGGTGGACTCACTAGAGAGAGACATCGTGTCTCGTAACCCTAACGTACACTGGTAAGGTAGCATAAACAGATTCTTTCATACACATTTTTTTGCTGCTGGAGATGTGTCTTTTCTTAGCACTGCTGACTGAGTTCTCAACATGAACTGTAGGGATGACATTGCTGATCTGGAAGATGCAAAGAAGCTGCTGAGAGAAGCAGTAGTTCTGCCCATGTGGATGCCTGACTTCTTTAAGGGCATTCGTCGTCCCTGGAAGGTACACACACACAAACACACACTCTGTTGATGCTTCTTTACAAAGGTGAGGATGGCCGTGTTACACAGAAATAAGGTCATAAATAATCAAAACCTCATTGCAGCTGCAACACCAGGTGAATGCAGCACAAATACTCGCTCATACCTGCTCAAGGAGGTGTACATTTTAATATTTATCTGAAGTCTACGTTGTAACTAAAGCTCAGGCTACGGGAGCTTTGGGTCGATTCATCCTGACAACTATAGGAGAAATCTGGTTCAGATCATCTGGTAACAGATCCAGTCTGAAGCCTCCCCAATTGCTCGCAGACATCAACATGTTTGATATTCAGGAGTTAAAATCTGGATTAATACGTCAGTACCCTCCAAGCGGGACCGCAAGTCTACTAGGAGACATTGGTCCCAGAGCAGCTGAGGTGTTGCCAAGCCACGGTAAAAACTCTAGCCCTCGAGGTTAACGTTCGCTAGCAAACTGCCGTTGACAGATATTAAAAATGACAGTTAAAATCTCACATCCAGTTCTCGCTGAAGCGCAGACAACCTAGGCTGACCCCAAACTCAGACTCCAGACTTTAGTTTTTTTCCCAGAACTACAAAACTTGCTGCACCCCGTCTTCACAAAGTTATAGTACATACAGCTATATTTGAACCAGGTACAACAGCCGGTCGCTAACATTTCTCCGTTGCCTGCACAGTCATGCTTCCTCTCAGCATCGGCGTGACTGAGCTGAATGACCAGTTAGGCGTTTTTCTGTATCCAGCCTCGGCTGAACTCCCATCATGTGAAGACTCTTCCCCTCAGGCGGGCCATGTGAGGGGTCAATATGTTATCGTCTCCTCCGCATCACAGCGTCTGATAAATGCATAATTGAACGCTTTACTTAGACTCTCTTCAGATAACTGGAAGTGCAGTACAAAGAATGATTAATAAGTTAGTCACAGGGCAAAAAGACATTTAAAAGACACATCGGCTGAAGTTATTTGTGTCATCACAGGTGACATTTAGCGTAGAGGTCTGTGCTGCTCTGTGTTTTCAGTCCTCCCCTGCAGGATTTGTGATTATTACTTCACGCTTACTGCAGATGAACTATCCCACTCTCACCTGCTGCTGCTGAGATTCTGAACAACCCGGCCCGCATCAGTGTTTTATATCAAAAATGTGTCTGCCCCATCCTTTTATTAGCCGCATGCATCGTGTGACAGTAAGGACTGCAACTACACGGTGCTCCTTTTGTGGTTTGCGTAATCTGTTTAGCAGCGTACACAAACCAGATGCAGAAATGTCAGACATCGGAGCGGCAGCGATAGTTTACAGAAGAGATTTGCATCAGAGATGGAAAGTTTGTTTAATAGTAGTGTCATTTAAAAGAAACGTATGTAACCGATGACACAAAAGCGAGAAAGGGACGGCGACAAACTCAAACTGTATTTGTTCAGTTTAGTGGAAGACAATTCATTTACATGCACCGTTAAGCCCAATAATAACAGATTTCATCCCGCGCTGACAATGTGTGATGATTACGCTAAACACCGGCATTATCCCGAGTCTACAATGGTTGTGTTGTAGTCCCACGGTCTCGTTTCATCCCTCTAATTAAGTGCAGCTCTGACATTAAACTCATTGAATGAACAGCTGCGAATCAGTGTTTCTGTTGGCATGAGCTCATTGGAGTTGCACGAATCAGAGCTTAAACAACAAACACGATCATCATCACTTCTCTGCAGCACATTCAGACAGAATACTTCAGTGTTGCCTTGTTTTAACTGTTTGGAGGGAACACACATACTCTCTTGCTCCACGTCGGGGTACAAGTTGTGCCATGTGTATCCTAATCTGTAGTACTGTCATGGAGCGGATGCACTCGCCTCCTGTTTATCAGCCCCGCGGATCTAAATGCTGTACTTCCTCACTAGTTTGTCTCTAATGGATCGGAATGACGTACAGAGTTTGCAGCAGCTCACTCCTAAAAATACACAATAATTGCAGTTCCACGCTGACGGCAAGCTCACACTCTTATTCATATTTAATGTATTTGAAAGTTGAAACACTGACTTTAATGCGAAGATTACCAGAGAAATCACTGCCGTCCAGCATCCTCAAAAGACTCCGCCAGTGAACTAACTCGTTATTTTTAATTGCATCCGTTGAATCATCTTCGCACGTCTATCATAACAAGTCTCCGACTTCGCCGAAAAAGACCTGCAGGCTTCGAGTTTCCACATCACCCCTGTGTGAATTGCATCATTCTGCACGTGAAGTTCAAACTGTAATAAAAACATCTTTGACTGGAGAGGGACTGAAACAAATAAATGCATTCAGTCAAGATAAGTTGGGAGAATAAACAGGGGGGTAGAGGATGGATGATCAGTTCTCGTCAGGCAACATCTCTGCAGCTCGGTAGCCAACACCGTGTGGAATGGTACCAGCCCGTCGATGAGAATCACTGGCGAATGAGAAGCTGGTTGAGAAAATACTGTAGGTCCATCCATCCATTTTCTTCCACTTATCCGGGTCGGTGCGGTGGCAGCAGGTTTAGCAGGGCACTCCAGACGTTCTTCTCCCCAACAACACGTTCCAGCTCCTCCTGGAGGATCCCGAGGAGTTCCCAGGCCAGATGGACTATGTAGTTCCTCCAGAACAAGCATCCTAATCAGATGCCTGAACCCCCTCAGCTGGCTTCTTTTGATGCAAAAGGGTAGCGACTCTACTCTGAGCTCCCTCCGAATGTCTGAGCTCCTCACCCTATCTATAAGGCTGAGCCCGGCCACCCAAAGCTCATGACCATAGGTGAGGGTTGGAACGTAGATGGACTGGAAGATCGATCGAGAGCTTTGCCTTCCAGCTCAGCTCCCTCTGAGAGAATATATGCTGTAGGCGTATGTGTGTTTATGTCCTAACAGTGTGTATTATTTTTGTCTCAGGGCGTGTTAATGGTCGGCCCACCTGGGACAGGGAAGACCATGTTAGCCAAAGCTGTGGCCACAGAGTGCGGGACTACTTTCTTCAACGTGTCCTCCTCCACCCTCACCTCCAAATACAGGGGCGAGTCAGAGAAACTAGTCCGTCTGTTGTTCGAAATGGTGAGCAGAACCCAAGAACGCCACACTGACGTCTAAATATTCTGTTACACGGCAGAGAAAAAGTCTCACACTATCTCTTTTTTTTAGGCTCGGTTTTATGCACCAACAACCATCTTCATCGACGAGATCGACTCCATCTGTGGCAGAAGAGGAACATCTGATGAACACGAAGCCAGCCGCAGGGTCAAATCAGAACTTCTGGTTCAGATGGACGGTGAGTGGGATGTAGAATTGGGGAGGTGAAGAAGTACATATGTGAACACTAGCTTAATGTTGGTTTTGTGTGTGTGTGTTTTGTGACCAGGTGTGGGGGGAGCTATGGAGAACGACGACCCCTCTAAGATGGTGATGGTCCTCGCCGCCACCAACTTCCCCTGGGACATCGACGAGGCGTTGCGACGGCTGGAGAAGCGGATCTACATCGCGCTGCCCACAGGTGACCTCATCAGCCACAACAAACTCGTGCTGGTCCAACTAAAGGCTGCACACAACAATCCTGAACCTCACATGTGATTTATGTGTGTGTGTGTGTGTGTGTTGTGTAGCCCTGGGTCGTGTAGAGCTTCTGAAGATCAACCTGAGGGAGGTGGAGGTGGCTGCTGACGTGGACCTGGACCTCATCGCAGAGAAAATAGAAGGTTACTCTGGAGCAGACATCACCAACGTCTGCAGGTGTGTGTGTGTGTGTGTGTGTGTGTGTGTGTTTTATTACAATTTTGATGCAGAATGATCAGATTTATGAATAGTTCCCTGTTAATCATCATCTCAGTGCTATAAATGAATCACTGATTCGTCTTTCTCTGACTGAGATATCACGGCCGATGATGGTTTACGGGTACACGTGATGACTTGATGTTTTATAAATAGCCCCGGTCGCGCGTTAACGTAATGACAGCTGCTCTGGTGCAGTCGGAGAACCTCGCTGATGCAACACCGTCTGCAAAGAACGCGTCTTCTTCTCACTGACACGTCTAATGGTGGAAGTGTGGAAAGTTTTATGCATCTGGTCTTTATTCCTTTCGCCCTGTCAGCTCATGGTCTTACTATATTTGAGACATCATCGTATTGAAATCTAAATTTCACGGTTCCTGTGCCGAGTTCAAACTTATTTCGACTCGTCTTCTTTCTCTGGCTTCTCTAAAGCTCCCCCTCCCCTCCTGATGATACACACAAGATGATTATTTTCTATTTATTCTCCATAAATTACCTTCTCTTTGTCTCTCTCTGACTGGTGTTGTCCTTGGATGCTGGTTTCCTGGGAGCCGTCTCTCCGTAAACAGTCAGGGTTGTTTTGGCTACACGCTCTAACACAAGCTGCTTTCCACCATAGCTCTGCTTGGAAAATGGCAGCAACATTATTTTGCTCAGGTTTTCTCTGCTTATCTCTGGTTTGCATTGTTTGATTCACCTTGGAAAGGCGTTGTCCTCACACATGCCCTGCAGGACTTCAGCCTATGTATGGAATCCAAAATATCAGAAATGCTAACACCCCCTCTGCTCCTGTCTTTACATGCACATCAGAGACGCCTCCATGATGGCAATGCGTCGTCGAATCCAAGGCCTGAGCCGGAGGAGATCCGAGCTCTGTCCAAGGACGAGCTGCAGATGCCCGTGACCATGGAGGACTTCACCCTCACGCTCAAGAAGATCTCCAAGTCCGTCTCCGCCGCCGACCTGGAAAAATACGAAGGATGGATGTCTGAGTTCGGGTCGGTATAGAGAGCGGTGCCGTCTTTAGACCCCAGAGGGAGCAGAACCTTGAAAGGACTCACCGCTTTGAAAATGACGAAAGCCTTGAAGAGGAGGGACTCGGGGAACATGTGCGTCACAGAGCTGAGTGAACCACATCAGGGATGAAGATCATACAGGGGTTTGAGTTCACATCAGAAGACTGGTGCCTTTGAGACAGCATGATGAGAAGTTTGAGTGGCTTCACCGCTGCCCTTTCACATATTCTCCCCTCGCTGTTGCTTCAACACAATCCTCCGTGTACAGACTATCAATCATCCAGCTGCCGACTGACTTATTAATAGACCTGAAGAAGAATGGGGAGGTTTTCTCTTAATGTAAAGGGTAGCCTTAAACACACAAGTAGAGCAGGAACGCACACTGGTTTTACTTGAATGTCAGGCCATCGTTCATCAGAGCTGAATCAAAAAAAATATCTGACAAACCAGTAAAAATAAGACTTTTTTTTAACGCCGCAGAGCTTCACATCCCAACGCCAGAAAACAGCAGAAGAAAGTATAAGAAGCTTTACGGCAGATTAGAGGAGGAAAATATGTTAATCAGAGCAGCGTTGCATTGTGGCAGAAAAATAAGGAGGGATTAAGACACGTTAGACCAGCGCGACATCCTCTGCTGCGCCTGACAGCGTCCTGCATGAAGACCCTGAAGGCAGCTGTCAGCGTGAGAGAATTATCAATACAAATACTCAGATATTTAGGTCGCCATGTCAGAAATCGATATGTTAACTACAAATTCTCTCAGATTAAAGGGTGATAATTCAGACTTTCTGTGTTCAAATCACTGTTGGATGACACTAACGAACAAATCTGTTGGTACTTGTGATTCTTGTAAGAGACCCGCTGTCTTAAAAACACTGTATGTTTGAGCACTTTTAATGTATTCCCTTCAGGAGGCCGCGTACTTACTACTGACTGAACACACTTGAAGAACCACAGCGACTGATTATATTTTTTGTGTTTTAATATTTGTTTTTTTTTTTTTGGTTTTTAGTTCTCTTGAATGTAGTGAAGCTTTTTTTTTTTAAAAAAAGCCGGATGTGTTGCATGTCATGTTCGAGGAGGATCATCGGACTCTTCAGTATTCACATCACAGCGAGCTTCAGGTGGAGACATAGCGATGAACACACTGTGAACTACTGACAGACTCGCTCCAGAATCTGTGGACGATTGTTTTTGCTGTTGGTTTTACATTTTCTTCCCGCCTGTGTGCCGCAGGTTCATGGTAATATGTGGCAAACGTCACACCGCCTGTACTATAAATCTTGTTAATCGTATTGCACATTAAATCTCGACAGAATTATTCCACGAAGTCTGTCGAGGTGTTTAATCTTGGAAATAATAGTTCGTATCTCGCCTTCAAGGTCTCCTTCGCTCGCGTCGCACCGTCTGCATCGGCAGATTGAATTTCCTCAGTTGTCACAGAGATGGATCTGTTGGCATGCAAGCTGAGAATGAACTCGGTTAACTTTAACCCAGCAGATCTTGAGATCGCGCTAAGCTTGCACGTCAACAGATCCGTCTCCATGACAACTGGGCAAACCATGTGATAATAAATTTAAAAAATGACCTTGAATCACTGTTGAATTATCTTTTTGATGTATTAAACCTGTGTCTGCACACCATAACTGTGACTCGCTCCATGTTTTTTAGATGTAGCAGTGGAGGATGTGTAGATTAGTCTGTGTTTATTGGCAGAGACATGATGTGGATCATCCTGGCTGTGCCTCGTCCTCATGAACGTCTTTGTTCTTGTCGTCTGTTTCTGTTGCGTTCAAACACTCCTACTTTTTCTTTTTCTAGGTTGACAGACGTTTGAAAAAGTCTTTGCCTGCTTATTACTTTTCACATGTGGGAGAGCTCTCCGTGTGCTGACTGATTGCCTTTTGATGAATCTGAAGCGGTTTGTGCTGCAGGTGGCTTCATTGTCACGCCGTCTTTGTTGGGCTGACGAATGCGGAACATGGTTGATGATTCATCACCCATCATATAACACAGCTTCCGTCCGTTAGACGTGTCCTCATAAAGCATTGATTTTGTCTTCAGTGTGATCAAATATTTAGCTGATAAGCAGATAAATTGGCAGAAGTGAGTCTCTGTAGTGATGGATGTGTTTTTAACATGGATGGACACCTCGGGGCCAGGGAAACCCTCATAGGACCCCCGGTCAGGGGAGTCATTGTACGTTGATTCCCGAGCCCACATGAATTCAATTTCTGTGTGGAATAAATAAAGTTTATCAAACCCTCTAAAGAAGAATCAAACCTGTGTTTTGTGCGCTGGTGAAACGGTCTGTTAGCTCATAAAAATTCAGTGTTCAGGCTGTGAAGTGAAGACGACATACGAGCCAAAATCTGCAGTTCCTCTTGTCGTCCACTTGAGGCTGGCTCGAGAAGTGAGTGAGTCAGTCTCCATAAGTCCCCATGTTCAAATGTCCAACTTCACAGCAGAAATAAACATGTTTACAGCCTGGTACAAAAAACAGTTTTGGTCTCTGTAGCTAATTTCCCCGTTCATGACAACTGTACTGAGGGTGAATTTATATACAACTCACCTGTTCAGGTTATATTAAGGCTTAAAGTTATGCAGGATTAAGAGCGTGGACGCTTTGATTGACAGGTGGGTGTCTTTACAGATGGCTTGTTTGAGCAACCAGGCGTCATTCAGCCCGCCTCAGGTCCACCGATGATTCATGAGGCAGGACTACAAATATGGCGGCAGCCAGAGGCAATTAATAAAGCTGATTTATTAGAATGTGTCATTATAGATACATGTGGCAGTGACACCATTAAGATGTTCCCAGGAAAATTAAGAATATTTTAAATTCATTTGAGCCCATTTACGTGTATTTTCTTTCTCTTTACACGTATTTCACTGTTCGAAATGTGTTTTTCTTTTTGTTACTTCACTCGGCTGTTTGACCTCCACTGTGCACAATGATACATGGTGCATTATGTGCAGCTTGACACAGTTAGAAAGCTGTTTTCACGTTCATCTGCTGAAAGCTCACCTTAGATCTCAGATTTATTGCTGACCTACATGAGGGCGTGATTTTGTGAAATCACAAGTAGTCCAAGAGGCCAAGAGTAATTTCCTCAAACACACTTGCACTTGAGTGCAATTTAAAGGTCTGTACTTTACTTGAGTGTCTCATGTAACTTTATACTTCTACTGCAAAACATTTGGGAGGGAATATAGTAGGCTGCTTTTAACATCACTACATTTATCTGACATCTTACCGGTGGTTACAGATGACACATTCAAACCCTATACTTTGCAATGTTACTAATGTATAAAAATAATACCAGCCCCGACGGAAAATAAACATCTTAATGCATCACTAATCATCATCAAATATAAAACACACTCACAGGAGCCATTCTGCTGCAAACCGAGTACTTTAAGCACATTTAGCTTATTATACTTCTGCTGCGCTTACTTCAGTAAAGGATCTGAATACTTCCACCACTGTCCAGTATGCATTTGTGATAAATGTCCAGCACTTAAACTCTTGGACTGTATTCTGAATTTTTCAGTAGATGTCATTTAAAAAATCCTTACATATATTAAACACAAATAGAGAAGATGTCTGGAAATATGTTTATTGACCCACAGAGGGTTAGATCGGGTTAAATAGCAAATAAAATCCATGTATACACCTTTGAAGTATACAGACATGCATGTTGGATCATTTGTATAATGCACATATATATCTGTATATAACAGTAATTAACACAAAAAGTAATTTAACAGAGTTACATTAAGTCACAGATAGAAGTACTATATATATATGCACACTATATACACTTCTCTAGTATACGGATATGTGTGTTGGACAGTATCATGCATGTATATATCTGTATATAACAGTAAATATAATTAAATATAACACAGGAAAAAGTAATTTAACAGTGCTACATTAAGTCAT
Organism: Miichthys miiuy; assembly: GCA_036365135.1. Classification (NCBI taxonomy): domain Eukaryota; kingdom Metazoa; phylum Chordata; class Actinopteri; family Sciaenidae; genus Miichthys; species Miichthys miiuy. Next base: position 2,641,938 of record CM071612.1, on the reverse strand, counting down.
AGCTTGAATTTAAATCAAACCTGTGCAAAGATACAAATAGAAAGCTACATATATATAATAGAAATAAGAAATATAACTAAAAACTATAAAGTTAAATTAGACTGCAGAAAATGAATATAAAGAATAAAATGCATATAAATAAAATGAGGAGAAGCAGGTTAAGTCTAAAACCACTCTTTGTTCATTTTGATTCATCAGTTGCATAACAAACTTCTCTCACCTGTATCATAAACCTTTTTGGGGTGGGGTTAATTACATAAGCGTGTGATCAATAACAGACTGATGATTTGACACTTTATCATCATGCAGACTGGTCTTGATGCGTTGCTCCAGTGAGGCTGCGTGGCTGCATCAGCGTGTGGTTGGTTGCAGCGCACACACACAGACAGGTGCTTTCTCTCTCTCCCCTCCACCACCACCACCTCCACCACCACCAACGTACTGCCGTTATTATCACACAGCTCCATAATGGAAACTAAACCGGTCATCACCTGCCTTAAAACGCTCCTCATCGTTTATTCCTTCGTGTTTTGGGTATGTAAACCTTTCTGTATCATGTATGTAAGAAACAACATGCAGAAAATCCCAATCCACCGTGTGTGTGTGTGTGTGTGTTTTGTTTTTATGTGCGTGATGAAGGGGTGGACATTTGGCAGCATCATCGACGGATTCATGCTGTTTGTTTTAATCTTTATTTTCCGCCCAATGCTCGACAGGGCTTCCTCTAACGTCGCCGTTTACAGCCTTTCATCGCCTCCCGTGATATAACGTGTGTTTAAGGTTACATATGCTGAGGCTGCTGGGCGTCACACAGCGCCGTGCTTGTTGTCAGTTAACTGCGGTGGAGGATGTTAACACACCACCGCAACGATTTAACTCACGTCCGTTTGCGGGGCCTACATGAATGATGAGGCCCGTTTTTGTAATAAAAACCCATTTTCTTATATACTGTACAACGTGGGGTCCTTGGTTGCTATAGGTCGTTAAAGGGACCTTGCACCCTTTACCGTACCCCAGTGGACCCATTGATTCCTGCAGGAGCACCTGTTTAAAAGTGCCTCCAACTGAGACTTAAACATGTAAAACCAACAAAAATGAATAAAATACAATAGTATTGCAGGATATCGTTGTTTATTTGTTTCTATGTTGGCTCCAAATTTCAAGGCTGTGCTATGTTTGTATAATAAGATAAGATAAGAGATCCCACAACAGGGAAATTCACTTGTTACAGCAGCTCACATGCACAAGGTGGATAAAAAAATACTCATAAATAAGAAATATATAGAAGAAATCTAAGATATACTTGAAATAAAAAGTTACATACACTATATACACCTTTCAGGTATCCTTCAAGGATCCTTTGTATCATATATAAAACCGTGCACATATCTTGCCTTAAACTGAGACTTATAATTGAAACATATAATGTAAATAATATACAAAAAATACATGCTGTGAGTAGTCTGTTGTCTGTTAGCTTGTTGGCTCCAAATTTTGAGGCTATGTTATGTGGTGCTTTTGTATAATAAGATGAGACAAGACATGATAAGATAAGATAAGATAAGACAGACTTTAATGATCCCAGACTGGGGAAATTCACTTGTTACAGCAGCTCGTATACACAAGATGGATAAGAAAATACTCATAAACAAGAAATATATAGAATAAATCATAAAGATCAACTTAAAATAAAGGATCTTTTGTATCATGCCCATATAGCTTGCCTTAAACTGAGACTACATATACAAGGTGGATAAGAAAATACTCTAATAATAATAAGAAATATATAGAAGAATATATATAGTTATCAATAATAAATTATATACACCTTTGAAGTGTCCTTCAAGGATCCTTTGATCCCTGCCAAAAGTTGAGAATATAGTTTTAAAAAATACATCACAATCTTCTAAGATTGCATCTATGCATTGTCTTTTTTTTTGTCAGACCAGCAGTCCAAAACCCAAATATATCCAAATAAATAAGGAAAAGCAGCAAAATTCTCACAATTGAGGAGCTTGGACCATAGAGGCATTCATAAATGACTCAAATGACTGGCAGAATAGCTGCCAGTGTTTCTCAATTTTGTCCACAAAGGCTAAATCTTGCAAGCTCCTGATAATCTTATTGATGCAAAACAAGAGTTTGACTTAGAATTAGGGCATCACATGATACAAAATCTTTATGACGACAACATTTTTTGCTTCCTTTGTGTCCTGCACCTGTAGCCAGTTGGGGTTAGATGGATGTGTGCAGATCTACTTCATGTGTTGTCAAACACATTTACATACTGTATTGTAGTAATAGCGGAGCAAAAACATTAGACACACCCTGCAAAATTATACGCAAACAAAACACAGCACCACAAAAGCCTCAAATTATACCAAAGAGTTTGAATCAATACCTCTGGAGGATTGTTGCTGAGGTCTTAAGCTGCAAAGCCTCGCTCTGATTTGAATTCATAAGAAGCTGCATTCACAATGCTAAGCAAGCAATAACGGTGCATGTTTTCACTGTAATCAACGCTCTTTGTAGTAAGTGTCCTTTGAGTTTGAGGAAGCATCTCTCAAACCAAATAAATTTGGTTGAGATTGCATCCAATTTTGGGAGGAATTACTTTTGAGAGGTGAAATAGTACCTCTTCTTGCCTGTTTGGTTTGGATATGCCTTTGTTTACCATTCAAGACTTCAAATATGATCCAACATACGTGCAAAAGACCGCTTATTAGCCAAGATACAGTAACCACAATACTGTGTGACCCACTAACAAGCAGTTTGAAGACCTTAGTGTACCATTATTGCGGGTTATATGCTCAGCCAAATATAGGAACCAGGGAAGAAATGTATCTGTCCAAAATGTGTTTAGGATCTGAAGAACTTTCCCCTGCATTCACTCCAGACAGGAGGAAGTGAAAATATCTTAAATAAGAGGTGCAGGAGGTGGAAACAGAGAACTGAAATCAGCCCTTTTGGTTATGTTAAAGGCTTAAAAAAAGAAGAGCTGTGCTGTGTGTCTCCCAGCACTGCAGACGTGCCGGTGCCACGGATATGAACTTTTATATTTAGTCAGGATCGGGCCGTAAGCAGCGCTCCCTTACATTTACAGCATCAGGTTTCAGATGTCTAAAATGCAGAAGAGTCTCACAGCTCGGTGGCTCTCTTCAACCCCGAGGTGAAGCAGGCGAGAGGTTCGCTGGCACAGAGTTCGATGTGAGAGCGAGCTAACCTCGGTTGTCGGGGCCCTTGATTTCACTGTCACCAGCTTGTCGTGGCGAATAATGTCTCGTGTGAATTGCTATGTCGCCATACTTTTACATGCGCAAACACAAGGCACACACAGGACGGTTGAATGCGGAGCAGGTGGCGGAGTCTGCGTGGTGTCCTCGCCAGCATATTTTGTCATCGCACCTTCTGTTTCTTTATTAGGCTGGGGAAGGAGGAGGGAAGAGGGGTGACCTGTTTTAAACTCTGCACTGGCCAGCCTGGCATTGAATTTCAAACAAAACGTGCAGGGAGGGGGCTTACTCGGCTCTAGAGAGGAGGAGGAGGAGGAGGAGGCGAAAAGGGGGTCTGAAGCTGTTTAGGATTCAGCAACAGGCAGCAACAGTCTAGATGACTTGCCCTGTTCCTTGGACTTGATTTCCCTGCTGGCTTTAAAAGTGAACACTTTAGCATCGACAAGATGATCCTTTATTTGTATGCGGCGGCAGCTGTTAGGGTGGGCAGACATTTTGCTGATAACGATATAAACAGTGAGTACATCGTCATCTTGTGGACTGACATCTTAAATGACAGTCACATGAAACGGTAGATGACGAATCAAATCAGCAGCCAGCCAGCCAGCCAGCCAGCCGTCCTTCAGAAAGACGGGATCCTTTCCACCAACGACAAGTCGATTAATCCTTTAGTCGACTGACAGGAAATGAATCAGCAACTGTTTTGATAATGAAGGAAATGTTATAGTTGTTTTGTCGCCAAAAAACACCCACAAATTTGATGGTTCCTGCGACGCAAATGCGACGATTTGATGCTTTTCTTTGTCGCACGTGATAGTACACTGAATATCTTCAGTTTTTGGATTGTTGGTCGTACATTTGACATCAATCTTCTGACATTTTATAGATAAAATTGAGAAAATGAATGAACCCCAAAGTTTGGTTGGGTGATGTGATGACATGGATTTGACGACTTCTCAGAGACCTTCACGTACTATTTACACGTCAGTATCTGACCCTTTAATGTCTCTGTGTGTGAGACACCTTTCAAAACACGTCTTCGTTTAGATATCATGCAGTCTCCGTACGTGACCATTAATACATACGTACATACTGTACAATATGTGGAAATATGAAACTGGTAGGCCTGTAGAAAATGTCCTCCATCTTGTACAGGAGACAGACAAAAAAGATTATAAAAACATTAAACAGACAACTCTTGAGATGATTTTAAATAGAATATCTAGTGGCTCTTTACTCCATCAAATGTCATGCCACTGAGGATTTATCATCTCGCATCTAACTGCCCACAAATTGTCAATAATACCCTTTTTTTTTTCAACAGGTTTTGCTTATATAACAGAGACCACAGCTACATGTTTAAGCCATAAAGACAAAGAGATGAATACATTAGCATTACTGTGAGAAACCAACATTCAGTGCAGCTATTGAAGTTGTTTTTAAAGACCGTGTAAAGGCAGTTCTGAGATTTCTTTAAAACACATTAAATATGTTGGACAATAGTTGCTGAAAACACGTGAAAAGACTTTGAACGATATATCACTGAAATGTGGAGTTAGAGGTTCAGACAGTTTTTCACCAGTTTTCAGTCTCAGGATTTTGTGGGCGGTGCTTAAAGGGTGGCTCGATGACACGCTGAGGCCACCCTGAGCAGAGAGATAGAGATGAATTCATCTCAGCTCAGAGTGTTTCAAAGTTAGTCATGTCATTTTCTGAACTCATCTGACACGTTTCAGTCGCTTCAAAATGGAGAATTCATTTTTACCTGATTTTAACACCTAATTTCATAAACTTGTTGATATTTTTAATCATTTAAATTTGGCTGGGTGGTTAATAACACTTTCTTCTTAGGTTTGATGAACTCAGAACACACATTTATTCTGACTTTACACTGACTTTAAGCAGAAATTACAATTTTTAGTGGGTTTCTTAGTTTTTATTAACTCTAAACTTTGTCAAATTGAGCTTTAGGAAATTGTGATGGGCATTTTTTAATATTTTTTGACAAGTTATAGACCGAAGGATTGACCGATAATGAAAATAATTGTTAGTTACAACCTTAAACCTTAAACTAGTAACTTCAAACTATAGTTTTAGCTAATGCTTTCTGACCTCCTGTGTGTACTTTCACCGTAACCCTTCTTATCATCACACCTGTACTGCACACCTTTAACTCATTGTCCATGCGTGTCATGGTGTTGATATAGAAAGACATTCATGTGTGTGGATGTTTGCACGAGACACGATCAAGTCTAAAAGGGCTCCTGATACCTGTGGTGGTTAAACTGCAACCAAATCAGAACAATGCAACAATCAAAGGGGAATGTTGCCCAACTATTGTATGTACACGCCCTGCCAACGGGGCAAAGTGTAAATGTTGACACGGTCATTAACCTGCAGAGACTAATCTAAGCTTTAGTCAGAGAGGGAACATGGCAGCGTAGGTGTATGCAAAGAAACATTTTTTTGTATTGTTATTTTTATGTAACGTGACATTAAGCCTCAGGACGTTGTTGAACTGCTGAGTTGGAACGTTTATTCAAAGAGTCTTCCCACTGCTGTTTTCAGTCATATTGGCTCGTTCTCATCAGTTTTTAGAGGTTTCAGGGTTGCTCGGAGACATTTTGCACAGACTGCTCCCTCTCTAAACCAGAGGGCCTGGCAGCAGGAGCACGAGTGGCCTCTCCTCTTGGTGAGGATGGAGGGTAGTATGATGACTTGGCCATCGCCGGAGTCAGATCATCAGCAGCCGTTCCACACCCCGCTCGCTTTCCGATGCCAGCAAGACATACCCAGCTGAGACACACGGCGCTTCAGCTGCCTCGTACAACACGCTCTTTTATCCGCAGCCTTCATTTGAAATGCTAAGAGAGGCGCAACAGGAGGAAGCGTCTCGCCTCGGATCAAAGAGCTTCTTTGACGTGTCCCCTTTCTTTTTCTCTGTGTTTTTTTCCTCTCTCTCTCTCTGTGTGTGAATGCAGGCATATTCACAAAGCAGGTGATCACTATCCCACACTCCAGATAAATTTGTGTCTTCTGTCTCTCGTCTCCTCCTCCTTACTCTAATTGCTCTCCTTTCTTGTTCCACCTTGATCCTCTTTCTCCTCCTCCCCCCTCGGCACGCTGCTAAAAAGCTGCTATTGTAATATCGCAGAGGTGCAGAGATAAAGGCCTGTTCCCTGCTTTCATTTTGTTCCCTGTGCTCTCTCTCTCTCTGTTACATCCATCTCTCCAACCCCCACCCTCTAGATAACAGGAGCCATCCTGCTGGCAGTGGGAGTATGGGGGAAGTTGATGCTGGGCCCGTATATCTCTCTGATAGCCGACAATTCCACCAACGCCCGTGACGTCCTCATTGGCACTGGGACCGTCATCATCGTCTTCGCCTGTTCGGATGCTTCGCGACCTGCAGAGGAAGCCCATGGATGCTGAAGCTGGTGAGAGAGCTGTAGAGGAATGGGTGGAGTAATATATTACAGCAAGAGAGAGAGAGAGAGAAGAGTGTTGTTGGATGCTGATTAATTAGCCTTAGGTCACATGATAAAGGGAATAACGGCTGACCTCTATCCTGTGGAGAGGGATCAGAAATCCAATAGATGCTGCAGGGCACTTTGTTCGCTTAATGGTTGGTCAAGTGAGTGCGCTTGAGTGTGTGTGTGTGTGTGTGCAAGCATAGGCAAATGATACACGTGTAAGGCAGAGGGTTTTTATGCAAACTATGCAAATCTCCCTCTCCTCTCTCCGTAGTATGCCATGTTTCTGTCGCTCGTCTTCCTCGCTGAGTTAGTGGCCGGGATCTCTGGATTTGTGTTTCGCCATGAGGTGAGCATGCAAAACACACATTTAACTGAGTTTTTTAAGCTGCGTAAAGCACTCACATGCTCTTGACGTGTGGGATTGCGTGTTTGCATGTCGCAGATAAAGGGGACCTTCCACAGGACGTACACCGACGCAGTCCTGAACTACAACGCCGAGGACGAGGCGAGCGCGCCGTCGATAACTTGCAGCACAAGGTGAGTCCTCGTGACGAAATCATCCAACAGCTAATGGAGCAAACCAGAACCTTGAATGCAAAAGGTTGTGGTTAGCATTTTTATTTTATTATTGTCAGCAAATCCTATAAAAAAAAAGACCAAAAACAAGAAGCGATTCCTGTGTAACCAAAGCGTTATATAGTTTATTTGTCTGTGCACGGAGCTCCAGTGTTGTCCACCTGTGTTCTTTTATTACCATGAACAAGGGCACTGTAGTTTATTCTGAGTCATTCCCACAGACGCACCATGAATTCTCAGTAGTGCACCAAGTATGTATTCAAACACCAGCTGAAAATAGGCCCCACTAAATGCACTCTTTACTCCAGTGTTTGCTAAAAAACTGTCCACCCAAACTATTTCGTAACAGACTCTATATTTTTTTGGATTATTTTGACTGCATGTTTAATCCTTATCTGCTCTGCATTTCTAGCTGCGTTGCTGTGGCGTGTATAACTACACCAGCTGGTTTGGCAGTGTGTATTACCCATCCAATGGCATCCCTGCCAGCTGCTGCTTTAACTCCTCTGACTGCAACCCAGAAGACCTCCGCAACACAACTCTAGCCCCGAGCAAGGTCTACCACCAGGTCAGTTGCATTTTCCAACTTCTTGACTGTTGCTGCTGCTGCGAGGTTCTTCATGTGGTTTTATAAAAACTGTGTTTACACCGGACAGGTTCTCACTCACCTTTTCAAAACCACCTCCCTCTTCCATGCACTAACCGCCACAGATAATCTCCCAGATATCCATCTTGCCCCTAATTTGCACATATAACAGGTCCCTGTACCCTCTGCGAACTAACCTGCCCCCTGTGTTTCAGGGCTGCTATGAGCTGGTCACCTCGTTCATGGAGACCAACATGGCCATTATCGCAGGAGTGACATTCGGGATCGCTTTCTCACAGGTAAGAGTTTTAAAAAAAGGTAAAGTTTTGCAGGTGATACGAGGCGGCAACACGTTATATTCCCTTTACCACTGGATGCTGCCAGCTTTGGCTTGACAGATAGACAAAATTAGGCCTTTTTGGTGGTTTAAATAATAAAATAAAACATGGCTGAAGTCCTGTTATTGTGCATGCTGGGTCACTGTTACACGGTCACAAGAACAAAACAGAGCCATCGTTAATGTTGTTAATAACGCCTGTGTTTTCAAGTCAACATGTCTGCTGTGAAAAAGGCCGACTGCGCGAGATAAGGAGCCGTTTAAATTGCCACAAATAGACGATCGTGTTCCTGCGAAAATGCACAGACTCTTTCTTCTTGCTCTTCTTCTAAACAAGCACATGTAACGAAGCTTTGAACAGGACTGATGTCTTGATTTTGAGAAAATAAAATGAATCTAAACATTTCGTCTGTCCGTCTGTCTTTCAGCTGATTGGCATGTTGCTGGCCTGCTGTCTGTCCAGGATCATCACAGCCAATCAATATGAGATGGTCTAGCTGATGTGACGTGGCAGGTGAGAGATGTTTAAAGATATGCACAAGAAACCATTTAGATTTAAAGCTTCGATAAAATAATCTATATTAGCAACAAATACGAAATTTCCCCATCGTGGGATAAATAAAGTATAATCTAATCTAATCTAACAAATACATTTAGTTTTAGCGCCTTTCAGCATATTGTTTTGGTTTTTTAGCCCCACCTTTCAGCAGAAAAAACTCTTTAAGTTAGCGTTACAAGCAAATAAGACAAACTAAAGAGGGAAGCTAAAATTGGTTAAACGTGATGTTGTCTGTTAAAACTGTTACAGCATGTTCAATCCAAACACAATTAACTCTTTCTTTTTTTGTCTTTTTTTTTGTGTGTTTTTTAGGGAGATGAAGAGAAGAAAAAAAGACAAAGAGCTTTGACACACGACAAGAGTAAATTCCCAAAACACTATCACGCGTCCGTATTGGAATTTACCTCCCTCCGTCTCTCTGCCTGTGATCTTAATGTAATATCTTAATGTATCTTATTGTAAAGCACCATTCCTTGACTCACTGCTGTTGCATCAAAACGTTCTATACCACACGTCACATCATACCGCTGCTTGATGTAGAAGTTGCTCATTGGCACATATCTCGGATCACTACAGCCTACGACCTACAACGGGCGGGTTAAAACCAGACTTGTCGGGAGTTGACAGCAGTCTTGGTCTCAGATAGGTGATTGGGTGCAACTTGGCTTCTCAGTTGGTTGCAGCATGCTTCACCGACCGTCATCAGAGGACCACTGCACATCTTTGTACAGAATGACATTACTAAAGCTTGAAAGTAATACTTTAATAGATAGGTTTAGTTTTGCATTTGACTTTGCTATCGCTCACCATTGTATATTCCTATGGTTGTGACATTTTGTGAACTGATTACGTGTACCGAGGATAATATTTTAAGTTTATATGAAACATAGGAAACTGACAACGGAGAGAAAAGGGAGAATTTGTACCTGTAGACGAGGCACGGTATTTTTTTGACCAGATCATTTAACTAAAATAGCAAATTATGAGATACATTACATCTTAAAATTGTAACTCATCATCAGTTAAGATTCGAAATGGGAAACTTTCCCAGTAAACCCTCCACTTTGCTCTAACTTACATGCTTAAAATGACGCTAACGTAAGCAAAATAAACAATTGAGGTCTGTAGTGGAACAAATCTGTCACAAAGTAGATGAACGCACACCACACAGTGCTTTCTAACGTCATCTTGGTCGCTATCGGGACAATAAGTTCACACTGTGTTTATTCAAAAGACGAACTTACACCATTGACTCCCGTCTCACAACTGTCTGAAAGACTTCCTCATTGTTTGGAGCAGTTGAAGGAAGATGAAACACAGCTAATAGGCAGAAATAGCTTCCTCAATGTTGTTGCACTCTTGTCCCCACCCCCCCGTAAAGGTCAATGCATGGTGCATTGCAATGCATGCATTGAAAACCTTGCAGAAAAAGATGCAGTGAATCATATGAAAGTCTCTCCGCAAAGGCATTCATCGTGTTGCACCTGGTGGTCAGATTGAGGATGCATCCAGACAGGATGCGGCGCTGCAGGTTTTTCCATTCATTTGAGTGGGGGTAGTGCATTTTGGCCACGGGGGTGTCCGCCAAAAGCGACCTCCAACTTTTGAAAAAACACAGCCCAATGGCCGCCAATCAGACCGGTCAAACCTCCACAGTCAGCCTGAAATGTCTCTGAAGATAGTCTCCTGAGACTGTCTAAAAACTCTGCTGTGTTATGACTTTGTCTATTTCATGAACCAGCTTCTAAATCTGAGTCTAGCTCGCAATTTAGGCCACAAAATAGAGACACGAAGAAGTTTAATTTGCTTTGCGTCAGCACGGGTTGAGAGACATAGACAATGAAGGAGAGTGAGCGAGCGCCGGCATCGATAAATTCGTTAATCAGCTAAATAAAAAGTTATTTCCTGATTGTTTCACAGCGGTTACATTACCCACACTGCGCCCGATCCTGTCTGGATGTACCCTAAGAGTGACAGAAGTCGGAATGGAGGTTTAAATCAACACACCTGACCGATCTGCCCAACAAATCTGATGAAAGGTGTGTTCATTTGAAGCATACCGGCACCTTAGTAATGTGTCAGAACTTGTCTTTCTCGAAGTAAGTAATTCAATTTCACAATTTAGCTTTAAAGACCAACTAAGCAGCTGCTGAAAATCTTGTTTTGGCTGACCTCTGTTGGTTAAATATCTCACCTTGTTGCAGCGATGTAGAGGCGTACTTGTCAGATGTGGCTACAGGTGCAACAAACCCAACGATTTTCAGCCTGCAGGGTCGTATTAAATAATTCGGGTCAAGAATGAGTGAGAAAAGTGTGAAAAGTCGACATGCGCAGGGCTCCAACAGTGTTAATCTAGTATTTACAGTATTCTGTGTAGTGCATCAACACGCCATGAACATCATCATCATCATCTGTAGATATTTATTGGAAATGTAATTTATATGATGTAATGTTTCTCATTATAATATGCTAACCGGTATAAACGTCGAGTCACAGTTTTGATTCCGCACTTTGTGCTGTTAATCTGTATTTGTTTGATAGTTTATAGGTAAACAATTGCACTGAAAAAAATAATTGTGGCCAATGTTCTGTTGAAAGTAACGTGCAAACATGTAGCTGTTTCAATTTAGCTGTATATTTATTATTATTATTATTATCATGGTTCGGTTTGGCATTAAGTTTACAGTTTCACTAAGTGATTTCGATCTCTCTTGCAGCGTGTGTGTGACTCCTTAAACCTTTTGAGTGTGTATTTTCCTTGTATGACAAGGTGTGTGTGTGTGTGTGTGTGAGAGAGAGAGAGAGAGATCATCTAGATTTTGTGGATCCTGTTTTGGTCAGTATTTGGTTGTGGCTTCTCAAACCCTATTTGCTTTTAAAGCTGTACATTTATTTAGTGAATGTATGAAACCAGTTTTTCCTTCCCCTCCCCTTCAAACTGATATTGTCCTTGTAAATACTAAATTGTAATACCATCCTGCTTACACATGGGGTCACCAGACACTCAAAAAGAACTGCACCCTGCTGTCTACTATTGACTAAGTCACCATCAGTGGTCTTATTATCAATAAATATACAGAATAACTGTTTTGTTTCACGTTTGTTCTTTTTTTTTTTTTGCTTTTGCAGCTCTGTGCATTTTAAATATAATGTCGCAGTAAACAGTAAACATACAGTAAGCATGCATTAAAACTAACCTATACTATAGTAAACGTGTGTTAAAGTTGAATCTGCATTTAAAATGAAACCTGTGCAAAGAAGTTAAATATGTGCATAGTGATTTAACATGTGCAAAGAAGAAATTAAACCTGTGCTGAGACATTTTTTATATAAAGATAAGAAATAGACAACAAATGGAGATAAAAACTATCACAGCATTACATTGAATCATTACATTACATTACATGTAAGTCAACAAAGTGCGTCAACAAAACTGTTAGACTAGGAGAGTTACTACAAAGGGTCGATGTATTAGTCAGTTTATGAGATATTTTATCGATTTATTAGCTGTTTTAATACTTTTATTGTTTTAAAATTATCATATTATTCAAGATAAGTAATATTTTTAGCTGCAGGATTAGAGCTCGAAGAGGTCAGGTCAAATGTTAAGGAGAGATGTGAGTGGGCGGACTTCATCTGATTGTAAGAATGAGCACGCTGTCGAGCTAAACGTCGCGTGGTACAATCAAAATGTAGATCACGAACTCGATTACTGGGTTTGTCTATTAACGAGCACCATATGCAGAAAAGCGTGTTCGCAGGATGAATATTGCAAATATATAAAATACATGTATATTTCCTTTTAAAGCAAAACTCACCCAGATGACCTTGAGTTGTCGATATGGGTGTCACAATGCATATTGATGATAACTGTGATATTTTAAAAAATGAAATATTGATATCTTATAAAGAATGGACAAAGTGTCCTCGCTCTTAATCCTGCATAACTTTAAGCCTTAATATAACCTGAACAGGTGAGTTGTATATAAATTCACCCTCAGTACAGTTGTCATGAACGGGAAATTAGCTACAGAGACCAAAACTGTTTTTTGTACCAGGCTGTAAACATGTTTATTTCTGCTGTGAAGTTGGACATTTGAACATGGGGACTTATGGAGACTGACTCACTTCTCTACAGATCATTTACAAGGTCCTCTTCCTGGAATGACTCAGCTCTTGATAAGCCCTCCCTCTTCTTCCTGCTCTCAAACACAGCCAGCTCCACTCTGTTCAGGTGTTTCCTTGTTCCCTCCTCAGATCTACAGTTTGAAGATGGGTGGAACCAACATGTGCTGACGTGTCAGCTGACAGGCCGCATGTTGTTTAGATCAGAGCTCAAACTAGTTTCATTTCTGAGGAAGTCAAACTCAGACAGTCGTTGACGCGGAGAGGAGAAATGGCGCAGCAAGGAAATAAACTGGACCGGAAACCTTCTCTTGTCCGATCTGTCTGGATCTACTGAAGGATCCGGTGGCTACTTCCTGTGGACACAGCTACTGCATGAACTGTATTCAAAACTTCTGGGATGGAGAGGATGAGAAGAGAATCCACAGCTGCCCTCAGTGTAGGCAGACCTTCACACCGAGGCCTGTCCTGAAGAAAAACACCATATTAACATCTTTAGTGGAGGAACTGAAGAAGACTGGACTCCAAGCTGCTCCTGCTGATCACTGCTATGCTGGACCTGAAGATGTGGCCTGTGATGTCTGCACTGGGAGAAAACTGAAAGCTCTGAAGTCCTGTCTGGTCTGTCTGATATCCTATTGTGAGAAACACCTCCAGCTTCACTTTGAATCCCCCGCCTTTGAGAAACACAAGCTGGTGGAGCCCTCCAAGAAGCTCCAGGAGAACATCTGCTCCGTCATGATGAGGTGATGAAGATGTACTGCCGTACTGATCAGCAGTGTATCTGTTATCTCTGCCCTGTGGATGAACATAAAGGCCACGACACAGTCTCAGCTGCAGCAGAAAGGACTGAGAGGCAGAGAGAGCTCGAGGTGAGTCGACAAAACATCCAGCAGAGAATCCAGGACAGAGAGAAAGATGTGAAGGAGCTCCAACAGGAGGTGGAGGCTATCAATGGCTCTGCTGATAAAGCAGTGGAGGACAGTGAGAAGATCTTCACTGAGCTGATCCGTCTCATGGAGAAAAGAAGGTCTGATGTGAAGCGGCAGGTCAGATCCCAGCAGGAAACTGAAGTGAGTCGAGTCAAAGAGCTTCAGGAGAAGCTGGAGCAGGAGATCACTGAGCTGAAGAGGAAAGACGCTGATCTGAAGAAGCTCTCACACACAGAGGACCACAACCAGTTTCTACACAACTACCCCTCACTGTCACGACTCAGCCAACCTACAGACTCATCCAGCATCAATATCCGTCCTCTGAGGTACTTTGAGGATGTGACAGCTGCTGTGTCAGAGCTCAGAGATAAACTACAGGACGTTCTGAGGACCAACGGACAAACATCTCACTGACAGACACTGAAGTCCATGTTTCACTGTCAGGACCAGAACCAGAGCCCAAGACCAGAGCTGAGTTCTTAAGATATTCACGTGAACTCACACTGGATCCAAACACAGCATACACACGGCTGTTATTATCTGAGGGGAACAGAAAAGTGACAAGAATGAAACAACATCAGTCTTATTCTAGTCACCCAGACAGATTCACTAACTGGCCTCAGGTCCTGAGTAGAGAGAGTCTGACTGGACGTTGTTACTGGGAGGTGGAGTGGAGAGGGAGAGGAGTTGTTGTAGCAGTCACATACAAGAATATCAGCAGAGCAGGGAGCTCACATGAATGTGTATTTGGATTCAATGACAAATCTTGGATGTTAGATTGTGACACAAACAGTTATAACTTTTGTTACAACAGTGTCCAAACTCCTGTCTCAGGTCCTTGGTCCTCCAGAGTTGGAGTGTACCTGGATCACAGTGCAGGTATTCTGTCCTTCTACAGCGTCTCTGAAACCATGACTCTCCTCCACAGAGTCCAGACCACGTTCACTCAGCCTCTCTATGCTGGACTTATTCCTTATTCTGGATCCTCTGCTGAGTTGTGTGAAGTCAAATAGACAGAAGTCATTTAAGGGTTAAATTCTGTGTTTCATGTCTTCAGCTTGTTTTGTTTCCATCATTGTTGCTGACAGCTGATTGTTGTGGCATTTCTTCACCTGTCAATCAAACACTGTGGGCGGTACTTTGCCCTCTTCTCATTGGTCGCTGTGTAAATGTTTGAGTTTCTTTAGGTGGCGCTCCTTCCTGTGTCTGTTTAGCCATGGAGGCTATCACTGCTCATGATGACTTTAGTTTGTATGATCAGAATCAATAAGGAGATGATTCATTCTTTTCTTGTACATATGTGAGATTCAATGAAGAAACAACATTTAGTTTGTGCTCTCAGTCAATAAAGAGGATTTATTACACAGACTGCAAGTCTTCATGTTTTCATTGAACATGTGCTCTAAATGAACTCCCTGCATTCACCCTGTTTATTTCACTGAGCTGCTTTCTCGTGGTTAAAGTGACAAATAAAGTTGAGTTTGAACTGAAGGTGACTGACAGTGAAGAAGAAGAACAGACAGATGGATCACCACAGACTGTATAAAACATGGATGCAGTCGTGACAAAGTGCTGTTGTGAAGCTCCGTGTGGTCGCTCTGGTCGTCTCCGTCTTGGCGGTCCTGCCTCCGCCGCCTCCCGACTAATCTAAAAATGGTTATAGAGGTGGAGCTGAATGAAGCCTGGTTGCTTAAACAAGCAACCTGTGACGACACCCACCTGTCAATCAAAGCGTCCACGCTCTTAATCCTGCATAACTTTAAGCCTTAATATAATCTGGACATTTGAACATGGGGACTTATGGAGACTGACTCACTTCTTCTGGAGCCAGCCTCAAGTGGACGTTTAAAGAACTGCAGTTTTTGGCACTTCCACATTGGCTTCAGAAGTTGCCGCTTGGTTATTACACATGATTATATCATGTAAACAATTTGTGGTTCACACTCAGTTTAATTGGTCGTCTTGTGCAGTTGGTTACAGACTTATTTTTAGAACTGAATTTTTATATCATATTTTATTTCTTTTCGCCACAATAATCATATAGTGAAAATCTGATATCGTCTCATCTCACATCTCAACAGTGTGTGTTCTGACAGCGATAGATATTTAGGAGTACAGACTTAAAATACACTTAAGAAGAAGGATTTTAAGTCTCATGAAAGAATCCACATACCTTCACCAAACTCCACAACTAAACTGTTACTGTATTTTAGTGAACGCTGTGTTCGCGTCTCCGACAAAGGAAGTTTTAAACCTTTTACGCACATAGAACATTTTCAAAGTCAACAGACACACAACAAACAATGGAACATTTCCAGTTTTTAATCAGGAGACGATGGAGAGAATTTCCCTCGTTCCAACACAGACAGACAGACAGACGTGCAGTAGATGGCAGAGTCTTTATTTGGGATGCCGTGAGCAACAGAATGACACAATAATCCAAACTGTGTGACCACAACCTGTTATTGAGACACAGACAAACCAGGAGGAATCTGCCAACAATTGATGAAGACAAAGGGACTTTTTTTTTTTGCTGCACTGGAGGCTGTTTGAAGACACGAAGACAAGGCTTGTTTCACCAAAGTAAAACGCAAAACACCAAAAAAAAAATATGACACACAGGCCAAAACAAAACTGAGGGGGGTGAAAAACTTTGTCTTTGAAGCACAACATAAGAGGGAGGCCAGCACAACACACACACACACACACTCTGCAGGCTCCAAGCATGGGTGAGACAGTGGAGTGATGTAGTGGCGCCCTAAGAGCAGTTAGAGGGTTCAGCGCCTTGCTCAAGGGCACAACTGGCACCTCTCCGGCTACCTGTACACGCTCCATACTGTAGTCCGTGCTGGATTTGGACCATATGAGCTGAGCTGAGCTGCTAAAACTGTGACATCTTTCTCTTATGTGAGGCTGGCGTACACTATGACATCACTGTGTACCATCGTCGTCCACATGATGGCGCTTGGGTATCAACGGAAAACAGGAGCTTTGGAGAGAGAGAGAGAGAGAGAGAAAAAGCCGCATGTGTGGGAGCATCACACACACACACACACACACACACACCGCCTTTCTCCGTCCGCCTCGTCTCCTGCTCTGCTGCGGGGCTGCATCGGAAACAAGGCCGGAAAAAAGCTGCGAGAAGACGGATAAGGGAGGCTGTTACGCGCTAACCGAGCTCGCTCCAACCTCGTTACGCAAATTACCGGCAGAGCGGCGCGGCAGTGGGTCCGCTAATGGAGCGTGCGTGCCGCTGGCTTCTGCGCCCTGCCTCCTCCTCCTCCTCCTCCTCCACCACCTCCTCCCCACCCTCCTCTCCTCGCCTCCGCCTCCCGAATACACTTAATGGGTTATAGGCTAGAGGAGGCATCCACCGGGAAGCGCTATTACTCACACGGGCACACACACGCACACACACACGCACAAACCGGGGACTCTAAGAGCGCACGGACACGTTCAAGTGCAGCCAGTCTCATTATGAGAGAAGGCTGGATGCAATCACTATATTTCTCTGCTCCATTTCTGGCTCTAAGCAGACAAAAGCACGCCAAGAAAGATTTAAATCCACGTGCACGTGTCATATAGGAAACAGGTGACACTGCTGGACACAAATATATCACCAAGCAGCATCAATATTTTAGAAATATACCATACACATGATTTCACGTACCTCACATACACCAGCACAAAACAGGAGACTTTGATTGTAGAGTCTCAACATTTGGTTTCATATATTATTTTTTGGAAAATATTGCATTTTCTGGTACAAAAATATGTTATTTACATATTTATATTTCTAAGTCAGCGGTTCAGGGTTCAGATCCGACCTATGGCCCTTTGCTGCATGTCATCACCCCTTCATCTCTCCTCACTTTCCTGTCACTCTTCAGCCCCAAATCTTTTTATAATATAATAATTTGTTATTTTCTAAATTGTGCTGTTGATTATGCACCTGTTCCTGATCTGTTTCACCTGAATTATGTGTCCGTGGTGACTGTACATACCTGGAAAACTTTACCTGTGTTCCTGCTTCTGTTGCATTTTC
The DNA here is from genome assembly GCA_036365135.1 of Miichthys miiuy. Lineage (NCBI taxonomy): Eukaryota > Metazoa > Chordata > Actinopteri > Sciaenidae > Miichthys > Miichthys miiuy. Next base: position 2,624,069 of record CM071612.1, on the reverse strand, counting down.
GTTTTGTATTTCTCTCTGGACCACCAGCCGCCTTTTAGTTTGTTTTGTGTTCAACCTCTGCTGTAAGTGAGTAAAGATACTTTTCATATATCACTTCTGTGTCTGCAATTGGGTCCACTCCTGCAACAGACAGTTCACGCAAGTGGAAGAATTTTTATTACTGACTGTTGTTGAATCCTGAACAGAGCCGGTTCAAGAACCAGAGCTACCTGGGTCGAAAAGGATCCGCAAGTCTCTTGCTTATAGTTCCAATTTGGAGTCAAAGGAGTTTTAGAACCGTTCATTTTACCTCCACTTAATAACTCCCCATCGCATTTAGCTCGCAGATAATCATGGAAGTATGCCTGCTATGTTCTACCTGCATGATCTTGACAGGACTATGGAGCTATGGGGAAGTATTTTCATCCAGAATCCTTGTAGTACTGATGTATTGATTGCTTAAAAAATATAGATTTCAGAGATTGAGTACGCGTACTACCAGTGGTACCACAGTTTGAGAACCAGTGATTCTTTTTGCTGAATAAAGCAGAAGAATGAGTCTGTTAAAGAGGAACAGACAGAGAAAGTGAGTCATCTTCCACGAAATCCTACACACAGGACGTTGATGATGACGTGAATTGTTCCATGAGTGCTGATATAGAGAATAACAGCACTGAGACCGTTCACTAAATGTATCACTCCAGTTCACGTGCGTCGTTATCTATCTTAAAATGTAACAAACGTTGCAAGACAACGATGAAACGATGAAAATGTTTCCACTGATTAAACTCTGAATGCTCGTCAGAAGAGGACGAAGGGAAGGAAAGAAGCCTGGGTACTTTAGCGCAAACCTCCAGGTGTGCTCATAGACATCAGCCGACCTAGACCAATGAGAGGAGAGCTTAAAAACTAAGCTTTGAACTTGCCTTCAGACTTGGCTAAGTGTCAAAACTATTAACTGGGCTGCGGTTACATTTAGACTTACAGATCAAAGCTAACGAGCTGCTGTTCAGGAAATTATTGTGTTGCTTGGCAACCACATAGTCCCAGTCGATTTTGTGTGGACGGTGCCAAAAAAAAAAAAAAAAAAAGATTAAATAAACAAATAAATTAGTGTCACTTCTTACTGTTAACAGATATATTATTATATTGTATAAAAACAATATCACACTTGCGGTCGTGCCGTTATACTGAATATCAGCACGGCTGTGATTATCTTCCACGATCAAACCACAGCTGTGCTGATATTCAGTATAACAGCATGAGTGCGATATTGCTTCATTTTATTCCACGTCTTCCTTCAAAACATCTTGCTTGCATTGCTCACGGCGTAACTTGATCACGGACAGCTCAGTCTGAGATCAGAGGTGTGTCGTGCCTCATTAATTTCACATAAACATAAAGAATGTGGATTTTGTGCCACGTCACTCACCTGTTTCAAAGTTTAAATGGGAACCTGACTGTTGTTTTTAGGAATTTAATTCCCCAGATTGATAAAATCCTCCAATACCCAGGAGAGTTGTTGTTGTTGTTATGGTCCGTTTGAAGGGAAAGTCCAGGGCTTAGAGGCAGGGAGGGACTTGTATCGCATAGTCGTGGTGATGTGCTACACTGAGTGCTGCTCATCAGAAATATAATTTGTTTTAGTGAAGATTACCAGATTCAAATCACAACATTAAGTAGCTTGTGTGGCTCGGTGTGAGAGAAATGTGTTTTCAAATGGCAATTTGATCAGATTAGAAATCTTATTAAATCTATGACAGGAATTACTTCACTGCTTTAATGCGATCTTTTTTATGAATTTCATTTTCAAAAACTTGCAGAGGGAGCACTTAAGCTTCGTCTCTTTCAAACACACACACACACACACACGCACACACAGCTGCGAACGGCTCTTTTCTTATCCACAGTGATACCTCTCATTTACTACCTTTTATAAAGTAATATAGCAGACCTGTCCCACTCCACCCGTCTGTTTGTGATATGAGTTGTCACTGCTGTTGTTCTAATCGCTGCTGCTGCTTCGCCTCCAGCTTCCCTGCTGAACTGAGACACCCCTGCCTCATACTTTTCAGTAACATGCAGTCGTGATGACAAGTACTAGAGTTCCCACTCAAGCTGCCTGTTCTTATAGTGCAGCACCCCCCAGCCCTCCGCCTCCATCACCCTCCTCCTCCTCTTCGTCTTCCTCCACCACTTCCCCCTCTCTCTCTCTCTCTCTCTCTCGCTCTCTCTCACTCCTTGAAGCCTTGTGGGATGATGATGACACCCGCCGTAATCGGTGGATGCTCAGCTTCTGACATGACACACAATCGAGAAAACCCTTCGAACTGATCCAGGTTTCATTGTTGCATTCAGGCACAGCGCGTCCTCTGACAAGTGGAAGGGCCTCTCACAGGAGAATAGAGAGAGTCAGTGAGGTGGGGCCTTGATTGACAGCCCTGTTGAGAAAGCAAAACCAGCTCCTGTTCCTATCTGATCTTTGCTCAGCAGTGGTGCACATTTGCTTTGCTGACCTGCTTTTTTTGTGTACCTTTTCCCAGGCAGATTCGGGATTGAAGGGTAGAGTGGGAGAGAGGCCAGGCTTCAGGCAGTGGTGGAAATTAATAAAATGTACTCAACTACTGTATTTTACTCTGTGGTACTTTACTTTAGTAATACTACTACACCTCTCCAAGACATTTCGGAATAAAGGCGTATACCTTTTACTATAATTTACTAAACGCAAACCAGGCGGGATGTCATGTCGCTGAAGAATGATGTCGCCTTGAATTTTGAATAAATGACCAAGAGTATCACCAACAAAGCACCCCCACACCATCATACCTTCCCCCTCCATGCTTCACGGTGGGAACCACACATGCAGATACCAATCCGTTCACCTTCACCACTTGGTCTTCATTTTCCTGGGGTAGAGTCAGTTTCATCAGAGTGTTTGATGGTTTTTGTGACAGCACTTTAAAACACATCGAAAGTTCCTGAAATTCATGTCTTAAAATAATGATGGACTGTCGTTGAAAATGTATTTAGTTGAGCATTTCTTGCTATAGCAAGGATACCTAGTCGAATGGGGGTATTTACTGTATGCCAGCACTATCTCTGATGGTCTCAAACACATTAAGACGGCCATAAAATCCACTAATTAACTTTCAACAAGGCACACCTGGTAATTGGAAACCATTCATGATGACGGACTCATCAGAGAATGCCAGGAATGTGCAAAGCTGTCATCAAATCAAAGGTGAATTTAATCTTGAAGACCCTAAAACATATTTTGCTTTAGCACTTTTTTGTTTACTACATAATTCTATATGTTTTTTCATAGATTTAAACTACAAAAGCTTTAACTGGTACTATACGATATGATGTATTGGTTAAAGATGAAACTAACCCAACAGTACGCAAATAGTATTTTCAGTAAAATCAGGTCCAGCTTGACGAGGTGTAACATTAAAATACTATTTACATGTCATAATAATCCAGTGCCAGTGATATCTTATATAATACTTGGATCATATTTACTGTATATAAGTACAGTTATGAAATACTTCTATTTAGCTTGCGTATTTAAATTTGATACTACATTTCACAGAGAAAAATTCAACTTTTTATTTCACCACATTTATTCAAGAGCTACTGTTGAGCTGTTTGATACTTTTTGTATTAAGATGTTAAAATTCGAAACACTTAAAGATTATTATAAGATGAGATAAGATGATTATAAAAGATACATTGTTTTTGATTAAACTGCGTAACACTCTAATAAACGTCAGAATGACGTGAAACTTCACCTCGACCAGCTACATTAAAATGCTGCTTACTGAATTAGGTTATTAAACCATGTGATATATAATAATATAACTCAACTAACTGAGTAACTTTGATTCATTCTTTAAGCATATTGTGCCATGGTTTTAATTACAATGCTTTCATAGCATTACGGTGCTGTTATATGAATGTTTTTTTCCATCACCGGCTGCAGGACAAGAGAGTTCTGTTCCCAGCAGACTTACAAACAAGATAAAGAGATCAGTGATAAACCGAGAGAAGACGAAAGTAGGATGGGACAGAGACAGAGAGAGACAAACTAACCCAGCAGGTTTCGCTGTTCGTGTCCACATTCTCCCCATTCTTGTTGAGCAACAATTTCTGAACAGTGATTCATTGGCTAGTATCTAGAACAAAGTGTGCCCATAGACTTCTCTCTCATGGGCTTGGAGTATCAATCAGCCCTCCTTTCTATGCCAGCCTACTTCCCCCTCCATCTTTTATATCATTTCTCTGAGCCTATTCTTTCATGTAACGTAGATCTATTTTAAACTCGAGCCAGAAATCAGTCAGATGTGTTTTGATTTAGCACTTTACGACAGGTGGATTTCTTTTTGTTGACGGGCCACACAGTGAAAAACATGTTGCTATAGCTGCAGCCTGACCAGAAGTGTTTACCCGAAGCTCAGATTTCAGACTGAACACTTCCACCGGTGCACATACTGTATGATGTGCTAATGGTGGGCTATTTGTGTGCAGGAGTCCCCTCACTGTTTACCGACAGTTATAGTTACAAGTGTTGGGGGGCAGGATGGGGGATTAACTGTCCACCGTCACTGCCAGATAGTGGCTGGTGCAACAGTTTGATTTTAAGTGTAATCTGAAAATCTTGTCAGTACTGTAACTGGCTTAGACTAAAATTACCCTGAGGGGAAATAACCAGGCCGGTAATATTCCTGTAGGGATTCCTAGTGTGGAGCTAGCTAGTGTGCTACTCAGTAAATAGTGAACATACTATATACTTTTATGACACTTTCATTCAACACTTCATTACTGTCATTGTGTTGTAATCGCAACAAGAATATATTTGTGAGGATAACGATAGAAGGATAGGCACAAAAACACATTTTTAGGGTGACCAGTGGTGGAAAAGTAACTAAGTACATTACTTAACTACTTTAAGTTAAGTAATGTAACTCCCTAACCCGTTTGTTTCAGAGGGAAATATACTTTTAACTCTGTTTGACAGCTGTAGAGTAGGACTTTACATAAAAGAAAATATATATATTGTGGAAGTGCCAAAAACTGCAGTTCCTCAAACGTCCACTTGAGGCTGGCTCCAGAAGTGAGTCAGTCTCCATAAGTCCCCATGTTCAAATGTCACAACTTCACAGCAGAAATAAACATGTTTACAGTCTGGTACAAAAAACAGTTTTGGTCTCTGTAGCTAATTTCCCCGTTCATGACAACTGTACTGAGGGTGAATTTATATACAACTCACCTGTTCAGGTTATATTAAGGCTTAAAGTTATGCAGGATTAAGAGCGTGGACGCTTTGATTGACAGGTAGGTAGGTGCTGTTACAGATGGCACCCAGTCACCGATGATCCACGTCTTGATTTTTAGATTAGCCAGGCGTGGATGGCCAACATGGCGGCGGCCAGAGCCACATACTCTCCTCATAAACCTGTGTGTGATGTCACATATACGTAGTCCATTCTTTATACTGTCAGTGGTTACGACCTGTTGTCGTGCATCTGATGTCTATGAGTTGGTAGCGATTCCAGACATTTCCCCTCTAAACTCCTCAGATGGTTTCATTTAAATGTGTTTTAAGTCAAGTCAGTTTATTTATTTAGGCAGTCATAAATCTGCCTCACTGGGCTTTACAATCTGTGGAGCATATGAGACCTCAGGGATGAGAGAAAAAACCCTTTAACGTGAAGAAAAAAACCTCAGGAGAAGCAACAGAGGAGGGATCTCTCTTCTACATGTGAACAGTGTAGAAAATCAGAATGACAACATGCAATATAGCATTGTAAACATACTTTATATGACAAATATGGATCCAGAAGGACCTCAGGCAGCTTCCAGGTGCTTTGTTGTGGTGTGGTACAAACACTAACACTCCCCTGATGCTCTGAACTCACAGTCCAGGCGGCCCGGCCAACAAACTGAGCTAACAGCAGCTACAGCTGGCAGCAGTTTACTTCACTGTCTGTCAGGAAACTCTGTAAATCACAGAGAGTTGATGCGACGACATCAGAGGGAAAGCAGAAAAAAAAAAAATTCTCAGTAAAATACCATAAGCGTTACGTACCCGGAGCACAAAGTTACATCATGCGAGGACAGACTGAGTGAGAATAAAAGACATAACATTCACCTAATTATATGTCAGTGTGGCATCACAATGATTTCAAATCTGTTATTTGGTGGTAGAAAAGTTGTTGTTTTAAAGGCGGCCTGACCTCCAGGTTGGGAACTACTTAACTTAGCGACCTGTGGTCCAAACTATCTCCACCTTAACCAGCTACACCAAAAAACAACCCAATAAAGTCATTTATAATAATATACTAGTTATGTCACTCCATATGGATATTTTCCCTGCAGAACGAGTACTTTTACTTGTGATACTTTAAGTAGATATTAATGACACTTCTGTACTTGGAGGACTTGTACTTGATTGATGTGTTACTGAGGGTCCCGCACTGAAAGTCAGTCCCTGACTTATATCAACAATCATCCAAAAGCTCCAGAGCTCGGCCACGTGTTGCCTCTGTTTTCTATACGTGAGCCACTCACCAGTGGGTCCTGTCATTGGTCAAACATCGACATGTCCCGCCTCTGTGGAAAAAAACCCCCACACGGTCATCTGATTGGTTTACTGGAAGACCGAGCAGTGGGCTGATGGCTTGGCTGATGAATATGCATGAAACCGGTCCGCTCGGTCGGGCCTCACCCTGAGTGTCTCCCTGTCTGTCTCATCGGAACAGAATGTGGACATTTGTGATGTAATATCAGCCAGTCTTTCACCGGAAGTCGAATCTAGTGTAGAAATAAAGCACAGCACACTGACACGGTAAGTTTGGGATGAGGTGGGGTTGTGCGTAAATACGCACGGTAAGGCGCTGATTGTATTTATGTTACAAACCAAAGCTGTAGCCTTTTTCCTTGTAACATATCTGGACTTGGATGTATCCATAGCTGTCAATTTGAAGCCACACCTCTAACAGAAAATGTGCCAAACGACTCTCTGTTCTGCTTGTGTGCTATTTCAGGTCATTTGGGTCCGGTTACAACTGCAGTGGAAGAACTTGCCAAACAGGTTGTGGCACCGCCTTTAAAGCGCGAACCCACCTGCATCTGTATTTAAGTCGGCGAGCCGTCCTCCCTCAAACAAGAAACTACGAGAAGGGCACAAGCAATCATCAAGAGGGGGGAAAAAGTCAAACAGCATCGCCTGATTTTACAAGACAGCCAATCCCCGGCGCAGCATTACAGACAAGCAGACGCTCCTAAGCCGATAAGCCCGGAATTAAAGCAGGGCACTCACACAGGAAGAAGAAGAAACTCGGATCCTCGCTTTCATTTCTGTTCCACAAGACAAAAAACAACTCTCGCCAAGATGATGATGCAGCTCCAGGAAACATCCCCCAACCAGAAAAACTCCCTCTTCAACGCCATGAACCGCTTCATCGGCGCCGTCAACAACATGGACCAGACCATCATGCTGCCAAGCATGCTGCGGGACGTCCCGCTGGAGGAGGACAGGCAGATGAGCCCCCTGAAATCCTCGGACGAGGACGAGGGTGACATGTACAGCTACTACCAGCTGCTCAAGTCCATCCGCAGGGACATCGAGTGGGGCGTCAGGTGCGCGGCGGCCGACGAGATGCGCAAGGAGAGCATGAAGATCACCCGCATGAACTCGTCCGCGTCCACCTCCTCGTCCGCGTCGTCGCTGTCATCCGAGGACGACGAGGAAGAGGACGAGGATTTGGAGAAGCAGTTCCAGTACCATTTGACCGGGCTGCAAGGGGTGCTGTCCAAGCTCACACAGCAGGCCAACTCTCTCACCAAGCGCTACAAGAAGGAGATTGGCATCGGAGGATGGGGCCAGTAAACTCGGAGCGCGCACAGATACTGAAACTGTTCATATTTATCAAACTGGCTGGACTTACTTCTCTCAATTGGTCTTTTCTTATTTGCTGCTGCTTCTTCTTCTGCTGATGAAATTTACGGACAAACATTTGAATGGTAGAGAAAAGGGCAGCTTATTTCTCTCTCTTGTCTGTTTTAGGCCTACACGGTGTTGGTCTACTCTGTGGTTGAGATTGACTGTAGATGTGTTGATCCTGAAGAAAAAGCTTTTGTGTATTTAACACCAAACTCATCATGTTTTGCACTCCCAAAGTGTTGCATACGCATCATGCATCATTCAGCTGTGACGCACAGATGAAACATATTTAAAACCATTATTTAATGTATTTATTACCTCGCTGAATGTTTGAGAGCCAAACTGTTGTGTGTTATTTGGAGAAGAGGTGGACTACATGAACTACAGGGACCTGCCATCTGAACCGCCCCCCCACCCCCCATCTCCTCAGTTTGGGAGGGGGAGGATACTGACAAGAGACTTAGCCTCCTGTGTGTGAGGCTGATGATGTCAGTGTGTTCAGATGTGTGTGTGTGTCCGTGTACGATCAGCTCACCTTTTAAATCCAATGTGTTCGTGTCTTTAAATTATGTTGCATGGAAGGAGGCAGATGCTTACTGTATGACTGCTTATGATCTCCTCGTGTCCTACATGGTCAGTGAACCAGCTGATAATTCATCTACATAGAGAATAATGAGGGTTTCCACCAGACGCTTTTGTTGTTGGTTTTGTCATTTATTTTCTATTATCGTGGCATTGATGGAGACGTCCATCTGTCATAAAGAAGCAAACGCTTTTGTACGCACCTTCTGCACCATTTTGTACTGATAAAATAAACTTTTTATGAACTGACTTCATCTGTTATGTGTTCCTTTGTTCATGAATGTGTTCAGGATAAAACATAAAGCCTTACTTTACAGAACAGACAGCACAAGCAAATAATAATTTGCCCCATTCAGACAACCAAAACATGGCTAATTCATATATTTCTTGCTTTTGTTCTCCATAATTTTAACACAGGGAATACATTATATCATATTTCATAGAAAAATCTTAGGGAATTTAAACAGAATAAAGTAGTATAGTATATTAGAGACAGGAAAACATGTATTTATATGTTAAAATATGGAATAAAACACAGACTTTAACCGTGAAATCAACAGTACTAATATCCTTTTACTGTAATATTAGAAAAGAACTGTATTTGTTATGGTTTTTACCGTTTTCTTTAAAGTGTACAGCAAAACACTGTAATATTTAACGGCATATTTTACGGTCTTTTACTGTCATACAGACCTTTTAAAATGTGTAATAAAGTACCAACCTTAAACATGAAATCAACACCACTAATATCCTTTTACTGTAATATTAGAAAAGGTTATACTGTATTCATTACGGTAAAATTCTGGCAACCACAGTAACAGTAAAAATAACATTTTCTTTTAAGTGTACAGTCAAAACCTTTATTTATACAGCATTTTAACAGAATCTATACAGGATAAAGTAGTATTTTATATTAGAGACTTTATTTTACAGTAAAACACTGTAATATTTCATGGCTTTATATGGTGCTTACATGTCATTTATACGGGCAAAACTGTGTTTCTTTTGATGGAAAAAACTTCAAACGTCAAATCAACAGTACTAATATCCTTTTACCGTCGTTGCAGAAAAAGTTATACCGTATTTATTACAGTGAAACTCAACCGCAACCACAGCAGCAACTTTACATTGTGACACGTCAGTACTTTGTCAAAAGTCATGTTTTCTACAGCTCTTGTGGTATAAAACATCTTCTTTCTTTGTCTAACTATAAAGAATACTGTTGAAAGTGGAAATTATTTTCTTCTGGACCAGTGAAGCCTGAGAATCAGACTCAGTTGTCACTTGGTTTTTTCTTTAAACCGCTGAGAACATTTTGAGATGTGGGCAGTGATTCAGAAAGGACCACGGCTGTACTGTATAAAGTGAGAAGAAATGTTGGACCACACGTAAAAGCATCAGGACAGAAACGCTATTTTTGTATCTCGTCTTTGGAGCTCTGTCACCGCAAACAGGTGCCATCTTTTGCAATGATTTCCAATCATAGACAGCGCATAAACACCACGCTGCATAGTCAGTCTCAACTGTTGCCCTCATCTTGTCAATTACACGTTGTAAGAGTTTTTAGTTTAGACAAGATGAAGCTTAATTACTGCAACCAAAACATCAGACGGGCATTTTGTTTTGGAAGTTGATAATTAGATTTTTCTGGATCATTTATGTGTGAATGACAGCTCGTGACAGCTCTTGTATTATTGGCATCACACCATGAGGGCAAACAGAAATCAGAATTGTTTATAACGCTGTCATTTAGCTGCGTAGGTGTAACACAGTCACCAGAAATGTGTTAAAAGGTGAGAGTTGGATTCAGAATTTGCCTGCAGGTTGACAGGCAACACGCCTGTGAGTTAAGTTTCAAGTGAGACAACACCTTGACCCACCTGAACTCTGAAACTAAAGAGCCTGAGAGGTGGTTTATTCAAAAATGTGACATGCATAAAGATATTTTCGCTTTAATTTCTCACAATCTGATGGTGTGAAGTGAATATTTCCAGCACTGCAGACTAGTAGATGTACTGCAGAGTCAAAGATTTATATATGTATATATTTTTTATTTATATATGTTAAGAAGACAGATGAACACACATGCATGTGTTAGTTTCATGTAATACCCTGCCAGATTTCCCTCACATTGTTGTTTGGGTAACTGACAGCGACAGCCTCAAAGGCCACAGAGAGATATGGGTGCAGCTGGAGTTTCTGTGTCACAATAGGTCAATAGGCTGCATCACACCCACTTTCCACTGTCATTCACTCTCTCACACACACAGAAACACACACACACAATGAGGGGAGCACATGCAGAAATCTCTCATTGATGATGTTAATTTCCCTCTTTTCAGTGGAGAGACAATAGCAGAGGAAACTCCTTCACAGCTCTTGTTAGTGGACGCATAAGGCCACGGGGAATAGCTGATGTTAGATGTAGTCTAATATTACGCAGCTATGGAGCACAACTCTCATATATATATATGTCGTATTATGGAAGATTTATTCAAACAATTAATGTGTGTTGAGACACACCTTGAACATATTTTCTTTTCTGAGGCTGTTTACAGGAAATGCAGTCTCCACATTTAGGACAAAGGTAACATACCTTTCTGCAATTGACTTCAAATGAGGTCGCTTATTTCTAGAAACATCAACCCAGATAATCTTATCATTAACCTGAAGGTGAATGCCAGAAGTTCATCACTAAGATGCTTTTACTATCACACATGCAGAGTCAGTCTCCGCCTGCGGGTGTAGCCTACAAAGAATGACACATAAGAACTCCTTTCTGGGTCACAAGGAGTTTTGCAGCTTCACAGGAAAGTTGATTTCCTGGTATCAGCGCTGGAGGAAGCAACACGTATGATATAAAAATATCTCATTACAAATAAGTTGTGCAAGCATGCAGTGAAACCTACTTAGTAAATGTATGATCAGTAAAAAAGTTTACTTAAGGTGAAGCTAAATTCATCCTTGTTGTGTACTGTTGGTACCTTAATCTTGTAACAATACACTGTATTTAACAGGCTCTATGTTTTGTATGTCAGATGATGTATGAGTCAGATGAAATGGTGTATCCACCTTCTGCACCATTTTATACTGATAATATGTTTCTAAAATAGACTTCATCTGTTATATTTTTATTTTGTTCATGAATGCATTTAGGCTTAAACATAAAGCTTTACTTAAGAACAGACAGCAAAGAAAAAAATAGATTTGGCCTATTCAGACAACCAAAACATGTCAAGTTAGCACAGGCAATACCTTAAAAAAAAAAGAGTCATGTTTCATGGCAAAACCTGTATTTATGCAACAATTCAACAAAATCTATACAGAACAAAGTAGTTTGTTATATTCAACGTTGTTAATTTTACAGTAAAACACTAATATTTCATGGCAAAACCTTTATTTTAAACAGCTTTTTAAGGAAATTTATACAGAATAAAGTTAAATTCATAGGGTAAAATATGAAATCAAACACCAACCTTAAACATGAAAACAACAGTACTAATATCCTGTTACTGTCATAACAGGACAAAGTTATAGCGTAAAATTCGGGCAACCACAGCTGTCAGTTTTTACTGTAAAAATAACAGTTTTTGTAGTGGAGTACAAATATAAAGTAGTAGAAAGTGAAAATACTGATTTAAAGTCATTCAAAAAAAAACAGTTTACAGTGTATACATCTTTTATTTTTGATAGATCTCACTGTTTATACTATTTATATCTTTTAGATTTGCCGTATATATATATATATATATATATATATATATATATATATATATATATATATATATATATATATATATATATATATATCATGTGTATTGTCGTTTGCAGCAGGGATATGAGGGAAACACTATCTAGCTTCTCTGTATGTCCTGTACATATGGCAGCATTGACAACAAAGTTGACTTGAGTTCATGTAAATCATCTGAATAATCCTACAAACCCGTGATAGGACCTAAAGTGTTCTTTATTTTTATTATAAATACAATATGAAGTAAAAGTTTCTATTGAACGTTCAGAGGGACCAGTGTGTGCGCGCCTCTTTTTTTGTCCCTCTGTGCGCACCGTAGAAACAGGAAGCAGAGGAGAAGCTAAGCTAAAGCACAAACAAAAACAAAAACAAGTTATCCTGTAAATAAATCACGTGTGTGTCAGGATGGGCAGCGAACACACACAGTCAACAAGTAACGACTCACGCTGCGTGTTCTTTAACACGGACTCAGAAGACTATCGATGCGTGAGTAACGTCACTGTTTTCAAAGCTAATAAGGCTAGTTAGCATCACTAGCTTCACTGTTAGCTGCTAATTTTAGTATTTATTTAACGACTCCACGTGACTGTCTGATCGATTAAGTATCGATAAGGAGGCTCCTGATGTTATAAATGATCACCTGAATGATTAGCCTGTCCAATATTAACGTTATACTGAAGCTAACAAGCTCACAGGCTAACTAACTGAGCATCTCCAGCTGTTGTTACTCATCTTTAAGTGAACAATGCTTCATGATTATTAAGATGTGAGCCTCAGACATGCGGACAGAGTCTGTGTGTGATGGATAACACCAAATATTTCTTATGTCAGCATGATAAGTGAACCTGTTTGGCCACATTAGCTGAGTGTGAAGGAGAGCAACAACAACAACAACAACAACTGCTACAGTTAACTACAGTTTTAAAGTGCATGCTACTACAATATATAAACAAATATTTAAATTTCATCAAATTCAAGGTTCAAGGTGGGTTTACTGTCATTTCAACCATGTACACGGTGAAACGACAGTGTTGACTAAGACTATGGTGCTATATAGGACAGACAATAAAGTGCACACACGTTACAAAAAACAAGAAGATATATACATATACAGTATGATTACTATGACATTAAATAGTAAACACAGGTGTTAATTTGAATGCAGGACTTGTATCAGTGTAATATTTCTACTTCCACTCCATCAGCTATTTTGGCTCACAGGGAAGTCTCAGAACAGAATGTAACTAATTACATTTACTTGATTTCTTTACCTAAGAACAGTCTTAAAGTTCACGTGACTTTACAGATCAAGATTTTATATAATTCTGTGCATTATTATAGATTAAACTACCCAGCAGTATATAAAGGAGTTCATGTTTTCCCTGCCTAGTACAACATTACATTATATCTAACATGTTGCATCAGCAATAATGCTTTAGTAGTATAATAACATAAGACTGACAGGGACTAGTCTGTACAAACTATGGACTTTTACTTAAGTAACATTTCGAGTGCAGGTTTTGTATTATGCAGCTGTGGCTCAGGAGCTAGACCGAGTCGTCCCCTGTTGATCCGATGATCGACGGTTCGATCCCCGGCTCCTCCAGTCTGCATGTCAAAGTGTCCTTGAGCAAGATACTGAACCCCAAATTGCTCCCGAAGGCTGCGTCATCGGTGTGTGAATGTGTGTGAATGGTTAAAGATGAGCAGTTGGCACCTTGCAGCTAATGCCACCAGTGTGTGATTTTAGTTATGTAGTGTAAAAAGCAGCTTGAGTGGTCGACTAGCGCTGTGTAAGTACGGTGCATTTACCGTTACAGTGTGATAATTCTGCTTCTGCTAAAGCACAAAACAAAGCCAGTCCATCCAGTTCAAACTAACTGTGTGAAGCTTGTGGTGTTCAGATATTGTTGAGCAGCAGTAACTCACTCCTGTAGACCCTCCGTGTATAAATATGAGGAGGACTTGCTCCTCCCTCAGCAGAGAGGTGGCTCAGCTGCTCATTCGGCTGCTTGTCACTTTCTGTCTGGACTACTGCGACTCTTCAAGCCTCTCTGTCCTTCAGCAGACCTGCAGCTCATTAGGAACACTGCTGCCTGCCTGCCTGCCTGCCTGGTGTTGAACCTTCCTAACTTCTCTGCTCCACTTGTCAGGTTGCTACACGAGCACTGAAGCGGCACGCTTTGTTTGGGAGGCATGCAGCTCTGGTTCCACTGAAGTTTGACAAAAATAACTTCACAGGTGGTTGTGGTGTTGACGCCACACCCTGGACTTGTGTGAGAGATGACAATCAACCGTTCAATAGTTTCCTTACGTTCAGAATTACCCGGAAGCAGTGCAGCCTCTGCTGCAGCAAACGTGTTAATATTCTTGATGAAACTCAGCGTGCGGCAGCATTAAGCTCCAGGTTACTCTCTGCTGCTATCTTAGTACTATGCTATATCAAGGGAAGAATGCTGCAGTGATGCTGTCCTGCCTAGAGCCCAGATCGCTCTTTCACCAACAAGCAATCGCTCATAATTGCCAGTAATCGATCACAGTGTCTTGTACATTGTCTGACTTACCCAGATACAAATGGCCCACATTGATCAAGACGGCTATACCGGCCAGGTTTGATCCATTAATCTGGATTAAGACTAAAATATAGAGCTGACAGTCACAGTTTAGATGTTTACTAGACCTACTGATCTATCACTTTCACTGAAGTTTATGGGGCCTGAATGCATCGTGTCAATTAATAGGCCGTTGTCACAGCAGCCATTTTGACATGAAATCGTCGGGTCGACAGAGGTGTTACCAAGGCTCGGTTCCATTTAGTGCAATGAGCCAACACGCACCACAGCAGCACCCTGACTCTGTTTGACCTGAATGGAACTGAACAAAAATACTAATTTTCTCAGTTCCAGCCTCGTAATTATGAAGATTTTCTGCTTTTCTTTGTCTAATGTGATAATAAACTTGATATCTTTTAGGTTTTAGAGTGTCAGTGAAACCAGTTTTATTATATTATTATATTATATGTTTTATCACATGAGGTTCTTGGGATTTGCATAACATGTTACTTGATAAATAACATGTTATTGCTAAGTAGATTATTGTAAGTTGCAGCCAAGCAGCAACCTCTGTGGCTGTGAAATAAAGCCAAAAACTGCAGTTCCTCTTGTCGTCCACTTGAGGCTGCCTCCAGAAGTGAGTCAGTCTCCATAAGTCCCCATGTTCAAATGTCCAACTTCACAGCAGAAATAAACATGTTTACAGCCTGGTACAAAAAACAGTTTTGGTCTCTGTAGCTAATTTCCCCGTTCATGACAACTGTACTGAGGGTGAATTTATATACAACTCACCTGTTCAGATTATATTAAGGCTTAAAGTTATGCAGGATTAAGAGCGTGGACGCTTTGATTGACAGGTGGGTGGCTTGTTTGAGCACACAGGCGTCATGTCCACCGATGGTCCACGTCTTTGCCCATTTTTAGATTAGCCAGGAGGTCAAAGAGGCTTCAAAACGGCTCTTCGGAAACCTGTGGGTTACGTCACACATACGCTGTCCGTTCTTTATACTGTGAGTGGTTGCGACACTACTTACTCCACTTACTGGAAGTAAGGCTGCTCTGACTTTAAGCTCATGGCTCATGCTTTTTCCAGTATTTAGTTATAACTCGTGACAGCGTATTTGGTAATCATGGCACGTTTGTGTGACTTACATCACGAGGAGAAGAATCCATCCCAAAAACTGAGTAATTAAATCACTCGTGCAGATTCTGTTTCTCTTTTTAACTCTCCTGCAGTTCCATGTTGGGAGCCATCACTTCAAATGTAATTAAAACAGTCATAAAGTGGTAAAGGGCCTCAGAGAAGACAATGGCAGTAGTCTATCTCTCTTACTTTACCTCTGTGCAATTAAAGCGTATCCAGAAAGCTTAACTATACTATATATAAAACTTACATACAGTCACATTTCGTAGCTTTTTTAGCACTAGATGTCCCCGTTTTTTGTATATAGGACAAACCCTGACATAACAGTGTTTTTGCAGAGGTAATTACAGGTTATCAGATTGATTGAAGGTTTCTGTTGCGACTGCTCCAAGGAAACAGGTGTATGGCATTGTACGTGAAAGACTGCAGCGAAGATGTCTCATTCTTTTCATGCCTTTCGTTCTTTTTCTCTTTCTTTTCTCGGAGTAGCTCTCAGATCAGTTTGAATGTTGCTTTACAGAAATATGCAGAGTGTCAGGTTCTAGCCCCGTTCGCATATCTGCCTCGCCGTATTTCCTTGCGCTCGGCTGTCATTTAACAGCAACAACAACAGTTTTATTGCACGTTTAAATGGGTTAGACGCGCACAGAGGTGATGTTACCAACACCTTAGATGACTAAGGTGTCCGAACATTACAGTTCTGATTGCTTGTGCGTTGTATTTTATTGTACTTCCTGCATGCAAACACAAAAATACACGCTTGAACAAATGGCAGTCTTGTCAACCAGGTAATTTCTAAGCTTGTGATTATAATGGCGGCTCTCAGTGAGTTTGCACAGTGCTTTTCCTAAAACAAAAACATTACACGGAGTAAGTAATGCAGACGTCATCTATACACTTTAATATGTTGTTTTTTTTGATTATTTATTGACATGAACCACAGAGTAATGAATTGTTTCTGATTCACAGGGGGTGATATTAACAGTAAAACGGGCCACAGGAACCTTCTCCTTAGGAGGATGGTAAATATATCCTCAAGTTCTACTTTTATCTCACGCTGTTGTCATAATTTGAATGTTTACAGATGGCCTGATATTTACAGTATTTGGTATGATATCTGTGTTAGCATCTAACGTCCATAAAGACATCTTTGATCATCTTTGTGTATACATGTTGGGTGTGTGTTGGGGCTTTTGTTAATTTTAGACGCTTTTGTTTTCGCTGTTGTTGTATTGAACACACCCTGCAATGTCAGAAATGTACGTCCAAGTTAGCAGTTTAAGTCTATATCTGTTCATAAAAAGTGGTACTGTGAACGTAACTGCAGCATTAGCACTTAAGTTTTGGATTTAAAACGTTGTTTCCTAATGAAACTTAATGATTTGCCTCCAACCCAGGCCCAAGGCTACAGACTGTAGTACAATTTATCAGTTTAATTGAACAATACTTTGGTAAAAACAAACGTTAGAGCTCGTGAAATGAGTATGTTGGGACTCCAGTGTCCTCTGGAAAAAAATGTTTTTATAATTTTAAAGGATGCGTTGGAGGTTTTCCCATTGTTTCAATAGTTAGAGGTGATTTTAGAAGTGACATCTAGTGGCTGTTTGCTAAACTGCATCTTAAAGATGTTTTTTTCTTTTTGAGCTCTCACTCCTTCAGATGTTGCCGATCAGATTATTGGCACTTCTTTTCAAACACTAGGATCAGTAGTCCTGCTGCAAGCTAAAGAAATATCAGCAGCTAGAATAAAGGTTACACGAGAGCCTGCAGGGGATACGTGCCCGTGCTGTTATGATGCATTTGCGTGCAGTAGGACAGTACATCATCATTAGAACAAGCAGTTGGCCTGTCCTGCTAAAATCGTTGCCCTTGCAGTTAGCGAGCGTCTAACTGTCGTCTGTCTTCTCTCTCTCCGCAGTGTTTTCATGCTGTTTGTGATCTGGCTGCTTCGCAGGTATCACTCTTTGGCTCAGGTAAATCTGCGCTACAACATACACTATGTTTTTATTTTTTTTCCTTCACATTTGTGCTTCATTGCCACTGGAAATATGTTCAATTAGCCATGACATGTCTTGGCGTAATTGAACCCAATTAAAATGCACAGATTAATCAATTGTGGAGTTAATTGACTCGTGGTCGTTTGGTGATAATGACTGCTGTCTTTTGCTTTTTCCGCCTCTCCAAATGAAGAAGTTTGCGTGACTATGCTCTTTTTTTTTTTCCCCTCCACGTAAATATCTTTGATTTGTAAAGAATCATTCTGGTGTTTCTTTGAGCGTGCAGCTTGTGCAGACTTTTTTGAAACCAGTCCAGCAGGCCTGTCAGGTTTCCACGTTATCTCCTCCTAATCTGAAGTAAATGACAGCTTAATGTTAGGCCCCGTATGGATCCTATTACCTCTGGACTGGGTCACACAGAGTGGCCTCACCTCCTGCTGCTTTTCCTCTTCCTCCTCCACCTCCTCCTCCTCGCACCACATAAACCCTCTCCGGTACCTCCATCTCCCTACAAAGGTCATCTATCAGTCAATATTCTTTAGAGTTCTTTTTTTTTTTTTTTGTCTCCTCGTCTTCCTCATCCTTTGTGGCCTTGGCGGGACACAAATTGATTAAAGGGCTGCATGTTTGTGTGCATCTACTTGCCTCTTTATGTACCTACCACAGCAACAGTTTGTAATCTCCAGGCTGACAGCTGGCCTGCATTGCAACTACCCTCTCAGAATTCTTAGTGCACAGGTTATTGATTTATTTCTTAAATAAAATATAATGATTTCAGTGTGCGTCTGTGTGTATAAAAGGAATTAAAGGGACTCTCTCCTCTGTGATATTTTCCCCCGAGTTGTCACCGGGGACGTCGTATGCCAAGCTGTCAGCCACATCAGTGATCATTTGATGTACAATTTGCCCTTTTCTCTCAGTGAATATAAATGCACGGGGATATTTACAATGGATGTTTTGTTTGAGAATCCCTTTTCATGTCTTCCTTCTTATTTCCACCGTACAGAAAATGATCCTGAGCCTGACTGTAGCTGCCTTCTTTGACAGCGTAGCTTATGTCATGGTGAGTTTCTCCAGCCGGTTTTATTAACACACACACACACACACACACACACACACACATATAGTGGCTTTTGTGGGTGGTTTGTGAAAATGTTTCCCTGCTCTGTTTTTCATCCTCCGTTCCCCAGGGCGAGTCACATCCAGGGGGATCGCTTTGCAACTTCCAGGCCTGGTGGCTAACGTACTTTGGTAAGACAAAACTTAATTAATTAGTGACTGGCACACTTTTAACAATAAGAGTTGAGCAAGCCAGCAAAGAAAGCACAAAGAGTCAACATCATATATCACGGTGGAAAATAATATTACTTTGTCGTTGTATTTTTTTTGGCTCTGGAGGAAAATGTGCCTCGACACTGATCGCTCCAGTTTATAGCACCATCTTTCACCCAGGGCGTTTAGAAATGCAACGCGGGGACTTGTTTCTGAAGGAGATACAGGCTAGAGACTGAGCTTTTTGAAGATGATAAACGGATGTGTTTAAAAAAAGTTAAGTCACCGCTGCTGCCAGATTTCAAGTCTTCAGAAATGCTGATGAAGCGTTGGTAATGAGTCAGACTTTTTTAAAAAACTTTTCTCATCATATTTTCACCGTATAGTATATTTATGGTTATATTCTGTCTGTTGAATCGAACAGTGAGTTTAGAGATATACTTTCTCTCTTTGTAAAGTGTTATATACATATATATATATATATATATATATATATATATACACCAGCTGGCAAGGGTGGTAACGCATGGTTAAACTTGCAAACCGTTTCTGAATATTAACACACCCACACCAAGAATACCACACCCGTACTTATTGGCCTGTTGCAGCAGTTCTGTATACCGCCCTCAAGCCAGACCCTGCATGAGGAGATGATTCTCCTCCAATGACAGTACAGCTCCAGCATTTCATTCGGGTTAATCACGCTCCTCCACGGGTTCTCAGTTCGGGGGTTGGTGGGAAGATTTCTTTGTGATTCAGACTGATGAGGCGGGATTGCTTTTACATTACAGGACATTATTTGCATTGGCCGCATTAGCCTTGATTCTTAGTTAGGACTGGCTGCTAATACGACAGTTCACCAGGCTCTCGCTTTATTGGTCTCACAAGGCACACACACACACACACACTCAGATGGATACAGGGTAATGGGTAGTGAGTTAGTGCTGCAGGGGTTGGTGCCTGTCACCTCGGTTTATCATGAGGATCCTCACGCTGAGGACAAACGGCCGTACATAAACACCGGCTGAGCGGGCACTTTGTTCTGTTGCGAAGCGTCGAGTCTAGTGGGAGCCGCATAGCACGGCTCTGCTTTTAACTCCGACCAATAAAATTTTATGAAATGTGTTTGAAATGGAGGACGATGGTTGCAGGGGCAGCGTGAGGACAAGCGCGAAGCCTCCCGACTGCTGTCTGCCGGTTATGCAAGATGCGTTTTTGCCGCCGCAATGACAGTGATTTACTGTGATAATGACACAGACAGCCGGCCTCCTTCTCTCTTAGTCACTGCACTCGGTTCCTAAAGGTTCTTTGAGTTGTAAAAGAAAAGGAGTGTGTGTTTTGTATGTTTGTGTGTGCATGTGTGTGGGGTTTGTTTGTGTGAAACTGAGTAAGAGAGCTCAGAGAATCCATCATTGTGACGACCAGCCCTGCCTGTCTTGTCAACAGAAACACACACACACAAAGAAAAGGGCTGTATATGAGGGCAGAAAAGGGGAAGTGAGCTTTCTAGACTCTCTTCCTTGTCTCTGTAAAATACATCCATTTTTTTCCCCTCTGCTGACTTCGCCTTCCTGTCCTTTTTTTTTTTTTTTCATCTCTTCTTTTCTGTTCAGTCTCTTAACATCAGCTCTTGTCCACTCGGTTCGATCCCCACCTCCTCCTCCTCCTCCTCCTCCTCCTTTCTTCCTCCGTCGCCCTCACTCCTGCTTATCTCCCTCTGCTTTTCCACAGTTCATCATTATCTCTCTCTGAGCTCCCCCCTCTCATCCATCACCCTGAGCCACAGGTTTCCCTCATATTACTGCAGAATATGCCTTCATTTATCAAAAAGTGGAACACACGCAGACACACACACACACACACTCATACATGTGTGTGTGTGTGTGTGTGTATGGATGGATACACAATTGCAGGTGTGTGCTGTGAGGCAGGAGAGCTGTGTTGTAATTTGACCTTGTGTTTTTTTCCTCTCTGTGTGTGTGTGTGTGTGTGTGTGCAGACTGGAGTGCCTTGGCCTGGGTTTGCCTCATCACACTGAACCTGTACCTCAACCTGGTCAGAGAAGTAAGCACCAACAGATATGAGATGTGAGTAGAGGACTTTGAGCTGCAACCAACAATTATTTCTATTATTGATCGGGTCGATTCACTGTGGAAGTGTACTGCTGCCACACCAGAATTTTATCAGTATAATAATAAATTATGACGTGAAAAAGTTTCACATTTATTGTTATAATGTCACGTTGTAACATAACGTTAAACCGTGATCATTTATTTACGTTTCACGTTAAAACTTAATAATTTATTGTTAGGTGAAACATTTCGCGTTAAACGCGATAATTTCTTGTTATAATGAGACACCTTTTACGTTAAAACCTGATAATTTCTTGCATTAACGCGAAACGTTTGACGTTAAACTTAATCATTTATTGCTATAGCACAAAACGTTTCACGTGGACACGCGATCATTTATTGTTAGAACACGAAATGTTTCACGTTAAAACTTGATAACTTATCGCTATTTATTGCTTATTGCAAAACATTTCACGTTAAAACTTCATAATTTATTGTTATAACGTGGAGCGTAAAGATCGATACAGTTTTATTTATGTGCCGTGGCAGCAATACGCTTCTGTAATTTACTGATGTTTTTTTGTCTTGTTTTGTCCAACCGAAGTCCAAAGTTATTAAATATACACTAGCTCTGTTTCCAGTTTGATAAAAACAGCAAAGTTTGAAAATTTTCACAAATAATGCAAAATGGAAATAATTCTTTTTAACAAGCTCTGATGCAGCAAACATTTAAACTCGCACGACTGATCAGCTGTTTCCTCGTCACTCCTATGATCCTTGGACTTTGGATATTTGCGTAATGGTAGTGGATGGAAACAAGCGTACGTTCACATTTTCTTCTGCAGATTTATTCAAAATTCAAATTCTAAAAGTAATATATCTAATAATAGTAATATATCTATATCTAATAATAGTAATATATCTATATCTAATAATAGTAATATATCTATATCTAATAATAGTAATATATCTATATCTAATAATAGTAATATATCTATATCTAATAATAGTAATATATCTATATCTAATAATAGAGGCTTTTTTATTTAAAAAAATTCAATGTTTAATTAATTATCCACTAATCGATTAATTATTTAAACAAACGGGTCGTTTTCCGTCTCCAGGTGGACTCGGTGTGTTCCTTTGAGTGTATTCGTCTCTTGTTGTGGCCATTTCCCTCGGCGTGTGTGTGATTGTGTGTGTGTTATTGTGTGTGTGTGCATGTGTTTGGTCTGCCAGAGCATGTGTCTCCCTGCAGAGCATTGACAGCCCCCTCCTTCCTCCTCCTCCTCCTCCTCCTCCTCCTCCTCCTCCTCCTCCTCCTGCTTTTCTGTTCCAGCCAGCCGACGCTCTAATTGAAAAGGGAGTGAGAGTCAGCCGTTAAGTGTGTGTGTGTGTGTGTGTGTTGTGTGTGTACGCGTGTGCGCCCATCTTCACGCTTTGTGGCTCTCTGTTTCTGTCGCTCAAACTCCCATGAGCACTCTCCACACCGCGAGTGTGAATTTGCTTGTGTATGTGTGTGAGATATTTTCTCATTTTTCCGTGCCTAGCGAGGGGCTTTATGACACAAACACACACACACACAAAATATGTATGCACTCTGTGGGCGGGAAATAGCGCTCGAACAAGTTAGCGGCTCCGTTTTGCGAGTTGATTGTTCATGGGTTGTATCCCGTAGATGCGCTTGCCCTCCTACCCTCCGGTGTGCGAGGGACTGGGCCGGTACATGGAGGTGCCCCTTGCTCTTCCCCGCTCCCCCATGGGAGTTTCCCTGCATTGATTAGCAATAAGCCAGACGATATAATGGTGGTATAACTCAGAAGGAGACGGCTTTATGGGTGCAGGGAAGGGGCAGGCTAGGGGCCCAAAATCGACTCGCTTCAGAGCCCTGTCAGCTGCATACCTCTCATGAGTCCGGAGGGACTAGGTTGGGAGGAGGATGTGTCTGTATTGTGTGTGTGGCTGGTCACACATGACGCAAAGAAGAAGAAGAAAAATAAACAGCTCAAGCTTAATGGTCATGTATTGACTGCGCTTAGATAAGCTGTATGTGTTTAGGCAGGCGCGTATGTGGCGTTTGGGTGCATGCACAATTACCCCTCAGTCCCGTAACCCAACCTCCCACCCTTCTTTCTGTCTCACACACGCACACACACACACACGCACAGAATGACGCCATAGTACGATGGTTTATAAATGAACAAATCGTCAGAGGAGACGGAGAGCGGAGGCCGGATGATCTAAGAGTGATTGAAGTAGATGCAAGAGAGTGTGTGTGTGCATGCGCCTGTTCATGTGTGTGTGTGTGTGTTTTGAAGGACGATTGAGAAATGAGATTGAGCCTCGAGAGAGATTTCTATACGAGGCACGTGTGTGTGCGTGTGTGTGTGTGTGCGCACGCACGCAGGTGTGTGAAATGCAGAGCGCATAGCAGTCCTGCTGTGCCTCATTAAGCCCATGTTGCGCGCAGCTCCGGACCTCGTCATCTCCCTCTCGAAGCGCTGCGAGTGTGTAGGGTATGTGCTGCTGCAGCAGAGTGTGTGTGTGTGTGTGTGAGTCTGTGAGCTCTCGACATTGATTTCCTGACAAGCTCCCCCTGCACCGATCGTCACGCCACGGACTGGCAGCACCGATTTCACCATTTGTATCTGCCCTCCCACCACTCTCACACACGCACACACACACACACACACACTCTTTCTCCCTCCCTTGTCCTCTCTTTCTCTTCAGCGCTTTCGCAATTTCCTCGCACTCCCTACCGTGTTTGATCTACACACACACACTCTCTCACTCTGGATCTATACATTTCCTATGTCTCTCTCTCACCCACTATTCTGTTCTATTTAAACCACCAGCCATCACTCTTTCCTCCACCTCCCACACACCCGCACTCTGCTGTCCATCACACGAGGGCAGATTGGGAGGGATTACACAGTGCCCCTGTGAAATAAGAGTGAGAAAATGTGTGTGTGTGTGTGTGTGTGGTGCAACTCGAGGAATTGAGTGTGTGTGTCAGCAGTGTCGCCACTCGATTGACCGCACTTGGAACAAGTCAGGCAGGACTTCCACTCAATTGACCGGGCGCTGTGCGCTCTATAAAGTATCGACGCCACACCAATGCCCAAGACGCTGGAACACACACACACACACACACCTCATCTGTCTGATCTGACACACACACACATTTTTAAAAACTTCTTAGAAAGCTGTCACCGATCGTGGCAGCCGTTACAAGCCTATCCAGCTTTATTTATTCGTGTCCTTCAGAGGGAAAAAAAAAAAGCATCTTTTTGTGCTGTAAGGTTTAAAAAACATATTTTTTTTCACAACGTTTAGTCATCTTTGTCCTCAAACTGTAGTCACCGGCGTTCGCCGAGTGAGAATCCACATCCTGTTTGTGGTTTCGTCTCCTCTGCAAATCATCTTTTCCACAACAGCAAGGGTAATTATGGTTTATATTACCATGAGTAATTGGCAGTCTGGCTGTATAGGCATTTGTCTGCACCTGAAAAATGACCCCCCAATGCGAGTGCCAACAAAAGGGGATAAACTGAGGAAAAAATTGATTTAGTTAGAGGGTTTTTTCTTCTCAGGGGCAAAGCTCTCCCCGCTGGTCTTGGTGCACATAATGAAATAAACGTCTGCCTTTTATCAGGTTGTACCATCTGATGGCGTGGGGGGTGCCTCTGGTCATGGCCTCTTTGCCACTGCTGAAGGATTGCTACGGCCCCGCGGGAGCCTGGTGGTGAGTACAGCCGACCCATCCGGCTAAGACGATATATATATATATATATATATTTTGATGTTATTTCTTCTCAAGGAGGGCCACGGCGCTGGCCTCCTTCCAGCTCCACTCACACACATTCTCGGGCCGTTCTATGATTTTATGTGATCTAAATTGGCTAATTATGAGCACATCTTTGAAAAGTAAAAACACCCCCTCAGACTCTAGAGTTCTTGTGGCGGAGAGGAAAGGCATTATTTGTTTGGAGGGTAGTTAAAGGGGTGAGGAAAAGGGGAAGAGGCCGAGCAGAGGAGAGGAGGCGGCGGCGGTGGTGGAATGAGAATTGGGACAGAGCCTTAATCTCCGGGCTCGGCTCTCTCTCTCTTTCCATTCTCAGCTTATTAATAGCTACAGCTGCACAGCTTTTCCCCTCCGCAGTCACACAAGTCTCTCTTCCGCTCTCCCTTTCCTTTGTAACCCCCTCATATCTCTCTCTCTGTCTCTCCCTCTCCCTCTCTCTCTCTCTCTCTTCCCCCAGCTGGATCACAGAAAAGCACGTAGCCTGGAGATTTGGGATGTAAGTAGACCCTTTCAGCGCCGGCATCAAAGCTTCCCCCCACTGGGGGAGATGAGGAGGAGGAGGAGGAGGAGCGGGGAGGAGGAGGAGGGCTGTCTCTGCGGGGAAATGTGAAGGGTTGCATGTCAGGGGAGCCTGCAGGGTTTTTTCCCTGTTGGTGTAAGGCCAAGATGAGTGTGTGTGTGTGTGTGTGTGTGTGTGCGTGTGTGCATGCACACGGATGTGTCTGCCTCTGCCTTGTCAGATTTAGGGGAGTCGCTACACTGTGTATTTAAGTGTTTAGGACGGCTATGAAGGATTATGCCTGTCGACTGCTTTCTGCAACTGGCCCTAAGTCTGCAAGGGTTCTGCCAATCCCCGGCACAGATGCTCAACCACACACACACACACACACACACACACATCCACACAGCAACACTTTGCTACGAGCCAAGGTAATCGCGTTGCTGCTCGCAGCATCAGCAGGGAATCAATCTTTCTAAACAAATAAGCACACACACACACACACACACACAGACCGACTCGCGCAGATAAACACTCGCACACACACACATGCATGCGGAACAACACATAGCTATCAGCTGTGCTAAACGAGCCCGTGTCTCTTTTATCAGTGCTCCTCTGCTCTCCGGCTCTTTCTAGTTTTCCATGCTGTTGTGGCCCCTGGGGGACGAGCTGCTCAGAGGATCAGGGAATCTTCATTAGCTCTAATTACATCAAACCAGACGAGAGATTAGAGGCCAAGGCAGCGCCTCGTCAAGGAAGAAGCACATAGGCTCAAACACGCGTGCCCTCCGAGCAGAGGTTTTAGTATTAAAGGTGAAAAGTGGAAAGGTGGGAGGGGAGACATAAAGGGTGCAGTCAGACAGATGGGGGAATCAGTCAGCAGGAAGAAGGAAAGAGAGGCAGCGTACAGCGCGATGGGAAGAAGAGGAGAGCGAGAGAAATAGATTGTCCTCGTCTCTGCCCACGCCCCGTAGTGTGTCTTCATCAGAGTTCAGCGAAGCGCGCAGACAGGACAGAGGAGGCGGGGGAGGCTCGGAGGAGTAGGAGGAGGAGGAGGAGGAGGGTGTGAAAGGGGATGAAAGAGGAAGGAGAATGGAAAGCAGAGGACAGCGTTTTGTGACGGAGGTGCAGAATTTCAGGGGTTGAGTCAGCAATTGGAAGCACTGGAGCTTAGCTGAGTCACCACTCTTAGAGGTCCCCATCGGTGTGTATCATGGGCCCTGGTCAGACGTAGCACTGAAAAACCAGAGAAAATTACATCCAGAGATGAAAGCTCATAATTACCAGGGTACTTTTAGTGAGCTAGCAAGCCCTACAGATGGTCGAAGTCGATTGGTTGGTCTGTCTGTCGGAAATATCTCAACACTGATTGGATAACCATGAAATTTTGTACGGGACCCGAGAACGTAATTCTTTCGGTCAAGTTGCTGCCCCAAGCGAAGAAGTTAAAGTATCTGAGGGTCTTGTTAACGGCCGATTGGTGCCGGACCATTGTGGTTCAGAGGGAGCTGAGCCAGAAGACAAAGCTCTCTTCACCTATGGTCGTGAGCTTTGGGCAGTGACCGAAATGATCTTCGTCCACTGGGTGGTTGGGCTCAGCCTTAGATATAGGGTGAGGAGCTTTGAGTAGAGCTGCTTCTCCGCGTCGAAAGGAGCCAGCCGAGGTGATTCAGGCCACCTTCTTTCGGAGGTGTTTTGGGAACGTCCAACTGGGTGGAGACTCCGGGGCAGACAGAACCTGGCGCCTCGGGATCCTCCAAGAGGAGCTGGAATGTGTTGCTGGGAAGAAGGACGTCTGGAACGTCCTGCTAAAAACCTGCTGCGACCACGACCCGACCCCGGATAAGAGGAAGAAAATGGATGGATGCATGGAAGGTCAAATCCTCCTGACTTTGGTGACTTTCTAACTTCTTCTTTTGGATGGATTGCCAGCAGGTCAGAGTTTTCATTCATCAAGTCAAATATCTCAACATCTGAGATGGACATTCATGGTTCCCTGAAGATATTTCCTAAGAAACTGTGGGAACTTCATGTCTTTAGTATTTCAAGGTGGAGAGATGACAGGAAACCAGATGGGAGTGAGTCACGGCCTGGCCTGTGTGGTTTTCAGTGAAATTTCTCGACTATTCTTTGCATTGTCATGAAATCTGGGTCACACATTCATGTTCATGTTCCCCTTATGAGTAATTTCTTGGAGTCTCCTTGGAAGTCTAAGTGTCTGTGTACACATGCCTGACCTAAATACCTGCAAAAATAACGACATCCCAATCAGTCTCAAATATTATTATTAATTCATAATAACTACGTTAACATGCACACATTGTACCTGCTTCTGATTCTTAGTATTGTGATGGAACACGCCCTTCTCTTCCTGCTCTCAGTGTGTCTCCTCCTTCCTTTCTGTCCCTTCCTTCTTTGCAAGTGGTTGAACAGGTACATCGTGATCTTTCACTCAGCATCAGGATCTTGTTGGTCAAAGTTGACTGCCGCTAACCAGCTCCGCGGCTCATCCCTACTGCACTCTCATCTCCTACCGAGCACTTCAATTAAGGCTCCTTTCATCCGAGCCTCATTCTTCACTTCTGAGCGGGAAGGCCGAGCTGAGGCTGAGAGATTGAATCTCTCTGCGTGGCTGTGCATCCACCTGGCTCACTGTTGTCCTCTCCAAATCCCTCTGTGGTAGTCCGTCGTCTCCTCGTCGATCTATTGGCTGCAGCCACTTTCTGCTATCCTTTTCATTTCATTCTCGCTGTGACCTTCTACCTCTCCCTGTCTTTTAATCATCTTATTCCTGCTCTTTTTGGTCCTGACCCACAATCTCCTGCCATCCATCCACCTTTCTGTCCTCACCTCCATTCATGTCTTCACTTTTATCATCCCCTGCCCGCTCCGAATCTTCCCTCTTTCTCTCTCTGCCTCCATTTCATTCTTTCCCTCCCGTCTCCCTCTCGCTCTCGTTCTCTCTCCGGGTAGTGCTCAGCTGTAGAGCACAGCGGACTCTAATGGCAGATCATTATCATGCTAATTAGAGCACTTTGTAGCTGCCGCCCGTCATTCTCTCCTCCTCGCAGCCGCCCCCCTCCACCCTCCCCACGCTATCGTTAAAAAGGCCACCCCCTCCTTTCCCCCTCTCCACCAACTCACCCACCTCCCCACTACCTCGTCTCTCCATCATTAATGGGACGTGCGCTGGTGTAATTGGACGCTGTTTATTCCGGAGAGCGGGTTATTAAATCACACCGAGGTGATGCTGGCGCAGGTCTCTCCCTCAAACGCTTTCATCGTCGTCCCCGCGGGAGGTTATTGAACCCCGTGCACAGACGGACGTGCACGTACACGTGCAAAGGTGGCGTTCTTTGTACGCCGATGTCGCCTACAAGAAGCGAAGGAAACGTGTCGTGAAACAAACGCCTACCATCTCAGATTCCCCTGCCAATAAAAAGTTTAATTTGATAATGATCAGTGACTTTTTTTTTCGACCCGCAGGCTCAGAAGACAAGTGTGGACGAAGTTAAATTAGGCCAAGGACCTAATATTTGCCTTTTTAGATGCTTCTAAAGTTGCAGTTTTTAGCACACACCAAGGACTTTTCAGACACAGTGTTGGACATTTATTCCCAATCCATTTTCCTTTGAAACCATGTGGGTCCCCGTATTATGGGTCAGAGACAGATTCAGTTTCTCAGTCTGGAATGTCAGTTGAACTTTTCTTTCCTCTGGATCACGATTAGGCCTATAATTACTCTTGATGTCCGTCCTTTTTGCACAATCCAATGTGTTTATCACATATAGGTGCGTTTGGCCGCGTCTCCGGCCTGTGCCAGGTGCTGTGGAGGACTTGGCTGTCGCACAGCGCGAGCGTGGTCTCGTCTGCTGCTCGGAGTTACCGAGGCTGAACAGAGAGACGCGCGGTGGCCAGGAACCTGTCGATCAAAGCTGAGACAAAGGCCTGTTTCATGATTACAGGGAGAGGCTGAAACTCCTCCGAGCTTACATCACCTCCCAAGAGGTTATGCAACACGACGCTGCCATTCCAACAAAGCCATCACCCGTTCCTCGCCCGTCGCTCTCTTTCAGCTCAGAAATACCTGACATGTTATTATTCTCTCCACCGCAACCTCCCTTGATTGTCAACCCTTCATCCCGCAGGAATGCCACGCATTTCGGCGTTGTGACTTTGGTGGCATTATCTTTTGTTCTCTCTCTGTCTACTCACTGAAACTATGTGCTGTAAGGTCCAGAGGTGCTGAGTCAGGCCAATTCTGCTCTGTGCTGTTTATGTTTATATTTAGAATAATGCTGCCCGGTGCGGTGTCCGGCTCACCTCGTAAGCCTCACCTATACATGAATATACTTAAATGTGCAGTTTAGTTTGTCAATGTGACTGTTTCAAAGAGTTTTCAGGGAGGAGGTGAGGATTGTTTCATGTTTAAAACGCAGCAGCAAGATCATGTAAAGGCGCGATAACAATTTTACTGTATTTAAACATCAAATCTAAACTTTTGTCCAGATTTTAGATTACAGGCGTGCAGAGGAAGTCTTAACTAATGAGTCTCTGTGCTTTAATTTGTTTAGACAGCCCCAATATCTCAAAATTGGACACCTAGTGTGCTATTAGGACCTATAAATCGTCCTCCTGACTAAAAGGAGGTCATCGAAACAGTCGTCACAAACAACAGAACAGGAATGATCATATAATATCTCTGCTCGTGTTTGTGCTTTGCAGATGGTACGTGCCTCTGTTCAGCCTCATCTTCCTGATGATCTGCTGCTACGCCAGGATCATCTGCGTGGCCAATGAGAGGGTGAGTACTCAGCGTGCATCCAGTCAGCAGCAGCACAAGACACACACGGCGATTTAGCTGAATCCAAATACATTGTGACCTTTTAGCAGAGCGACGTCGGTGAAAGCTCAGACGGGACCGCTGTTTGCGTGTTCTCGTATTTCTGTACTCGGGTGGAACGTTGTAAAAATAGAGCGGGAGTGAGTCTAAGATGTAATCAGAAGTCATGTTTTCATGAAGTTATGTTGTTATGCATTAAAGGTCCATTAAAGGGAACTAACTGAACACCACCCGCCTCACCATCTCGTTCCAAAAATGAAGGAGAAACCCGAGTGTACGTGAAAAACACGAATGGTTCTATCTAGAGTCTTTTGTTTGTTTGGCTGGCTCCAGAAGTGAGTCAGTCTCCATAAGTCCCCATGTTCAAATGTCCAACTTCACAGCAGAAATAAACATGTTTACAGCCTGGTACAAAAAACAGTTTTGGTCTCTGTAGCTAATTTCCCCGTTCATGACAACTGTACTGAGGGTGAATTTATATACAACTCACCTGTTCAGATTATATTAAGGCTTAAAGTTATGCAGGATTAAGAGCGTTTGATTGACAGGTGGATGTTGTCACAGATGGTTTATTAGAGAAACCAGGCGTCATTCAGCCCGCCTCAGGTCATGGCGGTGGCCAGCGCCGCAGATTTTGAGCTTCAAAACGACTCTTCGGAAACCTGTGGGCGACGTCACGGATACGCCGTCCGTTCTTGACACTGTCGTTGGATAAAACACAATATTTCGTACAGTCAGCCAGGTCGTGAGTTGGAGAGATAAAACTTAAAGGATGTCTGAGAGAAGTTGAAACAGGAAGTCTTCTGTTTGTCAAACTAGAACAAATATTTACAGCACACAGTTTGGGTAGTAACTTTAGTTTAACTTTGTTGTCTGTTCAAATACATTTCAACAACCAGGGGTTTTTTTTTTATGATGGCCTGACTACCTCTGAGCTTACTTAGAGCTATTGATTATTCAGATTACATAATGATTTTGTTTGTTTCTATGTTTTACGAGTGGTAATCCTAATTTATGGAGCACTTCTTCCAGCTACAAAGCTGCTTCTCTCTGTTTTATATGATTGTAAATAGTTTTATTTTGGACCGTTTGTTGGCTCCCTGTCCTCATGTGACGGACATATTTATCTATTTTTTAAACATTATACACCCTGAGCTGTCAGTTTGTGTAGATAATGAGTCCATTAATTGATTTAGCACTTAGTTGATGTCCTCTCTCTCTGTCTCTCTGTCTCTCTCTCCGCGTTGGCTCGTTTGCACTGTGTGCTTTTCCATTGTTTAAGGGCGCAGAGGCCGCATTCCAACAAAGTCTACATAGCTGCCATTCCCCTGATCTGACGACACCACGCGATGTTGGCTGCAGTGCCAGCGGACGGGTGGTGGAAGACATGCGTTACAGCAGTGTTGGTGTCGGTTCCCCGCGTGGCCTGAATCTCCCGTTCTCTCTCTCTCTCTCTCTCTGTCGTTTTTTTTTTCCAACGCTCACATCAGCCTCGCGGTGAATTGTCACCGTGATGGTTGGCTCTCTTTGTTTGGGTGGAGGAGTGAACAATGGGACAGTGAGACAGATTCAAAGATAGCCGGGCTGCAGACAGATGACATCGGAGACAGACAGCAGGTAGCTGAAGGGAAAAGGGGGGAGAGGAAAAGAGACTACACAGCTCTTTATCATGAATGTGATAAAGAGAATGAATGAATGTAGCTGGTTCGCAATCTGCATCTCATAACTCATTCAGCTCACAGCATTCAGCTGTCTCTCCCTCAACCTCCTGTTTCTCTATCTCTGTTTTCCACCTTTCTCTCTTTCCCCTCCTCCTCCCTCTCTTTTCCTTTTTCCACCTCCATACGTCTCTCTCTCTCTCTCTCCCTCTCTCCCCCCCTCCCCTCTTCTCTCTGCCGTTTTGCTTTCTCTATCATATTTATGAAGAGCTCAAGCCTTATCTCTTTTCAGCTGCAGGCTGTCTCACTTGAAAGAATTTCAAAAAGCTTTGAAAGCAGGGTAGGTGGCGACGCAACGGGGGGAAAAAAAGGGATAAAGACGAGGAAGCTGAGGAGCGAGGAGAGGTGGGATGTTAGCTGGACGGAGAAGTTTCTACGCTTTCCAGAGGCCAGACCGGATAGACCGAGAGAGGGAGGGAGGGATCGTGGGAGAAAGCAACTCTATATCACATTAGTTTACCAAGTCCAAGTCATTTACAGCAGGATTATTTAGAAAAACATGGACTCATTCTGAGTGACTGTGCGAGCTTGTATTAACTAGGAGGGATTTGAAAGATAATGAGTCATTATCAGGCCCGACAGAGAGTTCTGGGAGTGTCGTGGTGTGTTTTTGTTTTATGGATGCGATCTGCACATGCACACTCCTTCCCTCCCTTCGAACGCCTCAACACTTAACCGGCTCGACTTTTCTGGTGGCGTGGCAAGATAGGCGCACCGGGGAGAGACCCAGCCGAAGCCTAACAATATTGCCACTTATTATCAGCGTTTGTTGATTTTGATGGATTAGCTGTGCTTGGCCGGACAACAAAGAGCTGCTCCGGGGCGAGTTCAGTCCAACTAAAGTGACTAAGTCGTAGATTTACAATGACAATCACGTCAATGCGGGGAAACCATGGCAACGTTGAGTTAATAAATAGCAGAACAGAAGAGCTGTTAGCATGTCGCGCCTCACGCTGCCTCTTTGTGCGTGCGTGCATGCGAAGCTCACACTGGCCGGGCCTCTTGAGATTTGTCTCTGATGTCTTGGGTTACATAAACCTTCTGGCTTCCTACGCCCTGTATCCCACCATTACAAATCCCAGTCTTGTGCATGTGAGAGAGTGCGTGCGTGTGTGTGTGTGTTGACATTTTCCCTGCATTCCCCCGAGAGAGGAGACAGAGGAAGAGCGAAAAGTATTCCCACGTTCTCTCTGGAGATGTCAGATCTGCCATGTTTGCTCCACTTCTTCTTTTTCTTTAACACTTCTTCTTCTTCTTCTTCAAAAAAGAGAAAAATCTTTCCTTTCTCTCCACACCCTTCGCCTTTTCTTCTTCTCTCTTCCCTGTGTCATATTGTGTGCACCGAAGCTGATAGTTCCCTCTCTTTGTGAGATGCTGGGAGCTATTTAAGTGCTCTCCTCTGCCTCTAAGATCTGCACTCTGCTGTGAATTAGGCAGTCTTTTTTTCTTTGCAGCGATGGCTGAGAAGGTGGAGGTTTTTTTGCATTGGCGTTATAGTCACTTGTCACCGCAGGGACCGACCTCGAAACTGAAAAAACAAAGTGATTTTAAATGATCAAATCTCTGCGTTGTTGTTGTTGTTGTTGTTTTTTGCCCTGACCTTTTTCTTCCCGTTTTTTATGTCTCTTCTGCACAGATGCAGTCATGGCTGGGAACCTTCAACCCAGAGAGAGAGAGACGAAAGGTAATGGCCTGTCTGACCATCGCATTTCTCTGTACACACACTCACTCACACACACACACACACAGAGCGTGAGGATTAGAGCGTGTGCAGGATTAACTCGTGCGGTCACGCTAGGTAGGTGTCAAACAGCGGGGAGTAATTTGACCTCGCGACACCTACGCTTCTCGCTGTGCATGCGTGCGCTCGTGCACATTTGTGCACATGTGGGTGTGCACGTATACGTGTGTTTATATTTGGGAGCTGTGCTCCCGCTCCGTTCTGTGCCTGACCTTACTGAAACAGACGGCGACACGTAGACCCCGTAAAATATATTCATAGAGAGAAGTCGGATTGAGAAACAGGACATGAGGCGTGGGAAATGGGAATAATGATTGAGGAGAGGTTAGATCTTTTTCTTCTCCGCTGATTCTTACATGAGTTTCGGGATTTGCTCGAGCAGAACTAGTTCGTAAGGCAGGCCGTCTGACCACATTCATAGAATCGCTCTCAGCTGTTGACATGAAAAATGACAGAAGCAGTTATGTAAACCAGTGCAAACCCATTCACCTTACTCATCTCTGCACAGCTGGCCAACCACAGCAGCAGGCGTGAATGCTGGACTGACAGAACATTACAGAAATGGTCGGACACACATCGCCTAATCTGACCTTTGATAGTGTTGTCCTAAACTATCTGTCAGTCCTCTGTGGACTCTGAAGTCTGGAAAAGTGACCCTGGTGATGTTATCTGGGTTATTTTGGCATGGGTTTGGAGACATTTATACCAAATAGAAGGCCAGCATTACAAACTGGGGTGGAAGAGTTTAAAGGATGTGGGCAGGAGTGGTCTAAATCTCTTGGTTGAGTCATGGGAAGAGTTTTTAGTGACTGACCCATACTAGAGACTAAAGGCTGAATTCCACGATCCGTGTGTGGTGCGATCCGTTTCAGAAGCGTCCCAGAAGAGGGTCTTCGCTTGGGTTCCTCGGAGAATATGCGGCTGTTTTATTTTTTTGACGGACACGCAATAAGCCCGCGTTGATCTGCACGAAGCAGCTCCAGCTGACAGGAAAACACCCTGTGCAATCTACCAAAAACAGCCAAAAGGGAAACAATTTAACTACGTAGCATGTTTACACATTTAGAAACACATAAACCAGAAAAAAATGACCAAATCTGAGCAGCTCTGGCGTGCAGAATGTTTCTGGTGGGGTTTGAAGTTGTGTGGACCAAACAAACGGCATCACGTGACAGAGACGTGCCTGGTGGGGTTTGGGGGGTAGAGGCTAAATTCCACCGGGCATGGCGCCGGAGCCAATTGCCGCCTGTTCTAGTCAATGCTTCGAATCCCACCAAACCGCCGCGGTCCAGTTCAGAAGCATCCCAGAAGCGCGTCTTTGCCAAGAATACGCAACATCCGTCAAATGACCAAATCTGAGCCAGTTAACAAAATCCAGGTGGTAAAATGTTTCTGAAACGCTCCTGGTGGGGTTTGAAGTTGTGTGGAGAATGGACCAAAACTGCGTTACAGCAGCAACGTGACACAGACGTGCCTGGTGGGGTTTTTGGGGGTAGAGGTTAAATTCCACCGGGCACGGATGCGACGCGTTCCGTGTGCCGGAGCTAAACGTGGCTGTTCTGGTCAATGTTTCGAACCCCGCCAGAAACGCTGTGGTCCAGTCCAGCGTCTTTGCCAAGAATATGCATCATCCTTCAAAAATAGAACAACGTAAAAATAAATAAAGGAAGGAAAAATTATCAAGTCTGGGAGGCAAAGCGCTGCTCAAACTCTCCCGGTGAGGTTTGAAGTTGCGTGTAGAACGGACCAAAACGGCATTGTTGCTGCGACGTGTCCGCTGGGTTTTTTTTTTTTTTGCATAAAAGTCAGGAGCTCTAAGCTGCTTTGACTTAAAACATTCGTTTTAAAATGTGTCTCTCGTGAGTCTCATAACTTTCATGGAAGTGCAGCGCTAAATTGCTGGAGAACCCCTTTGGATTGAATAATGGATATCTTGTAAAATGGGAAGTGTTTCATCTCTCAGACTGTTTTAAAAGCTTCTCGCTGCGTCGGTTCATCCGGCCTGCTGACTCCGGACGCTACAACACACTGATCTTTACCTTCCCCACACATCGTGCATTGCATCCTCCACAGAGGTGATCGGTATCACTGCTCCCTCTCCTCCTCCTCCTTCTCCTCTGTTCTGTTGTTGCACCTCCTCCACCCTGCAGGGTGAGGAAGGTGTGGAGGGCAGGTTAGAGGTTAAGGTTATGTAGATGCTGCCCCTAAGTGGCAGTTGTAATTACTGCACACTGAACTTGCGTAACCTTCACCATTGACGTGTGTTTGCATGAATATGTGGCAGCAACACACACACACACACACACACACACACTGTTCATGCGGGCTAATTGCTATGTGTAGCACAGAGTGTAAATAAGTCAGCAGTGGTTTTTATCACACTCTTCCTCGTATTTCTCTTCTCTTTTCGAGACGCTCGCCTCGTTTCCATCGGTTTACCCCCTCTCTCTCTCTCCCTCCCTTTCTTTCTCCCCTCTCCTCCTCACTCCTTCCGTCCCTCTGTCTCTTTCACTCTTGTACTCATACCCAGCATGAATAAAGCAGCAAGCCAGGTTCATGGACATGAATATTTATGAGAGTTTATGCACGCGCTGCAATGCTTTAAAACAACAACAACAGCCTCCCCGATTGTGCTTGCCAAGCCAGCGAGCTCCGGTTCGTTCGTGTGTGTGTGTG
Source organism: Miichthys miiuy (assembly GCA_036365135.1). Lineage (NCBI taxonomy): Eukaryota > Metazoa > Chordata > Actinopteri > Sciaenidae > Miichthys > Miichthys miiuy. Next base: position 2,587,490 of record CM071612.1, on the reverse strand, counting down.
TGTGTGTGTGTGTGTGTGTGTGTGTGTGTGTGTGTGTGTGTAGCAGCAGGTGTAAACTAGAGAAAGCGATTCCTGCTGTGTGTCTGAAGACCGCCGGCTCCAGTGATTTCCATTCACGACGCCACATCTCCCTCCCTCTGTGCCTCACATGTGATCCGTCACACGCAAACACACACACACACACACACACACACACACACACACACACACACACACACACACACGCTCCTCACATGCTCACACATGTAGTTTCCTGCGTTCGCCAGTCTCGATCTTCTTTTTCCTTCTCTTTCTGACTCAGCCTGCCACCCATCCCCCTCTCTCTCGATGTGTGTGTGTGTGTGTGTGTGTGTGTGTGTGTGTGCGTGTGGAGTGATGACGTGCATAACTAGTGTTGGCAGTTATCAGGGCCGTCAGTCACATGTTTGTGTGTGTCTAGAGCAATTTGTTTGTGGTCAGGCATGAGCGTACACACACACACACACACTACCACAAGGTCTTGCAGCAACGCAGGTCAGCAAGAGGATATTCAAAAGAGGGTGTTTGAGTCAGACCACGCACACACACACACACACACACACACACACACACCTTTAAACACATTTGCACAACTGCACACACAGCAGCTCAGTCCCGTCGGGTAGCAACAAAGCTGGCTGAGCAAACAGCGAGCTGCTTGTTCGTTATCTTCCCAGGGTGTTTGTTTACTGATCCACACAAGCTTCGCCTTGAGTCACAATGTGAAGTGTCTACTTGTGCGTCTGTATCCACGCGCGTTCGCCCGGCGATCGTGTGTGTGTAGGTGAGCTGTGCATCATCGCCGATGTGCCGAATTTCACTTTTACACGTCGCGAAACATCCCAGACGAAACGTCCTCACTGTGAATAAGCTGCAAGGATGGTTGGGTTTGTCTTTCAAGGGCTGTCAGGCGAGACTCATGGCTTCGACTAAACACACAACTTCTTTCGTTTGGAGCCGCTCTCCGGCTGACACATAATATGATGCTTGAAGCCATCAGCGTTACCTCTGGTGTCTCGACAGGATGTGTTTCAACTGTTCCTGAAAATCTTTGATTATTGACTTAAGAGGAACAAATTAGGCAGTCAAAGTATCAAAGCTCCAGTGTGATCTATTGACAGAAATGGAATTTAATATTCATCACTGTGATTTCATTAGTGTATAATCACCTGAAAATAAGAAATGTTTATGTTGCATGCTCTCCCCGTGTCTGTGTGGGTTCTCTCCGGGTACTCTCGGACACTTAACAGGTTAGTTGGTGACTCTAAATTGTCCGTAGGTTTGAATGTGAGTGGGAATACTTTAGGATGTGCCTTTATTTCTACATAGGGAGCGGGTTCTCCTCCACAGAGTCCGCCACGTTGTTTCTATAGCAGCCAAGAAGGGACAAACCAAATGCTAGCTCGATGTGGTTTTTTCGCAAGTAATTCAGTCGGTTTGCGATCTGAAACTTCACCACTAGATGGCACTAAATTCTACACGCTGGACCTGGACTGGACTGAACATTGCAGTATATACATTTTCCTCTAGTCCATTTTGCCAAAATGTCTTTGTAGCAACTCATAATGGTACTCAGTAGTTTGTATGGCCTCCACGTGCTTGTATGCATGCCTGACAATGTCGGGGCATGCTCCTAATGAGATGACGGATGGTGTCCTGGGGGATCTCCTCCTAGATCTGGACCAGGGCATCACTCAGCTCCTGGACAGTCTGAGGTGCAACCTGGCGGCATAGGATGGACCGAAACATAATGACCAAGAGGTGTTCTATTGGATTTAGGTCAGTGGAGCACAGGGGCCAGTCAATGGTATCAATTCCTTCATCCTCTAGGAACTGCCTGCATGCTCTCGCCATATGAGGCTGGGCATTGTCGTGCACCAGGAGGAACCCAGGACCCACTGCACCAGCGTAGGGTCTGACAATGGGTCCAAGGATTTCATGGTGATACCTAATAGCAGTCAGGGTGCCGTTGTCTAACCTGCAGAGGTCTGTGCGTCCTTCCAGGGATATGCCTCCCCAGACCATCACTGACCCACCACCAAACCGGTCATGCTGAATGATGTTGCAGGCAGCATAACGTTCTCCACGGCGTCTCCAGACCTGTTCACGTCTATCACATGTGCTCAGGTTGAACCTGCTCTCATCTGTGAAATCACAGGGCGCCAGTGGCGGACCTGCCAATTCTGGTGATCTGTGGTAAATGCCAGTCGAGCTCCATGGTGCCGGACAGTGAGCACAGGGTCCACTACAGGACATCAGGCCCTTAGGCCACCCTTATGAAGTCTGTTTCTGATTGTTTGGTCAGAGACATTCACACCAGTGGCCTCCTGTAGGTCTTTTGTAGGGCTCTGGCAGCGCTCATCCTGTTCCTCCTTGCACAAAGGAGCAGAAACCGGTCCTGCTGGTGGGTTAAGGACCTTCTACGGCCCTGTCCAGCTCTCCTAGAGTAACTGCCTGTCTCCTGGAATCTCCTCCACGCTCTTGAGACTGTGCTGGGAGACACAGCAAACCTTCTGGCAATGGCACATATTGATGTGCCACCCTGGAGGAGTTGGACTAACTGTGCAACCTCTGTAGGGTCCAGGTACTGCACCATGCTACCAGTAGTGACACTGACCCTAGCCAAATGCAAAACTAATGAGAAATTGGTCAGAAAAGATGAGCAGGTAAAAAATGTCAGCAGCCTCCACCTGTAAAACCATTCCTGTTTTCGGGGTCGTCTCATTGTTGCCCCTCTAGTGTACCTGTTGTCAATTTCATTAACACCAAAACAGATGAAAATGATTAACAATCCCCCAGCTACTTACCTAACCAGATCAATATTCCAGAAGTTGAATTGACTTGATGCTATACCCTGATTACACAGTGTTCCTTTAATTTTTTTGAGCAGTGTATATATATGCAAGCACACTTACAAACAAGTAACCAGACCCGGCTTGTATAGAAACCAACAGTACTTGCACTGTTCCGGAGCTTTCACGCGATCTTCCTCAGCCGGTGGCGTTTGCTTAGCTTCTTCTTCGTCAGACTCCTGTCGACACGTCGCATGAGGAGGAAAACCCTCGCGGCGTTTGTGCTAATACTGCAGCAGATGTCGATGATTATGACGATGAAAAATATCTCATGGAAAAAACTTTCTTTGTGAAATTTTATTACAATTTTAGTCCTTGAAAAAAAAAAAAAAAGCTTTTGAAAAGTCCTTGCATTCGACGTTCGAGTGCCTTTGGGGGAAACTGATGCCGAGTATATATTTTTTTCTCTCTCTGAGTGCAGTGGGTGGTGAAAGGGGGACGGGTTGCTCCCGATAAACGTCTGTAATCTAGCGTGCGTCATTAACGTCGGGACCGCTGCGCACCCCGCCGCACATAATTACGGTTTCACCCCCCCTCCTCCTCCTCCTCTCTGTCTCTGCTTCCCGAGCCAGCGCAGGGGCCTCTGACACGGGAGGACTGTGATTAAAAACACGAGGCTCTTCAAGCCGCCCTCCTCCTCCTCCTCCACTATTCCACATCCTGTCTCTCTCTCTCTCTCTCTCTCTCTCTGCGTGCTGAAATTCCTCAAATGCCTGTCTCTACACCTCACCTAAATTTTATCTGAGATCACTCGCTCCGTGGATTCTTTTAAACTCGATTTCTGGAACTTTTTTTCCGCCCCGACGAAGAAAAAAAAAAACCCTCGTTCAAATCTCCCTTTTCCACGTAGCATCCTTCAGGCTGCTGCTGGCTTGCCCTTTTCCCTCTCTCCCAATGCGTCATGCCTTCCAGTACACTTGAGATGACAATAAGCAGAGCTTGACATGACCGGTGATGTCAGAGCGTCCCATCATGATAGACATTAATAGGGCTGAGCTGTTGGGAGACTCTGATGTGGAGAAACACGGCCAGCCTCCGGTCGGTTGTTCGCGTACAACCCAGCGTACGTTACACGGTAGAAACTTGGCTCTTCCATGCACTAGTCCACGTGCACACACACACACACACACACTCACGTAAGATAAAATACCACCTGGGGGGTGCAGCTCTCGTGATTCATTTGAATTGTTTAAAATGCCTGCGTTAGAGCTTGCACGCCTCGGGGTCTTTCTTGTGAGTAATTAATTTCCAGCATGTGGGGGTAGAGACTAGAGCTCGTGGGCTCTGCCTCCTGGCTCTGACTATGTGTGTGTGTGTGAGAGAGGGACTGAGAGAGAGAGGCCTCGCCTCGGGGAGGTGGAAGTGGAAGGGAGGGGGCAGCACCGCGCAGAAAATCGATCCAGGGGCTGCGCTGCTCAGCCTCTTCCGGACGCGAGAGTCCTCCTCTCCCGGGAATTAGATAACGGCTTGTAAAAGCTCTCCACCACCAGCAGCAGCAGCAGCCAGGCTCGCTCCCCACCACCACCACCACCACCACCTCCTCGAATTTTAGCTGCTGCCGCATCTCTCCGTCTTCCTGCTCGCCCGCCTCGCCTGCCTGTTTATATAGATATTGAATTCATCCCGTTCACAAAGTATTGGCTTCCAGTTTAATTGGAATCATCCCCGTTTCTTCTCCCCCCCTCCCCTCATAACCGTGTGGATATTATCAGCAGGTTAATATTTTATTAGGTTTTAATTGGCCTTTGTTGTTTGCCTCGGTGCACTGATCTTCCAGTTAAGACACTGAGTGTGTGTGTGAGTGTGTGTGGTGTGTGAGATAAAAAGCGTTCAGTTTCTCCTCGTCAAACGTCAGTTTTCTCTCCTCCAGGTTTCCTTGGCGGAGGAGATCAAGCCGCTGAAGTGGTATCCCTCCGTTTACCTGCTGGTGTCTATCTTCCCCCTCATCAACAGGTAACACACACGCACACACACACACCTGTGCGCCACATAAACTCTGTACTCCGTTGTTTTATTTGCATGTTGGCTTCACTCTGCTATCTTATCTCCTCTCAACCCGTCACCCTCCTCCTCCTCCTCCTCCTCCTCTGCCTTTCCTCTCGTGCTCTCTCTTATCTGAACTCTCAGAAAGCTTCGCTCTCTGCGTAGCACGAACACTAAAGTAGATTGTGTGTGTGTGTGTGTGTGTGTGTGTGTGTGTGTCGGAGGCACAGAGCATTTTATTGGCTTTTTTAAAACCAGGGCTTCGCCGGCTGAGGGTTGGTGGGAGGAGGCGGGTGGTCCAGTAAATGATAACCCCGGTGCTGTTATTACTCCTTCACTCCCTCTCTCTCTCTCTCTCTCTCTCCTCTTTCTTTCATTTGCTACCTCCCCCCTCTCTCTCTCCCCCAACTTCCTCCCTCCCTCCCCCATTCTTCGTGGCAGAACCGGTGTGATTGACAGGTCAGGGTTACTAAGTGATTAGCTGCGGCGGCTCTGCTTGTCGCCACGGCGATGTAGGCGGAGACACAGGTCAATTACAGGGTCAACGTCTCTCAAAGGCTCCGCTTAAACACCGCCCACCCCTCTTCTCCTCCTCCTCCTCCTCCACCGCCTCCTCCTTCACCTCTCCATCCATTCCTCCTCCTCCCTCCCGTGTCCCGACTGTCAGCTGATGAAGATGACAAACGGCATCCTGTGCTAACCCCAAACCCACCCTCCTCCCTTCCTTATTTCCTTCCCTCCCTAATGTCACTTTCTCTTCCTCTTTTCCACACTTGTCTTTCTCCTCCTGTGTTTTTATGTCATTTCCCCACCACCTCCTCCTCCTCCTCCCTCCATCACTTTTCCTCTCCTCTGCCACACAAAGCCTTCTCTTTCTCTCTCTCTCTCGAGCAAACACGCTCTCTCGCTCAGCTCCACTCTGCCTTTCTCCAGAGAGCGAACAAGGAGAAAACGGGAATGAATTGCTCTCTCGTCGTCGTCCTCCACCTCCTCCTCCTCCTCCACCACGAGCAGCAGCAGCAGCAGCAGCGCTGGCTGTGTATATCTCCGGCTCCTATTAATTTGTTAGCCTCCCCTCCCCTACTCACTCACCCCCAGCTCATATCCTCCTTCTCCTCCTCCCCTCTTTCTCCATCTCTTCCCTCCTTCCTTCCCTCCTCCTCTGCCGAGTGCTGGAGTGTGTAAAGTGTTTGTCACGGTGCCGTGCCGATGTCGCTGTGCTCTGCCGTGCGGAAGCAGCGCACGGCAGACAGCATTAGTGTGTGTGTGTGTGTGTGTGTGTGTGTGTGTGTGTGTATGTGTGTAGGCGGGTGGTTGGTTTCGTGTCAAGGCGAATGTGCTGTCGCTGCTTGTTGCCCCGTGTGCGTGCTACGATGTGCGTGCGCGCTTGTTTGTCCGCCTCGACTCGAGTGTGTGTGTGTGTATGTGTGTGTGTGCCTGTGAGCATTTCCATGTGTTTGTGTACGTGTGTGTGTGCGTTTCTAGGTTGTGTGTGCACGTGTGTGTGTGTCTGAGTGGGGGATTATTTCTATCTGAGCTCCAAAGCCTCCTAAACAGGGCTTAGAGAGACGGCCCAGGGCAGCAGCTAAAGCCGTCGGGTAGAGCTCTCTCTCTCTCTCTCTCTCTCTGTCTCACCCCCTCTCTCTCTCGCTCGCTCAATCTGCACCCCCCTCCCTCTCCCTCTCTCTCTCTCTCTCTCTCTCCCTGATCCATTGCGTTAATACACAGACACTCCCACGCACAAACACACTCTTGTTTTGGCCCTCATCATCTACTACCACACACACACACACACACACACACATATAAACACACACATATAAACACGCGCACACACAGACAGTCACACGCCACACGCAATTTTAATCTGTTCCAAATGCACACTGGTAAATGTGTTAATTCGACACCAGCTGTTGCGAATTGAAATGGGAAAGCGCTCCGACTTTTCCTCGCTCGCTCGCGCTCGCACACACACGCATGGACGAGTCATTATACATCATTTTACCACGTCGCTCTCTCTCTCTTTCTCTCACTCATTCACTTGCCCTCATTTGGCAACACAAAAGTAGCACCAGACACTCACACCTTCGCACTTATCCCTCCTCCTCCTCCTCTCCCTCTTTGTCCTTCTTTTCCCTCCCTCTCTGCCACTTCACTCTTTCTCTCTCTCTCTCGGCTCTTTGCGCGAATGTTGGTGTGTGTGTGTGTGTGTGTTTGTGTGTTTGTGTGTGCGCACACGGCCCGGGCACGACGAGAGTTTTCACAGTCTGCTTCTCACATCGCCTCCCCTGTGTGCTTTATGGTGTGGGTGTGTGTTTGTTTACAAGGCTTGTCTAGATTCCTACTGTGCGCGCTTGTACGCCTGTTTGCATAAATAAGCCCTCTCCTCGGAAACCTAGCTGCTGATTTCTGTGGCGGCGCGTCGCAGCTTGATGTGCGAGTGCTCCTCCTGGACAGGCTGCTTTTTTTGCTCCCCTCCTCCTCCTCCTCCTCCTCCTCCTCCTCCTTCTCTTTCCCCCCCTTTTTGACACTTAGCGGGGAGAAATCGGCACCCGTATTCCTCTTTAAGGCTTTGTCTAGAAGCTCAAACCTCCAGAGCTAGTTGCCTTTGAGCAATCAGGGGGTTACGTGTCCTGCAGAGGGGATGGATTGGCCCTGGCAACAGGGGCTTGTGAACCGGTGATGTGTCTGTAACCTTGAGTTCACCCTGTCGCTCCAGGAGGCAGCGTGCATCCTCCTAGTTATTCTTAGTTTCCCTCGATGCTGCGTGTGGGTTTTGCGGTGTGTATAGGCCTATACGTGCTTGCTGGGGATTTTTTGTATGGGCTCCCTACAGCGCCTAAGCTACCCCTCCTCACCACCACCACCACCACCACCACCTCCTCCCGCTGCCGCCACCGCCGCCGCCTTTCTCTGGAGGAGATCTGATTTCCCTGCTTCAGGCAAGCAGCGAGAACAAGACGACGGTGGTGGTGGTGCGTGTGTGTGTGCGTGCTTTAGTGTGTGTGTGTGTGTGTGTGTGTGTGTGTCTGCGCTTTTTTTGTTTGTGTGTGTGTGTGTGTTGCACGCACACCCGCCGCACACACACACACACACGCAAAACTCCGGGCCAGGCAGACCTTCCCCATCTCCGTTCTGTGCTTTGAAAAACGAGGGAGGAAATCTCAGAGAAGCAGTTATTATTCATCCCTCAAAGCAAACGGGGAGGAGGCGGAGGAGGGAAGGAGGGAGGGAGGGATGGATGTAGGGAGGAAGAAAGAGAGAGCCAAACGGGAGGGATGAAGAAGAAGGGGGGAGTTAGGGGGGGATACATTAACTCTTATCTCACTGTATTTGGCATTCTGCATCCCAGGATGCGCTCTTTCTCTCTCTCTCACACTCCCTGCTTTCTCTTTCCTTTCTACTCTCCGTTCCTTCCGTTCCTGCCTCCCCGACGCCTCTCGGAAAATATCTCGCATTCAAGCGAGCAGGGATGTGTGTTTGTGTGTGTGTGTGTGTGTGAGAGTGTGTAGGCCCGGTGTGTGTGTGTGTGTTTGTACTGTATACCCTAATATCTTCTGTGGTGTATTTTGTTTACTTGTACAAGTGAGCTCCTCAGATGCAGAAGGCAGTATGCAAGGTTCCAACTCTCATCTTTATTTGTCCGCAAGCCTTTTTTAAAATTTATCTATCTCTTCACGTTCAATTTACCGTACGAGAGTGGCAGCGGTGGCCTGTTTACTAAAAGAAGTCGATATGTTTTGCAGGTATGTCATTTCTCCTCCTTTTTTGTGTTACTTTGATCTCTGATCAAGCGCCGACCTCCGTGGCTGTGAAGTGAAACCAAAGCAGACGTGCCAAAAACTTGCAGTTCCTCTTGTCGTCCACTTGAGGCTGGCTCCAGAAGTGAGTCAGTCTCCATAAGTCCCCATGTTCAAATGTCCAACTTCACAGCAGAAATAAACATGTTTACAGCCTGGTACAAAAAACAGTTTTGGTCTCTGTAGCTAATTTCCCCGTTCATGACAACTGTACTGAGGGTGTATTTATATACAACTCACCTGTTCAGATTATATTAAGGCTTAAAGTTATGCAGGATTAAGAGCGAGGACGCTTTGATTGACAGGTGGGTGTCGTTACAGATGGCATGTTTGAGCAACCAGATGTTATTCAGCCCGCCTCAGGTCCGCCGATGATCCACGTCTTTGCCAATTTTTAAATTAGCCGGGAGGCGGAAGAGGCAGAATGTTGAATTTAAATCCACTTATTGAACCATAATCCTTCAAATAAGAACTTACCTGTTCAAATTCTATTAAAGGTCCAGTGTGTAGGATTTTAGTGGCACCTAGCGGTGAAGCTGCAGATTCCAACCAAATGAATACTCTCTCTCACGCCTCACCCTCTCCTTCCAAGCATGTAGGAAGAACTCTGGCTGCAAAAGTCCATATCTAGATCAGTGTTTAGTTTGTCTGCTCTGGGCTAGAAAAATGGAAGAGGACCTGCTCTCACAGAGCTCGTTATAAGACAACAAAAACACGATGATTCTTATTTTCAGGTGATTATACAACATACTAATAAATACTCCTAAATCTTACACACTGGACCTTTAAGGCTTAAAATTACGCATAATTATGATTGAAGTGCCGTTACAGACGGCTTATTAGAGCGCCTAGGCGTCATTCAGCCTGCCCCAGGTCTGCTGATGATCCACGTCTTTGCCGATTTTTAGATTAGCCTGGAGGCGGAAGAGGCAGTACATCCAACATGAACCCCGTGGGTGACGTCACTCACGCTCTGTCAATTCTTTACACTGTCATTGATTGATCCCAAAACTCCAGGTTTCCTCGCCTGGGCTCCGTTAGGATCGGTTGGTTTTCAGTATATTTTCACACTCTAGAAGTTACCACATTTAGAAAACACATCACCAGGTCTGATGGTCTCATTATTTAGACGTTTTCTGTCTCTTATTTACACACAGACGATAAAAAAATCTTTAGAGAATCAATCAAAGATGTCTGCGGTGTGTCGTGTGTCACGCTCTTTGAACGCCGAACGCTGATCGCCTGTGCGATAGCTTCAGCCACATGTGGCTGTGTGGCCTAGATAATATTTGGGCGGATATATGGTCATTCCTACCGTGTGTGTGTGTGTGTGTGTGTGTGTTCACTTGTGTGTGCTTATGCGTCTCAGGCAGTGATCGTTGTGTAACTGGAGACGGCGAGCCCCGTAGCCATTCGTCTCCCGTTGAGCAGCAGCGACGCTCTGCTATTCATCCCCATTTAGCGAGACAGAGAGCTGGCCTACAGGGCTGTGTGAAGTGCAAACACACACAGGGGCAGGCACCCGCGTCGAGGCTGGACACACACACACACACACACACACACACCGAGGCTCTGGATTTAATCTTGTGTTGGACGTACGTACACGCGACTAATATAGATGTATTTACATGCATGTAAATCAGGATTTAAACACACATAGGGCAATGACACACGTGCATTCACATACACACAAATACACAAACTACACACAGGCACATACATGCATACACATGCATGTATATGTTCATATGTGCATGCACACGCAAATGCTAAAGGAGGTACTAGATAACCTCCCGCGCACACACTTAGGCGTGTGCACACATTCACAGGCGCATGCAAACACAAACACACACACACACTCGGACGCACGCACAAATCCCGCTCCCCCCTCCCTCGTGCTCTTTCAGGCACGTCTTTAAATATTCATCACTCTGGCTGCTCTGAGAGTGCCGTAAACGCTGCCTCACACTCCAGGGAATCGCTAAAGCCTACTCTATCATCTGCTCTCCTCCTCCTCTCCGTCTCACACACACACACACACACACACACTACACACACACTTCTAGCCACAGCCGCTCACAAGGATAAACTCACGTGCACCGACACTTGAAGGCACAGCCAGTGGCATCGCTGGACGCACAGAAAAACACGCCAGTACACGAATCAGGCAGCACGCAACACATGCGTGGCGATGTCAAATGAACAGATTTCTTCTCGTGTGTGTGTGTGCGTGTGTGTGTGTGTGTGTGTGTGTGTGTGTTTGCTGGCTGCTCCCAGCACAGAGGGTTGAGTGGTGTTGTGTTCCAGGAAACAGGATGTCTCTTTGTTTGGGTTTTATTCTGTTGGTGAACGTTAGCCGCCTCGGTCCCCCGGGTCTGTGTGTGCCTCTTTGTCTGTTGGTGAATGTGTGTGTGCGTGTGCACTCGTGCAGGTGTGCATGCACTCACATGTTTGCGTGTTTCAGCCTGATACCAGAAATATTTAGTGTCATGTTGGCCAGAAAGATGTGTGCGTCTGTGGGTGTGAGTATAATGGGAGTCATACCCTTAACTGTGACAGTTATCCTCATGTTGACCCTTTCAGAGTCGATCATCCACAGTCCAGCGTATTCCTGCAGATACTTCACACGAGCAACAGAGCCTATGCACATTTGAGTGGATGATCACATGTTGTCAGTGAACAATGAGAGGCCTGTCTTTGCTGCCCTAAAGGCCAACATGCATGCACAACAGACGCGTGAACAACCAACAGAGCCTTTTGAACCACAGGTCAGGTTTCAAGAGGAACATATTTCTAAGTTTGTCGCTTCAGATTGTTGAGAGTTAACACGGCAAAGATCTGATCACCTGATTTGAATTTTATGGTGGATTCAAATTCAATAAAACGCTACGAAGAAATCTCAAAATCATCAGTGAATCATCGCTCAAACAAGCCATCTGTAACCTGTCAATCAAAGCGTCCACGCTCTTAATCCTGCATAACTTTAAGCCTTAATATAACCTGAACAGGTGAGTTGTATATAAATTCACCCTCAGTACAGTTGTCATGAACGGGGAAATTAGCTACAGAGACCAAAACTGTTTTTTTGTACCAGGCTGTAAACATGTTTATTTCTGCTGTGAAGTTGGACTAACATGGGGACTTATGGAGACTGACTCACTTCTGGAGCCAGCCTCAAGTGGACGACAAGAGGAACTGCAAGTTTTTTTTGGCTTCACTTCACAGCCACGGAGGTTGCCGCTTGCTCATGAAGCATAATTCTTTAATGAACTCTTGTTTCCTCGCGTCTGAAATGTTTCACTTTTGTCATTTTAGTGAAACATTAATTAGGCTGAACGGGGGTGGCTGTGGCTCAGGAGCTAGAGCAGATAATCTAATCAGATGATCGGCGGTTCGATCCCCGGCTCCTCCAGTCTGCATGTCAAAGTGTCCTTGGGAAAGATACCGAACCCCAAACTGCCCCCTGTAAGTCGTTTTGGATAAGAGCATCAGCTAAATGACTAAAAATAAACTAGGTAAACTGTACAGTGAGATCCACCTACAGTTTATTCTCAAACATGAAGATATATATTTATCACAACATCTCCTTGGCTTCAATAATTTGGCCGAGCAGTTTAAAAAGAAAGTTGTGAATCACATCCTGACCTTACGCGGAGTCATCGTTTTGGCAGAATTACGCCTTTTTTAGTTAGAGAAAAGTTCAGATTGGCCGTCAGCAGCAGCAGCACCATGGGCAGCACTACGACTTTGTTTTGGCACTGTGAAGCATGTGATTCGTCTGGGGAAGAAAAAAAAGAAGAAGTCAGGCAGTCCGTCGGAGAGAGAGATAGAGAGAGAGAGAGGTCGTCCTCCACTCTTGGGGAAAGGAGTTCTCGTCCGAGCTGTTACTGTAACAGCTCTGAGGATGTTAGCACAACTATTAGAGGCGGACAAAGAGGCGAACTCTGATGGAGGAAGGTGGGGAAATTGATGGCTGGAAAGTGGTATAGACTGGCAGGGTCGGATATTGGAAGAGAGAGGGAGGGAGAGGCAGCAGATGAAGGATTTTGCAGAGAATCTGGAGGGAGAGAGAGACGGGTTCAAAGAGTGACTGACAGCATGATAGATGGAAGGTCTGAATAAGTGAGCGAGGCGCGGAGACGCCGTGCGAGTGCTAATGATTGACCGCATGTTTACAGGTGGCAGCGGACTTTTTCAACCCAAAGCTGCACAAATCTGCGCGTTATGTGCGTGTTTATTGTTGTCGACCGTTTGCATCTGAGTCATACAGTATGCACAATATCATCCCTGTTGTCCAACACCAGTCAGCCAACTGTGAGACTCGACTCGGCTACACCGCACACACACACAAACGCCTGACAAACACACACACACACAGCAGCAGCAGCAGCAGCTCAGCCAGGCATCGCCCGCAGCCACACTCTCCTTCCCACCACTGCCTCCCTCATTCATCTTTCATTAGCCTGGCTCACACAGGAGAAACAGCCTGCCCCCCTTCTCCTCCACCACCTCCTCCTCCTCCTCCTCCTCTGCACGCCTCCACCCGTCTCTCCATCGCTCCCTTCTCTCTCTATCTAACCTCCTCGCCTTTTTTCTCCCCCCCCACACCACATCTTATCTTGGTTTCTCTCACACGTAATCTCTTTTGTTTGTCTCGCTCATGTCTTGCAATCTGTCTTTTTGGATATCTCTCCTCCACCTCCTTCTCCTTCTCCTTCTCCTTCTATTCCTTGCTCTGCCTCCTCTGCTTTTTAGTCTTTTCCCTCCTCCTTCCTCCTCCTCCTCCTTCCTCCATCGCTCTCGGCCCTCGTTCCCCTTCACAGCCTCACTCTTGCACATTCTCACCTCTTTATCGTGTTCTCCTTTCCTCTTCAACTCTCCCTCTCTCCTTCCTGTGCTGTGCTTGTTTCTCTCCACCCTCCCCACCCTCCCTCACCCGTCACCCCCCCCCCTTCCTGTCTCTCTCTCTCTTCTCTCTCTCGCCTGCACTTTCTTTCTTCCTTTCATTTCGCTCTCCGTCTCTCCCTCGATGGAGGGGAAAGGCTCTTCGCCTCTAATTGCGGCTGTTCCGTTGCCATGGCGCGTGTTGCTCGGCACTGCGAGGTGCTGTGTGAGTGAGTGTGTGTGTGTGTGTGTGTGTGTGTGTGTGTGGCAGGCAGATGATTGCTTGCTGCCAGCTCTCGTTTCCCGGACGCCGATCGCATTTCTTTGCGGCAGCAGGAAAAAAAAATGAGACGCCAGAAATAGCCCCCACTCTCACCGCTGCCCACACACACACACACACACACACAGGCAAACACACACACACACACACACACACACATCCACTGCATTTCCTCTCGACCTTACATCCTCGATGCATATGACCTGGGTTATACTGTATGTACACACCTCGACGTACAGATGGTGATGTGTGTGTTTATACATGCACGCATGTGTTTGACTTTCTCCGTGCGCACGTGTGTGTGTGTGTGTGTGTGTTTCCTGCGTCTCCAAGGAGGTTGTGTGGGGACTTCTGATTTATTTCACCTTTAATGGGAAGTGAAATGAATGTGAGCAGCAGCTGGTCTGGTCCTTGGAGATACAGCGGTAGGCTAACCCAGAAAATAGGCAGCGTCGCTCTGAAATGGTCCTCACCGACAAGAGCCAGGACGCGGCACTCTACGCTCCACTAGCCGCACTGTTGGTTTTATTTTAAGCTGCGTTTAGTTGACACCCTTACTTAGACTGACTTACAACAGGTAGGTTCTCGTCACGCGTTGGGTCTCTCTCCAACCTCTGGCCAACCTCGTCTTGCGGTTTCTTTTCCCTGTCACAACTTTTCAGAGGGTGGTTTGAAGTTAAATGGAGACAGATTACCAGAAAATAAACCTTGCAACCTCGTGCTGCAAAAGAGGATAAGAGAGGATTATAACCAGATTTGTGGATGAATCTCCATAATCATCTCCTGTGCTTTTCACCTGCAGAGTTTTTTTAAGAGGAGTGAGAACCCAACAGATCTTAATGATGTGCTCGCGTAGTTCAACAAAGTAAAAGCACCTCTAACCTGTAATTTAAAGGTAGATAAACTAAACCAAGTCATCCAAAGTCATGTCCGGTCAGTTCATACCTCAGACAAGCTCTGATGCGTGGTCTACTCCCATAATGTGTCTGAAAGCACAATAATGATATCTAACCCCAAGTACAAACAACCAATTATTGTCTGCGGTCAGCAGGTTCTTGTTACCGTTGTGCGGGTTAATTCATAACAGAGGAAGCCGAGTCCGCGTCGTTCCACCTCGCTGTTTTAACGATGTAATCAACTACGAGCGCCCAGTGGTCTATTTCTGATGACTCAAATGTTGGAGAGATTTCAGTTGGGGTGCGGACAAAAGGTTTCCGTGCCACTCAAAAGTGACACACCTCCTCAATCAATGGTTATTCTTTATGTTTCTTGTTGCTTTCTGCGTCAGTAGATTAACTCTGAACTATGAAGGACCACATATGGAATTATGTGATTTAAAAAAAAAAAATCTCTTCAAAGTTCTTCAAACTTTTGCTTTGATGACAGCGTTGCACACTCTTCTCAGTCATCTTCATGAGGTCGTCCATATATGCTGAGCACTTGCCTTCACTACTTTGAATAAATTGCCAACAAAGCATCCTCACACCATCACACATCCTCCTCGATGCTTCGCGGTGGGAACCACACATGTAGATACCATCTGTGCACCTTCTCTGCATCTCACAAAAAAAATGGTGGTTAGATTCAAAAACCCCAGATCTGGACTCATCAGACCAAACTACAGATTTCCACTGGTCTAATGCCCATTTCTTTCCTGTTTCTTAACCCAAGAAGTTCTCTTTTTCTTCTTCTTCTTCTTCTTCTTCTTTTTCTTGGTCTCCCTCAGTCGTGGTTTCTTTGTAGTACTTCGACCACAAAGATCTGATTCACACAGTCTCCTCTGAACAGTTTTTGAGATGTGTCTGCTACTTGAACTCTGTGAAGCATTTATGTGGACTGAACTTCTCCACTGCAGCAGAGATAACTCTTGGTCTTCCTTTCCTTTTTTGTTGCTGCACCTGCAAAGTTCTCGATGTTTTCCGGATTATTCTCTTTACTCAGTTGAGTAGTTCTCGTTATAATATGGATTACCACAGTAGTCCAGTAGGGTTATTTACTGTATGCCAACACAACTGACAAACACATAAAAAGGGAAGAAATTCCACTAATTAACGTTTAACAAGGCACACTTTTAATTGAAAACCATCCAGGTAACGACCTCATGAAGCTGATTGAGAGAACGCCAAGAGTGTGCAAAGCTGCCATCAAAGTAAAAGGTGGCAGCTTAAAAGAATCTAAAATTACTGGCACTGTAAATACTGTGGTAAAATAGTGGCAACTTTGATGATAAATACAAGCATTTGTTCCAACACCTGAAATACAACCATGTCATGCAACCTAAATAATAAGAATACCACTGTGAGCAAGTGACATTTAACAAGATCTTCTTTTATTTATTGTTACTAAAGTAAATGTGGTTCATCGTATCGATGTGAGGTCCTATGCACCGGCCATAGTTCATAGTATTGTCACGTTATTTTGTGTGATTACGCTAAACCAACAACACTGTGGTGGAAATGATTGGTAGCCTTACGGCCAAATTTCGACTGGGCACTGATGCGATGCGTTCTGTGTGCGCCACGGCCGCCAGAGCTAATCGTGGCCGTTCTAGTCAATGTTTCAAACCCCACCAGAACCTCCAAATCTGAGCATGTTAACAAAGTCTCCGCTCTGCTTCTGAAACGCTTCTGATGGGGTTTGAAGACTCAGCATCATGGCTGCGACGTGACGGAGACGTGCCCGGTGGGGTTTTGTCTTTAATCTCAGTGGAAGTGTTTCTTCAAATGAAGACCACGTTCCTCATAAATTCATTTATTTCTCAGAGCTTTTTTTCTTAGATTCTGCGTTGATAAATGTGTTAAAAGTGATTTATCCTTTGACCTTCTTTAATCACCATAAACTGTTAAAGGGTAAGGCTGGGAAAATCCAACACATCCCATCACAAGATCAAAACCATGAATTTGTCTCGTGGACACCATTTTGAGTCAATCCCACGCCATGCTCGTGACGTAAATACTAGTGAACTCAATATGTGTTGAGCCAAAGCTGGGAAAATTTACTCATGTTTGAGTAACATGGTTAAAAGACTGAAGACTTAAATAATAATGAAACCATATCTTTGTGACAGCACGTCTTATGAAAGAGTTATTTTTACTTGCACATGTCTGTGGCTAACTTTACAGTAAGCATCCGCTGTGGTTTTTCAATTTAATGGTATTGGTTCCTCTTTTTTTTTCTTCCCCATGTTACTGTAATAGACAGTAATGATGTAGTAACAATGTTCTGTGAAATACTAGTGTAGTAGCACAGATATCTCCACATGCTGTTGGGTATAAGTATAAATCTGGTATCTTGGCTGGTCACCAAGACTTTCAGGGATGAGTCTAGTGACGTGACACTGTTGTGAGGCGATTAACACGACGAGAGCACCATTACGAAAGATTTCAATAAGATCATTAGCGTTTAAAATAACCGGAGAGATGAGTGACTGTGCTGTCTCGCATAACTCTTTGTGACAACATTACAGCAGTGGTTGTTTCCCCTCGTATGTTTGGTTTGTGTATCTTCCTTCCCCCGCAGGGTATGAGAAGCTCGGGGATGATTCCCCCCCCCGACCCCTGAGGTCAACCACCGTGGCCACTTAGGTCGCTCCGCGCACCCAACCCGAGGAACACAACACACACACGGGAAAAAAACGCAGTGAGCTGCACACGGTTTGATTCTCTCGCTAATAGATCAATAAAAGACATTAGCGGCGGGCTAACCCGACGAGCAGCGCTAATACAGGGTTAATCCAGGGTTAATGGCTGAGCAGCGTCATTCTCAGGGGCAGCCATTAGTTTGCAGCCGCGCCACACAATATCAGGTTCTCCTTCTAGTCATGCCCCAGGCTCCCAGAGAGATAGTGAGGGAGGCGCAGAGGGAGAGGAATTGAAAAGAAAAGAGGATCGAGGATCACCCTCATGAGTCAAGATGAAAATGAGATATCCAGACAGATGAAACCGAATGCAGAGAAATGGGGGAGATATCGCAGAAGAGAGAGAGAGAGAGAGGGGTGGGCGGCGGCGGCGGCGTGTAGGGGGAAAACGTGCGAGGAATGAAAAAGAAGATGACGGGATGGTGAAATTGTGGTCAGGAGACACAGGAAACTGAGATGAGAGAGAGGCGGGAGAGAAGAAGGAGAGGAAGGGAGTTGAGCGCTACACTTCTCCCTGTCCTTGTAAAGTGCTGCGTGCTGTCGAAGCGGCAGCCAAGAATGTGTCAGCCCAGCCGTCTCACGCTGCCTAATGGGCTCTTAAACGCTGATATAAAGCTCACTCGCTCTTTCACCCTCCCCCCTTTTCCCTCTCTCTCACTCGCCCTCTCTTTTTCTGCCTCCGCCGCTCGCTCTCATTACCTCTCGTTCTCACCCTGTCCCTCACTCTGTCACTCACTTGTCCTCTCCTTCTTTCTGTTGCTCTGTCTATCAACCTCTTGCTCTCCGTCTTTCCCTTTTTTTTTTTCACCCCACCGTTGCTGACTTCTCCTTCGATTACTCACCCCTGAAGCTCTCTTGCAGGTTGTCTCTTTATTTACAACTTTTTTTTATGGATGAACTCAACACTTCTCTCTCTCTCTCTTCCCAACAGGCTCCATAATGCCTTCTACCCACAGGATCCATCCTTCCCTCTCACCCTGTTGCACGTCCTGTCAGCACCGCTCCACGGCTTGGCCAATGCCTTCGTCTTTGGCCTGGATAGAGATTGGTGGAGCCTCCTGAGCCCAACCGGCATGCAGGTAACTGCACACGGGTCACAAGATCATCACGTAAATGTGCTCGCAGTTGCTTGTGTTGCTATGAAAATTTGCAACAGCAAAGTTAGTTAAAATCGTACCAGTTAAAATCTTGATATGACGGTAGCGTCAGAGGAACACCACAGTTGCTACACTTCATCCTGAAGCGAACATCTGTACCAACTTTGATGGTAATCCATCTAATGACTGTTGAGACACCAAAGTCACAATGCTTCATCCTCTGGTCCCCATGCATCGGTGTAAAATGTCATAATAGTTCACAGTTAACTGGATGTTTCACTAAAAAACAGAAATGTTAACTCTTTTAGGCCGCATTCAGTCAGGCACTGCAGGGTTATCGGATGCTGTGTGAGGTTGAGGGGGATGTGTCTGTTTGTGCTGAACGTAACCGCTGTGAAACAATCAGAGAATAACTAACACGTTTTATCGAGGCCGGCGCTCGCTCACTCTCATTCACTGTCTATATCTCTCGACCAACCATCTCTCAAACCATCAGATCTTTGTGTCTCTGTTTTGCAGCATAAATTTCAGTCAGTCTCTCAGATTTAGAAGCTGGTTCATGAAATAAACAAAGCCAGAACACGACAGGTAGAGTTTGGGCTGCATTTTTCCAAAAGCTGGATCCGACTCAACTTCTCCGCTGCAGGTCGCTGCATTGCAGCCAGAACGAACTACCGCCACTCAAATGAATGGAAATTCCTGCGTTTTCACCACAGGGTCCAATCCTGTCTGAATGCGGCCTCAGGACGCTGCAGGGAAACCCACAGAATCAAAATCATTAGGAACTAATTCTCTGGAGACGTGAATGTCATTCGATCTCATAGCAATCCATTTGATAGTTGTTGAGATATTTCAGTGATTGACTGACTGACTGACCAACGTCGGCACCGTAGAGACCCACAACAAATTCTTTACCGGACACATGCAGACAGCAGTGGTGCAGATTCTTTGTCTGAGAGGGGCTTTATAAACCTCTGATTTCCGACTCTGTCAGGGTCGGGTGGCTGAAGCATATCCTAGCATGCTTTGGATGAAAGGCCTATCACTGAATGACTAAATGATATTTTATGCCGTGGCCGGAGGCATCATGTTTTCAGGTTGTCTGTCCGTCCATCCATTCTCTTGAACGCGATATTTCAGGGACACCTTGAGGGACTTTAACTGCTCTAGATTTTGGTGGTCAAATGTCAAGGTCACTTAACGAAACTCAAGAATTCATAAAGTAATTAATGTATGCTAATTACGATAAATATATCTCTGTATCACAAGTTATGGGAATGCTCTCTCTCGGTTGGGAGCCAGAGTTGCTCAGCCTTAGAGATGGTTCGTGCATTTGATTAGGATGCGCCCCTTGGATGCCTTTCTTTGGAGGCAGCTGAGAGGAGACCCTGGGGCAGACCTAGAACTCACTGGAGGGTCTACATGGCCCATCTAGTCTGGGAACGCCTCGGGATCCTCCAGGAGGAGCTGGAATGTGTTGCTGGGGTGAAGGACGTCTGGAGCGCCCTGCTAAACCTGCTGCCACCGCGACCCGACCCCAGATAAGAGGAAGAAAATGGATGGATGACTGCCACAAATCAAATAATCGCCTCAAGGTGCTTCACAACCTGCACAGCAACCAACATCCTCTATCCTCAGACCCTCGACTTGTATTCAAAACATTTTGATTGACAAAATGGAAGAAACCTCAAGAGGACGTGCACGATAGATGTCGTTGCACCATGTAACGAAGCTCTAAAATGAGTCTCTAAGTGAAGACAGCATGTTTCTCACTGTTATTCTGTCGCTACAATTACCCACAAATTAACATAACTTCCATTTAGCCAACGTACACTTGCCCGTTTTCAAGTCTTCACTATATATATTACGAGTCTGAACAGACATGCATGTAAACTGCAACTCCACTTGGTCGGAGGTGGCGTTCAAGCATGAGGTGATAATTGTAGTTTTTTTTCTGCAGTCCTTACTTTCTTGTTATGTTGTAGAATATGTGGCTGTGCTGGTGTGAGGAAGGTTGTCAGTTGTAGGAATATATTTGGAGACAAATGTTTTACAAGCTCTCAGCTCACTGCAATCGTCTAAATCATTTTTTATTTGCAGGTTTTCCCTTTCTGCAATTTTCTAAATCTGTTTTGTCAAAACTGTTTTGGCGGGATCTGGTGTTGTACTAAATTTGATCATTCTCTCTTTTATGCTCCATAAGCCTCTATAAATTATGTCTGCAACCAGGTGGACAATTATGGACTTGCAGATATTGCAGATATTGAGATTGGCTCCTGGGGAGGTTTATCTACTCAATGTGACAAAATGATAAAGAAACAGACAAAAAGATCGGCGTGTTCTCGGTGGATCAATTCTTACTTACAGCCAATTTCCCCCCGCGGCTGCCGGAGCTAATCGTGGCTGTTCTAGGTGCATTTGTTGGAGACTTTCAGTTGTGGAGTAATACACATTTTGAGTTCATCCGGATGATGATTCACTCAAAATGCAATGGTTTGTGCTTACTGTGAAGAAGAAACACGTCAGTCAGTAAGACAGTGTCACGACTAAATTCTGCCGGGCACGGATGCTTCATATTCCGTGCGTGCCGTGGCCGGCAGAGCTAATCACGCCCATTGTTGGCAGTGTTTCAAACCCCCACCAGAAGCGCCGCGGTCCATTTCAGATGCGTCCCAGAAGCGGGTCTCTCCGAATACACGGCTGTCCTATTTTTGACAGAGCGTGAGCATCCCGGGTCAATCAGCACAGAGCAGCTCGAGCTGAGCCGGCCAATTTTCAAGATAGAACACCCCGTGCAAACGTCTGATCGTAAAAACAGCCTAAAGGGAAACAATTTTACTACATAAGCACATAAACCAAGGAGAATTCACCAAATCTGAGCAAGGTGCCAAAGTCTGCCGGGCAAAACGCGTCGGAAATTCTCCTGGTGGGGTTTGAAGCCGTGTGGAGGACGGACCAAAGCGGCATCGTGACGGAGACGTGCCCGGTGCGGCTCCGACGTTACACAACATGACTCTTGTGTATTCATTTCACTTAATCCAAATGATCTCCGTCGTTATCAAGAAACTGCAACATCAACATCAACAGCTCTCTGACCGCAATTAACAGAAATGCTAAGGCCGCATTGTCCTATTTATTTGTCTAATAAGAGCAGCTGGAGAATACAGTCGTGTAGTGAAGAGGTGCTGTATCACAGTGCAGAGATTTAATTTTGAAAACCATCAATCTGAGCGCCTGGTAGCAGTTTGTTGAGTCACCGAGATTGATTAACAACCTCGTGAAGCTCTCAGCAGAACACAGTTTTGTGCCAAGCAGAGTCTGGTTGACAGTGTACGGCAAACGCTGATGGAAACAATTTTGTGATGTGGGAGCCAGATTTTAAAGGAAGTCAATGCAACAATGCCAAAAAAAAAATCTGATGTCAGTATTGCTGGTTTTCTTTTCTAAATTGAAATTAAATTTTGGACTGTTGGTCAAACCGTTTAAATTCGTTAACTCTGTCAGCTTCTAATGGATCAATTAAATAACTAAAACTACTAATGCCTTGACTTGTTTTTAGGCTTCTTCCTAGTAAGAGAGGATGTAATTAGACTACTTAACTTTTCAAATTTGAGTGATTCCATCTGTAAAAGGTGCTCATGCATCACCTAAAGAGCAAATTGAGCTTTTAGTGTCATTTTTTACAGTTTTTACAACCACATTTCCAAAAGTTTTTATTGTTTTTGGCGGCATATTTCAAAGAAAGTTGGGACAGTGTTATGTTTTATGGCTCTGTTCATCACCTCTTCTTCTAACAACACTCTTTGCTGACTCTTACTTGATGCTCCACAGTTCGGGGTCTCCTTTTTGTCGTACTTGGACTGCAGGCAGGTCAATTTAGCACCCAGACTCTTGGACGACGGAGCCATGCTGTTGGATTGAAGTACAGAATGCGGTTTCCTTCACAAATGTGCAGGTTACTCATCATGCCATGTGCACTAATGCACGCTCATACCATCACGGATGCTGGCTTTTGAACTGATAACAACCCGGATGGTCTCTCTGCTCTTTAGCTCAGAGCGTCCATGATTTAAAATTAAAGGTTTAAAATTTTGACTCATCAGACCTCAGGACGGTTTTCCACTTCACCTCAGTCCATCTTAAACGATTCTGGGTCGTTTCTGTATCTGGTTTAAACCCAGTTTCGTCTTTGCACGGTCGAGTCTCGGCTGTTATTAGTGGGTGCCGCGATGAACTGTGTTCACAGACGATGGTTTCAGTCTGTTTTTGATGCCTGAAGATCACGGCCATCCAATATTCATCCTTGTCCCTTGCGTTCAGAGATTTATGAACTGTAAAATCCACAGGTTCTTCTTAAATCGTTGCACTGTTTGCTGTCGTCATTCACAGAATGACTCAGCTTCTCTGTTATTATGCAAACCTGTTACCAGTTCACCTCGTTATCTGTGAGATGTTCCACCAACTTTTGCAATCTTTACTTACCGTTGTCCCAACTTTTTCCAAACATGTTCAAACAAATTCAAATGGGGCGTATCATTTTATAAGTACAATGAAATTTCTCAGTTTCCTTTACATTTGATAAGTTATCTTCGTGCTGTTTTCGATGAAATAACGTTTTCGTTTTGGTTTTTTTTTTGGAGACGGGTCGCACATCTGAACTGCAAACCTCGTCGGTCGCATTCCAATAAACACCACGATCAATACAGTTCTCCGCAGATTTGTCTCAATCTACAAACATTGACAGTATGTGCGGGTATGAGTCAGAGCTGATATTGAAGCACGAAAACAAAAAAAATCTCTACGGTCTTAGTTCACACACACACACACGCGTATATTGTCACCTACTCGATATCACCATACACGCTGATAACGGGTCATGAGCGCCGTGTGGAAGAGTGGAATGCGTGGTATGACCTTCAACCCAAATATCAATGTTTCACTGTGGTGAGTCGGGAGAAAGAGAGAGAGAGGAGAGACAGAGGAGTGTTTGGAAATCGCAGATAAAAATGCTGTTTGTGCGTCGGGGAGACGGAGAGAAGAGGTGAGACGGGAGACGAGCGAAAGAGAGAGACAGGCAGCGTGTGTGTTCATGCTCTATCGTGACTAACAGCCGGTTGTTATTCATCTTGGCATGCGACTCCCAGCAGCCCCCACACATCAGGTGTGAGATTGGCGCGGGGGGAGGAGGAGGAGGGTTGTAGGGGAGAGAAGGAGGAGGAGGTGGTGGTGGTGGTGGTGGAGGGGGATTGTAACAGCGTCAAAACGTTCCTCCCTCAACGCAACAAATCCTTTGTACCAGTCGCCCCCACCACCACCACCACCAACACCACCCTAACTCTGCCTCCTCTGGCTCACTCGCTGGCTCTCGTTCTTTCTGTCTCTGCGATGCATTTAAAGTGACTGGCTCAGACATTTTCAAGTCTGTCTTGATACGCCACTCATACGCCCCGCGTACATCGAAAGAGTTGTCGTCCCTTCTCGTCGTACTTGTCATTAAGGGATCCCCTCAGTATAGGAAGATAAAGTCTACAGTCCCTGATCGCGTCGAGTCGGAGGGGAAAAAAAATCAATTTACATAATCAGGATCCTTATTTTCTACGAGTTAATAACAGATGCGTTTCTCCTCGCTGTACTGCTGTAATGTAAAAGGCGTAACGGAATACACGGCAGCCATTTTGACATGAAATGGTAGAGTAAACTTTCCAGTGAGCCAACATCATAGACAGTATAAAGAATGGACGGCATATCCTTTCTCTTCCCGCCTCCCGGCTTCTCTAAATATCGCAAAGATTGCTCAAACAAGCCATCTGTAACGACACCCACCTGTCAATCAAAGCGTCCACGCTCTTAATCCTGCATAACTTTAAGCCTTAATATAATCTGAACAGGTGAGTTGTATATAAATTCACCCTCAGTACAGTTGTCATGAACGGGGAAATTAGCTACAGAGACCAAAACTGTTTTTTGTACCAGGCTGTAAACATGTTTATTTCTGCATTTGAACATGGGGACTTATGGAGACTGACTCACTTCTTCTGGAGCCAGCCTCAAGTGGACGTTTGAGGAACTGCAAGTTTTTGGCTTCATTTCACAGCCACAGAGGTTGCTGCTTGGCCACCATGCACCACAGCAGCACTCTGTTTGACCTAAACTTAGTATCGTTGGTAACACCTGTGTTTACTGTTTCATGACTAAACGGCTGCTGTGAGGGCATCTTGAATGAAGCACCTGAAGCATTTTGGATTTAATGACTTAATAACTAGTTTTGCAAGACAAAGGTGATGTATATACCCAACATGCACTGCACAGGTGTCAGATGTTGGAAGACCCCTGGTCTAGTCTACAGATGTTACATGATGTGGTCTATTTTAGCTCAAATCTCGTAGACGAGAACAACAACATGGAAGCCAGCGGTGGTGACTTTCATTATTCTTACTGAGGCAGAAGACAAAATGATCACACTTAACTCTGTCAAATAAAAAAAAGGCTTCATACTCCCACACACGTTTCTGTGCTCTGTCAGACAGTGACCTTCTTTAAGACAAGTTAGCTGTTTCATACCGCAATTCAGCCGACTACAAACATGAGTGAAATGTGTGGGGAGAGCCTAAAAATAGTTCCCCTTCTTTTTCCTGTTTATCAAATCGTGATACCAAAAATCAAAAGTTTCCGTCCTCTTCTGGACCTGCTGCATGTGTACAAAGATTTTTATAACCGTGTCGCTGTCTGATCTGCTGATTTCTGTCAGTAAACGCTCTGCCGTCTGCCTCGTATCTCTTGCTTTATCTAGTCGTAGTTCCCCCTCTCCCTCTCTCTCTTCCATCTCTTTGCCTTTCTGTATCTCTCTGTACTGTATGTGTCTGTTCCCTGTTACAGCATCTCTGGAATTTATCTCTCTTGCATTATTTCTGCCGTCCTCCTTTGTGCAGCATCTCACTCCCACCTGTGTAACCCTCCCTCTCGCTGCCTCTTTCCCCCCCTCTTCCACTCTTTCCTTCCCTGATATTGATCTGCATTCTAGCCATACAGCTGAACCGCCTGTGGCTCTGCAATGAGCTCACCTCTCCCTCTTTTTTTTTTTTTGTGTGTGTGTGCATGCAGGAATAGCTGCTCCCAAACCCCCTTATGTCTCAGCATCGCTATGATCTGCATCCGCACTAAACCAGCTCATTTTTCCCCCCGTTTCTGTCGTCCGACGCCTGAATGAGCGCGAAACAGTGACTCAATCAAAGCGTATGAATGTTACCGTAACCAGGCGGACGGCTGCACCTTCACTGCTGCACTGAGACGTCAATCAAATAACCGCTTCATGATCATTGTCCCTCAACCACTGCTCACTCTCTCTCAAACCATCGGACACAAACTGCATTAAACTTCTTCGTGTTTAGATTTTGCAGCGTAAATTGCGAGTCAGACTCAGATTTAGAAGCTGCGTCACGAAATAAACAAAGTCAGAACACGGCAGGTAGAGTCTCTCTCAGTTTGAGAGACATTTCAAGCTGACTGTGGAGGTTTGATTGGACACCGCAGCGTAACGACAGGTTGTCTAGCTCAACTTCTCCACTGCGTTTTTTTCTCTCTGCGGCCTGCATCATCGCTGCCAAAACCATCAATCAGGGCTTTAGGCCTCATTCAGACCCAAGTTCGGCGCTCGAAAACAGGTTTTTTTCATTCGAGTGGGGGTAGGAGGGTTGCGGAAAAAAACACTGCTAACTGCGGCACAGAAGTTGAACCGGATCCAACTTTTGGAAAAATGCAGCCTGACGTCACGCTGCAGCCGCCTGTCAAGACGCTCAGACCGGTCAGACCTCCACAGTCAGCCTGAAATGTCTCTGAAACTGAGACCTGTTGTGTTCTGACTTTGTTTGAGAGAGTGAGCAGTGGTTGGGCGACATAGACAGTCAATGAGAGTGAGGGAGCGCCGGTATCAAAAACAATCTGTGAATCAGCGAAATGAAAAGTTTACGTCCTGATTGTTACAGTTATGTTAGGCACAAATAAACATGCACAAAGCAGCAATTTGCCTGATTTATGTATATATTTGTGTGTTTATAGTTCTAAACGGCCAAGATGGGGTTGATGCAACATTGTTCACGGTCCACATTTTCAGTTGTTGGTTGACGGACTTAGAGTAGCAGGCCGAGGCTTGTGAGTGTGTTTAGCATTTAGCATGTAATTTCCATACATCGTTCTTTTTCCACTATATACTGATGCACGACAGCGTAGCTCATGTTGGGGCGCTGTGTTCGGGCTCATTTTTCTTATTCAAGTCCCATTAGTTCTTGAAAGTTCTATCACATCGAGTCGGGATGCCATTTGAACGTGACGATCAGCCCTTTATTCATTCGTTCAGTACGGAGTACTTTTATGCAGTTTAGTGGAGTAGAAAATGAAAACAACTGTGCCCGAGGGAATCAAACAAACACTGCCGATTGGTTGTATCAAGCTTGTCACTCCCCGCATGTTATAGGACATTAGCATAAAGTTTCTCAACTTCTCCGGGCCTCAGATCTTGGTGGGCTGAACCGATGCACACAATGAACGGCAGCCTGTCTCACCTCCATTTTCACATTCATCAGGACTGTTTTTGAGCGTGTGAACACCAGCGTAGTGCGAACGGAGGCTTAATTTCAAACTGTGTGTGTGTGTGTGTTTTAGCTGGCTCTGCAGTCGCGGCTGTGTGACAGGACCCGGATTGGAGAGTACCACCCCGGGGCGGTGCGCTACACACAGGCTGACCTGGTCGACCTCAGCGATGACGACGACGACGATGACACCAACGTGCTCTTCTACTCTCCTGACATGACCCTGAAAGACAGAGGGCCCTGAGAGAGGGAGAGACAGACAGACAGACAGACAGAGAGGAGGGAGAGAGAGACACAAAGAGCTGGAGGAAAAGGAGAAGTAAGGAGGGTCACAGCCAGGGAGAAATGCAGCGGATTAGAAACTGAGGAGGAACGAGGTAGGGAGGGGAATGGAAGGGAAGATTGGGGGGACAGTCAGGCAGATAGAAGCCGGAGATGAGCTGTCAGGTTCCATTATTAATCCCCATCCTTTACTATTTAATATCCTAAAGTCACACACACACACACATATTGAACAGAGCTGCAGCTCCCTGCAATACTGCCATATGAGGAAGGAGGGAAGAAAAGAGCGGATCTTAAAGATCCTCCTAATGTTAAAGGCATCTGCTGCATCCCAAAGGTCTTAAAACGATTTCCCTCTCTGCGCCGCCGCCTTCCTCCTTGATTCCTGCAGTCTGCAGTGTTTTTTTGGCATACCACAAAAAAAATAAAAATAAATGAAAGGAGAATATTAAAAAAAAATAAATAAAAAAAACAAAGTGCAGCTGAAAGGCAATCATAACAGGGTGTTAGTTTAGCATTTGCAGCAATTACCTTTTCACTTCTCTGCAGGGGATGAGGTGAAAGCAGGCCTTTTTTTTTTTTTTTGCAAAAGCACCCCGTGTGTTTGACGTGAAAACATTTCCATCCGTGCCGAGATTGATCTGGGTACTGAACAATTTTCTATCTGATAGGCGGGAGGAAGGTGGGAATAAGTCTTAATGTGTCACTCGCAGGGAGTCCCTCCTTCGTTAGACAGTATTACTCTTTACAGTTTTGCACCTTTTTAAAGGTTGTTTTTGTATTTTTATGCAATACTATTGTTTATTTTACTGTATTTATATCAGATCATTGTACTACTGTATATATTTAAGTGTATACACTCTATTTTTGTACGTGCCTCGGACTGGAAATCCTCAAACATGCTGCTCGCTCTCTCACGTGACAGACGAGCCGAACCTCGATTCAACGCATACGATGCCTTATGATGTAAAAAAAAACATGTTTTCAGTCAAACATCACTCCCACACACACACACACACACACTCTTTCTCTAAGGTGCCTGTCAAAACAGGTTGGAAAAAAAAAAAAGATGACACAACACGGCACCCACGGCAACGGCAACAACATGAGATGATGGTTCATCATCTCATGGCCGTCGTCGGTGGCGTTGGAAGGGGACGCGGCTGAGGTGTGATTGGCAGGATAATAGAGTCGCTTTATATTCAACCTCAGCCCCCATTTTGGTTTTCCTCTCCTCCACCCATATTTAGGCGGTTTCATCACTGTCGGTGCGAGCCGCCGGCTGTCAGCCAGTTGAACTAATGAACCGACGCTTGACCCTTGTTACCCTTGGAGTTGTTGAACTTTTCTGCTGGGCGTCAATGACACCACGGTGCAACTTTAGTTTGTAGTTCTCACAGTGAGCCCCATCACCACCACTGTATCACACACACACACACATGCACTGTGCCCCTACCCTTCTTTTGGCACTGGTGCTGGTTTTACTTGACTGTGCACTCCATCAAATAAATGAGCAGGAGAGACATTTCATAACAAAGCT
This sequence comes from Miichthys miiuy, assembly GCA_036365135.1. Lineage (NCBI taxonomy): Eukaryota > Metazoa > Chordata > Actinopteri > Sciaenidae > Miichthys > Miichthys miiuy. The sequence goes on along the minus strand of CM071612.1, from coordinate 2,558,532 downwards.
GAGACTGGGCGTGTTTATTTCATTTTCACATTGATGCAATCCCTCATGCCTCCTGTAAAGTGTGTGTGTGAAGTGTGTGTGTGTGTGTGTATGTGCGTTTAGACCTGAGCTGCTTAAATAATGGATATTAATTATTGGTCGGACCCTGCTGGCCCCTGCCGTGTCTCCAAATCTGGTTAACTGGATTTTGATTAATGAAATACGCGCTGGCATGTCCTCCAGAAAAAATCCAGACCTCCACAGGCTCTCCCACAGACGTTTGAACGCACCTCCTCCATATGAAGAGCCCGGGAAATAAGCGAATCTCCCTGTCACGCAAGAAGAATTATTATTCTCCCCTCATATCGTCGCATGCGCCGTAATTGGATACAATTTAACACCCGCGGCCCACGGGCATGTCGGCAGGCGCACTGCCTACTATTAGCTCGCCTCGCCTCGCCACCCTATCATTTGTCAGATCTGTGTTTGTGTGCTCCTGGTGTCTCTCTCTCTCTCTCTCTCTCTCTCTCTCAGTGTGTGTGTGTTTGCGCCTTTGCGCACGTGCACGTGGCTCGAGAAACCGGAGCCATTGTTGGAGTCCGGCCATGACCTAGCTGTGACGCACGGAAACGGAGAGAGAGAGGAGGGGGAGAGAGAGAGAGGCGACAACAACAGCAGCCCAGACGCTGAAAAACAAGCGGGAGCTCCGTCATCGAGGCAGGCCTGATAGCTGTTTGTCTCTCCTCTTGCGCAGCTTCCACCGGGAGCGTCGTGTGCTGTTTATTAGAGCCCCGGCAGTGTTTACTGTGCAGGCGCGGATGTGGTGGAGGGCAGAGCACCCACCCCTCCTCCTAAACTCAGCTCACCCGCTGCTTACACTAAATATAAGGCTGGAGAAGGTTAATGGGGGAGATTGCATGAGTGATGTCTTAAAAGCAAAAATAATTGTCGTGTAGCCCCTTACATCAAATGTTTTAATTAGCTAGATTTGCTCAAGGCTGTTGGTATTGAACTGGAGCTTCACAGGCCGGTGATTCATGATTGTGAGTGTCACTCTTTTTGCCTGTACGCAGACACACAGGAGTGGCATTTCAACAGTTAAACGTAATTTCCTCATGTGCGGTTAAATCTGGTAAATCTGGTGTTACTCTGAACTTACTGTTGACATGTTGGTCTGTCTTTCAGGATCTTTCTGGTCTGTCTGTGGCCCTGAACATGTTTGTAAAAACAGGTCCAGAATACGGTAAAACACCGTCATATATTTCATGGCAAAACCTTTATTTTTATGCAGCATTCATATGATATTTTCGTGTCATTATACGGCAGAACAGTGTTTCTTTTGATGGAAAAAATATGAACTAAAACGGCAACCTTAAACGTGAAATTAATGTAATATTAGAAAAAGCGATACCGTATTTATTACGGTAAAATTCCTGCAACCACAGCTGCCGGTTTTTTGCCGTCAAAGCAACATTTAGTTTTTACCGTAAAACACCCCTGTGTTTCATGGCAAACCCTTAAAACACTCACCTTAACTGTAGAATCAACAGTACTAATATCCTTTTACCGTAATGTTAGAAGAAGTTATACTGTATTTTTACGGCACTGTATTCTGGCAGCTGTTAAAACAACAGTTCTTTCCATAAGGACAAAAAGCTCCACGTTCACGACGTCTCTCAGTTTTTAGGTAACTGTATATCGGAGGTTCCTGTGTCAAACTGAAGTTTTAAGACGACAGGGACTCATTAGCAATTTCTTTAGCCCAGAGACCTCCCACACAGGTGACTCCTGGCATTAAATGAGCAACAAAGAGCAACTGCATCCTTCAATAAATCCTGTTTCAACCGTAAAACACAGTAACTCACCTATTCCATGAACATAGTCATAAAAATAATGCAGATAAATACATACCATCGTCGACTTAAAGTCTGTGTTATGCACTCGCTCTCCTCTTGATTCGGACCCTGAACCTGACCATTTGCGAGTTTGTGATGTGTGGAAACGTTATACGTTAGTGTATGTCCCTGCTGGGCAAAATCTAAAATGAGACCAATTTGACCATTTACATAAATGTTTGGATGGAAATGTCACTTAATATTGGCCCCCTTACAGATTTACCCTACACTCTTTAGAAAAACTGGTTCTTGGTGAGCACATTGAGTCCTCTGGAGAACCTAACAGTGTAGTTACTGCCTGCAACCACCCTTGGGTGGGTGAAGGGTGGCGACCTTATCTCGAGCTGGTGTTTGGTTTGTCCGTTTTGGGCTACTGTAGAAACTGACAGATTCTGTAAATTTTAAAAAAAGTACCAATCGCCGGGAAATGTGCCAAAAACTGCCGTTCCTCAAACATCCACTTGAGTCAGTCTCCATAAGTCCCCATGTTAAAATGTCCAACTTCAACCTCAGTACTGTTGACAAAACTGTTTTTTTGTACCAGGTTGTAAACGTGTTTATTTCTGCCGTGAAGTTGGACATCTTTGCCAGATATCCGCCGGCTACACCCCGTAAGCCCAGAAACATTGGCCGTTGTGGGGTTAGCATAACACATGCCATTGAATGGACGTTCCATTTAAAATTAAATAGTTCAATTCAGATTATTATATATATTACCTTGAATGAACTCAAATACTGTTTACACCAATTTCTGAGAAGACCCTGATAAAAATCTTTGAAGGTTCCCCTGTGGGCTGAACCTTTATTTTTAAGGGTGTACATTCACGGCTGCATCCAGGATTTCAGAAATATTAAACTCATGAGTCCAACTTCCCCTAAAAGAACCCCCGCCAGGAAATATTCATCTAGTCACGAAGCAAACTCGGTATTTAAAAATAAAAACCCACCAAAGTTCCAACTTACACCATATATTAGTGTTCTGTATCTCCTTATATCACGACCTGAATTAGGACATTAAAATGTCCAAAATCTAAATATATTTGGGTTTTCTCTGATAGGAGACAAAGGAGAGCAGTACATTTCACATTTAAGCTGCACATTTTGGCCGTCTTTCTCTTAGAAAACTACTCAAATGATTAGTCATTATCAAAAAATAATTTTCTTAATGAATCATTTTAGCTGTAGTCTCAGAGATTGGTGGAGAATCCCTTTTTCAATCCAACACAGCCTCACAAACCAACATGCGTAATGTGTGCGTAATTATAGTCTAGAATAACCCCTCCAAATTTCCCTGAAATATCACCGAGGACATGACCTGGTGGTTATAAATATGTATTTCCTGAGAATCGCGTGTTTTGATGTCCTCCTCTCCCTCCATCCTGTCTTAATAGCAGCTCGGCCGTGCTGCTGCTGCTGCTGCTGCTGCTTGCCTGAGCGGAGTGCAGGAGCGAGCGGAGCTCCAAGCGCTGCGCTCCGGCCCTGAAAGAGTTAAATTAATCTCTCCCTCTCTCTGCCTCTCTCTCTCTCTTTCTCTCTCAACACACACACAGGCTGCCACCGCCCCAGATAACAGAGGGGCGCCTCTCCCCAGCCAGCCAGCCTCCGCTAATCGCAGTGGCAGGAGGGGGGAGTGGAGTGCCGGCGGCCTCTCACAGCGCTGGGCTTTTTATTGACGCTGCCTGCCTGCCTGTGTGTCATCTGTGTGTGTGTGTGTGTGTGTGTGTACGCACAAGGCTGTGCATGCTTGTGGGTGCGTGTCAGAGCGAGAGAGCTATAAAGAGGTGTGTGTGTGTGTGTGTGTGTGTGTCTCGCTTTCTGTGTGTAAATGTGTGTGTGCGTGTGTGTGCGCTCCCCGCCAGCAGCGGAAAGCAGGGAGAGGCGGGGAACTGGGAGGGTGGGTGGCGAGGTTATGAGCGGAACTCGACAGAGGCCGACAGACGAGAGAGAAGGAGGAGGAGGAGGAGGAGGATAAGGGGAGGAGGGAGGGAGGGAAAGAGGGAGAAAGGAGGAGGAGGGGGAGATCTTTCTTGTGCTGCGCTGAGAGCCGCCGCCGCTTCTCCTTCCTCTCAGATAAGGTTCGTTTGAAGGTTTTAATCTTTATTCTGTCTAAAAAAAAATATAAAATAATAAAAAATGTGACGCGACTGCTCAACCTTTTTTTCCTGCTGCGCGTTTTGGAGGAGCAGGATGGCCGTTTATGATCCCCCAAGGTCGGAATAAGACACGTGTGATTGATCGCACTGGTTATTTTATGTCACGGGCCAACTGATTGATTGCATCGATGAATTTAGCAGCCTATTGATTAGTGCTTAATCTATAGGTCCGTGTCTCTCACTGCTCCAATAATCCTCCTCTCTCTCTCTCTCTCTCAGCAGTGTTTGGCTCCGAGCCACGCTCGCCCTGCCGCGCCAGGCTGTAATTATCCCCGGTGAGGCCGCGCTAACGCAGCGTGGCGCGCCTGTGGGGAACCGGTTAGCCCTACAACACCGGTGTGGAGAGGGGGGGAGGGGTGCGTGAATGCGCGCACACGTGTGTATGTGTGTGCACCGCTTTTGTGTGTTTGTGTGGGAGATATCAGAGCTTCTTTTTTTTTTTTTTTCAAGTCCTTACACGAACCTTAGCGGCTGATTCCAGATCAGAAAAATGAATTTAATAACAGCTGATAGTCACCATCACGAGTCCTCATCAGCACGATGAGAGAAACCGTGAACAACACGCACTAACATCCATGTTCAGGTATACGGATCCACTGACCGTGCGCACATGGCCGAGCCGAGCCGAGCCAGTGCGTGCTATAGTGAGCGTTCAGGCAAGTTTACGTGCCAGTGTGTGCGTGCTTATGTGTGTGTGTGTGTGTGTGTTTGTGACTGTGTGAGTTGCAGTAAGCGATCCATAACGATCTGCAGGTGGATTGTGCTGATTAGTACCGGCTGCTGTGGACTGAGCTGCGTGCAAAGAGCTTCCTGCAATCTGAGCCTGCTGACTGAGAGTGTGTGCATGTGTGTGTGTGTGTGTGAATGCTCGCTTGTGTGTTGGCAGTCAGCCCTTTCAAAATGTGTGTCAGCGCTCTGTGTGTGTGTGTGTGTCTGTTTTGAGGACAGCATGTGTATATTTGGCTAAATGTGTGCTGAAGGTGTGTGTGTGTGTGTTTGTGGACATTTGAACTTGTGTGTGTGTGTGTGTGTGTGTGTCAGGCCACCGCTTCAGTGTCTGATTGCAGCAGCAGATGGTTGAATCACCGTGACCTCCCAGAGTGCTGCTCCTTCCACACGGAGGTGCACGCACATGTGTGTGTGTGTGTTTATGTGTGTGTGTTTGGGTTTATACAAGACACATCTATTGCGTGAATCCCTGACAGGACATAAAACGACAGTTTAAACGACGGGAATCATCGATTGGAGCACCGTTTTTCCGTGACCGTCGTCCAACATGAGCGTTTTTCAAAGGCACATGCTGTTCTCCAACCACAAAGTTCACACACAGTCGTAAACGTGCAGCCGTAAAACAGCTCTGAGCCCACTCTGTGGCCCTGTCTCTCCCTCAGACTCAATACAGGAGTGTCGGAAACGTAGTTCACCCTGCGGTTCCTCTGAGCAATATTCATCATAATCCACTTTTCCAGCGAGGGATGGAGAGAACCATTCGCCTTCGACGCCCCTCTCTGAGTCAGAGCAGGAAGCAGAGGACCCGGTTATGTGTGCTGTCTTTCCAACACCCATCTGACCTTTCAATGTGGTTATTAGTCGTGTGTGACGTCAACTGGATGTGCGTATTATAAGAGTTTTCTCCCTTTCTCTGAGTGGAGACAAGAATCAAGGTGCATCTACAAACCCGTCCCTGCTTGACGCCACACCACCCTGTATTTACACCAACAACACACACACGGCGAGGTCAGGTGCTTTGGTTGTAGTAGTAGTGGTGGTGGTGGTGGTTGGTGGGTTGTAGGGTTGCCAGGTTGGATTCTACCTGCAAAAAAACAAATCTGGGCATGGGAAGTGAACGGGACATATGCTGCGGTGTGACTAAATGTGTAAAAGCACGACGCTCACGTTGCCAAGGCTAAAGATGGTGGTGGTGGTACACTTCCTGGGGAAGTACATGTTGGCATGTTTCTACAGACAATAGGACATGTTAGCAGAACCAAACATGGCGCTGTTTTGAGTGCAGGCAGGTATGCTGGTTGAGCACAGTGCAGTTCATCGCGTGCCAGCTGCCGCCGTGCGACAAATGAAAAAATGGGTTGTGGTGCCTTGTCTCTGGTCATCCTCTAAAGAATGCACAGTCTGGGGTCTCAGCTTGCAGAGTTTGTTCCATAATAAGTTTGTTGGACCAATTAGCCCCTAAATCTTGATGCGTCTTGACCCACTTGATGCTGCTTTATCACGATTTTAGTGTATTATCACATATTTCTTACAGGGTGGGGTATGTTCATGCACATTTAGCGCTGTCTACACGCTGACACCTGAAAAGAAAGTCCGTTAAATGGCACATGTTGCGCTGTCCTCAATCGTCTGCTGACGGTTTAGCCTCTGGGGACAACGGACAATGTTTCTGGGCTTCTGGTGGTGGCCAGCGGATATCCTGGCCAAGACTTCCTCTGCAGTCCAATTTCAACTTCATACCGAGCGGTAACATCCGTGGCTGTGAAGTGAAGCCGATGCGAAAGTGCCAAAAACTGCAGTTCCTCAAACGTCCACTTGAGGCTGGCTCCAGAAGTGAGTCAGTTTCCATAAGTCCCCATGTTAAAATGTCCAACTTCACAGCAGAAATAAACATGTTTGAGCCGGAAGCAATGACAGTATGAAGAATAGACGCCGTATGTGTGACGTCACCCTCAGCTTTTCTGAATGTGGTGGCTCTGCCTGCCGCCATGTTTGTAGTCCTACCTCATCCAGCTCCTGACTAATCATCAGTGGACCTGAGGCGGGCTGAATGACGCCTGGTTGCTCAAAAACAAACCATCTGTAACTGCACCTACACTGTCAATCAAAGCGGCCACACTGTTAATTAACTTTAAGCCTTAATATAACCTGAACAGGTGAGTTGTATATAAATTCACCCTCAGTACAGTTGTCATGAACGGGGAAATTAGCTACAGAGACCAAAACTGTTTTTTGTACCAGGCTGTAAACATGTTTATTTCTGCTGTCTAACATGGGGACTTATGGAGACTGACTCACTTCTGGAGCCAGCCTCAAGTGGACCTTTGAGGAACTGCAGCTTCATTTTCATCACTTGGGGGACTACCAACAATACAAACGTCCATTCTTTGTACTGTGACTGCTTGATACTCAGGAATGACGGTAAACATACGTCTCTATCTCTATGTGGGTAACGTTTTAATAAAAAGCTAAATCGTCTGCATACGATAGCCAACGGGCTCTGAGATTGCAACGCATTCCAGCTCTCTAAAGGGGAATGTCGGACCCAAAGCCAGCTCGAGTGCGACCAGTCAACAACGCTCGGACTACACATCTGTGTAGTTGACCCCTGAAACAGACTACGACACCGCTGAGCTGATTTCCACGTCCAGGCGACGGCCACTCGTGTGCGGTTGCATATGTGTGTGTCTGTAAGCCTAGAGCTCTTGGCTGTGCGTTTTAGTGTGAACAAGGGGGAACAAAAGCTTTCAGAGAACAATGGGCTGCTTCAGGAGTGTGTGTGTGTGTGTGTGTCAGAAAATTTAAGTCCACTTTCTGACACCATCGCTAATTAAAAATGTCAAATCGGCTCAAAAACAGAGCACAGCTGCACACGACTCACTGTCTCCTGCTCTCTTTCAGTCGTATGGGATGGAGAACCGAACCAGCTGACACTCCACCACCACCTCCACCACCACTCGAAAGAAGAACTTCCTGTTGTTTAGGCACCAGAAAACGACGTGGCCGTGGCATCCTCCTCACGTGTAACGGAGGTCGCCTTGTGGTTTAGCGGCTGCAGCTTTATGAGAAGTGGAGGGTGTGTGTGTGATCAAACATCTCAAGCTGCACGTCGTCGCAGAAACTGTCCAAGAAAGAGAAAGTGTAGTTTCTGTTCTACACCTCCTTCCCTTCCTTCCCTTCCTTCTTCCTCATCTTCCTCTTCTCTCTTCTCACTTCCTTTGTGCCTCCGAAAACCTTTTGGACAATTTTGCCCTTTAACGATGGAGTTTTTGTTTTTGTTTTAATACATCCACATGCAAGCGCTTTGTGTGTGTGTGTGTGTGTGTGTGTGTGTGTGTGTGTGACCGTCTGGTGTAACTCCTACTTTAAACAGCTGTGGCAAACACAGCCAGACCTTCCATTTCCAAGTGCCCCTCTCTCTTTTCCGACTCCTACTCTGCTTCTGTCTGTCTGTCTGCTCTCTCTCTCTCTCTCTCTCTCTCTCGCTCTTTCTTTCTCCTACACACACATGCAGGCACATGATGCACACACACACACACACACCTCAGGCTTGATATTCATAGCCTCCTCCTCCTCCTCCTTCACTTGACATGGGAGCCTTAACAGATGTGCCCCAGCCTTGAGCTGCCCCCCCCTCTCTCTCTGTTGCCTCGTGCTTCACAGATTTACCTGATTTGTTGGTTTGGAAACATAAATGTTAATTTTTTTTTAAACAAAATTGGGGATATAAGTTGATAAAACAGCGCAAATGATTGCAGCAACATCAATAAGATGAACTCAAGTCACAGTCTACAGAACTGTAGTGCAGATTCTGCGGAAATGTGTGTGTGTGTTGCTTTGTTTCTCATCTTACACACATAAAACTTTAAATTATTTTATTATTAGTGTTATTATTATTATTATGTTTGTTGATTTAATCACAATATTTGCTCCATGATTAATATTTGTACTTTTATCATCACTTCTACTTCATTTTCTGTCTCATTTCTGCTGTTTAAACCTCTCCGATTCCTGTTTTGGAGTTTCAGCGGAGCTTGTGTGTGTGTGTGTGTGTCTGACTGACTGTGTATATGTGTGTGTGTCTCTGTGTGTGCGTGCGCGCGCAGCCAGTGCCGTGCCGTGCGCTGGAGGCTTATGGTAATTGCGGTCTCCCGACTGGCCTTCTGGGTAGAGTCTGCGCGAGTGGGAGTGGAGCGAGTCGCTCGGTCTCGGCACAGCGTTCATCCATTCTGTGCGGCACTCCCCGTATACAAGCTCCGTGCGTCCTCGCGGTGTGTATGTGTGTGTGTGTGCCCGAACCGAGGGAGGTGGTGGTGGAAGTGGTTGTTATTGTTACTCTCTCTCTCTCTTTGCGCTCCTCGGACGAAAAGCTCACACGGAATAACCTTCAGCGAACCTTCCGAGGCGCGGACTCCGGCGTGTGAGAGGACATGGAGTGACGGAGAGCGGGAGAAAGGGGCTTTTTCCGAGGACGGCGTGCTCCGCTGAAACCCAACATGGCGCTGCTGCGAGGTACGGCCGAGCTGAATTAATTTCTCCGCCGACCTCGCCACCTGTATCCTTTTTTTTGGTGGGGGGTGGCTCACCGACTCAGAAAGGACCTTCTTTTTTTTTCTTTTGTGGATTTCTCTCCCTCTGTATCCTGGCGTTTGTTTTTGCCTCCGCGCAGGATCTTTTTTGTTGCTTTATGGCTGCCCAAGTGACATTTGCAGCAGCGAAAAAGTCCGCTTGAAATATCTCGGCTCATGGATGAGAGTTGCCTGTAGACAATAGAGACTTTTTTTTGTGGTTTCGTGACAAGTGGATAACCTGTTAGACACTTTTAGTTGTTTTTTCTCTTCGGCTCGGATTGTCTGTCTCCAGCAGACAGACAGGCAGGACCGTAAACCCGGGGCTGTTTGGCTCTACGTACGCGCGGATCGCCGTGCTCCCAGTTTAACTTGGAAAGAAAAAACAGGGAAAAGGAGTGTTGAGGCGCACGGACGACGAGTGGAAAATATCCCAAATTAACCAGGTGAGGCGATCAGTGACAAATGTTCTTTCTTTTTGGCGTGATGTGAACGGACGCGGGGGAAAAACGCACAGAAAACGCGCTCTGTGTGTTTGTTTGTTTGGTTTAAACTGTGCCACAAGATGCTTTTAAATGACCCGGTGTGTTCTCTCACACACACATAGAAAGAGAGAGAGTGTGTGTGTGTTTTTTTTTTAATCATCTTCTTGTGGGGTTGGATCTGAACGTGATAGCCCCGGTGTTGTGCGCAGAGACTGGGAGAAGAGGATCGGCCACTTCTAAGAATAGCGCATAGGGTGGTCTTTGTGCGTTTCGGCGGGGCAGTGGCATGTGGTTGATAAATAACACACACACACACACACACACACACACACGCACACGCACAGGCACACACACATAATGATCCGACCGTGAGCTTGGCCTTTTTTTCTCTTCTCTTTACAAGGTGAGAAGGACGTCCCAGAGATTAGCGGACTTGAAAGTGGCGCCCCGTCCTCGATGCTTGTGAATATTCAGCCTTTTTCGCACTCTGTTGAGTGACGAAGTGTGTGTGTGTGTGTGTGTGGGGCGACAGACGCGGGTGTGAGTGTGTGTGTATGAGTTTGTGTGTGTGTACGCGTGCGTGCGCGCACACGGAGCTTTCTGCGCTAAACAAGGTTACGGAATTCAGCCTCGCCCTGCCAAAGGGAAGCGAGCGCGGTGCTGCTGCTGCTGCTCCGTTTATACACGGTTCAGTTCAGTTGGAGGGCATCCCCGCGTGTGTGTGTGTGTGTGTGTGTGTGTGACAGTTGAGTGTGTGTTTGTGTGTGTGTGTTTGGGGGCTTTGTTTGGACAGAGTGGACGTTGATCAGTCGTCTCATCAGTCCCAAAGGTAGTGTTGGAGAGAAGAGGGGTGGATGGGTGGGTGAGTTGGTTGGTGGGGGAGGGGGACTGCACCGCTCACCTTCCTGTCTAGTTGATGGAAACCGCTCTGGAATCTTGCCACCACACACACACACACACACACACACACACACCATGTCTTCTTGCAGGTGTTCTCCGATATGACTTTGCGCTGCAGCGTGTTGTCTCCCTCCTCTTCGCACGCAGTCTAGTCTCTTCGTTGCGGGGGGAATATCCTTTGCGCACCAGACTCTTTAATAATAATCTGGAAATAGTTCCAAAGTGCCACTTATTCCCGTGCGTCGTTTCTTGGTGAGCTTTTACGCGTTTAAAAGCCACTTTTCGCCCTTATTAACGCGTCATTTCTCCTCCATCACTACCAACTTTTAAAAAACGTATTTTTACTCCTTCCATTGTCCTCTCCTCTCCTGCACCATCGTGGGCGACAGCCACCAGTGTGAAGCACTTCATATAAAGTTGCTGTTTAATTGAAATAAGTGCTGCAAGGCGTGTTGGACGCGCTCCAAACTCGAATCCTAACGATTACCCTTTAACGCTCCTCTGCGGGCTACGTAGACCAGAGCAAAGCAGCGTTTATTCAACCCGAGATATTCTTTATTTCTTTTTAACCCGCCTGTTAGGACTCTCCCATCGCAGGAGAACGGCCTTATATCGCAGGAGTCCCCACCCACCCCTCGTTGTCTCTCCCGTGCCGCCGTGCCTTGTCCTGGAGCCACACAGGCACTAATTAGGGGACGCTCTCTTAGGACGATCGATGTGCCTCATATTGGCTGGCTCCAGCTCATTGACGAGCTTAGTGAGGGAAGCAAGCCACTAAAAAAGAAGCACTTCCAGCCAGCCAGCCAGCCCCGCAGCAGCAGCAGCACGATCCCTACGCGGGGGGATATTCAGCAGAGAGGATCGCTCATAACGCAAAACGTCTGTCTGCTCGAGTAGGACCTCGTGTTGTGGGAAGGGAAGCCTTAACTGGTGGTGGGTGTGGGGGTGGGTGGAGGCTAGTACAGGGGGGATTTGATGCAGAATTAAGTCTTAATTGTGTTTAAATTAAAGCACGGCCTCTGGTATGGAGAGGTGGAGGAAGTTGGAGATGTGGAAGTTTGAGGCTGATCCGTGAGACCACGCAGGCTAATTATTGACCAGAGAGTCCAACTAACACGCCGTTATGTTGTGTATCGCGACATTTTTGATCGTGTCCTCTCTTAAAAACGCACAGCTGGAGGTCATCCATCACGCAGCTTCTCCTTGTGTTCGTCCTCGGCCTCTTTTTCTCGCTAACCCACAAACTTTTTTTTTTTTTTTACGCCTCCCGTGGTCTGGTTGGTGTCTGAGCGGTGCATCGTGTTGGTGTTGTTGTTGTGGAAGCGTCGAACAAATAGTTCACATTTAGTGTGGGCCGAGTTTATTTATAGTTGTGTCATATCAAGCCCCGTCGGACTTTTTTTTTTTGCGCATCGTTTTTCCACTGCGCGCCCGCCGTGATGTCAGTGCGCGCGGGGCTGATCTGTTTTCCAGGTGTTGGAACACAGAGAGGGGGGAGGAGGGCCGCTTACCGTAGATTGACACGCAGATATTTGTTTTTTTTAACGCCAAACGGACGTCGGACCTCTTCCAAAAATAGTGTTTTTTCTCGGTGTCAGAGTGAGACTGAAGGGGTGTCCCCCCAAACAAAACAAAAAAAGGACGTGTAGTTAGTAATATGCAGAGAAGTCTTCACCGAGCACAGGTTTCATTCTGAGAACACAAAATGTTTTACAGTGAGGGTTAAAGAAGCGTGCGTGATGGGAAGGTGCACCTGAAAGTAGCCTGCTGAGTGACGTGTGACAGTCAGCGTGGTGCTCCAGGGACACGCACACCACCACCACCACCTCCCATTGACCTGGTGTTTGTCCCGCTTTTCTAATCAATAAGGCGCCGCGTGGGGAGTATTACGCACGTCGATACGGTCGCCACTTTTTGGACACCACGTGTCAGACAATGAGGCAGAGGAACGGGTGAAAAAGAAGAAGCCCGTGTTCTGCTTCATATCCAGCCTGAGAGATGAGCTCTGTCTTATTGTTGTCGCGCTTGTTTTTTTCCTCTCTCTCTCTCTCTCTCTCTCTCTCTCTCTCTCTCTCTCGCACTCACGCCTGGATAAAAAAACAACAGTGTCGTCGCTGCCGGCGTTGAGCTACGCTGCGCTCGCTGCTGCTGCTGTGAGACGAGGTGCGTGTGAACAAAAGCGGAGGCACAGCAGCGAGAGAGAGAGAGAGAGAGAGAGAGCCGAGGAGAGATCGGTTTTCCAGGCGCTGCGCAGCTCCCGGAGGAGACGTCACGGTTTGATTGAAGCTATGCTCCGTGCTGGCCTCCCGGGACCTCGCGATGAAACGGGAGAGCCCCCCCTCCTCCTCCTCCTCCTCCTCCCTCCTCACTCCCTCCCTCCCCTCCTCTCTCTCAGCGCTCCACAAAGCTTTTTGTTTCGACGAGGTCTGGAGCGCACGGATCACTTCCCAGCAGAGATGTGTCGGCCTCCACGGCGCTGTTTCGCTGGCACAGACTCGGTCAGGGCGGCCCAGGAGAGCCGCAGCTCACATTATTCTCCTCCCCAGCAACTGTCTGACATATTTAAAACTGATATTTCAACAGTTTTTTTTTCTTTACGCACTAAAATCCACTTTGTACACAGCCAAGCCTCCAGAAACGTGAGCAGAGCGGCTGTGAATCCACATCTCACCATGATCGTATTCAGCTTCGACCTCTCTCTGTCTCAGCGGATGATTGATTTAGCGGCGGAGTAACGATGGCACACCTCGCCCTCCTCCTCCTCCTCCCCTCCCCTCCTCTTGAGTCTCTGCAGGCTCAGTCTTGATCAGGCCTCCTCGTTTGTTTTTAGATATCGGTGCCTCGGGCATCTCTCTCCCTCTCTCTTCTCTGACGAAATCCCACAGACGCTTGGCAGCGCAGCAGGGTGATGGCGATAGGAGTTTATTACACCGACCGTCTTCAAAGCAGGAATGTTGCTATCTGCTATATTTGGACGGAGTTCTTCATCGTGTCGGCTTATAAAGTCTTTTGACCTCCGTAGTTGGGGAGCCACCAAAGCTCTGCACACCTACAGCGACGCGTTCATTCTGTATTTTTAACTTATTGGATCTAGGCCACACCAGTATCATTTCCTCATGTGTCACACGAGTGTGTGTGTGACCTTTTAAAAAAAAAAAAAAGCTCGAAATCTAGGCAGTGTCAGAGGCGTGAAAGCTCGGTTTCACACTGATTCAGCGTCTGTTTAAACTGACGTTCATTTAGCCTCATTTGCGTTTTTACGCACCACCAATAATGACCCCCCCCCAGTCTTTAAACACACCATTCATGCTATATGTGTGTGTGTGGGGGGGGGTCTAAGTCTTTTAGGTCACGTGCTTTCATTAGGAACATCCAACACGCCACAATTTCAAAGGAAAGTCAAGAAACCTCCGGTAAACGCGGGCCGACTCATGCATGCGCATCCCCCCCATTACAATCGGGTCCTTTGGTGGCATAAAGGGCCATTTAGTCCCCCATTTGGCCCGGGATGAATAGAGCCAGTTTAGCAGCCGCCGCCGCGGCACTAGTGACAGCACAGGAGGGAGGAGAGGAGGGGGGGGGGGGCTCATCACAATGTCCCCGTTGTTGACGGCCGTGCTGCAGAAGGGGGGGAGTTGAACCGTGCACCGACTTGCGTGCGGCTGTGCAGCGGCCCGGGAGGACGCATGGGAGGCCCCTTGTTTACAGCTCGGTCGCTAATAATGTGACAGCTGAAGAGACGACGCCGCCGCCGGCAGCAGCAGCTCCTCTGCGTGTCTCTCTCTCCAGCATTTATCTCCGTTCAACCTGCACTGACAAACTGTATGTCAACTTTCCCCGCAGATTGCACTCTCGAGTCCACGTTCAGATGATCAATTGGACCATTTGGCACGCGTCAGCCTGATAATCAATAACAATTAAAACCGGGCACACGCGTCCTCTCTCTCCCTCTCTCTCTCCCTCATGATGATGCGAGGTGTTGATGCTGGTGAGAGTGCGGCCCTGAGGCAGTCAGGCTGGAGCTGTGCTCCGCTCTCTTTGTGTGTTTTCTCTGATGTGTGCGCACGATTTCAGGGTCACACACTCACACACACGCTCGACGGTTTGTGTGTGTGTGTGTGTGTGTGTGTGCGCGCCCGTATTTAATCCGTGTTTATGTCCACCCCACCCCCGTCGCTGCGGAGATTATCCTGCGTCACACTGCTTATTTTTTTTTATTTTTTTAGAGCCGATCGGAGCTCTGCGCTTCAGAGAGCCTGGCAAAGCTCCAGGGACAAAGAGCGAGAGAACGCGCATTCCCGGTTCCTACCGAGCAGACTAACGTGCAACAATGGCAGGAGGTGTGTGAGAGAGTGACTGATGTTGGTTGGTCAACTTGTGAAAAGAGAGAGAGAGAGAGAGAGACAGGAGGCGTCCTCAGCCACATCACACACGCGTGTTACCGGGTACGCAGGCAACGCGCTGCTCTGCAGAGAGAGAGGCCTCTCATCCCCGCGGGGAATGACGATCTGGGCGCCGGTGCGGAGCGCGCAGGGTCACGTAGAGTTCAAGTCGTTGTCATCGGAAACAGGAAACAGGAGGTAGGGGGAGAAAGAGGGAGTTTGTTTTCTCGCTCTCGCTCTTTATCACCCCTCCTCCTCCCACAACACACCGAAATCCAGAGCTATACGAGGTCCGCTAAAAACACCCGGTGGTTTTCTGTTTAATGGTGCGAGTCGGGGCTCCGCTCCAGCGGTCTGCTTTATAAACGCAGCTCCGACCGCTGCGCCCCCCTCCTCTGCTCTCCCTTCCTCCACCCCACCGTGCCTGCCTTGCCTTGCCTGCCGCTGCCGACCACGGTGATGGATTGGACGGCCGTCGGGAGTTGTTTGTTGCGCAAACTATTCTTAGCAGCGGGGATGAGCGTCAACACACGGGCCTTTTCCCTCCACCTCCTCCTCCCTTCCTTTCCCTACCCTCTCTCTCTCTCTCTGTCCTTCCCCGTCCTTCCTATCATAACGTGACATTATAGCAGGATTTCTTCCCAGAATATTCCCTCAAGCATCCGGTTTAAATGCAAGATAACACCCAAGACCCAAAAAATCTCTTTTTACTCTCAGACTTCACAGAAATTATAAATAGAATCTGAGATTTGAAACGAACCCCTCAAAGCTCCTCTGTCTCAACCCGGTTGTCTGAATTATCCAGATGGTTCCATGTAACATCTCACATCGTGTCACTGCACTGATCTGTCCGTTCTGATGGGTTGTGGCAGGAAAGGTTTGGACCTATAGTCCACATGCAGCTTGTGGAGCCAACAGTAGCACACACAACAAAGTGTGTGTGTGTGTGTGGCTGTCAGTAAAAGTAGCCTGAACTAAAGTGTGCTGCTGTTTCCATACCGTCTCATTGCCTCGCTGACAAAACGTCATCTGGTGCTGTCAGGATGTGATTTACAGCGACGCAAAGTCTCTTTGCGCAAAAGTGTAATTAAGTCGAACAGTGAGGCTAAAGTAGCCTGCGCATGATTGGCATGCACAAGTTAAGAAAATAAAGTATAAATATGTAAATCTGCAGCAGCCTCTCACTACATTTAAATAAAACATATAAATTCTAATAAAATATTTACATTTTTCTATTATTTTTAATGTTTAAATGTCTGCATACGAGAATGTAACAGTATGTGCACAGTATGGCTGATCACCGCTGCTTCACACTCTCCCATGCCCGGGTTTCTAACGAGTTTTCCAGCGTGCTGTTCAGGACCTCCGGGGGTTAGGGGGGTGGAGGTAGTGGTGGAGGCTCCGTGCGTCCTCCAGCTGAGCGCTGAACACAGCGCACCGTCAAGTGCTTGATCCTGACCTTGAAGGCCCCGCGGCGGCTGCAGCCAGCCTCTCATCTCATCTTTGCAAGGGGCAACTATTAATTTCATGGAAATGACAGGAGGGTGGCCGCGGCCTGCGCAAACGACTCGGTCACATCAAGCACAGCGGGCACGTTGTGAAGTAATAACAGGCCTTCAAGACACCAGTTGTGTTCACCTATACGAGGCTCATTTCCTCCGCTGTGTGTGTGTGTGTGTGTGCGTGTTGTGTCCTTTTCTGGAAAAGCAGCATGTGTTTGTGCCGAGGATTTGGTTTAGGTTGTGCAGAAATGTCCGTAAACGCAGCACGTCGGGTCTCATTACGCGCAGTGTGTGTGTGTGTGTGTGTGTGTGTGTGTGTGTGTGTGTGAACGTGTGAAGTGATTTCTCAACGATGTCTGTGTCATTTGCAGAGAGTCACACATACGCACGTCTTTGGCTCTTTACGCACACTCGCAGCTCCACGGAACACCGTCTCAGTTCCGTCAGACGCGGATGTTGTTGAAGCAGGACTGGCCCTGGGGAGCTGGGGCAAGCTGGAGGCTTTATGTGGTGTGTGTGTGTGTGTGTGTGTGAGGGGGGATGGGAGCGCTGGGGAAGGGAGGAGCCGTGCCGAGGGGCCCCAGAAACTGGCTGATTAATGGCTCCCGGGTCACGGCAATAAAAGTGGCGTGCCAGCGGCGCGGCAGCGAGGCACAGAGGCGTTTCTCTGCGATGATCGAGGAGCCGAGTTTCTCTGCTGCTCTCAGCACTGCCGAGCACGGCAACGCTTCACTTTTACTATTTAAAGGCACTTCTCTCTCTCTCTTTCTCTCTCTCCCTGCCTGTCTGTCTGTCTCCAACCTCATTCCTGCAGAGGCTCGCCTAACAACTGCCTTGCAGAAATACACACACCCCAACGAGTCATCAAGTCTGATATTCAAACTTAAGCATTTCAAATAAAATCTGCCAAGTGGGAGCAACAATTCCAGCTCTTTGTATTATTGTTTCACCTGTTTGAGGATTTTCAAACAGCCGTTTGATAGTAGGAACACCACGCTAATATTAAGAAGCCAGCTGACTCACAATTTTTTTACCAAATATTTGATTTTTAGATTTATTTCTCACCCGTTTTTTTTTAGTCTTGTCACAGCGATTAATGAAAATTTTATTAGTAGAGTTTATTTTCATTAAGTATATGTTAAATTCAAGTGGCAACCTCCGTGGCTTTGCAATGAAGAGTCCAAAACTGCAGTTCCTCTCCTCGTCCACTTGAGGCTGGCTGCAGAAGTGAGTCTCCATAAGTCCCCATGTTCAAATGTCCAACTTCACAGCAGAAATAAACATGTTTACAGCCTGGTACAAAAAACAGTTTTGGTCTCTATAGCTAATTTCCCCGTTCATGACAACTGTACTGAGGGTGAATTTATATACAACTCACCTGTTCAGGTTATATTAAGGCTTAAAGTTATGCAGGATTAAGAGCGTGGACGCTTTGATTGTGCCGTTACAGATGGCTTGTTTGAGCAACCAGGCGTCTTTCGGCCAGTATTTTCAGCTTCAAAATGGCGCTTCAGAAACCTGTGGGTGCCATCATTGGTTAAATTTAAAGGAAGGTCTTTATGTTTATGTTCTCATTTATCTATAAACCAATTACCTTTGCCCCTTTATCCCGAGAAAGTC
Source organism: Miichthys miiuy (assembly GCA_036365135.1). Classification (NCBI taxonomy): domain Eukaryota; kingdom Metazoa; phylum Chordata; class Actinopteri; family Sciaenidae; genus Miichthys; species Miichthys miiuy. The sequence goes on along the minus strand of CM071612.1, from coordinate 2,540,319 downwards.
GTTAAATCCAACCCTATTTAGCACCCCGCCGATAAAAGCACCAATTTAACGTTAAAGACTAATTATTAAATTTGTCATCTCCTCAAATGTTGCACTAACAATCGTGTTGTAACTTATTTCATATCTCCTGAACGGCTCCGTTATGCTCCAGTGCTTTAAAGAAATTCAAATTAAAAGACGTTTCACACACACACACACACAAAAGGAGTCTGTGTTTGTTGCTCCTAAGGTTTTTTTTTTTGCACACTTGTCTCTTTACATTTGCGTGCGTCGCCGTAGGTAGGTGTGTGTGTGTGAGCGTCGATGTCGATGTGCGCCTCTCTGTGTCGGCGTGGGCTGTAAATGGTCTCCCACCGAAGTGGTCTCTGATGTATAATCTTTCCTCGCTTCGCTGGCCGTGGCAGCCGAGAGAGAGAGAGCGGGTCAAAGAGGGCAAAGGAAAAAAAGCAGTGTGTGAGGAACGTGACTGAATAGACGCAGCCCCACAATACCACGTCTAGCCCACAGGGAGGGAGGGAGGGAGGGAAGGATTGGGGGTTACTGAGGGGTGTTGACGGATGGGAGGGGAGGGAGCCCACACAGTGCTTTCATCTCCGGTGACTACTCCAGTGGAGGGAGAGGAAGGGTGTGATGGCTACAGCTAACTATGCCATTATCTTTCTTTTCTTTGTACCTTCTCCCTACTGCCTGTGTCTAGATAGATAGATAGATAGATAGATAGATAGATAGATAGATAGATAGATAGATAGATAGATAGATAGATAGATAGATAGATAGATAGATACGTCATTTCTCTGTAATTCTTCTCCGTAATTTCTCTTGTAGATTTTATAAACTGTCATTTTTGCTGTGTCAATTTTTTGGCACTGGGATTATGACTGTGTGTGCGCATGTGGCAGAGCCAAGACACTGACTGCTAACTGTTTGCTCATCTCTACAGGGCAACATCTGTTCGTGATGCCGATGCTGAGACACAAACCAACCTGGAACTAAGACAAGGGAACCACATCGCACGAAACATGGCAAGTCCCCCCGCGCACGTGCTCAATTTACACTCATTTGTCACTATCGTCTGGAAATAAACGTCTGTTGTGTTTTACCGTGTGACACGGTGTTTATAGTTGATGCTTTCAGTGTCATATTTTCCACATTTTCATTGAGGAATGTCTGTGATTGTAGGTGGATGCAAGGTTGACGCCACTGGCAGCGATGGGGCTGGACCGAGGCACCCTGATGCACGATGGTCTTCGTCTCCACGGTGGGGTTGTATACCCAGGGATCAGAGCCCTGCCAGCAGAGAAAAGCAGAGAGACGCCTGGCCTCCCCCTCACTTATAACAGGGACGGCCTCCCAGAGCTCATCTACAAGCCCGATGGCACTCTGGACAGTCGTAAGGCCACTAATGGATACCTGGGCCTCTACAAAGGCACCCCAGGTCTCCACAAGCCTATGCTGGTTCCTGGAGCAGGAGCTGAAGGTTTAGGCTTGGAACGCAGGGGAGGGCCTGGAGAAAAGGCATCTGAACTGGCCTTGGCAGGCGCTGGTGGCGGCTACCTCCGCCTGCCATGGCTCAGCCCCTACCCCGAAGCGAGCATGTATCCCTTTATGGACACGTCCAAGTACGCGGCTTTAAACATGTACAAAGCCTCCTTGCTCAGCCAACCAAACCCCTATCTCCCCCAGCACCTGGCCTACTCTTCTCTGTGTGCACCCCAGGGGGGCAACGTTAACCCTGCTGCAGCCGCCTCTGCAGCCGAGAGGCTCTACTACATGCCCCCCTATCCTCCTTCTCCCATCTCTTCTCCGCTGGTGGCGCCTCCTATGAGGATTCCTGCGGTCACAGTGGCCCCCACATCACTGGTGCACTGCCAGGACAAGGGGCTCGGTGTTGCGTCTCCGTTTGCACAGCAGCTTCACCAACCTTCCCCTCATCCTCAGCACCATCAGGCTGCTATAGACAGGGACCGGTCCCCGAGCATGAGCAGCAGACCGAGCAGACCTCCCTCTAGGAAGGGCTCTAGCAACAATAACACCACCAGTAGCACTAGCACCAGTGGCACCAATAGTGGGAGTAATAATAGTCTGCCCACTGATTCGTCTCCTCGTGCATCTTCTCGCCTCCCCCAGCCTCCCCCTCCTCCTACTCTCATTGACAATTCACTGGATTTACAAAGGCCAGTCGCTAGGATAGGACAACCACCCACCTCCTCCTCTTCTTCTTCAATATCTGCCTCATCCTCATCCACGCAGTCCATTCCTCATCCGTTCCCCATGAGCAGCATGGCGTCAGAGCAGCCCTCTCCCGCCCGGCCCAGTCCCCACAAATCGAGGCAGAGAGACGGGGCGCCCGAGCACAGAAGTGTCGGGGTCGAGCGGAAACCCAGCAGGTCGCCCTCCAAACCCAACTTTGAAAGGCTGGCTCACCAACCCCAAGCAACCAAAGACTCGGCAGAGAAGCCCTTGGATTTGTCTGGAAGGATATTGGAGTTTGGACTGCCTCCCAACGGATTCCCAGTTAAGATGGACACTCTTGGGTCAGGCGGACGTTACGGACATCCCCCGAGCCGAGAGCTCCTAAAAGAAAACCTGTCCCTTTCACCTTCCTCTCATTCTCACTCTGTGGTTAGCAGCACTTCTTCAAAGGTTCCAGAGAGGCCAGAGATGATTAGCACTTTACACTCCTCCTGGGTTGTACCCAGCCCATCTCCTTCCCATGCACAGCACACATCGGGCTTGCCCCCCTCTCCGAGGCCTAACACGGACCTGGCCCTTTCACAAGCCAAAGGCTCCTCGCCCTCCGTCATCAAACATAAGGGTCTGGAGAGAGTACTCCCTCAGCAGCGTAGCTCATCCTGTCCAAGGATAGGGGAGCCCAACCACAACGTTTCCTCCACTCAACACTCCTCTCTGGTCAGCTCCAGGGCTCATTCTCCTAAACCCAACGGTGACTGGGTCAAACACAGTCCCAGTCAATCAGAACATCAACCAGTTGTTGGCCACCACAGAGAGGGAACGGAGAAGTCCTCCCAGACCACTAAGCGAGGTGAGACGACTCCAGACGTGTCCTCGTACAAGAGGCCTTGTTTAGAGAACGGTCACCCTCCTGGCCACCTTTACCTTCCTCAAAGTGACACTTATCTGAACCACAGTTTGGCCTACGCCAACAGATACCTGCACTACCCCATCTCTGATGGCATGGCACTACACTCCCTGCCAATCGCAGGGAAAGGTCCAGTCTACCCTCACCCAGTATTGCTGGGCGGCAACAGCCTTTACCCGGCCCACTTAGCAGCAAAACACCCTTTACCCTACCACAACCTTCCAGCTGGTCCAGGAGGGGAATACCTCACTTATAACTCACAGGAGATGGCCCACCCCCTGATGCAGACTCACTCAGACAATAAGCTGCCAGAGAGGGGAGATTTAACCTTGAAGTCCCGGGGACAGGAGAAATCCCGGGGAGCTGTCGAAGAATGCGGCAGCCACAGAGATCACGGCATCGGGAAAGAGATGGGTGAAGGAAGCCAAATGAAGCCCGATAGGGAACGTGGACAGGGTGGCAGTCAAAGCAAAACCCACTCTTCCTCTGTAACATCCAGAGAAAAGATTGTCTGCATTGACCTTGTACATTCAGACACCGATGTTGAGTCTAACCCAACGGTCCACAAACAGCCCTCTGCTGAGACCGGCACCAAAGTTAACCAAAATGAATGTTGTCATAGTAACCAAAATCTGACAAAGACTGACTATGAGCCAAAACACCAACACCACCTGTCCCATCCTTATCCAATCCACTCTGGCCAGAGCCCCACCCTGAGGCCCAATCACACTGATAGGCAGCCGGAGACTCCCTTTGGGAAAGCAAAGGTTCTTCAGGACACGAGCTGCCCCGGCGCGACATCCAGCACATCTCCACCTTCTCCAGGGCAGATCGCCAAAGCAGAGGAGAGCTCGGAGGAACAGAGCCCCAGTCCTGGAGACTCTGGAGACCAAGACCAGAGCACCTTACGCTGCGCCCGCACATCCGGGGAGCGCAGCTCCGGTAAGGACAAAGGCGACCGAGACAGCCGAGCTTACCACCTCGCTCAGCGCAGCTGCGTGGACATGGTGAAGGAGGAGCTGGCGTGCGAGAGGGAGACGGAAAAGGAGGACAGCATCGTCGACCTGGGAGAGTCTCAAGGAGAAGGGGACGAGGACGAGGACGACGAGGGTAGCCACACTTCGTCTAAAGGCGCTCGTAGATCCAGTCTGGCCAAGAGGATCGCTAACTCCTCAGGCTACGTTGGCGACCGCTTTAAATGTGTCACCACTGAGCTGTATGCTGACTCCAGCAAGCTGAGCCGTGAACAGAGAGCGCTACAGGTAAGACCGTTAACACTTGTGTGTGTGAGTGTATTTATATATATATATATATACACAGTACAGGATATATTGGGCTCAAGTTGGCAGTGGGCTGGAGAGAGGTCATTATGACCAATGTTTCTTGTGTGCAGACATTTCAGACACTTTCAGTTCTAACATCCACGCAGGAATAAACCCCCGAGGGCCACCGTCTTTATTCCCTTTGCTTCAATATCCAGAACAAACCCTGCATGAAATTGGAATACTCCGCATTTACAACACAGTACAGAGTAATACTGTCACGCAACTGTCCTGGCCACAGGCTTGACCCTTCCCCCTTTAGTTTATCATTGTCTTCGAGTCGAGGCCCTCCTCCTCTCTATCAAGGGAGGGCAGTTCAAAGGTTAACCAGGAGCTGCCGTCGCTGTATGTTGATTAGCGAGCAGTCATTGTAAAAAGGTTATATCTGTGCGTGCGTGTTTTGTGTGTCCGTACGTGCTCGTCCTTGTGTCGACTGCCTTGGGGCTAAAGCATGCGTTAGTGCTGACTCTGCTATAGAGCCGTACACTGTAAGCTCGAGAGCATGACTGTGGCAGCCTCACAGTTCACACTGCCTTTGGCTATGCTTAACCCCTGCAAGGTTAAGGGCAGCAGGGCTTGCTTTAAAAAACCACCAGCAGCTGCCCTCTTTGGGGGTTCCTCTTAGGCCTTTCTGCATGCACCTTACCACCCCCATCCGCCAGTCGCTATCTTCCCCTTAACCCTCCACCCTGGCCTGTGCTGCCCTGCCTGGTTGCCCCTCTCTCCTAACACACACATATCACATTTATAAAAGCACAGTTGCAGCAACGTCCCCTTCCTCTTCCTCCGTCATCCTATATGTCACACATACATACACACACACATTGTTCGGCTTTAAGACCGTTATCTCTGCTTCCTCGTGCTCAATGTTCAGCACAGAAACAGATCCTATGCTACATTATTCACTTGGCTCAGAGGCAGATAATAGGTTGCACATGTCTGTCTATGTTGTGAACACACCCTTTCTTTTTTTTTTTTTTTTAGAAAACTGTGGGGTTTTGTTTTTTTTTTGTCTGTGTCACGCTTGTCAATGCACAGCTGCAACACAAAGCTATCAAACGCTCGATTTCTGGACATAGACGCAAAAAAACGAGACGACGAAAACTTAAAAAAACTGAATCACGCTTGTTTGGATTTCTCATTTTTTTTTAAAAAATTTGTCATTTGCAACGGTTCAGAAATGATTTGATAGTTTTTGATGCAGCGTTAATTGACCTGTTGAGTCACTTTTTTTATTTTTTATTTGACTGTTGTTATTTTGTGGGATTGTGGCTGCCTATTTGTGTGTGTAAAGAAACATGTGGAAAGAAAGTATAAATTCATTAAAAGAAAAAGATGAAATGATGGACAGATATATTGAGCCCCCCCCATTCTAATTGCTTAGATGGAAGTCATATCACGAGAGGGGAGTAATATAAGTCAACCTGCAGCTAACTGGGAGGTCAGTTCTTTACATTTCTTATCACATCTGCCTCTGATGGGCTCTGTCTCTCCTTTGTACTCTTGTATCGCTGCACACTCCTTTTTCCTCTCCCCTCTCTCTCTCTCTCTCCCTTCTTTCCTCTGTTTCATCTCCTCTCTCTGCCTCAGGGCTTAGATGTATATGTTTCCTAGCCATGTTTATGTTTCAGGAAGGGAGATGCCAGGACTTTAAGCCCCAGAGCGCATGGACTCACAGTGGCTGCAGTAGTCTAATCTGTGTCTTGATGCCATGCTTGTGATTTATCTGTCTTACCTTTTTTGTGTCCTGTGTGTGTGTATGTGTGTGTGTGTGTGTGTGTGTGTGTGTGTGGGTTTAATTTCTTTGGCATTTTCTTTGAGACAATGTGATTTCTGACGCAATTTTTTTGCTTCTGTAGCTGTTGAGGCCAGATTGAGGCTTAGAGAGGTGTGTGTGTGTGTGTGTGTGTGTGCGTGGCGTGGGCAGACGATGAGTGGTTTTCATGGGTTTTCTCTGCATTTGTGTGTGTGTGTGTGCGCACAGCGGGCGATGATGCGGTTCTCGGAGCTGGAGCTGAAGGAGAAGGAGGGCGGCGGCGGCGGCGGCGGTGGTGGCGGCGGCGGCGGCGGTGTGTGTGTGTCTGCCTCGGCAGCAGCAGCAGCAGCAGCGGCAGCAGCAGGACGAGAGCTGGCAGACGGCCAGCACAGAGAGCGAGCGCTGGAACACTGCCAACACACCACCAGGCAGGGAGAGAGGGAGGGTGAGTAACCCAGCACACACACACACACACACACACACACACACACACACACTTAATGCACGCACATACACACATGCATCCACTCTGCAAATGAACACACACAAACAATAGGTGCGCGTGCACACACACACACACACACACACTCACATGCACTTGCAGCAAATGCTGAGGCAAGACCGGGTCAATCTAAAAAAAGACACACTCCTTCCATACAGACTCAACACACACACACACACACACACACACGTATGCACACATTCTTACACAAGCGAGGCAGCGCAAGCGAACGAGCCAGCGAGCGAGACGAGGGGGGAGTTTTATTTTCAAGAAGTCTTTTGTGCTTATCTGCGCGTAGAGACGATCGAGAGGGGAGCGCGAGAGGAGAAGGAGGGGCAGAGATTGCGTGAGTGTGAGAGAGAGAGAGAGAGAGAGAGAGAGAGAGAGAGAGAGTGAAAGCCGGGCGGGAAGGGGGGTGTTAGTGGGTGAAAGCGGATGGGAGAGTGCAACGGAAAGAGAGAGAGAGAGGGAGGGAGGGAGGGAGGGTAGGAGGGGGCTTAGTTACATTGGCTGGGAGCCCAGCTGTGTGTTGGAGCGAGGCCGCGGCTGACGTGTGAGCCTAATTATGGCATGGGGAGAGAGGAGAGGAGGACGGGGGGGAGGTAGAGTCACGCTCAGTGTGAGAAGGGCGTGGTGCGGTCATGCCGTGGGGGAGGACGGAGACAGAAAAGTGGGGGAGGGATTGAGGGAGAGAGGGTTGGAGTCGCCGTGCGCAGGATGTTTTCTTTCTTGCCTCGCTCTCTTTGCTGTGGAAATGCGAGCGGGGCTTGCTTGCGCTGAAGCCGTCAGCGCCGCTGGCTCGGCTCACATCAGATTAAAAAGTCTTTACCCCATCAAAGTTTTACTGCCTGTCTTTAAAGCGGAATAAAAGCTGGCTGGTGTTTAACTGGCGTTCTCCCTCTGTCAATCCCCCCACACCCTGTCTCACCCCCGCCTCTTGTTTCTTTGCTGTCTGTCTGGTTTGTGGTCTGTCTGTCTGTCTCACCCCGTCCCTGCCCCGTCTGTCTCTGCTCTGCTCAGGTGTCCGGCCGGCGTACACCAACAACAGAGTTCCAGTCCTCCAGAGGTGCGGTGGCCAGAAGGAGCCTTTGTCCCCGGGGCACGGTGCCACCAGAGGAGGGCTAAAGGACGGAGCCCGGAGGCTGACCAGAGAGTGTGACTCATCCCACTGCGTGCCCCCTATTTTGACACCGGCTAAAGGGTACGCAGAGGAGAAGGTCAACCCCGGGTTTGGACCCACGAGGAAACGCCCACTCGCCCTCAAGTGTGAACTCGAGGACACGGAGAGGGAGGAGGGAGAGAGGGCGTCCCACCCGGAGAAACGATCCAGGATTTCAACGGGTGAGAACACGCCTCGTGGCGCTTTTTCCTCTCGTTTCCCCTTTTTGTCGCTTCCTCCTTCCCAATCAATTCCACCTTAAAACCATCCACCCTCCGCCCTCCACCCTCCCCACCACACGTCCCCACTCTCTGTCCCATCTTTCACTCTCTGTGTGGCAGCCAGCTCAGAGAAGTGTTTAATCCTGCCTTTGAGCACAGTGCGAGAGAGAGAGAGAGAGGGACAGCCATTCTCGCTCTCTCTCTGCCGTTCCTCAGCTGTGCCGCTTACCCTCCCTCTTCAAAGCTGCTCTTTTCATCTTCTTTTCTTTTTTCCCCCCTCATCTGTTTGGGTTCTTCTTATATTTCTGGCTTGCGGTATCGTGCCTGCTCTCCCTCGGCACTGGCAGACGAGTCAAATACCCGTCCCCCTTTTGAATTTCAGGACGGGGGAGGGAGAACTCTCCCCCCTCTCCCGCTTCTCTCTGGTCTTTATTGTTTTGTGTCTCCGCCCAATTCTCTTCCTCCTTTTTTTTTTTTTAACTCCTCAATCTGTCTGTTTCACATCCCGCTCGCTGCCTGTGTGCATGTGTTAAATGTCAGGCTTAAAGGCAGTTTCACAAGCCATAAGAGCGCAGTGATTAATGCCTTCTGTCTCAGTTGTTTGCAGGTCGGTTTCATGTACATAGAATTTTTTTTTTTTTGGTTTGTAACAGAAGGTGAGAACACTTCAAAGAAAAGCTGTTGTGGTTTTGGTTTGCCCACAGTGTACTTCAGTTCATCTGTTAGGTTTTAATGACTTCTCGTCTAATCTTTTAACCGAGGTTTAAACTGAAAACTGTGTTCATGTCGTCTGCAGATGAGCAGGCCAGTGCCGATGAAGATGACGACGATGACGAGGTGCGGAAGCTCAAAGTCTGCATCGAGCTCAAAGGGCTCCGACTCAGCAAGGCCGCCGCTGCCGGTGCTGGCGCACTATCGCCCGACGGCTCCCAAATCAAACAGGAGAGAGCGTGGCCCCAGCCCCGATCTGTGGCCACGGTGCAGAGCCCGCAGGAGCGTAAAATCCGGGCCGGCGAGCCGGAGGACAGAGCCGCGGCGCAGAGAGCCGAGATCAACAGGAAGTGGGGCTGCGAGAAGCTGCTTAACGGTAAGAGCGAACAGCCAGCCGCGCAAACCGCCGCTCTCTATCTCATCTCGAGTTCAGCTAGGGTAACGGAAATCTATCTTTGGCTCACGTTTCACTTTCTTGTTGAGCGGTCTGTCTTTTGGGGGATTTCCCGTGAGCCTTCGGGGAGGTTGCAGAGGAAATGAGGTAGGGGATACTTCCTCTTACCAGAGGAAAGGCTGAGAAATCAGAAATAGGACCTGGGGATTAAAAATCTAAAATGCCGCCCCCCCCCTCTCTCTCCCTCGCTCGCTCTCTCTCTCATGTGGTTTTGGTCTTTTTTTGTTCAGCCGGTCTGCAGCGGCCTCGATGAAAGTGCAAACGAGGGAAGTGGCTGGCGGAGATAGGCGTGGGCAGGTGTAGTGTGACTAATGTGTGATCAGTGATTTTTTTGTTTTTTTGTTTTCCCCTCATGACCAGTCACAGGAAAAGCGAGGTGGTGGTGGTGTTGGTGTTGGTGGTGGGGTAACTTATTTAAACCAGGGCTTTCCCTTTATTCATGTGCCCAAACTGAGGCGCAGATGAAGGAGGGAACAAAAGACAGGAGAGAGATTAAAGGAAGTGAATCAAGCCGGGGAGATTTTGGTTTTATGTTTCCTGCACAAACCGCAGGCCTTGGTTGGCGGCTGAATTATTATTATTTTTTTTTTCCCCCGTTTGCTTTCACCGCTTTAGATAAAATCACCGTGGCAACAGCCGGGTTTTTTAAAAAATTTTTTTACAATGGATGTGGTTATTCTGCTGAATGTCTGTCAGGGCTGAGTTTCATTATAATTCACGATTCCACGAATCAGATAAAACACATTCACTTCGAGAGTATCACACTGTAAAAGGTTAAAAGGTGTGTTTAAGCTCGTGGGAACAAGAAATATCATTTCTTTCTCATTGGTCCTCAGTTTAGAGGCCCAGCGTGTAAGATTTAGCAGTATTTCTTTGCAGGAATGGAATATAATCTTCATTAGTATTTTTTAATTAGTGTATAATCACCTGAAAATAAGAATCTTTGTTTTTATTGTCTTAAAATGAGCCCTTTATATCTACACCTATCTGAACCGCCATTTTTCTACAGTAGCCCAGAGCAGACAAATCTAAACACTGATCTAGATATTTGCTTTTTTTTTTTATGCGAATTTCGCAGCTACGTGCTTGGAAGAAGCAGATCATCACTGCTGGGTCACACTGAACCTTTTTTTAATGTACCGTTTGTTGTAAAAGTTGCCGTGTAGTGCCACAAATCAGAGCCGGAGCACATTCCCGTGTAGCTGGAAATACTTAGTAGGAAATGTATTTCCATTTAGTTCTTAAACAGCGTTTTGACATTACGGTTTCAAGGGCAGGTTTTCATTTTTTTTTTTTTAGTGTAAAAATGTGCCATAAGAGGCTGAAACCAGACAGTGCCACATTTGTTTAAGGAGATTACTCATAGCGGTGTCCTTGCTGCAGTGAATGAGTGCGCACAAGTCAGTACAGGGGTATTTATGTGAGGCGGCGAGCGCGTTCGTTCTCCTCTTCTTTTTTTTTTTTCTTCATTTTCTTGAGCGAGCAGGCATGCTGCGCTCTCAGACAGCTCTGTGCGCTCATTAATAAACCAACAGAGGGTGAGAGATGGCCTTGCAATACCTTCCCATCCTCAGCCCCGCTCACTCTGCTGCCTCCTTCTCCTCCTCCTTCTTTTCGCTCCAGGAGTAGCTGCGTCTCCCCTTCCCCCCAGCCAACTGAAGGACAGGACGCAACCGCTGGGCCCCTTCTCAGGTGACCGTGGCCTCAAGGAGCCCAGGAGGGGCTCCCCCCCCTCTCCGGCCCCAACACAGCCGCCGTCCTCGGGAGGAGGCGCCCCTCCTCCTCCACCTCCACCTCCTCCTCCTCCTCTCCTCAAGCCCCGTCGCCATAGTGACACGGACAAACCCAAGGGCAAGCGGCCGTGCAAGACCAAACACACCAGCCAGAGGGACCGAGAGCGGGAGAAGAGGAAAGAGGCCACACCTAACAGCCCCGGTCAGCGTTGCGTGGCTGATCTGGGAGCAGCTGAAGATGACAAGGTGAGTGCTGATAGGGCGCCTGGCCGCGATACGAGCGTCTGGATGTTTTGTAGCAGCGGAGTCTGTTTCAGTATGCCTGTCGGCGCCTCTGATTATGCAGCTGGGAGAGGAGAGAGAGAGAGGGAGGGAGAGGAAGGAAGTATGTTTACAATGTTTAGAGGGCTGCTGGAGCTTTGACTTCCCCGTGCCCTTAGCGACTCCCCACGGAGCGCCTGCGTGCATGTGTGTTTGTCTCTGGCCTTAATTGTCGAACGTGTGTCATCGGCGCTGTTTTGTGTGTGTGTGCGTGCCAAGACTCTGACTTTGTGTCTGTGTGTGTGTGTGTGTTTGTGAGCATTCCTGACATAACAACAAAACCCTGGAGCAATTATACATCGCACTGAGCGCTCTGCACACACACACACACACACACCCTCACTCACACTCACACTCACACAGCGAGGAATGTGGCAGCCTTGGTCGAGCGTATGAAGCGCCCGAGTTCAAAAGACGGAGAGGGAAAAAACGAGCACGGAGGGGAAAATTGAGGGGAAAAAAAAAAAGGCTAGTTGTTTTCCGCCTCCTCCCCTGCTCCTCCTCAGCCTGACAGCTGCTTCGACATGGAATTCCACTGAGAGGGCACACACTTCACACACACACACACACACACACACACACACACACACACACCGAGCAGAGGCAGGCAACTCCCTCCCTCTCGTGTGTGTGTGTGTGTGTGCTCCAAAGGCTCTGTTGGTTTAGCGGTTAAAGACAAGTGGCGTGCCAACCTGCAGTGTTTGGGCCGTGAACAGTTGGTGTGAAATCTGTGTGTGTGTGTGTTTTTCAGTCTTCCATACACAACAATCGCACACACACACACACGTTCCAACTGAACAATCAGTCTACATCTGAAGCTATACGTAGGTGGCGTGTAAGAGAATAAACATCGACGGACAGCTTAAACAATGAGTGACTCACAGGTTTTCCGAAGCGCCGCTTTGAAGCTCAAAATCTGCGGCGTTAGCAGCCGCCATGTTGGCTGTGCTGCTTCTTCCACCTCCCTGTTAATCTAAATCAGTGTTTCTCAGACTTTTTACACCGTGTACCACCTCAGAAAATATCAGACTCTCCGTTATGATTGACGTTAACGGAACCAGTTTAAGAACTAGATGAGCAAAAAACGTGACTACATATCCGGCTGATGCTGAAACCAAAAATGCAAAAATTTTTAATTAGATATTTTGTAGTATAATCTTTTAAATTAATTTATTTCATTTTTAAGTACCACTACACGGAGGTCACGTACCACCAGTGGTACTTGTACCACAGTTTGAGAAACAATTATCTAAATATCGGTAAAGATTATTGGCGGACCTGAATGAAGCCTGTGTAAAGACACCCACCTGTCAATCAAAGCGTCCACGCTCTTAATCCTGCATAACTTTAAGCCTTAATATAACCTGAACAGGTGAGTTGTATATAAATTCACCCTCAGTACAGTTGTCATGAACGGGGAAATTAGCTACAGAGACCAAAACTGTTTTTTGTACCAGGCTGTAAACATGTTTATTTCTGCTGTGAAGTTGGACATTTGAACATGGGGACTTATGGAGACTGACTCACTTCTGGAGCCAGCCTCAAGTGGACGTTTGAGGAACTGCAGTTTTTTTTAGCACTTCTGCATTGGCTTCACTTCGCAGCCACGGAGGACGGCACATGTTATTACCAGTTTCGTGTACGCCTCTTTATTTATTTGTTAAAAAACAGTTAGTGGTGCCGTAGGCTCAGGGCGTCACGTGTACAGAGGTACACAGGTTCGAGTCCGACCTGTGGCCCTTTGCTGGATATCATTCCCTCTCTCACTCCTCTCACTTTCGTGTCACTCTTCGGCTGCATCTGTCAAATAAAAAACTAAACAGTTATGTGTGTGTGCGCGTGTGTGTGTGTGTGTGTGTAGTTTCCATGTGCCCTTGAGTGTCCCTGTATGTGTGTGTGTGTGTGTGTGTGTGCTCTCTAACACTCTCCCTCTCCCTCTCTCCTCAGCTGAGCGAGCAGCGTGGCGCCCAGAGGAAGGGAGCCGCCTCTCCTAATCATTATCCCTGCTCTCCGGTCAAGCCCTGCTCCCCCGCCGCGCTCTGTCCGCCCTGCCTGCAGCCCCAGGCCAACAGCAGAGTGTGCGGTGGTGGCGTCCCACCAGAGGCGTCTGCAGCAGCAGCAGCAGCGGCGGCGGCGGCTGCAGCAGCGGTTGCTGGGCTGCACAGGACCCCCCCTGCAGAGCTCCCCGCGGTGCGCCCGATCCCGCCGGAGGCTCGTCGGCTGATTGTGAACAAGAACGCCGGGGAGACTCTGCTCCAGAGAGCCGCACGGCTCGGCTACGAGGTAATAGGCTTGCGCTCATCCTCCTCTCTCCTTATCTTCATATTTTACACTCTTAACACTTCGTCTCCTCCGAATCTTCACTCTCTCTCCTCAAATTGAGCTCATTTTCTCCCCCTTACTTTGTTCCCGTCTGTGACTCGAGCTCTCCTCTTGCATCTATCATCTGTCTCCACCTCCCCTCTTTTTTGCGTTTTGTATCATTTTCTTCTATTTCACCATTACTCACGCTTTGTTCTCGCCGTACTCCATCTTTTTTTTTTCTCTCTTCTTGCCCGCTACTCTCGTTCTCTCTCAGGTTTCCGCTCTCTCTCCCTCCCCCCTCTTTCCTCTCAGCACTCTCTTTCTCTTCCTCTCTTTGTGACTCAGATTGTCGTTGGCACCCCTCCTCCTCCTCCGGCGAGCGCACACACACACACACACACACACACATGCACACACACTCCCTCCCCTCCTCTCGCCTCGCTCCGCACTCACATCTCATTAATTTTCCGTGAGGCGAAGTGTGACACACACACACACACAGACACACACACACACACGAGCATGAGGGATCGGTGGGATCATTATACGGAGACGGATGCTCGCTGCCTCTCTCTCTCTCTCTAGCATCGGAAGTTTTTTTTCTCCCGTCTTTCTTTGTGTGTAGCTGCCGATCGTTCGCTCCTGAACCAGATCCTCGCACGCAAGAGACAGAGCGAGTGTGTATTCTGCTGAATCTCTCTCCACTCCCATCATCGCCGCGAAAGCTTTTAATTAAAGTTGGATGGCCCGCCGTCTCGTTCTCCCTCATCCCCCTCGTGTTTTTGTTCCTCTCTCCTCCTCCTCCCTTGTTGACAGATTTTACAAATTGATTTATTGATCCGAGTGGTTTGAATGCCACTTGAGCTGCTGCACATTGTGTGTGCGTGTGTGTGTGTCCACGCTGTCTCTCACTTGTCTTTGTTTGTGTGTGATAATTTTTATCACCAGCAGAGGTATCTTCACAGAACTGTAAATAGGTGCGGGGATCTTTTGTTGCTCATTAACCGGTTGCTTTATGGTTGTGTGTGTGTGTGTGTGTGTTTGTTGTACACATTTATGATGATGTGTGTGTGTGTGTGTGCGTGTGCAAGTCGGAGTGGGGAGAGAGAGAGAGCAAGAGTGTGAATGAGAGGTAAGCACTGGGAGTATAATCGCGTTCTAATGGCCCTCTAATGTGCCGTGGTGACTGTGGTTAGCAGTGGCGGCGGCTGTTTTTCTCCCTCGCTCGCTCTCTCACACACACACACTCTGACGCACACACACACACACACACAGGGTGCAGCGCAGCAGCAGCAGCAGCAGGGTTCAGTCAGCCGTGCTGGAGAGAAGCTGGCTCGTCTCTCTGATTTATGCTTCTCTCTCGAACGTTTTTTTCCCTCCCTCTCCTCCTCCTCCTCCTCCTCCTCTTTTTTTTTTTTTTATCCCCCCTTCACATTTTTCCCTTCCTGCTCTCCGCGTGTCGAGAGGGAAAAAGAGGGAGGAGGGAGGAGAAAACCTGAGACTACACAAACAAGGCGCTGACCGCTGCGCAAACAACACCCCCGCCTTCCCCTTCTCTCCCCCTCTTCTTTTCCCTCCCTTCTCTCTCTCTCAGGAAGCTCGTCTCTCACTGCCTGTGTGTGATAAGCCTGGGGCAGACCCCTGGGGCTCCCACACACACACACACACAAGCGTGCACAGAGACACACACCAATTTATGCACACACGCACACACACACTTGCATACAAGCCCGTAGACGCACAGAGCGCTTGTCTCACGCTGGTGTTTTAGCGCCGCAAGCTCTGGGCTTATCACACACAGGCAGAGAGATATGAGGGCCTGAGAGACAGAGGCGCACACACACATGCATACACACACACACACAGCTCAAATGCTGATTACGAGCGCACACACACACACACACAGTGAAACACCCGTTATGACCCAATAAGCACATGCACAGGCATCCTGACGTGTGTCTTTCTCCATATGCTGCACAGAGCAACGACTCTCTCCACGCTTGCTGCTGTCGCACACCCACACACACACACAAACCTGCACATGCAAATTCAGAATCACCTTATGCACACACACACACACACACACACACACACACACACACAGACACACACAGCCCACATGCTCACACAGTTTGTTACCCTGCAAGCAACACACGCACAGGCGTTTTCTCGTGTAGAGACCTGCACATGCAGGATGCAGAATCACGTCATGCACACACACACTCGTGTTTTTCCCGATGGCCGGCTGACACCGTGCATATTTCATGTTCGTTTAGTTTCGCGATCCGTGCCTCTGCACACGAAAGCCCACTCTTCTCTTTCTTCCTCCGCTCCCCCTCTTTTATTCTCTCGCCCTCCCTCGTCTGCCTCGCTCCTCTCCGAGCATTTGAAATGGTAATGAGGAGAGATTCTGCGGATGTCTTCATCCCCCCCCCCTCTCTCTCTTCATGCCGGGGACTCGGGGGGCCCCTCCGTGCTCTGCCCATTGAAAGCTCAGATAAAGGTGCAATCTGTCATTTATTCTCCCGGCATGAATCACTTCTGATTTTCCGTCTTATGATCCCAAAGCAAAGAGAAAAACTGCGAAGAGATAGCGTCTTGAGCGCCCAGTCAGACCGACATCTACAAATTCTGGACTGAGAACTTAAAATTTTGCACCTTTGCCCAAGCGTGTCGTGGATCGCCCAGAATCCTTCTCACTGAATTTCACACTCGCGTTCTGTAGTTTTTAAAAATGCAGCGTGACACGACCTGCAGTCGACGGATGATGCAAATACATTCCCATTTATTACTGGTGTTAGCGACTGAGCTGTTATGGCTATACTTACTGTAGCGTTCACTACACAGTTTAAAGAATGGACGGTGTATGTGTGACGTCTTGTAGCTCCAAATCTGCTGTTGGCCGTCTCGGCTAATCTAAAAATCGCTGGTCCGAATGATGCCAGAAAGCTCAAACAAGTCATCTGTAACGACACCAACCTGTCAGTCAAAGCGTCCACGCTCTTAATCCTGCATAACTTTAAGCCTTAATATAACCTGAACAGGTGAGTTGTATATAAATTCACCCTCAGTACAGTTGTCATGAACGGGGAAATTAGCTACAGAGACCAAAACTGTTTTTTGTACCAGGCTGTAAACATGTTTATTTCTGCTGTGAAGTTGGACATTTGAACATGGGGACTTATGGAGACTGACTCACTTCTTCTGGAGCCAGCCTCAAGTGGACGTTTGAGGTATTACAGTTTTTTGCCACGGAGATTGCGGCTTGGTAGCGTTTGAGCAACAACAGTAGCTTTTGCAATGTCACTGTCTTGTACGACAGACGACTGTTGTAGCTGATGAGGTTATTATTGGTTGAGACTGGAGGCGTTTATCGTGAACACGCGTGTGTGTGTGTGTGTCAGTGTGAGGCTGATGATCTCAGATAGTTAATTAGAGGCTACATTTTCAGGCTCCCTCCAGCTCACATGCAAATATCCACGCTCTTCACTTGTTTAGGCATGCACCAAGTTTCCTGGCTGTTCATCGCGGAGGGAAAGCCACTCATGCATCACCTGCTCCGTGTGATACGTATTTATATACAAACACACACACACACACACACACACACACACACACACACACACACACACATCTGTTGTATGTGAGGAGCATACAAGGCAGCTCTGCAAGGGGTTAAATGTCTGAGTGATGCATTGATTGCAGGCGAGCGCAGGGAAGCATTCTAGAGAGGGAGATTAGAGGACGGAGGGAAGAGAGGGGGAGGCAAGGAGGGGAGGGAGGGAGGCGGTGTCTCATTTTACTGCGGAGGTGTGTGTGTGTGTGTGTGTGTGTGTGTGGGGAAGCCGGGGCTCTCGTGCTAAGCTCCTCGCTCTCTCCCAGCGATATTAAACACGGCTTCGGAGGTTTAGCGCTACGCCTCCTCCACAGCCACACACAAATAGTCTTCAGCGGCACGAAAACACACACACACACACACACACACACACAGGCAATCTGCATATCACCACTCTCTACCCGTCAGTCTCTCTAACACACACACACACACACACACACACACACTGAGCGAGTGGAATCCCCCAGAGGGGAGCTTCGGCACAGCGCTCCTGAATCTCTCTCCAGCAGGCAAACAGAGTGTTGGCAGCGAGCGGAAACCAGTTGGAGCTTTGTCCCCCTCCTCCTCCTCCACCACCACCACCACCACCACCACTCGTTTCTCTCTCTCTCTCTTTTCCGCCTCATCGCTCCCTCGCACTACCACTACCACTCATCTCTCGTTATTATCAGCTGCAGCCCAGAGGACAGCCCCGGCAAGATCATCCCACAGATTCATTAATCTGTCATCTGTTGTCGGGCGGTGTGTGCGTGTGCACGCGCGCCTGTGTGTGTGCGTGTGTTGCCTCTCCTCACTTCTTCTTCTTCTTCTTCTCCGTCGGTCTGTTTTCTCTCCATCGCCTGACTTTCCTCTTCCTCCCTTCATCCACCCCGGTGCTGAGAGAGAGAGAGAGAGAGAGAGTGGAAGAGGGAGATAAACACTTGGACTTGACGGCAGGGTTGAATTAGCATAGAAATGGAAGTTTGGAGTCATTCCCCAGGTTCAGATGAGCAGCTTTCCTCCCCTCGGCACAGGACGGTTAGAGTTCGAGTGTGTCTGGAAGCATTGCAGTCGCACATACATCTAAAAATACATATAAAATCTATAAAACGAGGTGTTTTCTGTCTGCAGATTCATCTGCATGCTCGAGTTTAAACACACACTTGTCTGATTTGGACAGGCCTCGCGTCGACACACATTGCCCGGCTGCTCCCCCTCTCTCTCTCTCTCTCAGGCAGACTCCAATAAAAACCAGTCTGACTACTTAGTGCTGGATGCCCAACTGTCACAGCCCGAGACCGGAGGAAACGCTTCCAGCTCTCGAACGCCTCTATCAAATCTCTTTGTTCTGCTTCCATTTACGCCGTGTTCAGAGAGAGAGAGGCCCAGCCATCGTTACTGGCTGCCACAGTGGCGTCTCGGCCCAACCGTGGCACTCACATTCTCACACACACACACACACACACACACACACTGTTATGTGCACAAGCAGGATCTGGCAGGCTAAATACAGTTGAGTCACACTTGGTCTCCTCTGTGTTTTGGCGCTTGCTCTAGTATTATGGAGCATTTCTGTGAGTGTGTGTGTGTGTGTGTGTTTGTCCAGCACAGGCACACACTCAGTTCCTCCTTTCCCTAATTTCTCTCCCACAGGAACTGTAAAAGGGAAGGACTGTTTGCGTATGTGTCTCCTCCGTCTGACTCGTGCTATGCTCTTGTTTTGCTACACACACACACACACACACACACACTAAAGCCCAGCTCTCTCCCTTCTTTGTTGGCCGTCCTCAGGAGGTGGTGCTGTACTGTCTGGAGAACAGAGTGTGCGAGGTGAATCACAGAGACTACGCCGGTTACTGCGCTCTCCACGAGGCGTGCGCCCGCGGCTGGCTCAGCATAGTCCAACACCTGCTGGATTACGGCGCCGACATCAACTGCAGCGCGCAGGACGGCACCAGGTAAACAAACCCGCTCATTCATGTGCGTGCACGAACGCAGGTTTTTCCACACGTCCTCAAGTCGAGCCAGTCGCTCGAGTTTTGCTCAGTGGTTTGACAGATTAGCTGCAGTTCTAACAAAGGGTAGCGCTCTCATTGCCGTGTTATTAAAATATACAGTAGGGGGTCTGTTCTATGAGTCTGTGCACGGGTCTTAAAGGTGCTTTGAGCAGCAATTTAGCTTTTATTAAACCATTAACAGATCCTGCGACAGTGCATGTGACCATCGCTGAGAGTGTTGTAAATGTATAAATTGAATTTTACCAAGTTATGGCACAAGAGTGTGTGTTTGAGTTGACTGAACGACAGATTCTCATCTAGTAAAACACCAGAAATATCTTGACTTTCTGCAGGAGACGGTGTGTTTTTGTTGTTAATAAAATGTTTTATTCACGTGCATCTTTAGACCGATTCACGATGCTGTGGAGAACGACCACCTGGACGTGGTGCGAATCCTGCTGTCTTACGGCGCTGACCCCACCCTGGCCACGTATTCCGGCCGCGGCCTGCTCAAGATGACCCACAGCGACAGTATGGAACGCTTCCTCACCGGTAAGAGCTCAGATTTCTGGTTGGATCAGTTGAATCACGTCATTTCCTGGCCCCAAAAAAAAGCGAGGACTTTCCTTTGCAAGTGACGTCAATCTGACGTAATGTCGATGTTTAATTATCCATGAATCAGGGAAAAATGCTCAGAAGCAGCACGCACACACACACACACATACATCTTTTATGGATAAGACTGCCTTTGTGAGGATGGAAAAAGACTCGCAGGCAGCGCTGCTTTATTAGCGAACGCTACACGTTCATTTAAAAATCAGTAAATTGCACCACGGGCCACTAAAACCACCAAATCCCCCAGACAATGGAACACAGAGGACGTGACCTTGGTGTTCCCTGATTTGAAATTAATGTTTTTATTGCCCTAAAATTTTACATTACATTAATGGTGTGCATTTAACTGATTGCAGAAAGTTTGGAGGTTTGGAAATTTGAATATTAACGCGGCTTTGACCACAAAACATAAAATCACAAACGCTAGAAGAGAAATAAATTAAAACCTGAGGAGATGAAGGAGGGTTTTTTTGTTTTTTTTACACCAGAGGCTGCAGATCGAGGTGGGGCAAGGGTAAATTGTTGAAAGGATTTGGCAGCAGCCCAGCTCCCAAATGCCCCGGTCTTGGCTCATTCACTGTTTGCTGTTCTTTCAACGCTCTGACCTCTGTGCAACCTGTTGGTGCGAGTCCCTCTCTGTAAAAATCCTCCGCCACCGCCACGAGACGTGTCCAGCTCTGTCATCCCGTTTCCCCTCCTCCACCACCTCCTCCCTCCCTCCCTCGACCACCTGTTAGACAGGGAGTCTCAGCCCCGCCGGGGTGGCGTGCTGCTGCCTCTGAGCTCCTCTATCTGGTTACTTAGCAACGCCAACTGTGTTTGCTCAGCGTACGTGTGGAAATGGGCTTCGTTCTGGCTGGAGATCTGCTTTTGTATGCGTGCGTGTGAGCGCCTGACTGTCTTTTTCAAAAGCAGGCTGCCGTGAGCCGAACGTCGTCTGGCGTTTGTGGCGCGCGTGTGTGTGTGCGTTGGTGGTGAGCTCGTCTGGATGTTTGTAGTCGAGTCGAGACGACGGTAGAGGAAATGGAAAGTGCACACACGCATGCACCCGTGCAGCCAGCTGCTTAATATTACACGGACGTCTGACTAGTTAACTGATCTGAGACACACAACCGAGGATTCAGGAAAGGAGATGAGACACGGGAGATCATGGTGAAAATGAACAGGTGTAAGTTCACACGTCGGCAGAGAGGGCGAGGGAGATTTTCTACGCAGACAGCTCGGTAAAGATGGTGCTGAATTCTGACGAGAGCACGGACGGATAGATCAATGGCTGCTAGATTGACAGAGCGAGGAGAGAGAGAGAGAGAGAGAGAGAGAGAGCGGGAGATGGAGCACCGGAGGAAATGAGCGAGAGCGAGCGATTGCTGCCCTCCCTCCACCTGGTCCCACTCATCTGGAGGCCGTTAATCCCTCCAAACACACGCCAGACGCCCCACGCCTCAGCACTGGCACAAAGCCCAGCTCTCACTCTGAATGTGTGTGTGTGTGTGTGTGTGTGTGCGCGCGTGTGCCAAATACACACTTTGCTCTCGCTGCTCTGCTTGTTTGTTTCCAGAGAGAGTGTGTGTGTGTGTGTGTGTGTGTGCGTGCATGCTCGGCGACTGTGTGTGGTTCTTGTTTGATTCCTGGCACCCTCTCTGCTCTGAACTGAGCCAGCTCTAACCCAGCGGAGACAGTCGCTCTCCTCCCCCGTGGTACAGCCGCTGGCCCCTGACCATCAGCGCTCCCTCCCTCCCTCCCCCCT
Source organism: Miichthys miiuy (assembly GCA_036365135.1). Lineage (NCBI taxonomy): Eukaryota > Metazoa > Chordata > Actinopteri > Sciaenidae > Miichthys > Miichthys miiuy. The sequence continues at coordinate 2,518,782 of CM071612.1, read as the reverse complement.
CGCTCTTCCTCCCCCAAAACATTTGCTCTGTTTGTTTCTCTTTTCTCTCTCGACACCGCCCCTCCTCCTCCTCCTCTTCTATTTTACCGTGCTCTTTATCCATTTTTCTGCTGTAGTCTTAAAGGGCAATTGTACTTGCCTCATGCCTGTCCCCGGGGCTCTCCGGCTCTTGAATAACAGGCTTCGCTCCTCTTTCTCTCCATAGATTATTTTGCTGACCTTCAGGTCCGCTCAGATGACGACCCGGGGCTTTATTGGGAATTCTATGGCAGCGCTGTGTGTGGTGAGTACTGATCAACACGCTTCAGTCTCTCACTGTCGTCTCTTATGATCATTTTGGATGCTCACAATTATTCTTTTTCCCGCGTGTCTCTCAGAGTCGAGCGAAGAAGGCGGTGTCTATGACATCCTCGCTGACCCTCCGGGCCCAGAGGACGAGGAGGATAAAAAGGAGGTCTTTGAGTTCGAGTTCTCTGACCGACCTCTGCTGCCTTGCTACAACATCCAGGTGTCCCTCTCCCAGGGGTGAGCTTCAATCTGAAGAGCGCACACACTTCTTGTTTCCTATTTTTTTTCCCCTCCTCGTTCCTAAACATCCGCTTCCTCCTTCCAGGCCGAGAAACTGGCTGCTTCTGTCCGACGTGCTCCGTCGACTGCGCATGTCCGCCCGTGGCTTCCGACAGACCTTCCCCCACATGGAGGTGGTGACCGTGGCCGAGGCGGAGTTTTACCGGCAGGCCTCCCTGTCGCAGCTCTTCTCCTGCCCGGAGGAGCTGGAGGGCTTCCACCCGGACAGCAAGGACCTGTTGGACCTGGTGGAAGACAGCGCCGAGCTGGCCGCCCTTCTGGGCTCCACACTGGAGTGTCTGGACGACCACTGGGATCACCCGGCAGACAAACTGAAGGACAGAATCAAGGCTAACGGCAAGTTGGGCTCATCCTGACCCCTCCGCCCGCTGAAGCCACTAAACCCGGACTTTGATCCAAGCCGACTGCAGTTTGCTTTAGAACCAGCCCGTGGTTATGATGATATGCCTTAGCCTGACCATTTGTCCCCACGCTTAGGACCTGCTCTGGACCAGCACTGTACAGACGGACTGACCTGCTGGCTGACTGGGCTGCTGAAACGTTTAACTTTCCGTTAACTGAGGATCAATTAATTTGTGACTCGATAGACTTAATAATGGTCTTATTTTTATAAATTAATATATGTATGTATAAATAAATAAATATATATATATATATATATATATATAGATATATAAAAATATCAGATTTTCTTTCTTTCGGATGTTGCTCATGACTCCCCTGAAAGATTTTATATGACAACAGAGCGTTGTCATGTTGTCAGCAATTAGATGAGACGTGCGAGCGGAGTGCACGGCACACTGTGCCGTGTGTAGCTGTACAGGATAGTACTGAGACTGTGCTATTGAATGTGGTATTTGTGTTTATAGGAAGCACATGATGTCCTGTTTTTTTTTTTCTCTCCCCAGACTTTAGCGCTGGCTTGAGCCTCAGGAGCGATTCTTTATTGTATCTCTTTTATTTTGAAATTTTTGCTTCCTGTTTAGTAACTGTAATTTAACCCGCAAAACTACAAAAAATTGTTTGTATAATAAAGTTTTAAGATAATGTTGATATTCACCCTTCGGCACAGAGCTTGTATATAACAGGGAGGCGACTGCAGTAAAGTAATTTTTTGGTGTGTTCATTTTTGTTTTAACTTTGTAATTAAAATATCTCATAATTTGTATTTATATTTTACAAAAGAAGTTGCTTTAAAATAAATATACAAACTGCAAGAGGAGACGTGTCGTGTGCTTTTATTTATTTTATTTGTCCGTGCATGAATTTAATTGGTTGTGTTGAGAACAACTAATTATTGTCTGCTGCCACTCCCGAACAACTCAATCCTATATTGCCATCTCTTGGAATATTTCTGTATTGTAGGCGTCAGTCAATTTATTGCTGCAGCCATGACCAGCAACTGCCAACTCCCCCACACTGCCGCTCTGTGCTGAAAAGCTCGTGGTGTGCAGCGCCCTCCAGTGTGCAGAAACTGTTATTAGCTGAATTTAACGGGCCTTCAGGACTAAATCATGAGAAGGTGGTGTTGCAAGCTACTAAATATTGGTATGATCACTAAGATTTATTGTCTGCACTGAGTTTCCTTTCCAGTCGGGTCAACTCGGTTGTTTAATAATTAAGGTTCAGTTCCATTTAGTGCAGCAGAGACTTGCACCACAGCAGCACCCTGACTCTGCTTGACCTGAATGGAACTGAACCTTAATTAGCATCATTCCTAACACCTGTGTTTACTATTTCATGTCAAAATGGCTGCTGTGTCGGGGGCTCCTGTTAGTTCACGGCGGGGAATTGGGGGCAAATTTTTAAAATCAAAAATACAGAATATGGACAGGCTTATTTATTTAAGAGAATTACCACAGCCTAATTTAAGATGGTAAAATACCTGAGGCCAGGTAGTATTCCAGTTAGAGGAGCACTGGTTGATATTTGGAGCTCTGTGCACGACCTTAGATAGATAGAGGGTCACAGTCAGACAGAGAGTGAGAGGTGGGCAACGTTTGATCTCTGTTCACATGAGCGAGCACAATCAGGCTGTAAAAGACTGTCACGGAGAAAAACACGTCAGTCTTAGAGACTCTGGAGGAAAGACTAAATGAGCAGCCGCGTGTCGCCACGACGATCTGGACGAGTGAAGTGAAGGAGGCACGAGGCAGATAGACTGTAAACTGAATTCCCAAGTGGCCTATCTCTGCAGAGTGGGTGCAAAGAGATTTGTGGCAAGCTGCCAATAGCGAGGGCCAAATTCAGGGTGTGTGTGTGTGTGTGTGTGTGAGGGGGGTTAGTTGATCCACAAGCTGACAATGGAGCTTTAGAGAGGAACATGGGCAATCCAGCCCTTCAGGCCATAAATAAAACCCTGGAGACGTCGTCTGAAGAAAGAGAGAGAGAGAGAGCAGACTAAAATCATCATCAGGCGCCGCGACGAGCTTAAGACTTATCTTTATGCTGAGAAGATGACTGAGGACGTGTACAGTGAATGCAGCAAACTTCACAGAGCTTTAAGGAGAGAAGTCAGAGCTTCAGCGTCTGGCAAGTTGACCCATTTCACATACTCAGGTAAAGGTCATGGAGTGACGAGAGGCTGTCAGACAGAGTTCGGCCCAAACATTGAAGTCATAAAGTTTGTCCTGAGCAGGAGGGGTCATATTCAGCCTCTTCACTGAACAGCAGGATGTAATTTTAGAGATAAAGGCACTGAACATAAGCCTCTAATAGCCAGCTATTATATGTAATAAATGGACATCTAGGTAAGTAAAAATTGCTGTAAATATCTGTGAGGCGTACATATTACACAGGATTACACCGCACAGTGCTGTAAAAAGTTTTTTTCCTCCTAATTGTCAGTAAATTACACCTCAATGATAGGAAGTAGAGCTAGAAATGATTGTTTTTGTGTTAGTGTGTGGTTCATAAGAGTTTTTCTGCGTCATTCACATGCTCCAGAAAGAAGTTTGGTTGCAGGAAAAGCTTTGGAGTTGAAGTTTAGGCTGTTTCAGGGCACCGATCCCCAAACTGAACTGAGTTTTTCTGGCATTAGAACTGCTCCTTGAGGTTTGGGGTTGATCTATCTATCTTCACAGCGACTCACTAAACACTGACTCTAAACAGGGTCCTTAAAGTGTTGTTGTTTCTCCTTTACACTAGGAAGGTGAGGGTGATGAGAGTAGATCACAATGCAGCGATTAGTCCACTAGATGCAACTAAATTCTACACACTGGACCTTTAAAGCACTGGTTCCCAAAGTCGCGAGGGGTCGCAAGGCAGCACTGGTACCGCTGTTTTGGGGATCGTGGGCTGAAAAGTTAGTTTGCTTACATTTTTTTTTATTACTACATAATTCCATATGTGTTATTTCATAGTTTAGATGTTTTCAGTGTTAAACTGCAATGTGGGAAATAATAAAAATAAAGAAAAATATATAGAATAGAAATAATAATAATAAAATAAAAGAATATGCACTTACATATGAAGTTAAATAGATTAATTACAGTTAATAAGTTAAATGTTGTATCGTGGCTGCGTCACACTGTCCCACGGTGCGTCGTGACGTCGTGACGTCAGGTCAGCTGATCTCTGCTCTGAAGGAGAAAGACGTCGCTGTCAGACTGTGGAAGGATGGAGGCTGTTTTGTCCGCCGTGTTTGTCCTCTGCTTCGCCCTCACCACCGGTAAGAAACGAGCACCGACACACAGTCACCATTGACTTTATTAAAACGTAGATATATGTCACCACATACAGCTGAGAACGTCGCTAATCCACCGCAGCGGCTGCAATACGTTAACTCCGCTAGCCTAGCTCGGGGAAACATCGCTAGCGTCGGCGTTTAGCTCACTGATGAGATGTGACGCAACTTATCATATTATTTATTATAACGTAACATGAATATGTGATAAGTAATGATGGTGTACTTGCAGTGTCTGGTCAGTGAATTGACCTCTGCCGCCAACAAGCGAGCTAAACACAGCAGCTCACGGCGTTAGCTCGTCGTTAGCATTAGAATTAGCTAATCATGTGACGGGCTGTGAGCGTTGATAGTTTGTTGTTGTCCTGTTGGAAATGTTCACAAAGTGTTCGCTGTCATATTAAATTGTAGTAAAGTAAATGTTCATTTATTTTCCTCCTTGTTAGTTACTCATGTACACCGGCCTGTCATGTGACAGCTGTGAGCTGGTACTTCCTCTTTAACGTTCATCATCACGTCTCTGTCACGAGTTCATGCCTCCTCCGTCCATCCGGAGGGGCTGTTAGTGTGTGTGTGTGTGCTGCAGTGTGAATTAATTACAGTACAGTGACAGACGTGTCACAGCTCCTCACTTCAGAGGTCTGACTTTCCATTATTGCAAAACAGCAGCCGAGGAAGGGAACAGAGACTCTCAGTGGGTGATGTTTGTTGACTAAATGCTCAATGTGTACATCTGTAGTCACGTGATTTCATTACGTCAGAGTCAGATTAATTCGCCAGGTATGTGTGCACACACAAGGAACTTGACTCTGGTTACACTTAAACATATATAGACTTAAGGACATTACATAGGTAACCTTCTGTGTGTGCCGTTAATCCATTATTACCTCACACTGTAAGACAGTCCCAGCTCAGAGACCCCATGACAGCATACACCTCCTTTTTACAGTTGACAGTCTAATTTTTACAACCATACTTACCAATTCTGAAGTAACCCACTCCCACTTTTATTGAGGTGGGGAAATTCGCTTGTTACAGCGGCAGAAAAATACTCTATATGAATATAAAAAGCTGGTAGAGGAGGTCCCCACGTACAAAAGGCTGAGTTCTTCCTGCAGCAGCCTGGTTTAGACTCCAGCCTTGTTTCCTTTGCTGTGTGCCGTTCCCTCTCTCTGTCCGTCCCAGTGAGTTCATTCAGCCACGACTCTGTGATGTTACACACTTCAGAAACTTCCTCCCAGAAGTTGATCAATCAAGAAAAATCACAACATGTAGACTTAGCACACTCAGCAGCAGATAGATGGTGATTTAAAGCAGACTCTTATTTTCTTCTTGTATCCTCTTCCACTTGTTTTCCTCGTGTTTCTCTCAGGTGTCCATGGAGACAGCCTAACAGTGCTGCAGGCTCCGGAGTTTGTGGCCTTCCAGAAAGGAGACTGGCCTGTTTCTGGAGAGAAGATCCCAGACCTGGTGGCTCTAACCATGGGCTTCTCTGTTCAAGAGGTGCTGCGATATTTATCACTTCTATTTTTAGAACAACAATGCATCAGGAAGCAATGTGGAAACAATTGAATGGCTTCGTGGAGCTTTATATTGAGTTTCAGCTCGTTGCTTAGCTGTCTGGCTTTCTGTTCTGAAATGTGACTGTTTTAGTCTCTCATCACTTTCATAGCATTGTTTTTAAGATAAAGAGCTCTAAAAGCTCATTTTACGCTGCCTGCTCGGTGAACACAATAGAGCATATAGCAGCAAAGACCGAGACATCTACCTCAGGAGAAAGAAACAGAGCTAAAACAGAGTGAATATTTAATTAACTTATGCCAGGTACCCACTGATACAACTCCAGTTTAGGTTTATTTGCTGTATCATCTTGCTGACATGTCAGTGTTGTGTCCTTTGTGCAGGATTTGGCCTGGCCCGGCCTTAAGGCTGGTCCCTTGTTCCAGCGTCCCCGAGCTAACATGCTGGTGGTAGTGAGAGGGGTCGATAGCCTGGCCCTGCCTCAGAGTGTGGCCTCATACCCCTTGGAGAATGTGAGTCATTGTCACGGTGATGCGTTGGACATCAGATTTAACTCCTCTGTGTTCATATTACTGAAGTCTGCGGTGTGATTCGGCTTAGTTAGTCACTGGGTTCTTCTTCTTCCTTGCAGCCCGTCCCCTTCACCATGGATAGTGTTGCAGAGACGGTCCACTCTCTGTTCGCTGAGGACACCCCTGTAGTGCTGCAGCTGGCCCCCAGCGAGGAGGTAAAGAAGATATACTGGGCCTGAACGAGGACGTCACTTTCTTTAAGATGCTCGTCTGTTAATATTTTCTCCGTCGTCTCTCTCAGAGGTTGTACATGCTGGGCAAGGCCAACGCTGTGTTCGAGGACCTGCCGGTCACTCTTCAGCAGATCCGTGCCCGTCTGTCCCAGGACGGCTCCGTGCTGGCGTCACTGCCGCTCAACTCCCTCAGCAGGAACGCTGAGGTCAGTTTGAAACAGCGACATAATAACAGACTCCAAACTGGCTTTTTCTATCACATATTTTCTTACTTCTTCACTTGTTTTGCGTCCTAGGCTGATTTGCTCTTCCTGTCAGAAGTCCAAGTGCTGCATGATATCACAGCTCTGGTGAGTAACCCAGATCCACTGAAAGTCTGTCCTGAACATGAAAATATCCTTTGCAGTGTGACTCAGGTGTCTTGTTTTGTTCTTGTAGCTGCAGAGACACAGGCATCTGGCGAAGGACCACTCTCCTGACCTGTACTCGTTGGAGCTGTCCGGCCTGGAGGAGCTCAGCAGGCTCTACGGCCAAGACTCTCCTCAGTACCGCGACGCCACCGCCATTCTTGCCTCTGTCCTGCAGAAAGTAAGGAGGCAACTCTCATTAACAGAATCATATTTTAATCTAACCTCTTTGTGTGTGTATAATCTTACTTGTGTCTTTCTCTGCAGTTCGGACAGGATATTTATGGTCTCTACGGCAACAGTTCTGTGGTGGAGGTTGTTACAGTTAAGACCTTCGAGGCTCCGTTGACCAGGAAGTCCCGCTCCATCCTGGAATCCAAACAGATTGTAAGTCTTAAGGCAGATCCATTTGTGATTAGCCTAATATGACGCACAGTGAAATGTGATGACCCGGAAGGTTGTGTGGTCTGCAGGCGGCATCGATCAGTTTATTTGTACAGGGCGAGTCATGAAGCTTGAAGTTCAAATGGACTGTTAGGTGTCTTTACAGAGTAATGGCAGCATGCACGTAGTGGCTTCCTCAAAATGGTAACTACGTGTCAGAGAAACACCACATGGGAGACCAGAGGAACTGTGGTCAGCTCAGCCTGCTTGTGTTTTCTCCCACGAGTTTCCAGAAGATAAGATAAGACAGACTTTACTGATCCACAACAAGGAAATTCACTTGTTAGAGCAGCTCACAATGGGTAAGAAAAATGCTCTAAATAAGGGCAAACCTGCAGGACCCGGTTTCGACTCCAGCCGCTCTCACAAGTTTAAAGCTGTCCAGATCTCTGTGACGCTACATTCTCCATACTCCCTCTGTAGCATTAGCACCATTAGCTCCTGCATCTTATTGTGGAGAGATCTTACATTCCCCATGATAGCAGTACGGTACCAAACGGTACCATTTTTTTCTGCCAGGACCCTGAAACTAGCTTACTTTTTTTACACTTGTGCTATTGCTGCTAAGCCATGCTAGTTCCCTCATTGTAACTCCATAACATGTGCACATAGTTAAAGTATAACACGGCCTGATCGTGTGCATGTGTCGTGTCGTGTCGTGTTGTGGTGGCGCTAAACGCTGGTGAAATCTGATGCCGAATTTACGGTAACTCGCTGCGTGAGGTATAAAGCCATTTCCCGGCCTGTGCTTCTGGATTTTTATGACTCGGGTCTGGAACCAAAGAATGCTTTTATCATCCACTCCCAATAAAAATGGGTAAAGGGGGGGGCGTCCTGCACAGATGGTCCTAATAGTTCTCTTAATGCGTCTTATCAGATGACACACGTCCTGTTTGGTACTCGATGCGTGCACGGTGATCGAGGTGAAAAGGTCAAATTCGATGATTTAACATCTCCTCTTCTGGGTTTGCTTTGCAGAGTAACCCCGGCAGCCCGTACAACCTGGCATACAAGTACAACTTCCACTACGCCGTGATCTTCAACATCGTGCTGTGGCTGATGATCACTCTGGCCCTTGCCGTTATCGCCATCGCTTACAACCTGTGGAACATGGACCCCGGGTACGACAGCATCATCTACAGGATGACCAATCAGAAGATCAGGATGGACTAACTGAAGTCTCAGCACTCCTGCTCTCCTCCTCCTCCTCCTCTTCGATCCCACTTCCACTGAATGTTTGTGTTTTTTGTGTGAGGTCTTGTTTAGTGAAAAAAAAAAAAGAAGCTTGACGGGAGGAAGGTGTAATGTTGAATCACCTCTTCGTTTACAACACTGGCATGCTAATCGACTCGCAGCAGTGGTTCTTAAAGGTTCTTGCCGACATGAAGGGGTTTAATATCCTCCTTCACTGGTGTGTGTGTGTGTGTGTGTGTGCGCGCGTGTGTGTGTGCACTGAACAGTTTCACACTTCCTCCCTTCAACCTCACATCATTCCTTAGGACTCTAACTCCTCACTAACTGTGTTTCATTTGTGATTGCAATTGTTGTTGTTGTTTTTTTTTTTATTGTAACATTATGAAAGAATGAGATTTGTCTGGTTTCTGTGTGAAGTTGTGCTCTCTTTCCTGTTTTAAGTTAAATAAATGAATCTTATGTGTATATATTGAATATACAAATGAAACTGTATGACAAACTGCTGTACTCTTATTGTGAAAAAGATTTGTGCAGTGTTTATTCAGCCTGCTTCAGTTCCAAATGGTAAATGTGTGTTGGAGTTACATAAATACTTGATAATAACGTTGGCTGTTAGGATTGAACACGGATAAATGAAGCTCTGTAAATCGCAATAAAATGCCCGATAATAAATTATTACATGGATAACGTTGATTTGTGTTTAATTAATTACTCTCCACCATCGTTTGGCTGCTTTATTATGCATAAAAGGTAATGTTTAATGTCACAGCATGTACGTTATTGCGTCTTTACATTGTTAGCTAAGTGCTAACATCCTTCCTCATGCTAACAAACACGCTAATCCATCCTCAAGGGGTTAAAACTGTTATTTTTTTAAATTTTGACCGTGTAACCTGTAACAACACATTAGCTAAGACTGTAAATTCTGTTGGTAGTTGTTAATTTTGCTTAAATATGCCGAATTTTTATTTTTATGGGTTATTTCTGTTCAAACGGTTAAGCTAAGATAGCTAGCTGGCGCTAACGTCAGTTAGTTGTTGCCAAGGCAACGGTAATATTCCCTGTATGAGCTAGTCAGTGAACTGATAGAGAATAATTAGTTTAATTTGTAACAACATTAAATGTTTGGTAATCTTTGCAATTATAAGAGCTGTAGATCAGGGTTTTAATACCTTTTGATACATTTGAATGAATCATTCTTACATTTAAGGGGACTTTATTATATTATATAGTATTAAACATGTCTGACAAACATTTTATAACATCTTTACACATTATCATAGACAGTGAATTAAAGTTCATCCAAACATTCAGAGCAAACATCTGGTCACCAGTCCTTTACCCAAACTACAAATGTCTGTCAGTGTCTATAGATAGATACACATATTTATATTTATGCACACATATATATATCTTTTAAATATGTATATAGTTATTTATATATATATATATTATAATATATATATATATATATATATATATACCTGTCATGTTCCCTGAAAAACTGTATGTCTATACCTGTATGTACAATCGAGAGCACAGTGAACCGTGTGTGTACACACACCTGGCCAATAAAGCGATTCTGATTCTGATATTAGAAAAATCAAATTTCCATCTTATATTATTTATATTAATCAGATCTAAGCATGTTCAAACACTGTCTAATTTTAATTAAAAAAAACCTTCACTTATATCAGCCTTTTTCACAGCAGCCATTTTGACATGAAACACAGGTGTTTCCAATTATACTAATTAAGGTCCCGTTCCATTCAGGTCAAACAAACCTCTACGAACATGTCCTATGTCCTCTTTTCACTGCTCCAGCATGTTATGACATTATTCTTTGCGTAACAGCTCAGCCAATCAGAAAGCAGATTGGAGCTGTAAGTCCCACCCCGTGGTATTATGTATGATCCCCTATATGTAACGTCCGGTGTGTGCTTTTGTAACGGTCTGTATTGGAGAGCGCAGAGAGCGGTTTACACCTGCGACGGGCCGGGTCATCAAACAGGAGACAAACATGGTGTGACTGCTGATTAAAGGTATGATTCATGTTTCTGTTTTTGTATATTGACCATGCCGAGGAGTGTTTATCTGTTATAGCCATCACGTCACGTGGCCTTGTTTTGCATGTAACGCTGCAGGAGAACAAAGCTTTATTATGTGAACTGATGCAAACATATGCGTGCAGCCAGGTATTACACCAAGGTCCATTAATGGAGTAATTTAAAACGTTAGTTACTTTGTATATGTAATCTGTATAATCAAATTATAGCCAGCAGTGTATAAAGTAAAGTAGACAGCCTGACCTTTACCAGCTGCAACATTAACATTAATGCATCAATAATTGTACTTTTACTTCAGTAAAATGTTGAATGCATAACTATGTCTACACTGTGTTATTGCTATATTTACTTTGAGGTATATGATCTGTAAAGAAGTACACTTTATTTTTCCCCCTTCTCCTCTACTTATTCTATTATAATGTATCTTTTATCTTTATAGTTATGTGCTGTTTTTCTACGTGTTTACAGTACATCTTATTTTTTGTTTCACATCCCAGCTAGCATCTACGTGGTTAGGAAGATCCGGGCTTCCATCGCTGAGGGAGAGCAACTGGAAAAGCCCATCGTAACACCATGTAGTGCTATTGGTAAGATAATGACAATTGACCATTATATATCATCAATAAGTGTGCATGTAGGCTTATGAAGGAGTCATGTCACAGACTCACATGGGTGTCTCTTTCCTTCCTAGCTAATATGAGAGCGGGCCACGAGTCAAGAGGAAAAGCCTCAGCAGCAGCTGCAATCTGCTCCGTACCCGATGGAGGTGTCGGCGATGGAGCGGCCAGCTCGGGGATGTCCTCGGAGACAGCCGTGCAGAAATGTGGACCCTGACGTTAAAGATCACGCTGGACATCAAGACTGTGATGATGATAAAATGTAATCAAGTCATCTTAGCTTTGAGTTGTCCATGCTGTGTTCACTGATCAGCGTCCAGCTCCTGATGACACACACTCATCATAACATCAGGCTTTTATTTACAGTATGTGTTGCAGTGTTTGAAGGCACGCTCACAAACCTCTCACCAGAGGCTGAGCAGGCCTGATGTTTCTGCTGCTGCATCAACCAATTAGTCTAATAACAATGGTTATTAGGCTGAGTATGGTGTTTTTTAGAGACCTTTTGTGATGATATTTTGACCTGTCATAGTCTGGAAATCACCGGTGTAACTAGGAACATAATGATGGCAATAGGGAATTAAACCATCACTCTTATCAATAAAAGGAGGAAATAAAATGACATGCGATAACTCTCTCCACTCCAAATCTCTTACAGTCTCATAGTAGTCTACGTCCTCATAGCAGTGCTTCAAACTAAATCCTAATGTCAGCTTCACGTTTAATGAGTATGTTAACAAGTTCACGCTCAGTTTAGCACGTCAGTGTGCACTACAAACAAAGCATGGCTGGATAAACTTTTACGTCCATGCTGCCTTCAACTTCCATCGAGCAGACTACATCGCACACAAAACTTTACAGATGGCACGTCCCATTTCATACTCTGCATAACGGTGCAAAGTATTAATTAATTTGAGGTCTGGAGAAAACAAAATGATAGTCAAGTATATTAAATCATTGCAGGAAACATCAGCAGGAAGGTTGCAATTGAAATGATTTAACATACTGTCCGTTTGTTTTCTCGAGATCTCAAATTAATTATGTTGTTATCTCGGGAAAACAACACTTGTTATTTTGACATAATGATATAAATTATTCGAGATCTCGAAAAAACAAATGAACTCAAGAGAAAACAGAGTGTATGACCGCTTAGGGCTTCCATTTTAATTAACAAATAAACACATTCATACATACATTTCATTTTCTCTGTTTTCTCGTTATAACAAATTATTTATGTCAAAATAACAAATGTTGTTATCCTGAGATAACAGGATAATTAAAGATAATAAAGATCTCAAAAAACTTTCCTAAACATAATAATTGAGGAAAACAGAAGTTTAGTTTAGTCTTTGCCGGAAAAATAATTCAGTGTAGCAATGTCAGAGGAGCAGGAGAAGGTTGCAACTGAAAAGATTTAATATTATCTATTTGTTTTCTTGACATCTTGAAAGAATTATGGCGTTATCTCTGGAAAACAAAGTTTTGTTATGTTGAGATCTGGAGAAAAGTATCCCGTTATCTCAGAATAACCAACGATAATAGATAGATAGATAGATAGATAGATAGATAGATAGATAGATAGATAGATAGATAGATAGATAGATAGATAGATAGATAGATAGATAGATAATTAATCAATTTAAATTCCACATTTTTATTGGCTGTTGTGTTGATTGATTAATAAAGGCGGAACTTTCAGTGCGTGCTCCTCGTAATTCCCTCCCTCCAATCATGCGCTTCCGGTGCTCACGGGTCACCGGATGTTGCTAAGGGAACATTGGAGCGCCTGTTTGGATCAGAAACAAACAAAATGTCCGGATAGTTTCTGTGTTTGGAGCTGCTGCTGGTGCTGGAGGAGGAGGTGGAGACCTTCATGGGGTGGAGGTAGCTGCCTTCACTCTTCTTATATATGTCTGTGAACATCACGCGGAGCCTCCGGCCCAGGGTAAGCTTTAACTCTGTTAGCTCCAGCGGCTAACGCCAGCACTGTTAGCCGATGGGAGTCTTCACTTTCTCTTCAGTGTGCGTGTGTTCAGCCTCCAGGAGACAATTTAACATGAGATTAAAAGTTTTATTGAAGCTGTACAGGAAAAGGGACTTCACCGGGAGTGCTGTGTGTTAATTAGACAGCTCTACACGAGCTAACTGCAGCAGAAATGTCATCTTTAAAGTGCCATTCAGTGATTTGTTTGCCTTCCTGATGCTTCACCTCCTCAAACATGCAGATTTCTCAGCTTTTAGGGATTTATCTGGACAACACTGCCTGTTCTTTAATGTTGGTTTGCATCATATTAGCTTTGTGTGTCTTCCTATGGTAGCTCTCCACCTGTTTTAACACCTGCACACATCAGAAAGTAAACATATCTTCATGAGCTTTTTATTCAGGAACACATTACAAGAAAGGTTTTGACTTCTTTGAATTAATATATTCTCATGTGTTTCTTGCAGTGTTCGTGCTGTGCCTTACCATATTCTGGATCATGATGGAGCGAAGAAACGCCTTAACTTTACCGTTTAATGTTGACAAGGACAACTTGGTATGGATGACCCCTGTTTTTCAAAATGCGTCCAGTTTTTCATGACATCAGTGTCAACTAGTTCAGTAGCTTTTAGTTCGCTTCTTCTCCTCAGCTGTAGTGACGCTTGCTTCATCCATAAATTGTGCTAATCGCGGTGATCTGGGATGGTTTTAAGACACTACTCTGTCGTCGCTCTTGAGACTTCCTCATTGTTAATAATAATAATTAATAAAACTGTGTGTAACGCATTTAAAAATAAACCACAGTGACCAAAACCTGTTAAAAACTGCACTAAAATAAAGTTATTTAGTAAAAATGGACTTTCAGAAGTGATTTTAAAGACGAGACAGAGTATTGCTAAATCCTGTCGGTCAGTAAGCACACTGTTGTTGGATCACATGCTGCTACTGTCCTACAGTTACCTTAATAAGCTTACGCTTGGGCTGCAACTAACTATTGTTTTCAGACTGTGTTTATGTCCCCATTGTTTTCACGATTACCTGATCAATCATACAGGAAGGCCTGTTTAACATTTTCAGATTTGTTGCCCAGAGTAAAAAATTGATCCGTTTACTTTCACACGAGACAGAGAGGAGCCCCAAATCCTTCAAAATAAACTATAAACCTGAAAAACAACTTATCAAATGTTGAAACTGAGACATTTTATTCACTCTGTAGAATGATATTTTGAATCTGATCACAGCAACATATTTAAAAAAAAAAAGCTGGTCAGGGTCGTGTGTACCTCGCTGTTCATCGCCTCTTCTTCTTAAAAACACGTCTGTGGAACCGAGGAGGCTTTGCTGTAATCTTAAAAGTGGAATGTTTCCACATTCTCGCCGGGTAGCTTTCACAATGCGACAAACGTTTTCGACCGATGACAAGCGTGGACTGCAGACAGGCCGGTTTAGCACCCAGACGCAGAATGTGGTTTGACGTCGTCTGAAATAAGCAAAAAGAAGATGTCGCGTACGCGGCAGCATATGTATGTATCGTTCCTTCAGACGTGCAGGTTACCCATCACTCCATGTGCCATCGTAATGGCTTTTGAGCTGTGCGCTGATAACAAGCCTGACAGTCTGTTTCCTGGTTTATATACAGTTTCCTCTTTGCATGCTCGAGTCTTCACAGATGATGGTTTCAGCCCGTGCGGTGACGTCCACGACAGAACCCTGCCTGTTTCTGATGCAGAACCGTCTGAAGGCTCGAAGATCAGATTATTATGTGTGTGTGGTGAACCCCTCCACATCTCTACTTCACAAAGACTCAGCGTCTCTGAGATCTTTCTATACCCAATCATGTAACCAACCTGTTGCCAGTTAACCTCAGCGATTGTGAGATGATTTCCTTCAGCATTTCACAACTTTTCCAGCCTCTCGTGCCGTGGAATTGTCTCTCCTTAGGTTACACGGGGTCACGCGTGGGCCTTGAGGTCCTCTGTTTGGCTTTGTTTGAGGAAAGCAGGCGCCAACCTATGTCAACGTTGTGGTGTTATCTGTAGGGGTTTAAAGTCTAACCACCGGCATGAGTTCAGGGGAGAACGTGAGACCGACTCAGGCACCTTTGATGTACTCTGAGAGTGTCTTTAATTCAGCATAAGACTTGAGAGGCTCCTGAACACTGCATTCCCTCCTGACGTGGTGCCGTTGATTTCAGCAGTTTCTCCACAACATTTCGTTGCCACTGTCTCAACTTTTCTTTGGAAATGTTGCTATCATCAAATTCAAAATAGATGCAGTTTCAACATTTGATAATCTACGGAGCCCGCCTGGTGACAAAAAACAATTGCGTGGACACGAATTAATAACACGTGGGAACGAGATCCTATTCCGTGACCAGGACTTGCTTAATGCGTGGGAACGAGATGATTGAGGTCTTCATCTATGTGTAGACTACAGTTGAAATAAGATGCCGTTGGTGAGAGACCGGGGGACCGACAGACCTCTTCCTTGGTCACCAGGTGCAGTGGTTAAAGTATATTAATTTTACATATTCATATTATATCGAAATTGTCCATGTTTGCAAGCGGCTGATGATACAGCTGCCAGTCAGTCAATGAACAGTCTCACTGATGAAGTGACGCCTTATTAATTCACGGCCACTTAATAGTCATCTCGTTCTCACGCTTAATTAATTCGTGGCCACGTAATATTTCTTGTTCTCACAACTGTCACCAGACGGGCTCCGTGGTCCTCGCAGTCTTCGTTTCTGTTCACATCTTTCACAGCGTGGCAAATTTAGGAAACAGGGTTGTAACAGATTACAAATCCAAATCACAAGCTTCGCTCATTTGCACATCTGAGGAAAGTTTCCAGTTTTGCATGTCATTACGTTTATACACGCATGGTCACTAACTATCCCATGAATTTTAGATGGAAAGTCCATTCAAAATCTCCATGACAAGTCTTTCATCAGAGTGTGGGAAGTTTGAAAGACAGGTACAACTGTATCTTTGCTCTCCGTCTGACCACATGAACAAATGTTATGGTGATAACGTGTCCCGCTCTGGTTTGTTCTCGAGGCTCACGCCGCTTCCTTTCGTCTCAACAGGTTTCCTGGACAGAGTTTTCATGTAAACGCAGACATTCTGATCTGCAGCATAAAAACGGATCCGTAATGTTGGATCACAGACACGCAGCCAAGATCACGCTGGAAATGGCGAGGTAAGCAGGAGATGAGAGTTTTCACAGGTGGACTGTTGGTCATTGATCTGGCCATGTTGATTATATTCTGGTGTCTACACTTCCTAAATTATCTACTTTGAACTGCCTTCTGCTACCCACGACGTTAATGCAGCCCAAACTGTAACTTATGGACTATTGACTGAGTTATTCCTGGACTGTATTAAGCATCTCTTCTCACCTGAATCCATGAAGTGCACAGACTGTTATTGCTGTAATTGAAGTACTTGACGGTAAAGGTCGACATGATTTAAATAGATACAGACCTTCTACCTGCTGGGATTATCTGCGTGCTAAATAGATTAATTTGAGCCAAATTCGACCCCAAACGTGGGCAGAAACACAGACCACAGTCACAACTGGAAGAAGAGGAGAATGACTGCTGATACTTTTGAGTGTTATGAAGAGGGCTGGCCGAGTCTCATGTGGAGCAAAAGGAGGTGAAATAAACATCCAAAGAGATGACTCAGCCTGCAGCTTTGGTTGTTTGATATGCTGCTATCAGAAACACAAGCGGTAAGACAATCAAAACACGGCTTTCCAGGCGCTACAGCCCGGTTTTGTAGTACTCGAGGTGAGTCTTGAAGGTCTCCGCCTCATTTTTACTCTGCCTCGTCTCGGTCAAGACCACAACTGTGGGGATATCACGGTTCAGCAGACTCCTAGGACTCAACGCTCAGCAAAACCTGCCGTCTGAATGAGCTCAGTTACCTCGATAACTTCATTCTCTATTTTTTTTTTTTTTACAGTTAAAGTACTAATGGACCAAACCTAACAGACACACCGCAGCCTCTGCACCACCCACACAAAACATTACAGTTTCAATGTTAGCATGTTGACAGCCAGCTAATGGATCACTCTCCTCTCCCTCGAGCCTGGTGAGACTGGTTTAGGCCAGCAAGGACACCAAAAAGTTACTGTCACCAGACTCAAACTAAACAGAGAAGCAGCATTCAGTTTTTATGAACCATGTAATCTGGAATAAGCTCGAAGAACACTGAAGATCCGCTGGACACTCTTAATTTATAATTCTACAGTTTGATCAGTATTTTTTTTATGTAACTTTATTACATTTGTGTGTCTTCTTCATGCCTTTCTGTCTCATGTAGAGCCCCTACACAAATAAACTTCCCTTGCCTGTGTGTGCAGTTCACTGCAGTTTCTTGAACTTTCACCAGATGGGGCACTCACCCTAATATAAAGTGTCATATAGAGGCGATACACAGCAGGATTTCCTTCAGTATCATGAGAAATATTAAACATTTCTGAAGCAGACGAACATCTAAAGCAGGAATATGAGCTGACCGGAGGAGTTCAGTGAAGAATATTAATTCTTTGTGTGTGTGCGAAGCTCAAATATGATGACTGCATGTGTGTAAGGTGAAACTTTATTTAAAAAAGGCGTCGGGGTGAATGTCTCGTTTGTGTGTACAGTATTTATCTCGTAGTGCTCCAAACATTGCTTAAAGCACTATGACTCCGGGCTCTGCTTATCATGACTGCACACACACAAGGCTTATCTACACCAGCCTTCTTGCCTACACCTCCCTCTTGATCAGCTGACATCCATAAAGTCTGGCCTGCAATGGTAGATGAGCGTTTTTTTTAAAATTTATTTAGAATACCTCGCGAAGCCACAATGTCGCGGAGACGACGGCGCTCTAGAAAGGTTGTGATGAATAACCGTGCCTCTGCTTCGCCCCGCAGGAAGAAGCCCTGTCTCATCCTGACAGACGTCCTAAAGACGGAGCGAGGGAAGACGTACATGGAGCGAATAAAACAGAGTTGCGCGGTGGAAAACGGTGGACAGGTGTCAAGCTCGCGGAGGGAGAGCGGTCGTTGCAGAGAGAAGCCTGCGCTCTGCACGGACCGCAGGTCGAGTCATAGGGAGGCCAGGAATGCTAAAAACAAGAGCGTGCACCCGAAATGCAGCCCGAAGACGCCCAGCATCACCCCATCTCACAGGTACGAAGTCACTTTTAATAATAATAAACTTTATTTATATAGCACCTTACAAAACACAAAAGAACAAGTGCAACATACAGAGTCTGCAGCCCTGATCTCAGGCAGGTCATTCCACAGTTGAGGAGCCCTGACTGCAAACGCTCTGCCACCTTTGTGGATATAGTTGGACCAACCAGGAATGAAACGTCTGAGGATCTCAGGGAGCGAGAGGAGACTAAAGGTGCCTCTCAGGACTTTAAAAGTCGTCTGTAAGATCTTAAAGTCCACTCTGTAGCCGGTGTAGATGAGCCAGAATAGGTGTGATGTGATCGTGTTTCTTTGGCAGCCGGTTCTGGATGAGCCGGAGACAAGAGAGTTACAGTAGTCTAGTCGGCTAGTTATGAATGCATGAGTCACAATTTCCAGATTTCTTCTGCAGACAGAAATGATCTAATTTTTGAAATGTTTCTCAAGGGAGGAGAAAAGCGGGACTGAACCATTGAGTTGTAGCTAGCATGGCTAAAAGATGTGCTGACAGGCAGAGGAGACGCTACTGACAGATCCCAAACAAAGCTCATGAACACGTTATGCCTCGTTTATTTGATCAAAACTGTTTTACTTATTTTTTTTTTTAATGTTTATTGTGCTCATCTCTTTTTGTAAGACATACGGCGTAAAGATTTCCTGCGTTCCACCTGTGGCTTCAGCACACATAGATGGACTCACACCATTAAGCGCCTGACTGTGAATAATGAGACTGAAAACGGGACCCACTTACAGAACATGCATCTTCTGTGTCTGTTACATATAAACCCGTACTGGTGTTCGTACAGGAAGTGGACTAAACTTCAGATGTCGGGGCAGCGTGGTGGTTTTTCACGTAGGTCTGTGAGCGCCGAACAAAATTAGCCACAAAAACAAAATTCAGTTTTCTTTATTAGAGTCATTTCTTTTTATTTGTTTTCAATTAGTTTAAGAAGAAACGACCTTTTAATGGAGTTTGGCTCGGCTCGCTGCTTCTTTGGCTCTGTGAATTTTCCAGGCAGAAAATTTTATTTGGAATAATACCACACACACACACAGACACACACACACAGTACCGCTCTGCCTGTTTGTTGTGTTTTACTTTTTTTACATGTCTTGACCTGAAGTTGTTTGTTCTTGTTCTTGTTCTTGTTCTTGTTCTTCTTCTTCTTCTTCTTCTTCTTCTTCTTCTTCTTCTTCTTCTTCTTCTTCTTCTTCTTCTAAGATCTCACAACTTGAGGTTCGATGTGTGTTTCTGCATTTGTCTTTCATGTGTGCAGTCTTGGTTATTCTGCGATTACGTACAACAGCAGCAGCAGCATAATGAGAACACTGTGTTAAATCTTTCACGTCTTCAGATTACGACTCAAGAGGACGTTACAAAATGCTGGCGACGACGTGGACAAAGAAGAAAAAGACATCGAGGAGGTGATAATAGGCAAAGACTGCGGAGAGGACTACAAATTCGCTGACGTTGTTGGTGCGTAAACATGATGCTGATGTGATGCTGCTCTCTGTCTCTGTACCGTTGTACTCCTCGGAGTTATTCTCATGTCTGTAGTAGTAATATTCGGGATGTTTCGGTTGATCAGTGTTTCTCTGCCTCATGCAGACTGCGGGTTGTCGGTGAGCTGGGACCCGGCTGAGGATACAGAAAGTTGTGATGAGTTCTCCCCAGCTAGCATCAAGGACAAGTGCACTGATCCAGAAAAAGAAGTACAACACAGCGTGGTGAGTTCTGTCACAGTCACAGTTCAAAGCTCACCAAGGAGTAAACGTGTCCTAGCAGTTCCTACCAGATCAGGGGCATCCCTCTGAAGACCTCCTCTCTGGACATGATAAATCTATCCCCTCTACAACTGTCACAGTACTTATTGCTGCACTAACACGTCCTTGTTATTCTGTGCTGTCTCAACAGAAGAGGAAAATAAAGGATGCAGGATCCCAATGCAACGGAACAAGCAGCCCCAAACGCCACCGCGAAAGCGTGCTTCGCCTCACCGGAGAAGACGGACGAGATGGAGGACCAGCTCCTACGCACGTTTGTCAGGAAGACGGCGGAGAAGACGTAGATTTAGAGAGCCTGGACCGAAGCATTGTACAGTTCACCGTGGGCGCAGATGATCCAGCAGAAATCCTGCTCCCAATCACCATCCCTAATAATTTGGAGGCTGGAGACTTTCTTAGTTCCCCGAGACAAAGTGTATTGTCAAGCCAGGACAACACAACCTCTGAACCCAGTGAGTACACCGACACTCACTCTACTGCTGCAGCTTTTGTTTGAATTTATCTGTGAGGAAGCACGAAACAGTTGATCAGGCAACCCGACCCTCTTCATGTCCGTGTTCTTTCAGTTGTGCTGTCCAGTGACGAAGAGGAGAGCTGTGACGTCCCTCAGCACTGCAGCCCATTGGCTCATACACTGGTCACTGTGGAAGACGCTGTAATACAGAGACAGTCCCAGCAGGACGCTTTGGCCAAAGAGCAAGAAACCTCTGACTTACAGGACACGCAGGTCAGTAACCTGACACAAACGTCTTTAATACAACCGAAAAGATCAAGAATGTTCCCGTGTGACAACTTACAGAGATGATGGTCAAAATATCTTTATTTGTCACAAACTCTAAACTCAAACTAAAAAAGCAGCAGTGTGTGTTGCTGCACAAACTGTGATATGAAGCAGGTAATACGATTTTTTTTGTGTGTGTGTGTGTGTGTGTGTGCAAACACAGTGTTATTCGTGATACTGACACCAGATGGTGCCAAAGTACGGATTTGTTTCAAACCTGCACACGGCGCCTTTAAAAATACTAATGTTGGAACAATGTTTTTCTCTGTTGTGACACATTGCTTGACCTTACAGCTCGGTCTCTTTGTAACATGGAGGTTACTGTACTGTTGTTGTGTATTAAAATCTCGTTATACTGACTTACCATCCTCCAAACTGCGTGTGTGTTGCAGGTGTTGGACGTAGTAGAAGATCTCCCTCGAGTGGCCGTGTCTTTAGACCCCAGTGTAGACTACTCTAGCATGGGCGTCGCCTTCTCCTCCTTGTTCTGTGGAGGTTACCAAGGGAAGTCCAACGGAGACATCATGGTAACTCTCACGACCCACACGCATGAATTCTGATTATTGCATCACAGTCAGCACGTTTAACACGTCTTTACTTTCACAGGTGACCGACGACAAAATAATGATCCCTCTGAAAGGTAACGCTCTGAAGAGTTTTTTAACTTTCGGCCGTACAACTGTAAAGTTTGTCGAGCAGCTGTGACCTTTTTGGTCCGGGTTGTATAAACTCAGACTCAAGAGGAACATCTCTCATCTTGTTTTGTTCATGCTGTCTGCACACCAGCGTCCCACTCACAGCTTAGTGGTCTATTTCAGATGCTAAAGTGTGTGTGTGTGTGTGTGCACTTTCACCTCTCAGCCTGTGAAATCTTCCCTTCTGTGAGCTTGAGATTCGATCTAAGCCATGAAATATGTTTCTTAAACTAAATGTGTTGCGTGTTGGCTCTGTAAAACAAATCATGACCTTGAGTGAAAGAATTACTTCAGCCTCGAGGTTAGCCATCTGAAAATACTACAAGATGTAGCCAGTGAAGCTCCACAATCCAACTCTGGCACAGAAAGACGATATTTTTAACTTGTTTTGGATCTGAAATATGTTTTCTGTTACACTAAAACAACATGAAATGATGATGATGGGCGTGTGCAAAGCTTCTGAGCTGGAGTAGGAAAAATATCACAGTACTTTGAACACGTCTCGTCCCCAGGCACTAGCGAAAAGGTGACGTTGATGTTAAACGTCGAGCGTAAAGAGCTGCGGAGGTACAGCGTTTGGGAGCAGCAGGAACTGGAGGCCCAGGAGCTTCACTTCGAGGACGACGAGGAACCGATCCCTCCTTCCACCCTCTTTCTGTGCGTGTCGGAAACTGCTGCAGCTGCTATACGTCGGGACCTCCACAAGCTGTGTGTCAAACAAGGCGCACCCTCAAACATCGGTAAGAGAGCTCATGCTGTAGATAAAAGTTCAGGCAGTAGCTCAACCCCAGCGTAGCATTTAGGTTGCAATTATTCTAGATCTCAGACTGTATTCAAAGGTCATAATCTGATCGGGTGTCTCCATTTTTGTGGTTCAAATCTACATCTTCTGTTTGTGATGTTTTATTTTACCAGGCAAAGTGAGCCCCTTCGTCCTGCTGACACTCAGAGATCCTCTGGAGGGAATGGAGGGGGCTTTATTGCGCTCCTTGCTGGACATCGACTGCCTCAACTGTCTCTCGGATGAAAAATCAATTTTTCACGACGATGCAGTTTGCGATTTGGACGACGTCCATGCTCCCGTGCTCACTCTGGACGATAGCATAAAGCTCATTAGGAGAACAGGACTGGACTCTCACTTGCTGGCTCTGCTGGGCCTGGAGAGCACTGACCCTACATTTAACACAGACCAGCACCCTCCACATACTGAAACGGACAAAAACGCCACGCCGCTCATCCAGCTGGAGGTTAATCCCCAGAAAGAGACAATACTGGAGGTGGAGACGGAGACAGAAGGAGACGCAGGGACACGACTCAAACCAGAGGAGGAGCATAAAGAACAAAAGCTTGAAGATCCCACTGAGGTAAGTTGGATGAGGAGGATCGCAGTGAGCGGTCAGGGGTGTAGATCTCAAGAAAGGTCAGAGAGGTAAGTGGGAGCTGGATGTGTAGGGCCAGAAGCAGGATTGTGTGGACTCTGTGGGCAACTGGTAGCCAGTGAAGCTGCATCAGAGAGGCTGTTACATGGCTTGTGGAGGCATTGAAGGAGAGTGTGCTGTCTAGTATGACACCAAGACTCTTCACCTGGGTGGAGCAAGCTATGTTGGAGCCATCTACAGAGAGGAGTGAATGTGTCCATCTTAGCAACGGCTGTTTTGGTGCCAAAACCAGTAGTTCTGCCTTCTTGCTGTTTAGTTTTAGGTAGTTGTTTGGTCATCCACAGATTGATGTCATGAAGACAGACAGTGATCGCAGCTGGAGGAAGCGATGCAGTAAGTTTGGTGGACATTTTTGGCTCGTGACCACTTAAAAAATGGTGGAAAGTCTGGAAAAATAAGCAGAACTGTGGGCAGCAGGAAGGTGTTTCTCGTCTCTTCTCCTGTTAAACACCTCGCGACCTCTTGTCCCGTAAAACTACTCGTCTACGTGATCTACAAAAGTTTAATAATAACGTAAATTTCCTCCCACAGAAGAAGAAAAAGGAGGAACCCACTCCCGTATACACACTGTGCCATCGTAGAACCAAAGGATCATACTCCGTGTCCCTGTGTAAACCAGACTCCAGCTGGATTAAATATAAACATAAGGGCCTGGCTCACAGGTGAGTTCATCACAAACACACCTTCTCATGTTAGATTCATGCAGCCAGTCGTAGCAGAAATTAGAGATGCACTCGAATGAATCTTTCGTCCATCCGTCTGTGCTTAGGTTGATCCAGTTTCCTCCTCCGCCATTAAAAGGAGGTATAACCGTTACAATGGAGGACCTGCAGTGCCTTGACAGTGGGCAGTTCCTCAATGATGTTATCATCGATTTTTACCTCAAGTGAGTAACACAGATTCAAACCAAAGGCTTCAAACTTACTTTGGAGGAGAGACTTTTGAATTGTGTTGATGTGTGTGTGTTTTTTTAAATAGATACCTCCTCCATAAAGCTTCTCCTGCTGTGACAGAGCGCTCCCACATCTTCAGCAGCTTCTTCTACAAGCAGCTGACACGGAGAGACAACGCAAGCGAAGGAAGCACCAGTGACTCGTAAGAAAAATGAATCAAATCAAATCCTCTCTTCTTCTCGTGTTTTACCAAAAATAACAGCCAGACATCAACCAGAATTACAACCTTAAACTGTGTTACAAACTATTAAATATTATAAAACATTTCTATGCTGACGATACGGTTATTTACTGCAGTGTGTCAACCTGTGCTACAGTCAGACCAGCTAAACCGAGACCAACTCGAGACCAAGACCAGACAGTATATAGCCTGGTTAGGTAGCTAATATCTCTTTGGGTGAGGCCTCGCAGCATTCCTAGTTAGCGCATTGCAGTATTTATGTTCTAAAGTGTAAAAGTATTTTCAGTTAATTATGAAACTGGCGGGACAAGTTGGACATTATTCGGTGATTAATGGGTGATATCTACGAGACCTTCCAAAAGTGGTTTTGAGAGCGGTTTCAAGACGAAGAACTGATCTCGAGTACTACAACACCGGCGTCGAACCTCGCTAAAGCCGCTGACCGCTTGCAAAAGTGCTTTTAGTGTCGTACAGGAAAGCTCGTCTCAGCTGAAACTTGTTCTTAGCGCTGACAAAACCAAGCTCACGTTGTTTTCTAATGCTGAGATGAGACCACAGAATAAAAACTCCTACAAATACCTGAATCTAATCAGTGATTCTCTGAATTTTAAGCCACATGTTCAGAGTTTAAAGCTTAAATTAAGAAACATTGCTGCCACATTTTTACCAATATTAGCGTTATAAAACTCAAACATCTGATTTCTTTGAATGATTTTAATCCGTTTTAAAGAGCTGGAGTCGAATCGTGGCGGTGTCATTGCTTTAACGTGAGATATGAGACTTTTCCCAGCACTACTCTGGAGCGTGTACAGACATTTGTGTGTATGTGAGGTTGAAACTTGTGCGTCTGTTTTTGTTTTGTGTGCACTCAGCTGTCAGAGACAGAGGCGGCATCAACGTGTGAAGACGTGGACACGCCATGTGGACATCTTTAAAAAGGACTTCCTGTTTGTACCTGTCAATCAAGAGTGAGTTAATTAAAGGTGTATCGTACAGGTGTTTTTTTTTGGTGTGTATATATATATATGCATTATATATGACATCTCTCTGTTGTCTGTTCAGGGCTCATTGGTATTTAGTCGTCATTTGCTTTCCCGGACTCGCCGAGCCAAAAACTGAAACCTGGAGCGGTCCAAACTCACAGACGGGAAAGAACCAGAGCGAGCCCGACAAGTTACAGGATCAAGAGGCGGCTCAAGGATCTAAAAGTCCAAATGATAACACAGAGACACAACCTGCGGCATCTGCATCAAACCACAGCGACCAGGCGGACACGGCCACAGGTTTGTTGAACAGTGTGTGTGTGTGTGTGTGATATTTCTGGTGGATGTGTCGAGCGAAGCTGGAGGTCATGTTTGCTTTCATGTTTCAGAAAAAACCCAAGAAGAACCCGCTAAAGACGCAGTACCTCGTCCAGTGGTAAGAAAGATTTCTTTGTCGTCATTTATTAATATGTTTTTGTTTTTTCAAATCTTTCACCTGATTTTTTTAAATGTCTTTGTTTGTAGAACTGCACAGAGCAAACCTACCAGAAGAAAACTGTTTGTAAGAGGTGAGTGTGTGGTTACATGCTATTGATATGATATTGTGTTGAGCGTAACCACTGTAAAAACAACAGATTAGCTGGTTAGCTATCGATGCCAGCGCTCCCATTCATTGTCTTTGTCGCTCAACCCACGCACTCTTCTCTCTTCTTCGTGTCTCTATTTTGCAGCGTAAATTTCAGTCAGACTCAGATTTAGAAGGTGGTTCATAAAATAAACAAAGCCAGAACACAGCGGGTAGAGTATCTGAGTTCAGATAGGTCGACTGTGGATTGGTTTGATCGGTCTGAGCGTCTGATTGGCGGCCACAAGCTGTTTTTTCAAAAGTTGGATTCGGCTCAACTTCCCTGCCACAGGTTGCTGCGTTTTTTGACACCAGTGTGGCCAAATCACACCACCCCCACTCAAATGAAAGTTTTTTTGCTGTAGCACCATATCTGTCTGAATGCCCCTAACGGTCTCATGAGCTGCTGTTAAACAGATAAAATCCAGAGCTAAGCCGAAGAGGAGAAAGATGTGTTTAAGGGTGCTTGTCTGTGTTTTGGACAGTTGCATGCACACTGGCCTTCGCATGTGAAATCTTGTTGATGTAAACTCTGAATGACGGATGTGTGTCTCCGCTGCAGGCCGTGCATTCTTATCATGGATTCCCTCAAACGTTCCCTTCATGAGCGAGTCTTCAAACTCTTGCGGGAGTAAGTACGATTCCTTTAATCTGTCAGTCTGTGTGTGTGTGTGTGTGTTTATAATGTGTATTTCTGCCTCAGCTACTTGGAGTCAGAATGGGAGGTCCGTCGCGGTTCGTCGCGAGACTTTAGTCCTGATCAGATGCAAAGCTCACACTGCCAAGTTCCCCTTCAGGACAACAGCAGCGACTGCGGCCTCTACCTGCTGCAATACGTCGAGAGTTTTTTGAAGGTAAAGAACTCGTCAGCGTCTCTGCCTGTTTTTTTAAAATGACCACTGTAACACCGGATGATGTGGATTTGCTTCTGCTTCTTCCCTCAGGACCCCGTGGTGCACTTTGACCTCCCGCTACACCTACAACGATGGTTTCCACGGCAGCAGGTGCGGCGGAAACGAGACGAAATCAGAGATCTGGTACTAAACCTTTACCGGCATCAAAACCTGGAGAGTAACAGATAGACACGTGAAGCATGTGGGCGCATCACATTCCTGTAGGTATTATACTGATATCACTGCTCATACTGAGCGACGGACACTTCAGCGTGAACTGAAAGTATTTCATTTAAATTAGATGCTGTTATTGTTTTATGTATTAACTTGAACAAAACATGTTTGTGACTATCTGTGAGTGAACACGGAGGTGTACGTTAACTTAAAACATTCTCCATCCGACCAGAGAGAGTTTTAAAGCAGATTATACGTAGACATGAAAATGTTTGTACACCCCATCATGACTTTTTACTGATTGTTTTTAAGCTGTTTTATAAAAGTGATTATTTGTTTTTAATTTTCTACGTAGAATCAAACAAGAAGCGTGGCGATGATGAAACCTGGTTTGTACAGTTTTAGTTGGGTTTTCCTGATTTGCTGGTGTTTGTTGAGACGTTTCATGTCGTGTTTGACATAAAAACTGATGAGTCACACATTGAGTTTCATTATAAAATGCCATAGAGGCCTCTGGAAGTGGAATCCCGGCAGAACTCCTTAAGTTACTCAGTGCCTCACCTGGATGTCCAGTTCGGCCTCCCAGTGCCAGACAGGAGGCATCACGGTGTCTACAGATGACAACAAGCCCGACTCAGGTCGATGTTTCAAACCCCAGCGGTCCCAGAAACAGACCTCTGCTCGAGCTGACAGGAAGTCAGACACAAGAACAGCATAGTCAATTTTCAAAATAAAACAATCCTGTGCAAGCAATACAATTATGCAGCATGTTTACACACCCAAATCTGAGCAAGTTGATAAAGTCTGGTGGGCAAAAAGCCCCTGGCTGGGTTTGAGGTCGCGTAGTGGACGGACCAAAACATCACCAGAGACGTGCCCAGTGGAGTTTTACCGGTGGAGCTGAACTGTTGTTTGCTCCATTTATCTGACACCGTGACGGTGCCTGCCCTTATTTGGTTGTCAGACTATAAATTATATATCGTTTGTTTGCTTATAGTGTATTGTAAATCATTGCTCTGATAGTGTCACTTTGGCATTATCTGTCCAGACTGACTTGCCAAAAGTTCAGGGGTGCACACACATTAGCATGTCTAACCGTATAACTCTCGAATGTAACGGCGACTTTATGAAGACCCGAGAGACGTCGCAGCTCGTCCGGACAGAGATCGCTCACGATAGTCTCGTAGTTTTCCCCCATTTTTGTTCAGATGTCTCCTTTAACACTTCATGACGTCCTTGACGACGTATTTTTTTAAGACACTGAGTTGGATGTAAATACCGAAGCTGGTTCCAAAATATCTTTGTTTTCAATTGTGTAATAAAACTTGTAGAACAATTCACGCTTGTTGTTCTGTTGGTTTTATTTTCAGAGATGAGGTATTGTATGGACATGCCCAATAGTTAAGGCGTCGTCCTGACTCCTGACCTGTTGTCCTATGTTCGTTTCATAACAACGTGAGGATTA
Source organism: Miichthys miiuy (assembly GCA_036365135.1). NCBI lineage: Eukaryota > Metazoa > Chordata > Actinopteri > Sciaenidae > Miichthys > Miichthys miiuy. Next base: position 2,490,370 of record CM071612.1, on the reverse strand, counting down.
GAGGTTGGTAACTATAACAGGGACTGAATGTCTGTTATAAATCAGATGATTTGTTCCTTTTTACGCATTAGAAGTTTTCTTTGGCTCCTTTTTTCCCTGATTACTGTTAATAATTCTCTTTTTTTTTTGAGCCAACTTTGTTCCTCTCTCTGGCCAAAAGGACTTTATTTTGAAATGCCTGTACAATGCATTACAATGCTTCCCAGTGTAATCTGTTCAGAGGGTTACATGGTTTGGCTTAGGTGTATTTACTGTCTCAGTCTGTCAGATCCCCTCGCTGTCTGACTCGTGCGTAATCCCCCCTCACATTGTGCTGTCCACAACATCTTATCGTTAGTTAAAATGTTAATTCACAGCGAGCTCCGTCCACTGTCCAAGTGTTATTAGACGCAAAGGAGTGCTTCACATAGCGTCTCTCGTCTAGTGCTTCATAGTAAGTGCTTAGTAAGAGTAAAACCGCTGCCCTCTAAGCCTACTTGGCTCCCCTGCCAGCTGACCATGAACTCAGGATACAGGATCAAGAGTAAAACGACTGCTATGGCCACGCATTTGGCTAGTTGCCTGCAACTTAAAGAGAAGACCATTAGAACAATCACATCACTCACTCTCTTTCACTTTCTGCCTTTCACGCATTTAAAAGACTCTCTCTGCTGTCGATATATACGTAGTGAGAGGATTTAAGTTTCTGAGAGACCAATCCGACGCATAATAAGTGTCTTCTTGTGTGGGAGTGGATGATGGGGGGATTTCTACGAAATGGCATCAGTTGTGTTTAATGCCGTTTGTCTGGTTGTCCTTAAACTCCCAGACCAGGACCGGGATTTGCTGCCTTGCAAGTTCTTGCAGAAAACACTAAATTCCCTGCAAGAACCAGTAAACTACATCCTCTGTCCACGTTTCCTCCACACTAAGCGCACCTCCCTTCCCAGCGTCGCTCCAGTAACTTCTTGGCGAGCTCTTCTAAAAGGCTTAGAGTAAACAGGATTAGAGAGCATTAAAAATCCCCCTCTCTCTCTCTCCAACAACCATCTGCCTGATCATCTTACCTGAGCCAGGAGCTGTGTGAGCTCTCAGCACCCCGTTGGACACACCTCTCTCTTCAGCTGCAGAGTAAAAGCAAGAAAACCGGCGTGTCATGGTGTCGTCAAAGGATTTCTTCGCGCCGTTCTGTTTTCCTGCATCTGGAGACTTCTGAACTATGCAAACTTGTAAGACGCTGTTCACGCTTGACTGGAAGTGCATCTCTACGTGAACTACGGAGTTGGAACACAATCACGGATTTAACATGAGCATCGTACCTTGGAGATGTGTTTTCTACTCTGTGGTGTTCAGTTCTGTGGTCCTGTTTTTGGACATAAGGACAGGTATGTGTTGGAGTTAACTTCTAAGCTTCTTGCTCAATACTTATTGGTCAAATGTCTTAAATATTTTGTCTTTTTGTGGCACCCCAGATGCAACACTGGAAGGTTCCTCTATGGGTTACCTAAATCTGCCTTATAGTCAGGAGCCTGTGGAGGTTCATGTGTCTGACGTAAAGGTAGCTCATGAAGGCCATGGAGTTACCTCCCGACGGAAACGAAGCATCCTTTTCCAAAGTGGAGTCAAACTCTGTGCACAGGAGACCGTGCAGCAGGTTGTTGCCAGTCATCTGAGCTACTTTCATCTCAGAGGTAAGACTGACTCTTCCTCTCTGTGCCCCCTGAGTGTTAACCTTTGCCACATTTACATGAAGGGATTCAATTACACCTGAGGGATTCACCTGGGTCAAGTATAAGAATGTCGGTTGACATCTGTGTGGACACCAGTTGCAATTAGGACTTATGAGATTTGCATTCAGACAGACTGTGGTCTACTTCAGGTAGGCGTGCCTCCTTACAGGGTCAAAGTCAAAATCAGTGCAGCAGAATCGTATATTTCTTCTGCCTACATTACCCAGAATGCAACTGGATTCACAGGTTTCTGAAGAGCCGTTTTGAAGCTCAGTGTTGGGGGCGCTGGCCGCCGCCATGTTGGGAGTCCTGCCTCTTCCGCCTCTCAGCTAATCTAAAAGTCGGCAAAGATGTAAATCATTGGTGGAACTGCTCAAACAAGCCACCTGTAACGACACCCACCTGTCAATCAAAGCGTCCACGCTCTTAATTCTGCATAACTTTAAGCCTTAATATAATAATAATAACAATAACTGTGTAAAATACTGCTGAAGTGTCAGTAATAATAGAATTTATAGTGATTTTCGTGATACTTTTTGTACTGTCAGCATTTTTCTGATCATACTTTGGTAGTTTTACTCGTGTGCAGGACTTTTACTTGTTCTGGAGTCACCAGTTCTGTTGTCTGGTTCTGGTCTGACTCAGTGTGCCAGGAGACCATATGGGAGGCTTTCAAGATCTTCTGGGATCGCCTGCCAGAGCAGGAAGAGTACCAAAGCTGGATGAACCAATGCCAGGAGGGCACAGTCACGGCACAAGATATCGGCAGCTACTTCAGCCAGTCAGAGGAGCATCATGCTCTGGTTAAAAAGGTTTGTGATGACTAATACTTCAATATAAATCTGTGTGTAACTCTGCAGCTGGCTTACAACATCTTGTTTTTCTGTTTCTAGAGAATGTCACTGCCCGTTGTGAATAGGTAAGACTCGCCATTTAAATCATACATGCACGATCACATGATGAAGTCTGTGTCGTGTGTAAACGTGTCATTCTTCCCGCTGTCTGTAGTAAACCCACCGGGACCTGGCCACACGTGTGCAGGTACGTCAAGTCTTGGTAAATGAATGAAGCTGGATCAATTAAGAGAGTGGTACCAATCTTCTCATTTAACTCCCAGAAAGAAAGTGTATCTCCACCCACTGTGCGCTTCTTTAAAGCCCTGTGTGCTGTTTATTCGTTTTATTTTTGATCATGTGATGTCAGCATTGTTGAAACAGTCTTCTGCTGTGTCACAGCACTCCAACGGAGGCTGCTCAGGCTCCTGAACAAGGTTAGTATGACTCCTGTTAGCTCGAGACGTCATGACAACGTGCTCAGGCGTTGTTGTTTCAGTGTCAGACCGTTATCTTGTGTGTGTTTGTAGCTTTCTGTGCAGTAAGTTAGTGAATCTTCCTCTGTGAGTTTGTCGAGTGAGTTTGGCCGCAGGCCACTTCAACGTCCACCGGGCGTCAGGACAGTCTGATCCACGCAGCTGTCAGGAATCGCGGCACTTTCCAAAAGTTTAAGCTCTCGTTCACTTGAAAATGAACCAACAGTTTTTTCTTCTGTTTCACACGTGAAGCTAAAGCAGGGGAGGTGGAGGAAGCTGCTGTCACTGTACCAGACGTAGAAGAGAATCCAGTAAGTGCACACACACACACACACACACACACCAGATTACGTTTGGGATTGGGATTCGTGATGTTTTAATACCTTGCACACATTGCTCTTTCTTTTTGCGCAGCTGGACAATGACATTGCCGTGGAGCCTCCGACCCCGGCTGTGCTGGAGCAGGTGGTGGAGCTCAGCATCCTGCTGACCGGAGAGTTGTACAGCGATAACCTCAACGATCCGGCCAGCCTCCAGTACCAAACGCTCAGCAGACAGCTCGCTGAAAAGGTTCGTCCCTGGCTCCTTCAGCTCCGTCTTTCTTTATGACTCCCCTCAGTGCTACTGTATCTTGGCTCCATGCTGGGCTCACTATATCTGCTGGTTTATGGTCTGTGATGGATGCATTGTTAGTTTTAATAACACTCACTTTAACAGCAGCAAACTGTTCAGGAGGAGTTAAAAAAAAAGAGATTTTATGGCACACATTTGGTTTTGGTGAAATAGATATGTGCAGCGTTATGATGTGTCAGAGGAGTAGATAAAGTTTTGCACGTGCACACGAACCTGCAGGTTTTTCTTTTTTAAACATGGATTTATGGAGCTTTGACATAGAAAAGTTCATCGTGCAGTGCCCGCTCACGCATATAACATACACAAGGTGTTTGTCTCACAGCCGTACATCCGTGCTGTTATTCTCAAGGAAATTGTAGAAAACTCCAGATTTTCCAGGAGGATTCAATGAAGAGATGAGGCCAAGATCTGAAGTTCAAATTCGCTTTAATACGAGCTCGGATTCATTCCATGCAACAAAATGAACAAAGACGATGTTCCTCACGACTCCTTATATAGCAAGTTTATACTGTAACGACTGTAAACATGTCAGGGGGTCGTGTCGAAGTGTTTTTGGCCATCGGTGCAGGTTTGTTGACTTCATCGACATCATGAGAACATACTTGAGTTTTGTGTCACTCCTCCTGATCACTGACCTGTTTTTTTTTTTACCTGCTTTACACACAATCTTAAGATTATAAATCTGTGTGGAGGGCCGAGAAACAAACATAGAAATGGAGGATTTGGAGGAGAAGCCAGACTCTGGAGACCTTCTTGTGTTCTCTCTTTCTCTGATGGATTAAAAAAAAAACTGGAGTGTTCAGTCTGCAGAACAGCACATGTATTGTTTTTTTTAGTGCTCAGAAGCGAGGCCACGTAGACCAATTTAAAAAAAACAATGTGGGCTGCAGCACAAAAGACTCGAGACCTTTCAACTACTTTGAGAAGAACAAGCCCGTTTTTGGAACAATAAATCAGATTTATTTTGCCAACCAAGTTCATTCAAAGTAAGAAACAAACTCTCGCTGAGGCTTGTTTATGATGCTCGGTTGTTTTTGTCCTTGCAGATAGAGGATGCTCTGGTCGGCCTTCCTGGATTTAAGAGTGTGTCTGTGCTCGACTTCAGGTCAGTCTCTCTCCGAACTGTCCTCACAAGATTGCCAAAACTACTTAAACTTGTCACAGTCTCACTCTTTTCTTCGCTTTATGCAGGCCCCAAAAAGACACCCATGGGTGAGTCAGGCTGCGGTGGTTTGTCCTTGAATAGTTCTCCTCATCCTGTCTTGTATTTAAGCCCGCAGATCCCTATCAACCATTCCTTAGCTAGATCTGTGTAAGTGTGTGTGGCGTCACCTCCATCTCATGCTGTGTTTACCTGCGAGCGTGGGCACATGTTAAGATGTGTCACTAGTCGCCGGTGTTAATGGTCTTAGTTGGGTCACCTCACCTGTTAAGTGGAATCAGGACGGGTCCGACCGAGTGAACAGGTGCTCTATAGAGACGATTATCGGAGGCTTTACGACCTCGCCGATCGGCCTGTGGCGGAGCGATGGAGAGCAAGGAGGAGGGTTAAAGAGGAAAGATGTGTGTGTCAGTGGAGCGAAGATGAAGAGAAGATTAAAAAAGAGCAAATGGAGGCAGAGAACCGATGATTTGTATGTTTTTATTGCCACCGTGCTAATGGTGTGGCAGTATTACTGCGTAAAAATACTCCATTACAAGTAAAAGCTTTGGATTTATAAATAAATTTAGATTTAACTCATACTTTACAATGCACTCTAAAAAAAAACAGTTTTTTGTTAAGTGCTCTGCAGCAATTTGAGTTCTCTGGAGAACCTTTTTGTCCTTAAGAACCTTTTTTTTTTGGTGTTTAAGGTTCTTTGGAGTGCAGAAAAGACTTCTTTAAGTCACAGTGGCAGAACTTTGCGTGCTTTGAAGAACCTTTTTATGTTTATTAATCTTAAACTGATGACTGGTTCTTTAAATCGAGCCATTGCAGCAACTGTTGCAGGGCTGAACAAACATCGTATATATTTTGTTCAAACATACATTAAGTACACTGAGAAATATATTTATACACAGTGATGCTGTGGCTAATGTTGCACACTGCTGTCTGTCTGTCTGTCTGTCTGTGTATGTGTGAAAATTGAAGTGGGGAAACGTTGGACCTCTTCCTAAAATGTGAGCCGGCACGTGCTCAGCTGTCCGCCAGAAACCCGACAAACTAGGTCAGAGCGGAGCGGGCTTCCAGTAGTCAAATGAAGGCTGATAGATGGCTTTTTCCAGGGCCTGGAATCTCTTGTGAGGTTTCCATGTTTATTATGATGATATGGATCGTTCTGCTGACTCTGCAGTTTTTTTGGCCTATATACAGCCGCGCTGCCAGACTCAGAGAGAGAGCAGGAGTAAATCACTCGAGTCATCAGTCATCCGTTACTGCTCTACAACTCTTTTAACAGGTTTGACGTTAAATCACGCTAATGCCTGAGCGGCTCTCATCCTCTAAGAGAGAACTGCCTGTCTCTCCTCCAGGAGACATTATTTTATACTCCCTTCTTGTAAATGTGAATATGACCAATGGAAAATGGTGTTTAGGTAGTAATTTATCGATTGGGAAAGAAGTTTGTGTTCTTTCTGTCTTCACAAAGAAAAGCACTTAACTTAGCAGGTAGAAAAAGAGTAATTAAGGCTGACATGTTTAGACCTTTGAAGAGAGACATTTAGAGCTGGGGAATATGGCTGAAATCAGTATCATAGTATAAATAAGAACTGAGTTTGAAGGTTGACCCCTGATCTACACTCTTAAAAATGAAAGTTTAAGCTAGAACTTAAAGGTCCAGTGTGTAACATTTAAGGGCATGTAACATAGATGAAATATCGTATTCATAACTATGTTTTCATTGGTGTAAAATCACCTGAAAATAAGAAATTTTATGTTTTTGTTACCTTAGAATGAGCATTTTATATCTACAGAGGGAGCGGGTCCTCTTCAATGGAGTCCGCCATTTTGAGCCACCATGTTTCTACAGCAGCCCAGATGGGACAAACCAAACACTGGCTTTACATAGGACCTTTCTCGTTTTTTTTTTTTTTACAAGTTTATGGAAACCTTAATTAGTGTCATTGGAAACACCTGAGTTGACCTTATTTTATGTCAAAATGGCTGCTGTGAGGTCAACCGTATCCTAAGGGTAGGATTGAAATGTTGACTAGATGTACATGTTTCTGTCTCCAGGCTGGATGGCGTGGTGGTCGACTACGCCGTCACAGTGTTGGTGGATGGAGCAGGAGTGAGCACCGAACAACTCGACTACCTGACCTTGCAGTCCAATCGGGTGGAGAACTCGTACCGTGAGGTCATGGAGCGCCCGACGGTGGTCCACACCATCAGCGAGGTGAAAAACTTCATCACCGAAGCCCTGGAGAACAATGAGCTGGAGAGCGGTAAGACGATGTTGCCAACACGTGACTCCCTAAAGACATTCCCTGAACACACGTGTGCTGCATTTATAGCTCTTTATGTAACTGGCATGGCGGTGGAGTCACTGGGAATGCACTGGCAGAGGCAGTGCGGGGCAAACATCCAAATGTCACATCAAATAGAGACACAGTAGACCCGGCGTTGATATTACAACATACACTACACCACTTGAGAAAACATTCCAGGGTTTTAATGGTCTCATCTGTTTCTTATTCGTCTGCTCTTTCTGCCGGAGTCCTAAGAAGTTTCAGCTCGAAAGTGGGCCACTTCTAATGAACAAATAACAGAGTCATCTGTCTATTTATGCTGCGCTACAGTTAAATCCCTGTGATTAAACGGTCTGCAGAAGAGAACCGAGCAAACTTTTGGTTTTCCTCTGCTTTATTCGGGGGCGGCTGAAGCGCCGTAGGGAACGGGGAGGGTGGCCGGCTCAAGTCTCAAGCATGGACCAAAAGTATGGTCACCTCCTGAGCGAGGAATCAAACCCTTAACTGCCCCCGGGGTGCTGCTACGTGGCTGCTAATCTGTTCTTTAATTTGGAACAGTCAAACTCACCGTGGAGATGCAGAACCAGAGATATTTTGTTTTTCTGCATATTCAAAACCTTGCAACTACATTACCCACGGTGCAACTCAACCGGCGACGGTTCAATCAGAGATTCAAATGTGCATTGCTAGTAACGGTTAATGTGCTGCAGCCTTGAGCTACTGGCATCAAGCAGAGATATGCAACGGACCAGTCTTCGGCTCCAACTGCTGCTGACTCAAGTGACATCACTCGAGGCATCAGATTTCATCTCGTCCTCCCTCCGGAGCCACAAACTCTCTTTATGTTTTTCACATATGGAGGTCTAAACCGCTGCGTCTGTTAGATTTAGTCCGTCTTTAAGTAGGTTAGCTACCTCCTGAAGAAACCGAAGGATGTGATAATGTCTGTAGCGTCTCCTCGTCCTGTGAGATCTCTCCCCTGCTCATGTTTTCGAGAGAATGTCATGTCATTAGTTTGCCGTGTTAGCGAGCTCCCCTTGGAGATGAATGCAGTCCGACGTTCACATGAATTATATTCTTGGGGTTGTTAAACGACGGCTAAAACCTCCTCATGTGGCTGACATGTGTGGCCGGGGAACCTAAAGGCACAGCTTCGGTGATGCAGTAATAGTCCTTGGCACACAGCGGGCCGATATTCAGTCCAGACTTTAGCACTGATTTGTAGATATTTACCCCTGAAGGTAATGCTGTCAAACTGATGGCCGCGCTGAAATGGTTACAGTTAAAAAAACAAAATATTCTGCAGACTCCTGCAGGCATGATTATTTTAGCTATTTGGCACATTTGCCTTTTTGTGTCAGTTTGTATTAATATTTGTTTCTCTGCTGGTTCCACAGTGTCTGAGGTCCCTGAGCCTGTCAACTCCGCAGACGGAGCCACGGTGAGTAACGAGTTACCTCCGCGGCTATCATGACAGCAATCTCTCCTCGTGGCCGTGCAGCTGCTTTGAGCCGCACAGAGTTGATAAATCACTTTTATTTAGGGAAGCTGACAGTCGTACTGTGACTGATGTTGCGATAACCTGTAACTGGCTTGTGATGTTATCCAGACCACACCAGTGCAGGTAAAGGGGGGGGGCTGAGCTCACCAGCAGCAAGGATCAAGTGAGGCTTGGTGGGGGATTAGTTTGGCTCTAATAATCCACTGCTATTCTGGGGCAAAGGCTGCTGCAGCGCAACCGCACCACAAGCGAGTAAAGACGAGAGACAGCACGTGTGAGTTTATTCAGACAAGTAATACCATCTAAAGTCTGTCTTTATTTGTGCTGTCTTGTGGTCGTCTGCACTCTTTGATGGTAATCAGACACTGAATGTGTCTGCTTGTTCACTTTATAGCTCTGCTCGCTAAGTGATTAATTCGACTCATTATGTGAATTAGGAGAGTTTGGCAAACGTCTCATCAGTAATTGATTTGCAGGCAAAAGCACAGAGCTACTGTGCCATTGAAGCACTTTGCTGCCCTGATTTAGATTCAGTTTTTTCAAGCTTTCTTTGAGTTGCTGCAAAAATCAGTTTTACAGCTGGCCCCGGTCAAAGTTCCTGCTGCCACGGCACAATCCCGTGAAACAGTGGCGAAAGGTTTTAGCTAATAAAGCCTGTTTGTGGTGCAGATTATTGCAGCAGAGGTCACGATCCTGGAAGAGGACGCGGCAGATGTCAACAAAGGTGACGTCGTGCCTGAGCTCGACGCGGTGGTGACAGAAGGAAACGACGTCATTGTTCTGGAGGAGAGTGCAGTCGCGCCTTTGGCTCCTGTCTTGACCACGAGTGCACCTGCAGCTGGCAGTGAGTGTTCATCCTAAACACATGCATGCATGCACACATGTAATTTATCACAGTTTGCATGAGATTTTCTGCATATTTGCACATAAAAACTTTATTATTTTTTATTATTTTACATTATTTTCTACGTCTTTCAATTCTTAAATCAAATGCTTTGTCTGCTTTCTGTGCTCTCTGGAAATAAGTATCCACTTTCTATTAAAGGAGACCAGCAGAGGTTGAATTCTTCTCATCTTTCTTTTTCCAGGCTTTGAGGAGGAGGGTCTGTTGCTAGAGGACACTGTGCAGACTCCTGCTGTAGAAACCCCCCCACCAGAGGAGCTCCCAGCTGAGCTTCCTGCTCCGGAGCTGCCAGAAGTCATCACGCTGCCTGAACCACCAGTGGAAGTCGAGGCCTCTGGTTCAGATGACCTGGAGGACCTGCTCCAACCATCTACACTCACAGAAGCAGCAGCAGCAGCAGAAGAAGATGAAGTGTCTCTTGAGGAAACAGAAGTTGTCACCATAAATGCAGATGCCATCTCTGAAGCTGAAACAGAGGAAGTTGAGGTTGCAGCAGTGGAAGAAGCACCTACTAGTGCAAACGTAGCTGAGACCACAGAAGAAGAAGAAGGCCTTCCTGCCCTAGTCCTGCCTCCTGTAGTTGAAGAGGGTGACATGGAGGAAGCAACAGAGAGCGAAGATCAAGAGGTGATGGAAGAGAGTCTACATGAAGCTCCGGCTGTAGAGGAGGAGGTCCCCGGAGCTCCAGAGATCTCCACAGAAGATCTCACAGAAGATGACATCTTACCGGTCAGCAAGGATGAACTAGAACCACCAGTGACAGAAATTCTGATCCCTGCCCAACCGACTGCCTTGTCTCCAGAGAGGGAGTCACCTTTCACACGTATCTCTGACGTTCAACCTGCCACCGAGGGACACCCTGACATCATCATCCCCTCACTGGTGGAGGTAAAGCAAAAGAACGGATGGCAATGCTGTGGTCAAGTATCACCACACACGTTTAGACAAAGTCTCATCTCTAAGCAAACCACTGTTTTTTATTCTCCAGATCCACACCACTTACGAAGGCCTGGACGATGCCGCCAACGGAGACCCGGGCTTTGATGTGATCCATTATGGTTATGGTTTCATTAACCACACAGAGGAGGGCAGCACTGGCTTTCCACACGGCACAGACCAAGCCAGCATCGCCATGCCTGTGAACCCTGGGCGAGCACTGATGGTGTTCTTCAGCCTGAGGGTGACCAACATGATCTTCTCAGATGACCTCTTCAACAAGAGCTCCCCAGAGTACAAAGCTTTGGAGCAACGCTTCCTAGAGCTGGTACACTTCTCACATTTACTAGACTTTCCCACCGTGGCGTCGAAGCCTCTGGTTTCTAACATCAAACTGTACATTTGTCAATCTTTTCTCAGCTCGTGCCCTACCTGCAGTCCAACCTGAGTAACTTTGAGAACCTGGAGATCCTGAACTTCAGGAATGGGAGCATTGTGGTCAACAGCCGGATGAAATTTGGCAAGCCTGTGCAACAAGGTGTCACCACCACCGTCTATCTGATCCTGGAGGACTTCTGCAACACGGCTTACCAGACCATGAATCTGGCCATCGATAAGTACTCACTGGACGTCGAGTCAGGTGAGTTCTTACTGATGTTTTACTATGAGTACTATGATCGCATCGATAGTTTGAAGGTTGTCAGATGTGGATTTTGGGAAATATGATCCCATCTAAAGTAACTATCTCTAGAAAGAGAGTTTCTGAGGTGTTTGGGTCCAATTAGAAGAACTTTAGTTTTGTCTGAACATCAGAAAGTTGCAGGTCATCTCGTTTTTTATGTCCTTAAGGCATGCTTGACTTTTTAGCTAACTGATTGGTTTCATCATAGACCGCTATTATAAAAGAGACATCTGTTAAACTGTTGACTGGACACTTAAAAATGGCAAACTAGGTCACGACTCTTTCTGTAATGAATTTTTGATCTATGGAGGTTTCATAATTGCAAAACTTTCCTTGAGCCGTTAAAAAAAAAATCTTTAAAAAAAATGAGAGTGGCTTCACTTTTCTCGTCTAACTCTGCAAGAAAGCATATTTCCCAAACTGTTGAACTATTCCCTTAACGGCTGCGATGACTCAGAACATTCAGCGCCGAAAAACACGTTCGGCCTCAGAAAGCAGGTGCTGAGTCGTTGTCATCGTCGTGACACTTATTGGTCTCAATAGACGAATGTCACGGTCACGTCAGCTGGGATTAGATAATCAAGGCTTTCCTGGACAGCAGCCAAGTTAAGTCATATCATCAACTGCACTTTGACAGCGTGTGTGTGCTGTATTGCACTCATTTTTTGCTAATGTGGCTCAATTATGGAGCCAGCGTGACATTTTCCTTTTTAATTTCTTCTTTGTGGTATCGATCTGCAGGCGTCTAAGTCTGTCAACATCTGCCAGCTAGTAATTGGACATTCGTGATATCAGTGATTCATGCTTGTGTTTACAATGACTCAGCTGTCATAATCTGTCTGAGTCATAGCCAACGCAAAACGCTGGATCCCATCATGCGTTAGAGAGGAACAATGGTCTTTGTAAAAACGGAGGCCATTAACAAACTGTAATTTATTTGTGGTCAGTCAAATGAAAAGATTAACACTACTCTCGTGTCTGAAGGGTAAATATGTTAAGGCTACAGCCAGCAGCCAGTTAGCTTAGCTTGGAGCTAGGACTAAAAACAAGGAAACAGCTAGCATGACTCATGTAAAACATGTATGTAAAACATCTCTAACGCTGCTAAAAGTATAAAAGAAGTGTAAAAACATCACTTTGCTAAGCTTTAGGGAACTGGTAGGTGCATTTTGTTACCTCGCTAACCAGCTGCTGGCTGTAGCATAAGAATGACCATCAAAACAACATATAATCTTCTCATCTAACCCATGATAAGAAAGAAAGTATACGTATATCCCAAAATTTCAAATTTTAAATGGTTTAATTTATGAATATTTACGAATATTTTGTGAACCTGCTTGTTACAGTTTCTCTTAATTAAAGGTCCAGTGTGTAAGAGTTAGGAGGCTCTATTGGCTGGAATGGAATACAATATTCATTAGTATGTTTTCATTAGTGTATAATAACCTGAGTATAAGAATTATTGTGTTTTCGTTGTTTCGTTAAAATAAGCCCTTTATATCTACGTTAAGAGCGGGTCCTCTTCTATGGAGTCCGCCATTTTTCTACAGTAGCCCAGAGCAGACAAACCAAACACTGATCTAGATATGGACTTTTGCTTTTTATGTGAATTTCGCAGCCACAGTTTTTCCTACATGATTGGAAGGAGAGGGTGAGGCGTGGGGAGAGTATTCATTTGGTTGCAATCTGGAACTTCACCACTAGGGGGGCCACTAAATCCTTCACACTGCACCTTTAACCTTAAAGTCAACCCTCCTCTCCTGGTTGGTTCTTTCATTCCCAGGCGACCAGGCTGACCCCTGTAAGTTCCAGGCGTGTAACGAGTACGCCGAGTGTAAGGTGAACAAGTGGTCGGGGGAGGCGGAGTGCGTCTGTAACGCCGGCTACTTCAGCGTGGACGGCTTGCCCTGTCAGAGCATCTGCGACCTGCAGACTGACTTTTGCCTGAATGACGGCAAGTGTGACATCATCCCCGGCCAGGGAGCCATCTGCAGGTAGGTGGGGATTAAAGGGAAGTGATCCGGCGTGCATGAGAGTGTGCAAGTTTAGAAAACTAAACAGCTTTTTTTAATACATATTTACAGCTGCAGGAGGTCAGATTCTCTGCTTCTAGATTTAAAGATGTTTGTCCAGATGTCAGTATGTCAACATTTTCAGTGCTCTTAAACCTTTGGCAGTTCATGTAATCGTGCCCTCTGGAACTAAATGTACTGTACATGAATGAAAACAGTGAGCACCATGCGGGGAGGCATAATAACTAAAGGTTTGATTGAATATTGTGATTTTTTTTTTTTTCAGCTCCGGGATGCAAATTATCACATTTTTGTTCAGTGAAATATTCAGTTCTTTATATGGACTCACAGATCTTTTATTATCCTAAACATTTTCTACTTGTGTCCAAACACATATTTACACATGTGTGATCACTGACAGAATTATGTCCTCTGGCTCCGTTCGAGCTGTTTGTATGTGCTGCGCTTTAAACCGAATGATTGTGAACAGACAGACAGGAGACTGCACGCGCCACCACCACCAGCATCAAACATACGAGCAGTCCAGCAGATGCTGTCGGATTGTTTGCTTCACGCCGTCCAACCAAAAGTATTGCATTGCTCCATGGAGACAGGAAACAAACATCTGAACATGATTCCAGTTATTCCAAAACGTGGCTTTAATAATTTAATGACAGAACAACATAATTGCAGACAAAACACGAACGTGATTGAAGATTCGGTCGTTCTTTAATCATTCAACAAAGAATAAAAAACAGAAGGAGGGTGAGGAGGGTCCAGTTTTGGTAAAGTAACGTCTGTTTTTGGTTACAAATTTCCATCGTCGTCCTCTCAGGTGTCGCGTCGGGGAGAACTGGTGGTACCGAGGAGAGCACTGCGAGGAGTACGTGTCCGAACCGCTGGTGGTCGGCATAGCCATCGCCTCCGTGGCAGGATTCCTGCTGGTGGCCTCCGGAGTCATCTTCTTCCTCGCCAGGACGTTACGGGATCAGTATGACAAAGATGAGTCAGAGGACCCAATACGGTAAGAAGAACCACTCACGCACCACATGGCCGAGGACGTGTCACTTTTTATGGGATGTTGTCACAAAGAGACAGTTAATCTGTCATATGTGAAGCAATATTCATCCTCACTGCGTCTCGAAAAGTTTTTAGATTTTGTAGGTTTAGTTTAGTGTGGCGAAGCTTTAATTAAACATACAGAACTACTGTGCTTCTATTGGACATGTTAAATGTGTCCAAAGATAATATATACTGTATGTCAGACTGAATTTAAAACGTCTCCAAAGATAATCCACGAGAGATGCATCCATGTGAAACAGCAGCTCGTATACACAAAGTTGATAAGACGATTACTCACAAATCACATGAAGTCATGCTGGTGTTAAAGAGTGTGACAGCTGCTGGAATGAAGGACCTGTGGTAGATCTCCTTCTTACATGGCGGGAGTAGCAGTCTGTTGCTGAAGGAGCTGTTTTATGCAGGAGGTGAGAGGAGTCGTTCATGATGGATGTCAGCTTTGCTAACATCCTTCCTCCACCTCCAACTCCTCTGTGGAGTCTAAGGGGGCAGTCCAGGACAGAGCTGGACCTCCAAACGAACTCCAAACGAACTCATTTGTTGAGTTGTTTTGATTTGTTGCCTTTGGTTTAACTCTGACTTTTCTGTTCTTATAGTGAACAGAAACACTTAAATTTAGTATGTCTGAAGTCTTCGCTCCTCTTCAGATTAAGGGAGCCTGGTTAGTTTCTTTTGGGGACAGAATAAATTGAGACATCCCAGTTTAGATGGCCAAAATGATCCAGTGCAGCGTCCTGTTACTCCTCCAGACTTACGGCAGCGAGGCGAGGCCATCCCTCTTCCTCCTGCCTGGGTGACTCTTTCTTCCGTCCTGCTTTGATCCTCCCTTTTACTTTTTCTCACTTTAGCAGACATGCAAGTATCTGTTCACTATCTGTGTGTGTGTGTGTGTGTGTGTGTGTCTGGCATGCTTCCCTGAGCAGCCTCTGGAAAAACACTGAGCCAATTAACCGATCAGATATGTCGCTGATCAGACGAAGGCTTTCTGCTCGTCTGGAGTCGGACTCATGCAGGAGGGAGCTTAATGAATGTTAACCTCCTGGTCTCTCGGGTGTTTCTTTATTTAACTTTGTTTGTTTGTGCGTCGCTTCACAGGGGAGCAGAGAGCCTCCCATCTCTGGAGAGGGCGACCAAGTACAACCCCATGTACGAAAGCGAGGCCACCACGGGCTACAGCCACTACTACCGCCGCTATCCCGAAGTGCCCGTGTACAGCAGCGCCAGCGCCGAGGCCTCCACCGACTTCAGCAGCGAGGAGATACGACACATCTACGAGAACAGTGAACTGACGAAGGAGGTGAGTGTGTGTGTGTGTGTGTGTGTAATACAGGTTTACTGAAGGCTCACTATCTGCCTGTGATGTAATACTTCTTCCCATCTGATGCCACGCAGGAAATCCAGGACAGGATACGCATTGTTGAGCTCTACGCTAAAGACCGGCAGTTTGCAGATTTTGTACGGCAGCATCAAGCGTGAGTGCCTCTCTTCTTTTTTGTATTGCGATGAGATAAACACACGGGCCAAACAAGCCAGGATATGAGGAAGAAAGGGGAAGTGGGTTTGAGATACAGGAGTCTGGCAAGATGACTGAAAAAAGGATTAGTTTGTTCGCTGAACGAGATGAGGAGTTACAGCTACGCCAAACCAGCCTGGAAACATCATATATCAACATTTATCATCCTTAAATCTTCACCAACCGGCCCCCAGAGGCGATACGAGACAGAAACCATTACGAGGCACAGACGTTCCTTCAACAGTCTGGCAGCAGCAACGAATTAAACATCGGCCGTATCTAGCTGTAATCATCGCTCCTTCGTGCCAGATAAACCTGAGTCAAGTCGTGGGCTATTATGTTTGTGTAATAAATGAAGTAACTGATTTACTCAGATGAGACGAAATCTAACGTGTTTGTTTGTGCTGCAGAGTCCTGGATACCCGCAGAGAGAGCTCCTCTGTACAGACATGAAACTCTCCCGTGAACAGCAAGGTGATTTTGTATGCATAAGTTAATATTCAAAGTTATTATGGACTTTTTAGAGTGTAATTTAATGCCAATAAATAAAAGCGTCCTGGAGATTTTACAACCAATACCTGTAGAAAGATGACATCAACAGCTGTAGGGAATGTGGACAAAGGAGTGTGAGCTCTTACAGTTTTATACATGTAACTATAAAATATAAAATACTGTATATAATTAACTAAACAACATACAAGATGTAAAATAACTGAATATGCAGTAATCTACATGACAACTCTCGTCTTGTCTCAACATCTTACGGGTTTTAAAATGCACTTCTTTGCTTTCTTTTCGAGAGTTAGATGACTGTATGTCAGATATGAAGGTGCATGCGGGAGGCAGTTAGCTTAGCTTAGCACAAAGACTGGAAATGGGGGGAAACAACTAGCCTGGCTCTGTCCGAAGGTGCCTCACGAGTCAAATGTGAAACCACAAATGGTCGCCTTTGCACAGACTTCCATGCCAAGCTAAGTCAGTCAGTGTTTCTCAAGCTAAGGACCCTGTAGCTCAGGGGTCTTCAACCAGGGGTTTGCGACCCTTACGAGGTCCACAGAGATATTGCATGGGGGTCCGCCAGTTTTTGTCATAACAATTGACAATTTTCACCAAAATAATGGTGAATGTGAGGGTGCAGATAATTGAGAAACAGAAGAAGCATTTTCACTCCAGTTAAATGAATCCAAAGGTGCACAGCATAATAATAATTATACTCATAACCTAGCATATAAATAGGTTCATGAGGTGAAATAAAAGTTGAATAAAGTAAATATAAAAGTTATTATAGACCAGGCTTGTAGTGTTTGTCTTTCGTCCAAGGGGTCCCTGGGCTGAAAAGGTTGAAGACCCCTGCTGTAGCTGGTAGAGAGATGGAGCGGGGAACTCCTATTACATATTATATAAACTGATGTTGCTTCTTAAACCGGGCCTACAAGTCCAGATAGGAGAGGTTGTATCAATCTTCTCACCTGACTCAACAGGAAAGTGAATAAGTGCTTGTGGACGTATTAAAGCTCATAAATCAAAACATAATCAGGTGTTTTTAAAGAGATTAAATCTGCTGAATTATGACCATCTTAGACACAGTAAACATGACAGTACAGTGTGTGTATTCTAACACGTACTCTGCATGCTGACAGACTTTTTGCTTCTCTGTTTGAAAAGTGAAGCTCCCTGTCAAGACTCTCTCCACCTGCTCACCGCGGCACTCACAGAATTTGGACCGCATCCCGTCCAAACACCCCTCCTCTCTGTCTGCATTCGTCTCTGCCCGTGTGGGCAGAAGTGTTGACTGTTCTTCCTCCTTCCTTCCTTCCTTCCTTCCTTCCTTCCTTCCTTCCTTCCTTCCTTCCTTCCTTCTTCCTTCCTTCCTCGGTGCCTTTTCGCCTTCTTCTTCTTGACTTGGGTGAGCTGGCTGTGACATCAACGGACGCGTTTGCTCCTCATCAACCTCAACAAAAAACTGGACCGCATCCTGTTACTTGAAACGTTGTCACACACACACACACACACAGTACTTTTGCTTAGTGGAATAATCAGTTTCATCGTGTCATATCTATACGGGAAGAACTTGTGAATATGTATATAAAGTTACTGTTACATGTTTATTAGTTCAGATATTCTAAACAGGTTGGCAGAGAGAGAGCTGCTGTTTTTTAGCCAGCGGTGCTATCTTATTTTGAAATAAATGAAATGAAGTGATGTATGACAACAACAGCAGGTCAACTCTGTATATACTACTGTACATTAAAGAGAGATTAAAGGACACTTAACCTAGTCCATTAAAGGACGTTAAAGATAATAGTTCAACATTTTGGGAAATACAGACGGGAAGATCAACTCTATCGTATCTGTCCGTTAAACATGAAACTGCAGCCAGCAGCTCTTAGCTCAGCAAGGCACAAAGACTTTGCAGCTAGCCTGACTTTGTTCAAAGGTAACAAAATCTGCCCCATGCAAGTTCATAAATATTAAACAAAGAAGATCAAATGTGTTAATTAATCTTTAGAGGTGCTGTCAGGCAGATTTTGTGACTGCCGGACAGCTGTACTCCTTTGTTTTCTGTCTTTGTGCTAAGCTAAATGGGTGCTTGCTGTAGCTCTACATTTAATGTACAGATATGAAAGTGGCGAGTTACTGCCCCAAGCGAAGTTCAAGTATCTCGGGGGTCTTGTCCACAAGTGACGGGAAAATGGAGCGTGAGATGGACCGGCGGGTTGGTGCGGTGTCGGCAGTACTATGGACGTTGTACCGGACCGTTGTGGTTCAGAGGGAGGCTCTCGATCTTCCAGTCCATCTACGTTCCATCCCTAACCGATGGTCATGATCATTGGGTAGTAACTGAAAGAATGAGATCGCGGATACAAGCAGCTGAAATGAGCTTCCTCCGCCGGGTGGCTGGGCTCAGCCTTAGAGATAAGGTGAGGAGCTCGGAGTAGAGCTGCTGCTCCTTCACGCCGAAAGGAGCCAGCTGAGGTGGTTCAACATCTGATTAGGATGCCACCTGGGTACCTTCCTTTTGGAGGTGTTTTGGGCACGTCCAACTGGGAGGAGACTCCAAGACAGACCTAGAACCTGCTGGGAACGCCTTGGGATCCTCCAGGAGGAGCTGGAACATGTTGCTTTGGAGAAACTGCTGCCACTGCGACCTGACCCCTGATAAGAGGAAGAAAATGGATATGAAAGTGGCATCGACCTACCCATCTAAATCAGTGCATTTCCTAAAATGTCAAACTATTCCTTTAAGGTGGCCAACGTAGTTTTTGTGTATGTATTAAGGAGCTTCTCACAATCTGAATATTTATTGCAACGTTATTTCACCCATTTCTCTACTGGCAGGTGATTTTTCTGCATCAATCAGAAGCTTTGGTGTATATATTTTTTTAATGTATGGCTGATAGATATGAGGAAGTGATGGGAGAAAGGCAGAGAGCATGAACTCTGAGATCCAGAAATAAGTGAAAACATGTTTCGGTGGAAAAAGGCTGTGAGGCAAAGCGGTCCAGAGATTTGATCTAATGATTCATCTGATTTCAGATGTTATATGTAATATGCAAGTGAAAGAACAGGAGATGCAGGAAAAGCAAACTGATAAACAACATGCACTCTTTGGAAAGACGACCTGGAGATGAGTCTCCTGCAGACTAATTCCAGTGTTTTCTTTGGTACTGTTACATGTTCCTCCTTGGACCAATCCATGTTGTCCCATGAGTGGATCCTCACAGCTGCAGCTGGTTTACGATCTGCAGGTTTTTTTTTTTTTGGTCGGCTGGTGTGACCGTCACTTCTTCTTCAGGAGGTCAGAATCAGACGTGTAGATCACGTTCTAGCTTCTCGTTTCGACATCATCATGCCTTTTTAAATCTGCATATTCAATGTTTTATATGCTTTTTTGTGTGTTTGGATAAGCGACCAATCATCCCATACAGTGTTCTGTCATGTAAATAACATATAAGATGTTAGTAGTTGTAGGATATAAATCGTGTGTCTCAAATATTTCAATATATGAAGATATTCTTTTTATACTGATACCTGTTTCACCACTTTAACAGTGTTATCATACCGTGCAGCTATGTATATTACTATAAACAAATTGTAACGTGTACAAAAATAAA
Organism: Miichthys miiuy; assembly: GCA_036365135.1. Classification (NCBI taxonomy): domain Eukaryota; kingdom Metazoa; phylum Chordata; class Actinopteri; family Sciaenidae; genus Miichthys; species Miichthys miiuy. The sequence continues at coordinate 2,470,529 of CM071612.1, read as the reverse complement.
ACGTTTTATATAAAATTCAGACTCCGGTCCAGTGGTCGTATGTAACGTATTAACTTTACTTGAGCACCGCTGAATTTTTTGTGTGGAATTTTTAGGTACTTTACTTGCAACTTTGTACTTCAACTATGCTGTAGTTAGTAGTTAGCTCGACCAGGAATAAGAAGCGCAAATTTTCTTTTTAAGCATTTCACCAAATAGTTTTTGAGAAAATCACCAAAAACACGCCAAAAAATTTTAACACGGGCGACTTATGGAAATGTCTCTGTCGTACAGATTTTACTGTACAGATATAATTTTTTTTGATCATTGTAGGAACATTTGTGCTGCTCGGTCACATAAACCCGCTGAAGCTGTCAGACTTAAAGTTTTGGCTCTGTTAGCTCAGATGTGACAGGATCACCCACCAATTGCCGCGTGTACTCCCATATTAGCCGAGAGCAGAAATTTCTGTAAGACAGCAGACGTACCAGTTTTTTACCTCGCTCTAGCAGTCACAATTTCTCACTTTGGCCACACAAATTATATATGTAAATATTCAGCAAGACCCGAGGATGCTTGTTATCGAGTCTGTTTCTTGATACGACCTACGGTTTGTTGACAGCTGTCTGTTGTTTGAGGGTTACTTTCGAGGCTTTCTCTCACTGCAGTTTCAGTTGACAGTTAGCTCCTTAGCAGCCCACCAATCAGAGCAGAGCAGCTGGTTGCTGGGCAGAAATTCAAAAAAAGTCAATTAACTTAAAGTCTCACTTTTTTGTAAGTTGCTTTGGATAAAAGCGTCTGCTAAATGACACACACACACTGCTCTTTAAAACTATAAGGCCCATAGAGTAATATCACGCTCAAAAGTTATTGAGAAGCTCAATCTCCATCAATTACAACATATTGCTGCTGGGTCATGGTAGCTCAACCAGCATAGCAACACATACAAGATCTGAGTCATTATTATTATTATGGAAACTGCTAACCGCTAGCCTGGCTGTGTCCAAAGTTGAACTAAATCTGTCCACTAGCAGCTCTAAAACAAACTAACATGCAGAAAGACTTGTTGTTTAACCCGCACAAAAGAGTGTGACACACTGTGGTTTTATGGGGGGGATTATGTGCTGGATTAGTTCTTGGCTGGGAGCAGTAACTTTCTGGAGCCTCAGCTGAGTTTGCTTGGCAGGCTCCTTCACAATAAGACACCAGGCGAGGGTCATAACATAGCTGCTTTCCCCCCATATTTCCAGTCCAGTTAATACTAAAGCTAAAATACCTGTCAGTGGCTATGGCTTCATTTTTACAGAGCAAATATGAAAGTGGGATGAATTATCTAACTCTGAAGAAGTAAAGCAAATATGCATATTTCCTAAAATGTCTGTAAAATTCTGAATGCAATGATACTTGTACTGAAGTAAAGGAGATAAATACATCTATCACTGCTTGTCACTGTCCAGAAAACAAGTGGGTAGAGCTCTTCTTCATAGAGTCACTGACTTTTCCACTATGCTGGTGGACCAGGTGTTTAGCCTCGCCTTGTGGATAATCCAAAGAGAAGATTAGCCTCGGCAGTATGGATTATAGGCTCGTCTCCGGCCATGACAGTCTCTAAAGGAGTGTTTACCAGTAATCAGCCTGAGTCACACACTTAACAATGCACTGAACTATGAACTGTGTGTCATTGTACTATGCAGATAAAAAATTGGATCCAGCTGCTGGTTTCAGAATGAGTGTTGTCCAAGAGGTTTGGATCGTACTCAGTTGTGGTTCGGTGAGGTCAGTGGATGTGTTGGTGGCCAGTGATAGCGTCATTGAGTGGATGATGGAGCAGAAGGGCGTGCCCTGTGTTACATCTCAACATGTTTAAAGATGAGTGATGGAGGAAGAGTGACAGCAGCAGCAACAAGTGGTGTGAAGTGAGCGTCGCTGCAGAGCAGAGTAGTGGGTGAAAGATGGAAAGTTGCGGGAGGAAATTATTACTGCGCGCTGACAGACTGACGTGTTATGTTTTCATGCTGGAGGATAGTTCTTGGTAGAGGAGTGGAGAACACATGATGATGGCGGTAGTGGTGGTGGAGGATGTTTCTGACACGGTCTGTTGATGTTTGCTCGTGTAAGAAGAGCATCTGCCTGCTGATTCAGACCTCCGCTCGAGTTGCTGGGTGTATAATTTAAAACGACGCAATGGTGTGCAACCAGTCTCCGAAAAACAGTCAGGACTAATTTAATCCTTGTGTTTGCTTTCAGAGGAGTAGTGCTATGTTATTGTTCTTCTGAACCAATGACTGTTCTGGGTGTGGGGCAGGCGGTGGCAATGCCTCTGTTGCAATATGCCTCGCACGCCTCTTATGGAGGAGAGGCGGCACAGGAAAATGTTTCACAAAAAACAAACAACACACATTTGAAACCGCTCTCAGTCGTACAAATTTCACTGTACAGACATGATTTTTCGATCAGATTGTAGGTAAAGTTTGTGCTGGTCGCTCACATAAACCAACTGAAACTTTTTGTTTTGGCTACATGAGCTCAGATGTGTCAGGATCACTCACCATCAACGCTGGCAGCAGAGAATATTCATGCAGCAAGCAACTTTAGTTTGGTTGTTTTGTCTGGACACTGAAGCTGCTGTGTTAAAGTGCGTTATTCACATGGACAGCAATGTTTCTGCTTTGCATGTTTGATGCTTGTTCAATCACATGTTGTGTGTGCGATTTGTGAACAAGTCTGTGCTCATATTTGCTTCATTCATGTTTGTTTTTTACCAAACACGAATGAAGGCCTGTAAATGAGCAACATGTTATTCGACACAGTCTTGTTACTCATGTTTGGGGACTGTTTTGAGGAAGAGCTGTGCTTGCAACATCACTTGCTCGTAAATATTTATTTGTACGGATTTATTTGTTTCATGGTGTGGGGTCTTTTCCACCCCATAAACTATTACACAACTTCAATTACAATTGACTTATGTTGGATTTGGGGAGAACTGTCAGCTAGAGCTGAAACAATTAGACAATTAATCTTTTGGTTGTTAATAAAATAAATCAATAAAATAAAGTTAAAGCCTTTAAATTGTGAAGATTGGATGCTTCTCTCTATTTTATAACACTAAGTGTGTCACCTTGTACATTTTTCACTGTCGCCTGATATTTTAATGACAAATCGATGAATCCAGACAATAATCAGCAAGTTAATCGATGTCTCTCTGCGGTGGACTGCTGAATCGTGTCATGCATGTATAACTGAGTTGTTGAAGATGGTCTGTGGTCTCAAGGACAGCTAAGAGAGCTAAGAGTTTTCTCTCTTCAATTCCAGGAAAAGAGATGATGAAGAAGAACAAGAGCAAAGACGGTGAAGGTTAATCTGCGTCTGGCATCAGAGCTTTGATGTCATATTTTTTTAATGTTTAGCTGACTCATTTTTCAACTGAGCCAAACAGAATTATTAGTTAATTAAATGTGCAAACATAAGAGCAGTTTCTTTGTCAATATATGGGTTTCTGTGGGTGTTAGCTGTATGGAAATAACAGATCAAATGGAGCTAGTTTATAAGGAAACTGTTTGTGTTTTGGTGTTTCTGATCCTGTGCAACCACAAGGGGGCCATGTATCTGTCTTAACTCAGCTTTATTTATTTGGATATGAAATGCACTGTAAGGTATATATACCAGAGATCAGAGTTTATGTCTCAAACCTAGAAATCAGTGTAGTGTGACGATAAATTAGCATATCACGTGGAATGTCTGATTACCTAATCCCATTTTTTGGACAGACACTTAATCCCGACTCCTCCTCGACGACAGCGTGCAATTACGCTGATAAGCCTGCAGAGGTGTTATTTGATATCTCAATAAGTCTGCAGCTCGTTCCCTCGTGTCTGTGCAGACTCTTGTTAAGTGTCTTATAAAAGTCTGCTGATTTACGAGCAGATAAATGACAGTGTTAGCGGGAAGTGCGGCCCTGACCCCTCACCAGCTGCTTGTGAAACACTGATGGAGTTTATCTCCTGTAGAAGAGTTTCCCGTCACTTGCCAGTGACTGGTACACCCTTAATGTAACGCTATTTACAAGGTCATCATCTCAGTAGCAGGTTGCACTGTGCAGGTTTTAGTGGCATCTAGCAGCGTCGTTGCTCATTGCAACCCCGTCGCATCATCCTCTCTCTTCCTCCCTCATGTAAACTACTGTGTCCATGAAAAGCACGAAAAAAAAAATCTTAATGTCTCCAGTATGCTTTCCGTGAGTGTGTGTCAGAGCGAGAACGACAGGAGATGAGAGCGAACTGCATCCAAGGAGAAAGAATCTGAAAAGGCACGTGGCTGGATTACCGCCCTCTTTTCGTCCCACGTGCCTCACCGACAGTGTGATACATGTAACGGGTGAGTAAGAGTTCACTTGTTGATAGGAGTGTACAAGTCATCATTAGCTTTCCTCCAAGTCCTACTGGCCTGATAGTCATTGAATCTGCACATTATTAACACTCACTTCAGGGGCCTTATCGAAGTGCTGTAAGTGAATAAGCAGTAATTAGCTCTCTGTTTTGGTTTTCCGGATGGAAATTTGACAGTTTTGAGTCACTCTGTACACGAAACCGTGCAGACAGACAAAGTTAGTGACGCAGTCGAGCATTTAGCAACAGTTTTTTCCCTCAGTGGTGAAAGAACAAGAGCTAATAGAGCTAAAAGAGGAGTGAACCTACTCAGCGTATCTAATTGTTAAAATGATAATATGTCAGTGCTGTGTTTACAGCTTGTGCGCTGCCCCCAAGTGGCCAAAAAAAAGATGAATTAATGCAGGTTTAACAATATCCGACAAATAAATAATCTTTTGTAAAAGTTGAATTGACATGTTTTTGCAGTGAGTGAGATGCAAGGCTTTATTTCACTAACAAAACTCAACAATGTGGCAGGTGATTTTGTGCCAGGCGCCTGGAAATTTTGAAGGCTATGCCGCTGGACTAGTGAGTTACAGCAGACAGAGGAGTTGGAGAGGCCTGCGTCTTTCTTGGAAGACAGAACCGCAAGAGCTTCTCCCATTTTCTCCTCACACCTTCATCCAGAAGGTTGTGCTTTTCCTCGTCTGGCAGATCTGAAAGGTTGAGCCATCAAGGCCGCGCTTGAGTAATAATAGTGGACGTAGCCTTCCCCGCTCACTGGACAGCACACTCTGTGAGGTTCAGTAATAACACACATTTCCTCCTACAACTCAGTTGCTGCTAAAACAGTCATCTGCTCCTGTAATTCAGCCTGATATACCAGGAGAAGTGAGGAGGCCCTCACCAATATGGCACCCTATACTTGGCTCTATCAGACTGTAGCTGATCGGCCTTGGCGGGCATGGTGGGACCAGAGGAAAAACATAGTCAGGTGCAGATGTCCTTCATGCCCACACAGTCAAAGGATGAACCCCATATAACAGGGTTAGCAACAGAAAAAGGGCTCTGCCAACAGCACATTGTCTCTGCTAAACACTCATGGGAAAATGGGCTGGTTACCTCTGGAAACCCTGTGGGATATCTAGCGTTTCAGCCGCCCTCTTGCAAAATCCATGCCTCCAGTAAATGGGGATGGAGCCATGCCTGCATCACCGCTAAGATGGTGCTGTAGGCTCTACCTGCGATAACTCAGATGTCTCTCAGGCAAGGGAGTGTCGTCCCAGCTCGAGCCTGGCATGGCCGAGATGCCCTCCTCCCTCGGGGCTACCTCTGTTGTTACTGGAGGATTCCAAATGTAGACGCTTGCCAGCGTTCTCGTGATGCTGCATCATGGTTTTGGACTTCTGAGGACTACTCAGAGGAGTATACCCCATAGTGAGATTAAATGCTATCATATTTTGTATCCCTCATTGTTTTTCTTCATTAGAAGGAATAAAAAAATCACCACGGTTAATGGAGCAATGGCTGTTTCAATAACAGCAGCTGGCAGGCTGAGCACCAGCAGGGAACTAAAGACAAAGTAAACACACCTGTGCTGTAGCTAACAAGTCATGGACAGCCGTTTGTTAGCATTGCTACGGCCATTTGCAGGCATGTTGCTCTTTCAAGTACTGCAGCTAAGAAGCTGAATAGCCATAACCTGCAAACTGACGTTAGCAGTGCACTTTTTCCTTGTTGCTCATTCAACAACATGCATTTTCATTTATGTTCACAGTCTGTTGGTCTTATTGTGTAGCTGCTTTCTAGTTCAGCGTGACCATCTTCTCTGCCTATGAAAGAAGAGTTACTGTTTTTTACAAGTTCAACAACTAACTATTCTGCTAAATTAAACCAAAAAATATAAAATCTACATTTCCTTTCTGGTCCTTTCTGGAGATGCAGAACATGATTTAATACAAAGAAATGCAATTAAACTTAAGTTGGACTCAAAAGTTACTCTCACGCTTCCCTGTAAGTTAAGAGGAAGCTGCTAAATGCTTGTTATGCATTTCCACTTTTTTTTTATGCCCATCAGCTTTTTCTCAGCATTCCTCAGCGTAATTCTTGTAAGTTTTAATAATACTGGCCCTAAATCAGAGTGTATAGATGAGCTCAGGCCAGTTCCCAGCAACGTAGAGCATTTGGACTTCCTATTGTGCTGTCATATAATTCATAATGGTATAGTAGCATCCAAGGCAGACAGATTAACATCTACACAGCGATGCCGACCTCTGGGGATACATTTAGCGTAATGGGGTGTTGAATTCAACTTGCTGTTGCATCACTCCATTTTTCAGCCTGCTTCTACTTCACATCCCCAAATCCCACTTGAAGCATAATTTCAGTGTTTTGGCAATTAAAAATGATGTATTGCAGTTTGCGAATGTTAAATTCCTTTCTCTCGCTTGGTGGTTGCTGCCAAGGGCTTCTCTCTCTTTCACTCTGAGTCCTGGTGGTTTTTGTGAGGTAACCTCTCTGAGGGTGATTTATACCACACAGATGTTCCCGGGATGAGCAGTCCATGTTGGGAAGTAGTGTGTACGTGTCTGTGTGATGAGTGTAATGCCATTAACTGTGATACAGAGCTGTCCAAGGTAGTCCACAGGGGAAACACTTATGGCACTGTAATAAAAAAAATCTTTTCTACTCTTTTTTTTTGTCACATTTTTTGAGGATTGACAGTCAGAAATGGCAGATCGGTACAGTTATACTATATCACCTGTCTGACGTAACTCCACAGCCCCAGATGAACTCAAGTACCCTTCACCACAACGTACCAACAGTTTCAATTTAGAGGTATTCAACACTTATTTAATGACATAAAAATGTATATTTATACAGTATTTATTCATGCACTTAACTCTTAATGTTTATGTTGGTTTGGTAGAGTTTGCATTTGTACAATTTATGCTATTATTTGTGGAACAAAAGGTAACAGGAAGTCCAGCACCAGGAGCAGGAGCAGGAAAAGGGGGCAGAGTATATATTAAAAAAAGGGGGAGGGAAGCTCACCTGGGCTCTTCTTCCTGCTTTGAGACACACCTGGGAGAGCAGCTGAGGCCAGCTTCTCTTTGGAGCTTGATTTGGTAGGCTCCATCTTTTAAATTGAAACTATAGGAGTCATAGTATTTGTTACATAAAATGTAACTCCATGTATGATGAGGGACTAAAGCTTGGAGTGTCAGTCTTGGTTTTGAGACTCGAGACCACATTTTTACTCTTTGTCTCCGTCTCAGACAAAGAGGACTCTGGATTTTAGTTCAAGACCAGTCACCGCAACTGCAGGGATCACTTAATTGCCTGTGCATTGTCTGATTTATTTGTCAACTGTCTGGAATAAAATTTTAAGTTTCCTAAACCGCAAAGAGTTCATCTGCAGAACAGCGTCCAAAAGAACACACAGTCTGCCTACGTATGCTAAATACTTTCTGGTCTTGGTCTTGTCTCGGTCTCGATACACTCTGGTCTTGTTTTAGTTGGTCTTGTTGGTCAACTGAGAGAAGTTTAGAAAGGTACATTATTTACTTTTACACTGCACGTCCTGTAAAGTTTTCTTTGGCATATTAATGTGCTTCTGTTTATTTTCCAACAAAGATTCTTTTAGAGAAGACAACCACTGTTTTACCCGATTTATGTGATTTTAGTTTGCTCTTAATTTATTTTTTTTGGGGGAGTTTTCTGCCATCTTAAATGTGGGACTGAGTGGTAGTGCAGCCATCTTGCATTTGTGCTTCATTGTGTGCTTGGTTTCAGTCACCATAGCTTGCTGTGAGTAGGTGTTGTGGAACAGTTTTGGGTTAGCTACTCAATCATTTATTCAGTTTTAGTTATTTTTCCCATTTATTTACCATCTGTTTTAAGTATTTATGATTACTTTTAAATAACTATTTCAGCTGTTTACAAGCCTCCAACTTAACTTTGTTCCATGACTGTCCCAAACCATCCTGAAATATTTAAACCGAAGTAAATACTGGCTGTCCCAATTATAAAAGGCTGCTTGTGTGTTCCTGAGATTTACTGTCTACAATATAGAAGCATAAATAACGCATTACACGTCTGTGTGTCGATGAACCGATGTGTTTTTGTCAAGGTTGTTGCGAGCCAGTTCTTTCTGACAGAGGCTGTCAGTATGCTAACATTTACTAAAGAGTCACTTCAGTGCCCTGTCAGGTCCAGGAGGCTTAATCTGCTTTCACGGTGTTGAAAGGTTCAGGAGGTTTTGAGTCTGTTTCCTGTTTTATTTTTGTAGTTCTCCCCTCTGTCTTCTGCATCCCTACTTCCTGCCTTTTTGTTTTTAGATTCAGCTTGACTGCAATCAGGTTTATCACACACACCTGCACTCACCTGTTTTCCATCGGTTCAGACCTCCACACGCTCTCTGCCAGATTGTTTGGTCATATTTCCATGTACGTATTGTCTTGTTTTAGTCTCTGTAGCTGAGAACCTGTATCCTGGTTTCTGCAAACCTGTACCTGAATCAGTTTCCCCCCCGTCTGATTATTGGAGTTTGGATTTTGTTTGCCTGTGCTACTCTCTGCTGCTGGTTCCTGCCTGCCTGTTCTTGAACCTGTGGTGGAAAGTACATCAAGAACTGTACCCTGCCATCTGTGTGTTGCATCAGGGTCTACCTCCAATCTGTACAGTAGGTGTGCATTAGTTGAAATAATTGTTCCCCATCCTGATGATGACATGCATGTGCTTAAGGATTTATCTATTGCATTTGTGCTTCTGAACCGTTCTAAACTGTTTATCAATTAATTTGAACCTAGTTTGAACTACTCAGATACTTTTAACTTCTCTGCTCGGCTGCTGCTTCATATTTGTATATATTTTTTTAAAATAAAATTGTAATTCATGCCACTCCCTCCTCACATACATACAGTACGTCTTAGCATCTGCAGAAGAAGGCCTATCTTCTGTAGGTACAGACTGTATACTCATCAAGCGGTGACATATTTATTACCTGGCAGGAAGTTGTTTCTCCATCATCAACTTGATTGATATTGTTTCCACGCAGGAAGACATGTTTTAAGATAAAAACCTGAGTTTCTACAGTGTTAAATTGAAAAACAGCTCTTATTGTTATCCCTCTTTTAATCAGAGGTCGATTCAGAACAGGTTCGCTGGCAGCAGCTCTAAACCAGTTGGCTATTTATCAGGAAGTATCAGCTGGATTGGCACCGGTTGTCCGTCTGTTTTGGTGATTGTTGTTGTGTTGTATGGATATTCAGCCACAATAATAGGCTGGGACCAAAGAAAAAGCCTTTGATGTGATGAGGCATTTGTCCCCACTGACATAAAAAAATGCAAAATGAATATTACTTTTCCAATTATGTTTCTTTGCTGTTATTTGGGCGTAATGGAGTGCAAGACTCCATGACATTATTTATAACTGCAGTGGAAACGCTAAATCAAGAGTGTGAAAAACATGATCTCAGCGGTCTTGTTCCAGACCTTCTGTCAGTGGAGACCTCAGCAGGAGCGGGCGGTGGGAACAAACAGTTCTTCATGTTGCAGGGAAACTTCTTCTGGCCAGTGAACACACATCGGTTTATGGCGAGGAGGGACAGGTATGTCTTCTCTGGATTGGAAAAGAAGCTGCTCGTGTATCCACTGAGCTCACAAACTGATGTCATTCACATTAGCATTCAGTGGCCACAGTGTTAAATGCTAGAAACATAAAAATATAACGAGTTCTTACTCCCCCTGTAATAAATAAATGCTCTGTTTATGACATCAGGATTTTACAGCGTTGGTTATTTGAGATCATGAGCGATCATCTTGGTTGCATAACGGAGTGCTCCATGCTGTTAATGAGGGAAGACTGCTGTGTCACAGAAGACAAGACAAATTTAGATCAAAGTCATCGATGCCCCTCGTTATTTTCTTTGCTCGGCTTTCTGTGTGGAAAAACAACACTCAGTTATTCCTGTGACGTCAGTGTCTGAAATAAGAATTAAAATGGGAGATTTGCTGGTTGCTGTTCACCTTATTGACCCAAATGTCGGCCTGTTGACCTTTTTGTAGCTCATGAAAGCCGACGTCATGTCCAGACCATGCAGCAACCTCTGTAGCTGTGAAGTGAAGACGATGCGTACGTGCCAAAAACTGCAGTTCCTCTTGTCGTCCACTTGAGGCTGGCTCCAGAAGTGAGTCAGTCTCCATAAGTCCCCATGGTACAAAAAAACAGTTTTGGTCTCTATAGCTAATTTCCCCGTTCATGACAACTGTACTTAGCTAACAACAGGCTAAAACAGGAAAACACCAACCTAAAACAAGCTAACAACAAGCTAAAACAAGCTAACAATGAGATAAAACAAGCTAACAACAAGGTAAAACAAGCTAACAGCAAGGTAAAACACGCTAACAGCAAGGTAAAACAAGCTAACAGCAAGGTAAAACAAGCTAACAGCAAGGTAAAACAAGCTAACAGCAAGCTAAAACAAGCTAACAACAAGCTAAAACAAGCTAACAACCAAGTAGATAAGTAAATGAAAGCTATTTGTAAGTGCCAAAAACTGCAGTTCCTCAAACATCCACTTGAGGCTGGCTGCAGAAGTTCAAATGTCCAACTTCACAGCAGAAATAAACATGTTTACAGCCTGGTACAAAAAACAGTTTTGGTCTCTGTAGCTAATTTCCCCGTTCATGACAACTGTAATGAATGCAGGGTGAATGCAGGGAGTTCATTTAGAGCACATGTTCAATGAAAACATGAAGACTTGCAGTCTGTGTAATAAATCCTCTTTATCGACTGAGAGCACAAACTAAATGTTGTTTCTTCATTGAATCTCACATATGTACAAGAAAAGAATGAATCATCTCCTTATTGATTCTGATCATACAAACTAAAGTCATCATGAGCAGTGATAGCCTCCATGGCTAAACAGACACAGGAAGGAGCGCCACCTAAAGAAACTCAAACGTTTACACAGCGACCAATGAGAAGAGGGCAAAGTACCGCCCACAGTGTTTGATTGACAGGTGAAGAAATGCCACAACAATCAGCTGTCAGCAACAATGATGGAAACAAAACAAGCTGAAGACATGAAACACAGAATTTAACCCTTAAATGACTTCTGTCTATTTGACGTCACACAACTCAGCAGGGAATCCATAATAACAAATCCAAAGTCCAGCATAGAGAGGCTGAGTGAACGTGGTCTGGACTCTGTGGAGGAGAGTCATGGTTTCAGAGACGCTGTAGAAGGACAGAATACCTGCACTGTGATCCAGGTACACTCCAACTCTGGAGGACCGAGGACCTGAGACAGGAGTTTGGACACTGTTGTAACAAAAGTTATAACTGTTTGTGTCACACTCTAACATCCAAGATTTGTCATTGAATCCAAATACACATTCATGTGAGCTCCCTGCTCTGCTGATATTCTTGTATGTGACTGCTACAACAACTCCTCTCCCTCTCCACTCCACCTCCCAGTAACAACGTCCAGTCAGTCTCTCTCTACTCAGGACCTGAGGATAATAAGTGAATCTGTCTGGGTGACTAGAATAAGACTGATGTTGTTCCATTCTTGTCACTTTTCTGTTCCCCTTAGATAATAACAGCTCTGTGTGTGCTGTGTTTGGATCCAGTGTGAGTTCACGTGAATATCTTAAGAACTCAGCTCTGGTCTTGGGCTCTGGTTCTGGTCCTGACAGTGAAACATGGACTTCAGTGTCTGTCAGTGAGATGTTTGTCCGTTGGTCCCTCAGAGCGTCCTGTAGTTTATCTCTGAGCTCTGACACAGCAGCTGTCACATCCTCAAAGTACCTCAGAGGACGGATATTGATGCTGGATGAGTCTGTAGGTTGGCTGAGTCGTGACAGTGAGGGGTAGTTGTGTAGAAACTGGTTGTGGTCCTCTGTGTGTGAGAGCTTCTTCAGATCAGCGTCTTTCCTCTTCAGCTCAGTGATCTCCTGCTCCAGCTTCTCCTGAAGCTCTTTGACTCGACTCACTTCAGTTTCCTGCTGGGATCTGACCTGCTGCTTCACATCAGACCTTCTTTTCTCCATGAGACGGATCAGCTCAGTGAAGATCTTCTCACTGTCCTCCACTGCTTTATCAGCAGAGCCATTGATAGCCTCCACCTCCTGTTGGAGCTCCTTCACATCTTTCTCTCTGTCCTGGATTCTCTGCTGGATGTTTTGTCGACTCACCTCGAGCTCTCTCTGCCTCTCAGTCCTTTCTGCTGCAGCTGTGACTGTGTCGTGGCCTTTATGTTCATCCACAGAGCAGAGATAACAGATACACTGCTGATCAGTGCGGCAGTACATCTTCATCACCTCATCATGACGAGAGCAGATGTTCTCCTGGAGCTTCTTGGAGGGCTCCACCAGCTTGTGTTTCTCAAATGTAGGGATTCAAAGTGAAGCTGGAGGTGTTTCTCACAGTAGGATATCAGACAGACCAGACAGGACTTCAGAGCTTTCAGTTTTCTCCCAGTGCAGACATCACAGGCCACATCTTCAGGTCCAGCATAGCAGTGATCAGCAGGAGCAGCTTGGAGTCCAGTCTTCTTCAGTTCCTCCACTAAAGATGTTAATATGGTGTTTTTCTTCAGGACAGGCCTCGGTGTGAAGGTCTGCCTACACTGAGGGCAGCTGTGGATTCTCTTCTCATCCTCTCCATCCCAGAAGTTTTGAATACAGTTCATGCAGTAGCTGTGTCCACAGGGAATAGTCACCGGATCCTTCAGTAGATCCAGACAGATCGGACAAGAGAAGGTTTCCCGGTCCATTTTATTTCCTTGCTGCTCCATTTCTCCTCTCTGTGATAGTGACTGTCTGAGTTTGACTTCCTCAGAAATGAAACTAGTTTGAGCTCTGATCTAAACAACATGCGGCCTGTCAGCTGACACGTCAGCACATGTTGGTTCCACCCATCTTCAAACTGTAGATCTGAGGGGGAGGGAACAAGGAAACACATGAACAGAGTGGAGCTGGCTGTGTTTGAGAGCAGGAAGAAGAGGGAGGGCTTATCAAGAGCTGAGTCATTCCAGGAAGAGGACCTTGTAAATGATCTGCAGAGTTAATACACTTTGATCGCTGTGAAGAAAATAGTTCATGTTAAAGTTTCACCTGGAAATGAGTCCAAAAGAAACCAGAAGACTTTTCTAAAACACGGCTGATCTGAAGGTGAAATAAAGGTAAATCCTCCAGTCAGTGACAATCATCAGCCAAACAACCACTAATAAAGGCAATCATTTCATCTTCTTTATCTTCAATGATGAAATCCTCGACTGTCTGTAAAAGGTGAGCTGTCAGAGACGAGGACTACAAACACAGGAGCATCACCAGCTGCCATTTTGTCACCTTTGTTCTTTTCTTTGGAAACCAGTGAGTTCAAATGTATTACACACGTTTACTGTAAATATTATACAGTATGTAAAGTAGTTCAAGTTTGCACAACCATAAACCTATACAGCAACAAGACTGGCTGCAGAAGAAGTGAGTCAGTCTCCATAAGTCCCCATGTTCAAATGTCCAACTTCACAGCAGAAATAAACATGTTTACAGCCTGGTAAATTTAGAGCACATGTTCAATGAAAACATGAAGACTTGCAGTCTGTGTAATAAATCCTCTTTATTGACTGAGAGCACAAACTAAATGTTGTTTCTTCATTGAATCTCACATATGTACAAGAAAAGAATGAATCATCTCCTTATTGATTCTGATCATACAAACTAAAGTCATCATGAGCAGTGATAGCCTCCATGGCTAAACAGACACAGGAAGGAGCGCCACCTAAAGAAACTCAAACGTTTACACAGCGACCAATGAGAAGAGGGCAAAGTACCGCCCACAGTGTTTGATTGACAGGTGAAGAAATGCCACAACAATCAGCTGTCAGCAACAATGATGGAAACAAAACAAGCTGAAGGCATGAAACACAGAATTTAACCCTTCAATGACTTCTGTCTATTTGACTTCACACAACTCAGCAGAGGATTCAGGACAAGGAATAAGTCCAGCATAGAGAGGCTGAGTGAACGTGGTGTGGACTCTGTGGAGGAGAGTCATGGTTTCAGAGACGCTGTAGAAGGACAGAATACCTGCACTGTGATCCAGGTACACTCCAACTCTGGAGGACCGAGGACCTGAGACGGGAGTTTGGACTTTGTTGTAATAAAAGTTATAACTGTTTGTGTCACAATCTAACCTCCAAGATTTGTCATTGAATCCAAAGAAACATTCATGTGAGCTCCCTGCTCTGCTGATATTCTTGTATGCGACTGCTACAACAACTCTCCCTCTCCTCTCCACCTCCCAGTAACAACGTCCAGTCAGACTCTCTCTACTCAGGACCTGAGGCCAGTCAGTGAATCTGTCTGGGTGACTAGAATAAGACTGATGTTGTTCCATTCTTGTCACTTTTCTGTTCCCCTCAGATAATAACAGCAGTGTGTGTGCTGTGTTTGGATCCAGTGTGAGTTCACGTGAATATTTTAAGAACTCAGCTCTGGTCTTGGGCTCTGGTTCTGGTCCTGACAGTGAAACATGGACTTCAGTGTCTGTCAGTGAGATGTTTGTCCATTTCTCTCTCAGAACGTCCTGTAGTTTATCTCTGAGCTCTGACACAGCAGCTGTCACATCCTCAAAGTACCTCAGAGGACGGATATTGATGCTGGATGAGTCTGTAGGTTGGCTGAGTCGTGACAGTGAGGGGTAGTTGTGTAGAAACTGGTTGTGGTCCTCTGTGTGTGAGAGCTTCTTCAGATCAGCGTCTTTCCTCTTCAGCTCAGTGATCTCCTGCTCCAGCTTCTCCTGAAGCTCTTTGACTCGACTCACTTCAGTTTCCTGCTGGGATCTGACCTGCTGCTTCACATCAGACCTTCTTTTCTCCATGAGACGGATCAGCTCAGTGAAGATCTTCTCACTGTCCTCCACTGCTTTATCAGCAGAGCCATTGATAGCCTCCACCTCCTGTTGGAGCTCCTTCACATCTTTCTCTCTGTCCTGGATTCTCTGCTGGATGTTTTGTCGACTCACCTCGAGCTCTCTCTGCCTCTCAGTCCTTTCTGCTGCAGCTGAGACTGTGTCGTGGCCTTTATGTTCATCCACAGAGCAGAGATAACAGATACACTGCTGATCAGTACGGCAGAACATCTTCATCACCTCATCATGACGAGCAGATGTTCTCCTGGAGCTTCTTGGAGGGCTCCACCAGCTTGTGTTTCTCAAAGGCGGGGGATTCAAAGTGAAGCTGGAGGTGTTTCTCACAATAAGATATCAGACAGAACAGACAGGACTTCAGAGCTTTCAGTTTTCTCCCAGTGCAGATATCACAGGCCACATCTTCAGGTCCAGCATAGCAGTGATCATCAGGAGCAGCTTGGAGTCCAGTCTTCTTCAGTTCCTCCACTAAAGATGTTAATATGGTGCTTTTCATCAGGACAGGCCTCGGTGTGAAGGTCTGCCTACACTGAGGGCAGCTGTGGATTCTCTTCTCATCCTCTCCATCCCAGAAGTTTTGAATACAGTTCATGCAGTAGCTGTGTCCACAGGGAATAGTCACCGGATCCTTCAGTAGATCCAGACAGATCGGACAAGAGAAGGTTTCCCGGTCCAGTTTATTTCCTTGCTGCTCCATTTCTCCTCTCTGTGATAGTGACTGTCTGAGTTTGACTTCCTCAGAAATGAAACTAGTTTGAGCTCTGATCTAAACAACATGCGGCCTGTCAGCTGACACGTCAGCACATGTTGGTTCCACCCATCTTCAAACTGTAGATCTGAGGGGGAGGGAACAAGGAAACACCTGAACAGGGTGGAGCTGGCTGTGTTTGAGAGCAGGAAGAAGAGGGAGGGCTTATCAAGAGCTGAGTCATTCCAGGAAGAGGACCTTGTAAATGATCTGCAGAGTTCATACACTTTGATTGCTGTGAAGAAAATAGTTCATGTTAAAGTTTCACCTGGAAATGAGTCCAAAAGAAACCAAAGACTTTTCTAAAACACGGCTGATCTGAAGGTGAAATAAAGGTAAATCCTCCAGTCAGTGACAATCATCAGCCAAACAACCACTAATAAAGGCAATCATTTCATCTTCTTTATCTTCAATGATGAAATCCTCGACTGTCTGTAAAAGGTGAGCTGTCAGAGACGAGGACTACAAACACAGGAGCATCACCAGCTGCCATTTTGTCACCTTTGTTCTTTTCTTTGGAAACCAGTGAGTTCAAATGTATTACACACGTTTACTGTAAATATTATACAGTATGTAAAGTAGTTCAAGTTTGCACAACCATAAACCTATACAGCAACAAGACTGGCTGCAGAAGAAGTGAGTCAGTCTCCATAAGTCCCCATGTTCAAATGTCCAACTTCACAGCAGAAATAAACATGTTTACAGCCTGGTGCAAAAAACTGTTTTGGTCTCTATAGCTAATTTCCCCGTTCATGACAACTGTACTGAGGGTGAATTTATATACAACTCACCTGTTCAGATTATATTAAGGCTTAAAGTTATGCAGGATTAAGAGCGTGGACGCTTTGATTGACAGGTGGGTGTCTTTACAGATGGCTTGTTTGAGCAACCAGGATGATTCACGTCAATGGGATTTTGAATGAGGTTTTCTAACTTCTGGAACTGAACCCAGTTAAACATTCGTTTTCTGCTTTACAAAATGTGAGAATTGGCTGTTTTCATCCATTTTTATATAACCTCAAGTTCAGTGTTTTAGTCTGTTGTTCAGACTAACAAATACTCCAAAGATTTCTATTCAGTCCAGAAATTGACACGATGAAATTAAAGGCCGTTCCAGGGCGTTTTGGCACACTTTAACCCCTGGTTGCACGTTATGTGTGACTCTTGACCTGCTGGCAGCGGCACCGAGGCAGACAGTGTGCAGGTGTTAGAAACCAGAGAGGACTGGGGAGAGGAGGTGGACTGTCTGATTCAAGTGAAACAAACAGTAGCAGCTGGAAGGCGGTGGCGGCGGAGGCAGGACTGCCGAGATGGCGGCAGCCAGAGGCACCACGCGTTGAGCTTCAGGAACTCTATGGGTGACATCACGGATACGACATCCATATTTATACGGTCTATGGATGCACCAAACACAAACCCTTTGAGATAACTGTGGTCAGAACCTCAATAATACTTTTTTACTCAACTTGCTGTAAACTTTCACTCTGCATGTGCAGAAATTCGAGTTTCGTGTATTCCCTCTGGACGTTTTTGTTGGGGGGGTTTCAGTGTTTTCACAGCACTTTGGCAGTTTGATGCTCGAGGCAGGCCCATTTCTATTTGGTTTTACAGCAGTATGAACACTAAACAAACACTAAAAGTAGATACCAGTCTGCAGATTAACAAAATATTGTTGTTGACCAGTATAAAGATTTGTTGGAATCATTCATGCACACAGATTTTGACATCTCGTTGCCCTTTACTGCAATGTAATCCATTTGCCAATACTGTGCAGGCAGTCTTTGGTGGATCATGCCTGTTTTATTTTATTAAGCAAAAGTCTATTCACCATTTTTCTAAAGCATACCAGAAGATTGAGGCAGATTTCCTGCCTCAGCGTTAGCCATGGGTTTCTGGTAATTTCACTACTGATAATTAACTTTTGGAGACTAGAAACCTGCACAACATAATCCATCAAAGTGAAAGTCAAATTTTTAAAAGCCGCAGCGGTGCAGCTCGTATTCGTGACTTATTTGAAAACTCGTGTTTGGCCAAACGTTGAGGTCATAAAAAGGATAATGTGAGTTTGATGCTTTTTTTTTTTTTTTGGTACTAAAAAGTTTGTTTGTGAAATTCCTTGAATGCACTTTTTTTTTCCAAATCATCCTTAGCTTGCAACTGTATCACCATACATCAGTGTAAGTTTGGAAACTAAACGTTTCATAGTGTTCTGACATTAATGGACAACAGTTGGTGCCTGAAGGCATGAAGTCAAATCAAAGAACTTTTAGTTAGTGGGTTAAATCAAGGCAAATCACTGGTATGTTCCCTTTAAACTGCAGGAAAAGAGTGTGACACTTTGTATGAAGACCACATCTCTGGTGCGTCATGAAGGCTTCTGCTTTAGGAATGAAACCCAACCGCCAGCTTCCACCAGGAGATGAGACACGTTCTGTGTGCGCCGTGGCCGGCGGAGTTATTCGCAGCTGTTTTTAGTCGATGCTTCAAACCCAACGATAAGTGGCTATCTACCGGCATAGCGTCTGCACAGAGCCGGTCCTGGTGTTGTTGTTGTTGTTCGGACTTCTGTTTATTGGACTTCTCTCAGATGGATTTGAGTTTGTTTTTGTCTGGACTCCCCAGCTGCATTATGTTATGTTTGTTCACCTGTTTTTAACTTCATGTCTGCATTTAGCTTCACCTCTTGAACTAAAAACGTGACGCATTGCTCTCATCTGTTTTGTCTTTTGAATTGAATTTGGTATGTTTAGGTTTCCTTCCTTAAGCAGACAAACTTTACTTGTAGTTCCTTGCATTTTGGCTTCCTACATAATAACTTATGATGCTTTACTTAACTGCATTATAATTCACCATGAGTGCCCCCCATGAAGCTCTACAGATGTGGTCTTCATAGAAAGTGTTAGCTTTGTCACAAACCCAGCTTTATTGAGCTGTTATCCAGCCAACTTCCCACTGTGAGTCATGATGAGACTGTTTCGTAACAGATAAGGGAACAGTGAGTTCGCATTGTGCTGCGCTCGCTCTCTCTCTCTCTCGGGACGAGCTGCTTTCTTTGGCCTCAGAGCGGCCATAAAAACCTGTGAGGCCGTCCGTGTCAGAGCTCACATGGAAACGACCAGCACAGATTACTGTAGTGGTCAACACCAACCTGAAACTTTCTGGACTGAAATATTGTGGCATGTTTTACTTTGTTCGTGATAATGAAGATAATTTACAGATTATTTTAAGATGCATGCTTACAAAAACAATATGAAGGCATAAAGACAGAAGCAACAACACAAATTCTAGCCCAACTAATAGAGGATTTTTGACACCATGGTGGCAATATTTGTCTCTTTAACAAGCGCATAAGAGCCCCTTAGATAATTCTTTTTGGGGGACTGTGACCAAGATATATACTAAAATCAACAATGGCAACCACAGCTGACAGTTTTTTACCGTTAAAAACAGCAGTTTGTTTTTACAGGAAAAGTCATATTTCATGGCAAAACCTTCATTTATACGACATTTTAAGGGAATTTATACAGAATAAAGTAGTATTTTAAATTTTACAGTAAAACACCTTCATTTAATGGCAAATTATATTATATATATTATATTTCATACAGCATTTATTTAGTGTTTTCATGTCAGTTATATGGCAAAATAGTGTTTCTTTTGATGGGGAAAAAACTTGTATTTGTATGGAATGAAATGCCTAACTTACTAATATCCTTTTAACGTCATGGCAGAAAAAGTTATAGCCTATTTTATTTATTATGGCAAAATTCTGGCAAGCACAGCTGCCAGTTTTTACCGTTTTACAGCGATCTGTCCATTCATGTAGACTTTAGGCTTTGTGCTGATTAAACTCAGGAGGTGTTTTAGTAGGTGGATTACGTTACCTTTGGACAGAGTCCAATGTCTTTATGCTAAGCTAAGCTAACTGGCTGTTGGCTCCAGCTACATATCTACCACACAGATGTGAAAATGGCATCAACTTTCTCAACAAACTCCCTCAAAACATCATAAAATCTCCAACAGGGTGTTAAAGGATTTGCTGTCTCTCGTTGTGCGGTACAGGAGAGGAGGGCGAAAAGAAGGATCCCAAAGCAAGCAGAGAACAGACTTTGTACAACTGTGTCTGTATCAGTCACGCTGTGTTTCAGTCTGTTGGTTTGTTTTGCTTGGCCCTTCGATTGAGGTATGTCTCATCATATCTGTGGTCGACGGTTTAGATCCGCGGTGCTGTGAGGAGGAAACTGTGGCTCACCGACCGATCTAAGCAGGAATAACATTGTGAGCTTCACAGGAGATGATGTTATAAATCGCCTGTGATTACAAAACTCCTTTTTTGAGGAGTCTCTTGATCCACTCAGCTTTTTCCTCCCAGATCTGTTTTCTTTTCATTCTGTCTAACATGATCGCTCTCTTATTCTTAACCTCTCCATGTACTTCAGCCTGACACAGACTCAGATCCACCTGGCTGACACCTCCGACCTGATGGTCAGACAGATCTGGCTGGACCTTCATATTATCCAAAGCACGTCCGTGAACTTATATTAACCTTTGATGATTTTTTTGCAGCTAAATTCAAATAATTCTCACCTGATGTTTGATGAATCTTTGCTTTGAGATCACTTCTCACCATGAAGTCACATCATTTTTTAAGATTTAAAGGAATAGTCTGACATTTTTGGACATTTCTTTGGAAATAAAAGTAACAAAACCCGCTTACGACACGTTGCGGTTTTACTGGGAATTATGTGTCAGACTTTCATGGCTTGGCGCGGTGACTTCCAGCTGAGCCTCCAGAACTTAACCGCACATAATATCCCCCCGTAAAACCACAATGAGTTGTTTTTACACCCTTTTTATGTACGGGTTAAGCAAACAAGATATAATGTGTTAATTAGCGTTAAATGAGCATTAGACGCGCTGAGAGGTGGAGGCTAGCACTTTCCTCTTGTTTCCAGTCTTTATGCTAAGCTATGCTAACTGGCTGCTGGCTTCATAGCAGATGGATGGATGTGAGTTGCATCAATTATCTAGAATAAATACATGAAACTGATTTTTTTTTTTTTGCAGTTTTCTATGCACTTGATGGTATGTTGCTGTTACCTGTACGGTGCACAGCATGGCTACTGCTACATACAGCAGCTGTAAATAAAGTTGTGTGCAGCAGCACTTTCATGCAGCATCCATCTTTGTGTTTTTTAATAGATCAGAGAGCTCTCTGTTCTCCTCAGGAAGCGACGAGCCGCTCGGCCAACTGCTGATCTTAGCATTGCTGCTATTTTTTTGGTCCTCAGCCAATAGTAAGGGGTTGTTTCTGAAAGACATATGGAAACCAGATGGCAAAAAACAAATCTCCCAAGGCTTTAACCAGTGTGTGGAATCAAGAGATTGCAGCTTACACACCAACCTGTCAACTGAAGATAAACAACCCGGTCTTGTATCGTGAATAGTGTAACGCGATGTTGACCTCTTTTTGTTTTGTGGTCGTCCTTCGCTCTCTTGATTGTTGGCACACGCCGTGGTTTGTGTGCATCGTGTTTCACTGAAAGCTACCCACACACATCCATATGCTGGTAATATGATGAGAGTTTGAGCCAAAATGTGAAAAATATCTACATCTGTGTGTATGTTTGCGTCCGTCTGGGTATGGTTTGTGCAGAGTCGGCCAGTTGGATTAAGGAATGTTATGGAAAATTTAAAAAAGGGCCAGTTGGGGTGACTGTGGCATTTTTTGGAAACGGGGGGTGCAGTTTTTCCGATCTGTCCACCGTTCGTCTGCTGGTCACCTGCTCACAATTAGACCTGGATGTCTTTTAGCTCTTCTCTCCTTCTACGGCCTCAGCAATCATCATCGTCCAGACGTGGGCCTCTCTCTCTCACACATGTCAAGGACGGGAATCAAAGCAATAAAGTACGGCTCAGAAATACACTCCATGTCAATGAATTTAGCTTTATGGTTTGGCTTTGAAACAGGCAGCACTTCATAGATTTTCAAAAAGACATAAAACCATCTCGGGCTATCTTCTTTAACCTGCGTATTTAGTTTGAGATCCTTCAGCCTTCATGAAGGTTCATTTGAATTTTCACCATGGACCGGCTGCAGACTGTAAATGTAGTTTAAGATTAGTCCAAGCCTCAGTGAGTTTGAGTTAAGTCACATTACCTGGACCCCTCTCTGTGTTTTTGTGTCGACTAACAGGGATTCACCGAGGTGGATGTGAAAATATGGGGAGAGGAGAGAGAGCCGGGATATTTCTGTGACTTGTTGGTGATTGTTGGGACAGTTGAAATACAAACCAAAGTCCAGGCTTTATTTTGTTTCTGTTGAGTTTGAGTAAATTGTTATGATGTTATGAAGTCAAATGACTTTTGTCAGTGAAATCTGGTGGTTTTGAACACAGCGATATAACTGCTGTTTCTGCTTAAACAAAAAAGATCTCACTGTCTCCGTAGGGTTCTTTTGCATAATGTTGTCAAACACTCTGAGCCTATCGGTGGTAAAAAGCATACAAAGCACTTTAGTGGTTGAATTTTGACGGTGCACAATTGCCCATAAGGATTATGTCACGTTGCCAGTCTTGCTCCTGAAGGCTGCTGAGAGTCTCGCTCAATAATGGACAAAATTTTAAGAAAGTGTCTTTATTCACTCGTACCAAAGTTATCCTTAAATGCTGCCCTGTCACTTCTCCAACTAGACCAACTATCAAGTGACTAACAGTGAAGAAAGACTTCATTGCTTCCTGTTTACAGTAGTTTTTTTAAATTGCATCACTGGCAGTACATCTAAATAAACTTAATTTAGCTAATTATACACATGTGATACAATAAAATAGGCCAACTTAAGCTTAGCCTCCATGTTACAGGCTAGTAATAAAGAGTAATAAGTAAACTTTATTCAGAATTAACTTGTTGACATGGTGTGAATGCAGCATGGTTGTTGCTGACTGAGGGAGTTGGCGAACTTTGTTACCAAACTTGGTGCGTCTTTAAATTGACGTCTTCTGAGCATAATCCTGCTCAAGCTGGATAAAAATCATGTGTCCCTACAGATGGAACCATTTTGGATGTACATTTTACATTTCTTTCTCTAAAGGGCTCAGCCTCGGAGATGAGGGTGAGGAGCTCGGAGTAGAGCCGCTGCCGCTGGTCCTTCATGACGCTGAGGTGGTTCGGGCACCCTAGGTGCCTTTGTTTGGAGGTGTTCAAGATATGTCCAACTGGAAGGAGACCCAAAACCAGCTGGAGGAACTACATAGCCCATCTAGCCTGGGAACGCCTCAAGATCCTGCAGGAGGAGCTGGGAGGACGTCTGGAGCGCCCTGCTAAAACCGCGACCACGTCATCCATATGGCTATCTGGGTGAGTCTCACCTTGATTAGATTGAATTTAAAGGTTGATTTAAAACCTTCACTGTAGCCTAAGAATTATGATTGTATGTATCTGACTCCACGTGAGAGAGGAGATACTTTAACGGACAATACAGACTATTTTTGTCATTCAGTCCTGGAGACTGTCGTGTGGTTTCTGATACAACAGATGTTTGTGATTCACAGTGTTGCTGATTTTTTGCTAATTCTCTAAAACACAACACTATTACATTCAAAGTGACTTGTGTGTTTTGGATTAAATAATTAAATGGAATAGATTGTAGCTGAATGGTTGGAGAGTTATTGGAGGGGGTCCAACAGCAGACCCGGGGTCTAGAGTTCAGCCCAACTGTCTGGCAAACTCCTCCAGCAGGTATTACCTGAGGCTGGCTGTTTCAAATCCTCTTTTCAATGGCTGGAAACTATTTTAATGGGAAACACAGGGATGGATAATAAAAAAAAAAGACTTAAGAGTTAGAACTTACTTCTTCTCCAGGCCCAATTAGATATTGGCCTGTTTCTGTCAGAAATCTTTCAGCAGTTTTTGGGGGAATCATATTTTATTACAGTGGCAGCACATCTCTCCATGGCGGAGAATATACGATCCCCTGAGAGAGACGGAGAAAGAGAGGATTAAAAAAAAAGCTTCCTGCTGACACTTGCGTTAGATGTGACATGCCAGTCATAATACCCCGCTTGTTAATGAAGTGGGGTATTATGTAAAGATTTCTCCTGGTAAATTGCTGGATAATGTGCTCATTTGTATCAAATTAAACGCAATCAGGCATTAGCATGGTTGTTACAGAGCTGGCCCCGACCGCTGCCATGGAGAATATCTCCCACATGCTGCACATGATGTCAGGTTATCTGCAGTTCACTGCAGCTTATTTCTACTTCCATTTTTTACTGTGGGAACTTTGCAGTGTGTGTGTGTGTGTGTGTGTATAAGTACGTTCAGCTTGTTTGATCTTTTCCTGAACTTTGCTGGAAGCGGTTGTGCACGTTTAGGTGAAATTAGGGTTCGTTCAAAGAATCTGATGGTTTTCACCTGCGCTCCCGTCTCTTCTTGTCTTTGTTTGATTGCATTCATGTTCAAGAACTTGTAGGCAAACAATAAGATAATGTGGATTATGCAAGAAGAATCGCTACCTTAATGTGGTGGTGTTATCCAGGGCAGTAGCCCCTTGGTCTTGCCTTGGTCCCAGGGCAGGGGTCAGATGAAATGGGGCGTGCTTTTCTCCCGGCGTTGCAGACTGGTCCTAGGGACGTGGAATGTCAACTCACTGGCAGAGGAAGACCAGTGTGTGGTCAATATGCATCTATCCTCGTGTTTTTAATCATCTAGCCACAAGACAGCGGCGCAACCCAATCAGACGTTGAACCACCTCTGCTGGCTCCTTGAAGGAGCAGTGGCTCTACTCCGAGCTCTCCCACCCGGTGGAGGAAGCTCATTTCAGCCGCTTGTATCCGCATCTCTAATTGTTTTGGTCACTACCCAAAGCTCATGACCATAGGACCATAGGTGAGGGTTGGAACGTAGATGGACTGGAAGATCGAGAGCTTTGCCTTCTGGCTCAGCTCCCTCTGAACCACAACGGTCCTGTACAGTGTCCAAAGTACTGCAGACGCTGCACCAACGCGGTTCGTTCGGTCCATCTCACACTGCATTTTCCCATCACTCATGAACAAGACCCCGAGATACTTAAACTCCTTCGAGGGAGCATTTCACCACTGAAGCAGTGTTCTTTGGCTTTTTTTCTTGGTGACATTCGTTGCCTACCTGTGCACCAGGAGCACCTACTCACTGTCAGATCCAAGTAGCGCTTCTTCCTCTTGTTGTTTTCTTCCAGGAAATATTGATTGTACAGCAACTGAAACAAATAAATCAACACCCAATCATAACATATTTTGGTTAACGATGTACTGTAAAGGTGACAAAATGTTCTTTGTGATGGATTACATCTCTCGGGTTGCAGAGCGATTAAAGGTCTCTGCAAGTTGATTTTTATAGATTTTTATAGCAAACTGAAACCGTTGGCTTCCTGGAAGTTCGGAAAATCAATTAAAAACACCTTATGGTGTGCTTCGGAAAATGGAAAGTAAAACAGCAGTTAACCATCGACATGTGATTTGTTTATATGGGCCAAAGAATTAATAATGACTTGAGTATCATTGCCCTCATGAGGTAGGATAGCTCTGATATTTAGCCTCGCTCCTTTAAAAAAAAAAGGTCTGAAGATTGTAAAAGTCATCACCGAAGCATCTCTAAACCCTGAACGTCTGCCCACGCTCGTAAAACTGTGATCTCACACATCCGTTAGCATACTGCGTGAGGAGGATTTGTTGCTGCTCTCGAAGCTGCAGGGGGGTGCTGATAAGTTATCACTACGTGTTTCCAAAAAAACATGAAGTCACATTCACGGCGCCTTTGTGTGGAAGCCAGCTTTGTATCATGTGCAATCCTCCCCCGCAGAGCAGAAAATCCACTCCCCATGTGAGCGTGTGAACGAGGATGGAGTGTTTTTGTCATTAGGGAGGTTGAAAACATTGTAAACAACCACAAACTGGCTCGTGAGTTTCAGTTTGAGGATATCACACTGTAAATCACCGGTTAGCAGAGAAGTCCCGTCTGTTTGTTATAATAAATTTAGAGTCCCATTACTTAACTTAAGTTCACCATGTTTCACTTAAAAGGTCACGATAAGTCAGTGCTGTGTTCGATTTCCATTTATTGCAGGTTTTATGTTTTAAGATTTTTATTAATATTTTTATTTATTTTGAACTTGTGTGTACTTTCAGCCACTTGTTTTATCCTGTTTCACTGTTGCGCTCACAAAGTTAAAGGACCAGAGTGTAGTTTTAGTAGCAGCTAGCGGTGTAGTTGCTGATTGTGTGAAGGAGGAACTATGGTGGCTGTGAAACATGCATATCTAGAGCCAGTGTTTTACGGCCAAATTAGTATTCAGACACAGAAACGGCGTGGAAATTTTCAAAACAGAACACCCTGTGCAAACGTCTGATCTGATTTAACTACATCTGGCTCCTGGTGGACAAAACTCTTCTGGTCTCGGGTTCAAATCCCGTACAAGCCCCCATTTATGTTATGACCCCGGCTCAAGGTGGGTAAGGGGAAGTAACATAAACCAGATTTTCTTGGTATAAACCAAATTATTTATTGAATTCAAGACGTGCTGACAGTTTAAATAAGGTAGATGCCGGCAACTGGGGCCTCTCTGACTGGCGGGTCTGATTGGCCTGGACCTCTGGGGGCCAAATCGGGGGACCACACCTCCATCCAGCAACGGAAACCAATCAGGCGTCGGCGGCCACACACCTAGATTTACATAAAGAAAACACTACACATAGATGTACCGGGGGAGACTAACTCCATTCTGAGCTGCTGTGGAAACATGCTTGTTTAAATGGAGTGTCTGTAGATAAAGGTGTCATTCCAAGGTGATTAAAAAACATAAAGATTATTATTTTCAGATGATTATACACTAATGAAAACACACTTCAGCACATTATATTCCATTTCTGACACACTCTGTAAACACAGCTGCCTGAATCGAACACACTGGACCTTTTAATCCTAACATCTGAGACCTGACAACATGAAAGAGAAATGAGGCGTCAGGTGAGCCAAAGTTATTTGGAGGACGTGTTGTAAATCTTTATCACAGTTTACGGATCGAGTTCCTGCTTCAGGTTTGATCGACTGTTCTTCCTGCAGCAGCAGCAGCAGCAGCAGCAGTGAGCGATTCATACAGACTTTGGTATCACCTCCAAATAGATCATCTGGCTTGTTTCCAACCCGTGTGATCATCGGGCTGCTCGTGTTTCTCGCCTTGTCTGACTCCTCTTAAAAGTGATGTCATGTTTCCAAGTCTGGACAATTAACTCGTGTAACGTGATCGCAATGTTATCAGCTTCAAACTACATAGATGCACAAGTTCTAATAAATCTGAATCTTTCTGCCACATGGACACTTTCATATCTGATTCTTATAGTCAGCCTATAGGAAAGTATGCTTTACTTTGTGTGTTTCAAACTGGGCACGGTCTTGTTTTCTATGGCTTAAATGGCTCAAGCACTTCTTTCTCTTCTTCTTTCGTTCTCTCAATCCATCATGTTACGAACGTTGTGCCAGCACACGATACAGCTCTGCTGCAGCTCCGACCTCGCTCTGTTTGACATGAAGACAAATAGACAAAAACCTACGGAGACACCTGTTGAGAGCTATAAGTATCTCCTGCGAGGTCGTACAAGGAGACCGCTGTGGATCTCAGGCGTAGTGCGTCTTACTTCATCATCTGTCACATGTTGATTTACTCTGGTTCACGTCCAGGTAGAGCCTCCGCCTATCCAGATGTTTCAACAGATAAATGAAGGATTAGAAAACTGGAAAGATGGCGCAATTAGTTTCTCTAGAAAGTGTTACACCACCGACTTTCAGGCTGTTACATCATTTACTGTAAACCGTGGCGTTTGTGTTCTGTTCGGTAAGTGTGAAGTGATGTGATGATGTGATGTGGAGTGGGTGATTATTTTCCACAGTTCCCCCGTTCGCTTTCACCTACCGAGCCGGGGCTGCCACTAAATATGTTCAAATCTTTCTCCTGTCTTCTTCCGTTCCGTCTTCCAGAGCCTGTCTTTAGTTTGATCCCTGTGATTTATTTGTCTTAATCACCCAGAGGAACAAAGACTCGGAGCCGGGACCAAAGAAGGCTTTAGTACAATCATATTACCGAGCCAGGAAAACAAACTCGACGTCAATCATAGGTCCTGTCTGCTTCTTTTGCTTCCTGTCTGTCCACCTCTCTCCGAGTTCCTGAACGTCTTTCTTTATTATTTATTATCCTGGCGTCGAGTGACGGGGCCTTACAGTATTTCAAGATGGCTCCAAACTCACTTAGCATGGGGTGATGTGTCACTGTGATCGAAAGAAAGCATTAAAAATACATTAAACTTACATCTTGCCCATACGAGTTTTTCTTATTTTTAGGTGAGACAACAGATCCCGTAACACCATCACAGAGTGTTTGTTTTATTCCTGGAGACTAAAGTGCGGCGTTAACTTTCACAATAACACACCGTGATGAAGTACAGGGAAAGAATGAAAGGCGAGCAGACGTGCACTGTGTGCACACACACACACACACACACACTAAACAATTTATCCGTTGGCTTCTGAAGGCCTTCTGTGTTTGCTCCACTGTGTGTGCACACACTGACCCGTTCTGCAGCGTTCTTCTTCGTGTTACAGTACGACAAGACTTGCCCTCTCGTAGCCCGCCAACGTTTCCACCATAAAACATTATTTCAGAAATGTGTCGTACCCTTAAAAAAACTAAATATGATGCTGGAGTTTTTACTAGAAAGGAGGCAGAGGTGAGCGCTTTTCAGTGTGTTTGGTGGTTTGAAAATTACTTCAGCATGATGTCCATCTGCTTTGTGATTTTTGGTCATAAACGCGTGATGTAAAGTCTTTTGCTGTTTTAACTATTGTCAAGGATGCACACTCTTCCTTGTTTGACTGGTCTGTGTTTTGCATTTGGGGTGCTTGATGGACTAGTGGAATCATGGACAATGCAGTCTATATTGTAATATATGATTGTTGAGAGGTTAATAACACGCCTCATTGAACGTTCGTGCCGTCATCGTGCATATTTTTTCTCTTATTCACGGGGCAAAAATACTTTTCTGCTTTAGTTTGAGAGACATTATGTAGAAACTGGTATTTTAGTGCCCCCAGTTTCAGAGTGTAATCCCACTGTGGTAAATATGAGCTGAGCTAACATGAGCTAACAGCAGCTACAGTTGTCAGCAGCTTACTTCACTGTCCATCAGGAAACTCTGTAAATCACAGAGAGTTGAGGCGGAGCAGCCGGAGGGAAAACCAGAAAACATTTTCTCCATAAAATATGATCCAGTTTCACCAAAATCAGTGAAATGGTTTGAGGTGTGTGACTTCTCATTATTTTATGGTAGAAAGTTACACAATGTTGTTTTAAAGGAATAATTAACATTTTGGGAAATACGCTTGTTCGCTTCACTTGTAAATTTGAGATTGTCACCACTATAAATCCAGAGCCAGCAGCCAAGAAAGTTTAGCTTAGTTTAAAGACACGGAGGAAACGGAGTCAGCTAGCCTGGCTCTGTCCAAAGGTAGAAAATACACCCACCAGCACCTCTAAAGCTCACTGTCAAATCTCTACATCATGTATGTTGGACAGAGCCAGACTAGTTTCCTTGTTAGACTTAAACCTGCATGCAGTTGCCTGTTTGTTAGAGAGCAGAGTTAAGACAAGGAGCAACATTAGCCTGGGGATCTGAGGTCTTGCATATCTTAAAGGCTCAAAGGCACATGCATATAACATGATGTATTTCTTATCATCTGCAGACAAATCTCAGCTCCTCGACCTTGAGTAGTGTGCAAAGAGGTAACGTGGCCTTGACTAAAGCTGAAAAGTCGAAGTCTGTTTTTTGAAATTGTTCAAGTCTCTTGTGAAAACATACCTTTACTCACGTGGACCGATTGTTTTGGTGCTTTGAAACGAGATTACCAAAGTTTTAGGTTCACAGTTCAAGTAGTGGATAAATATTGATCTTAACCTATTGGCAGGCGGAGCGGGAGGTGGTGGCTACCGCAGAGATGCTGCAACTGACAGCTGTGTAAAAATTAAAAGTACACTTGCACATACCGAAAACAGCTGCCACTGAGTGTGAATTTGCAGGCTGAGCTGAAACACTCCATAAAGCTCCATAAAGCAGAGGAACTCCTTTCACATGCTAGCAGTCACGTGATCCAGCTTTCCACCCTGCTTTCCTGCGCAGACACGATAGCGGTATCGTCATCTTAACTAACTCTTAGCTAAGTGAATGTGCATTTCCCAAAATTTCAGAGGTCAGTCTGCATGTACATCACATTCGTATTGTAGGATTGTTGAAACCGGCCTGTTGGGAGTGAAATAAAAGGTGCAGTAGCCGAGCAGAAGGCGTGTAAAAAGTTGGACTTTTATGCCGACATCTGCACGTTTTTGTATGGCCGTATCAGCAGCCAGGTTCTGACTTAAAGCCTGTGGATTTGTCTAGCATCCTATCTGCTGTCAGCTCTAAGCTGCATGCCTGATCCTCCCATGTGATGCAGTTATTTATCTGTCAGACGGAGGATCCATCCCGACAAACGCAATCACGTAAAGTATTCACGTTTACGCAGACGCATATACTCAAACAAAAAAAAAAAAAAAAAGGCACGAAATGAGAACCACATTGACTTTTTTTGGTCTGCTCTCTCTTTCACTTTCTGAGACAAATTTGGGGTGGATGAATTATATTTGTCTCTTTTGTCCTCTAGTCCCCCTAAATCCTTCTGCTTCATCATCCACAACACTGCCGTCCCCCATGGCTTTCCAGAAAGAAGGATTTGCTGCCACATGGCAGTTGGCAATAACACCGGCCTGTCTATCATTGTGTGGTTGTGGGTCTCATTTTCACACACACACAAAAAGAATTACTGGTCCTGGCCTGTGGTGTAAATGTGAACGTTTTGAACATACCGATCAAGAAAAGTCTGTTCTGTAGGTTTTTTGCAGATGTGGAAAGATGCACACATGTCGTTCACCTGTTTTGTGTGTGCGTGTGGGAGAATGTGTTTTAACATTGTGTAGTTGTTGACAACCACAGCAACTGTTACATTAATCAGCAATGAAGTCATCCTCAGGATGCATCCAGGTACTGCTGCCATTTTGATATTTATGACTTAATATTATTATCAGCAGAGCGTTGTTATCTGCACATGAAAAAGAAAGTGCACACACACACACACACACACACAGGGGAACTGAATGAGCCTGTGACCTCTGAGAAACTAGGTTAATATTTGGAAGAATATTCCATACATCACATTTTCCACTTACTGAATGCAGAGCACATTTATCTGGCAGGAAAACCAGACTTACTGCGCTTACCACACAACCTGACAGGCACTAATAAATTTCCAAAAATGGAGCAGGGTCAGAAGTCAGAGGCATTCTTTAAAAAATATGCATCCGTGTGGAGTTATAATATAGAAGTGTGGCGACTGAGGAGGCTGATTTCTGTGCTGTGGCATGAAGTATAGAAGAGAATGTCTGCAACATTTTCATCTTCAAACTGCTCTGACCTGGTATGGAAGTCTGTAATTTAATAAGCCACTCCATTCATGGCATGAGCAGAATGGAAAAAGTGAGTGGAAAAAAAAAAAAAAATCAAAATTATTGTCTTTTTCCATACTCAAAAATCACAACCAGTCCAAGTGAGGAAACCTGCACACGCTCGGCTGAGCTGTGAAAGACCTTCTGCTCTTGGCCACAGCAGCAAACGTTTTCCAATCGCCTGCAGCTACTGGAAGGAAGAAGTCGACGAGGATGCAAAAAAAAAAAAAGATCTCTGAATTTTAACATGTCAGTTTGATATTGAGAAAGATTTTAGTGTTTTTCCACCTGAGTAAAGGGGATCCTTCTGCAGGGAGTGTAGCGTAGACAAGCAGAATATCCTATTGTTTCCTTCATCAGCCTTATGGAAACTGACATACACACAAACTAACGTGTGAGTGTGTAACACTGCTCCATTTTTATTTATTTTTTTGTACCCATCCCTGACACAGTTTTTCACAGTTTTCCGGCTGCGTGGCGCATGTTGGCAGGTGGCGGCTGATGATGTGTTGAAAAGCAATAAAATGAAGGAAAATGACAAATCTGTGATGACAAAAGCAGAGCGAGGACAGCTCTGCCTGACCTATTCTCCTCTAAAAACATAAGCATCCTTAACAAAAACCCTGGAGGGATGAAAGGAGAGCTGGAAAAGAACCGCGGATGCAGGAGGGGAATAAAGGATACCAGAGGAGGATGACATGCATGGATTAAAGACAAAGAGACATTTAATAATTTAATAAAAAGCTTGTGAAATGAGGGAAAACTTAAAGATCTGAAAAGTCCAAAAAAGGATCTTACAGCATGAATAAAATAGAAATGTACTCAGGTGTATAAAAGTACATCTTGCATTGGTAAGAGGCTTTAATCATTTTAAACCCACCACATGTAGAATTAATTAGAAAATTTGAGAATTTTGGTGCAAAGAAGAGTCCAAGAGGAAAAGAAGAAACAGAAAAGTGATGATAAACAGGTGGCTGTTGGGACGGTTATAAAACAAATAAACATACAAATCCAGATCTCCGGTTATCCGTGGCTCCTGGAAAGGAATAGTAATTCTTTATGGCAGCAGTGTAAACCATAAATATGAATTAGCTTCTGTCATTTAAATCATGCCGAATAAAAAAAAAAAAACAACCAAACCTTTCACAACGAAAGTCAAAGGTTTGGACACAATTTCTCATTCAACGGTTTATCTTTGACACCGAAGACTTTAAAACTTTAAAATAACAAATATGGAATTATGTGTAAACAAAGCAAAATACAGTTTATTTTAGATTCTTCAAAGTAGCCACATTTGATTTGATGACAGCTTTGCACACTGTTATTCTCTCCGATTCATGAGGTTATTACTTTGAATGGTTTTTAATTAACATGTGTGTCTCATCAAAAGGTAATTAGTGGAATTTGTTGCCTAATATGTTTGAGACCATCAGTTGTTCTTCAGAAGTAGTGTTGGCATGCAGTAAAAAGACCCATTCGATTTGTGTAATGATTCATAGATGATGCAAGAGATTACTTTAAGACATGAAGGTCAGTCAGTCCAGAACTTTTCAAAAACTTTCAATGTGTCTTCAAGCGTAGTCGCAAAAAAACCACCAAACGCTGATAAAACTGACTCAGCTCCAGGAAAGGAAGAGCAGGTGTTACCTCTGCTGCAGAGGAGAAGTTCATTACAGTTACCAGCCTTAGAAATCTGCATCGCCTCAGGTTAGAGTCCACATAATAAATGCTTCACAGAGTTCAATCACACCTTCATGGTCAAAATAGTACAAAGAAACGACCAACAAGGTGACAATACCTTGGACCAACAAACACAAAGAATGGACATTAGACATTCATTGAATGAAAAGAGATGTCCAAACTTTTGACTGGTACTGTGCATGAATATTAACGTTGCCGGTGTGACTTTATGACTGTTTTAACTTTTATGTCATTCAAATAACCGCAGAATTTCGAAACACCAATGAACTTGTGTTTAGTTTTGATCCAATTTTCTGAAAACTTGGTTGAATTTGGATGGAGACTTGACTAATACCCTTTGTGATAAGACCACTGGGTAGCACCAATGTCAGATACATTAAAAAGTCTAGACATTATGGTTTTAACTTCACTTTTTTAAAAAGGCCTCTGTCTCGTCGGTCTCAGACAAAGACAACTCTGGATTTTAGTTCACGACCAGTCAAACCACAAATGTGGGGATATCACTTAATTGTCTGATTTATTTATTTGTAACTGTCTGGGAGGAGACATCAGCCAAATCCTCTGGAATAAAATCTGACTTCTTGAAGCACAAAGAGTTCATCCGCAAAAACAGCGTCCAAAAGAACACACAGTCATGTGTAAATACTTCAAGACAACGCTTATTGAGGTGACTCAGTGTAGCCACCACGCTTCACCCGAAGAATTTTTGTTAATATTAGCTACCTAAGCTTGGTCTTGACTTGGTCTCAACACCTCTAAGTCTCGGTCATCTGGCTGTAAGAGACGGCCAAGAGGCAAACGGCTGAAACCTGCTTTCCACAAATTGTTTCAACTTTACAAGCATTAGAAAACATTCTTCCTAAATCTGTTAAAAATTGATCCTGGACTCCAAGATGGACAAACAGCAATAAAATCACGTTCATTAGAGGGGAGATAAAAGAACAAAACTGGCTGCTAAAAATCACTTCCTGCCACAACAAACGAGACAAAGAGAGAGAGCGAGCCCATTCAAACACACCTGGTAACACATGTTAGGTCTGCTGGAGAGTTGGAGGCCAATTATGACTGATTTGAACACTTTGCGCATCTCACAGGCTTTTTCTACTGTTGATACAAACCAGACTACTCCACAAGGAGGTAATGGCAGTGCAAGGAAGTGACAAGGTGAGGGTGGTGGAGAAGGAGGAGGCCTCTGTTTGAGAACAAGAAGTTACTGAAAGGAGGCGATAGTGGTGGAAGAAGTTAAGTCCTGCATCTAAAAATCAAGTAAAAGTACCATCAGCAAAATGTAGTAATGTATCAAAACTAAAAGTGTTTGCATCCTGTACGGTATTGTTCGATTTACTACTGATGCATGAATTTATATTACATATGCAGAATTTGGTTGTTTTGTCCAGTGTCTAGTGTTTTGGCCCAACAAAGTATCACAAGATAAATGGGAGGAGTCTTGAGATGATTAATGGGAGGGAAAGCAGGAAAAAAACATGTTTTTGGACTTTTTGGGGTAATTTCACCACTTTGGGCTTCATACAGTTACTTAAACGAAACCATGTGAGAAGTTTTAAGGGGAAATCTCTCTTTGGTGGAACTGCTTATGACTCATGTGGATGGAGTTTGGTCGCACAACAGCGCGGGACAACCGACAACTATGCAGCACGTAGTACTTTGAATTATACTCGTTATTTTGACATGTTCAATCACTGTCATTTGGTTCTATACAAGTATGAACATCTTTAGAAGATCTGAAGTGAATCAGTTCAACGGCAAGACTTTTGTCCAAATTAGAGGGATAACAACTTCGTACAAACTAGGGTACTAGGTTGTTCTTTGTACTACAAGTGTTGCTGGAGTTTGACTTAATTAGACTTTTGCACCTTCTCCATGCACCTTGGACGTAGGTAAAGTTGTGTCAGACTCCAAATCTGAGGCATAGACCGAGGAAAGCATGTACGCTTTGTGAAATACTTTGTCCAATGTGGTCCCTGGTATGAACAGAACCCCAAACAGATCACTTCATTGCTTGTATGCATCAAATCTGTGGCCAAGACAGTCGACTAACTTAACAATAATCACATTAAATGTTTCTATTTGGTATTTGCTTTCCCAGATCAAATAAGGCGACATTTTCTACAGTCATCTTCAATATTTTTGCTCTTACTGGCGCACTGGAGATTGTGTTTGTACATCTGGCACACACCTGGTATAGCTAAAACTTTCAAAGTCTGCAAAGCGATCTCTTTGTGCCGATACAAAATCATACAGAGACCTAGAGCTGCACTGCTGTCCTCAGGGTCCGTCTCGCTTTGAAGCTGCAAACTTGTCATTTGGAATCGAGTATTCCAGTTTATCGAAGTGTGCTGGCTTCAATTTGGGTGTCTGTTTTCTCATTTTCATCTGCAGATATGCTCTCTGAGGCCTCCCTTATTTTACAGTAATTTTGCCAAAGAGCTTTAGTGGAGTCAGCTCAGCATCTCCACCAAGTATTTGATTTCATATTGAGTCTATATGGATATCAGAGTT
Source organism: Miichthys miiuy (assembly GCA_036365135.1). Classification (NCBI taxonomy): domain Eukaryota; kingdom Metazoa; phylum Chordata; class Actinopteri; family Sciaenidae; genus Miichthys; species Miichthys miiuy. Next base: position 2,434,716 of record CM071612.1, on the reverse strand, counting down.
CCCCCAAAACTTGCTCCTCCCTACTGTATGTGTAGATAAGGAGCTGGACGTGTAAAATCAAAATACTGTCCAACCTCTGGACTGCTGTTTACATTACTAAATCTAGAGACTGGGCAGTAGAAAGCACAAAATGTATTTCTTTGATTCAGTAGTACAGCATGTGGCATTATCAAATGATTGGCCTCAACAATTAGATAAGTCCAGCCCAAGACTATCCACCATAGCAACCACACAATCTGTCTCAAACAGCCAGAAAATGTTTCCACTGTCTTTCCTTGCTTGCTAATCCTAAAAATAAAGGAAACTTTTTTACTATTACCTCGTATATTTTTACACAAATATCAGAACTTTCTACTCATTTCACCTCAATTTGCACAACTGCATGCCTTCCCAACATCAACACCGGTGCGTAGAGAGGGAGACTCGGTCCTATTGGACGTTTCAGTTAACTTTGCACACAAACAGAGGATAGAATTGAAACAAAACAAAACTACTAAAGAGATAACGATAAATCTCAAGGCCAAGGTCCCCCCATTGGCTTCAGGGCCAGCAAGTTAGGTCAAACTGATTACACCCCAAACTTTATCATTTCCACAGGGTGCAGTCGATGATTCATCTGTGTTTAATGGCTTCTGGCGTGGTGAAGGTCTGGGGGTTCCACTGAAACAATCTGTTCAGGGACTTCCTTGGGAGACACTCCTCCTCTGGCATGCGATATCATTTCCTGTCTCGTGTGATAACATGTGGGATATAATCAACTGCATTGGAGGATGGAGATGTTGGACTACGCAGACATACGCAGAAACACATGCACGTGCAAGCATGTGTGCTCCTTGCACAAATGCACACATTCCTTGTCCTTGAGGCTCATTTCTGGCTGAGAGTTTTGGCTGACCACGACTAAAACTGGCTCTAGACACACACACACACATGCGCACACACACAAATCTGCACACAAATAAAGGAGAAAAAAAACGCAACTAATTGGCTGTAAACAATGATATACTATAAGTTTGACAGGCCAATGATGCAACACCATGACCATGTGTTTGTGATGCACCAGAAAATCACGTCTGTCTGTGCGACACATGGCTGCAAACGGCCGGTTTTTGTCAGCTCGTCTGTGCTGCACATGATGTTAATGTGTTTTTTTGTCATTGACAGAGAATATATTTATAGATGGATGATGAGGATGATGAGAGACATTGTTTCCATGGAATATAATGGCAGCTATGCTCTGTACACTCATAACTTTTTGGATACGCGCAGCTTATACGACTGTTCCAATTACCCTTCAAATTTTCTTGACTGAAGTGCGTGCACATGTTTATATGGCATCGTGGGGACCCATGTGTGGAACCCCACTCACGCTGCGGGGACCTGGCTCCGTTGTGAGGACCAAAAAGTCGTCCACCCCCAAATTTAACATCTTATTTTATGTGTAATGACTTGATTTTAGGTTTAGAGTCGAATGACGCTTAAATTGAGGAAATTAAATATATGCAAGATGTGGCTGTGTGAGCGCGTATGTTTGTGTTTTTGTGTAAAAAGAGGGAACGAGATAAGAGTGAATTTAAGTAAACACACACCAATACAATGTGTGTGTTTACAGGCACACTACTATTCCAGGTTTCAGTTGTTTATATATCGCTGGGTTTGTGTGTGTAAACATTGAATTGTGGTTTCTGAAACCTGGATGATTCTTATTATTACATCATTTTATCGCTTATCGCATTACGTGTCGTCTGCAATGAATTGCCTTGTTTTCTCTTAGCATGCTGTGCTTCCCTATCCTTGAATCTTGCTTCTTGTTTCTGTTTGTCATCTATCTAGATCTTCATGGTACAGAGCACGTTTGTCCATCCTATGTAAGAGACATCTGAAATTTCGCCCTTGTTTTTCCATCAAGTTTTTTTATTTTTTCCATAGCGAGCCTCTGAAGATAGAGGGTGTCGTATGTTATACACATTATAAATCCCTTTGAGGCAAATTTAGATTGTGTGCAGCATGAATAAAACTGACATATTTTGGTTTTGAGATACATGATCATACGAGCTGTTTCTCCAGAACTCACCTCACATGTATGGAAACACCTTATTCGGGTTTCTGAGTGTGCACTTGATTAATGCTCATTTCATCTGCTGTTACGGTTGGTGCAAAAATGATTAGAAACCTGGATACTATCAAAATAATGTATACATGGATGTGATTAACCAGATTTCTCAAGTTTCATGATAATATCATATCCAGAATATGCAAGAGTGCATGTAAACACAGAGTGTGAGACAACAGTTTAGTGCATATGTGCATAGGAGAGACAGAATGAGGGATAGAGGGAGCGAGTAAGAACAATAAAAAGTGTCAAAAGGCCTCCGCAGATGGAAAGCAGGATTACTTGGACACACTAGACCAAGCAGAGGGGAAAAAAAAAAGACAGAGGAGGGCGGGAAAGTTGGAGAAAACTTTCACTCCTGTTCCAGAGAAAAAGAGTGTGAGATGGAGAGAGAGAGTGAAAGAAAAGGAGAGATGAGGGAGGGTAACGGGAGTGGGTGTGCCTGACTCTTTCTGACCCCTCCCTCCATTTTAGAGGTATAGATGGTGAAGAAGAAGCCCGCTGCACCCAGAAGTCCAGTCCAGTCAGCTGCACTAGTCCTGAGAGCCACCAGCTCAGAGAAGTAGTCCAGCCACTCCAAAAAGAAACACCCAGCCTGACTCCTGCAGCTGCAGCACACACCACACTCAACCTGTTGCCAAAGATTTACTCAATCAGTGAAGTGACGCTGAGTGATAGCCTCTTGTTTCTGATATCTGAGCTGAACTGAGCTAATTCAGATCACAGCAGCAGCAGCTTTGTTACACCTGAGACTCAAGAGTCGACTGACAGCACAGATGATGATGATGGGGATGCAGCAACACTCTCACAGCTTTCTGGCACTTCTCCTCATGGTGTTCATCTCTGGGATAGTTCTCTCTGGTCCCTCAACTCCTCGCAGGAGCAGAGGTAGGTGATGCTTGCATCAGTGTTATTGTCTTCCTCTGAGTCTCTAGGAGACACAATTGTATTGCCTGTGAAGTGATGTATTTATTGCATGGATCAACGTTTGGTCATTGCAGTCTCCTCTGCTTGTTGGTGTCCTCCCACAGTTTGTGAACATTCCTGTGATTGTCTTTTTTCATGTTAGCCCTGATGGCTTTTCCATGTTTGTCTTCTGCCAAATGCATCCTGGGAAACACTTGGAAAGAAAATATGTCATAGTTAGTAAGATGGATATTTGTTTCAAGGATAAGTGACAAGAGAATGGATTTCGCAACCATACCGAGAGAACCGTGTACTGCAAAGTGTGTCGAGTGATGGATACCATTCGAAACATGTCGTTTGTGATGTCATCAAGGACGTTTGTAGAAGAAATGCACGGAAATATGCAGATAAGCTGAGAGCTTTTCTGCAGAGCTCCTTCCTCCTGTTTTCAGATTGATATCTGCTGGATATAGCATGACTGGGATCGCCACATTTGGCCTTAATGTAGCTCTGCCACATGTTGAACACAAAAAACTAAGCAAACTGTATCATATTGTTGTGGTACACAGGTTTCAATGAAACTGGGACTTTTCCAATGATTATTTGCCATTTTCTTTGTCAATTTTTGATTTCTTCGTATATTTTGCAACTTTAAGTCGTTTTGTTTGTTTCCACTGAGTGCAGTTAGAGTAATAAGCATTGTAACCTCCCCCCTTACCCCTCACACAAGGCACATAAATAGATTCATATTCAATAAGTGGTTTTTATGCTGACTTTTAGTGCTGTAAAATAAAAAATTGAGGAAAAACTGAGGAAAATCAGCTTTTTCTCTCCCGAGCCACCTGTCGGGCTTTCAAACTGCCTTGATTGGAGAGCACTGTCTTTACGACTCCTGTGGTTTATCCACATTTCCCTGAAATGAGGTGAGCAGACGCAGTGAAATAGGTCAGTTAACTGCTCACTGGTTTTAATGTAAGTGTTTCCAGGTTGGGGGTCATGGGGTTAGACTTGTAGACAAACCTGATGGGAAGGATTTCCTGGAATCGTGTCCACGGAGACCTGATGAGTTTATAAGCCAACTCTCGCCTCAGGCAAAAGATTTTTTTATCGTTTAATTTGTTTCAAATGTATTAGAGCTCTCATTAGGGGATTTTATCAAACCATCTGAAGAGAGTTTTAAAAATTAAACACAGACTCTGCAAGTTGCCATACCATTTCTGGCCAGTGCAAAACACATATGTCCAGAATGTTTCCAAAGCAGCAGCATGGAAATGATCACCAACCAAACAAAACACTATTTATCAAATGTTTATAAGATAAGCACAAGTGTCACTACGCTACATGCAGTGTTTTCTTTTCCGACATGCCATAAAGAAAAGCATGAAACAGACTCACTTCAATATTAGATTAGAGCGTTAGGATCCTCATGACATTCTTGGAAAACTGCAAAAAAAATTCCACAAACGTTTTCCATATTGTCTCATTATCTTACAACTGTGTCACACACACACACACACACACACTGTGCATACACACTGTCTTTCCATCTCCGACTCTCCACGCTTCGCCGCCATGTTCTATTTCGCGAGTTAAACTCGGGCGCCCTTTGAAGACTTTGATGGTAGTAAAAAGTGATTTGAGGTGAGAAGACTGGATGCGATGGAGAGGTGAGCGCAGTGGAAAAGGCTGCTTCCACTGTGTAACTGGCTGGCTGACGTTGGCCTGCGGACAAATCTCAATGTGCAGCTTTGGGAGCCAGATGAAAGCGGCTGTGTGTGTCTCTGTTTTTGCTTTGGGAGGAGAGATTAAACGTCTGTATCTGTGTTCTTCTTGGATCAGGCCCCTGGTTTCAGAATGAAACATGTTATGCAATGAGGTGTTTGCTTTCTTCTTGTGTCATACAAATTCTAGCATAATACACTGGTGTCAGAGCTGACAGGCACTGTTAGATCTGTACTTCCCAGAGCCTGTTTACGTGTGTTTTTTGACTCTTTAGATAAGCCGAGTAAGTTTACATGAGACTCTCTGTGTCTGAAGGACTTTATAGTACAAGAAATGATTTACCATTACCCCACGTCAGGACAATATAAGACCTGGAAACAGCTGCCGAGCCAGACAAAACATGGCCACATGACATTTATAGATTAATGAGAGGGAAATATGGAAGAAGAGAGGAGATTGGACGACAAGGGAGATGAATTCAAAGCGCTTCAGGAAGTTGGAAGAGGATCAGGTCGATGGAAGACTGGAGGGATGGGAGGAAGGCCGCTGATACACAGAGGATGGTAGAGATTGAGCGAAGTGGAGCGAGATGGAGCACCGCCACGAGGGGGAAGGGAAAACAGCTGTTGCTCCGGGAGAATCTGACAGAAGGGGGATATATGGTGTGAGAGTGAAGGGACCAGCGTGGAAGCCACCGAGGCGAGAGGGAAATGTGGGAGTGTAATCCCAGGAAAGGGTGCCTCCCACGGGGCCGCAAGGTGCAAGAAAGAAAAGGGGACCGGATCAAAGAGGCTCACCCCGTGCTGCAGGCTCAGGATCAGGGTCAGTTCAGCTGTTGTTCCCAAACCCTCCGCGCTCTGGCACACGCTTTATAGCTTTAAATGAACGCGAGGAGCCACAAAACATCTGTTTTTATCTCCACGGTGCAGAGTGCCAAGTCTCCTCGCCACCTTTCCTCATCGCACCGTGCATGTAAAGTCATTACGTGTAGCAGGAAAGGGTGTCAGGTACAGTCAGTCACAGTGAGTCTATAGACGTGAAAGCGTGTTGTCTGCAGAGATCAGCTGTGATGTTCAGCTGCACAAGTCAAACTATCATGACTTCATTATTCTGTGTCACTTCCATCCACCAAAAAACGTCGACATTAATTTCAACAAAGAGCGGAAAACTTCTTTTTCCATTGCATATTCTGAAAACAAAACAGGCCTTTTAGTTTTTTTGTTGAGGCTTTGCTTCAGATATTTATAGTTCATTAGTTCACACATCAGCATGAGTGGAAAAGTCTTGTGATGATCTCAGTGTATTTATTCTGCTGGCGTTTACTTTAACACAGTCCTCCTCCTCCTCCTCCTCCTCCTCCTCCTCCTCCTCATCTGCACAGCGCAGTATAACGGAGCAGCCAACAGGGGGAAATCTGCGGTTTGATAATGTCAGACACTAAATCAGGACGCGTCGATGCCAAAATGTGCACATACTGTACAGATGCACGTTTTTAATATTTATTTTCAAACACCAAACACTCATAAACATATCATGTTGCACTGCAGCTAAAGTGAAAAGAACGTGTTATGCTGACAACCCCATTAACCTACTCCCTTTTCCCGGATGATCATCCATCACTGCTCATGATCCAAGATAGCCGCTCCGCTGAGCCAAGATTGAGTTTCCAGTTTGAGGGTGTTTCTTCTTCTTCTTCTGTTCAGGCCAGCAGGATTACATTCTCCTGACTATTAGTCCACAGCACGATGAATATAATGTTTATTGATGATTGATGTGGCATTATTTATTGCATAATCTGACATGTTTATTGGCTGACTCCCAGCGTTATGATGGATTTGTTTGTACAGTTAGCTTTGAATTGGTTCTTCTTTGCATGAGGGGGGGGTAGACCGCCTATGTCAGGATGTTTTAATTTAAGGGAACAGTCTTCAGCAACTCTCTGTAACATAGCTGGTATTTCTTTTACATCTCTCTGTGGACATTTTGCATCTCTTTGTAGGTGTTTTGTGTCTCTTTGTCACCATTTTATGGCCGCTTTGCCTTTTCCATTCTGCAGCGCTCCCGTGTTGTCATTTGATCGACTTTCCAGCAAGAAACTGGTACTGAGGGTACGATCATGGATTTAATTATACTTTAGTTGCATGTTTGGTGCAGGTTGTAAAATCTTGTTTGTGAGGGTCATACCAGCAGAGCTCCCTCAAAAAAATCGTTATTTTGCTCACTATGCATGGATACAAACACACACAACATGACTTTAAAGCTTGGCAGTTTTTTTTGTGGGTAGTTTAATTGTCAGTAGTTTTGTTTTGTACTGTAGTTGATCGATAATCAGGACTATGACTGGATCTGTTCCTAAAGCTTTATTCATTTTACTCTGGAAATACTGATAAGTCTTAACAGTCCCTAAGCGGTGTGTGGGCCAAATGGCCGAGCTTTGGATGGGTTGTCATGGGACTGAGCCAGTGTTTGCTTGTACTGGAGTTTAAATCGAGCTGCCAGAAGTTTCCTAATGTTTCATACACTCTGAGCCCTTTCCCTCCTCTGAGCCAATCTCACTTGTGTTTTTATCGGAAATATTGATGGGGGGAATGAAAACAAATGCAGTTTTGATAGGAAACACATAGCTGGAAAAGCATGAGGGTATTTTTCAAATCCAGGGCTTCCCCCTCTTTCACTGTCAGTGTCTGTTTTGAAGTCTGGCAGCTGCTGGCTTTGTTCCTCATGCAAAGTTCCATTATTTCATTTAATGCTGAAATATGAGTATAGTACCAGTCATAATCCAACAGAAAGCCTTGTAGACTGCAAGATGTGGACGACTGAGCCCCGTAGACTGATGTGATTTCCACAGTGAAATAAAAATTATAAAAACAAACAAAAAAAATACATAATTGAATTTATGAATTTGCTCTAATTAATTCATTTTAACTTGATTTAAGAAGGGCGTGAAGACATTGAATTAAAACAAACATTAAAAACCACAATTTAATAACAACAACTATAATTTCATAAACTTGTATGTCCTCCTTATTACCACCCTTCACTGCTCATCATCCAAGTCTGAAAGTCTGGTTTACATAAGCGTTAACTAACTGTCAGTCATAAGTCACACTTCTGGCCCGGCTCAGTTTTCCTGATGTTTATTAGCATGCCTGTTACAAACCGGCTAATTGTTAACATGCCCGGCTCTTGGCTAGTTTTGAAGGCCACATGGCGAAGGCAAGTGATGAGAGAAAAATAAGCAAATTGATCGTTTCTGTCCACGTGAAGAGTCAGTAGTTCTGATAAACTTCAAGTGAGACTTGGAGGAATGTTTGTGTTTGTTTGGAAGGGAAAAGTTCAACACTTAAACGAACATATAGATATTAGATGTTAGAATGATAAAGATCATATCAGCTCGCCCCTGAACCGGACCAAAATTTGGAGAATGGTCCTCAACATTGTGTGCCGCAAGAGAGACGTTAAAGTTCGACAGTCAGCCCTTAATGTCTAAATACATACATACAATACTGTAACGCTGGTTATTCTTAGCATTAACTATTAACTTTACTAAGTTAAATTAATTTAGGGCTGTGGGACATCTTCTGTGTAACATGAATACTTAAATGTCTGCTTCAACTGTGGGACAAGGTTTCACTTCATATTACTAAAGTCTGAGATTTCTTTCAAATATATAAAAACATGTGAAAAGACGATATATATCACTGAAATGTGGAGTTAGAGGTTCAAACAGTTTTTCACCAGTTTTCAGGATTTTTGTGGGCGGTCCTTAAAGGGCGGCTCGATGACACGCTGAGGCCACCCTGAGCAGAGAGATAGAGATGAATTCATCTCAGCTCAGAGTGTTTCAAAGTTAGTCATGTCATTTTCTGAACTCATCTGACACGTTTCAGTCGCTTCAAAATGGAGAATTCATTTTTACCTGATTTTAACACCTAATTTCATAAACTTGTTGATATTTTTAATCATTCAAATACACACAGATAAACAATACGAGGGAGCTAAATGTGGAAAAGTCTATGAATGATTGGATAAATAAACTACAAAAAGGAAAAGATAAATATAATAAAACCAGATAAAAACATACACCAACAGTGACAATGGAGTCTGCAGGGGGAATGAACCATTTAGAGTATCAGTTATATCATAACGTCGCCCTGATGGCGACAGATAAAATTAACTTGCATTAATACGTCCACTCAGCCAAACCTGGCAACCATTTGTAAGATAATTTGCACTTTGTGTGGAAAGGAGTTGTCTCTTTCAGGAGATGTCAGTGTGTACGTGCAACGCTCTGCATGCTGTCACAAGTTTATTTGTTTAACACATTTTAACAAGGCAATTCAAAGATATAAAAGCGCATATTAAAAACACCACTAAAATTCACTAATAGGAATATAAACGCTCCCAAAAACTCTCTCTCTTGTTTACCATCAGTAAATACAACAGTTCGTATACTCCTTTCTGGTTTAGCCTGTAGTGTTTTGCCAAGCGGCTCTCAGCAATCTCTCACCAAGACCTCAGACCGAGTTTTCATGGTTGCTGCGATCAGTAAAAAACCCCCCCCCCAAAAAAACCTCTCTTGACTCTTTACTTTATTTTAAAAAAACCACGGCAGCTGTCCTCATCTAAAGATCCGTCCCCGAGGTCGGCTGATTAGGACTGTGTTCTGTGGAAGTCGGTTCTGGCAGAAAATGTGCAGTTTCTTGTAAAAGTGACATCAACGTGTGACCGAGAGAGACAAAAAGTATTTTCTCTGTGTGCCAGTATTACGGTGCCAGTATTGTCACACTGTGGCCTCGCTGACCTTCACTTCACCACTTCACTTAATGTTTGTCGTCTTCTTATCCAGTTAGAAAGTACACAATAAAAAGTGTTATTAGGTATTTCTCTGCTTGGCTCCACGTTTGATAAAATCACCTTTTGCCTTCAGTTAAACGACCTCGGCAGCAAGTTTGCTTTGACTGCAGTGTTCCTGTGAAGCGACGGAGAACAGAAGTGTCGAATCCAGGAAGTGCAAGTTGTTAAAATAGAAACATTTATGTAACTGTGAACTTGCTTTTGCAAAACAAGACTAATACAGAAGAAGAAGGGTTGTTTGAGGGTTGTTGGTACTGCACCTATTTATGTGCATTATTTCCTTTCTAGTTGCTGTCTTTATGGATTTATCCTCATCTTTCGTGACATGTTGCATTTGTGCTTAAGAAGTACAATATTAAATGTGTACTTGTGTGAAAAAGCATTGATGCCATTAGAAGCTATGTAGGTCTATAATGCCTGAAAGCTTGGCGCTGATATTCTTCAAATCAACGAGACTCATAGAAGAAAGACTTTTAATGTTTAATGGAATATCTGCGTCCTCTCTCGCCTCCCTCCAGTGAGACGTCAGAACATGAAAGTCCGTATCAACGCCACAGGAGACACCATCGTGATGAAGTTTTTGCGTCCCAACGCTGACACCAAGCTTGAGGGCTACATCCTGGGCTATGGCAGCAGCATGTTCTCCAAGCAGTTCATCAAGCTACCTGAGAACGGACAGCCGTATGAGACGGAGTTTGGTAAGAAAGGCTGTTGATGAGTTCCACTGCTAAAATGCAACTGTGACCTTTTTTAATTGTGGCCAAAAGAAAGAGTTATGGCTCAAAGACTGTATAAAACATGGACAACCATAGGTTTCTGAAGAGCCACTTCTGGAGCCAGCCTCAAGTGGCAACTCGAGGAACTGCATGGAAGTTGCCACTTGGCTTGGCTGTGAGGATCTGTAACTTCCAGTTTGTTTTTCTTCTGTGTTTAGACGCTGAGCCGAAGTATCTCATTGCCGTCCAGCCCATCCCAACCAATGAGGTGAAAAAGCAGTGCACAGGTAACGCTGATAAAGTCATCACCAAGGTGACATGGTAAAAGTGGCATTCGGACATGAAACATGAGCACGTGGGCATCGAGGTGGACGTGGAGGTAAAAGTAAAATGTTCATTTGTTCTCAGGTAAAGTTGAACTGGAAAAGCCGCTACACTTGGTCATTGGATCGGTAACGCCCACTTCAGTCCTCCTGTCCTGGGGAACTCTGCTGAAAACTCCCTACGAAAGCAACGTCATGAATGACTGTCTGGAGGATGGGTGAGCTCACACACACACACACACACACACATGTTCAGAGCAGTGTTGTAGTACTCGAAATCACTTTTTAAAGGCCTTTGTCTTGTCTCGATCTTAGACAAAGACGACTCTGGATTTTATTTGTACATGCTGCAAGACTTTTGAGGTGACTCAATGTAGCAACCACACTTCACCCAAAGAGTTTTCATGAACATTAGCTACCAAAGTATGCTAAATACTGGTTTGACTACGGCCTTGACTTGGTCTTGGTCATGACTTGGTCTCGATTTAGTTGGTCTTGATTACAACTCTGAATTCTTAATAGCCAAGTACAGGGTTTCTAATTAATTTTGGTGTGTGGCATAGACATAGTATGACATGTCACATAGAGGAAAAACACCCCAGATAAATATGGGGGTAAAAATCCAGTCCACAGAAGAAAGGAAGGAGCTGTGCTGTATTTAGTCTCCTCAGGCCGAGTTTTCATTAGTCCTTGTGTAGCTCTAAGAAAGATCCCAAGAGGTCGGTCATCCTCCTTGTCAGCTGACAGTTTATAAAGCATAGACTCATAAGATGCGGTCTCCACCGTTGCTTGGCAGCCTGTTATTTACTACAGAGTTATCAAATAATGGTTGTTTCTGTTGATTTTTTTTTTTTGGAAGTAATCTGTGAATCACACTTGAGCTGACAACAGTGGTCTCAGTCACCAGGGAGGAGCTCCACCGCTACACGTAATTGTTTTGGTGATTCATTGTAGTCAGTGTGTTGATTATGTTTGGTTTGAACTACGTGCTGACCCCTTTTACTGACCCACAAAACAAAGACAGATGACCAGATGATGAGATGACGGGTACAGATGTGCCGAAAAAGAGAATTCCTTTCAGCCTTTTCATTTCATGTACGCTGGCTGTATCGTAGTTTTGGTAAGCACAGAAACAGATGGTGGATGGATTCACACACTCACATTAGGTATCTGGTATAACTGCACAAACAGTGAATGATTCCCTGAAGGCTCTCGGGTTACCGAGCAGTGGATCCAGGTGTTTAGGAGACAAGTCCGCCCACACAATGTACGTGATGCAGTTTTCCTTCTCTCAGAGAAATTTGAAAGCCGTTTTGGAAGCAGGCTTACTACTCTTTGCCCTTTGGAACAAATCTCTTCTTGGTTTTATGGCTAATATTTGTTTGATATGTATCTTTTGAATAAAGGGACAGAAGCCTGCAGCGGCCCTTGTGGGAAGAGTAGTACGTTTCTGTCACCACATCAAAACATTGGATCCTGATCCTGCAAATTCGTGCAGGAATAGACAGTTTTTAACTTCTTGCAATGAGTGCATACATGTCTCTCAAAAGTGCATTCATGTCACCACTGTTGGCATGACTATGCAATACTAAATAAGGCAAGACAATAGGATTTTATGGCTTCTAAAACAACAGATCTACTATGTTCTTTAAATTCTCTTGATGAAATGACAAACTGTCTTTCAAGAGCTAAACAAAGGAAGAGTGTTTTGGAGCAATATACATTTTCCACCTCAAATTTAGTTTTCTGTCACCTCAGATCAGGTGATTCTTTCTATTACAAAACCAAACAGGTGTGTTGTTTTAGTATTTGCTGCCAAACGGTAGTTCATCCCAACTGAAAGCAATTTTCATCCCAAATATCATCTCTAGTTCTGTGTTAATTCTTACGCCAGAACGCATTTGCAATTGGACCAGCCCGGATCAGGTGATAATGGTTTGCTTCCTGAGAGTCACATTTTCTCCAGCAACTGAATGATGAGCCTGCTGAACGGGTGAAATGAAATATCTGCTAAGACTCTTCCAGCCAAACACTCTCCAAGAGGTTGAACTTGATATCTTCCATTAAAATTCGCAATATTTTGTCCAGACTTCCTCTGTAATGCAACTGTTAGTTTCGCTTTCCCATGTATGTGCTGCTAGTTGTCTTAAGTCCTTGGAGTCCCTTATAAAATCTTGCGATTAGTCCGCCCTGTAGGCACCAATAAAAAGCATTTTCCTTTGACTTCATCTTGATATACTATCATCAGGAAGTCTGAGTTTCTGAAAAGAACATTTGATTTATTATTCATGTTCTGTTTTGCTCTGTCTTTGGCTCAGACACTACACGGTGCGTTATCGTGAGAGGAGCAGGAAGTGGAACTACCAGACCTGCCCAACTAGTGACACGGTCATTGACAATCTAAGGCCCAACACGGTCTATGAGTTTGGCGTCCAGCCCAACACGAAGGACGGCAGTGGACAGTGGAGCAAGCCGGTCATTCACAGCTCAGGTGACTCAGAAGGTATGTTCGATGTCTCACATGATACACTTCCTTTTACCCCAACTCAGTGTGATGTTAGTCAGTGCGAGGACATAAACATGCGGCCAGAAATAGAGTTTAAATATGTAGCTCCACAGAGGAAAGAGGCCAGATGTTCCCACAGGCAACAATAAGACTTGAAATACAGCATGCGCTTCTGGTCTTCAGAGAAATTGTGGACATATTTATGATTTTTAAATGGATGGATGGATAGATTGATAGCACAAAGCCTGAAGGTCCCATTTTAAAGCAGAATTTGTCTGATTACAGGGTTTCTGGATATAAAAATAATTTAGATTTTATTATTATGTTTAAAGTCTGTGTAAAGGCAGTTCTGAGATTTCTTTCAAACACATTAAATATGTTGTAAAATAGTTGCTGAAAACACGTGAAAAGACTGAACGATATATTACTGAAATGTGGAGTTAGAGGTTCAAACAGTTTTTCACCAGTTTTCAGTCTCAGGATTTTGTGGGCGGTCCTTAAAGGGTGGCTCGATGACACGCTGAGGCCACCCTGAGCAGAGAGATAGAGATGAATTCATCTCAGCTCAGTGTTTCAAAGTTAGTCATGTCATTTTCTGAACTCGTCTGACACGTTTCAGTCGCTTCAAAATGGAGAATTTATTTTTACCTGATTTTAACACCTAATTTCATAAACTTGTTGATATTTTTAATCATCTAAATTTGGCTGCGTGGTTAATAACACTTTCTTCTTTGGTCTGACAAACTCGGACTTAACGGACTTAACGGTTGATCAATCTTATAGACATCTTAAGAAACTATGGCTTCATGTTATTTCCATGGTCCAAAACCAGCTCTTTAGCTCATTCTTTGCCGTGTTTTCCACGTTTTTCTGGCTAACTGAGTGCCATCACATGCACAGTACTTTACAAGCATTTCTGAATCAACACCATCTTGTGGTTAACTTGCATTAATGACTGAGGAACTTTCTCATTCAGTCCTCCGAGATGAAATTAATACTGATGTTTGTCAATTTCTATTCATGTTGATTTTTATTGTGTGTCATGTTTCTAGATAAGACCAAGAAAAACTTTAAACGTCCCGTCAACCCTGTGGTATGTATTGGACATTTTCTTACATTAGTCTTATTGTGTTAATATGTGGATTCAGGTAGAATAAAGTGTCATAAACAAGTCAGAGTACTGAGACTGCAAAGGTACACTTCCTCTCTTCAAAATACATATTTTTGAGAACGGCGGTAATATTTGGAAAAGGCAATATGCTTTAGAGTCCATGTTGTGCACTTTGGTGAGCTTATGCTATTCTCAGGGTTGTTTGCCTCATTAATTTTCCATCCAACTGCTGAATGGAAACTGCACCAGTGCAGCCAGGACCGACCGGCCAAGCCAAGAGAGCAGTCTGTGGCTATCTAACTTCTGGAGTGGAACAAAAGAGAAGAAAAAAATGAAGATGAGAAGGACGGATAGAAGAGAAAAGGATAACAGTGTGGAAATGAGTTGAGAGGAGAAAGGTGGCACTGATTTAGGAGAACGCAGGGCATCACGTGCTCCTGGCTGCGTACTCGTAAAACATCACAGCTGTTAAGAATCAGCATTTGCCCTTCCACAGGGAAACTTCGAATAACAAGCTTCTCACCAGGGACTTAACCAATCCAACATGGAGAAGAGAGCTGAAACAGAGAAAGAGAGAGAGATGGCATTAAGGTCAAATACCAGTACTTTGACTTGTTGTGATCACCACAAAGACTAATTCTCCCCCCCGTTGTGTTTTTGTCTTTCACCCTTCAGAAACCTTTAACACCAGGTCCACGCTCCTTCCCCTTTACCTCTCGCCATGGTAAGCCAATAGAGACATGCTGCTTTTATCAAACCCACTGAACACTTTTTTAAATACAGCAGCAGAATTTTTATAACATACTATGATTTACCACTGCTCAGAAGTGTCTGTTTCACTGACCCCTTGCTTTAAGCCAATGCACTTGAGGAATTTAAACTTGAATGTTGATTTATATCCCGTCTCACTTTCTTAAAGCTCACAGTTTTCGTTATGCCGGTTTATTGCAGATGTACAGTAAAGCTGTTTTTGAAAGGGTTGCATAAATGCTGCACAGAGCAATACCTTAAATTATTATAATGTGAGGATTATTTGTTGTGATGATTATCAATCTTAATCTGTTTTAATCCACTCTCACTTTTTTCCTCAGTGCCATTCCAACTAACTTAGAGACACAATTTAGCTTTCAGCAACTAACGAGCCAGATATTTCCATCAGGAATTAGTGAAGTGCAAAACCAGACAACAAAATGACAATGAACAATATTGAACTTCTTCCCCAGGTGGCCACAAACACCAACCGTTGCCATTTAAACAATATCACGAGAGGGAGTGGTGTTGTACTGAATATCAGCACGGCTGTGATTCGGTTATAGTTAATCACACCGTGCTGATATTCAGTATAACAGCACGACCGACCGATCGAGTGTGATATTGCTTTTATAAAACAGCTCTGCAAGTGCACTTTATTAGTTTTTGATTTGTTTGTTTATTTCATCACTTATTTGGCTCCACCAACAAAAATGGTTCCAAACCAGTGAAGTCGCTTTGGTGGAAATATCTTGATGTTCTGATGAAATCAAACACGTTTAATATTATCAGGAGGTTGGTGCGCTCTCTTCAGCACCAAACAAGAAGCAAGAAACCAATTATACATTTTGTCTTCATGGATTTTATTGATGTCGAATTGACAAGAAGACTGTCAACATATGACATCCTTTATTGTGTTTATCTCGTGTTTCTAGAGCGATGTGTTTACGGACACGTAAGGAATTGTTTGAACGTCATATTTCTTAAAGGCAGACGGTGCAGGGAGCTTTAGTTTACTTCAAACTGCTCATATGTTTATTTTTGAACATTTTGTCAACGCTACAGAAACACTAGGTAACTGAAAGTACGATAAGGTTGCCTGTCGTTGACTGCTGTTAGTTATTGGTCTAATTAATGGTTGTGTATTGATTACTGACGGTGGCTGGTTTATTATCAGTTAATTGTATTCAGTATGCAGTAAATGGTTGGCACTTTGTGGTGCAAAGTTTGTTACAATCTGAGATGATGACTGTTAATGTAACGTTAATGTAACCTGTAAAGCGGAGTGATACATGTAGTTAAAAGTCCCAGTGAGGTTGGTCTTGTCCAATCAAATCACTCAATTGGAACTAACTGTTGTATAAATCAACTTTCAAACGTAGTAATATGTCAGTGTTGTGTTCACAGCATGTTTCTACTGCCCCCATGTGGCCAAAAAAACCAAAATGACAGGTTCAGATATTGTAGAAATAAACAGTGGACAGAAATATAAAGCAGACAACACTGTTCCATCCAAAACACATTTGATTTCTGTGAAACCGGCTCATGAACTCTTTTACATAACTCTTTTTTTCAGGGCTATGAGGACATCTTATGTGTAACTCCTTGACTTAAATTTCTCCTCCCTTGTCCTTGTCAGTTCATCATAACAGGACCCAGGGCAGACTGCCCCACTCCCGGAACATAACCCCAAAGACAACTCTTGGTAATGACTTTTCTGACCTAAAGCTGAGTTCAGAGGTCAGAAAAAACTCTTGACCTTACATCTGACCATTCGATCTGACATCTCTGTCACTGTCCTGCACTTCCTAGCTACTTGTTTACTGTACATACACCATTTTTTATACATTCTACAGGACATACATTTCTCTCAGATCTACTAATGTACACTATATTTCTCAGCTCCAACCACTACTACTACCACTACAACTACTACAACTACCACAACTACTGCAACTACAACTACTAAACAGGAATCTCTGTCGACCCCTGGACCCAAACAGCCTGTGGTCACCAAACAGCCAATCGGTAAACAGTGAATCATGGTTCTTTTTTTGAAAAAGCTTCATGGCTCTCGTTTCGACGGCACGTACTCATAGACTTGGCAGACTGTAAATTGAGAGGCTGAAGATGCTTTACAGTGTCCTTTGTAATTAGCTGCATGAGACAGAGTGGCATGCTCTGAGTGAGTACAGTACTGGACCCTCCCTGTGGAAACCAATGGTGTCAGCTGTTTGTAATAAGGGTAAGGTAGGTGGCCTTGGCTGCATGGCATTTTAGCAAAACAACAAAGCTTGCAGGGATTTTTCAAAGTTTTAAGATTTTATTGTGTGTGTCAGTTATTTCTACAGTGACTGATTTGCAAGATATAATCTACATATATAATTATTTGATCATGGGTCATGACTAGGTAAGTCAAATATACCGAGAATGAGAATCTTGTCCTATCTCAAATATACAGACAGTATTTCTTAATTTTCATTGTCTGTCGTTTCTCCAGTCTTGCATCAGTCAATGACACGATATATAATTTCATATTTTGTGCACTTTCACTACTTTGTTTTATTATTTACAGTATGATTATTCATCACCAGTTTTGCTGATTACAAACTCGAGGCTTTTGCTTTCAATGCAGCGCAGGCGATGGTGTTCGGTCTGCATGACAGAACTGCATGCACCAGACATTTCTCTCTCTCTCTCCAACAGGAACCTGAGCAGACTTTTTAATCTTCTTTTCTTGTACTCTTTTCTTCGTATTATCCTGTCATTATGTGTCTCCAACATTTATCTTTCATTATATTGGCAAGTAACCTTAATTCTTTTTAAATAATGCTAGAGTTTAGTCATACAAATGCTATGTCTCAATTTAGGGTCTGGATACATCTGATACATCATCACCTGTTGAAGTGAAACTCTAAGTTTAGGGAACATGAAAGCCATTTGGTATTTTCCACCTTCGGAGGATTCAGTCCCTGTATTGTGGCACAGCTATAGTTTCCATTTCTTTTAATATATGGGAAACAATTCCAGGAAATAATCATTTGTCCAATTTTGTGATCACTGTTCTTGGTTGGTTGGTTATTTCCACTGACTTAGCCAACAACCCAGTATTTTAAACATACATGGCCTTAAAGTTGAGTAGAGGTACTAAAGGAATGTTTGCTTTGTCTTCCCTTGTTTTTGCTCTCTTTCTTATTTTCCTCTTTTCCTCTGAGGTGAGAATCTGATCAGATTGAACAATCAATTTAGAATGGACCATCAAAATCCTACAGCAAGTCATCAATCAGTAACTATTAAACCCTTGTGTGTCATAGCCTGTTAGAGGCACAGCCAATGGATTTGGATAGCCGTCGCTCACAGGCATCCTGGCCGTGGTAGCTGAATCTGTCTGTAGTAACACGGCTGTTACATTCCAAATACCTCCATATGGTCTGTCTGCCTTTGAAATTAGACCCCCTCTATCAGATTAGTGCCAGGTAGAAGTTATTGTGTAACCTGTGCTTCAGTCCAAGATTAGCTCTGTGAAATCTCGGGCCAGTAGCTGTTGGCACTTCTGCTGATCTAAATTTCAGCTGCTCCTTAACTGCTTTTGTGTCTTGCTTTCATATTTTTCTAGACAATAAAAAGAGATTTTGTTTTATTTGATTTTGTAAAATAACCTTACCTATAGAATATTATATTTGAAATTATATTTTACAGCACAGTTGTGGCTTCATGGCCATATTTTCTCTTTCTCACACAACTCAGGGGGACAAGAGCGAGACCACTCCAGATCTATCTTGCCTCCTTTCCTGGAGGTCCCAATAACTCCTAAACTTCATCCTCCACTACACATTACAGCCACCATGGCGTCTGTGCCAGTCCCCCAGACAAATGTGGATAAGCATGGAGGGCAATCTCTGAGTCAACCAAAACAAAAGCCCCAATCCCAACCTCATGCACATCAACCAAACCTCAAGATCCAGCCGCAGTATCGACCACAACCAAAGCCCCAAACCAAAAAACCTAAACCAAAGCCTCAACCTCAACCAACCCAACCCCAACCCCTTTTCCAAACTCATCCACAACCTCAGTCAACATTCCAGTCCACAACCCATACCCAACCACAACCCCAACCAACATCCCAGACCATACTCCAGACCCAACCACAACCCCAACCCCAACCAACATCCCAGGCAATACTCCAGACGCAACCCCAACAAACATCCCGGCCCAGACTCGAGACCCAACCACAACCACGACCCCAACCAACATCCCAGCCCAGACTCCAGACTCAACCAGAACCACAACCCCAATCAACATCCCAGCCCAGATTCCAGATCCAACCAGAACCACAACCCCAATCAACATCCCAGCCCAGACTCCAGACCCAACCAGAACCCCAACCCACATCCCAACCTAGACTCCAGACCCAACCACAACCCAACCCCCAACCCCAACCCACATCCCAGCCCATACTCCAGACTCAACCACAACCCCAACCAACATTCCAGCCTAAACGCCATACCCAACCACCTCAACCTCAGCCAAGATTCAAGCCCATACTCCAGACCCAATCCCAGCCCCGACCTCAATCAACATCCCAGCCAATACACGGACCCAACCACAACCCCAATCAACATCTCAGCCCATACTACATATGCAATCTCAACCCACACTGACATCCAAGCCCATAGCCCAGACCCTGCTCCAACCATTAACCCAGCCTATACTTCCCACTGAACCTCAATTACAACCTCAAACCACAACCCAGGCTGAACCACAGCCTCAACCAACACTCCAGCCCAAACACCAGACCCAACCTCAAACACAGCTGTATCTAAAGACTGAGGCCCAGCGTGAAGTTCAATCAACTCCCTGGCCCACAGCTGTTGCACATCGTCATACACCTCAACCAACACTTCAGCACATACCTCAGACCCAACAAACACTACCAAAGATTCACATCCGGCCTCAAACCCAACCACACTCTACAACTCAGCCACCAACCCAAACACAACCTCAACTGAAAATCAATCCACAGCCACAACTCACCACTATGCAGCAATCTAAGGCCAAAACAACACCTAAACCAAATATACATTACTTCAAATCCAAGCACGAGACACAACCTCAACCCAAGAACCAAACCAAGCTGAAAATACAACCTCAACGCAAGAACCAACCCAAACAGAAAACACAACCCCAACCCAAACCAAAAACACAGCTTCAACCAAAGAGCCAACCACCACCTGAATCCAAAAAGCAGCCAAAACATCAACAAAAAAAGCAGCCAAAGCCAAAGCCCCCAGCAAAAGACCAAGAGCAACCCCACCCAAAGATTCAGCCGTGGCCCCAATCACAACCTCCAACAAAGCCTCTAACCAAGCCACACCCTCCATCTAGGCCCCAACCACAACCTCAACCTGGGCTTCAATCTCAGACCAGGACCTACTCTGATCCCACCAAGGTCACCCCAAGGCAGGCTTTCCCTACGGGTAAAGACCTACTTTTTCCCATCAGCAATCCACACCATCAAGTATTAAGACAATATCGAAAATTATTACATTTTAAAAGGGGCATATTGATTGAAAGTTTGTTTTTCCTATTGAGTTTTTAAACCAGAAAACCAAATAAATACTGTTGTCACAATCTGGTTGATAAATTCCACTCTTACCCTTAGTAGCTATATTGATTTAAAACCTGCAGTCGTGGCATTGTATTTTAACAAATAATGATAGCATATGCCCCCTTTAAAAATCAAAAATATATTTATATACATATTATCTTAGATAAATAGTGAGTTTTCTTTCATACAGCTCCTACTCCACCAGGAGAGGGCAAGCCTCTACCAAGACCTGCCCTGGCTACAGAGAAGGCTGATAGTTACAATCAGGGTAAACACCATGACAAGTTCCATGTCCCATTACCATTTCTGCTTTCGTCAAGTCACGTGGAACCCAGTGCTTTCCGTTGTACTTCAAACCATTGGTTGATGTCACTGCTTTCCCCATCTCCATCCTCCATCCTACCACCCTACACCACCCCACCCAATCATTATCCCTGCCTCCATGTGTGCCTCCATTTTCCAGCCCAGCACACTCACCTCACCCTTGCCCATTCACAGCCAGAGCAGTCTGTCTAGCTTTCAATCTCATTTATGCCTCTTTATCATTTCATTCATTGTCCACTTTTCTACATTCCTTTTCACTGATGTGCTCTATCATTTATTCCATCTAGGTAAAGCTGTCGAGCTTGGAAGTGGATCATCCCTAACCTCCTCAATTGCCTTTCTGCTCATCTAGGTACTGGCATCAGATCATCCATTGCTGAAGTTCCTCGTTCTCCCATTAGCTCATCAGTTCCTCCAGCAGGAAGAAACACCACGCTGCCTCGATCCCGGGTTCCTCCTCATTCCACTCGTAATAGTGTCCGACCTTTTTCTCCATCCAAGACATTCACCACCTCTCTCAGCTCCAGCACACCTGGGGGTAATGGAGAACTCTCTTCCTTTCCTCTTATTCTCTTTTCCCAAGTAGCTACCTCAGGTTATCCTCTCCTGTCAGCACTCTCACATGCTCTCATCGCAGCTGTGCATCTACAGAAGAACACAAACAATTTCCTGGCTCTCGATTTAGCATACGATCATGCAATAGACGCTTGAACGCTTGTGCCTATCTCCTTCTTTTGCTCGATCTTCTCCCTTTCACCTCCTCGTACAGTCCATATGTTCTCCTCGCTGTGCCACATGTGCTTGGTGTGTATTTCACAGCTTTACCACAAGCAGCAGTGGCGTCTCTCGGGGTCAGGATCGTTAACATGATTTACGGCCCCTCTCGCTGGCCCGGGTGGGAAGTCTGGCCACAGCACTGGCCAGAGGACACACCACATTTTACACCAACCATGCCAAGCCAAGCACTGTGTAGACAGTACAGCCGCCACAGCCAGTCTCTCTTTTTCTTTTTCTTTCTCTCACTCTGTATCTCTTCCTCTCTCAAACATACCCACACTCTCCCCAAAGAGTTCCAGAAGAACAGAGAGTGAGAAATAGTCCGGAACATCTATAAAACCAGGTTGAAACCACATACAAGTCTTCAGCGTTATTGTCACTGACGTTCAACAGTAAGAAATGAAAAAAATAGAAGATAAAAAAAGCATCTTTTCTTTCTGACTTTCTTTGGTTTTGGTGTGCTTGCAGCAGTGACAGAAACCCTTTGATAACAGACCTTTTTCTCCCTCCAACAGTCGATGGGGCGCATCATAGGGGCAATGCTCTTCCTAAACCTGTGGGGTGGTCCAAAGAGAAACCTGGTAAAGACAAACCAAGATAACTTTCAGCGTTCCTCACTCACTAACCAAAGAGGCACTGTCATGTCCCGTCCCACACAGTCACACTGATCTGCGCTTTTATCACAATCCTCTCACGCTTTGTGATTTTCAACTTGTCTGTCAGTGTGACATGTTGTGTCTGGTCATCGTCTGTGTTGTACGTACAGGAGCTTCTACTTGACTGAGACTGAAGCAATATATAATTCTAATTTGGGCATATACATGTCCTCTCCACTTCACATTATTTAGTCTACTGCACATATGGACCTGCAATCGGGAACTGGTTTTAATTAGTTTGAGCATAGCTTTAGCCTGCTTGTTGTGAAAGGTGAGTGTGGTTTGCCCCATTTTTTTTGGTCAATCACATTGTTTCCATTCTGCCAGGCAGGCTCAGGTAATTATAGTTAATTGAATCCATCTCAAGTTGTAATACAAACCACGTCTGGACCACATGTATTAATGGTGACACTCTTTGCACACTCCTTGTTGTTCGTGGAGTTGTGAAGAGAGGTTGTGCTTCAGTCCCATGTCACAGCTGGTGTGTGTTATTTCTGGAAACTTTGACGGTTTCAGAGGTCTTCAAGGAGTCATAAGGCTCTCTGGAAGCAACTCTACAGAAAAGAACAGTCATGCTGCCTGCCACCCTGCACACACACATCCAAACACAAACTAATGACTGTATCTTTCTAAAAAGTCAGTACCTTTCTTAAAAAAAAAACACGCAGTTCACTCTGCAGTTTAGTATCGGACACAAAAGCTGGTACAGAGTTTGCTGTTTGTGTGAATTAAAACAGTTTTATAGCGCTTAGTTTCACATTGGCATTTGTTTCAAAGTGGGCTGCAGGCAGTGGTTTAGTGCAGGTTATGCAAAGGTTTATGGAGTAGATTGCATACCCACTTCTAAGTCCCCTCTGAAGTTCTCACTAGGATGGCAAAGGCATGACATAGATGTCCAGTTATCATGCCTGGATGGAGTAAAGGAATAGGTAACTCATCTGTAGGTCAGTATTTATTGCAAAATCTGCACCTTCTCTATGGCTTATGTTGATTTCATAATGATCCCTACTCCCTGAAGTCGAGCAGCAGAAGTTAAGTGATAATATGGAAATACTACTGCGATTAATGCCATCCACCACTGACTGCAGGTGTGTCCTGTATCCATCCATGAAGTCTTAGTGCGTGGTGATCTGAGACACTTGTATGTACTTCAGTGGGAATGTTTCTCTGGACTGGATGTAAATCTTTGCTTTGTTTTGACTGATTGGATGCATTTTCACGGTCTAAGCCTTGAAAAGGAATGACAGAAACCAGCTCTCGCTGCACGGATGCTGTTTTACATCACAGATCTGAGTCTGAGGCACATCAGAGACTCTACTTTCTGTTTAACGTGTGACGGCAAACCAAACACAGCCGCTGTAGAAACTGTAGAACAGCGTCCAGGTCATGGTATATACACCGTAGACATATTGTTTACATGTATATTGTACGTCTTATCACATTACATTATGATGACTCACTCTTTTGAGCCGTCAGTCCTTCACTTCATGTACCTCTGTGTTTTGTATTTGTATATCTTAAGACTGGCATTTAAGTTACTCCATCATCATATTGTCTGACTTTATGTACGAACATATGTTTGCCATTAGCTGTCAGTTATACCATGTGTGAGTCAGAGGCACCGCAAGGATGTATTCTTGGTATTAATCAGAGAGACTTGTTGGCAGATGTTGTTTCAGTTTGTCTTGATAGCTTCAACTCTTTTTCTCCGGGGGGACATCACTGATTTATGCTGACCAGGAGAAGGTCAGCTCCAGAGCTGGGGGAAAAAAAGTGTTTTGGCCTCAACGACTGGACATTTGCAGAATCTTGTTGACAGAATGAGCATTAATGAATCTCTGAGATAAGGAAATGGCGAAGGGAGTGGATACTCTGGAAATATATCAGTAGTTAAGATGGATTACCCCAAAACAACTCAGATATGAAACACAAGAAGGAAACTTCATGTGTCGAGCCTCCCAGTGCTTCTCCACCTCCTCCTAAGATATCACAACAAAGATTTAGGAAGATTATGCTTTTTTAATGGCATTAAATCATGACAGAACTCCCATGTTAGGACACCAGAGTTTTGACAGCTTGTAGCTGAGATGAGATGCCTCGCTCTTCCTCATGATTACAGTTCACTAAAGCTAATTAATTCCTCGTGTTTAACCGTATCATTAAAGCAGTTTATAGGGAAGCTGATCTGGTCTTCGTCTCACAAAGCTTGGCTCGATGTATATTTTATTTTCTCTGTGGTGCAGGAATTTTGTGGAAAATTTGGACATCCAAAATAATTTTTCATAGAAGGAAATCAAAATAATACAAAAAAAAAAAAATTGGAGCTGCTGCCTACTTTTCCTGTTCAAGATTTACTAAGGATTTTTAAATTCCTCAGTTATTCCGCTGGGGATTTAGGGTGAGTGTTTAAAGCGCCGATTTATAGTTTCGTGGTTATTAAACTCTTGACATGGTTTTCATTAGTCATAGACCATGGCAGTGCTCTGTGGCAGCACTTCACAAAGTGACTTTTTAGCATTTCACATCTGCTTGGCTTCATGTGCTTTATTGTTGCTTGTATCACTGCCTGTGTTTGTGTACTCATTTTAGAAAACACAAATATCACTGCAGTCTTCTGCCGTGCTAAAAAAGCTCTATAAACTTGACATTCTTTCATCGTTATTGCACTATAAAAAAATAACCAATCACCACTTGTTTTCAGTTTTGTGTCTCTTCTTTAGTGTCGACCTGTTCTGTTTTTTCAATGTGATTATTATCTGAACTGGATTCTTGTTTCCCATAATTCCCTGCAGCTCTGCGTCCAGCTATTCCCGACAACAAGAGACCCAACCTGGTGGGCAAACCAAGTGACCATGGTGAGGGCAACAGTAACGGCTGTACTGACCACTGAACACTGCTGTTCACCCAATAACACGCCTAATAAGCAGCTCGACTTAATGTCCGTGTAAAGGCTATTCTGAGATTCTTTCAAAATACATTAAATATGTTGGAAAATAGTTCCTGAAAAGACTTTGAATGATATATTACTGAAATGTAGAGTTTCTGGGCGGTCCTTAAAGGGTGGCTCCATGAACTGCTTAGCTTAGCTTAGCTTAGCACAAATACTGGAAGCAGGGGGAAGCAAACAAACTAACAAAATCTGCCAAGCAACAAGCAAAGACTCGAGGATGTCATTGTTTCCAGTCTTTATGCTAAGCTAAGCTAACAGGCAGTTGGCTGTAGCTTGATAATTATTGTACTGACATGAGACTGGTATCTCATCTAAGTTTCCACAAACTTTTATTGTATTTTATCGAGCTCTTTTGATGTAATTCCTCAATGAGCATCACTTGTTTTCGTTAAAAATCTGCCCATCTTGTATTTCACATCTTGTTAAGCTAAGCCAAGCTTGCTAAATTCACTCCTCGTAGCTTTGAAAGCGTGACAGTATCCTTGTTTATTTATTATTCCCACATGAAGCCAATTTATTCAACGTTAGTTCTACTACACATTCTTCCATGAGGTCAAGTCCCGGCTGCAGCTTCCGTTATAGTTTGAGGGCCGCCGTCTTATCTTGTGCAAACAAAAGCATGCAGAACAGAACAGCATTCGTAACATTACAGCTCATCTCAGTGATACTTTACCCAACTTTCTGTCACACACTGCTCTCTGTGTGACACATTTCTATCTCTCTTCCTTCTGCACAAAGCCAAAGCGTGTGAGTAACTGCAAAACTTCTGAGCATCTGGGCATCTTTGGTCTCAGCAGATGTATTCTGGCAGACCTTTTTTAGCCTTTAAAGAGCACGAGATATTACTGAACAAGCTGATCTCTGATCTTTCAGCAGCCAGGAAAAGGCCACTGAGTTGCTCAGTGAAGATGGCCAGAGCAGATGGATCACAACTGTGTATGACTGTGAGTCAGATGATGAGGTTGAAGAACTGATCTCTCCTCCTCCTCCTTCTCCTGCTCCTCCTCCTCCTCCTCTCTGTCCTCAGATAAACCCATGGACCTGAAACAAGGAGACAAGGAGTCCATCTTGAAGCCATTCGCTCTGGTCACTGCTAAGCCCAAGCAAGAGCGCAGACAGCAGACAACCACCTCTGCCCCGGCACTAAACAGTACGAGTGACTTCATCACTTTCCATGTATTTTAGGATGAAAGTTATGACTTGTTATCATACCCTGCAGGCAAAATCCAGTACCTCAATGAACAAAAGAAAATATGTGATGAAAAAAGGGTTTTTTGAGGAGGAGATTTTTGGCAGTGCAGCTTGCAGGTGTGTGTAGTAGTAAGCAAAAGAAAGAAAGGAAAACATTTTCAATATTAATAGGCAGACAAAGAACCCGAGTGCAGGCCAGAGCAGGTGCTGGGTTGGCTGGTCGTTGACAAGGGCCAGAGCTATAAAACCCGAGGACAGAGAGAGCTGCCAGGGACTGCTGGCACATCAAACTAACCTCTAACTCCTCTCTCCTCTTTCCTTTTTAAGTCAGCCGTTTTGACATAAATGAAAACTCCTCCATATTCAGACCCTTGCCTGCGTCAGAAGTAGACATCATGGGCAAGAAGCGCTTTGTAGGTAAGAGTCTCCCCTGCAGGTTTAAACAACACTCTTCACTGTTGCATGAATAAATGGTGAAAAAGGGGCAGCGTGAGTAACTCCTGCTTTTATCGTACCCGTCTACAGCTCCCCATGTGGTCTACAAGACAGATAAGAAGCCAGACGAGCCTTGCTCCATCACCTCCTCCCTCGCTTATTTCCCCGATGAGGAGGGCAACGATCAGAACGTGACAGGTCCTCCTCGCATGCCTCCCTCCAACCTCACCGTGGTTACTGTGGAGGGCTGCCCGTCTTTCGTCATCCTTGACTGGGAGAAATCTGACAATGAAACCACAGGTACGGTAACTACAGAGAATAACCTTATTCAGAGATACTCTTGGCTTCCCAGTCGCCTTGTGCTTGTGTACTGTAAGGGTTTGCATTGGGCGGTTTGTGGACCCTGTTACACTCGTGTGTATCACCAATGATGAAGCATGCATTCTTATAGATGCATCAATATGTTCTTCACACATACAATGATGGACTGTTATAGCAGACTATGACTTGACTAAGACTTCTTTGATGACAGAGTATGAAGTTGTATCCACCACTAAAGGACCAAATGGACATGAGGTGTCCATACTGACAACCAACCAGACACACACAGCTGTGGAGAATCTCAAACCAGAGAGCAGGTACGTGACTCATACAAACCAAGAAGAAATGTGACACACTGCCGTAATATTCCCCCCCCTCTAGTCTTCCAGTTGGTCACTGAGTATTGTCAACCTCAGTTTAATTTAGATAGCATAGCAATCTGTACAGCATGTGACACCCTCTGTTCTTAGACTCGTGATTTGGATGAGGAAATAGTGGAAGACGCCTCAAGAAACAGAGCAACGAGAGGAGGGATCCCCTCCCAGGACGTGCAACTTGCAGAAGATATCACGTGTAGGCCTAAAGACTATGAAAATTACAGACAATCTCCACCATGAAGACCTGGAACCAAAAGCATAACTCCACCATTCACATAGATAAGTAAGGAAACATACACAGAGGGAGAGAGGCCAACAAGGGCAGTGAAGAAGACTTCTTTTACTAAACGTGGACGTAAACAATGCAGGTTGCATTCATCGTGTGTGTTAGACCTCGAGGATACACACAATGTAGTGTAAATATTACCTTTGTTTACAAGGAAACTCCAGGGCAGTGCCTTTAACAAAATACTGTATGCTTCAACTATCAGCTGATTACATTAGCACGCTTCACTGTACATCTCATCAACAGAGGAGTATTAAATGGCACCGAGAGGCTATTAGTGAGCTCTGTTCAACAGTATTGCGTATTCACTTGTACTTTTGCAGGCCGTGCAGTGAATTGTGTTTGAAAATAACCAAAGCAACACAAAAACTGAGGAAATCTGGGTGGAGGAGGGTCACTGGGTTTTTAATTAGATCTCAGCATCTGGAGTCTCAGAACCTCACCAAGAACCCTCCCTGGGTTGAGTTGGGCTGGGTTTGCTGGCCCAACTTTTGCCAAGACATCTGAAAGCAGCACGTGGAATAATCATCATCTCTGCTTGAGTATGAGTATGAGTGTGTGTGTGTGTGTGTATGACCCATTCTTAGCCGTCAAGTTCTGGAGTTGAAAGTTAAAAAACTCCTCAAAGTTTGAATTATCCCTTTTTTTTCAGTTATGAATTCAAAGTAACACCAAAGAACGAGCTGGGAGCGGACCCTCCAGTGATCCCGTGTCTTTCAGCACAGAATCAGGCAAGTTTTTACAAACCATCACCAAAGTCATACTAGAGGAAACTCCTGATAAACCCAGACGTGTTTGCTCTGACAGAAGAGACCAGTTAGTTGCATGTTGATGCCAGTGTGTACGTTGCTAATTGTCAGACTGTGATTGCTTTGAATCTCAGAAAATGGTTCTTTTAGGCAGGTGTTAGTCTAATGATTTCAACATGGCACTGGGAACTGACTGATTAGGACTCAAGGGTCTTGTCAGCTCACCAGATGTCCTCTAAGGCTCATTTCTAATGGATGCACATCATCCACCTGGTGATCGGAGCGCTCTCTGAACAAAGCTAAATTTACACCAATCATAAAGCAGCTGAAGTACAGCCCTGAGTCGACCAAATTTTTCTAAACTCACAATGACAACATTGAGAGGGGAATGCTTTGCTTAACTGGCCTCCTGCCCTTGTGCAATCAAAGCGCTGCCTGTTGGAGCTGAACATTGTAAAGCCAAATGGGCTCTGATACAAGTCTGGGTTTGTCTAGCACAATAATCCAACATGTCTCATGACTATGTGTTGACTCCGAGTTGTTTTGATGACGTTAGTCATTGCATCTTTCTCTCATGTTTGCAGCGGATCCACGAGTAAGCGAACACGTGTCAGGTGAATGTTGTCTTTTCTCTTTTTGTTAGGATGTTCCAGCAAAGTTAAGATTTTTAAAATGTTGAACCTTTGCCTCTAAATTCTTCTGAATTCTTCTGAACACTTCCTCACAGGAAAAGATGCCATTTGGACTCAGTTCCCGTTTAAATCCGATGCCTACTCTGAATGCAACGGAAAGCAATACGTCAAGAGAACCTGGTACCGAAAGTTTGTTGGCATCCAGCTCTGCAACTCCCTGAGATACAAGATCTACCTGAGCGACTCTCTCAATGGTAATTACACATTGAAACAACAGTGAACTCTGCAGCTGCTTAGGGTAAATGAATCCCAGCAATTTACAGCTGGAGCGAGTTGCTGCCCCGAGGAAAGAAGTTCAACTATCTTGGGGTCTTGGTCATGAGTGATGGGAAAATGGAGTGTAAGATGGACCGGTGCGTTGATGCGGCGTCTGCAGTACTGCTGACGCTGTATCGGACTGTTGTGGTTCAGAGGGAGCTGAACCGGAAGTTCTCGATTTTTCAGTCCATCCACGTCCAACCCTCATCTATGGTCATGAACTTTGGGTAGTGACGGAAAGAATGAGATTGCAGATACAAGCAGCCAAAATGAGCTCCCACTGTTGAGTGGCTTTCATTGGAAGTAATGCTGCTAAACTAACCCTGTTACAGAATTTTTAGGTTTACTACTGTGTAGACCGACACAAGCTGGTCAGGAAAAGTTTGACTTGTTTAGACCCAAAATGGGTTAGGGTGACTAAATCTGAAAATTAGGTCAGATGACTTTATTAATATCCAGACGGCAAATTATTTCTGTCAAACGTGACACACGGTGACAAATAGCAAGACGACATGGGAAAAACATACTGCCACAACACTAGTAACCACAGACATTGGACCTATTTTCTGGGAGGGGGGTGCTGTTGTTACCGGGACCTGGTCAGGGTTGGACTGAGAACAAAAAGTGTCTTGAGATGATTTCTCGTCACATTATTCCTCAGTTCATTTTTAATCAAGTGCTGTGCCAAAACGTGATCAGAGCGCTACAAAAAACTGGTTGTATGACCCAGTTTATATACGTCTACAGCTTTTCTCGGGATCAAACTGAGAATGTGCAAATACACATAACTTTATGTCCGAGCTATGTGGAGCAAAGGTTTGTCTTTGTCTCAAACTTTCTGTCTTAATTTCATTTGACTGTTTCCAATCTTGAGTCATATCTCAGAAAGTATCAGGTCACTCAGCTCTAGGTTCAAAAAAACCCTTCAAATCTTCTGTAAAGTATCTTGGCATCCGTAACCAGTCCATCAACACATTTTTGAGACTGCTACAAGCACCAAACAAGGGATGAATCAGGACTCAGTTTATTTATAGAACCAACCTTTTTCACAGTCATTGCATAAAACATACCACTGACCACAAAAGTTCTGATAGAGAACATTTGAAAGCTTTTTAGTCACCCCAAAGAACTTAAATTGCCCGAGACCTGGACTGAATACAATAAGCTGATAATAAATCATAATCAGTAATCAATACACAAGCATTAATCAACGTCAGACAACCTTAACAGTTATACATAGTGTGCCAGGAACATCTTTTGGGGTTGCTTGGCAACAGTACAGTCCCCCTCATAACCAACAATCTACTTCCTCTGTCGTCTCTGTAGGGAAGTTCTACAACATTGGAGATCAGACGGGGCACGGTGAGGACCACTGTCAATTTGTGGACTCCTTTCTGGACGGACGGACCGGCAGCCAGATGTTTGCTGACCAGCTACCAAGCAGGCCAGGTATTTTGGTTCGCTATGACCAATAACCATCATAGTTATTAAGATGTGTAGACTCTTATCCATCGTCTGTGTCTTTGTTCCAGGGTTTTATAGAGCGATGAGACAGGAACCTGTCAACTTCGGAGAGATCGGAGGGAAGTCGCATGTTACTTACGTAGGCTGGTACGAGTGTGGCACGCCCATACCTGGGAAGTGGTAAGACCCCGCAAGGCTGTCCAGGAAGGATGCCTTCCTTGGTTGTGAGGAAGACAAGGATGCCTGACTAGGCCTTGAAGGGTGGTGGGCCTTTCTTTCATGTTACCATGGACACTGTAGGCGGGTCTGTCTGTTTGAACTCTGCCTACTCTCCCAGGTACGAACCTGTACAGGACTTTTAGGTGTTACCAACCTCCATTGAGTTCATTTGTAACATTGATCTTAAATTCTGTATAACAGACAAAAGAACGCAGGAGTTTAAGTGAACCAAAATGTTGAATATACAGTAATCACAGAGAAAATGTTGGGAAGCTGGCTCCCAAAGTGTAATAACTTGTATGATATTATTTATCAAAGGGATCGTTACTGAATATTCTGTGTATGCTCGGGCTTTTGAGATGAGAAAGTAAAAATTGTTCCCAATACTTGCATGTCATGTCATTGGTCATTTGTGTACAGAGAGGTGCCAATCATACTTTCATTGTACATTTGGGCTATGTAAAATACAAGTACACACAGACATGTAGAATCGACCTTCTGCTGGCCCTAAGGGATTATTAGCAGCTGCAGTTTGCACAGTATTAAACTTTTGTTCATATATGTATATGGTGTGAAATGCAATTTGTATACCAGGGATCATATATTTTGATATATTTCAGGTAAAAGATAAAACAGCTTTAGCCCAAATGTTTCTACGGGGTCACTTGGAAACAAAAGATTTATGCGTTTGTAATGCTCGTGCAGTCTTGTCCTGTATTTTAGAAAATATTAAAATTTATATAAAAGTGTATAAATGAATAAACTGAGCTTCAATGTGGAAATGACATAAACAAATGACATAATTTATGTTTTTGTGTTCAAATTTACTTCAAAGTGTACATAAAGTTATGAATCATTGGAGAGAAATTGCCGGGGATTTTCCACATCTGTTATGACTGCAGTTGTTTTTGATGCACCATGTATGTTTTCAGCAATAAATCTTGTTTTTATATTTCCGAATATTCATTTCCATTTGACTTCAGTGCCTTTGATGTTGAAGAAAGAAGAGGTTTTTTTTGGTTTTCGAAGAGTTCTGTCTTGGTTGTAGATCCGTGAAGATATTTCACGTCTCTTGCAAGAGGCTTCTTCAGCTCTGACTGACTGGTCAGGTTAAGTCGTTAAGGACACCTAATGTCACAACGGACATCGGGTGACCATGACGGCGTCACCCGATGTCTGTTGTGAACCCGAGGTGAACGACACTTTTCATCACTCTGTGAGGTAAGGTGTGTCTGGGACACCCAATGTCAGCGTGAGTGACACTCGTCAGGGGTCACCCGAGGTTCATCAAAATTCTGACTTTTGTTTCTTCAAAATTCTGACTTTTTCCCTTAAAATTCTTACTGTTTTCTTCAAAATTCTGACGTTTTTAAAAAAATCTGACTTTTCTCCTCCAAATTCTGACTTTTTTAAGATTCTGACTTTTTTTCCTTAAAAATCTGACTTGTTTTCCTCCAAAATCTGACTTTTTTTTTTCTCATAATTGATTTTTTTCTTCAAAATTCTGACTTTTTTTTTTTTAATCCGACTTTTTCCCCTCCAAATTCTGACTGTTTTTGATCAAAATTCTGACTTGTTTTTCTCCAAAATCTGACTTTTTTTCATCACAATTCTGACTTTTCTTCAAAATTCTGAATTTTTTTCTTTAAAAATCTGATTTTTTCTCCTCCAAATTCTGACTTTTTCAAAATCTGACTTTTTCTCCAAATTCTGACTTTTTTCATCAAAATTCTGACTTTTTTTCCTCAAAAATCTGACTTTTTCTTCAGAATTCCGACTTTTTCCCTAAAAATTCAGACTTTTTCCCCTCAAAATTCTTACTGTTTTTCTTCAAAATTCTGGCTTTTCATCAAGATTCTGACTTTTTCTCCTCCAAAATCTGACTTTTTTCTCATAATTGACTTTTTCTTCTGACTTTTCTCCTCCAAATTCTGACTTTTTCCTAAAAATCTGACTTGTTCTTCAGAATTCTGACTTTTTCTTAAAAATTCTGTCTTTTCTCCAAATTCTGGCTTTTCTTCAAAATTGTCTTTTTCTCTCCAAATTCTGTCTTTTTCATCAAAATTCTGTCTTTTTCATCAAAATTTTTTCCTGAAAATCTGACTTTTTCAGAATTCGACTTTTTCCCAAAAATTCATACTTTTTCCTCAAAATTCTTACTGTTTTTCTTCAAAATTCTGAATTTTTTCTTTAAAAATCTGACTTTTCTCCTCCAAATTCTGACTTTTTCTTCAGAAGTTTGACTTTTTCCTGTCTTTTTCATCACAATTCTGACTTTTTCATTAAAATTCTGACTTTTCCCTCAAAATTCTGACTTGTTTTCTCCAAAATCAATAATTGACTTTTTCTTCAAAATTCTGAAATTCTGACTTTTTAATCAAGATTCTGACTTTTTCCTCCAAAATCTGACTTTTCTTCAAAATTGTCTTTTTCTCTCCAAATTCTGGCCTTTCTTCAAAATTGTCTTTTTCCTCAAAATTCCAGCTTTTTCATCAAAATTCTGTCTTTTTCATCAAAATTCTTGACTTGTTTTCTCCAAAATCTGACTTTTTTTCTCATAATTGACTTTTTCCTC
The DNA here is from genome assembly GCA_036365135.1 of Miichthys miiuy. Lineage (NCBI taxonomy): Eukaryota > Metazoa > Chordata > Actinopteri > Sciaenidae > Miichthys > Miichthys miiuy. The sequence goes on along the minus strand of CM071612.1, from coordinate 2,400,830 downwards.
AAAGTCCTGAAAATTCTGACTTTTTTATTAAGATTCTGACTTTTTCAAAAATCTGACTTGAAAATCTGACTTTTTTTCTCATAATTGATTTTTCTTCAAAATTCTGATGTTTTTTTAATCCGACTTTTTCCTCAAATTCTGACTGTCAAAATTCTGACTTGTTTTTCTCCAAAATCTGACTTTTTCATCACAATTCTGACTTTTCTGAATTTTTTCTTTAAAAATCTGATTTTTCTCCTCCAAATTCTGACTTTTTCATCAAAATTCTGACTTTTTCTCAAAATCTGACTTTTCTCCTCCAAATTCTGACTTTTTCATCAAAATTCTGACTTTTTCCTCAAAATCTTACTTTTTCTTCAGAATTCTTTTTTTCCTAAAAATTCAGACTTTTCAAAATTCTTACTGTTTTTCTTCAAAATTCTGAATTTTTCTTTAAAATCTGACTTTTTCTCCAAAATCTGACTTTTTCTCATAATTGACTTTTTCTCAAATTCTCCAAATTCTGGCTTTTTCATCAAGATTCTGACTTTTCTCCTCAAAATCTGACTTTTTCCTCATAATTGACAAAATTCTGACTTTTTTCCTCCAAATTCTGACTTTTCCTAAAAATCTGACTTGTTCTTCAAATTTGACTTTTTCTTAAAAATTCTGCCTTTTTCTCCCTCCAAATTCTGACTTTTTTCCCTCCAAATTCTGGCTTTTCTTCAAAATTGTCTTTTTTTCTCTCCAAATTCTCTTTTTTCATCAAAATTCTGACTTTTTCATCAAAATTTTTTCCTGAAAAATCTGACTTTTTCAGAATTCACTTTTTCCAAAAATTCATACTTTTTCCTCAAAATTCTTACTGTTTTTCTTCAAAATTCTGAATTTTTCTTTAAAATCTGACTTTTTCTCCTCCAAATTCTGACTTTTCTTCAGAATTTTGACTTTTTCAAAATTCTGTCTTTTTCATCACAATTCTGACTTTTTCATTAAAATTTGACTTTTCCCTCAAAATTCTGACTTGTTTTCCTCCAAAATCACTTTTTTTCTCATAATTGACTTTTTCTTCAAAATTCTGGCTTTTTCTCCCTCCAAATTCTGACTTTTTTAATCAAGATTCTGACTTTTTTTCCTCCAAAATCTGACTTTTTCTTCAAAATTCTGTCTTTTTCCCTCCAAATTCTGGCCTTTTTCAAAATTCCTCAAAATTCCAGCTTTTTCATCAAAATTCTGACTTTTTTCATCAAAATTCGGACTTTTTCCTCAAAATTCTGTTTTTTTTTCATCAAAATTCTGACTTGTTTTCCTCCAAAATCTGACTTTTTTTCTCATAATTGACTTTTTCTCAAAGTCCTGACTTTTTTCTTCAAAATTCTGACTTTTTCTTTAAAATTGGCCCTAATACTCTTCCGTACTTGAAGCAAACTATTTAAGCTTAGCACAAATACTGCTGAAAAACAGGGAGGCAGCTGGCCTGGCTTTGTCAACGAAATGTGTCTACCAGGACCACTAAAGCTCACTACCACACATCTTGAATTTAATCTGCACAAAGTGTTTGTTAAGTCAGTTAATGGTGCATATTTTGTTCCCTTTGGACAATGGCTAGCATTTCCCCCATTTCCATTTCTAAGTTATCCTTTTGCTGGTAGTAGCCTCATGCTTTGCAAACAGAAATGTCACTTTTCCTAATGAATGATGCATAGTAACTGTTTCTATGCTTAAATTCTGATCTGAATTGGATGAAATAAAGGACAGGAGGTGTCGTACAGAATTAAACTCCAGAGATAAACATGAACCAGATTCCCAACATTGTGGCTAACATCTGAAGAGAGATTTGAGTTTGGCACAGACGAGGTGAAGAGCAACGCTAAACACACTCATCTGAATCATTTAATAAATGCTACGCGCTCGATTCTTCTCACTCAGCGAGACAGTTTGACACGAACAATCGACCACATACTCGCATGCCACATGTCCCGTCCAACCACAACCCACAGGCAGGAAAGCAAAATAGGGATACCAGCATTACCACGGTTTTCCTAATCTGGGTGGAGGATGAAGAGAGAAGCCAAGCTTAACAGAGACATGAACTCAGAAACCACAAAGAGGGAGAGAGAGTGTGTTGAGAGGAGGGCAGCAAGAAAACACAGAGCCAAGAGCTACACAGTATCCAAACAAAAAGATGAACTCCAACTGGGTCTCAATCATTTATTAGGTTCAAGAAAAAAATGTTACAGTTTATACATAAACAACTAATCTCACTTGAAGGTGGAGTTTGATTTATTAGTAAAAACCAGTGATAAGATAAAGAGAGAGAGAGAGAGAGATAGCAAGCTTTTACTGGAGGTGATATAACGAGCTAAACAAGTCTTCACTGACGCTGGGATCTACACCTCCCGTTAGCTGTCACTTAGCTAGTGTTCCCGACGTGGGGCAGTTTCATTGACACATCGTTTAATACCGACACGGTGGTGAACTTGATCAATAAGGAAAAAAAACAAACGTCAACGGGGTAACTTCATTTAGATAGTGTCTTATAGATGCATCTACACACTCAACCCAGATGTTTTTCAGTCTAACGTGCGACACGGATGCAGAATGCTGGACGCTGATCTCACTCGCAAAAAAATGACGTGTTACCGTGAAAAGAAACAGTTCGTGCAAACAGCCTGTTTTGGTCTTCCAGGTGTGTGCGTACAGACTGGTTACATTTTGTACAATGACAGATACGAGAGGGCAGAGCAGATGTGGTGAGAGCGGGAAAAATAACACGAGGAACAAACACCGGGGGGCCAGAACAGAGCGGCATGTTGGAGAGACAGCATACAAACACTAACCATCAGACTGGGGGAGTTGCTTGTTTTATATTTGCACTTCTTATTTGTATGAACTTGGAGGGGAAGGGGGGACGCAGAGCGGTAGGACATATTTCCTGCACCCACGCCAAACAGTTGGAGCCACACATAGGGGTCGGGGGGGTTTGAAGGGTGTGTGTGAGGATCAGTAACATCCGCTATCCTCTTTTACCGGTATCCAGGGCCTGGCTGAGTGTAGCCCTGGCCATAAGGTGGGCGGTTACGGGCGTATGGGTTACCAGCTCCTGGTGGAGGGGTGACAGTGCTGCCTGGAGGTGGGGTGTACCCAGGGCGGGGTTGGTACCCCGGGCCAGGCTGGGAGCTGGGCGGCAGGCTGTAGTTGGCAGGCTGGGAGGCCTGGGAGGTATAGTTTTGGGGAGGGAAGGTTCCCGGTGGATATTGCTGCTGGGCTCCCTGAGATGGATGGGGCTGCTGCTGGCCACCCTGGAAGCCCGGAGCTGGAGCCTGAGCTGGACCGGGGGCCTGAGCCTGGGAGGAGGGAGGTGCGTAGTTCTGAAACTGCTGCTGCTGCGGCTGTGGTGGGCCAGGCTGAGGAGCTCCGGGCTGAGTGCTGTATCCTGCAGAGAGAGAGGAAGTCTCTTTAACACTCTGTTAAACTCTGGAGAGGAAAAAGAGGCACAGCAGCAACTTCTTTATTTTTAAACTCTTACCAGAGTACTGCATACCGTACTGCTGCTGCTGCTGCTGTGGTGGGGCACCTGGTTGCTGAGGCGGGTATCCACCTGGAGCCTGGTACTGCTGATACACCTGACCTGAAGAGATAGGAACAAACATTATGAGCACACAGGAACCACGAAAATAAGATGAGCCACTATCACTCACATCTGTAGCCTCGTCGACACTTTCATGTCCGGATACAAACCAGATGTGATTTTATGAGCTTTCGTTTTCACTTAGCCACACAGTTTGTCGGCTCGATCACAGATCTGATGGTGTCATTTTTTCTTACAAGCAAATCAAAGTCAGTCCTACTTCCACAGACCACTTAACTGACGTAGTTACAGTTGTGAGGAGTAAGCCTGCATTCAGACAAGATCAGGTGCAGCGAGGTATGTGCAAGTGAGGTATGTGTGGTGCGCTGTGAAATCAGGAAATAACTTTTTATTTCTCTGATTGATCGGCTTTATCGAGGTCTGCGCTCGCTCACTCTCATTCACTGTCTCTGTCTCTTAAAATATTGGACACAAACCAAATTAAACTTCTTCGTGTCTCTATTTTTGTGAGCCAGGTCAGAGTTTAGACTTCAGGCTGACTGTGGAGGTCGTTTGTCTGATTGGCGGCCGCAGCGTGACATCGGGCTGCGTTTTTACAAAAGTTGGATCTGGCTCAACTTCGCGACACCCCAGCGGCAAAAACACACGACCCCCCACTCGAATGAAAGAAAAAAACCTGCGTTTCGCCGCAGTCTGAATGCAGCCTAAAGAGTATGTACAGTGTTGGTGAGAGATGCATTTATAGCTTTTTAAAATACGGCTAGAAAGCCATGGAAAATGTAAGCAGGGTCTTCACAGAAACACCTGTGCATCCGACTGCAACAGCTCTGATACAATGTTTTGTCCATCTTTTGCTGAAAACTCACAGATATCTGTATAAAGAACAGAGACCTGACCTCTGTGGCACATGAATGACTCAGGGAAACTCCTCTAGACACATCTGTGTGTGCAGACAGTGACTTCCTGTATGCACTTTCATTAACCATGACTTCATCAGTCCATACTGCGTACGTGCAGCTCGGGTCATCTCAACAACGTGCCTTAAATAGTAACAGTGAACATCAACAGAAGCCCGGAGCACGACGAGTCATCTGTAACAACTTGCTCGACGGCGACGTCACTGCACGTCTTTTTTTTTTCTTTCTGTGTTTCAAAAACATGGAAACATTCAAGTTTTCCATTAGATGTCTGAATGTTAAGCAAACATGCAGAGACTTGGCGAGCTGGCGTTCTTCCTTAATGAGGCCTAACTCTTCTCCTGCCTGGCATACAAATTGGGGTGACGGCACGTGAAATGCGCAGAGAGAGAGAAGGCACGATCGATGAGGGTTCACTGGTTTTTTCAAGCACTGGGAAGACCGGTGCTGATTTTCCACTGCTTGGGAGGATGCTACAGTTTAGTTTGAGATTCAGAGACTCAGAGAGCTTCAATGCACTTAGAAATAACTCAGTTCAAGCAGCTGAGGCTCAATGAATCAGCAGAAAACAAGCCTTTGCGTTGGTGCAGGAGACTCTTGACATCTAAATATATTTGGCTAGAAACAGTGCGCGTCTATAAGCATTAACGTGATGTGGCAGCCATCTGTTATCTCACTGACAGCACCTTTAACATGATATTTATTGTGAGGGAAGGCATGTGTGTTAAATTGGCTTCTTCTTCTCATGTTCTCCATGGTCTGTAATCCATCACGGGCGTTATGTAACGGTGATGGACGGATGTGTGGCTCTTAGACTCTTTGGCCTGGAGAGTTCATTTCACCTCAGCGCAGCCAAGAGGTCAGCTATGCGGGAGCAACGCGGGACAAAGAAATGACCGGGGGCTCGCTGAAGACAGAGATGCATTTCTTCCTTCCCCGCTTGGGAAAACGATCGGAACAAAGAAGAAGTTGGCTGCAGCTCTGCTGACCTCCGAGCATGCCTAAAGAAGGAGTCATGAGAACAAGGACCTATTTTTAAATAAACATTTCACACTAAACGCACATCTGCCCATCTGATTAGAGGCCTCGTGCTAATGTTTAAGCTGCTGCTGCAACATGTGTTTATAGTTTCTTTCTCTCTCGCAAATTATTGCCAAGCACTTATTATCATCATGACAGACAACAGGTCGAAATCTTTACCATCTACTTATGGATCTCGTTAGCAGCATTTTTATGGTAACAAGTTACCTAAGCTTACATTCAAAGTGAGCTTAAGGCCATCTTTAAACAGGCCACACATGCTCAGTTGGCATCTCGACTTGACTTGCCTTGAGGTCGTCAACAAACAATTTGCAACCAGAGACAAGAATAATACAGGAAGAGGACAAAGAGCGAGGATTGGTCGAGGAGGCTTGGCACCATCTAGTTTAATTGTGTGCCAACAAAGAAGAAGAAGAAGAAGAAGGGAACTTCTAAGGAACTTATAAGGAGAGGATGAACCGTTTGTTGCCATGTTGGGCTTTGGAGATGACCTGCTAACGTTTACAAGATGGTATCAGGCCAGAGTTCTCAATAACTGATCCCTGTGAGGAAATTGTTTTGATTGGAGTTGGTTTGCTGAACTTTAGCAAGGGGCTTTAGTTAAACCTCAGTCCTACACTCATAGACGAGCTCGCCAACGCCTGGCAACAAACCAAAAAGTCCAGAATTCAAAGTTCGGCCGTTCACTTTCAAACCGCCCGGACAACGTCATGCAGTTACAACAGCTGCTCTTTGGGGGGCGGTAATGTCCAAAAACAGGCACTGACTGACTGACAGGAAGAAGAAAACCCAGCTCACTGATTGGCTTTCTGATCTTTGGTTTGCTGGATAGTAAGCCAACCGCACCAGGGTTCTCTTACAAAGTGGGCTGAGATCCACGTTTTCAGTGCGGACCAGAGATCGGATGAGCTTTCACACCTGCCCAAACGAACCGGACTATCCGAGGAAACGAACTCTGGTCCGTTTAAAGTGCTGGTGTGAAAGCGCCCTTAATTACTTGGTGGACCAACCATCAAATGACCGGGTTTGCAGCCTGGACACGGCTACGGGAGGCAAAACTCTAGAGCTGTTGGAGAACTACTAAGCCTGAGGTGGACCGAGGTGAACCGAGGTGGACCGAGGTGAACCGAGGTGGCCTGATTTTTGACTCAAACACACGAGTCCTTTGTATAGATGACTGATAACTAAAATATTATCTCTGTCAGACTTGCGCGTCAAGTACAGGGTAAATTAGGTTACAGGTTATCGTGACAATAAATTTAGTGAGTGAGTAAGGATCTACCAATTTGTAATTCTATTTATGTGTTGATTTCCATCCTAATCAAATCAACTCCTCACCAAATCCACCACACACCCTTCGGGCACGAGTGTCTCTGGTCGGGAAGCACATCTGTCAGACATGTGTTGAGAACTTGGACATCGCAGAGCCGGAGCGATGTAGCATCATTATGATACGAAATGAGCAACAATAACGATGCCCGTTCATTCCTTTCGGTGAGCTCGGATATAGCTGCCAAGTTGTGTGCCCGTGCAGAGGTTGGACTCCACGAAAGCAACACACACGAAGCCTGAAAAACATGAAATCAGCTACAGAACAAGTGACTCATCATACAAGAAGGTCTGTTGTTTCTCCTCGTGGAGGAGCAACAACAGCTGTTTGTGTGCAACACAGAGTGTCACTGGCTAACCAGTCACTGGATAAGTCCTCCTCCTGGATGAATTAAACTCTTATTGAGCCCTTTTGGATAGACCGTGCAACGCCAGGCCAAACCACAAACCACCAGTTAAATCAAAGTAGTCATAGCACATGTGTGTCGACCTTCAGCGTCGTGCAGGTGTGGCGAGGAGTCAGCAGTGTGAGAACAACTTACTGCTCTCACAGGGTGCACCTTAATGTGCTGCAGTGTTTCTCCTCCGTCGGCTAGGCCAAAAAAACCACAAGATGAAAACAATCCAACCCGCTTACAGCGGCAGCAGCAGTAGAACAACATGCACCTCTGTGGCTGCACCTGCCCGGGCCATGAGGAGAAACAAGCCAGAGAATTCCCTCATGTTAAGTGAGATACTTAACATGAATAAAGAACGTGGACATCCACGATTGGCACAGAAAACTATTTCCTCCACTGAGCTTGTGCTGGGAAAATAGAGTTAAATAAACTTTGTCTGCCAGCTGCCTGATCCTCTGTTCGTTTCTCTTTATCCGGGTCTCGGCTCTGGGTCCAACATGTGCATATTAAAGATCTCACACGGGGGAGAGCTGCGATAAGGTCTCTGCCGAGTGAGATAAACTCTGATTCCATGGATACTCTTATTTATGCAGTATTGATTAAGATTCAGCAACGATAAGACTCACGGATCATTTCTCATGCCGTGAGATTTGCTGCCTCACAGCAGAGTAAGTCTGTGGCATGTTCTTACAGTGACTCCTTTAGTCATAGTTATGAAGAAAAGTGTTTGACTACATTTAGATTTATTCCTCATAATTATTTACATTAAAAGGTCCCAGCGCCCGGGTAGGCCACCATCCAGGCCCTGACTCAGAAAGAGTCAGCCAAATCACAAGTGATGCTCATTAATATTAACGAGACAAACACCCTGTTCTTGCTAGAGCTCAGAGAGAAGCATGAGAGCGGAGGTGTAGAAACTATCTTCACATTCGGTACCTAAAATATTAAATATATGTTGTGCAGAATATTTTGACCTGTGAATCAGATCATCCCAGCTGAAACTCCAACAAAAATCTCACCATCCATGCCAGCTGGGGGTCCCTGCTGTACTCCAGGATAGGGAGCCTGTGGTTGGGGGGGCACTCCTGGCTGAGGGGCTGCAGACGAGGAGGAGGCGATGCTGTCAGGGGTTCCTGAGCGCTCCTCTGGTGCTGGGGGAGCTACAGAGAGAGACGGACAAACAGACGTTAATCATTATTATTATTGTAGTAATTTACATGACTACTTTTTGCAGTTGGACAGTGTGTAGTACCTGGGGCCTGGTCCTCGCTCAGGCCAAAGGCGGAGATGACATTCTTGCTGACCTCGTCCTGGTTTTTTAACGGGTCGAAGGCCGACATGCTGGCTGCACTGACTGGAGTGGCCTGTTTCACTGTGGGGTCTGCTGCCATCACTTTACCTTCACGTCCATCCATTGATTCTAGAAACAGCGACACAGAAATGTTTTAGGAACCGACAAAGATCAGACTCAAAAGAACACAAATCCACGTGTTTGTCCGAGCATAGTGCCGGATTGCAAAATTCAGATCGACATATGAATATGTGCTTGTTCAGGAGAGGTCAGAATAAAAATATAATAACAAATATATAACTGCACATGTTCCTCACGTGAGGGGAGGGAAGGGCGCCTTCGTGCTGGAAATGTGCGCATGTACGTGGGCGTGAGCGACCACAATCTGGACAGAACCATGACGTATGCGGTGTATAATTAAAGCTACAAATGTAGTGTATAATTCCAGACATATCTTCACATGAAAAAAAGGTTATTAAGTTATTACAACAATGACCGACCCTCGTAAACTGTCTCAGTCTGGTGCCAGTATGCCTGTGGGTTATAGATCTTATGATTCTGGCTGTGAGCATGTGGAAGTGTTATTTGTTAACGAGGCCGCGTGACTCCCATCAGTGAGATGTAAAGCACCTGGGCTGTGTGTATGTGGGTAAACATATGGCATAGGTTATCCTGTCTATATTACATATACACGTGTGAGAGGTGTGAATTCATTTTCAGCTTCAAATCCATCGTTGTATTATTATTAGTCTGTATTCACCATGACAACAACATCAAAACTGACTTCCGATCTGTTAAAACTCTCTGATCACGTTGCCTCGGTTGCCCGATCGTGCCACTTCGCACTTCACAACATCAGTAAAATCAGGCTTTACCTGACTCAACATGCTACCCAACTCCTGATCCAGGCTGTGTTCATCTCTAACGCCCTCCTGACGGGCCTCCCAGCCAAACTTTTCTCGTCTGTTGTTCCCCGTTGGTGGAACGTCCTACCAGTTCCTACCAGATCAGGGGCGTCCCTCTCTACCTGCACAAACCTCCTGAAGACCTCCAGCTCTTCAGAGAGGACCTCCTCTGCAACACTACCAACAACTGGACATGATACATCTATCCCCTCTTCAACTGTCACTTATTGCTGCAGCAATAAGTACTTTGTACTTTGTAAGTCGCTTTAGATAAAAGCGTCAGCTGAATGACTAAATGTAAAATATAAATGTACATAAGCACATAACATAAACAAACTATCTTGATATGGATCCCTTAGATTTTATTTTTTTAAGAATTGTGACTCGACCAATACTGGATTTTTGGGGCAGATGCACATACCGATATTACGGAGGATGATGATGATTAGGGTTGCAAAATTCCGAGAATTTTACCACTGGGAATAAACCACTGACAAAGATATGTTATGTTACATCAGTGCGCTGAAACTTTGCTGGGAATTCAATAATTACTCATAAACACAAAAACAGAACATAATTAATATATCTAAATGACCCCAAGCATCTTTTTCTTCATCACGTCCGGTAAAAAAAGTTTCCATATCGGGCAAATCGGACAACATATACACTGATACTACTACGGATACATCAGTCAGGCTTTAATTGTGACCAAGGTACAGACTGAACAGCTGAATAAACATGTCAGAGCTCAAACTCTGTCATGGTGTCACTGTTTCTAAATGCCTTCATTTCTGTTCTGCATTTTCTGCTTACATATTGGCCAAACATACACTGATACAGGCATGTTGGCAGGCTGTTAAGCATGTAAGTGTGTGTGCTTACCACTGTCCGGTGCTGTAGCAGCCATTCCAGGCTCTGAGGGGGGCTCCAGGCTGTCCAAGAGGTTGTTGACTTTATTCCTGAGCTCGATGAGCTCCCTGCGCAGGTATTTCACCTGACTGGACTCCAAAGGTCGCGGCTGACCGTTCACTGCAGACAAAGAGAGGTGAAGAGAGATGACACACGTGAGCAAATTAAAGCCTTATTATTTGTTTGGGGGAGTGTGATTGAGTAAAAGTCAAACATTTCTCCATCTGTGACCCTCGAGGACGGTTTGACGGATCAGACTCGAGCTCTGATGGCTTTCACAGAAGACAACAATCCCCCGGTCCATACGTTTATTAATGGGAACCTTTTATACATTACTTAAATCTGGATCTCATTACGATCATTTCCCACTTGGGGCGATGTTGTCTTGAATTTGAACTGCTCGTTGATATAGATCACAGTCTAGATTTGAGTTATATTCCAGGAGCTCCCAGGAATATCTGGATCAGGCTGTACGGGAAACGTGTCAGCAGCCGAGCAGATGGTAAAAAACAAAGCGAAGGTGAGCGAGAGCAAACCAAAGACGTGTTTAAAGAGGACGATATGCTGCTGCCACAGAGAGGCATGTGAACTTTACATCGAGCGTACGCCCGTGAAAAGCCAAGGACAGCGACAGATCATGAAGGTCTGTAAAATCTGTTAATTCTGTGTCCACGATGAGTGATGATCTGTCCCAATTCTGTTGGCTCCACACTGTGAATACCTGGGATTACAGAGATCATCCGTCACATGGCTGGATCCACAATAGTAGCTAGTAGGCTAACAGACAAGAGCTTCATCATCACACCCTGCCAGCTAAGCATTTAACCAACAATGGAGCTGAGGAATGCTGGGAAAAAAAGGGGCACTGGTGCCAATAATGACGTTAAAGCACGCCCTCGAGTGTGATATTGCTTAAATCAAACCGATAGCTCCATTATTACGCCGCCAATCTGCAGGAACTGCACCACACGGGTCAATCCGCCTCATTATCCCGCTTGAGGAGTGAGACTGAACGTTGTTTCCTCTTAAATATTCGAGTGGATAATGCTGAACAGAGACGCACGGGGGTCATGACGCTCTTCGCCGAGATTCCAGCTACTCTCGCTCAATTTGAATCTCAACACATGTCCGCACGAATCAGTTCCATGTGAGGCGATGACACGCGATGACGAGCCCGGACTCGGAGTTTGATTGGGAGGGAGAAATATCTTACAGCCCCGCCGATAATAATAGCAGCAAGAGGGCAGACGACATCATGTAGTCATTACAGATTCAAGAGGAGAAGCGAGCGCATGTTACTGTATTTCTATCTTTGTGTCAAATCTAGATTAGATTATTACATCTGTACAGCTTTATTTCATAGCTGAGAGCAATATTCTGCAGACTAAAACTTAAAGTTCATGCCTGTATTCTCTCTCTACCATAACTTTGTTTCCTGGCAGGAAGGACAAAGATCCGAGACACAATTCTGGGACGTAGTCCTGCCTTCAAATGAATCACATTAAGACAGAAACGGCCTGTCAGGAGATATAATCAGTGAAAACATCAAGTTGTATTTTGACATTTACAGATTTCAGTTTGCGAGCTATATATGGGCATATAGTTTTTTGGCCATAATTGAAAGTAAGCTGTCCCAGATGGCACGCCGTCTGAGTACGATTCAGCGTTCACTGTGAGCTGGGATCAGCTCCAGACACCCCCGACCCTTCAAAGGACAAGCGTGTACAGCTAAAGGATGGATGGATGGAATATAGTTCAACGTGAACTCAGTCTGTGGATCTGACAGTTTCTATCGAGGTTTACACCTCTCACCCACAAAGCTGCATATATACAGTATATATACCGTGTAGTTACCAGCTCGTCTCTAAACAACATGTTGTTACTACGGATAAAAACAGGCCTCAACCTGACATGTTAAGGTGAGGCCTAGCATTCAGATTAGGAACCAGTATAACTGGCACAGTTAACACATCCATCTACTGCCTGTCACCTTTTTCTGTTTGCTAAGAAACAACACAAAGAAATTCCAACCCAAAGAAGGGAGTGAAACTTCATTTGGACTAAAGAGGAGCTGAGTGTGTGTGTGTGTGTGTGTGGTGAAACATAAACTGGACTGCCCTCCAGTGACTGGATGGTGTAACAGCCGATTTGAGCGGTCACATGATTTGAGACTGACATCTACAGGCTGGAAGTTTTGGGTTCGTTTAGGTTCATTCCCTGTTTGTAAAGTAAAGAAAGGAAGGAAGCGCTTTGATATCTTACCAAACAAAGTCAGTTTGAGTATTCTACTACACTGGATGGCGAAGGAGAGGTCGGAGCTGTCAAAGATGGTGATGAGGTCGTCATCTAGGAAAAGGGAAAGAGACATCCGGTGATTCAGTTTGAGGGAATATGCTGAGATAGCAAAAGAAACAACAACTGTATTCCCTTTATTCCAAAGTAATCTGATATATTATGCACTTGTCATAATAAATAAGCCGGCCTGATGGATATGAGTCAACATTCTTTCACCCCTGAGACCAATTAGGACAGAGCGCCTGTGTCCTGACTCACCCTCGTCCTTGTATTTGATGGTCACCTCGTCGTTACTCTGCAGCTTTCCCCTGAAAACGCGCTGCATCATCAGCACCAGCTCGTCATAAGTGATGTCTTCGTTATGGATGGGGATGCGTCTGATGTCATCGCCCAACTGGGCTTTGATGATCAGCTTCCCGCTCAGGTCCAGCTGGCCGTTCATGGTGCCGTCCGACCTCTTCTGCTCCCGCCGCTAAACACGATCAACAGAGGGAAAGGTGTTTTTTTTTTTTTTTAGAAACAATCAGCTGAACAACGCTGCATGAGCTCAGTCAGGACAGGAAACAGGAACGATTGGTTCACTCAACTACGCGTCCTCAAGTCTGAGTCTCTCGTTCATTTGTTACGTGACAGGCAGCTCAGGCCGTGTGACGAGCAGCACACACAGCGGTTCGTTCATCTGTCATGTTTACGTCGCCCACAAGAGGCGAGATATAAAATAAAAAAAAACGTAACGAACGAGATGACTTAAAAAAATGATTCGTTCAATTTACCGCCCGAGGGTCAGTGATCCGAATCAGTAAAAAGACTCGAACTTCCCAACACTACTGGTAAGGCTGGGTCTGTGTAAGTAGGTTAACAGGTCAGGAAAAGGAGTAGTTGCTAGTCGAGTTAATATTTATGATTAAAATACGGTTATTACATGAACAAAGACAAAGGGATTATGTTCAAATTAGCAGCTCCTCTTCAGTGGAGCTTCTCTTTGAGGATTTTATCTGCCTGCAGCGTTTATCCAGATTATAATCTGAAATCCAATCAATGCAATGACCATGAAGTCATTATGCCACACAGCTTGACTTGAAGTGCAGAGTCTAAGGGTCAAACGTCACCCGGTGAGGTGGCAACACTGATTCTACACTACGACAGACTTTGACCCAAAATATCAAGCAGCTAGACAAGAGCTGAGTTTGTTTAATGGCTCTTTAAAAAGGTGCAGTGTGTAAGATTTATTTTCAGAATAAGGCAAACTATAACTATGTTTTCATACATGTATAAACACCTTAAAATCTTAATCTTTTTATGTTTGTTACTTTAAAATGAGCCTTTTATATCTACAGTGGGAGCGGGTCCTCTTTCATAGAGGCTGCCACATTGAAACACCGTGTTTCTACGGCAGCCCAGAACAGACAAACTAAATACTGACTCCAAACAGGGTCCTGACAGGGGATTGCAATGCAGCGATTAGATCACTAGATGCAACTAAACTGCACCTTTAAGTAAATAAAATATAAATACCGTTTATCATGTTAGACGGGTTTTGTTTGGTATGCAGCGTAACTATAACCTACATCTGAGTTATTACAACGTGTCCTTGTAGTTTGCAGCTGGATTAACTATGACGTTAGCTGACAGTACACACACACACACACACATACTGTGAGTTTAATAGCAGTAATGCTGCTGCAGCTGTAACTGTCCCAGCCAGATGAATAATTGGCTGGATGCTAGGGGATTGAGTGGTGGCTAACGTTTAGCATGCAGAGTGTTTTAAACGGGGAGCTGACAGTGTGTTGATGTTTACCGAGGCTGACTCACGACAAATTAAACGTTTGTCCGCTGGCTGAATGTTTCAAGTGGTTTATCAAGCTGAGCTGAGGCTAACTGTTAAAGACGCAGAGTCATCTGTCAGTGGCCCTGCTAACGTCTGCTGGGCCCGTCTCATCATCACTGACCTGTCAGTGCTCATAATATGAAGATATGTACGCGGTGTGAAGAGCGACAGTGTTATTAATCACTCATTGTTTACTTTCAGTAAATTAGCCTGCCGTATTTTCACTTTGTAGCTTCATCTGTCGGCGACAAAGCGGCTCTGCTGTGTAACTTGTAGCGTCAACAGCTGACTTTAAAAGGCATTAACAGTTAAAGGAGGTAGTTTATATTTAATTTAGTATTTAACATATATTAGGAGCTGTTTATTTTTGTGAATAACTTCATATGAAACACCTGTTTGGGCGTGTTAGCGTAGCGTTAGCTCCCGAGCTAGTTAGCTTAGCACTTAGCTTCCTAGCTCCTTCAAACACCTACTCCTAAACTGAATCAAACAACAGCCGGACCTCAAACAAAATAAAGTCTTTTACCTTGAATAAGACGACTTGACCACGCTGTGTTTCACCAGGTTTTTCCCCTCCCAAAAAAAAACCCGGGAATCAAACAAATCTCTCTTAGCTTAGCTTAGCCTAGCTACACCCCGGCTGCCAGCATCAGGAAGTGTGTGCTCCAAAAAAAAAAACTGTCAACGTCAACCAGTACGTGGCATTCCTTCATCACGCGCATGCGCAGAGCAGACCTGAGGCAAAGTGCGTTGTTGTTGATGATTGAGTCACATAATCAGTAAAGATAATCAGACACCGTTTGTAACAAGTTTAACAGTGTTCATTTTATTGTTATGCATATTTTAATCAATGAACGTGGGCTTAATAAACTGGCTTTGAATGAGAATACCTAAAAACATAACAGTACAGCAGGTAGTGTGACCACCGCTTTCTTTAAATGGCTTAAATACAATCTGAAGGAACACGATATATTGAGAGAGGTAGACTTAATGAAAGAGACAACATCAGCACATCTGCAGCAAAGGCAAACCTACTTCCTTTAAACACATACAGCTGCGAGTAATGAGCAAAACATATATGCTGGAAGTACGAACACCTCTACGTCTGTTCTGTTCAGTTCACGGCGACATTTCTAGACAGATAACAAGACTCAGATGCAAAGTGACTGAATGTTTATGGATGTTGCCTCTCCTGATTGTGTGTGCTAACTACTTATTATCCACTTTAAATAAATAATAGTGATTAAAAATCCAGGTTCCTGCATAAATTATACATCTTAACATGTGTCAGAGATCACTGGTGTCTAACGTACGGTGTTACATGACATGATGACTGCAAAAGTAGACATAAATAAAACCCATAACTTCTGAATAAATTAAAATAAAAACACAGTTTTTGCCCAGTCGCATCTTCTTTCGCTCCGTTATTTCTTCTTCTTCTCCTGAGTGGTGTTGAACCACGAGTCCAACAGCTTTTTCATGTAATATAGCTGCCAGCCGTGCACTTGAACAGCGACCACCATGATGAGGTACATAACAGTCACCGCGGAGAAGCCGAATATGAAGCGATAGGCCTTTCCGTGGCGGTACAGCTGCTGCGCCACAGGAAACATCTCCATCCCGCCGTAAATGAGAGGCGCCACGGAGAACAGCCCCCCGCTGATCATGGATATGACCAGGTAACTGATATTGTTCTTGGGAAGCGACAGGCTGCTGCAGAGCAGAGGGAGGAGGCTGAGCAGGTAGGGGTACTCCCACTGGTACGGCATGGACACTGTGTCATGTGACACCAGGTTGAGGTGGCTGACGGTCACCTGTGCCGCCACCAGCACCCAGAGGAGGAGGTGGACCAGGTTCAACTTCCGCACCTCTGACTTCAGGGAAGCACTGTTGAACAGATAACAGACAAACAAGGAGTATTAGTGATCCCCGAGTTGTTCATGACATATCATCCTCCTCTCTCCCACCTCCTCTGTGGAGTCTAGTCCTCCGCAGCAGACGACCAGCACAGTGTCACAGAAAGGTTTATAACAGAGTTCAGTTTATTGTTGGAGGTAACATATTTTTGGATAACTTTAGTTTTTATTGTTGTTTTCTTCATGTTGTGCTTCTTGCAATCGCAGACGATGTGTTATTCCTCCACTATCTCTGTCCACTGTTGCATGTTTTTTTTTTTTTTTTACAGGCAATTAACAGGATTTTGACAAGATATCTGTCTCTAACTTATACATTTTCTTCAGAAAAATGAATCATATCCTACATATCATATCCTAGTATCTTCTGTAACAATCTAAAATTCTAATTTTGGTTTCTTTATATGAATTTATTAGAGTTTGGATCACACCGCTCATTTCCGTGGAGGGGTCTCTGATTTCAATCAAGACTGTCTAAAACCTGACATAGTCTCTGTGACATCCTCCACAGACTGTCTAAAATTCGCTTTAAAGTGCACCAGCATGGTATATAACACATTCCTTTGGTTGCCCGTGTGTTATTATTATATTTAATGTCCAATATCAGAAATAGATTAAAAGTTACTCACCTCATCTGGTAATGTGGGGCCACCCTCTCCCTGGGTTTAAAGTCACTTCCGTTGGTACCAACAGCTCTGAGGCCGACACGTGAAGTCATGTTGACGTGGAAAAAAAACCTGCTGACACACAAATCAGAAGTCAAAGAAGCTCGACAGAACTACTACGACTGCAAATGTTAATTTTTAATGAGATATTTTTTAATTAATGAATTAATTTATGAAGAAATTATTTTTTCACACATGCATTTTAACCCTGAAATATACACACACACACACACACAGAGGGCTCATACACATGCAAATGTGGAGAGAGAGATGGCGGAGTGACGGGCAGCCACCCAGAGCGGCGCCCTGAGAGCAGAGAGCAGTTTAGGGGGGTTGGTGCCTTGCTAAAGGGCACCTCGGCAGTGCCCAGGAGGTGAACTGGCACCTCTTCAGCTACCAGTCCACCCACCATACTGGACTTGAGCCGACCACCAGCCCTAACCCTATGATGCTAATTAAGGTCCAGTTCCATTCAGGGGTGCTCACTGCAAAGTCTCTGCTGCACTGAATGGAACTGGACCCTAATTAGCACCATTGCTAACACCTGTGTTTACTATTTCACGGTTAAATAGTGAAAGGTGTCATTACATTTACTTTTTTAGTCATTTAGCTGACGCTTTTATCCAAAGTGATTGACAGGGAGCAGTTTAGGGTTCAGCATCTTGCCCAAGGACACTTCGACATGCAGGCCGGAGGAGCCGGGGATCGAACCACCCATCATCTGATTAGTGGACCACAGCCTCATGAAGCAGGCTAACGCGTTAGCAGCTCACCTAATCCAGCATTACCTGACACGCAGCACGCGCTGCATTAACGGCAGCGTCGCCGTGTTATTAGAAATGACAAACAGAGTGTGACACCGCGGTAAATGTCGCTTACCGTGCTGTGTCTCCTCACCGTTTGGCCGAGCTGCTGCTCTGAATGAAGTCGTGCTAACAAAAGATGTGACAGATGGATGTTGTAAACAGCTGTGAGCATGCGCACTTGCTCCTCCTCCTCCCCCCGCAGCATCAGCACCTCCTCTCCTCCTCTTCTCCTCTCCTCACATCCGGGCCCAGCTGTAACCATGACGCCCATTCAATGATTTGAACCGGATCTGACATCATCGCAGAGAGAGAGAGAGACTTCAGTCTGTTTAATGATATCACAAAAATGTTTGTTTTTGCATGCACTATATACTGTGTACGACATATTTACAGCTAGACTGTATCCATCCATCCATCCATCATAAGGTAACTGAACAAAAATGTCAAGAACTTTTTTTTTTTTTAATCAAACAATTTTTATTTAGAAAAAACAACATGGACAATAATAATAACAACAAACATTAAGACATAAAATCTTTGGTTACAACGACAATATTAGCACCGCGGTTAAAAGGAGAAATATACATGTTGTCATGCTCTGTGTCCTTGTCATCGCATGTACATGATCAGCAGATAAAATAATAAATTACTGACGTGACTGCTGCAACATTCGATACAATATACATTTATTCTGTGTTCCCCGTAAACCTGGCAGCAAGACACGATAAATGTAGCACAGTAAGGATGCCGTGGAACTTAATTTGGTTCTCTCACACCGTCTTCCGTATAATTATACAGTAAGTAAGTATACATTTTATTACTATACAACTGCACATGTGCACAGACGGCGTCCGTACGATGCTGCAGCTCAGTATAATGTTTAATATCATGGTTTTGGGAGTGGTTTTCACGGTTCAGGAGAATATGTTGTTTGTGTGTTGTTTGTTGTTCTACACCCATGAACCTATATGCAAACATTAAAACATTAAAATTCATATTACATTCTTACACTTCTGAATCTCACTCATTGGGAGCAATTGTCAGTCAGCAACATATATCATGGGTGTGATTATTTAATCTTGACCGTGCTCCTATAAGCGTGCACAATACCAGTCACACACCTGACATACAGGTTACTCTCCACACTGTATTTTGCATTAGATTGTATGAAATCACCATTTTCCTGTCGTTCTCTCAGTTTTTTGTGGGTTACATGTGCTTCTACATGCTTGCTGTTATCAATAAAGAGACAAAAACTGTATTTATACAAAGGTATGCATGCAAAAATATAAATTTCCTAACAAAATGAATATGCCGTCATGTTTTCTACTGCGTTTCACATTCTTCACCACATAGGGTAGCTGCCAGTTTCGAAGAGGTGCAGGGACCAAATTTGAGACCGTGTAACCAAAATTCTTCTTCATGCGTTTGTGTACTGAATAATTAGATTTTATGGCACTCTTCTATATATAAAAAAAATCATCTGCAGCCATCTCTGAGGTGTGAATGTCTTTTTATACATTCTTCAAATCTGTAAAAGAAAACATCTTTGCTCTCCCAATAACACGGCTGCTGTACATACAGACCGTCAGATTTTCTTTCAGATATTTGATCTTGTCCTCTCGTCTCTGCTGACAAGATCAATAGTTTGTTGACTTTACATTACAAATACTGCTCAGTCTAAGGTGGTTTATGGTGTTTTATATTATACAAGCTCTCACTGAAGCCTCTCTTTCCCTGGAGTTTGTGGTTTTACATCGGATATAACAAATACCCAGAAAAGGACGAGTGCACGTATTGCCCAGCATAAAGTCCTGCGGCCTGATCCGAGGGCAGCTGAATATACACAGTGTCCCCAGGTTGTAGAGGTAATACTGCACTCCCTGATGCTTGATCTAGGAAACCCTTTTTGTATTCGTCATACGTATACATCACTGGCTCACTGTTCCTCATCAAAGCCACCCACACGTTAGCTCCTTTGCAATGAATGTGGTAGGCAAAGTAATAAATGCCAGGCATGTCACACGTGAAGATTCCCGTCTCGTGGTTGTAGTTTTGGCGACCGTTGTACAAGAGCTTGTCAAAGACGACTGGAGCGCCCACAGGTGGAAATGGAGTTGTTATCAACGCAGTGAATGCCGGCATTTCCAACCCACTCGCACCCATTACTTCTGCCCCATTGCCTCCATACTTGCCCTTCTTACCGTAGCCACCAGCCTTAACACCATCTAGTCCAGGGCCCATCACAGAGAGCACTCCAGCCATGTCGGGAGACAGACCACTTTCTCCTGGTTGACCTGGTGGTCCAGGAGGGCCTGGCTGACCTGGTTGCCCAGGTGGTCCTGATGGGCCAACTTTCCCTGGGGGTCCCATGGGACCAGTAATACCTGGATTCCCCTCACCTGCAATGCCTGGTGGACCAGGTGCACCGCTATCTCCTTTTGGCCCCATAAGACCAGGAGGCCCAATTGGTCCTGCTGCACCATCCATTCCAGGTATTCCTTTAGGACCTTGAGGTCCAACTTCACCAGGTAATCCACTTTGTCCTTTTGGCCCAGGATGTCCTGAAGGACCAGGTGGACCAGGCAGACCTTTATGCCCACTGTCTCCTTTGGCACCAATTGGTCCTGATGGACCTCTTGGTCCTGGGTCTCCACGCGCTCCAGGCAGACCGTCTTTACCAGGCATCCCAGAAGGACCAGGATCACCCTGAGCTCCATCAAGCCCTCTAGGTCCCCCTTCTCCACAGTCTCCTTTAGGACCAGGTGCACCTAAACCTCCTGGGGTTCCCATAGGCCCTGGAGGACCCGGTGGACCATTTGGTCCAGGGGGTCCAAGCATACCAGGAAGTCCTCCATGGCCCTTATCTCCTTTTGGTCCAGGAGGTCCAGGTGGTCCACCCATACCTTTATCACCCTTTGTTCCTGGGAGTCCTGGTTTACCAAATCCAGGGAGTCCTGGCTTTCCTGGCAAACCTGGTGGTCCCGGATGACCTTTCCCTCCTGGCACGCCTGGCTCTCCTGGCAGGCCATTTGGACCTGGCTTTCCTTGACCAGGTACACCTGGTGGACCAGGCTGTCCTCCTTCACCGGCTGGGCCAGCTGGTCCTTGCTCTCCAGGATGTCCTTTCTCTCCTGGTAGTCCTTGAGGGCCTGGTGCCCCATTTAACCCAGGTTTTCCAAAACCAGGCAGCCCTCTTGGGCCAGCAGGTCCCGGTAGGCCTGGGAGCCCTTTGTGGCCAGGTTGTCCTGGCTGGCCCATCCCTTTGTCTCCTTTGGGTCCTGGCAATCCTGGAAGTCCTGGCAGACCTTTGTGACCTGGCTCTCCTTTAGGTCCTGGTTGGCCTGGTAATCCCTGTACCCCTGGTTTGCCTATTCCTGGTAGTCCTGGTGGTCCTGGGGGACCCTGAGCACCTGGCTGTCCCACTGGTCCTTCTTCACCCCTAGGACCCATTTCTCCTTGTGGTCCAGCCTCACCATTTCCTCCTGGCTTGCCTGGCAGTCCTGGCAAACCTTGTTTGCCTACTCCCGGCACTCCTATTGGACCAGGGGGTCCTGGTCGTCCTGCAGGTCCTGGTTGTCCATTACCTGGAGGTCCAGGAGGACCTTGAGGTCCCTCTGGCCCAGGTGGGCCAGCTGGGCCTGGCTCTCCTTGGGGAATTCCCTCAGCACCACTAGGAACTGTCTGACCTGTAAGAAATTAGATAAATATTCAACCAGAGATGATTAATTTGAAAATACATGAACAAGATCTCTGCTTAGTGTTTGTTGAAAATGTTCTCACCTTTGTCTTGGCCACCGT
The DNA here is from genome assembly GCA_036365135.1 of Miichthys miiuy. Lineage (NCBI taxonomy): Eukaryota > Metazoa > Chordata > Actinopteri > Sciaenidae > Miichthys > Miichthys miiuy. The sequence continues at coordinate 2,379,158 of CM071612.1, read as the reverse complement.
TATAGCCGCCCCCTTTACGAGCATTTTCTTTTCCCTTGTGCATGGGTATCTGGGGTAGCTCCTTCCTGTAGTGGGGATATTGCATATAGGGCACTTCTTTTCCAAGGTACTGTTGTTGTTGTTGTTGCTGTTGTTGAGGAAAGCCTTCTTTGCCCATTCCCATGTGCTGGAGGTGCTGCATCGGCTGGTACGGCTGAGGGTGTTGCTTGTGTCCATAGTATGCCCCACGACTCACATAAGTAAGTACTAGAAGCTGCAGCAGTGTCAGAAGGAGGTGGGCAGGGAGGGGAGGCATGGCCAAGGCCTGCATGGAAGGTAGAGAAGACAAGACATGAAGGAGGGCTTCATCTTTTTTTTTTTAATCCTGTATGTTGGTAAGCAAATCAAACACTGGTGTGGTAGCAGATTAGCATTTCTTGAAATATCATGAACCTCCAAGTCAAGTGGACAACCTTGTTGGCAATGTGAGGTCACACTCTGTCTCCCTCTGCCGGATATACTTGGAACTACATGATATGTATTATCAGAGATGAGAGAAAAGAGTCAACTTCTGTATCAGTGTCACGTGGGTTAAACCACTGCTGCTCTCCTTTACGAGACTAGCAGCAGGTTTGTATCTTATCTTATCTTGTCTTCCAAACATTCTGACACTGAAATAACATTTTCCAGACAGACAGATCAGGAGAAAATTAACCTGACAATCTGCTTTCATCCATCTACACAACATTCACAACACTTCCAAACTAGGTTTGAAGATCAGAGGTGAGGAGACGACATCCACTTAGAAGATTAAGATAATGCGTTATCTTTGGTAATACTGTCAACGGCAGACTATCAGAGAGTTATTTATTTCTTCTTCTGCTCAGCTTTAGAAGTAAACTGACTGATTCAGTGCATGATATATATAAATTGCCTGAAGTTGGTATTTCTTCTCCTGTGATCTTGAACAATTATCACAGTATTCAATAAATCAGAATCAGATTTATTGCCAAGTAGGAATTTGAAATTTGACTTGGTGTAACTGGTGCAAAATAAACATTAAGTAAAAAATATAAGGAAGATAAAAAAAATCAAGTATTAGTACAAGTAAACAATATATGTGTGTGTGTGCATATATATATATATATATATATATATATATATATATATATATATATAATATCTTCTCATGAAGAGCTGTGTGCAGAAATGTGTATAAATGTGCAGATATATATCATGATGAGGTAGTCCAAAATAAATAAATAAATAAAACGACCAAAAATAGCATCACCTGCAGGAAACCTTTGAACAACATATATTAAACAGAATTGTTTATATTTTAAAATCTAAATGACATACTTTGTCAGACTCTGACTAAACCTTTCTTGAATATTTCTGTTAAGGAAAAGGTAAACAATGAACATAAATAGCTACAAGCAACAAATAATAGTTTCTGATAAACAAATATGTTTCTGTTACAATATAATGAAGAGTAGTTTTCTTTTGTTGACTTGTGATCTATAGATTGGACTGCCAAAAAACAACGTGTCACTCTCACGCTCAAACGGCACTTACTATAATAATCCACAAGAGGGAGCCACATGAAACGTCATACAGAATCCACACTGTGTTTTACTGTGTAATATATTCTTACTTTATACATAAACCCCTTTGGGGAAACTGGCCAAAGATACTTAAATACTAATCATGATTAAATCAGCCCCAACAGAGACTTTCAGTCCTGTGTCTATAACATATGATGATATGTACATTTTTAGGTTTTTCTAAGGTCATACACAATGCAGAAGATTTGAATGAACAATACGTGTGGTGACATTACAATAAGTACATTTGTATGAACATGCATTCATTGCCTGAGCCTAACGTGCACACCGATCCTGCAGGTATTAATACGAGCGTTCTTGGCGTACCTGCGTTGCTGCAATATATTAATTCAGACACATAAAAATCAATAAAAGTTCTCATTAATGACACAAAAAGTTGAGTGAGGAGTGAGTGAGAAATATCTACAGCTGCCTACAGATGCCCGTCAGAAGTACATCCATAAACCGGACGAGTTAACACATTATCACATGCTGAGGAAGAACCAGTCTGATCCAACAAGTACATTGTTGAACCAACAGAGTTGCGGTCCAGTTCTGCAGTTCAGACCGTCTATTTATGTATCACATCCCTGAGCTTTCTGCTTTAAATGGTCAGTAACGGAGCACAGCAGAAAGGGTTTTCTTTGGCTCCACCAAGCCATGAATAAACGCTCCTCTGAGTGTCATTCTTTACAAGTGCCATTTCCATCGCAGTCCACCCGCCCCGTCCAGGTTCAACATCAATCCCAGTCCCAATTCTTTATTACAACTCATCTGTAGTTTCTCCAGATCGCATCCTAAACCACATCCTCAGTGTCCGTTCCATCACTTCCATCTCTTCTGGATCTTTTCCGCCCTTTGACCCTTTCTCAGTCGGCTGGTGATTTTGACACGGCCGTGCCACTGTCTCCGCGATGAGTGCCGGCCTTTGAAAGAAGCTCATCTGGTTTCCACGGCGACAGAAGCCAGACATGCCAAAGAGTCCAGAGGAATGTCATTTAGTTTTCCCAACTAAGAGCCAGGGACCTATTTTTGCCCACTGAGTGGAAGCTGTGGTCTTGTTCCAAGTCTCCTAATCAATGATACAAATACACTGAAGTGAAAAGGTCGCTTTAAGGTTCCCAGGCTGCTCAAATAGAAACATACTGAGATACTAATGAGATAAAAATGGACTGAATTCAAAGAATATTGCAAGAAAAAAGGCCTGAAGACACAAGAAAATATAAGTACTGTAAGCTGTAGTGTACAAATGAAAGACCTCTAAGAGGTGGGAGCTGACTTTTGGGGGTTAGAAGAGCGAGGTGCATTGAGACAAATACTGAGTCAAGAAATCCAACCAAAGTGTTTAAAAAGGCTGAAGTTTAGTGAAAACTATCTCAGGGGTTCCCAAACTTTTCAGCCCCCAACCCCAAAAAAACGACAATACCAGTGATTCGCGACCCTTACATTACGTTACATGCCGTAATGTTTAGCACGATGCTAACAGACCTTACCTAGTGTTGTTTTTAATGTAATGTGACTACTTTTTTATGTTTTGTTACAATTATGGCTAAAATATGCCATTTCTAAAAGTTTTTACATTTTATTTGATTTCTGAAAATCATCCTGCGACCCACCTTTGCTGCCTCGCGACCTCCCAGGGGGGTCCCGACCCCCACTTTGGGAACCAGTGCATCAGTAGTTCCAGCAACAGAGACGCCTTTAGAGCATGTACAACTGACTTATCTCTTAATAAGATGGTGCCACTAATACGAGTTATGAAACTTTGATTTGTGTGCATATAAAAAAAAAAGGTAAATTAACAGTGTTAACACATTTGACCAAGTTTATTTTCATCATAATTTAAGTCATAGGCTGAAAAATGATCAAACAATCTAAAAATATTGAATCAAAACATGATTAACTAATGATGGCACACACATTTTAACCTCACAAATACTCACTGATGTTTCCATTTGGAGAAATAAGATGACAAACTCGGTGTTGATTGTGTTTTCTTCGACTTGAGAAGACCAGGTCAGTGATATCAGCGTCATATAATGTGCATAGTTCCTCTGTTATAACCACAAATACATAAAAAGGTTTAAGAAAATAAGTGTGACGGCTTTACTACCTCTTAGGAACGTCCCAGCTCAGTGTGTGTGTGTGTGTGTGTGTTTTTAAAGGGTTGGAAATATTCTGACAAAACTTGCAACTTACAGATCAGAGGGACCGTACAACGAGGGGTCTGTTCAGTGTCACGTAACAACACTGTGACGTTGTCATGGCGACCAGGGAGCGATGGAAACACCTCCTGTCTTTACCTGGTGTGCTTCGCTCAGACACATTATTCTGCACAAGTGTTGCCTCCAGAGGACGGCCACGCTCAGACTCTGACATAAACATTAACCAGCAGTTTCCACCTTTTACCGGATCAAACGGACAGAGAGAGGTGCAGCTAGAAGAAGTGACTATAAAGAAGTCTTTTATACCAAAAAAAAACACCGGTGTCATCTCTCCATCTGCGTACAGATGTCAGACATGAAGTCGCATATAAATGTGCCACAGCTGTGAGAAGCCGTGAGAAGCCGTGATGGCGTGAGTCAACGTGTTTTCTCACATTTTTAAGATTTACAGGTTAAAGTTTTCACGCGCTGGCGTGAAACAATTTGGCTCCGTGATGATGACGACTCTCCGACATGCAGACATTTGTAACAGGCATTAAACAGGAACATCGGCGACCGCGTTCCACCGTGTTTTCATGCCAGGCAGATGTCACCAGGATGTCGTTCGGTTTAACACCTTTTTTGTCTATGAGGCAGGAAAAGACGCACGTGCACGCACACAGTCACACATCGACACGCAACAAACAGTTTCTGAAGAGAAGTTATCTTCTATGAATTGCTTGTTTGTATAAGTGTACTGTATTGTTGACGTGCCAACTGAGGTGGTTCGGGCATCTGATTAGAATGCCTTCCTTTGGAGGGCACGTCCAACCGGGGAAGACCCAGAACCTGCTGGAGGGACTACATAGCCCATCTAGTCTGGGAACACCTCCTGGAGCTGGAATGAGTTGCTAAGGCGTAAGGACCCAACCCAACCTAGAGGAAAAGTCAGGGGATCACCGAAGTGATTACAATCCATCACAAGGGAGACGTGAATGTCTGAATCAGATTTCACGGCAATCCATCCGATATTTCTTGAGCCATTTTACACAAAACCACCAACGCCAACCATTCCAGTGATTCATTCATCCCCTGGAGAATTGTCTGTACAAACTTTCAACAACAATCCGTCCAAAAGTTGTTGAGATATTTCAGTCTGGACAGAAGAGGTGAGTCAACAGACCAACGTTGCAATCCCCAGAGTCACTAGAGAGAGGGGGGACCACACCTGAGTGTGGCTCAGCTCATCTATAACCACGACTATGAATGCTAAAATTGAACCCAACACGTTAACCACGAGACAACAGCCCAGTGGGGGAGCATGGAGGTACAAATATCTGTGGCTCCGTCACTAATTTTTCAACATCTGCTGCCAGAGTCATGTGTGGCTGGTCATAGACCACTGAGCTCTCAGCATGTCTTGCCCGGCCCAGACAGTCTCAAAAATAAGCAGACCTCAGAGTTGTCTAACATTGTACGTTAACGTGTGTGCACGTATGTGTGTGTGTGCCTTCTGTTTCCCCCGGGCTACTTCCAGATGTCCATCTTTTTTTGACATTTTACATAAACAAAACACAAATTGACCATCAGGTGCGCGACGTGAGAGGACTCGTGGGCATCGTGTGTCTGTAAGATGTTGTTTTTTTGCTGAGTCAACCTTCGTCCAGCCGAGGAAGCCGAGGTGTCGGCTACTGCGGTTTACACGAGCTGCAATCTGCAGAATTTCATTAAAACCGGAGCAGCTGTGCAACCCGAACAAATGTGTCAGGAAAGAACGAAGCCATCAAACTTACAGTGTGTTGAAATGAACCCCGGCTTCCTTAGATACACCCTAAAAAAACTGTTCTTGATAAGTTTTCTGGAACACTGGAGAGAAAAAGAGTTGTTGGGGTCACATTTGCAGCACTTTCTGTGCTTAAAATGTTTAATAATCTCTTTTTTCCTTTAAAATGTTCTTTGAAATACTGATTTTTTTTTTTTTTAGTAATTTAGCCAGTGTTGCATTTAAAATTAAAGCACCAGTGTTGCAGGATCTAGTGACATCTACTGGTGTAGTTGCTGACTGCGACCGCCTCGCCTCACTCTCTCATTCCTATTATGAAGGGAAATTACAGTGGTCATGAAAGGCCCCAATAAAAAACAAACAAACATCATTCATTCATCTATTTCCGTAAGAAAAGCTGAGATGTTGTTGTCTTTGTGGGGAAAAGAGTGACAGTTAGGTGACAGAAAGAGATGGAAACACACACACAGTGACAGAGCTCAGCTGACGGGACAGGACAGACAAGCTCACACACTTTTTCATGCATCAGACTAAAATGGAAACGTCAGCCGTGCGTCTCCAGACACATCTGTCTATCCTCTCTGTGCTCTCGCCGTCTCTCTTTCTTCCTGCGTCTCAGTGGGTGAACAGAGCGACGCCTGTTCTGCACCATCTTCTTCTTCACCCTCTCTGCCTCATTTCTTTCTCTCCGTCTGGCCTTTTGAAACTTTCGGAAACATCCCGGTTCACTGACCCGAAGCCACTCGGTGACCTTGCAGACTGCTGTGGGGGTCAGAAGGCGAGACCGTGTGTCTCTTTAAACCACCTTGCTAACGGGTGCAGGGAAAGATGTGAGAGGACGGAGTGTATTAACCACATTCTGTGCAAAGATTTGCACAACATGCTTGTGCTTTGTGTTTGTGCACCTAAACTACTCTCTCATTTGGCTAAATGATGTCTTTAAGTCTCTCCTTCTGCTTCTAACAGGCAGCCTGACCAAAAGTTAGTGTTTAAATCCCACTGAACATGTTTGGAAAACCACTCTGCCTTCCTCCCTGCACCGCAAACCATTTACAAATTCAGCCTTAAGCCAGCAGCTCTCTCTCTCAGCACTCAAGCTTGGTAGAAGTGCCGTGACGTTTTGTGGTTTCTCAGCTAAAAAAAGGGGGAAACATTTGCAGCTCTACGGCTCCCTGAACGCAGCTTTTTTATCACAAAGCACACCTCGTAAAATTAACACCTCTTCAACTTGTGCCGCATATGTCCTCGTTCAAACAATACAGCTTCTCCACACACACACACACACACACAGAAACACAAACACACTGCCACATCTGTGCAGCTAAATGACCAAAGTGTTTTCTTTTATTCGTGGTTTTCATTAGGTCCTTTTGTCCCTGTGCATTCCTGAAGTTTGCTGAATAATGTGTACACGAGGGTGCAATGTTGTGTGCACAGCACACACACACACACACACACACAAATACAAACACACACTCCACTTGTGCGCAGGCTTGGCTATATTTAAGGGTCTTCTGTAGCACCCTTCACACTCTGAGGTCAACCCAGGGGCCATAGATAGATAGATAGATACTTTTCAAGCATCCAGTAGCAGCATGCAAACACACATTAAAATGAACCTAAATTTAAATTAAAATCTGTGCTTGAACATTTGCAGAGAAGTTAGACTTTTGCAAGGAAATTAAAAACGTGCAGAGAAATTAAATAAAATATATAACACCCGTACAAGTAGAAAACTATGTAAAAAGTAGAAATAAAAATGTTTATTTCTATGAAGCAGAACTACAAATAGTGATAAAGAACTATGTGCAATTAAATGAGGCTGTAGACGGATGAGTGAAAGTCACAGCATGTAGCAGAGGTCGTTCAAACAGAGACAGATTTTGTCCTTTGTCTGTCGTCCCTCTGCCACGACTGAGATCTGCTGTAAGGCTGATGTTCAGAGGGGACGAAGGAGTTCTCAAGTCTGTCGGTGGTACATTGATTTTAAAAGATCGATAAGGAAAAGATGAAACTTTGTCTGAAATAATGAGAAAGGACGAATCTGTAAGTGCTTGAATGAAGAAAGAAAGAAAGTGAGGAGCACTGAAACTCTTTAAAAACTTATTTAACACACATTATAATTATAATAGAGCACAGAGCAGAGCATAAAGAGAGATAGAGAGCGCCACTAACATGAAGAATCAGGAGGGGAGAGTGGCAGATCTTTGATTTCTGAATCGTAATGGATCAAAATATTTCCCCCTACATTGGTTTCATTCATAGTCGTGCAGCTAAAGAAACTGTGGTGTCCGTAAAAGCTTCAATTTGTGAAGTAGAACTGCACAGACGGATGAAAACCGCTCATCAGATAAGCTGTAGCATCAAACTAACATCCACCTTACGAGCCACCACGTCTGTTCCTCAGCTTCTACGCTCCCTCTGGATATCAGATCTGATAATCATGAAGACTTCTTAATTTAACAGTCACAGTGGCTGACAAGTCAACTCACCGATGAGTGATATCAGAGGAAGAGCATCAAACAGACTCCGACTGCTCAGAGAAAAGAAAACGGTGTTTGCTCTACAGTCTCTTCTCACCAAACTGCTGCTCTTGCCCCCATCACACACATCTGACAGTTTGGCTTCAGCTTTCTGCACACACACACACACACACACACACATGCACGCAACACATCTGAATGTCTTCAGCAGAGGCGTCCTCAGCACATATTCAGACTAACTAGTGATGCAGGGAAAGAGCGACTTGACTTCAGGAGGATGATGTGCAGAAATGATGCTACCTCTGTGGCCATATTTAAGAGGCCTTTCGGGTCTCCTAGCAACCCAGAACAGCGATCAAAGACATTAAATTGATGTATTTTGTTCTGTTTAAAGCTTTCTAAGCTGAAGTTTGATACGTGTGAAACAAAAATGTTAAAACAAACCATCAAATTTAAAATAGTTTTATGTTTTCACCATGTATTCTTGCCAACAATGAAAGAAAACGTTACTTTTTAGAAGATATACGGGATGCATTATCACGGAGCAACACTGGAAACTGTCCAACAATTCATCTGTGGCGATAAAACATCTTTCATACAGACGTATGAGAAAATACGGTATAGGATACGGTGAGAAAAGGACAGGGCTTACCTTTTTGTGAGCGGCCGTTTATGGGGAAATAATCACTGCCGTCAGACAGCAGACAGAATAGCAGGCAGACAGACAGACAACCACACAGAGGGAACCCTGGGATATGTGCTCATAACAGACGCACACCTTGTGGACACAGCTTATATCTGCTGGAGGGTGGAGCCACTCCGGTGGGTGGGTTGGGTGAAGGGGAAAAGGAAGGGTGGGATGGAGGAGACTTGACTTGAGAGTAAATATAACCTCCCACAAAGTTATGGCATAATTTATAGCGGCAAAAACACGCTCACGTCCCAGTGCTGAGCGCCCACAGCGGATGACAATGATGAACGGGAGTGTTTCCCTCGTTAGACGTCGTGATCTGCCAGGCCACTGTGTGCAGTAAGAAGTGTAAATCATTATTCTTGTGTGTGTATGAGCCCAGACACCTGTCCTGACACACACCTGGGAAAAAAACCAAGGATACAGACACAAACTCAAGATCATAATTAAACGTTTACAGGCTGCATAACTCATATTTACTGCATATATATGAATGTACACAGCACTGACACACATATTCACCTTTCAGGTACGTTTAATGACACTTCAGCGTCTCTGTTTGGTTCGACTTCTTCATTATCATATCACATCATATTATCATTACACACTGATCGTGATGACTGCCCTGCAAGGTGCCAACTAATCTTTAACAAACGAGCTAACACATCCACCACATGGACCAGTTTAGGGTTCAGTATTTTGCTCAAGGACACTTCGACGTGCAGACTGGAGGAGTCGGGGATCTACACTATATGGACTAAAGTATTTGGCCACAACTGCCTTGTTGGAGGAGGAGTAATGGTATCTCCAGTGAAGGTCTATATTAATGCTTCAGCATACCAAGACATTTTGGACAACGCCATACTTCCAACTTTGTGGCAACAGTTTGGGGAAGACCCTTTTCTGTCCATAAAGACATGGTTTAACGAGTTCGGTGTGGAAGAGCTTGACTGGCCCGCATAGATACCGGCCCTGACCTCAACCCCGTCAAACACCTTTGGGATGAACCGGAACCAAGATTGCGAGTCAGGCCTTCTCGTCCAACATCAGTGCCCGACCTCATAAACGCTCTAAAGAATGAATGGGCACAGATTCCCACAGAAACACTGCAAAATCCCTGTTGGTATAATTGTCACCAGGCGTCCGAATACTTGTGTCCATGTAGTGTATTATTGTACTCCAAGATTTAAGATTTAATACTCAAAATATGTGATAAACAAACGAAAATATGTTTTTTCTGTCATTAAACTTCAGATTTAGCAGTAAAAATATGTAATGAACCAAAGAAACACGACGACCTAACAGTAAAATGAGTGTATTGTCAGATGGGTTTATTAACATCTGATACTCGTGTAATATTACTGAAGTAAAACTTTAGGACTGCAACTAAAAGCAGCAGTTGTTCTTTGAGAGCTTCTTCCGTGGGTTAGCGTTGCAGCTACACCTGACGTAGCAGCAGTGTGAAGCGTTTAGTCAGCATTAAACGTGGTTGAAAAGGAAGCACTGAGTCACATCTGTGGACTAAAAATACTCTTTTTCTTCCTCGGAGACACTTTCCAGGGCAGTTTTGACACCTGTCTACAAAAACTGTGACGTGTCCGGCCTCGGCTCTTATACAGTATGTGCACACGGCGTGACTCCGTTTTCTCTTTTTATTTCCTTTCACGTCTTTTCTCCTTGCTCTGCTGACTTTTAGATACAGAACAGAGGCCGGCAGTGTGTCTCTGCTTTCAGGGTGGTTTAATACGAGGGATGGAGGGTGCGTGCAGTTCCAAACTGACACGGTGGTGTAAAAGGGTGGATGTCCTGTTGCATCTCCGACAGCCAAGTGTCAGCTTAGTCAGCTTACTGCTCTCGGTGATGAGTCTTTTTGTGGTGATCAAACCTTTGGTTTCTAGCACAGCAGAAACAGTCCTTTTGTTCTATTGTCTTCTATCTGAGAGGAAAAACCTCTAACGACGTCATCCTTCGTTAACGAGATGAACCGTTGCATCTGTCAGCTTCATGGCTACGACGCGCGCGCACCCAATGAAACCCACAATCCTGAAGTCAAATACTATAATACAGTTTTCATCTGTAACCTTGTAATTGTTCCCCAGCAGCCCACTCAAACACAAAACTCATATAAATGCAGCACACACACACACTTGGGCACACACTTTGAGTTGTGGTGTGAAAGGTACACGATAGCCAGGGGGTAATGAGTTGTGTGTGTTTGCCCTCGTGCTTCAGTTCTCTTCCTGTTCCATTAATGAAGCCTCAATGGGGCCTCGCGACCACCTCACCATCTCTACGGAGCATTTTAGCATCTTTTCTGGTTGTTGCTTTAGTTTTACTGCAACTTTGTGATTAGTTCAGTCTCACAGCTCTTCACATCATGCCAAATAAGCAACAAGCTGGTGACGATAGTGCAACATTCAGCAGCTAAAGAGCCAGATTTATCCCTTTAGGAGCTGGAGGAGAACAAAACAGAGCTAAAAGGAGAGTGAATATTGTATTTACGTCAAACACAACACTCCAAATTAATGCTATGGGTGCAACTGTTTGCTTATACGTTTTCCATATCAACTTTATCCCGTGATATAAGGTGATATATTGCCAGCGTCCACTTGAGGCTGGCTCCAGAAGTGAGTCAGTCTCCATAAGTCCCCATGTTCAAATGTCCAACTTCACAGCCTGGTACAAAAAACAGTTTTGGTCTCTGTAGCTAATTTCCCCGTTCATGACAACTGTACTGAGGGTGAATTTATATACAACTCACCTGTTCAGGTTATATTAAGGCTTAAAGTTATGCAGGATTAAGAGCGTGGACGCTTTGATTGACAGGTGGGTGTCGTTACAGATGGCTTGTTTGAGCAACCGGGCTTCATTTAACCCGCTTAACTTACTGCATCACATATAGATCATACAAGTTTGTTATTGCTGCCGCTGTATGAGAATGAAAGTGAGTACGAATAACCCAAAATTCCTCCCCACACGCATATTTTGTGCGCGCTTACCCAAACACAGTATTTCACGCAGCATGTACTATAGAGTGTCTTTGTTTTCCCACCAGCCGGCACGCCTCCTCTGCGCCCTGAGAAAGTTTATGATGCGTATTATGTATGACATTGTCCAGAGCCCCCGATGAGAGTTACACTAAGTATTTGTGTTTTTGCCTGTTTTTTTTCCCTGAACGAAAACACTCATTTGCTCGTACCATAAATGCCGCTTATCGATAGTCAAAACAAGTAGATGGCATTCGGACAGAAGACACAGTGTGTGTGTCAGTGTGTGGAAATGTGTTCTTATTAGATGTGGCAACTTACAGAGCAATCTGTGACCAGTCTGCCATTCATCACTGTCTACGTCTTGCTCTTAGTCTCCGACTTTCACAGACCGTTTTGTGACCTCTGCTCTTCAAACTGATGCCCAGAGAGTCCCAGCAAACTCGCTGTCTCTGTTTAAATGTTCAACCCGGCAACTGTAGATGCATTTTTTATTATTTGCACAGCTGTGAGTTTACATTTTACAGTCATAAAAGCGGAGACAATCGGGCCATCGCCACAGTAACTCGCCGTAAGAATCTGTTTTTAACAGTTAAAGAGTTGTCCCGTCGCATATTCCAATGAGTTTACGGCATTCGCAGAGTTTGTAAGGGCTTCCACATTCCTTTGCTCCTTCTCTCTTCACCATGAGGCAATCCTGGAATTTGCAGTGCAAACAGGAGTAAACGTAAAAGTGTCCGTGTCACCTCGACCGTAGGGACAGAGGGCTGTGGAATTTAGACCGAAAATACGAGCGATGTGTTCAGCAATCAGTTTAACCGACACGAGAATGACAGACTATGCACTGCCTACCTGTCAGCGATGGTTCTTCAGATTAGAAAAATGCATAATTATCTCTATAAATATAAATTGAAAATATTTATGTCCCCCTTGCCAGATTGTGATCTCACACTGAGCTAATATTTACCTGTTCATGATGTCACCTATGGGAGTCCGGCTACTGCGGGGGGACAACAAGTAAATCAGGCTTATACCTACAATGCTTTTCAACAAGTGTGTGATCAGCTTCTTTCTTTTTAGACTTTTACTATTTTGAACTTTTGGCCCGCTGCCCAGATCAGTGAACCTTGACCTTCCTTCTCTGACCCCCGTAGGTCAAACCGAGCACCACCAACAATGCAGGGCAGTAAACCAAGAAACTTCAAACTATGTCGAGAGTAAATAAATCCTTAATTAATTCACAAATCATGCCACAGCAGCACACCGCGTATAGCTAACTCTCACCATTTTGATCGGACCCAAAGCGGCAACCTCCGTGGCTGGGAAATGGAATGTAATTCCACGAATGTCCACTTGAGGCTGGCTCCAGAAGTGAGTCAGTCTCCATAAGTCCCCATGTTCAAATGCAGAAATAAACATGTTTACAGCCTGGTACAAAAAACAGTTTTGGTCTCTGTAGCTAATTTCCCCGTTCATGACAACTGTACTGAGGGTGAATTTATATACAACTCACCTGTTCAGGTTATATTAAGGCTTAAAGTGGATTTTGGGGGTAACTGTTTCAAGACTTTTTAAGAATCCAGATCTAGATTTTGTCTTTTTGCAAGATAGCAATGCTAAAACTTGAAATATTTGGACTTCTTTTAAGATAACCTGCTCCAAATAGGCAAAAATATCGTTGATTTCTTGAAGATTTCCATCCTGCAAAGTGTTTTTAGCGTTACAGCAGCACCACGTTACATACCATCGTCATATTCACAGATGGAGTAGTTCCTGAACAGAAGGCTTCATAGTTTTTCTCTGTACTCTCTGATAACTCTTTAAAACTGTGTATTCGAACACTGAAATATACAGTATGATCATTATTTGATTTAGATCTACAGTTACCTTAATGTTAGTCCAGTCCTGCCCCGTTCATCACAGGTTACGATGACCGCACTGTCGCAGCCTTCAGCCCACACCTGCTGCACCAAGAGTGGGTGCAGCAGGCTACATTTTTTTGCCCCCTACCATGGGTCCAGCAATAAATCATGGGGTTTTTTTACGAGTCCACCGTGTCACTTCAAAAATGCTCCTCTCAACACTAACAAGTCCAGAGGTTTGTTATTCAGTTTTTTAAGAAAACAACTGCATTGCTCACACAGTGGTGCTCCCAGGAGTTTGGACCACCACCACCTCCACCCCTCTCTCACAGACCTCCACCCCCATGAAACAAATGCCCACTGTGGGGTTTAAAGAAGTGAGGCATTCCAGTGAGGTCAAAATCCCATAACCTTTACTTTATCTCTAAATTGTCAGCCATCTGTCATATGTACAGTATTTGTATCTGCTGCAGAATTTGGGTTAAGGACAACACAAACTCGATCACATATTTTGGCGAATTCTCCCAAAATGGAGCTAATGTAACCCTCACAGGAGGCTCCCATGGCCAGTCATCGTGACCCCGAACACCTCTGTCTCCACTCAGTCTACCCATGGACTTTGGCTAATGGTACAAGTAACACACAAAGCCTGTGCGGCCCACGATCATGTGTTCATCCTGCTGCACATGTGTCCGTGCCTCTGGGTGAGCAGCGGGCTTATTCAGCTTTGTGAGTTTGCTGTGAATGTACGGACGGCCTCGCACACTCCCCCGCTCACAGCTGGCCTATACTGAGACTTAAGTCTTCACACAGTGGTGTTGACCCCACATACAGTCATATATATATATATATATATAGGCGTGCACATGCACAAACACGTGCACGGTCTCTCCTCCATCGTCATGTTAAAAAAAAAACACACACATGCACCCACAATCCTTTGCCTCAATCAACAGGTTGTAACATTCCAGTCTCTCACCGTGGGGCTGTCCGGTGATGATGACGTCGCCATACCGACACAGACGGGCACGTTTACAAGGTATGAGGTGGAGATTCAAAAAGGCGCTCTCTCACATGGGTTCGTATAAAAACGCTGATTCATCAGCAGTTTATGAATCAGTCTCACATCTGTGTGTTAAGTACAGAACAAGCAGCAACCTTCGAGGCTGTGAGATGAAGCCAAAAAACTGCAGTTCCTCAAACGTCCACTTGAGGCTGGCTCCAGAAGTGAGTCCATAAGTCCCCATGTTCAAATGTCCAACTTCACAGCAGAAATAAACATGTTTACAGCCTGGTACAAAAAACAGTTTTGGTCTCTGTAGCTAATTTCCCCGTTCATGACAACTGTACTGAGGGTGAATTTATATACAACTCACCAAATTAGGCTTAAAGTTATGCAGGATTAAGAGCGTGGACGTTACAGGTGGCTTGTTTGAGCAACCAGGCTTCATTCAGCCTGCCTCAGGTCCACCAACAATCCACGTCTTTGCTGATTTTTAGATTAGCCGGGAGGCGGAAGAGGCGGGCTCTTTATAAAACTGTGGGTGACATCACGGATACGACGTCCATGTTTTATATTGTCTATGGTACAGACCTGGAGTCAAGATATGGTTAGCCTAGCTTAGCATTAAAACTAGAGGCAGGGCAAATATCTAAATTTAATCAATAAGCACATTAAATCTCAGGTTGCCAGGTTTTCTGTAGAGAGACGGATGTGAAAATGGACGTATGGTAGTTTTTCTGATCAAGAAATCCCTACTAATGCTCAGCATTTGAGCCGAGAGTTGTATGTACAGTCTATACTGAGCTAGGCCAAACATTTTCCTGCTCCACAATATATATACTAATTTCTGCCATTCTTCTCATGACTTTAGAATCAGGGTCATCTTTAATTGGACCAATATGCAAGCGATACAGCATAGAGGGTCATTGCTGTGAAATAAACATCAATCTGCATCACCCTGTTGGGGTTTATTTTACAATAATGCACTGCCCACTGTACATTATCACATTGTCAAATCAAAATTTTGTGTCAAATGACTGATTAAAAAAACGATTTTATTGATTTGATATCTGGTATACAGAAATAACAGACAGTAGAATGCCTTCATTGACCAGCAAAGTCGTGTAATAAAATAATTAGATCCAGATTTTTCTAAAAGCTCTGGTACTTATATAGAAATGTTTACACAGACGTTTCATATCAGTCAAATTAGATGGAGATTTAATGGATACTGACCATGGACATACTTTTTAACCCTCATATGACGAACTCTTCTCCTTCAGATACTTTGTCATTGCAACCATCGATCCCACGTGATGTGAGCGCACCATAAATACAGTAAATGTCCCCAAACGTTGAACTCTTCCTTTAATGTGTTCTTTCTATTGTGGCGCCTCCCAACACGTTTTGTTATTGTTAAAATCTTTATGGGAATGTAAAGTCACACCTGCCCCACACACTCCCTCATCACACTGTGCTACTAGTGCCTCGGTCCGATGCACAGCTTGGCAGAGAGACAGAATCATAAGAGTGATATACTGTGAGACATGTCAGAGGGAGACAGGCAGTCTGTAGATGCTTGTCATATCTGATTTAATGGTGAGCGTGGGAGAAACAAGTGAGTGATGGATAAACATATTTACCCAGTAGAGGAGTGTACGAGCTCATACATGGACAGAGAAGTGAAGAGGTGTTTCAGACCTGCTTCAGCATCATCTGGCCTTCTCTCCTCTGCGGTTTGCTTGTAATGAACTGATTTTTCTGTGTCTTCAAAGACTCCTTAGATTATAGTATGACCACAGAGGGAGAGGGCGTGATAAGATGGATTTAAAAGAGCATCAGTCAACCCTCAATCAATGTTTGATTTGTTATGAATCTGAGGAAGGTTACAGACAGATCTGATGCTTTTATCTGCTTAAATGTTCCATCTCTTAAGCTTCAGTGGATGTTTAAGCCAAATGCTTTAAATTTCTGATATTTCTATCACTGACTGTATAAAGAGTGGAGAGCGTATGCGTGACGTCACCCGTAGATTTTTCCGAAAAGCTGTTTTGAAGCTAAAAATATGTGGCGCTGTTGGCAGTCCTGCCACTGCCGCCTCCTGGCTATTCTAAAAAATCTTAAACCTATATCACAATTACATGTTGTTGTTATAATCCCTGCAAGGACATTGAAGTAAGTCCACTGACAGTATAAAGACTGGACAGTGTATGAGTGACGTCACCCACAGGTTTCTGAAGAGCTGTTTTGAAGCTCAAAATCTGTGGCCGCCGCCATGTTGGTAGTCCTGCTTCTTACACCTCCACCTCCAAATAATCAGTGGACCTGAGGCGGGCCGAATGACGCCTGGTTGCTCAAACAAGCCACCTGTAACGACACCCACCTGTCAATCAAAGTGTCCACGCTCTCAATCCTGCATAACTTTAAGCCTTAATATAACCTGAACAGGTGAGTTGTATATAAATTCACCCTCAGTACAGTTGTCATGAACGGGGAAATTAGCTACAGAGACCAAAACTGTTTTTTGTACCAGGCTGTAAACATGTTTATTTCTGCTGTGAAGTTGGACATTTGAACATGGGGACTTATGGAGACTGACTCACTTCTGCAGCCAGCCTCAAGTGGACGACAAGGACTGAGCCTTTGTACATGGGGCGGACGCTCTACCGACTGAGCTAAACGACACCCTCTACTCACGTTTTTATACACAGATTGAAACTGCGTATAGAAACAGGAGGATGGAAACACACTTTATGTCCCTTCAGGGTCGCTCAACTTTAAGTGCATTTTCAGTGATTACCACTGTCACTAATTTTACCATTTTAGCTCATGCAAAGTTTGATATTAATCATACGGCCTCACACACACATAAAGGTATTTGACTTGTACCAGATGTTAGAGATGTAGCTGAGCACAAAACATCTTCACATGCAAAGATACAAGTTTTTCATATGATGCTGACTCTCTATACTCTCCATACCATTAGGTTAAAGGGTAAGGTACTGGGCCATAAACACAGGTGCTTGCTGAAGGGCATTGTGGGTAGGGTATTCTGCAGTGAGGTGTTAGTATGTGTGGAATGCTCATAGGACTCAATGTTGACCTGGGACAAACAGATAGCATGCTGGGATACAGCATATGGGGAGAGGACAGCAGTGGCTTCAGCAGTTTGCCATGCATGCTATGTGGTATTCACAGAAATGTAAGCATTTGTTTTGTTTGTTTAGACCCTGAGGAGCTTTGAAACTTGAGGAAAAGTCCACATTTCCAACAGAGACGGCAGCCCGAGTGTGGCAGGATAAGGCTTACAGCATGGATGTTATGATGACAGCATGGGAAGATGTGGAGATGAGCAGAAGGGGCTTCAATTCAGATTCAGGCCAATTTTTGTAAAAGCCAATTTTACAGTTTACAGCTGTGGTTGCCAGAATTTTACCATAATAAATACAGTATAACATATTTTGCGGTCTTTTGCTGTCATAGTTTGGCAGTTTTTCACTGTAAAATCTACAGACATTTTCTACAGTGTACCTAAAGAATAACAAGCATTTATGCATTTTGCACTAAAAAGAAGAGAAACATCTTGTAAGTGATCAGTTAATAGAGAATAATACACATACCAATCTTCTTATTAATGCACAATGAAAACATTATGACTTCATCTGGTTTTATAGATCCATGCCACGTGGTGACAATACAACCGAACTGCACGCGTTTCAAACTCTGAAACCAATCCACGCATCATCTGTCATCGGGGCGCTTACACAAAAGCACTATGTAATGTCTGCCCTGTGACTGAAAGCACATTGAAATAATCTGTATAATGATTGTGAATGTTGGCACTCCTGGTAGCACGAGAGAACACTTAATGTACAGTGCGCAGTCCCAAACGGCCCATATATTAGGCAGTCCACCACACTACCCTCTGTTATTCCATCCTACGCACACTGCTGCCATCATTAAATGTCAAACCACGGGCTCTGACATGGCAGGCGAGCATGTCAGGTATAATATGCTTGAAAGAAATACAGCTCCAAAATGTATTTTCTAAACTGTGACATGGAATAGTTTGTTTTGTCGCAACTATTTGGGTTGCAACCCCCTCACCCTCTCCTTAGTGTGAATAGTGGTCCTATCTGGAGTCTGTTTAGTTTGTCCATTCTGAGCTACTGTAGAAACATGGCAGACTCTATGAAAGAGGACCCCCTTCTGTAGATATAGAAGTCTCATTGTAACGTAACAAACACATAACAACTCTTATTTTTAGGTGATTATAATGGACGTTTGGTGACCACTGTAGTTTCTTTTCATGCTAGGAAGAAGGGGATGAGGCAAGGGAATCACAATCAGCTAGATGCCACGAGATCTGGTCTTTTAAGTGCATGTAAAGACAGAGAGGAGTGTGTGTGGGTACATCGTGTCTCTGCCAAAAACCCTCTCTGGTTCTCAGGTCCTGTAAACACTTGTGACCATCCTCTTCACAGTTAGAGTGCAATCTCACCACCAAGCCCACAAACTATTTCTCATGGGAAAGTATCAACAGATGCAGATCACTCAGAGGTAAACCACAATATTACACAAGTTACAGGAACATGAAGCTTGGCCTGACTTCACCACAGTAACGGGGCGGAAGCTGTTCAAGATCAGGCCTGATTTATTTTATATAAACTTGGAGAAACCATCATAGACCAGACTGATTCACTGATACAGTATTAGTCAGACAATCTTGGCAAAGACGTGGACTGAATGACACCTGGTTGCTCAAACAAGCCATCTGTAACCACACCCACCTGTCAATCAAAGCGTCCACGCTCTTAATCCTGCATAACTTTAAGCCTTAATATAACCTGAACAGGTGAGTTGTATATAAATTCACCCTCAGTACAGTTGTCATGAACGGGAAATTAGCTACAGAGACCAAAACTGTTTTTTGTACCAGGCTGTAAACATGTTTATTTCTGCTGTGAAGTTGGACATTTGAACATGGGGACTTATGGAGACTGACTCACTTCTGGAGCCAGCCTCAAGTGGACGTTTGAGGAACTGCAGTACCTCCTGTACGACACCGTGTGGTTGCTTAATCATTCTCTATCAATCACTGATGTATTCTTGTTCTTCTAGTTGCTACTTGGGAGACCTTACAATAAAACCTACACTGTAAATAATGTGTAGTGGAGCTTCTGTGAAATATATATGTAAACATTAGACCACACACACATATACACCAATGCAAACATGTTCCATATACAATACGGGGGGCTGAGTGCGGCCAGACAGACCTCCTACAAGTCGACCTTTGAACCTTCAAAAAGTACAGATATTGCAGTTTATTTATTCTGTCTTGGAGGATGAAACGCCCATAAAATATGCTTCTCTACCCCCGTTAAAAACTGGTACCAGAACAAATCATATAACCATTTATCCCATAACTGAATCGTTCCATTCTTCTTCTGAAGCTGATTAAACGTGCAGAGTTAAAGGTTAGACCAGAATATCTGCTAAAAGGTGCCAAGGAGATGAAACCTCTTCATTGTGTGTGTGTGTGAATAATGAATGAATTTGGCCTGGAAAAGTTTACATGGGGTGCTCATGCAGAATGAGAAAGAAAATACACAGCACCACCTGGACAAGGAATGTGTCCAGAAAGCCGAGAATGGATCCTGACAGCAAACAGACAGACAGACAGACAGAGCTAGACCGGCTCAGGTCCAAGTGAAGCTCTCTGGGCCTTGAACCAAGACGAGATATTACAGAAGAAAGTTTCAAAAATCAGCTCCTGTCGTGGATCCAAACCAGAACCACAGCTCGTGAAGCTCTCGCCTCGATCACATGCTGGGTGTGTGCACGCATTAATATAGACTGAGAGTCCAGAAAAACAGAAACATGTGCAACAATGTAATGTAATCCACCAACAACACAAACTACAGCCTGAACAAATAAACATGTTTCTGTTTTAACAGTAATTTCACAACAAAATCATTTTTTCAGTGACCGAAGATATCCTACGGTCTGCGGTTAGAAACTATGTGCAGGTACAAGTATTCAAACATAAATATGGTGCAAAAGTGCAATTTAAGGCTGAAACTAACAGTTATTTGAAGAGGTCATGTAGGACTAATCCACTCCTAGCATGATCTACAGTTTTATTAAATCTCCTTTAAAAGCCTCACGTGTGTTTTATCCTGTTGGTATGAAACAGATTGCTAAACATTGAAGAGTTAAAGCTGCTTCTTCTTGAGGTTGGTTTCTGCCACCATGCGTGTTGTGGATGGAGCGACTGATTTACGTGTTTGCGTCCTCTGTATCTCTGTTTAAGTGTGTATAACCCTGACGGACAAACACAATTTGTTTAAGCTGACAATAAATTCAGGAAAAGCAATTTAAAGAAGGAGAGAGAGAACGAGTGGAAGAGGAGGAGGCCAGAGTATTTCACTCCTTTATGTCTCATTTAAACTTCAGTCTCTAATGGCCAACATTTTGGTGTTAATCAGTGAGTACATTTCTTTGTCTCTGTCGTGACAACAAAACTTTAGAAAGTCACTGCACACGGCCAAGAAATAGTCCCGCAGATAAACCCCGTAAAACTATTTATGTTTGTACATTTAAGCTTTTGTAAAGATCACACAAACATGATACAATTAGATAATTAGAGCTGCATTAGCTGCTGCTACAGTAGCTAGTTCTTTGCATCTTTTATGCTAAGCTAAGCTAATCATTAAATGTATAGATATGTGGTATTCGTCATACCGCTGTCTATAGCATAGCAGTCCATTCTGTGTCTTCTTCGTGTCTTTGCATGTGTGCACATGATGTTGAATGGGCTCCTTGTTCAGCTGTTTATTAGCGTGTATTCCCAGTGAAGATGGGATCCCATCATTTACAGTGGCCCCTGCTTCGGAGGGTCTGCTGCTGATTATTTAGTCTTCAGATAGAAAGAGCTCCAAGTTCTCCGAGTCAAAAGACGAGCACAGATGTGCACCGGGTCTGATTACTGCTGTTTGGTATGTCTTCCATAAAATGTCTATTTGTGTGAGGAGGTATGCAGGAATCTGAGTGTGTGATGTATGTACACGTCGACCGTCCCACTGGAGGGTGCTGTAGTGTGAACAGACACTGTGGTTAATGGTTATACAGCAGCAGTGGACCACCAGCCGTGATCTCCCATAAGGTGAGACGGCAGGACACTGAGCCTGACTCATCAATTCACGTGTGTTTATTTAATGGCAGCAAAAATATGGAACAAACCGGCAGCTGGAAAACCGCGTTTCCTTCCGCGTCTCTACAACCGCAGAGCCTTAGACACTTAAACTGTACCGTGATGATGGATGGAGGATGACACATAACTCAATGCGCTCATGCGTGTGCTCGGACACATGCACACAAACAAAAGGTACACACATGGAAAACACACACAGAGCTTCTTCTGTCTGAATAATCGACGCTGCTGATTACGCTGAACACATTACACACGTGTGTGTGTGTGTGTGTGTAATGCTGCTACACAATATCATCCAGGAGGCATTCAAAGTCAAGCAGAGGTCTACTCTGCCTGCTCGTATTATTATGTATATGTTTTTTAAAAACATTTAATACTACCATAACACTTTGTTTTGAATGAAAACAGCTAAACTATCAGTTCGCAGGAATGTAACTGAAATTAAATGTTGCATTTCCTGTAATATTTTGTATTTCAGGCTGCTCTGTAGTCACGTTCATCCATGATTAGTTATGAGCTAACGTGATGCTAAGATAGTAAGAGGAGGTAAACAACAAAACATATAATAAGTATCAAAATCTGAGTTCATCATGTTTTGTATGTCAAATTTTAAATGTTGTAGAGTAAGAAGCATATTGTCCTAGTATAACGAGTACAGTGTCGCTCTAAGTATGTGGTTTAAAGCTCAAATATATATTGCATAGACTGTTTGTAATGAGCACAAATTCAACTTGAAACTCCAAATTAACAAAAATGAATGTGTGTTTTTTGTTTTGTTTTGAACCTGCCGCCTCTGTAAAGACAACCTGTGTCACTCTTGTCGCTGGAGGTCTAATTATGACCACTGATATATGAGACATGAGAAATGAGACAACTGCCTGCTGGTGTCCCCCTAAATCCATCTGGACCCTCGCTCAGCACAGGTCTGTGCCCTGTACTGCCTCCCAGTGGACATATTACTTAGTGCACTCACTCACAGATTAACTGTAAGAAGACGTGCAACAATAACATTAAATTAAATGTAAAAAATGTAACTTCATGTCATTGATTTTGTCAAATGATGTATGTCCGGATCATGAGAAGGTTCTCAAAGTACCTGTGGATTTGGGGTCGCCGTGGAAACTCTTGACCCCGTGGTCACTGTCAGGGCCTTGGCTGAATTCTTCAAAGTCCAGAGCTCCTTTTACAACTGAGTGTGTTAGAATACCAATCAGGTTTCTGCTGCATACGCTGACCCTCTCACGCTGACCGGTCAAGAACAGCTACATGCTGAGACTTCAAATCTCTGCAGCGAATTCCAATAATTTCTCTCAACAGATTATCTTCTTTTATAACTTTGTGCCTCACGGTGTTTGGTTTGTGTCCTTTAAAGGGCGCCATGATGCGTCCATTTTACGTATAAGAGGGAACATAAAGACTTTGATCGTGTGCCCAGCTCATATTTTCTTCTCTTATGATGCATAATTTGCTTCTCTGCTGCCGTCGTGCAGAAGAGCAAGTAGCAATCATCTCAGATAGTTCAGAGAATTAAAGCATGTTTGTTATTTACCACTGAAAGGTGCCCTGTGTTTGAACATGCATGGGGTTTTTATTTGCGTAACACGAAGGCTGGTGTTCACAGGAAGAGGCTGAGATCCCTTTGTCTGTTGTAAAGAAGTGCAATATTGTGTGCTGCAGTCTGCCTGATGGGGGACTCCTCTGTGGTCAGGATAAACCACCTCTCACCTGCCTACCTGTCCTAACACTGATTTCTCTTTGGCGTATTAGAACTATTGGTACTAATGCTGGTGATTCTGGCCCTGACTGCAGCCAGAATCTGCAGGTGTCGCTCACTCTACACTGCAGTGTGAATCTTGGTTGTACCTATTGTTTTCTGTTTCCTGAGTTGATTGTTGGCCAGACCTGGAATCAGCAGGTACAGACACGATCCAGCTCCAGGCATGCGATGACTAAGCTCTCACTAACTGTCTTTTTCCCCCAAAAAGTCTGTGCCAAGCCTGAATCGACTCATCTGACGTGGGAAACGAAAGATCTCTTGATCACTATCAAACCCACACACATTTCTTTAGTCATGCAGTCGTGTTAAGTGATACTTTGATTTGCACTCAGGCCTGTTTATACTGAAAACACAGACAACAACAGATTGATAGTTTCAGATTTCAGTGTCTAACTTGTTATGATACTTTGTGACCACCGAGTGGCACAATCTGGTCTGGACTGGACTGCCTGCAACATGTGCAGCTTTCCAGCAGAGGTCCTCACTGCAACAGTTTAGCACGATAACCAATCCAACAGCCAGTTAGAAATGTAAATGAACATAAATGAACCCGTTCATAAGAAAACACCGGGCATTAATGCTTAGATGTTAAAATAGTAGATCTACTAAGTGTCGGACAAAGACGAGTCTTTGTTTTTGCAAACACTTCCATCCAGCATTGTGCATGTAACAATGTTAAGTGTGAAGAACATGAAGTCTGAAAGAAACTCTGACCATATCGATAAATCTGTTGTTATAAGAGCTGAACGTAACATCATGACCTGGGATGAACACCTTTTGTTTTTACGTCTAAGCTTAACCTATATGATGAAAGGTGATGATTAAACATGAATGTATTATTAGATTTATTTTGGTACACTGTAAGTTGTGTGAGTGCAATATAAATGTAATACAAAGACCACAGAAACGACCACATATTAAGTTTATATCAACTCCTCTCTGACAGTTTTAACCCTGGAATCTCTTCAACAGCTGAAAAACATACTTTTATCCACTTCATACGTCAGAGTTTTATGAACAATACTCGTAAACATGATCGTGAACTGGCTGACATGTCTCAGAAGTAAACACTTCATTACTTTCAGCTGTAAAACAAACAGTGTTGTTGTGCTGTCAGTCTGTAATTAAAGTTTCATGACAGTTTTTTGACCTGAGGATCGACAGGGAGTTTGAGCTCTCAGACATAAATCACGTCTCTACGTAGCGTTACACATTCTCCATTTCTTTGTCTGTGAACAAAAGGAATATATCCACTCTACTGCATGTTATACACTTGCTATGCTTTATCATTGAGGCCATAGTTAGTAGTGTTGTGGTACTACACTGTGTTGTATTCAGAGGTGTTTCACTGTTCTAACTCACCGCAGAGTGAGAACAAAAAGTAGAAACTGTTTAATCTCAACAAAAGAGTTGCAATAGATTGTACGGGTGTGCCAAATAAAATCACCACTGTGTGCATTTGTTGCATCCACAGACCATACAACGTACAAATAATGTTTCCCTGTTAACAATCTTTCTATTTTCTGTAACCGCTTATCCTCATCAGGGGTCTGGATCGTATCCCAGCTGGCACTGGACTGGCTGACACATACAAACAGACAAACAACCATTCACACTCACATTCACACCTATGGACAGTCATCAATTAACTAGTGATGTGTAGTACGCGAACGAGTCGGCTCTAAGAGCCGATTCTTCTCCTGCTCAGAAGCCATGCAGGCAGGGACGGTACTTTATTTTGATGATGGGCACACCATGCGGGCCAATCGCATGCGAGGACAGACGAGGATCATACCATTATGTGACAGAAGGAAGGGGGGAGCAGATACTCCAAAAAAAGGCTGCGAGTGTAGTGGTACGGGCCAGGTCAACAACAAACCTGCACAGACGGAAAAAATGCAGAAAAATAAACATTTTATGAAAACACTGAATGTTTGCTAGCACACAAACCATTCATAATTGCTAAACTAGGCGGATATAGAAGGCTACGAGCGATGCTAAATGAAGAGCCGAAAGAGACGACTCTTTGAAAAGAGCTGAACTTCCCATCGCTTCAATTAACCTGCTTGTCTTTGGACTGTGGGAAGAAGCCGGAGAATACATGCAAACGCCACACAGAAAGGCCCCGGGTGGAGTTTGAACCATCGAACACGCAACCCCAGCTTGTGGCAAAGGGGAAGGTCACCACTTCTATATACCGTATTTATATTCTATATACTATACGTACAAAATTGGGATCTGCGGGAGCCCAAACAGAGAGGAAATATAGCCAAAACACAAGGATTAAGCAGGATATTCCTCTGGATCGCATTAGATTGAACATGTTTTCACATTATTTTTCCAATCGTGCATCATAAGCACGTTTATAAGTCGATATTTGACACGTACGAATGACCCTCAGGGGGACATCTTAATAAGTAAGCCTGCTGATGTGAATGTATTGGAGTTCCCCTTGTGCAAATTTGTCCTAGCAATACAGACACTGAGGCGGTGTGTGTGTGTGTGTGTGTGTGTGTGTGTGTGTGTGTGTGTGTGAGGGTGTATATGGGAGAGAATGTGGACAATTTCAGCATGACTGACTATCTGGCTACTTCCCTAAACATTACACTTACATCTTACACCCTCATGGACATCTGCCTACAGTCTGCACACGGAGAAACACAGTCACACACACACACACACACACACACACACACACACACACACACACACACACACTGAGCTATCCATCCAGAGTGAAAAAACTCTGAATCATCCGACCGACATATTACTCACAGGCTACAGGCTAAAAACTGTGTTTGTTGCTACATGTTACTATTGGTTACTCTGACAGTTGCTTCACGTCACAGCTCTGAGCCAAGTCAGGGTGTACTGGAGAACAATAATAAGTGAATATTTCTTCCCATTAATGCGCCGTCCAGCTAAAGCCTGTGGGCGTACGATGTGTGCCACCCAGTCATTAATCAGACGAAATCGACTTCTCTCTGTGCTGGATTACTTTTTAAGATCCAAGATTTAAGTGTAAGGACAATAATAAAAGGGTGTGTGTGTGTGTGTGTGTGTGAGTAAAGGGTCAGTAAACTCACACAAATCTTTACACTTTATAAAACGGCTGAGTTGGAACTCACAGGGGCCATCACATTGTACGTTATTGTACTTTATTTTCAAAGGATAACCCCTTGAGATGTACCATCATGTTGTAAGACTTCATACTTTTTACTCTTTACTACTTTTACTCCTTCGTATTTATGACTGGACTCAACGTACTCACATAGAAATGACATTATATTATAGAATATAGATTATATGGGTGTTTTTGAGATGGGTGGTCTTTTTATACCGCGTACCGCCTCAGAAAATATTCATCTTTACACGTACCGCTGTTTGACAGACGTCAAAATCCAGCCGCGTGTAGGCCGAGTTCGTTTGGTAGAAAAGTGTTACTCCTGATCTTGATTTCCTGTTTTTGAAGAGTTTTTAAATCATTAATTTAACCTCCACTTACTATCTCGTTAGCTACATGTATGCGTAGACAGTGTGTATGAATGTGACGACATAGCAGGCTGATATTTCAGGAAATGCAAGACCCATTTTAAATAACGTTCCAGCGATGTCTCAGTTTAATTTGCATGATCAAACTGTAGTTTGACGTGTGAGAGATTCCTCCGAGTATCTCTGCGTACCACAGTTTGAGAAGCAGTGGATTTTTTCCTGAAGGGAAAGTTTGTACCACAAAAGTGGTACAGTCTTGGTCTAAGACCACTGTCTTCTCTCGGTCTCTTATTTACTGTATTATATATGGAACATTTCATTCATATAACCCAGCACATTAACATTAACACACTGCTTCATCTGACACAGGATCAGGACAACAGCAGACATGTCGGGACATGTCATATTAGGAAAAGTACAGGTGTTACTAATAACATCAACAATGACTCTGGTCTGTAAGGTGAACAGAACGGTGAGGCTAATTTAATTCACGGACTTTTAAAACTTTGAGAAAAAGTCAGAATTTAATTTAGAGAATGATCCGGAAAAAAAGTAATAAAATGTGAAGAAGTTACAAAAACAGTTGAAAAACATTATGACATGGAAAAAAAACACAACAACAACAACAACCCAAAACTTTACCGTAATAAATACGGTATAACTTTTTCTAATATTACAGTAAAAGGATATTAGTACTGTTGATTTCACGATTAAGGTTGCTGTTTTATTCCAGATTTTACCATATAAATACAAGTTTTGGGCGTATAATTAACATGAAAATACTTTATAACCATACTTTTACTTGTACTTATACTTACTTATACTCATACTCATACTTTTATATACTTATACTTGCTTATATTTATACTTCTTGTATCATTTTCTCTCTGTAATATTAAAACTTTATTACCTTTATTGTCACCCTACAGACATCAGACATACTGTCAGGTGTGTACAGACTGCATGATGAGGTCTAACATGTTTGTTTACAGTGTGTATCAGCTCTAACATGGCTGTGATGGGGTGTGGGGTAAGTCTGGGATCATTCACACCGCTTGGGGGACTCCAGATCAGGAGGAGGAGCCTCGGTGGAGGAAGTAGCTCCACACAGCCTGGATGTGTGTGTGTGTATGTATGTGTGTGTGTATGTGTGTGTGTGGAGCAGTTACCTCCATAGTGAGAGTGTCGCTAACCACTGGATTGTTTAAAGACATCCTCGCGAGGAAGCCACACGCGGACTTTTACCCCTCGAGGAGTTTATTCTTTAACATTTCCACCCACCTCGGCACAGGTTGAAGCGGTGCAGCCGGGTCCAGAAGCGGCGAGCATTATGCATTCAGACTGCAGGCTGCTATGGGCAGAGCGGTAATGGTGGTGGGCAGGGGACCGACAGGGGCCGGGGTTCTCGTCCTGTCGATTCTCATCATTCTCACCGCGGAGGAAGGCTGTCGAGCGCAGAAAGGTTGGTGTGCTGTGCCGCCCCGGCCGCCGCACAGCTGCGGTGACAACTGGGGAGAGGAGAGGGGGAGCCGAGGGTAACGGCGGCGGCGGCGACACACTACGGCCATGCTGGTTTGTTTTAAAAAAAACAGCGACGGTTAACGGTTAACGGTTACACATAAACGTTCACGTTTACCTTACATGGTCGTGTGTGTACGTGGAGTTCCGGTTGGTTTACACCGCTTTGCCGCCGCCGCCCGTCATGGTGTGTTTGCTGCTGTAGTACAAAAACCAGGCGAACCGGTTCTTTTTTTAAAAAGAACTGAGATTGTCTGCCGTTTAACCGAGTTAACGCGTCGGTTTAAACGATTTATTCAAAGTTTAAAGTCTTACACTTATTTACGTGTGTCGATAAGCGAGCTACCTTTTTAAATAACTAAACTGGTAACGGAGTCTGGTGGTGGTGGTGGGGGGGTTTAAGTTACATTTGTGGGGACCGTGTGGCCTACCTCCTCGCAGGTAGCTCAATTTTTCCAATCTACCGTGAACTCACCACCAACAATCACTGCGAGCGACAAGATGTTTAGATTTATGTCAGTTGATTTGACGCCATTTTGTGCCTAAATTGGGGTATTTGTTTGGGGTTTCTTCCAACCCTCAGGTGGTCACAGCAGATTGGGGTGGGGTAACACTGGGGTGGGGGTATGAGGAGTGTAAACACGTGGACACACAGTTTGTCATATAGGCATTATCCTAAATTATCTCTTTAATATTTCATGTGATAATTCAAATAATCTGTGGATTTATTTAATTTTTTTTTTTAGTGTTAACTTGAGGAAGGTAATGTGAACTCCTGCTGAAGTTGTTCAGTATTTGTGAGTCAGACTTTTTTTTTGTTTTTGTCCCGTTCATCTGGATAGTGTCCACTGAGAGGCTCTTACGTAACTCCAGAACATCCACTTAGCACCAAGAAAGCATGACTGTTGAGTGTGTGTTATCTCAGAGTCCACACAGCATCAACACACACACACACACACTCGCTGACAGCTCTACACACACACACTTCTTTAAACTCAAGTCACTATTATTTTTATTCTGGATTAATTATTTGTTTAAGAAAACATCTAACGCAGGAGTCTTCAACCTTTTTCAGCCCATGGACCTCTTGGACGAGAGACAGAACAGGGAATGTGTCACATTTTAAGCCTGGCTTATAATAACTTTTATAATTACCTTTTATTTCCCCGTATTAACCTATTTATATACTGGGTTATGAGCCTATATGTGTTGACGATTGATAAAACAGTTCATGTGTAATGGAATAATGTATAAATAATATATAAATAGTAATAGTTTTTGTCAAAAGTAGCTTTTTATTACATATTAATATTACATATATTACATATTACATATTTTTTTTGGTGAAAGTTGTCAATTATTGTTTCACACTTGATTTGGAGTTCAGCGTCTTGCTCAAGGACGCCACAAAACATGGAGAGGAGTTCAACCGCCAATTCTATGATGTATGGCTGAATCGCTACATCTAAAGGAAGAGTGCATTTCTACTTCACTCACTGACGTACTGACGTGCAGAAAGAAACAAACCAATCCCCAAACATAAAGAGAGTAATGTTTATATTTATTACACTGCATAACCCTTTGCTGTACACGCTAATAGTAGGAAATCAGGGACTATTTTCAGCTGCGGATTAATACACTGACCTCCTTGTGGTGGTACTTGGAAGAATCTGTGCTATATAATTTAATTAAAAAACATACAATGCTTTAAAAACACTACCCTGGGATTATAACTTTCTGTCTGTGTTGTCCTGCAGGTGATGGCTGTGGCCCCAGTGTTCTCGGCCCCAGCAGTGGGACTCTGTCCTCTCTGGGTTACCCGGGGACGTACCCGAACAACACGGTGTGCGAGTGGGAGATCAGTGTGCCCCACGGCAACAGGATCCACTTTCGCTTCGCCGAGCTGGACATAGAAGACAGCGACTGCCAGGTCAACTACCTCCGCCTCTACAATGGCATCGGACTGAAGAGGAGTGAGATTGGTGAGAGTGACGCAAGATACTTTGATGAACCCTCAGTGTTTTTATCAGCTCCTGTTGTCGAGTCAGTTCAGATACACAGTGACGAAATTAAATTCTCAAATTAAGACACCACTGACTGTCAGATAGCTTTGAAACCCCCTGCCCGACACCTCAGTGACCCCGAGCATGTTTTTGAACCACGGTTGGAATATTTTAATCTTTATCAACGTTAGCAGACTCGATTTGAGTTTCATTATCATTATTTAATGTGCATTTTTGAGTTTACCTCATTGATTTTTAGAGTTTCATCAGCCCGTTGCTCGTAGAGTTGTCAGGCGCTCGATAGAGAAGGACGTGTTGTGCTGTCTTTTTTTTTGAAACGTGAAAATATTTCGGGCACGGCGGCAAAGAGAATCGCCAAGTTCAGGAAATCAATATATAACACCAGATTACACAAGTTCACGTAACTGCAGTGACTGACGATGCGTTCGAGTCTCGCCACAACGAGAGATGGAAATTAAGGTAAATATTGGACCTATACTTACACAGATTAATACAAAAAATGGACCGATAGTTTTGGGAAAAGGCTCACTGTACCTGCAGGAACATGATTTCAAACATACGCTTACAGGTCTTGATATTCAAGATATTAAAATAGATTGTTGTGACAGTGGATTGTGCTGCAGGAGGCTGTTCAATCCTTTTTTTTTGTGGACCTTGAGTCAGCTGCCTGCAGCAGATAGAAAGCTCACTGACTCATAACGGACACGTTTCGACTCGTAAGAAAAATCTAAATTAAGAATTTTGCATCGCTTTATTCATCCAAACATTTCCTGCCACTTATCCGGATCCGGGTTTAATTTAATTTAATCAAATCATCAGGAATTATTGTTCTATACACCTGGGAAGTTACTGTAAATACAAAATTACAACAGTAAATATTTAGATGCCGTTATTGATCATCATATTTTATAACTTGGTGAAGATACAGGAACCCGTCACCAGCAACAGGGCAGCTTGTCTGAGTCATGTTTGTATATCTAACCACGACCTCTCTGTCCTCCTGTGTCTCGTCCTGTGGCTGCCCGTCGCTGTTTTAACAGTGAAGTACTGCGGTTTGGGCCTGAAGGTCAAAGACCTGATCGAGTCTACTGGGAACCAGGTCACTGTCCAGTTCATGAGCGGGACCCACCACAGTGGACGTGGATTCTACCTGTCCTACTCGACCACTGAACACACAGGTAAGCACCACCACCACTCTCACCTGTCTGTCTGTGTCTCGTCTGGGTCATGTGACTGGAATGAAGTTTGGTTGAAGTCATCTCTGTGTCGAGCTTGGTTACATTTCTGTTTTGGCCCTTGGCGGAAGAGTTGCTTTGGATACTGTGTGTGTGTGTGTACACATATCAAAGTCTAATGTGAGTCTCATGACAGCTGTTTTATTCTGGACCACACCAGTTTTAACTGTTCTGAACTAATTAGATTGTACTGGAAAGACTTGTATGTCAGGTGAAGTGTTTGTCTTCAGTCGGAGACACTCAGCAGTTTGTGCAGTTTGAGGTTTGCAGAAGGTTTTCATCTTCTGAGGGGTTTTTTTATGAATTCCTGAAGCCGTGTTTCGTCCTGTTCTCGGTGTTTTTTTTTTTCTCCTCCAAGTTGAATCATGAAATTATGAAAATTAAAGAGATTAAAGTGGTTTGACACCGACACTTGTCTCTACCGCGTGTGCTTACTTAGTAACGTGAGTGTGAGGCAGTTAAGTAGAGTTCTGCAGCCTTTTCTATTCGTTTGATTGAGGGTGGTGCATTTTGGACGCAAGGGGTGTTGCAGCGACTTGTGTAGGGTTGCAAAACTCTGGGAATTTTCAAAGTTGGGAATTAACAGGAATTAATGGGAATTACTGGGAATAAACCGTGAATTTACAACATTGAAGGTTGGCCCTTTTATCACATGTTAGCTCATAGTTAACCGTGGATGTATGTGCATTACCTGCATGAACGTGACTACAGAGCAGCCTAAAATTAGGGTTGCAAAATTCCGTGAATTTCCATGGGAATTTATGGGAATAAACCAGAAATTTACAACATTAAAGGTTGGCCCTTTAACAGTGAACTTAAATATAGTTGGTGAAAATATATTTTAGCATCATCTTGGCTAAAACAACCAGATTTCATGCAGGTACACTTGAATATCTGCTATTCCTCAATCACATGCACATAGCACACTGCTTACTGCAGGGCTGTTGAGGCCACGCCCCTCACCTGCACAGGTGGTATCTGTACCTGGACCACACTTTAGAGCCCAGAGCACACATTGAAGACACACATTTGAGCTTGTGGACTACATAATATTGTTCAATAAAATAATTCAGACTTGATAAAACCTCCACAGCCTGAAACGTCTCTGAAACTGTCTAAACTCTGAGACTCTACCTGTCGTGTTCTGACTTTGTTTATTTCATGAAGCAGCTTCTAAATCTGAGTCTGACTCACAGTTTGCGCTTCAAAGTAGTGACACAAACATCCGATGGTTTGAGAGATGGTTGGTTGAGAGACGTAGACAGTGAATGAGAGCAAGCGAGCACCAGCCCTCGATGAAGTCGTTTAATCAGAGAAATAAAAAGTTATTTCCTGATTGTTGTTGAACACAAACAATTCTGTTTTGTTGTGTTGTATCCAGCGTCCCCATGCTTGCATGTCGGGGCCAAAGTCTACATTACCGTATCAAAGACGATGATACATTATCCCATTATTCTGTAAGCAAACAGCTGAAGATGACTTGAGCTGAATGAAGGAAACTGTGTCTGCAGCTCTGCTCAGTAACGATGGACCACATGCCGTTTACGCCGCGGCGTTTGCTCACCATGAGAGTGCAGTTAAACACAGAAGAGAGATAAGGAGCTGCTCTGCTGTGAACGCTATACTCTGATCAGTCGCATATCTGGAATTCCAGCTGCAGTGCGAGGTGGACATCACGCTCGGTCATCGTCTCAGATTATTGTTTCTTTTATTTTAATGTGAGAACAGACGGCGCTGAATACAGACGGATGGCACCAGCAGATGTGTGTGTGTGTGTGTGAGTCAGTGAGTCAGAGTCTGCAGTTTTACAGCCCTCCACGTCTGCGCAGAATGTGAACTGTGGCCGGTAAAAGGCAGCAGAGATAGACGTGGACGTCTTTCTCAAGTCTTCAGTGACCACGTTTGAAAAGAACAGGAACAAGGCGCACGAGGAAGTGAGAGTAGTTGAGGAAAATGGAAAGTAATAATATTTTGTGCTTTTATTGTAAGACTTCCTGTCTGCGAGAAGCTGCTAACGTTTCCGTAATGTGATTTATTACTGATTTTAAATGTATCAATAAGCCCTTTTCAGACATTAACCTTTTAAATCCGAGTGTTTTACGTCACTTCACGTAAAAGCAATCACTTTGATCACGGCTCAAGTCTGAATCAGTGACGGTACAAAGAATGGACGTAGATCATCGACAGACCTGAGGCGGGCTGAATGACGCCTGGATCTTCCATCCAAGTGGACGCTTTGATTGACAGGTTACAGATGCCTTATTTGAACACCCAGACGTGAAAGCGTCTTTGCAGATTTTTAGATTAACCGTGAGCCAGAGCCACCAGACAGCTCTTCAGAAACCTGTGGGTGAATCTGATTCATTGTTTGGTCTATAAAATTGCCAACACAATCTTCAAGAGCCAAGGTTGACTTATTAAAAATGAGCCAATAGTTCAAAATTCAAATAATATTCAGCTTTCAAATTTGGGTCATTTTGTTGCTGATTAAGGTTTTTTTTAATTGAGTTATCAGTTTCAGCTCGACTGAGCACATCGAAATGTGTTAGTATGTCACATCTGTCTGACAGGATTTCGTGCACTGCTGGGAATTCTCCGTAACCGCGGTGGGAGTCGTGACCACATTATCATAAAAAAAGGTTCCTTTATCTGGTAAACCGACCAGTGAGTCAAACTGACAAATACCCCCCCTAACAACCACCACCGCAAGTCGCCACGGTGACTGATTTACTTAGCTGTGCAAACTCTTCCTCCCACGCTCATCTGCCTGGTGATTGGTTACATGACGAGACAAACACGCATCAGTTCTCTGAGGGGGGTTAAACTAGTCGGCTGCATCGTTGACCTCGATTGCCTTCCACTGTGATTCAGTCACCGAGATGACCGCTGAGCCTGAGTTATTACTGTGGTGTACACACACACACACACACACACACACACACACACACACACACACACACACACACACACACACGTCACTGCCCTCCTCTTCTTGTGGCTCCAATTATCTCTTTATCTGAAGTCAGTGAAATGTTCCACATGACAAAAAACAGACTTCTGAAATCGCACGGCGCTCGCCAACAACAGAACATGCACCGGCTGTAGACACTACAGCCCGTTCAAGTGTCTCGTGGACTGCGACATGCGTATCAGCTGAGTGTCTGTACCATCACTTATCATGTCAGGAGAGTCTTTTTGGCTCGTTCTTCATCAGATCTGACATAAACCGTATTTTGTGCAGTACACACTCGCTGCTCCCTGTTGAAGACAACTGTACCGACAACCTGTTCAAATTATATTAAGGCTTAAAGTTCTGCAGGATTAAGAGCGTGGACGCTTTGATAGGTGGGTGCCGTTACAGATGGCTTGGCTGAACAATCACTCAGCCCGCCTCAGGTCTGCCATGATCCACGTCTTTGCTGGCAGGACCACTGTTGTTGGTCATGATGTTGTATTTGTTGCTGGGTAGTTTGTGACATTTTCTAGTGTAGCGATTTATCAAAACGGTTTCACCAGATCGATAATGAGAATAAGCTGTAGTTGCAGCACAGTTTTGGTGTAGTTAAGACACCAGATAATAGATGAATTTCCCTGGGAACGGTTGGTGGTTGTCTTCTGGCTGGAGGCAGAAACGGAAAGAGAAATAAAGGGAGGGTGACGGGTTAGCAGGAGCGTGCAGAGGAACCAGTTCTGACACTGTGTGCTTGCCTTTTTGCAGATCTAATCACCTGCCTGGACAAAGGAACAGATTTCCCCGAGGCAGAGTTCAGGTAAACAATGTTTGCTTTGTGTGGATGTTTGTGCAGCGATCAAGCTGTCTGATATTCATCGTGTGTGTGTGTCTCTTCACAGTAAATACTGTCCGGCAGGCTGTTTGACGTCTACCGAGGAGATCTCTGGTACTATACCGAATGGATACAGAGAGGTGAGAGCACACACACACACACACAGTGCATTTTCTCCTCGTGGTTACAGTTCCAGGTGAGTCACGGCGCAGTCTGGTCACAGGAACCACGAGACCCATCAGCATTTGCTTACTCATGTTTTCGCGGTGCCGCCCGTTACCGCGCTGCACATCTTTCCGTTTGACGCAGCGAGATCCTCTTTCCTCTTCCTTGTGCAAACAGCTCCCCCTCCTCGCTCCGTGGTGGTGTGTTATGCAAATCCTGGACTGATGACCTCACACTCAGCAGGGGTGGTGGGGGCGGTGCCGTGAGGTCATGGGGCGCAGAGTCTCTGGCTGATGACCTCATGCTCGGAGCTCGGGAGTTTGTTGAAGGGAAGGATAGGAGGGAGTGAGGGAGGGAGTGAGGAGGGAGTGAGGAGGGAGGGGTGTTGCTGCTGGCTTAGATGGTAGGACAGGGAGGAGCGTCAGTCGGGGTGTGTGTGTGCCTCAGGGAGTGAGGTGCCCCCACAGGAACAGAGGAGGGGCAGGGTCAGCGGGTGAAAGGGAGGTGAGATAATAGTTTGGCCCAAAATAATAACCCCCTTTAATCCAGTCCAGCTGCAGGAGGGTGCCGAGCTGTGTGTGTGTGTGTGTGTCTGTGTGTGTGTGTGTGGAGACAAAAGGCTGGAGTGTGAGTCAGTGTGAGCAAGGAGCTGCAGAAAACCTCAGTGTGTGTGTGTGTGCATGATTTTATGATTTGTGCATTCATTCATGCTTGTGTTTTAGGTGTGTGTGTGTGTGTGGAGTCTGGATCAGCTGCCCCACATCTGTACTGCGATCAATGTACTGTACATTCCACCTATCATATATATATGTGTGTGTGTGTGTGTGTGTGTGTGTGTGGTACAGTGTGGTTTCCTCTGTTGGAGGCAGGGTGCGGCGGTTTGGAGCACTGCTTTGTGTTTGTGTTAGCGGTTTGGTATGGCGCTCTTTAGGGAAGTGGTGTGTGAGTTTAAGAGTCACACGGCGAGTGTTGATTGCATCTGAGTGTGTGTGTGTGTGTGTGTGTATACATACATGCATACATGTGCATGTCAATCTGTGGGTCACCAGAGTTGTTCCCACAATCTTGTCAGCTGTGAATTCCACTGTGGGTCTTTTCCAGTAATAAAATTCCACCTCACTCCTCCACCAGCTGTTCACGGGGAGGAGAGCTTGTGACCGGAGTGTAATCCGGCGTTTTTCTTTCACCATTTCTCAGTGATGTGGCAGCAGCAGGTTTCGACAGGAATGCCGCCAAGCGGTGAATCATTACCGTCAGAGCCTCTCTCGGCATCCTCTCTGTGGAGAGGCGACATCACGCTGACTCATCAAGCCTTTATCTGCCACAGTCTGAAGGTTAAGAGCTCGCTCTGGGATCACAGTGTTCCTGCAAAACAGCAAAAGTACCAAACTGTACGACAGCAGCGGTACAGTTTAATCATGCATCACTACCTGCTGGCTCTTTTGCAGCACAGGAACTCAGAAACTTCCCTGTGCCAAATATTTTAACCTAAAAAGGTCATACGGAGGATTACGAGTGGGCCTTATACATATGTCATATTCTGAGTGATATCAGACAATAACACCTGACTGATACTGATATACAGTCAATATTTGGGCCTTTAAAGGGGGAAGCAGCGACAGGGAACAGATTTTTCAAACCGTGTCAGTGTTTCTGTCACTTTTAATCATACGTAGTAGCACCAAACTAAGAGTTGATCATTCAGTGAAATGTCAACCAGCAGCAACAAAGCAGGAAAACGAGCATTGCATCATCTGTAAATTAAAAACGAACCGAAACAGGCGACACCAGCATGAGGCACTCTCATTTTCCTTGTATTTGTTCTGATTACATTACTTCAACAACTTTGCTAACAGCCAAACATCAACAAGGTCACCAACAGCAGACATAGCAGCCAGCTACTATCCGCCATCAACGTCCTCTTCGCTCTCTTCTCCTCTGCCATTATGTCCATAGAAGCTGCTGATCCCGGTTAGATTGTACGCTTGTCCAGCTCCGGTTCTGGCACGACACTGGCTCCGCTCCCTGTCAACATCTGTCTGTAAACCACCTCTTCTTCTTCTTCTTCCCGGTGGTCCAAAACGCTTGTCGTACAAACACTAACACTCCCCCGGTGCTCTGACATCACAGTCCAGGCAGCCCGGCTAACAAACTGAGCTAACAGCAGCTACAGCTGTCAGCAGTTTACTTCACTGTCCATCAGGAAACTCTGTAAATCACAGGGAGTTGAGGCGGAGCAGCCGGGGGACATCAGGAAACAGAGCTGTCTGTTGTCCATTAAACTCACCTGTCTGTCTTCCTTTCCTTTGGTCCTGCAGTCGTCCCCTCTGTGCGTGGCAGCCGTCCATGCAGGCGTGGTGTCCAACGCTGTGGGAGGGAGGATCAGCGTGGTGAGCAGCAAAGGCATTCCTCACTATGAGGCCACACTGGCTAACAATGTCACTTCCACTGGGTAGGACGGCTCACAAACATGCCTCAGTTTGCTCTCGGGTAGATGACTCTGTTACTTTCTGTTAGATGTACTCATTCATTTTGTTTACTTCACTTCTCAGAGGAACTTTGTCGAACAGCCTCTTCACCTTCAAGACCAACGGTGAGTTATCGTCTCTCTTTATACAGTTGAAGAAACTTCTACACACACACACACACATTAAGCCCTCTTTAAACTTTTATATCGTTATTAATGATAATGGCCTCTCTCCGTGCTTGCAGGCTGCTACGGGACGCTCGGTTTAGAGTCTGGTGGCGTGGCGGCCTCTCAGCTCTCCGCGTCGTCCGTGTGGGAGTGGAACAACAACGTCGGTCAGCCCAGCGTGTGGGCGCCGCCGGGGCGCGCCTTAAAAAGGCCGGGCTGCCCTGGGCGCCTTCGCAGAGCGACCAGCAGCAGTGGCTGCAGGTCGATCTCAAGCGGGAGAAGAGGATCACAGGTGAACAGCTACACACAAACACACATACATGCTGAAAGTACGATACACTAAGAGCACTCTCTTTAATTTAACTGTAAGTCTAGAGTAAGACTCTCAAGCTAAATGTTCCCTCACGTTTCACCATGCCTGGGATCATGTCCAGCCACGTTAGCATTACGGTACGGTCAGTGGGTCGGCCCACTTTGGTCTAGAAATGGATGGATTGCCATGAAATGATCCTCCGACTTTTCCTCTGATTCCTCCAACCCTAACGCCAAAACCTCACCGGGCACGTCATGAACGGGGAAATTAGCTACAGAGACCAAAACTGTTTTTTGTACCAGGCTGTAAACATGTTTATTTCTGCTGTTAACATGGGGACTTATGGAGACTGACTCTCTTCTGCAACCAGCCTCAAGTGGACGTTTGAGGAACTGCAGTTTTTGACACCTCTGCATTGGTTGCAGACTCTTTAGCGGAGCTAACTGTTACGTCACCTTCTTGTTTCTGCCGCCAGGTATCACCACCACGGGCTCCACCCTCAGAGAATACCAGTACTACGTCTCAGCGTACCGGGTCCTGCACAGCAACGACGGGCAGCAGTGGTACGTCTACAGGGAATCGAACTCGACACAAGACAAGGTAACACGAGCACGAATCAATAAATCCCGCTCTGGGCTCCACGGTTGCATCACCAGCTTTCATGTTTGTTCAAATTAGTGCAAATGGACAAAAATGTCACTTTAGAAGACATCAGGGACGACTGTTTCCGTAGCAACCGGTATTGACTGAGATGTTTATGGCAGGAACTGAGCACGGCCAGTGGTTTGAGTTAAGTGCTGTGGTAGACGAGTCAGGACACTCGGGCATTAATAATGAATGGATATGGATTTAGCGGCTGGAACTGCCGTCTGCGAGCTGCTGGGATTCTCACAGGCTCTTTATTGTGTGGAGGGAAGTCGATATTAGCTCGCCAAGCCGGAAAATAATCAGCTAACAGCTTCACAGGAACAAGAATCGCTCCGCCGGACTTCTAAAGAACGACTCCCAGGCTCGAGCTGAGCTGCTTCGCTTTTTTGCTTCCAGGCTTTCCAAGGCAACATCAACTACCTGCAGGAGGTGAGGAACAACTTCATCCCTCCGATCGAGGCCCGCTTTGTGAAGATAAATCCGACCCAATGGCACCAAAGGATCGCGCTCAAGCTGGAGCTGCTTGGTTGCCAAGGTAGGCGGTCGAATAAGATGGACGAATATTCAGTAAACGACAGAACCGTGACTCATTTTGTCTTCTAAAATGTGACGTTCACAGTGAAGAGGCCGGAGCCGAGCGTGAGGACGTTCCCCCCGTCTCGTCATGCTCCACCTCCCGCGGGTACCAAACGTCCACCTCACCTCAGCCAAACCACACACACCCCGGACATCCGAAACACTACGATGCCTCCTCACACCGGCAAAGGTGCGTCACGAGATTTTTTAAAAATCCCTAATATTCACACTGTCTGTCATCTGGTGTTTACTGTCGTGCTTTTCGCTGTCAGATGTGGAGCTAGCGACGGTTCTGGTGCCCGTCTTGGTCATGGCTCTGACTGCTCTCATCCTGATCGTGGTCTGTGCTTTGCACTGGAGGAACAGGTGTGTATTCTGCAGAGTCTTTGAGGGGTCGAGACATTTTAAAGTTGAATGCATCAGTCTGAACTTTCAGAACAAAACGGAGGGACTAGATCTATAAACATCGACAAAAACTAGTTAATTCATTTCTTTCTTTTTTTTTTAAATGACCTGCTTCATAAAAGATTCATCTGACTGAACTTTGTGGTCAAACCTCGACCTGACCTCTCTTAACACGCAGGTGTTTGCTCTAAAACTTTTAAAGTATAAAAATATTTTCAGTTATGAAACAGTCGGGACAAACTCGACAACACCGGTGATATCCACACAGTCGAAGACCTTCGAAAGGTGTTCTTGGAAAGTACTAAAAGTATCTGAAGTACTCCAGCACTAGGGTTGCAAAATTCCGGTGTTGGGAATTAACGGAAATTTTTTATCAGCTCATAAGACTGACATCTTGTCTTACTGTCCTGTGACTGTATTTTCGTCTTCACAGGAAAAAGAGCTCAGAGGGGACGTACGATCTCCCTCACTGGGATCGCACAGGTTTGTAATCTCTCTGCAGAACACAGATTTCACGAGCGTTTGCTGTAGTCTGACTCTCGTCGTGCTTCTCCTGCAGACTGGTGGAAGAGCATGAAGCAGCTGCTGCCCTCCAAGATGGTGGAGACGGAGGATTCAGTTCGGTACAGCAGCAGCGAGGTGGGTCGGCTAACGGGGCGAGGCGCTGTGCCCAGACTGCACGCTGAACCTGCAGGTGAGTACCGCTCAGGTGACCCGGTCGGCTCGTTTGATGGTTCGCTGTATTCAAAGTCGTCTCTCTGTCTCTTCTCAGAATACGCACAGCCTCTGGTGAGCGGCGTCACGACACTAGGCGCCCGGTCGACCTTCAAACCGGACGAGGGGCCCGACCCGGGATACTCGGACCCGGACCTGTACGACGCTCCCATCTCGCCGGACGTGTACCACGCCTACGCGGAACCGCTGCCAGCTTCGGGATCCGAATACGCCACGCCGATCGTGGTGGACATGGGCTGCCACCCGTCGGGGGGCTCCGCTCTGAACCAGCCCTCCGCGGTGTGCAGCTTCATGGGCGCCGGGCCGACCTCCCTGCTCACGCGGACAGACAGCAGCCACTCGGGGAGGTCCGCTTACGACACGCCCAAGAACGCCACCGGACAGGTCACGCCCACCGAGGATCTGACCTATCAGGTACCTCAGAGTAGCACTCAGAAGCCGACGGGACAGAGCTGAAGAGTCTGGATGCACATGGCCTTAATCGTACGACCCAACGGACAAAGATAAAGAGGGGTTGTTAACAGAGGCGGTCTTGAATGAACACTACCTTTTAGCTTTAGATTCATCCGGAGATGTCTGTATTGCCTAAATGTTTCTGCATGGCCACAATCTGCTTGTGTGGTGCCATTTTTTTTACAGTCCTATCACTGAAACCACAACGATGAATGTGCCAGGCGTGAAGAGGCGGAGATCGATGGAGGGATGGAGTGATGGATGGAGGATGAAAAGGAGGAAGCTGACTACTATTTGATAAAGACTTTGTCCCTGTTCTGTGATCCTTAGTAGTTCTTGCATTCTGTGAAACTGTGATTTCATTATTATTCTGTTACAAACTGAACCAGGTTCGACTGAAACGCGCCCGACGATTTTGAATTTTTCAGACGATCCGACGGTTCTCTCACTGAATTAATCAGCGCGTCGCTTTAGGTGCCCCCCCGACATCCGACATCCAAGGTCAAAGAACTCCTTCTTTCTCGAGAAACTCGGTACGTTTTCGTCTTACTTCGTGACTTGAAAATTGTGTATAGCTCTAGTAATTCCATTACCGCAAAAACTCTCAGATGATTTACTGATATTTATTTTTATTTCACATCCTGCTGATGAGGAGAAACTCTTTTTTTTTTTAGCCCACCGCTGACCCTCGCTGATTACCGATCAAAGATTCGCGGTTGCACTGTCGTGGACGATCGATCCGATGAACTCGCCAAAGTTTTTTCTCTCTCAGACCAAATGTTTTTTTTTTTCTGTGTTAATTCGCAACAGAACCGACTTTTGCAACCGAGTTCAAGCCAAATAAACATTAAGCAGTCTTAACGGAGAAGTCCTACAGGTACAGAGAACAGAGGTCGATGGGTGAATCTGTTACAGCTGAGTTTCCTGTGTGTGTTTTCGATTTTTTTTATTTGTGCATCGCGGTGATTGTCTCGCGTTGAAATGGGTGTTTGAGCTGTCCTATTACTTTCAAGTGTGACTTCCTTGTATCATCTGTATGTGTGTGTGTGTGTGTGTGTGTGTGAGTGTGTGTGTGTGTGTTTGGCTTATAGTTGAAGTAGGATGTGTTAAGTCATTGTCTGTAGCACCACTAGACTGCATTCCTCTCCTGTGGTACTAATCTGACCAAACGCTCTGTGGCAGGAGTGCAGACGGAGAGAGAGAGAACAGGAGGAGGGTGGAGGTGTTGTTACTCAAACAGCTGTGCCACCGACCGAGGCCGTGTACGTCCAGAGTTCGGCGCTCCGCGG
Source organism: Miichthys miiuy (assembly GCA_036365135.1). NCBI lineage: Eukaryota > Metazoa > Chordata > Actinopteri > Sciaenidae > Miichthys > Miichthys miiuy. The sequence goes on along the minus strand of CM071612.1, from coordinate 2,336,356 downwards.
TCACAGAGGGATTATGTCGATGTGGCTCTCACTGATTGTACATAAAGAGAAATAAAAAACTTTAAAAGAAAGTCTTTTTATTACAATCTTCAGCTGTCAGAACAAAATATAACACAGTACAGATGATTAGAGTGTTTACTTTGTTCCTACACGTCACCTGCAGCTGACACAAAGGTATCATTTGTTCAGATAATCACGTCCCCACTTCCCTGAGTTTGCAAATTAAGACTGCAAATGAGTATTTATACGTAAACATGCAAAACTAAGATACCTGCTAACAGTGCTGTAGTACTCGAGACAGACCTCAGGACCAGTTTTTGAAGGTCTTAAAGGACAAATAGGACTCAGGAGATATCGCCAGTGTTTCCCATTAATCACCCAATCATGTTTAACTTATATTTGAAAATGTATGAAAGGAAATCTGCGGGATGTTTTTGCCAGGTCATAAAGTTCTTCAAAGAGCCATAAAGTCCGTCAGATGGATGATTTTTTTCTGGGGAGCGTAATTATATGTAATGCACCAAAGAGACGTACGATGACGAGTCGAACAACAGTTTGCAGAGGCAACTCCGCCACTAATTACTCACTAATTACCCACGGCCTGATGCATTTCACTTTAAGATGTACGTTTTCTTTGGTGGAGCCTCTGGACTCCCCTTAGATGGTCTGAGATCCACCACAGTCTCACAAAATCCTGCAGAAAACCCTAAATCACTAAACGTGCACGTGTGAAACTAATGATTTGTAATTTTTCACGTTTGTTACCGTTAACGGCTGTCAGCGGTCGCTGCCCTCCTTCACACACACTCTTAGAAAGTGATTGTGTCTGTGAGGAGACGTCACACAAACCTAATGTAATCAAATTTGACTTCCTGAGCGCCAAAGACTTCATCTGCAAGACGAAAAGACCAAAAGACTGAGAAGTCTGCGAGGCCCAAAGAGATCTGGAGAATCTAAGTATGCTGTCCGGTCTTGGTCTTGACTCGCTTCTGTGGCTCCATGAAAGAACACTGACCCTGGAACAATCCTCGTTAACCTTAATTAAAAACTGTCCACTAAATTACACCTTTATTCAGTCTTACAAATTAGCATCAACAGGGCTTGTCTGACAGTTGGTGTTCTTCTGTCGTCAAAGAAACACCACAAAGACGTAAATAAGGATCTTAGAAATTATTTAGAACTTTTAATTAAAAGTATATTTAAGATTCGTTAATAAATATCAACAGTGCATGAACAGAACGGTGTGTTTTAAATCCACACGTCAAAGTTTGACGCCAGCGCTAACACACCCAGTTTTCGGCGGGTTTGTTCACGGCAACATCGTCACAATAAAAGCTCCAACACGTGTGGGTCATTTAGCCGATGTCAGACTTAATTCTCGGTTTCCCAACACGTTCTCCTAAACCTTCGTCGTCAGTGTCACAGTGAGCAAACTTTTACTTTCCAGCTGCTGAGCGTCATTCCTCCATGTTCTTCCCGGCCTTCCCAAACTTCCACCAGATCACCGTGAGGACGACGGCCAGCAGCAGGATCAGGCTGCTGGTCACCAAGTAAGCGACGGGCAGGAAGAGGTTCTGACCTCCAAACCAGGTCAGCGTGGTCAGCACCACTTCCTTTCTGCCTCGGAAGTACTGCACGGGAAGTCTGGAAAGGCGGACGAGTCAAGGTTGTTAAAAATAGGCGATCACACAAAGAGTCTTAAAATAGTCTCCGTCCATGTGTTTGTGTTTAAGATAAGACAATGGGAGGACGCCAACGCTCCCAGCTGTGAAAGGATACTGTAGTTTATGTCGATGGTGTAATTCCCCGCAGGCAGGCCTTTAGCGAAGGCCTCGTCTGCTCGGTTTAAGACCCCGTAGAGCTTCTTGAAGTTGGGGAAGGCGGCCTCTCTCATCCAGATGATCAGGTCGTCGTTGATGAAGCCGTTGTTGGTCGGGTCGTCGGGATCGAGTTCATACACGGGCTTGTGCCAGTACAGAGGCCGCACCGTGTCTGTCGGACAAATCAAGACGTGAGTACGGACTTAAAACCGAAATACTGACTCTGTTTGATCGAGTTTACCTTTAAACACCTCAGCCAGCGTCAGGTTTTCCGTCTTCGGGTTGCGGAACTTGACGTTTTTGTCCGTATACCAGGTGATGCCCCTCCGTAACAGAGGGATCCGAACCGGATAACCGCCGGGCTGATGATAGGACAGAGTGAAGGAGTCTGGAAGAACAGATGTGAGTTCAGATGAGAGGAAGGAAGGTGGAGGGTGGACACCTGATGACTGATGATGTGTGGTGCTTACCGTTGAAGATACTGTTGGCCACGGCACCGCAGGGAGCAATAGGGACCCCGTTTTGGTCTTTATCGAACGGCTCGCAGTACGAGCTGGGGTTCTGTGGTCGGGCGACAACGTTAAAACAACATTTACAAGACAGCTCACTCTGCAGGTTCAGGACCAAGCGGAAACCTCGGTCTGTGAGGTGAAGCCAAAAACTGAAGTTCCTCTTGTCGAGCGTGGATGCTTTGATTGACAGGTGGGTGTCGTTACAGGTAGCTTATTTGAGCAACCAGGTGTCTTTAAGCCCGCCTCAGGTCCGCTGATGATCCACATCCATACATTAAAATGGTTTACACAGTAATCCAACAATATTTAGTGTGGTATTCTTCTTTTTTATGGCACCTAACTACTCCTACATCCTTTGTCCTACAGAAACCATTCAAACATCACAGAATTCAGCTCATTCAGGACATTATAGTGTGTATTTTACTAATTTATACCTTTCATACTAAAATAATAAAATATTCAACTTTTCCCACGTTTAAATTTCCCATTAAAATGAATGGCATAAACCTTCAACACTCTTAACTTCCACTACTTCTACATACTTTGTGCTACAGAATAAAATATTGAACTTTTTCCATGTTCCATGTTTTTCCATTAAAATGAATGGAACAAACTTCAAATATTCCTGTAGACCTTCGACTCTAACTGCTCCTCCACACTTTCAACTACAGACTTCATTCAAACTTTAAACTTTATTACGATATTCTACTGTTTTTCATAGAATATACAATAATTTAGCACTGTGGAGTCATTCTGCTGCATGACTTCTGCTTTTACTTTTGAAATTTTAAGTACACTTTGGTGTTATTTACATTTTCTTACTGAAGTTCTTGAATGCAGGACTTGATGAAAAGTATTTTTACATTGTTGTACTTTAACTTAAGTACGGGATCTGATGCTTATTCAAACAAGCCATCTGGTGACAATAAATGAACTTCCCTCACGATATTATTATTATTATTGTGGTATATCAAATCAAAATACAGCGGAGCTACCTTTAAGTTTCTCTTCCTGCCAACCATCTGTCCGTCGTCTCTGGAGTCCATGTATCTGCGGAGGTTCTGATGGAAGTTTTTGAGGCCGTAGTAGAAAAAGACATCTCCCTGGAACAGCAGCAGGACACAAAAACGTCAACACACTGAAGGTGTGTGAACAGAAAGTCTTTCTTTATGGCATTTATAGCAGAGAATAGTGAGTGAAGAAAACCTGAAAATGGAGCTCAGACTTACCTTGAATGCTTTCTGGATGTTGAACATCACCTTGCAGGTGCAGGTTTGCGCTGCGTTGCTCGCATTTTTACGCTTTTCGTAACATGAATAACACGAGCCGGCCTCGGTGTAGTCCAGCTGAGACGACAGGACACAGATTTCATTAAACAGGAAAGGAAATCTGGGAATTTGGGTCAAATTTTCAGTTATATGCTGATGATACAGTTATTTACTGCAGCGTCAACACTCGCTGTTGACCACTTGCAATGTTGTACAGAAAACTTTGTCTCATTTAAAACTCGTTCTTCTGACAAAACCAAGTGCATGTTATTTACTAATGTCAGAGTAGACCACATCAGTGGAGGATTGATCCTATAAATACCTGCTGTAGGCGTCCTAATCGATGATTCTCTGACTTCTAAGCCACTTGTACAGTGTTTAAGTTAAGTTTCTATTTCTTGTGACTTGTTGCTGCAACATTTTTACCCGTACTGGACTATGGGGATCTTTCATACATGCGTGCCCCTGCTCAGGCATTGCATATGATCGACACAGCTCACCGTGCTTCCCTCAGGTTCATCGTCACTAACTGTAAAGCCCTGACTCACCGCTGTGAGCTCTATGCTCGGGTAGGATGGCGTGCAGGCGCTCACACACTGCTATGTTCTCGTATGCTTCCATCATATCTGTGTTCTTTTATTTCCAGAAAGTGTGATGGACGATATTATCTGCACCAAATGTTTGTACTGAACGAGGGAAGAGGGCGTTTGGATCCTCTGCACTGCTTTAAAACTCAAAGATCTCTTTGAATGCTTTTAAATCCGTCACTGGGGCGTCGTTGTTGATTTCATGGCTCACATTGCACTTTTATTATTTTTTTTAGACTGCTATGTGTTGTAATATTGTCCGTGTGTCTTGCATCTGTTTTAATTTGACCTGTTCTTAGTCAGTGCTGCTGACTCCCTTGAAAAAGAGCTTTTTGATCTCAGTGGGACCTTTCCTGGTTAAATAAAGGTTTAATAATAAAAAGAAGGAGAGTAAACGGTGAGTAAACTCGTTCCTGTTTACTCGAACTTGAAACGTAACCTTGGATCTTTCCTCTCTTTGTCACTCCCTGTTTTTATTGCACACCAGGGCATTAGGTCTCTTCCTCTCTCACACTCACACACACACACACACACACACTTTCCATATGTTCAAAAACAAAAACAAAAAAGAAACGACTACATAAGGAAGTGTATATCTCAGTAACACACACTCACCTTCATTTCCTGTGTGCTCTGCACCGTGAGGAGCAGCCACACTCCGAGCAGCATGCATATCAGAGCCATGAAGTAGAAGAACGGCAGCACGGTGTTTGCCGTCAGCATGGGAGACCAGGCGGGCAGCCTCTGCTGTTTGAAAGCAGAGTTGTCCGGCCTCCGAGCCAAGGGCCCAGACTTCACCTTCGCTTTGCCCATGAGAGGGAGCTTTGGTTCGGGGACAGAAGACGGACGTGGACAGCCTCAAAAGTGTCAGAGAGGGCGCCTCTGTCTTCTCTTCCTGTTCTTTAGCTCAGCGATATCTCTCCACACACACACACACACACACACTCTGCTTGCCAAGAGATTTTCCCAGCAGGCCTTGCAGGGCGGGGAGACTGCTGTGGCCTGTTACTTATTAACCACAATCCTTTGCTTAACTACCTCTTTCTGTTACTTCCATTTTTCTCTGCGATTGTTGTGCAAACACACAAAACACACACTTCTGTTCAGCGTTTTGTGTCTTTGTGCTCATTTCTTGCTTTAAAATGCTTCATCTGAAGGATGTTATGTTAAACGGGACTTCCTAGTGGTCGAGTAAACTCATGACCTGACGCTGACAGTAGGAGGGACTTCCCCGAGGTCGCGCTAAACAAACAGAAGGACGTTGCTTTGGTTCGGAGTCCGTTTATTCAAATCCATCACACGATGGGACATCGATGGACTACAAGAGTGAACAGACAACACCACACATTCAACACGGCCTCTGGAAATAGTAAAAGCACAGCACATTTCACACAGAGAGGAAACACAGGATGAGGTCAGCGACGTCGGCACGTCGCTTCAAACATCGAGGCGTCTCGTCACTTAGAACAGTCCAACTTTGACTTTGTCTTCTTTGCAGCCGGTCAGGACGCCGCTCTCCAGCAGCTTCATGAAGTCCAGTTTGACCTGAACACACACACACACACACACACACACACACACACACACACACACACACACACGATATGTAATGAAGAAAGTTCAACAGAATTACGTCTCCACCTCTGACCTCATTGAAAAAACCCAGAGTTTGACTGCTTCACTGACAGATCCACACGAAGGCAGCATGCTGGGCCGTGATTGGCTCATAAACGAGTAGTGATGTCACAAATCCTGCTGGTTCATGCATGTGTTAAACTCAAATCACCCAGCGGGCCACAACTGAAGACCACGTCACGGGCTGAGGGGCGGACATTAGCGCGCACATTAGCTCCACAAACAAGGCACACATGTTTAGCTCCTGTGTGCCTTGTCAGTACGACGGACCCTGATCAGCTGCAGACAGTTCACGAGGAGCAGGTTTATTCAGAATAAGAGGCTTTTTTATTGTTGTTGAATCCTGATCAGAACCAGTTTCAGAACCAGAGATAAAAGAGGTTCTCCTGAGCTTCTCTTCCTATCACCTTGTTATCATATTTCAGAGGTTCCTCTGAGTTTGAGAAGCCGTGCTTTAGATGTGAGAACACCATTCTGCACAGTGAAGGTCAAACATCCGACAAGAAGACAAACTTCATCATCTTGTTGTGACTCATGACGCTGCATGGTGTGATTATCTTCCAGCAGGGGGCAGTAGCTCACCTCAGGAACGTCCACCATCCTTCGGAGCTTCTGGTCCCTCCAGTTCCAGTCCAGAACCAGGTACCTCAACGCCCGCAGGTTCAAACCCTCTGGAGAGAAAAACACACAGAGTTCTCACATCATGACGAGACGTCAAACAGGAACATCCTGCTCCATGCGTACCTTTCTCAATAAGAGCGTTGATCCTGCCCGGGGTCCCGACTCCGATGTGGGTGACGCCTTTCTCCAGCTGCTTCACCTGCTCCTCGATCTGCACGGGCCAAAAGAGAAGTGTTGAGAAGACCGGTCATCGTGTCTCAGTCCTCCATCATGAAACGTCTTGTGTCGTACCTTGATGTGTTTGGCGAACAGTTTGATAGCTTTGGCTCCGCCCTTGAAGGTCGTCAGCTGCCTGTGAACGACGCACACACTCGTGTGAATATAATTTAATAAGTTGTGACGTCAGATATGAAACAGACAGCGCGTCACTCACTTGATGAGCTCGATGGTCCGCAGAGCCGAGCTGCAGACGATGAGCAGAACCACAGAACTCTTCTCCGTGTGCTGCTTCTGAATCTTGGCCCACTTTGGACAAACTAGGAGCGACGGGATGATGAAGAGGAAGTCAAAGTGTGCTCAGACGTTAACGGAGAAGTTGACTTAAGTTCAGGACGGCACTCACCCTGTTTGAGGTACGAGGAGAGCGTGTGCGTCAGGTCGTTACTGGACAGGAAGCAGGACTCTGGAAGAAGCACGCGGTGACCTCGGTGAATCGACACATCAACAGATATCCACTAAACTTCAGAGTTCAGCGGGACTCACCCGGCAGCCGGAGCTCCTCCTGCTCGATCACAGAGCGTTTGTCTGAGAAGTACTGAGTGACCAGGTTCTGCAGGTCCGCCGGACAGCCGGGTTTGGGCTCCGAAGAGGACAAGACGTCTGTGATGGTCTTCTTCTTCTGGTGAACAAAACACAGTCATGTAAATCACAAAGTCGGGTTGATGTCGTTCCTCTTTACAACAGCAGGTGGCGCCAAAACTCACCTTCCTCTTCTTTTGGGTTTAGCTGACTTTTCATCTTCAGCCTCTTTCTTCTGAGGAGTCACACACTCTGTCTGTGAACATAACGCAGCACACACACTTCAGGCAAAGTAATTGTATATTATGAGCTCAGGTAACAAGGTGACGTCTACAGAGAAGATAAGATCGACTTTATTGATCCACACCGGGGAAATGTACTTGTTACAGCGGCTCATAATACACAAGGTGAATCAGAAAAGTGCTGCTGGCTCAGCTGGTAGAGCGAGTTCTTCCTGCAGCGACCCGGTTCTGACTTATTTTGTATCACAAAGTATGACAGAAAAAAGGAAAACGATCTCCGTAACACAGGAGTGTTCAGAGCTACTGTAACTGACTGGCGCCATGGCAACATGCCTTTGTTTTGTCCAACCACGAGTCACATTATGTGATAGGGTCAGGTTTTATTTTTTGGAATGATTTTGCATGCACTGGTGTTTTCCAATTGTCCTTGAACGTCCCACAGATTTTAAAGAGTTAACAAGCATCAGGTGTGTGAGGGGGCAAGCTGGGGCAGGCTGGACGGCTGGAAGCAGGTAGCGGACGACGACAGCAGAGGACTGAGGCAGCGGACCGAAGCAAGGGCCTGACGGCGGAGGTCAGCCAAGGGCAGGTGGTGGACGGCGGCAGCAGACGGCGGCCACAGGGAGAGACTGAAGGCAGGACACGGGGGAGAGCTCCGGGGCAGCCGCCTGGGGAGTGTCCCAGTCACCACCACATTCGAGGGACAGGACTCAGGGCGGGTCATCTTTTATTCTTTTAAAATATCTGAGTGTACTTAATAAATCTTAACTGAACTCTGCTTGTTGATTTTTAAAAGAACCTGTCTCATCTCAGAGTCCTCGGCTCTTTGTAACCTAGGTGGCAACATTTTAACTTAAGTTATCTATTTATAGTTTTAAATTCGTTAACCACCCGTGACAGAGTCACATTTTGTGTTATTAATCTGACAGAATAACATCCTGCCATTCAGAAACTCTCTGATTACCTGTTGACTCTCTTTCTTCTTCTTCGCTTTCACTGCTTTCTCTGTTTCTTTCTTCCTCTTCACTGGTTTCGTCTTTGTGTTCGGTTTTTCTGTTGGCTGCTTCTCGTGTGTCTCCTCCTCGGCTTCAGATGGATCTTTAAATAAAGAGCAGAGAGATTTCCTCATTACAATTCTGGATTTATAAGTTGCAGCTGGATGTAGTGCGAGATAAAGAGTCTTACAAACAGACTACGAGCGGTCAGACGTTTGGCATTTGTGCACCGTGACTCTGTTTGAGTTGCTCATCAGGTGTGAGAGTCCAGGTAGCACCGCACACAAACTTTTCCTCAGATAAACAGCAGAGCAGACCTCAATCCATGCATCTGGTTATATTTAGCCTCTCTGTTGCTCTCTGAACAATGTAGCCTCTCTGAACAGTCAGGCTGACTATGTCTCGACGTCTCAATGAGTGGACGAAGATCAAATCTGCCAACGTTTGAGTGTTTCAGAGAAATCTGCTCATGTGTGGCCGTACAGATTAAAAATTCAAGCATGTTGTCCTTCTTGCCAACGAGTATTATGTTATTAACCGCTAATGGAAAACAACCTCAGTAATTGGGACGTGATCAGAGCGACAAAAAGATTCAATGAATCCTATAAAAGCTGCAGAGATCAAAGGAGCAGCTGCAGAAAAAGTGATTCAGAGTTTCACAATTTCAAATACCGAGTTAGAAAAACGTCGTGTGTCGTTACTCAGAGTCAGAGATCATCAGAACTTCCTCACACTGACGACAAGAAGACTCTAAGCCCAGATGACATCCACTTGAGGCTGGCTCCAGAAGTGAGTCAGTCTCCATAAGTCCCCATGTTCAAATGTCCAACTTCACAGCAGAAATAAACATGTTTACAGCCTGGTACAAAAAACAGTTTTGGTCTCTGTAGCTAATTTCCCCGTTCATGACAACTGTACTGAGGGTGAATTTATATACAACTCACCTGTTCAGGTTATATTAAGGCTTAAAGTTATGCAGGATTAAGAGCGTGGACGCTTTGATTGACAGGTGGGTGTCGTTATCGAGTCATTCAGCCCATCTATGATCCACTGATGATCCACGTCTTTGCCGATTTTTGGATTAGCCGGGAGGTGGAAGAGGCAGTACAGCCAGCGCCACATATTCTGAGCTTCCAGTCAGCTCTTCAGAAAGCTGTTTCATTCTTTATACTGACAGTGGTCCAATACAAATGTCAGATATTATATTGTTGTTGTTTTTTTTACACCAACAGACACACTGAACGCCTCAATAATCCATTTTGAAGAACATACTAAAGGTAAGGGCTCCAAATAGATGGACACAAACATTCAAAGATCATTAAAGAACATTTCGACAAGTCTCTAAAACACTAATTAACACTAATTAAACACTAAGTCAACTTAGAATATAGTGACAGTTCTGATCCATTGCTGTGAGGATTGCAGTCTCATAAATCCAAACGCATATCAGGTCAACAAGAAGCTTTTCAGATGCGGTGCACTGAGATCAGGTGGTGTTCAGGTTTCCATCAGGTAGATCCAGTGTGCAATGAGCAGATAATCTAAATTAATCACCGCTTCTCGGGAGATAAAACTTTTCAAAGCCGGCGTAGCGTAAAGATTTCACAGGGTGACTCTGAAGACAAAAAGCACCGGAGAAACGTCTGCAAAGACGCAACAGTCGGCCAATATTAATACTAATACTATACAAAAGCAGCTAATTCAGGCTGTTTGAATGATGTGTGCAGAGGGTGTGACCGTGCATGAACACTCCTGAGTCGGATTATCACGAGGTTTTCCTGTCCTGAGCCTAACAGCACCGTCACAAACACAACATGTCTCTGACCTGACCTGACGCCACATTTTCTGCCTTGTCCTCCAATTTCCCATCATCCAGTCTTTATTATCTCCCGTTTCTTTCTCTAACGCTCTTCCTCGGGTCATTATAGTGAAGGACTGTATCAAATAAAAAGGCAATGTAAAAGATGGATAAGGGCTCTTCTCCCCAGCAGTCATGTGTATAACCACACCCTCACCCCGAGACCTCCATCCTTATTTGTTACAGTCATCTGTCCAGGCCGCTGAAGGACCACCCCCACTATTGATGGGCTGAATCAACCACTCTCCACTCACTGCTCTCTCTGCTGGGACTCATCCCTTTCTCACTTTCATGTTGGACCGTTGGAAGGAAACGTGAAAGACGAACAAGGTGCCAAACGCCAGGGCGAGAAGGAAGAGAGCGAGTAGGTGAGGAGGACTTTTACGCAAGGACGCTGGAGATAAATGGATCAAGCCCGGGCCTTTATATGACCTTTAGTGAGAGGTCCAGGTCCACCTGTCCGGCAGGAAGTAAGTGTTGTTTTCCTGCTCTGATGCTTTGTGGCAACACAACACTGCTCTATGTGTCCTGAAGGTATGAAGATGATCATGGATGAAGGTTTGAGTGCGATTGGGTTGGCTTCGTTTAGCAGCTACGCTTGGGTAAAGGTGTTCCTTGGTTCACCTATCTAACGTGATTGGCTCCATCTACAGCTTTAATCTATGTGCTTGAGTTGCAATCACAACCACTGACGCTGCTGTTTTGTACTCGATGAGCCGTGAAACATCCTCCCGTGGGTTCAAGAGTTAACGAAACCCTCAAATAACGAGGACCTGCTGACGTGGGTGGACGTACCTGATGTTTTAATCTTGCCTGCGACAAGCCTGACACGCTGGTCAAGGAGCCACTCAGCGACACTCTACAGGCGACGAGCTGCTGATTCAGCATGTGTTTGATTTGGTGGTGTGTAGGGAATGAGCTTTGTGGACGTAACGCACATATTCTTGTCGTAAGGTGTCATGGGTTAATGGTTTGCCCTTGTTGGGAACAGAGCTGCAATAACATCCTTCTAAAGTGACGGTGGAGAGGACTGGAGTAATTCAGAGATCTAACCCTTTAATCTGTTTGCAAAGAACCACACATCCAGTTGCAAGGTTGTTTCATACAACTGGATCAAATGAATACAACAACCGTGAAATATATCCTCCTTTACGAAGGTTACGCGGCTCGGTTTAGTCACACTGAGAGATGTTCTGTTGTTTATTCAGTCGACCCTTGGTAGAAACGAGTTGGGCGTAATATTAGAAAAACCTCTGTGCATGACCCTGCTCAGGAAGTCCGAACAAAAAGGTGAACAGTAATTACACAAAAGACTAATTAAATCAGATTAAAAGGTGCCAATGAACCAAATGAACAAAAGAATGACACAATAACTCTGTGTGAGTCTTACTGCTAACTAACAAAGCCAAAAGCAGGTGCCTGGAAGGAAGGGCGAGCAGAGAGGTGGTCTAAGTAAGTTCAGGTCATCGCGTCCAGGTGATTAGTTACCTTCAGGGGAGAGATACAAACTCCCAGATGATACGACAGGGTCATCACAACCTCTCTGTATGATGTTCATAATTTAACAGCACTGTTAGCTACAGCCTCAAAAATAACCAAAAGTTGAATCAATCCAAACAAAAAACAAACATTAGAACCTTCATGAAGGTGTTGGGATTCATTTCAGGACTTCAAATTGTTGCATATTACTGAAGGTGAGAAGAAATATATGTTTATTTGTAATTTGGCTCAATCAACCATTTAAACAGATTTCTATTCACGGTCCAGAAGAGGTGAAAAGTTGAACAAAGGTTAGTGGTACGGCAAAAAGATTCAAACTGATGGTCCCATCATGGAAACCTAAAAAATTCTTGTGATTTAGTGTCACACTAATAGACCTTTTTAACAGCATGAAATAGTAAACACAGGTGAGCAATGATACTAATTATGGCTCTGTTCCATTCAGGTCAAACAGGGTCAGGGTGCATGTTGGTTCACTGGAAAGTCTCTGCTACAATAAATTGAACTGAACCTTACTTATTTAAAAAAACACATTTCAACAGTTTAAACTATTGTTTAAAGCAGACATAGTAGAACTTTATCAAGTTTGAATTATTTTATTGAACAATATTATGTAGTCCACAAGCTCAAATGTGTCTTCAATAGTCTCTGTGTGCTCTGGGCTCTATAGTGTGGTCCAGGTACAGAAATCACCTGTGCAGGTAGGGGGCGTGGCCTCAATAGCCATGCAGTAAGCAGTGTGCTATGTGCATGTGGTTTAAGAGGAGCAGATATTCAAGTGTACCTGCATGAAATCTGGTTATTTTAGTCAAGATTATGCTGAAATATATTTTCCCAAACTATATTTAAGTTCCATGTTAAAGGGCCAACCTTCAATTTAGTAAATTCACAGTTTATTCCCGTTCATTCCTATTTATCCCCATAAATTCCTGTTAATTCCCATGGAAAGTTTCCAACTTTGAAAATTCCCAGAATTTTGCAACCTTACTCATCTTTCCACTCTGAACCTTTAAAAATCACAAAATGTGACATCTGTAATTCACCAGTCCAGATTGGAGTGTAAGTATCTGATTTGATACTTCGACCAGTGTCGGAATATAAGAGCAGTTTCCTGTGTTACATCCAGATGACTGAGCCCTCCGGCACAACAAGGTGATTCATTTGGTGTAATAAGATTTAAAATAAGCTGTCGTTTGCTCCATCTTTTGTAAATGCTGTCAAACACTAAAAAAAAACATTTATTAGGGGAGCTCTAAATTCACAGGGACCCCCCGGAGGGGTCGGGCTTGATTTATGTAGAGTCATCCAATCTGGACATGCAATCTGTCTGTAATTAAGTAAGTGACTTATTAAAAAGGCTAAAAAAATGATGGTGAGCGGCACATATCACTGATTGATCGCACACAAGACTAAACCGAGGATGATGAGTCTACCTATCTATAATGAGTAAATGTGGCCCTGCTGCTGCAGTAAAACAGCCCGACATACCGGACTTAAGATGACTCCAAATGGTCACCAGAACAGCTTTAGCGCTCCTCGATACGGACTACACGAGTCTTTGAACTCCTTCATTCTCCCATTGGTGTTTACTGGGTTAAATGTATAAAGTGGCGCCCCTATAGAGACCTCCGTATTTATTGCGTCTACATTAAATTATGCATGTTTTTGTTCTTTAATCTCTCTTCAGTACTTCGTAAGAGTTCCTGCATAATTTTGCATCTGCAGGTCGATGCCAAACGCAATAGCTTAGGTAATGTAGAAATCAATAGGCTCCATTTAAACTGCAATATAAATGACTCAGGGACTCTAGCAAGTAAAAAGAGGAACCAATCAGATGAACAACACGAAGAAGAAAAGGCTGTGATGAAGTTTGATGTTCTTAAACTGAGAAGCACCTGATTCAGCTGCTGGAAGATGAAGAGAAACATGTTTCAGTAAGTCTGAAGTACCGCCTGAGGAGTGCTGACGTTGACCTACGAGAAGGTCAATATCCTCCACACCAGATGGTGGGGTGAGGAGATGGAGCAGAGCATGCTTTCAGACATATGCAGCTCAGATAACCGTGGATCAATTGTAGAGGGGGACTCCGGGGCCGCCTGGTCATCTCTAATGGGTGATCAATAGAGGTGACTGGTTTTAATGGATGGTCAATGGTGCTGACTGGATGTAATAAGGATCAATCGACTGGCTCCAGGAAACAAGTTGATTGTTACAGTTCCGGAGAAACAGCAGTGAGCTTTGGTTTATTAAGTTTTTACGGGTGATGTCGCTCGTGGAAACTGGCACCGCGCCCGCACAACTGTTTAAAACTGTCGGCCATGACCTCAGAAAAGCTCTTAATTACCTCCACCATCCTGATTTGGCCTGTACGGAGGGATAAGATAAACCAATGATACCTTTTATGCTTCAGCAACCCGAACACGTCCCACTACATGTAGACATGGCCGCTCCGACCCTCTCCAAAACGTACCGTGTGCTTCTATAAAAACAATATGATACTTTCCATGAAATCAATCCAGCGCTTGTTTATACAATCAATAACTCATCTCAAGACATGTACTGTTGCCTGATCTTGTGGGAGTGTTGTGGGTGGGTGGGTGCATGCAGCAGTTATTGGTTTTGGAGGCTTGCAGCTTCCTCTTCTAAAGCCGCGCTTTGAGCATGTGTTATTGTTAAATCAGTGAAGACTTTAGGCTGCATGCACACATTTAACAAGCCAGCTATGACGCAGAAGAGAACAGCAGTCTTTGCTGCTGTTCAAGCCATTCACGTCCATCGTCCTCATGTTTGACGAAGATGATTGTTGTAATGTAAACCCAGGGACGTGTTAATGAGTTAAATCAGATCTGAGAAGGTTCACACTGGTTTACAAGCTTCCCTTTGCTGTTCTCAGGGTGTGTTAGGACACACACATCTTTATCTCAGAGGCTCATGAGCTTAGATGTGATGAAAGAGGGTGCAGGGACGGTTTATCGCCAGCAGGGGGAGTAATGGATGCACAGTAAAGGCCAACACAGATTACCCGTTTAAGATTTCTGCAACAATATTTTCCATATTTCACATCCTGAAAGCCTCCTGTGACAGGCGTGGTGTGTTTTACACACACACACACACACACACACACACACACACACACACACACACACACACACACACACACACACGGTATTAACTCAGAAAATCTGGATCAGTAAATCAAATGCTTCTCTTGCTCTAAGAAACAATGCACACCCAAAACTATCTGCTCATTGCAGCATGTTTGATCACTGCCAAGAACAGTTACACAGTCATTACCTTCATCAGAAACACGTGTTTAACAGTACGTAAGTTCTGATTTAGTTGGCTTTAAGTTCACTGAAGTAAAGCGAAGTTTAATTTTCAAAGCACCGTGCAGATGGTGACTATAAAATACGTGCATATTACAAGGTCCAGTGTAGAACTTTTAGGGTGATCTATAAGCAGAAATGGATATATAAGGTGATATATGATATATACCTATATACCTTATGAAATTAATTGTGATTTTTTAAAATATCTTAGAATTAGCCTTTTATCTCTACATACAGAGCGGGTCCTTTTACACAGAGTCCGCCATCTTGTGCCGCCATGTTTGTTACAGTAGCTCAGAACGGCTCAAAAGAGCGCGTAGAAGACGTAGAAGAAGAAGTGTTTGCTAGTTCCTAATAGGGTTGCAAAAGGGTGGAAAGTTTCTGGTAAACCATGGGAAGTTAATTTTGGAAATATTCAAAATCGGAAATTCATGTGAATTAACTGTAAATTGTGGGTAATTTAAACAAAGTGTATCATATCCAAACATAAATCTAAACATTTTGTTTTGTTATGAGCAGACATGCAAAATAAAACAATTAAAAAAACAGATTTATTTGTAAGTAGAACTTTATCAAGTTTGAATTATTTTATTGAACAATATTATGTAGGGCTGCAGCTATCGAATATTTTGGTAATCGAGTATTCTATCGAATATTCTATCGATTAATGGAGTAATCATATAAAATTATTATTCTTATTATTTTCGCTTTGCTGCGTTTGCTCATTTTCACTGTTTTCCGTCCCGGCGTCTGCCATTCGGTTACCAAAAGCCCGCTTCCGTCTTCTTCCGCTTTGCAGGGGACGCGCAGCCTGTAACGTAAGCACGTTGTGTCACACTAAAAACAATCCGTGTGAAATGTCAGCTTTAAATTTAATTAAACGAGGCTTCGAGGCAGAGGAAATTCCTCAATCATTTTTTGTAATCGAGTTACTCGAAGTACTCGAGGAATCGTCACAGCCCTAATATTATATAGTCCATGAGCTCAAATGTGTGTCTTCAACAGTCTCTGTGTGCTCTGGGCTCTAAAGTGTGGTCCAGGTACAGAAATCACCTGTGCAGGTAGGGGGCGTGGCTGAAATCTGGTTGTTTTAGTCAAGATGATGCTAAAATATATTTTCACCAACTGTATTTAAGTTCCATGTTAAAGAGCCGACCTTCAACTTTGTAAATTCTCAGTTTATTCCTGTTTATTCCCATAAATTACTGTTAATTCCCATGGAAAGTTTCCAACTTGGAAAATTCCCAGAATTTTGCAACCCTAGTTAGCTAATCGCTAACTGTTGACAACGGCCAACAGTCTTGACCCTGTATACTTCAGTCTGTTCTATCATTCAGTGTATCACATCGTAACGTAATCGGGACCTTCTGACATCTTTGTCTCAGTCGAGCTATCCTGGCTGGCAGGGTGTGATAGGAGCTCGTAACAATGTTACACAGGAGGTGCTAATCAGAGATGTGACCTGATGGAAATAACGCAAAGCTTTTAAACCCTCGACAGCATGCAACTTATGTAACGCGGATACTTCTAACTCATTTAGCCAAACTTTAGCTTAAATAACTCTGTTACAGCTCTGTCCACATCTTTGCATCCAGTCCTGTCTTGCTCTTTTGTACATCCCCCATCAGCAGCCATCACATGGACGACATTTGTAACACACTGCTCTCTGTCAATCACCAGCTCCAGATATCAGATGTTGGATTCCATGTGTATTGCATCAGAGTGCGGAGGATTGGGGTCAAATGTTCATACCAGGGCACACAAGATCAACAATGACTGGTAGAATTTCACATCTTCGTTTATTCAATAAACAGTCTTCCTGTCAGGGGACTCTTGCTCAACTAAAGTAACAAACCTCAGAACCAAACAATGCAGATCATATTTCATTACATCACTGGATGCCAAACAGTTGTTTGTTTTGCTTTCCACA
Organism: Miichthys miiuy; assembly: GCA_036365135.1. NCBI lineage: Eukaryota > Metazoa > Chordata > Actinopteri > Sciaenidae > Miichthys > Miichthys miiuy. The sequence continues at coordinate 2,319,261 of CM071612.1, read as the reverse complement.
GCTATGGTTACAATTTGATTTATTGACGTTAGTTACTGTAATGCAGGAAGGACCAGAGTACACTCAGACAGAGTCAGCTGCAGGGTTGTGCAGCGGTGAAACAATCAGGAAATAGCTTTTTATTTCTCTGATTAACCGGCTTTCTCAATGCTGCCGTTTACTCCCATTCACTGTCTATGTCTGTCAAACAAAGCTCGCTCTATCTCTCCCTTACACCTCCTTTACATTGTGAATTGTGAGTCAGACTCAGATTTAGAAGCTGCTTCATGAAATAAACAAAGCCAGAACACAACAGGTAGGTATCAGAGTTTAAAAAGTCGATAAGGGCGCTTTCACACCAGCGCTGTTTGGTCCGCTTTAAACAGACCGGAGTTCGTTTCCTCAGATAGTCCCGTTCATTTGATCAGGTGTGAAAGCTCATCCGGTCCGCCTGAAAATGTGGGTCTCAGCCCACTTTGTAAGAGAACCATGGTGCGGTTCGCTTACAGCGGAAAAGCAAATGGACCAAAGATAGCCAATCGATGAGCCGGGTTTTGTTATTCCTGTCTGTCAGTCAGTGAGTGTTTTTGGGCAACACCGCCCCCAAACGAGCAGCTGTTGTAACTGCATGACATTGTCCAGGTGGTTGGTCCACTTTCAAAAGTGCAGTGTGAAAGTGAACCAAACCAAATGAAGGTGTGAAATTTTTCAGGCATTCCCCGCCCCAATCAAACCGAGTCCCTCGGAGTATCCTGGTGTGAAAGCAACATCAGTTTCAGGCTGACTGACGAGGTTTGACCAGTCTTAGTGTCTGATTGGCGGGCCCACAGCATGACGTCTCAACTCAAAAGTCAGATCCGGCTCTACGTCTTCCCTGCAGGTTGCTTGTTTTTGGTGGACTACCCCACTCAAGTGAATGGAAAAACCATTGAATGTGAATCTGAATGTACCCTAAACCATACAAAGCAAATAGTTTTGAAAAGACAACAAACATTATTATTGGTTATTTAGATGGTGAGTCTATTCTTAGATGTCTAGCTATCACAAAGACATTATACTTCACATCCAGGAAAGTTTTTAACACGTCAGTCATAAAAATCACAGCACAGTGCAGCATTACCTCACACTGTTTGGCTCACTTTCACCATTTTATTTTAGTTCAACAACCAACCCTCTTGAAAACTGACCTCTATAAGGCTGACGGCACTGAGGTGTGCTCCTCTTTCACAGAGAAAAGGTTCGGATCATAAACAAGGCTTTTAAAAAGGAATCTCAAAATCATAAGAAAATGTTTGCACTCGAGGTTTGTCATCAACTGTAAACCCGACATTCAGCAATCTTAAAAAGCCTTGAGCACTTTAAGCAGCAGGAGGAACACCGCCACATCTGGCACTTAAAACTTATCAATGGCAATAAAAGGGGAATGGGAGTCATACTCAAATATTTAACAGCTTCTGTCAGGCACAATAAACAAACCACACCAAAATAATGAAAAGGGAATGGTGTTTAAAGAACGAGGTTTATAACTCAGGCTCGCTATAATCCAAGAAAAAAGCTGAAATATTTGAATATTATATAAAATCTTTCTGTAGTTTGTTATTCCTTCTCTGGTGACATGAAGGTTATGTAAAGTAGCATCAAATGTCACACTAAACTTGAATTAAAGTATTAAAGTATCATGATGAAACTTAATTGTTTAATTTAGAAAAATAAGGGATGCACCAATAGGGTTGCAGAATTCTGGGAATTTTCAACCTTCATGGGAATTAACAGGAATTTATGGGAATAAACCAGGAATTTACAAAACTTTAACAGGGAACTTAAATATAGTTGGGGAAAATATATTTTAGCATAATCTTGACTAAAACAACCAGATTTCATACAGGTACACTTGAATTTGAAACTTGAAATGTTTGGATATGGTACAGTTTGTTTAAATTACCCCCAATTTACAGTTAATTCCCATAAATTTCCACAATTCCCATGGAGCTGCCAATTTAGAATATTTCCAAAATTCCTCAGCTTAACTTCCCATGGAAAATTTCCAGAAATGTACTTACTGTACTTTACTTTCTACCCCTTTGCAACCCTATGCACCAGTCCGAATTCCTCCCCCAGTAACCGTTCTGATACCTCCACTAAGATGACAAATCTGCTCTGCACTATGGTAAACTGTGGCTATGAAAATTCAACAGTCAACACTTTAAACAGAGCACAGAATGCCATTAAGGAGAGTTATCATAACAGCTTTGGTGTCTCTCTTTATGCTAAAGTCATCAGCGTATGAAGCATTCAGCAGTGCAGCCTAACCACGCTCATAATCATAAAGTATATCAGCAGCATTTCTGGTGACAAAATAAATTTATAGGCGGCTCAACATCTGCCGCTGAATGCTAAATGTATAAATTTTCTGTTACAATACTTTTCACTGAGCGTGCCTGCAGCAGTGTACTCGTGCCAAAGCATACATCAGCCGTACACAGAGTTACAGAGCGCTGTGCCAGCCTGACCCTGGAAACTGGAGCCTCCCATGACAGGTGGATATAAAGTGGATGTGAGTTGCTCATGGGGAATGAACAGTTAGAGCAGAGGTGTCAAACTAAAATTACCTGGAGGCCATGGCCTAGTTTGTTTGCTTAGTTTAAGACAGTGAAACTACTCAATGTTATCCTGAATCCATATTCTTCAAATCGCAATTATTTTGTGTTGATCCATTCTGTACGGAAGAGCATGGATCTCTGGATGTGTGTGCAGTTCACATTACTGTATTTACTGAGCCAAACCAACTCTGAGCGATCCAATCACAACTAAAGAACTTTATTCAAATCCCTCTCGTCACTAAACGCATCACATTACAGCAGATAAAGACGACTGACAGTATAAAGGATGTGACGTCACTCAGGTTTCTAAAGAGTCATTTTGATGCTCAAAATCTGTGGCCCGGGCTGCTGCCATCTTGGCTAATCTAAAAATCAGCAAAGACGTGGATCATCGGCGGACCTGAGGCGGGCTGAATGAAGCCTGGGTGCTCAAACAAGCCATCTATAATGGCACATACCTGTCTTTAAGCCTTAATATAATCTGAACAGGTGAGTTGTATATAAATTCACCCTCAGTACAGTTGTCATGAACGGGGAAATTAGCTATAGAGACCAAAACTGTTTTTTGTACCAGGCTGTAAACATGTTTATTTCTGCTGTGAAGTTGAACATTTGAACATGGGGACTTATGGAGACTGACTCACTTCTGGAGCCAGCCTCAAGTGGACGTTTGAGGAATTACAGTTTTTAGCTCTTCTGCATTGGCTTCATTTCCCAGCCATGGAGGTTGTTGCTTAGGAGAAAGCTAATGTTTTCATAGAATACATATTAAAGTCACAGTGAAACAGAAGTTAGAGCATCTTTATCAAGCGGCAACCTCTGAAGTGAAGCCGATGCGGAAGTGCCAAAAAACTGCAGTTCCTCAAAGAGCCACCTGAGGCTGGCTCCAGAAAGGAGTCAGTCTTCATAAGTCCCCATGTTAAAATGTCTAAACTTCACAGCACTTCACACACAGAAGTCAGGCGTACAGTATATCTCCAGGTCGGTCGTCCTTTTTAGGTTCAGGAAGAGACGGCGTAAGCCGTGCCACAATAAATCAGAGCAAATGTGAAACAAAAAGACGTTTTTATGCTCAATTTTTGGAGCCTTAACGGATAATTAAACAATGTTGGTGGATTAAACGTGGACGTCTGAGCTACACACGACCTGAAAGGCTACGGCCCACTCAGTTCTTTGTTGATAGTTGCATATAAAAGTGATGAACCTCGACGTGGTTTACAGAGCTGCTTTGAAAATGTCAAGGAATCTGTGTCCCGACTGAGCGGTCACAGCTATACTTCACCTCACTTTACCTGTGTGCATGTGTAGACCAGTTTGTTTGGGAGGGAGTCCAGCGAATGACATTATTTGTTGGAAGTGTTAATGGTTTATTCCGAGGGCAGCCGCTGCCCTTTTGAATAGACGGAGGAAGGCAGGCATGCTGCCTCTGGGTCGCGTTCAGACAAATAAACAAAGGTGGCCACAGCCACATGTGCAACTGCCAACCTGCCTGCCAGCGGGCGGGCAGTCCCTCAGTGGGGGCAACCCTGGCAACCATTATTCAGGCGGACTCTGGCTTGGAGCCAGAACTTAAGTTTAGAGGTATTTTCACATGTCTGGCATCGTGTGAGAGCGTGCTTAGACATCAGTGTGCATGTGCTTGTCTAGACGCTGTGACCACAAAGAAAGAACACAGGCTGACTCATGTCACTGTGAGGTGTTCAACCGCACCACCAATCAAAGGGCAAAGAGGGCAAGGACAAAGAAGCACGTGTCTTAACTTGACTGCTCACCATCAGACGGGCAGAGAGACGTCCAAGGAAAACAGGCCACAGATCACCGACTTACATCAGCTCCACTGCATGCCGTCATCTTGACCAACCCTGGGCTAAACCAATTCAAGCTGACTGATTAAGGTCCTCTTTAGTCCCGACCTTGTCATTTGTCAACGATTGCACAGCGCTGTTAAGTGTTGATAGTTTAAAAAAGTGACCTAATGAAACCTCCACTGCAATTTGTGTTTTAGAGCCTCCATCATCCCTTCCCGTCATTGAAAACAAGTGGAGTAAAAGAACGCGGGGTCAGCTAAAGACAGCTTCATCTGTCTTCCTGATTGATACAGAGAGGGTATCAAGAGGAAGGGAGGGGAGGCTTAGCTCTCTTCACTCTTCCTTCCCACACAGAGGCCAAAAGAAAACACTTGTATGCAGACTCCATCTATTAAGTAAGCCGACACTCTCGCAACGATTCGACATCCGAGGGCGTTATTGGCTACGGTTCGAACCTCGCTGAAGGGCTCGCTTTTCTGTTTCTTGCTCAAGGTTTGTCCCTCATGTACCAGTGTCTGTCTTGCTTAGAGAGACTCAAGGTTGCTCTCGGACCTTGGTGACAACAAGCAGATGAGGCCTGTGTGTGTGTGTGTTTTTGTAAAAAGAAAGAACCAGACAGGGAGTATTCAGTGGTAAGTTTGCTTTCAAATTCAGTAAAAAAAGTCTTAATCAAAGTCTTCAAACAGACCATATTTCTCAATATTTCACCTCATGCTTTTGCACAATTTCCCCAAGATGTGAATCACAGGGGTGTTTCGTTACTTATCTTGAGAAACTTGACCAATAACTTGGGAATATTAGGCGTTCCTGGCTGTTGTGAGAGCCTGGACTGGAGGAGCAGAGCTGAAGAGCAGAGAGATTACGTCATCTTTCGCTAATATGAACCTTCTTGTTTTCTGTCTCTAAATATGGCATGAGAACACAGAGTCAGAGACAGAACGCTTGGCCAGCTAACGCTGTTTTAGCTGATTTGCTTCAACAGCACATGTATACACACACACACATACATACATACATACGCGAGCACATATCTCGCTCTCATGTGGTCAGTAATCAAGGTCCTACTTTCTGGCTGCCTCTTGTCCTTTTGTCTGCCAGGCTGACAGTGATTGCTGCTGTAAATGTGCTAAGAGTGAGACTATGAGATGACATAAGCCTCACGCAAAGTAATGCCAGGTGCAGGCCTATCCGTTTCACTAACACTAACTGTTATGACAAGAGGCCTTCTGATTTCGGATTAGCCCATAAAAGAAACTTGCTTATTAAAGCCACACAATGACCACTTGTACTGCTGAGACACAATGCATGACCCCGTTTAACCTTTTCTTTGATAGGAAGCGTGTAGTTCTGCTTGTCCTCATGTTCAGCTGCCGTCTCCAATCATTTCTTATTCTCCAGTTCGACCCAAGTGGACTTAAAGGTGTACAACCACAAAAAAAAGTGACAAATGCCTTCGTGGAATCGAGGTCATCCGGAGAAACACAACTCAACCAACATGCGAGACAAGAGAGAGAGGTGGGAGGCCAGAAGGACAAGACAAGACCTGTCCCGTGATGACTTGTTGTTTCTGCTGAGTATTCTGGAGGGAGAGCTTCAGGTAAAGATGATCTGATCACATCCTGCATGCTGTCGCTCTGTAGCTGAATAGCCAGCGTTCTACTGCAATGTTTTTAACACTCAGGCCAGAGATGAGGTGATCGCTGTGCTGAAGTCAGAGAAGACAGACTCGGCTCTACTTGGGGCCCAATATGGATTCAGCGGACCAGAGAAGGCGCTCCGTGCCCTGCAGAGAGACTCCCTCCGGGCCCAGCAGTACCACCTGCAGGATGTGTACAAAAACCCAACTGCTCAGGTACCAAGAGCCAATAGTGAGAACGTAGACACCATATGGAGCCGATTATTAAAACTTAATGAGGTGACTGCATTACTGTCTGACATGTGGGCATCTATTACCACTACGTCATTGGACAAATTTGTCATTTTGCACTACAGGTGATCTTTTCTTCTGCAATGAATATAAATCTGTAACTTCAAGGATTGTTCTCTGATTTCTAAAGTGTCCCATGTTTTTAGCAGTCTGTGGATTATTCTAAGTAACATCCCATTACTGTGCAGCAAAAGTGTTAGATCTTAGATCTCAAAAGCTCATCAAAAACAAACAAAAGAACACTGTCCATCCATTTTCTTCCTCTTATCTGGGGTCATGTCGTGGTGGCAGCAGGTGTAGCAGGACGTTCCAGACGTCCTTCTACCCAGAAACACGTTCCAGCTCCTCCTGGGGGATCCCGAGGCGTTCCCCAGGCTAGATGGGCCATGTAGTCCCTCCAGCGGGTTTTGGGTCTGCCCCAGGATCTCCTCCTAGTTGGATGTGCCCAGAACACCTCCAAAAGAAGTTGCCCAGGGGGCCTGAACCATATCCGAGCACCTCAGCCTGGCCACTCGGCCGAGTAAACTCAATTCAGCTGCTTGTATCCATGATCTCATTCTTTCGGTCACTACCCAAAGCTCATGACCATAATAGGTGAGAGTTGGAACGTAGATGGGCTGGAAGATCGACCTCTTCCCTACAACGGTCCAGTACAGCGCACCAAACCACCAGTCCATCTCACGCTCCATTTTCCCATCACTCATGAACAAGACCCCGAGATACTTGAACTCCTTCACTTGGGGCAGCAACTCAGCTCCCAAAACAGCCATTTTCTGGCAGAGAACCATGGCCTCAGACTTGGAGGTGCTGACTCTCATCCCGAACACACGAAACTTTAAAATCTATGCCCAGCAGCAAACTAAACTGGCATTCGGCTTTTACAATAACAAGAGCTTCACTTTCAAAATTTACATACTATGTAGACTCTCCTTCCTCACACTGGGCAACCCATCAAGAAGTCAAGGTACACTGTCATTTTCCTTTTCACAGCCCCTTGTGTTGTTTTCTCTTTTTCCCCTCAGCTAAACCACATGGTGGAGGCCCAGAAGCGTTCATCCGAGCGGATGCTGGAGCAGCTCCTGGAGGTGTCCCGCTCTCACAGCGGTGCCCTACGAAGGCTGGAGGAGCAGGAGAGGAACCACAGGGCGTTTATCCATAAGAGCAACTGCCTTACCGCTCTACTGGAGCAGGACAGAGAGAGGTTGGTGCACCAAACCCTCGAGGTTCAGAAGACAACACTGATATTTTAGAGTTCCCACTAAATTGGTAGCCTGTGTTGAAGCCAGACTTGTAGAAACATCCCTGGCTTTCAGAACGCCTCCTGATGTAAATAGAAGAGGATTTACAGCTAGTGTAGAAGAGGCTGAGAGATTAAAGTATTTCAGCACACTGGAACACGCCAGGTCTGAGCTCTGTGATGTACACTTGTGCAGGCTTAGATTCTTTCAGTCCATGTTGGCCTGTAATGCTCTTCATGGCTGAGTGAAAGAGCAAAGGCGCTGTTGGCCGCCGCATTTCTACCACCCCAATGTGACCTCAAGACTGTAGTTAGAGTTACTCCACTCAGACACAGTCCATTACATCCTGGACTCGGTCAGACCTTGCGGCCAAGCCTGGCTCTGTTCACTCTCTCTTGTAAACACACAAACATGCACTCACATGCAATTACGTGTACGGCCTAAATTGGCACCCTACTGCCCAATTCAACAGCACCAGCTTTCTTCTAAACTGAGTAAATGGGCTGAGGGTTTGTTGGTGGCTTCCCAAATAGAGAGCACATTTAGATGCGGCCTACGGGTACAGCTAGGTCTTACATGAAGGTGGTCACTGGTTCTCCTATGCAATTTGAGGCCCACAACGGGGCTGTTGTGTTTGAGTCCCTGGTTGTCTCGGCTCATGTACCACCCGAGTCCGCTCTATAATCTAGCTGCGTAGAGGCTGGACCCGCACTGGGCTTGCAGCCTTGGGAGGAGACTAGTTGTCTGCATGTGTGTGTGCCAAAATGAAAACGCTTTACTGATCCACCACATGCACACACGCAATTAAAGACCAAAAATAGTCATGCCAGTCGAGTGATTAAGTTTACTAGAATTCTTTCTGTTCGAATACAACGTGGAAACCCTGAACATGCACACATAAAGGCTTTGTGGTTCATTTTGGCCTAATGATGATTAATACATGAGTAGACAGCATGTCTGTGGTGCAGTGTGAACCCTGTGTGGCTCATACGGAGGATTTTCTTCTCCCTGCCTTCCCTCCTTTATGAATTCCTTTTAAGAACATGCGTCTAAAACATCACCCTTGAACTTATCATGTAAACTGAAGTAATTGCTGACAGCATGATGAAATTGCGATGTTGCAACGTTAGGTTAGACTGTCAGGGATATTAGCAAGTGTTTGTTCATCTCAAAAGAACATGTTCCTTAACTTTTATGCTTTTCTTATTTTTCCTTTGGAAAACATGAATCTGCAACTATTCAGATTGGTGTTTCTCAAACTTTTTACACCACGTACCACCTCAGAAAATATTGGGCTCTCCATTGCGGTCATAATTGGTGGTACTTTTGTGGTAGCTGACCCTATTCAACTATGGAAACTTAACACAAGAGGCAGGTTTATTCCTAATAAGATTATTTATTGCACTGGAACTGGCACTAAACAACTTCGACACACCTCAACAGGCTCTCTCGCAGTCTAATAACTTGTCATTTCTCTGATTAACCAGCTTTAATCATGGCCAGCGCTCACTCACTCTCATTCACTGTTTATATCTCTCGATAGGGCTGCAAAAGGGTGGAAAGTTTCTGGCAAATTTCTGGAAACTATCCAGAAACTTTAAGGTCCAACCTTCAATTTGGTAAATTCCTGGGTTTATTCCCTTTTATTCACATAAATTCCTGTTAATTCCCATGGAAAGTTTCCATCTTCTAAAAATCACAGAATTTTGCAACCCTAATACCTAATAAGATCGCACAAAGGACACTGGAACTGGCACTACACAACTTCCATACACCCCCAACAAGATTTCTAGCACTCATAACTTAATTTCTCTGAATAACCGTCTTTATCAAGGCCGGCGCTCGCTCACTCTCATTCACTGTCTATGCCTCTCGGTCAAAGCGCACTCTCTCAAACCATTGGACACAAACCAAATTTAAAATTTAAAATTTTTTGATTTAGATAATGAATTAATTGTGTTGGCCATTCTTAAGAAGGAATGTCAAACATTACGTTTAATGTCTTTGCCTACTCAATTTTGAAGATTTGCCGTTTTTCTTTGTCTTTTGGAGGACGTCACCTTTCAATTTCAAACAATGAATGCAGATTAATCGATTATGCAAACAATAGTTCGCTGCAGCTCTCCTCTTATCTGTACAAACCAAGTGACAAATGACAAGCTCCTGTTTGCACGATCACAATCATGTGTATGTTTATTTGTTCTAAGGTACACTTGAAAAAGAGTTTATATTCCCTTTCTTTGTGTCCCCAACTGCACTTGAGTTTCTCTGAGTCTGGCACAAATAGGTTTGAGCTGAGTCAATACTTGCATTTATCCACAGGGTAAACAATTCGAGGCACAAGGCGATATGCCTGTCGCTTTCATCTCCCTCTCCATCCTGTCTTTCTTACATCGAGCTTCGCAGTAGCCTAAATATTTAACTAAAAAAACAAATTCCACTCCTACTAACCCAAATCCTCTTCAACTATCTTTCAATCTCCCTCCCAGTTTCTTCTCAAAGCATACGCTCCGAGCCAAGACAGCCACTCATCCTGGCTTAAAATCAGCACCTCTCTCTCTCTTTTTCATTTCCCTGACAAAGTAGCTCCACAAGGTGCCATGTGCTGAGCAGATGACCCGCTTCAGCTGTGAACTATACGGTAAATTCCAGTCACGGCATATAATCGCTTTATGCCATATTATGATCCCCATTGCGTGTCAAAGGGTGATTACATCTGCACATCACAATGCAGCAATCTGGTTGTTTCCAACCTCAGCTATCAGAACATGCTCCGAGTCTTTGTGTGCTTCATATGGTCTGTCACCGGACTGGCAGCGTCTCAGCGTTAACCGCACGCACATGTTCGACACACAAAAGACATTCATGCTCTCGTCTTTTCACTTCAGTTCTGAAGCACAAACTTTTCACAGGCTCCAGCCCACAGCCCCCCAAAACCACTTTAAAACACCATCGTGTTTTCACTCCGCAGATCATGTGGCCTGCTCGTCAATACATCATCATCAAGTGCTGCAGATACAGCACAAGAATGCAGATCATCTAGAAAATATATAAAAGACTACAGCCATGTCGGCAGCTCTGTACTTCGCTATAGCAGCACTTTGGGCTAAATGCTCAGTCAAGTCAAGGGGCTAACAGGAATGCTAACATGCTGATCCAAAGTAGGTATAGGCCTAATGTTTACCATGTTCATCAGCTTAGATCCACGTGTTAGCATGCTGACATGTTAAATAGAACAATACACAAAGTAGCAAGTATGCCGTGTACTGTAGATAGATATTCAAATAATTCAAACAATAGACCTTTTTTACAGCAGTTATTCTGACATGAAATAGTTGAAATGCAAGTATAAAGAAGGAGGGAAATATTTCAGAATTGTACAATAATATTTCAGTAAATGTGCTCAGTTACTTTCTAGAACATGTAAAAACACAAGTCATAATGTTAAGTTCACAACATGGTCAGTAAAATAACTTTAAAGTCTGTGTCAAGGCAGTTCTGAGATTTCTTTCAAATACATTAAATATGTTGGAAAATAGTTGCTGAAAACACGTGAAAAGACTTTGAACGATATATTACTGAAATGTGGAGTTAGAGGTTCAAACAGTTTTTCACCAGTTTTCAGGATTTTGTGGGCGGTCCTTAAAGGGTGGCTTGATGACACGCTGAGGCCTCCCTGAGCAGAGAGACAGAGATGAATTCATCTCAGCTCAGAGTGTTTCAAAGTTAGTCATGTCATTTTCTGAACTCATCTGACACGTTTCAGTCGCTTCAAAATGGCTGCATGACTGCTCCCACAAGTGGGCGTGGCTTCAGTGCATTCAGAGGACACGCCCCCACAGTCCTGGAGCGGAGAATTCATTTTTACCTGATTAATAACACTTTCTTATTTGGTCTGACAAACTCAGATATTTATTCTGACTTTACACAGTCTTTAAGATACGTTAGCTTTGTTACATTAGCTTTGTTCGAATGCCTCCATTATTCCCCAAAACGTGGAATTAGGAGTATCGCTGGGTATGTGTCTGTGTACAGATCCGACACTATGCATTTGATTAGCCCTGAACGGGCAGTGTCCCATTCGCCTTGTTTTTCCCCAGGACAGTGAAGTCATGACCCGCCCTACTCGGACTGGCTTACCCTGATATTCTTAGCAATCTAACCAACCCAACCCAACAAAGGAAATGAGTAATAGTCAATCAGAGGCAAAGTAAATTGGGTCATGTGTGCTGCCAGACATGGACACGGCCAGAGCGAGCTAAATGTCAGCAACTAGACAGACTGTCAAACTAGATAATAAAGTAAAGGTTGGATTGGTACTCGGTATCAGCACGCAAAGTTCAGGTATCGGAAACGGTGTCAGGAAGGGGAAAAAATGGTATGGGAACATCTCCGGTTGATAGGCTATTGGCTAACAAGCAGTCCCTCTCCGGCTTGGTTAAACATGGCGGAGGAAACATTTCGAGTTTGTTCAAAAGGAAAAAGGACAAAGTAAACTTGGCGGTGCCGTGGCGGAAACCCACAGCTGTTCTGTCCATCCCTCACACTCCCATCCACCATCTGCCAGCTACAGCCAATAATGCGTCAGAGGAAGATGTGCAGTTACCCATAGCGGTGCATCACTTCAGAGCAGAACCGCCACTCTGATTGCAAGCTGTTGGACCCATTTATTAGGTACACCAACCATATCCTTCAATTTCATTAAATGTGCTGATAAATGGAGAAGAAAGGCCGGACAGACGGCCTGAACAGCTGCTTTTCTTTCTGCTTTTCTTCGTTGTGCCTTTTCTATGACCCTATACAGCACTGCTTAGCACAGCTACAGGATTTGTCAAAGGCAGCAGCTTAAAAAAAAAAAAAAAAACTCAATATCTCTAAATTACACCCCTGGAAGAAAATGGGAGCTATGACAACGATGAGTTGCTCCTCTCACATATATATATATAAACAGGGACATATTACATATCGGCAGTGTTTGAGGGTTTTCTTGGAAATGCCTTTGAGGGATCGGATCGTGCTTGTAATTGAGAACAGGCGATGCAATGCCAACCCATCCAATAAGAGAATCAGGACCTCATGAACTCTGGTTTGGGAGTTGGTCTGTCTGATGGGAATTGCGAGGACTGAGGAGGATTTCTCTCTCACATTCCACAACCAGTGAAATATCTCAACTTACTGAGACCTTTCCTGACAGACAGTCTTTAGGGTCAAAGCACAATAAGACCAATTTCCTAATGCTTAATGCTTAGCATGAAAAAAAAAGATCTCACTCAATATATAGCAGGGTTGGTGGTGTGTTTTCAATCACTATTATTATTCTAATTACCGAATTACCACAGGTTTTCTACATTATTTTGTGAGTTTTGGGTGTCACCGCTGATCTGCTGTGGCAGGAAGGTTTGGACAGGATTTCAAGTGTCTCTTTCCAGCATTAACAAAATAGCCTACTAAAGTTAATGAGGCGTTTACAGCCGAAAGCAGCGTCGTAGAAATGTGGTTCACCTGCAAAGTTTAGCTGAAGTCAACAAAAACAAAAACAAAACACAAGCAGTACACCTCTGCCCGGACCTTGTTCTTCATGTTAGTCGCTGTGCCTGCTAGCATTTTAACTGAACATGACGGGGCATGCCTTATATCCAGCTAATCACATGTAACATTATCACTAACTGAGGTGGAGGAATAGCTAAACATTTGACCCAGCGAGTAAGAGGACTGAGGAGAGGCCTCCGTTAGCTGCTAAGATGTGAGTGTTTGAGCTGAACTAGTTTAAATGTAGAGCGGCTAATTAGCCACTGTAATGAAGAATACAACAAAGTTAACTGGCTTGAGCTAGATGCGAAAATCTAAATCAGCTTAGGACGTTCCCAGTTTGACTAAAAACTGTGTTACACTCCCGTGTAAACAAGACTCACCCTAAATGTGTCTACCTCATGTCTACATGTGCTGGTGGAGGCTGCACAGGCATCAGAGACAATTTCTCTGATAATTATACCATCAGTGCTGATAAATCTGCCAAACCGATGACCTCCAAATCACAGTTACACATTTCCACCTGGAAGGTACCCAGTAAAGGGCCTTGCTCAAGGGCAAGGGAGGGGCAAGCACTTTCCCAGCCCGAATTTATCCTGCTGGTCGGTCTAGGGGGGATTGAAAGAGAATCCCAACAAGGCGCAGCATGCACATACATTACATCATGAAATTACGTAACAGGCGTGGTCAGTAATTAATGAGGCCGTGTGATCTCTGATGAGAGGAATTCACATGTTAGACTGCACTACTCTCTACTTTTGACTGCGCTGTTGGCTTAAACTTAAAATTACTTCATATCTGATCGAGCAATGTGATAAAAAAGAAAAACTTTAAAACGCGTTGTGTTAAAACAGAGCTGCTAAATCTGGAGCAGACAGAAACTTTCAATATACATGGAGACATTTTGTTTGCACATTTATAAACTGTGTGCTCGTTTAATCACACGAGCATAAATACGCTCCGTCTTTTCTGCTGCACAAATGTTCAGTACTGTTGTGCAAGCTCTTTAAAAGATATTAATCTGCATCTGTGCAAAATGAGAACACGAATGTCAAAAAAAAAAAAAAAGCTATGTTTAAATGCATCTTTTGAGGCTGTAAATACTTGCGTGGTGACAACATGACACACGGGGAAATAGTTCTCCTTTAATTAGGGACTAGATGCATTTGCTTGACAGAAAGAAATACCACCAGAGGTATATTTCCCCGGTGAAACCTGTAACTAAGAGCCACAGCGCTGGTAAAGTGCTCCCAGAGGGGGAACACATGTCACGTGCACAAGACCTATATGTTTGTTTTTGTGTTTTTCCTCCTGTAGCACCGTTAGCACTATCATCTAGCATTTATTTTTCCATTAGGAGTTTTGTGAGGGACTAGCGGTGGGAATAATTAGAGCGTAATCTGTCATCCACCGCCTGCTCCGCTGAGAGGACATAAGATTTGACACACACAAAAAAAAAAAAAAAAAAATGCAATTCATACCTCGAAACAAGAAGGCCGGGTGAGGAATAAAAAGATAGAGAAGGAGTGTGTGAGGAGAGAGAGAGAGAGCGAGAGAGACACATGTGGATGTAATTGAGGGCCCGATGAACTGATGATGTCATCTCACAGTCAGGTTATCAGGCCCCAGGCAGAGCGGCTACAACTCACAAAACATGTCTCTTCTTAAAACATATGGAAACACAACACACACACACACACACACACACACACACACGTAACATATGCATGCTTTCAGATGACCTACAGTTTGTAAGTTGGGTCCGGGCACTTATGTAGCATAGTTAACATGTTTGCTCAGGCTAATCCTGCAGCGTGTTAGTCTTTCTAGTTTGAATTGTGATTGAAGCTTAAGTTTTCTTTGCACACACACACACACACACACACACACACACACACACACACACTCTGTCCTTCCCATTAGCCTCTTTGGCATGGCTACACAATGACCTCATCTTGAATGGGCTGAACTCCAGTAAAACACACACACACACATATACACACTCACAGCAGTAGAGCCTGTACAGTCCCATATAAGGACTTGGTGATGATGTAATGGGCGCCACTGACTGCGAGCGAGAGACTCAGTGTGCAGAGCACTTCTCATAATGTTTGGTTTTCCGGATGGAATGTCCACATCACTGGGATCTCCGGGAAAAGGGAGAGGTGAAAGAGTGGAGACGATTTATTCTCTGAGGATTTCTAAATAAAAATAAATTAATAAAAAGGACAGGAGGCCAGCCAGCACAGGTAGGAACAGCAGAGAGATATTAATGCATTTTAGAAATGTGTGTCACTTTAAAAAAAAACTCCATGTTTTAACTGCAAGATGAGGTTACGGGCAAAGTTCTGCATGGGTCCCGACAGATAGGACGCTGTACAACACAGAGTAGACATCAAATAACAAGAGCATGCACTTAGAAAGGTTTCAAGGTCATGTATTTAAAGTAAATGAAGTCTCACACTAAAACTTTCACACTGGAACATTAGATCTTTGTTGTAGGTGATATGCAGCTTAATTGCAGAAGGTGCAGATGCTTGCTGTAAATGCAGTCTTCACATTAGAAATGTAGAAAATCTTCACATGCTACTTAAAAACAAACAAAAAAGAACACTAAGGGAGCATGTGTACACTGAAATGAACAGGACATGTAGACTAAATGTTGGCACTCTCCAGTATGCAAGACTAGAAATCTAAGCGTCCATACACACACAGAGTAAAAATCAACTTTTAAGTGTGTTTGCACACTCTATTAAATGCATTGCTTTGACTGGGAAACACCTAATATAGTCAATATATTTGAATATCAGTTAATGTGCCATACAGCAAATGACCATATTGACATATGTAAGTTTTTCCTGTTGCTGCCGGTCACCACTGAGGGGTAGTTTCATGACTTTAGTCAGCCATTAAGTGTGTAGGTAAGTTCAGGTGACATTATAATTATTGAAAGGCCGTGTGTTGCATTTACTGCCACAGAAAATAAATAAAATGTCTTGTTTTGGTTGGTTCATAATGTGAGCAGTTATCATGTTTGAGAGAAAACAGGATCAATAATCTGATCATGTTTGTTACTCCACCCCCGAATTCCAGCTCTGAAACTTATTTTCTGGGATCTTTCATTTCATTGCCGTAGCTAGCTTCAACGCTGCTATGAATAGTAACGTTAACGTAACATTAACGGGGACTTTTTACTTTTCTTTTTGTGGCAGCAAACAAAAAAAAAAAAAACACACGGCCTTCCAGTAACCATGACACTGCAACCTGAGCTTATCTACACACACTTTATGGCTGACTCATGTCATGGCATAGCCTAAAAATATCAAGATATTATTTATAAGCCGTGTATCGCCCGGCCCTAATTGCTGGTATGCATGTTGGGGGGGTGTGAGGAGTGACAGCACTTGGTAAATGTAGCCCCGTCTGTAATTACTTATGGAACCGGGGGAATTCCTGCCTCTCCTAGCTGGAAACGGGGGGTACAGCATTGGATGTGCACAGGAGGAGGGTGATTGGGTGCGCAGCGTTTGAGGGTACTCAAGGGTAGAGGAACTTCTTAATTAACAAACACTCCCTGCCAAGGGACCATCTGTTGTGATAGTCAAAGCATCCTACACGACTGCCTGGAGACAAATGTAAAACAACATGGAATACATGGACATATCTACATGTCTGAGGGTTTACAGGTAGATACACAAATTAGACACACACACACACACACACACACAGATCGATGTACAAAAGAGAAAAAGTAACTTCTGCAGAAGTGTGCGTAGGCAGGAAATTGTGATTCACGTTCGAATGTTTTCACTGGAAATACACAACTGTCATTGGTGTTTAAAAGTTGTGGCCAAGAGGTTGAGTGTAAACATAAAAAAGTGGCCTTGAAGGCTGAAATAATAATCATTTATACAACATCCTGTTTGACATCGGCGTCATGTGTTTTTCTCTCTGCAGACTCAAGCTCCTGACTGTAAAGGAGAGAGAGTACCAGGAGATAAAGGAGAAGAAAAGCCAAACAGAAGTATCGACTCTAAAGGACGAGCTGACCCAGCTGAAGGCTTTCGCGCTGCTGGTCGTGACGGAGCAACAGTGTCTGAGCGAGCTGCTGGAGGAGCAGAGGTGTCGTGTCCGAGAGCTGACCGCCATCACCGACCACATCGAGCGGGAGGCCGGTGCTGCAAAGAAGACGGTGCTTGAGGTGGAGCGCTGTAAACAAGTTTCCGTCTTCAATCGAAGCATGATGACGGCTCCACCAAGCCTGCTGTCAGAGGTGGAGATGCTGAGGAGGAGGGTTGTGGAAATGGAGGGAAAGGACGAGGAGCTGCTACGCATGTGGGACCAGTGTCGAGACCTTGACCGCAGGCTAGCGAGGGAGACCAGCCACTGCCGCAGCTTGAGAGTCGAGGTGGATAATCTCAATGGCAGGATCAGTGAGTTGGACAGGATAGAGGAGGCTTTAGGTAAGAGCAAGCAGGACTGCGGTATTCTGAAAGGCAGCTTGGAGCGAGAGAGAGAGGTTAGCAGGATGCTGTCTGCTGAGCTTGACACTCTGAAAGTTAGGGTGAGAGAGCTAGAGGCCATTGAAGGCCAGCTGGAGAAGAGCGAAGCGGTGATTAGACAGGACCTCGCCAAGCTCAGGTCACTGACTGTAGCTTTGGTGGAGGACAGAAAGACCATGGCCGAGAGGCTCCGACAGGCTGAGGAAAAACTCAACAGGAAGGAGGGCAGGAGAAGTGAGCAGAGCAATTTGGCACCGATGACAGAAAGACTGAGGGATGAGAAGCAGCAGACACTGAGGTCTAAGGCAGATTTAGAGGAAAGGATTAAGGTCATAGCGAAGGAAAAAGATGAGCTCCAAGACAGACTGCAAACAGAGGAGGAGAGGAACAGAGAGCTACAGAGTAAAATCACCACAATGAAGAGAAGGTTACAGTTCTTGGAAAACAGGAAAGAAAAGGGGGAGAAGTACGGACACAGCTCGATCAACCCGAACAACCCAAACTATCAGTGCCAAACAGAAGACAACAAAGTCAAAGAGTTGACTCAGGAGGTGGACAGGCTGCGGAAGAGACTACAGGACAAGGAGGTGGTGGAGGAAGAGCTGATGAAGGTAGAAGAGGAGTTTGAGTCTCTGCAAAAGAGGTTCAAAGATGAACAGAGGAGGTCGCAGGCTCTGACGGAGGAACTCGAGATGGCAAAGAGGGAGCTTTCCAGGTATGACCAGGCGGAGAAGCAGGAGGTCAACCAGGAGCACCTTCTCCTCTGCCGTCTTCAGAAGGAGCAGGTCAAGTCCAGGCTGCTCGGCAGAGAGGTAGAAACCTTGAAGGAGAAACTCCAGAAGCTGATGGGAACCGAAGAGTCCATCTGCAGGGTTCAGACGGATCACTCCACGCTGCAGAGGAAACTGATCCAGCAGGAAGCCAGGAACAGAGACCTGGCCAGAGAGATGAAGGAACTCAACAGTGAGCTGGACAGGTACAGACGAATAAAAAACCTCACGCCTGGTGCAAGTAGACACTTTTCAGACCTTCATCAGACCACCAAGGAGGTCCAAACTGAGGAGAAAGGTAGCCTGCCTCCTGACTACAGCCTGCATGCTGAGAAACTGGACGAAGAATACGAGGATGAAGACCCAAACCACAACGCAGAGGTCATAAACAGGAGTAGCTCCCTCGTAAACAACCTTAACAGCTTGAACAGTGCAAATAACAACATCAGCCAGTACAGCAGCCATTCGCCCAACAGCATAGACATGCACCAAACGGTTAACGGGGAGGTGATGATGCTAACACACACACCGGGGCAGCCCTTGCACATCAAGCTGACACCACACCATACACTCAACACCGCCACGCTCGAGATTAGCAGCCCCACCGGAGACTCGGCTTCATCCTACACCAGCACGGCTGTCATCCCGACGAGCGGAGCCTCGCCCAAACAGAGAATAACCATCATCCAGAACTCCACTCCATCTGCAGTTAACACTAAAACCCCCCCTTCGAGCCCCGACCGCACCATCTCCCCACTTAACAGGACAGCGGTCCCTCGCGTATTGAGTCCCAATTCATCACGCTCCGTGACGCCCGACCACAACAGCTCCCCCATTCAGATTGTAACGGTCAGGACGTGTTCTCCGGAGCCATCGGAGGTCACCGGTCAGGCCGTTTTCTGCAAGACGCCGGAGCGGCAGAACAGCTGGAAGTCCAACGGCAGTGGCGACACGAGCCCCAGTATCATCACCACAGAGGATAACAAGATCCACATCCATCTGGGGAGCCCATACATCCAGCCTCTTAATGGTATGACCCACGGCACCCGCAGCCTGCCGGGCCGTACTACCTCCGACATGAACAAAGGACTCAAGTGCTCGCCAATGGCTGTCACGTCAAAGGCGTTGGCAAGATTACAAGTAGCATCACTATTTCCCCTGCTACCTCTTCAGCTTCACATTCCTCAAATATTACAGTAAGTGGCCTTTGTGATTAGGTGAACGGACTAGACAACAAAAGCGCTACGCTTCATCTGACGAGAAAACAGTTTGTTGTATTTTGTAGAAATCTTCAAATAAATGCTTTGTGATATTTCTGTACAGCGTGCTCGTAGTTAGTCTATCATAGACTTACTGACTTTAACAACCCTTTACTGCAGCGGTCCCCAACCTTTTTGCGGCAAGACGATCTGTTCACGAACCGGCCTTCAAGGTGTGGGGGATAAATATGACGAAATAAAATGATACGACCGGAATAAAAACTAATATAAAGTGCATAAAAAAATAGAACTCACCATTACGCTGAACTAGTGGGAGCCCTGAGCTTGTTTTCTACCACGAGCCGGTCAAATTGAGGGATGATGGGAGATGATGATGGCTGAACTCTGCCGATGGATCTTCTTGTTCTGTCTCCTCATTGGGCCTTTTCCTCTTTCCAAACAAGTTCTCCAAAGACGTTTGTTTTTTACTAATTTTTGCATTTGGGCTTAATTTTTGGGGGTAACGCATCACGTGACTGACGTGTCTTGAAATATATCAAGAAGCAAAGATGGATGCTTCTGGTCATTTGTCAAAATAAAACATCTCTCAGACTCTGATAATCAATAAAAGTATTTCTTTACGGCCCGGTAGCAAATGACCCACGGAACCGGCACCAGTCCACGGCCCGGTGGTTGGGCCCCGCTGCTTTATTTTAATGCCTGAAGTGTGTCTCTGTATGTGATCTGAAGTTAGACGTCATCCCAACCCCAAATGTTGGATGTGCTTTGTATGATTTTCTGTTTCATGAATGTTTCTGTTGTTCATTAAAAGTGTTGTGTTGTTTTTAATTCATTCACCTTGAATACTTTGATGTGGTTGGCACAACACACTAACAGGTCGCTCGCCAATTTAAATGCAAAACAGATGGAATCAGAAAATCCGAGGCCGACTGCGCGCAACACGTCGAGCACCTGCAAAAATATATATTGGTGGATTCTTATCTGTGACGTTGCCAAATCTTTTGGCACAAAATGAAGTGATGTGATTAAAAAAAAAAAAAAACTAAAGAATTATTGAGATAGAAAAGGTTTCTCTCACTATCTGAACAACTCGTGTGTGTGTGTGTGTGTGTGTGTGTGGGGAAGTGTGAAGCCTCCTTAAATAAGCAGTGGAAAACTCAGCTCATGCTTTTCTAACAATAAAAGTTGGAGCACGTGGTGCTGGTGGAGCTCTTTAGGACGGACTTTGCTATTCTGATTATTTATAAATTATCAGAGTCTTAGCGTTGCCGTACAGCAGGCAAATAATTCAGCAGCTAATCTTGCTAATTATAGATAAATGATACACTTCCTGTTTTCTTTCTGCACCAGAAACAAACTGGTCAACACTCTGAATATCACTTAAATTGGCATTCATAAACACATGTCATTTATTGTTTGAAAAAAGAAGCTTTAATTACTCAAAGTGCCTCGTGAAGCGTGCAGAGGAAACAGACCTATCTGCACTATTAAAAAGGTAGGAGGGGTGCTGCTGCCAAATATAATGGAAAATAAAAAAGGTGTTACAAATTTGAAACATGAGTTTGCATCGCTGACTAATGAGGAGAACTTATCTGGGATAAAAATATGTACTGAACTTCCAAAAATGACACTCACACACGAGTAGGGTTGCAAAGGGGCGGAAAGTTTTCAGTAAGTTGCTAGAAATTTTCCATGGCAAGTTAAGCTCTGGAATTTTGGAAATATTCCAAATCGGAAACTCATTGGGAATTATGTAAATTTATGTGAATTACATGTAAATTGGGGGTAATTTGGAAAATTTGAATTATTTTATTGAACAATATTATGTAGTCCACAAGCTCAAATGTGTGTCTTCAATAGTCTCTGTGTGCTCTGTGGGCTCTAAAGTGTGGTCCAGATACAGAAATCACCTGTGCAGGTAGGGGGCGTGGCCTCAATAGCCCTGCAGTAAGCAGTGTACTATGTGCATGTGATTAAGGAATAGCAGATATTCAAGTGTACCTGCAGGAAATCTGGTTGTTTTAGTCAAGAGGATGCTAAAATATATTTTCACCAACTATATTTAAGTTCACTGTTAAAGGGCCAACCTTCAAATTCACAGTTAATTCTGGTTAATTCCCATGGAAAGTTTCCAACTTCCCAGTTCCTGTACACACAAGGCAAAAGAGATACACGATGTGTGAACAGGAATAAATTTAATACATCCAAAAGGCTTTAATTAATTTACTTATATCCAATTAAGTATGTCTATTTGTATTTGGCTCATCAAATCATCTCATCTCTCTGTGAAGCACTCTGGTCAACATTCGTCCTGTAATAAACTGACCGGACTATTATCTGTATTTAGGTCAGCCAGTTCCTTTAAATAAATTGGAGACGAGAAGCGACCATAATATCTTAATTGCAGCATTTGTGGTTTTAAGTCAACACGACAAGCGGCAGATTTAAAACACTACAAAACATGTGCTTACATAATGTGGCAGAAATAAATGGCATAAGACACCGATTGGCTGTTAAATAGCCTTCATAAATTCTGCGTGGCTGCCACGGTCGTGATGAGTTGGGTCATCTAAATGGGAAAGTAGCCGAGTATTTAGGGACGGCGCGAGGCTTCCTGTGGTCGGAGAGGCTGGCGGAGAGCTGACGTAGCAGGTATGTGATGACAAACGTGGAGAAACATTAACCACACTGACATCACCGGTTGCCAAGGTGGAAACCAGATGAGGCATTCGATGACAGGCTGTAACGTGACAGAACTGCTCTGTCTGCTCAGACTTCAGTCAGATGATGTTCTGTCAGACTTCAACTCTCCTTTTCTGTGATACAAATGTGAGTGAGGTGAGCTGTCAATCGGGGTAAAGGTGACCAGCAAGATACATTTTCTTTCAGAGTTGTACTGCATCACTGGAGCTCGGTATAGATGCTTATATGATTTATATATTACAAAAATAGCTGCTTCGGCTGCAGCTAAAGTGTCTATACCAGGCGGTGGTAAATGCAATATGTTTTACACATCTTTACACAAACAACAAATGCTTCATAAGAAAAAGAAATAAATCTGCAGGAGTGAACTCGGGTGAACGGCTCCTAACAGATAGTTATAGAAACTACAACACGTTAATGTGTATGCGAGTAATAATAAGAGAAAGAGAGGGAGGAATATGTCTACATAAGGTGAATATAATATTAACGTTTCATTTTAATACCCTGAAAATAAACTTTATCTTCCTCTGCTCTGCAAACTCTTCGCTGTCCAAAGCAATCAGTGCTTTAAGGACATGACTGCCCCCTGTTGGCCCGCAGAGTGCATGATGAAGCCTCCTGTGTTTGTGTATGTACTGTAGATAAAGATGGACAGAGCAGAAGAGATGCAGAGTTATATGTGTAGAGGAGAGGAGAGCTACACGTGACGTACAAGACATGACTGACAACGTTAGCAGTCACACACACACACACACACACACACACACTGACACACGTGTTTACACACCTCCTGCTCCTCCAAACTCGTGCTAACAACGCTAACTTTCCCGCCATGCTAATAAACCACAGGTAACACACACAAACAAACAAACTTACAGGTACTTCCTGTTGTACACTTGTCGCCATGGCAACTGGCATTTAAAGCTAACAGAACGTAGCCGTTTGCTGGCTAGCTACCGTTAGCTTACAGTTAGCTAACCGGCGCTTCCCGCGTCACAAGCTACAAGCAAACGGTTAAGAGTGACGTGTCAGGATGAACTACAAAAACTTCCGGACTACAAGTCTGATACAAACACCGTCTATAAAAGATACAAGAGTTTAAAGAAGATACCTGATTTAGCCTCGTGTGTCCACCACTCGTCACCCAAGTCGTCACCCATGTTTCCCTCACCGAGCGGACCGGCCAATCAAATCTACCGCCGGGGGTGCGTTCAAAGGCATCACGTTAACAACGAACAGCGCGCAGCTTAAAAGTGACAACAGGCAGAGGAAACCGTTAAACTTGCGCTCACTGTGTCATAATTTAAACACTAGTTATAGTAGATATATGTGAGTGTGACGCATAGACAATTTAATAAGAACATAGCTTCGTTTTGTGATGAGTACCCTGTGTTACTGAGGTTTGTTAGACCTCAAACGCCACATTAGGTCAATTTGTACGGGAGCCCAAAGCGGTCATGCTTTAATTTAGCAAAATTACACGAGAGGGTGTGCTTTAATGTCATTATTGGCACGACAGTGATGCGGTCAGGACCGAGACGCTTGCACCGAGTTAGCGTCAGTGCCAAGTGCCAATAATAAGTTAAAGCACACCCTCAAGTGTAATATTGCGATTATACAACAATTAAATAAAATATATAATCAAAAGATATTCATGTTTTGGGGCAGTTTGCCTTAAAAATAAACATTTCTTTGCTCACTGTTACTGTTCTGATCTCCATTTCTATGAAGATAGACGGGGCCTGACTAATACCTGGAAAACAATCAGACACAGCAGTAGACTCTTATATGTAATAGAACCCAGTTCACTACTCCAGCAAGTAGCCTGAGCCTTAGAAACAACATAGCAACGGAGACGATTTCTAGTCCTGTCAAAGCTTATGGAGATCGTGGAGTTTGCCAAACTGAATAAATACACACATATAAACACTAAACTGCTTTGTTAGTTCAGTCTTGTAGTGACTAAGATATCTGCTGAAAAAGATATTTTTCCATGGACAGATTTGGCTCCTCAGTCCGTGAACTTCACATTTATTTTGAAGCCATATCAGCGACTCACTGGTGCAGCTGATAGAGGATGATCCAAACATTTCCAGTAGCTCCACAGCATTGTAAAGTCCAAAAGTCAAAATGTGTTGAACAAAGAGCGATGTAATCATTTCCAACATGAACAACATGTTTTTATATAATTAAATATTCCTCTTCATGCTGCACACAAACTAGGTATACACCTGTATTAACGAGGTACACACCTGTATTAATGAGGCGGTCTAACAGCTCCATAACACACAAAATATTAATTAAAGAAAGCTGATATTGTAAATTCAGATGTATTACTTTATTAAAGTTGACTTCCTGTGTACTTATTTGTATTAGGACGTGACAATGTTGAGATGGCGGAGTAATATTTTCAGTGATAAGTCAGGTGTGCTGTCACACACACACACACAAATGGCTCATCGACGTGCAAATGTGGAGAGATGGTGGCAGCCACATAGCAACGCCCTGGGAGCAGTTAGGGGTTCGGTATCTTGCTCAAGGGTGCCTCAGCGGTGCCCACGAGGTGAAACTGGCACCTTTCCAGCTATACCAGTCCACCTCACACTGTGATCCACCCTCTGGTTCCAGAGTCAGGTCCCTGTGGACTGAGCTACTGCCGCCAACATACCAGAAAGAGCTGAACTTTAATAACATTTGACACCAAAAACCCAAAACAGAATATAGCTCTGACTCACACACGTACAATGTTACTCATGCTGCAGGGCTTTTTTGTCTTCATCATGAGAGGAGCAAGCAAAATAACAACCACAAATGGGTTTTGTAATGTCAGTGCTTTTACATGGTTGCTTGGGGAGGAAAAAAAAAACACCTGTCTGTATTTTTTAATAACAAAAAGAAAGCTGTGTTCCTCAGGAAGAGTCTTTTTTAAACAATGCTATGCCAAGATATGGTAATAAAGACTTTTACTGGTGACTGGGTACCGGTTAGTAAAGATAATCTGTCTGAGGTACAGCCATGTGATTGTAAAACAGATTTACTGAGGCTTACATGCACAGCTCACACAGAGCATATAGTGTCAGTAAAATAACCAACAGTAGGCACGCCGAGCACTGAACTATAAATGCCTCCATATAAGTCTGTCTTCTGTGCGATGTGTGCTCTTGGTTTTTGTGCACATAAGAAGTTTAAAGTAAGAATAAATATGTTTTGAGTGTGTCAGACCAAAGAAGAAAGTGTTATTAACCACCCAGCCAAATTTGAATGATTAAAAACATCGACGAAGTTTGTGAAATTAGGTGTTAAAATCAGGTAAAAATGAATTCTCAGCTCCAGGACTGTGGGGGCGTGTCCTCTGAATGTGCTGAAGCCACGCCCAGTCATGGGAGCAGTCGAGCGGCCATTTTGAAGCGACTGAAACGTGTCAGACAATGACATGACCAAATCGTTCAGAAAACGACATGACTAACTTTGAAACACTCTGAGCTGAGATGAATTCATCTCTATCTCTCTGCTCAGGGTGGCCTCAGCGTGTCATCGAGCCACCCTTTAAGGACCGCCCACAAAATCCTGAGACTGAAAACTGGTGAAAAACTGTTTGAACCTCTAACTCCACATTTCAGTGATATATCGTTCAAAGTCTTTTCACGTGTTTTCAGCAACTATTGTCCAACATATTTAATGTGTTTTGAAAGAAATCTCAGAATTGCCTTTACACTGACTTTTTCCACTTTTTCCAAACACGGAGCTTTCCATCTTCTCTGTTGTTTCACTGTCTGGGTCACTTGGAAGCTCCGTTGTGTTTCCCTCACTGTATTTGATGTTGAAGGTAACGAGGACATGTTTTAGGCAAGAGCAGTTTATGTTGATGCAGAACATCAAACAGAACACGTTGCATGATTTTCCTTTTTGCCAACTATAGTTGCCTTAAAATGGCCTCAGAAAAGGCACATCATTTAACTTAATTATATGCCTATAAAGGGACTTTATATTTAGGTTATAAACCTCAAATGATATCTGCAATTTTTAGGATAACCCCTCGTTATTAATCACAACATGTTTCCATATGAGGACAGTAACCTACTAAGTGCATAATGTACATTAGAAAACACGTCTTTACATCTTCTGTGGTTATGGTTGTTTGGGCTGGGTGATGTTATTTTCCAACACACAGAAGAAAGGAAAGAGAAGAGAAAGGAGGAGGAGGAGGAGGATGTGTTTGGAATAGTGCCCTCTTTTCTGCAGCTGTAGCGGAGGGGAGGGACAGGTCCTCTGGGAGTAATTGCATGCTTTTTTGTGTTTCTATCGGAATAACACATTTCTGGCTGGTAGAGGCTATGAGATGTTTGATTAAAGCTTCGCCACGAGAGAGAGAGAGAGAGAAAAAAGAACAGACTGATTACTGGGGGGAAAATTATAAAGGGTTCAGAATGGTTATGCTGTGTAACCCTCGAAATGTGGGGAAGAAAAACAAATCAAGACAGAGAAAGGAAGGATGCAGTCAACACATTGTGCTGAGGTCTGCCAACATTCAGGCAGGACAATGGACTCTAAATGGCAGCTTTGTATGTAATTAAGCATCATTCCTGTAAAACACAGGCCTCTTCCTCATTTGTCATTCTCTCTGTTCGACGTTTGGCTGCAAATTTTCACGAGGAACAATACGCTGTACAAAAAGCTTTTCTCCAGACGTCAAGGAAACTTTCCAGTGTTAATCAACCCGTATATAAAAGAGAAAGTGCTCTTTAAAGAGGGGGTTCTCTATCTTACAGTAAAAATCCTCATAAACTGATCACACTCTGACATTTTTGAAAGAAGAAGTCGTAAAGATAAGATGGAAACGGGCCTTTTAAGACCACGACGCTGATGGGGACTAAAACACGGACAACATTTAGGCTGAATTATTTACAGTGTCTTTCAGTTTGTTTTCAAATTTGCTTTGACGTCTCGGGGAAACAGAGTGTTTTGCTTTCTCGCCGAGAGTCTGATGAAAAGATCGATACCGCTCTTGCGTTTGTCAGTTAAATATGAAACTATAGCCGGGAGCCGGTTACCCTGACGACAGGAAATCACTGAGCACGGCCAAGAAAATGTCGCTTACAGAAACCTCATTGGAAAAACCACAACTTGTCATTTTATACACCTCAGTTTATGTAGAAATTAAAGGCTCAGAGTGTAACTTTTAACAGAATGTCATAGTCTAGTGGTGCCTTCTCCTCATTTCTTGTTGTTCCACTGTTTTCCCCTCCCCTTTTGTGTCTGTCTTGTTTGTCTTGTCTTCCTGGGAGTGGCCATCATCACCAGCTGCCAATCTGACTCACCTGCAACCAATCCACTACGCAACTCTAGCAGTATATCTACCCCGGCTCTACATCCAGTCTTCGCCAGATCGTTGTTTCACCACCGTGGTAGTCATGTTCAGGCCTCTTTGAAACTTGTTCTGCTCTGTGATTTTTGTAAGTTAGTCTTTCTCTGCTCCTAACCAGTCTCTTTGTGCTCAGGATAATTACCACCACCTCCTGCCAGAGATCCACCTGCCTGCTCTCTCCACCAACTTCTCCCCAGCCAGCCAGCCCAGATTGCCTGCCCTCTGCCATCTCACCATTCCCCTGCTTCAGCTCTGCCATTTCCTCCTCGTCGGCCATTCCCAGTTCCTGTCCTCTGTTCAATAAATCCCTGTTTTGAAACTCATCCAAGTCTGCTTTTGGGTCGGTTCTGCAGCATCGTAACGCAGAAATGGTTTTCAGTGATATATAATCACCCTAAAATAATTAGTATATTTAATTATTATGATTTATTACATTTGAATTAAAACCCCCTTTTTTAAAAAATATCTACATATGGAGCGGGTCCTCTTACATGGAGTCCACCATCTTACGCCGCCATGTTTGTTACAGTAGCCCAGAACGGTCTGAATAGATTAGCCTTACCTTTACGTCGCTAATCTTTCATTAGCATGCAGAACAGCTATCTAAAGTCAACACAATGCAGAACAAGTACCAATGACGTGCTACGAACTGTAGTTTTACAGAATATCTAACTTTCTAAATAGAGTCAGGCTAGCTGTTTCCCCTGTTTCCAGTCTTTAAGCTAAGCTAAGCTAAGCTAAGCTAAGCTAACCAGCTGCTGGCTGTGTAGTAAGTGTATCTTCCCCAAATATCAAACTATTCATTTAATTGCTCACTATCAACTCTTACTAACATTATTTCAAAACAAATTGCCTGAACTGACCTGCGCTACACAAATCCTAATAAGGATTTCATTTTTGTTTGAAGAATACTGTAGCAACACAGAAAGATGCACAGAGGTCTAAATAAAAACAAAGAAGAAGAAGAAGAGAAAGTTGTGCAAATGCTGAGAAAGAAGACGGGTGTCATAGTAATTAAAGGCGGACAGCTGTCTCTTCGGGCCTCTGTGATTGCACACTGCAGAGCATTGGTGTTAATGTGTTTATTTTGTTGTAAGCAGCTGTTCCTCCACGTTCTTGTTTTAATGATCATGAGAAGAAGATGTGTTATTTTTGGTTGCCATTCTTGTCTTGTGTTTTGTTTTTTGTTTTCTTTCCTTTTCTGGTGAACGTAGTGAAAGATAGGGAGGATAAAGCAAAGTGAGAACGGACAGAGACTAATTATGGCTTTGGAAAAGTTCAGTGCTAATTACTACACATCCACAAAGGCATCTATTTCCTACCTATTCTCATGCTACGCATACCCACTGTGATAAAAACTGCACCTTCTGTTCTGCTCTTTGAATCCTTCTCCTTTGTTTTACCCGTTGAAGAATTCAGTTTCTGTTCATTGTTTTTCCACCTTGAGCCGAACTGAGATTCTCTGTTCAGTTCTTCAAGGACTTAGGGAGGCAATGTGAGTTTAAACGTGACAGTAAATTATTGTATTACCTGCCTAATTAATGGACCTCAATCTAAGGAGAGTAAACTAAACTAAAAAATGATGATTCAAACGAACATGAAATCAAACAGAGTAACCGTCACACAGCTAGAATGGGGGGTCAGCGAGGTAGTCGAGCGCTTTGACAGCGAGTATGTGACCAAGAGCGAGTAAACAGGAAGTGACCTTGAGCTTTCGGAAACTTCACCATACATAACTTCCAATGCAGGTCTCTAAGTTACAACTGTATTCATGAGCATCTGGCTGAGCCTGACCTGCTCGGAGATGTGCTGCATTCTTAAACGCTGCGCAAATATTAATTTGTTGCTGTTGCTTTCTGTCATGTTTTTCCGTTTTTCAAGGCTTTTCCTGTGAGTGTGTGTCGAGGTAAACACACTGACGCAAATTAAATCTGTTTCATATATATAATGCAATTTATTTCAAACACTACAATGTCAATATAATGTTTTATTTATGTACGAAAGCAGACTTTTGTCTGCAAATAAAGAGTTTGTGTTCTGTATAGGCAAAATGTGTCTGTAGCACCAAACGAGATGAACAAGTGAACGGCTGTCAGGAGGGTAGAGGTAAGACAGAAGGTATCTCAGAGCAGACATCGTTATGGCGAAGGTCCCAGTTACTGTCAACCTCACCAACTGTCGAACCACATGGGTCAGGCCAGCACCTGATGGAAGTTTTAAGGTCACACGCCGCAAAGTGTTTGCTCGGAGAAGAAGCGACAGCCGAGAGGTTACATCATGACACATTGTCCCGTCGAATCTTCAAATTATGTACCGACTTTTCAGAACACCGCAGGGTCAGTTTTGATAACTTAGTTAGAGTTGGACTCCTTTTTCAAACATGTGAAGACACACCGCTGACGGGATGTTGACGTGACCGAGTGCAAGCAGGGACGGAGCAGGAATTTGGAAACAGTAGTTAATAAGTAGTCAGTAGCTAAAGCAGGTATAAAGTTTCTTTTTTACTCTTTTAATTGAGATTAAAGTGGAACTCATTTAGTGACTCCAGGGAGAGTTGTCCAAAATCTCAAGTGCATTATGAGTCTGACAATTTTATAGGAGTGCAAAGCTAAATAGCTGCTAATGATCCCACACCAAAGAAATTCACTTGTTACAACAGCTCGTGTGTATAAGAAATAACTCATAAGTAAGAAATCTATAGAAGAAAGTCATGAAGTCATGCTGGTGTTAAAGAGTCTGACAGCTGATGGAATGAAGGAGCTGTGGTAGATCTCCTTCTTACAAACGTTATCTTGAATTTTGACAGATATCTCCGCTCTTTGTTGTCTTTATCATGAGTTTAAGCTCCACAGATGACATGTTGTCATGGTTTTAAAGCTAGACATGCTGCTGACTTGTGTGTATGCCCTAAAGGAAGCTGTAAAAAGATATCGACATCTAAACTCATCACGTCTTGATGTGATCATGTGATGCTTCAAAAGCTTTTAAATGTGTTAATCATGGAAATCTGTGTAAATTAATGGCATGCCCACCAAACTGTAAATAAAATGGAGCTGTGTCCCAGCCCCATTTGGGGTTAGCTATGGTGTCAGACAAGGGGAGATAAGATATGATGAGACAGACTTTAATAGCTCGTATATACAAAGCGGACAAGAACTAACTAATAAATAAGAAATATATAGGAAAAAGTCATGCTGAAGAAAGTTGTTGAAGGAGCGGCTTCAGGCCTCCACAGACGAGCATCGGGGTGAGAGACATTCGTGTAGCTTTGCTAACATCCTCCTTTCCACAACTTCCTCTTTGGAGTCTAGGGAGGCAGTCCAGGACAGAGCTGGATATATTATATATTATATAGATATATAATCTATATATTTATGATCTGCCAGAGCAGCCGAGCGCCTGTAACGCTGGGCACACGTTCAGAATATTCTAGTGAAAGTTAATCTGTATGCAGATGATGAGCTCCTGTAGCAGTAAGAGTGTCTCTAGAACCAAGATGTCAAAATATCTTTATTATATCTCTTCAAATGATGATGAAGATATTTATAATCAATGCAAGACATACAAAGAAATATGTGTGTGTGTGTGTGTGTGTGTATCTAGATCGGGATTTATCTGGATCTTGAATGAGCTACAAGAAACATTACCATGACCTTGCTGCTCTTAGTGGTAGCTGTAGCCCTGTGTGCAAACACACACTGCACTGATCCAACAGTAACACTTACAAGCAGTGTGTGTGTGTGCGTGTGTGTGAGTCACTATGAGCGATTGCCAAAGTGCCAAATTGTAGCACAAAGCTTTTCTTTAAAAATAAAAAGCAAAGAGGATAACGATGCTGTCAACAATTGTTATTGTTGCTGACCTTTGTTCTTAACAGTTCATACATTTTAATGATAAATTTGGTCTTCTTATTCATATATTTTGTTTCCAGCAGATGGAAGAGAAAATAAGTCCCCATGTGTGAGACCTCTGAATATATGGACACAGCTTGTCGATGCTGCACACTGCAGGGACTCTGCAGAGTGACGTGACATCTCGTACCCTCTCTAATTATGGTAAGTGACGAGAGTGATTGTTGTTAGCTGCAGAAGTGACAGTGTTAAAGGGCCGGGGGCCACCCACACAGCTGGGAGCTTAGCGACACGTACATATTTTTGCCTCAAACACGTACATCACCGAGGGGACACAGAGACACGAAACAAGGTGAGAGGGGATTTCTGGGTAATGCACCTGTCAGATAGGACCTTGCTGCCGGTGTGGTGTTATGTGACCCAGCAGAGGAAGGCCAGGACAGCTGGAAAAAAAAGAACAAACACCTGTGTCGCTGGCTAAACGAGATGAGACTTCTTGCATATTCTGCTTATGAATCGGCTGCTGCTTCTGTAACTGTGGAGAAGGCTAATGTAATTCATTATTTGGATCATTTTTCGACACACATTTTAGATTCTCATCCTCAAACCTGTGAACACACACACACCTGCATATTTCTGATGACATTTGAGGTTCCTGCTGCAGCGCAACAGGATCTTAGAAGACAAATAAAAATGCTGACTATCATCCTGTAACCTTAAAGCAACACTGTGTCACTTTTCTATCATAAAATAACAGATTTTAAATCATCTTGATGCTACACTGACTTTTAATCAGGTGAATTGTGTCACACACCACCAACTATTTCACTGATTTTGGTGAAACTGGATCATATTTTATGGAGAAAATATTTTCTGATGTCCTCAACTCTTATTGACAGAGTTTCCTGATGGACAGTGAAGTAAACTGCTGCAAAGTAAAGCTGCTGTTAGCTCAGTTTGTTAGCCAGGCTGTAAGTGTTTGTACCAGTGGGATTACACTCTGAAACTGGAGGCACTAAATCACCATTTTCTTAAATACCACATTTTACTCATAATTCCACAATATTATTCTGGTCTTGCAGAATTCAGTTGAATCATTTATTCCATTATTATTTATAGCACTTCAACACTTGTTTTATTTATATAGTTGTATGTGTCAGGTTTAACTTGCTCTTTCATGTCTAAGAGTCATTTCACTTTGTACCTGCCAGTGTTTTACAAGAGACAGTCGTGACCCGAGGTAAGGGGAAGGTGAGAGTCCACTGTCCTGCCGTGTTGGTGTAAATTAAAGATTATTCAAAGAGAAATTGTGGTCTGCTTTTATTAGCCACAGGCCAGAACGACTGCAGCAGAACACCACCAAGCATGAAAACAGGGTCACAATACAAGACTTCATGCAGATCCTGCTCCGTTAACGTACACCCACGATAGAAAACAAAGAATAAACACGTAAGCTTCAATATGAATCACAATTTCTGAATAAATTAATCAAATATAGCTCACAGTGCCATGGCCTTTGTTCAGTCTTGGAGATGTTTGAGTGCGAAGAGGCTCGCATTGTGGGAGTGGACAAAATATACCATGTTGGGGGATCCTGATACACACACACACACACTCCATATTCAGATCATATTGGACTGAAAAATGCTGTAAAACAACCTAAAATACAAACAGCGCTACTCGAAGCACTTCAGTAGGAACAATTTCACAGAACAGCGTGCGCAACCTCATTGTCAGTAGCCATCAATAGCAATTGCTAAAACTCAGTGTGAATGTTATTGAATTAGACTTAGGCCTTGACAAGACCAAATGCCTCAATGTCTGTCTGTATTGATTGTTAGTCAGCAGCTGAGTGTTGACATTTACACACATCTGATTCAGTGCATTGTACAGACCTCCGAATTCTGAAACTATTCACCCGTGAATTGCGGGATAGATGGGAAAACTGGGTGATCCCGATCGATGCGCTTTCAAACTTCACATTTCCTCTTAAATATTAACCTTGTTTGTCCACACAGAGGACCTTTCTGAGGAGTGTTTCAGCTCTCTTTGTGAAAAGTCTTGAAGACGAAGCATCAAGCACCGATCACGTCAAATCACAGTGAAGAAAGGAGTTCAGGAAGTTTACGGCCAGAGACGAGCTCAAGTTAAACACAGGAAGAAATATCACAGGGAAAAAAATGAGCAGAACTTTACTTGAATTAACAAAACAAAAGGTTGCAGACCAGCTGTGAGCTCAGGTCTCCACACAAGAAGACTTTAACTCAGCACTCATTAGCTCAGTTTGTGCAGCGCTCTGACTGTGAATTTTCTTCATGCCGTACTGTTTGTGCTAAAAATGCAACATTTAAATAACTGTGAATTACCCAACAGGACACCAGCTATGTGTCGGCTAAGAACTCTATCAGTTGGATTTGCAGTTACTTGGTTTGTACCAAGCGGCAACCTCCCTGGCTGTGAAGTGCCGAAACTGCAGTTCTTCTTGTCGTCCACTTGAGGCTGGCTCCAGAAGTGAGTCAGTCTCCATAAGTCCCCATGTTCAAATGTCCAACTTCACAGCAGAAATAAACATGTTTACAGCCTGGTACAAAAAACAGTTTTGGTCTCTATAGCTAATTTCCCCGTTCATGACAACTGTACTGAGGGTGAATTTATATACAACTCACCTGTTCAGGTTATATTAAGGCTTAAAGTTATGCAGGATTAAGAGCGTGGACGCTTTGATTGACAGGTGGGTGTCATTACAGATGGCTGGTTTGAGCCTCAGCTCCACCAACGATCCAACATCTTTGCCCATTTTTAGATTAGCCAGGAGGCAGACTTGTTCACAACATGCGCCTGGCTTGTGTCAAAATGTGATACATCTGATAGTATGTTCACAGAGCATCAATAAAGTTGAACCTGGGGGGGAGGAACCTTGGAGAAACGCCGTGTTTCACTCTGGCGGATTGATTGTAACACCGGTCGGTTCAGCCTGAGGTGAAGCTACGCCTGAAAACCAACCGTGGCGGGATCTGGCTAGATAAGTTCCCATGGTAACGCAGATCAGGCTGTTTAAACCTACATCATGAGCAAAAATCAATAATAATCTTGATTTACTGAAATAAACTGGTAATCTGGCTTCATGAAACAGCCCCTCAGGTGTTTTTTTTTCCAAGGCCAAGAGTGAATTTGCAATTTTATCCAGCGTGGATGAGAAGTGTTTAAACAGTGCTCAGAAAAATGGAAATTTGGATATCTGCAGTCCCACCGGACATGTGCAAACATCTTCTCATTAAGATCATGTGATGTGATTAAAGCTGCAGAACGTCTACCAGACTGACTAAACGTCATCATTTATGAAACTTAGGTCATGTAAACTGTTCAAAACATCATTTTCATTCTTTGAAAAGAAGCAGATGACCATAAGCAATAAACAAAAGTTCATCTAACTACATCTCTGTACACTCTTCTGTAATATTGACCACATTGTGGGTTACTGAACTCAAAGACCTCGAGGCAAACCAAGCATCCCACAATATTCACACTGCTGTCACTGTGCAAAATGATATGAAACACTGAATGTTTTCACTTGATACATTTTTCTATTCAATAGGAACATAGCCTGAAGATATCCTTGCCAAAAGATCTATATCCAGCACAACTATATAGCATGACATACAGTGCTGAAGCTGTTGCGGTTCAAGATGATTTATTTCCCTCCAGAAGCTGGATATATGCACTTCCTTCAAAGTCTGGACTGAAAACAGCACGACGACATTAAACTTTCAGAAGAAAACGACGGGCCTGAACAGATCTAACTGAAATAAAGACAGCTGTTTCACCACAAACAGGGAGCTAATTACAGAATAGACAATTAGTTAAAATGTTTAAATTGTGAATTTCTAGTTAATAAGTTTGCAAATAAGTCAAACCTACATCTTCTGAATAATTTAGCTCGCATAAAATCGATATTTAAAGGTTCAGAGTGCAACTTTTAGGGTGATCTTTTAGCAGAAATAGGATATAACATGCATAACTATGTTTTCAGGGATATGTAATCACCTTAAACGAACGAATCGTCTCAACATGCTACTCATATGGTTGTGACGATGACCTCTTTTGGCACATGAAGGCCACCGTAGCTTCTTGGTGGAGGGAAGGTTGTACCTTTAATCACTTTAACTTTAAGATATAATAAGAGGGCAATACAGTTTAAACTAAATTCTTCTTATATCTAATGGCAACATTTATTAAATGAGAAATATCTGCACAGTTTCATCAATGCATTATCATAAAAAAACATACATGCTAATGCTCTTAAGGCAGGCCTTTTTTACCCCACCTCCCCCCACCCCAATACTGCACTATATACTTTATGTAAATAAGTCATCACTTGTGAATGCATGAGCTTAGCGAGATATCACACATGGGGGATGATAAGACGGGAAATGAAAGAATGAGGAGAATGCAAGAGAGGAGCAGAGATGAAGGAGAGAGAGAGAGAGAGAGAGAGGGGGAGTTTGACTAGAAGCAAAGCAGTAAGAGGGTAAGTCAGGATGTCCCACGGGGAGTGAATAAAGACACGTAATCATTTGGGTGTTACGGAAACGCCACAATGTTAACATCGAAGAGATTACTCCCTCGTATCTTTCTCCACCTCTCTGCTCGTTTTGTTTTTACTCACACGCATACCGTGGTCTCTTTCTGCCCTCGGGAGCGACATGCATATGCTCTTAATTCTTCCACGAGACCACAGATGGACACTGAACATTAATATGGTTGTCTTGTAAGGTGCAGTCACCACGGGGGAATTTGCATGGTGCAGATTAGGTTGGATCTCATCCTTAGAGAAGCTATTAGCCCCTCACTTCCTCCCTTCCTCTGCAAATGTGTGTGTGTGTCAGAGTGTGATGTTATCAAAGAAATCTCTACTCCCCCCAGAACATCATGTTCTCTTCATCAAGGAAAAGGAAAAGACTGACTCTCATATGCACGCAAATTAACGAAGAACGTCCTTGACAAAACCAAAAATTCTGGCAGGAGCAGGAACAGCATTGTTAGAGCTTGTTTGTTTTTTTGCTGTTGCTTCATATCATATAGAATAAAGAAGACCGGTGTGTTGCTTTACACTTTGTACAGCGGCAATTCATTTTCTGATCTGGGTGCAGATAGTGGACGGTGAGGGACCGCGTCGTGGTTTCTAAAAAGACGTTCCAAAAGAGGAAGATTTGTCTTGTCACTGTTCTCTGCAGATCCTTGCAGCCTTATTACCATTTTACAATCAGTCCTCGAGCAGCTGTTCCCATTGATAACAAAGTGATGTATATGTCTGTAATTGCAGGATGATGGGAGAGAGAGAGAGACCTTAACACATGCAGGCAGACTCATATCTGCCATGTGCTGATTGAGAGCGACAGTTTAGTCCCCACTTTACCTGTGTAAATATTCAGTGAGTGTTATCTGAAACCCCCGCGTTGAAACGTTGAGCGTCATGCAATATTTTTCCACACATCAACTAAAAAAACGTAATCTGAAGAAATGGCCCGCGAGCTCTCGCTGCTGTTGGGAGGGGCATTTTTACAAGTAGCTACACAATAGATTTTATTATTCTGCTGTCGGCGGTGATAAGAATAGGGAAAGCACACTGCCAGCAGAATCTGACTAGAAATAGCGCTACATCTACATACTGTTGTCAAAATAATTGAGATACCAGCTTCAAGCCTCCCTCAGTGACTGCAGCGCTGTAACGGTTTGTCTGATGTGCATTTTACAACATTTATAATCAACTACAAGTCAATAATAGCTTTATATGACCACAGATCTCTTTAAATAAACTCAAAGATGCTACCACAATCAATACAAATGAAGTTTTATAACTAGATTCAGGAACAAGGACCACGCCTCAAGCTTATACTAATTGCTTCACACCTTCGACCCTCATCCCTTCTTCTCCTCCACATCATCTCAGCGCATCCTTTTGCATCACTTGCAATAAACCCATCTAAACTTAAATCCATATTGGTGTGGTCCTTGTTAGTGAAATGACCTTAAATACAGAGATGACAAATGGAAATTCACTTTACTGGTCACAGAGAGTCCTTTTCTTCACCGTCTTCTGTGTTTCAGGAGGCGTCTTTCTAAGTTTTGACAAAAAAATAAAGCCTGGGCAAATCGGGGCGTAAAGTATAAAAGACATGAGCACAGAGAGGTCACGTCACATCTGGACTACAGCCTCTGTTCCACTAGATTCTCTAACTCAATTATTCTATCTGAAAGATGTTCCTGCAGTTTAGTTTCCATATAAGAAGACATCAACTATACATCACTTACTAGCATAAGCTGATTTGAACAAACAAGGAACCCCATCTTCTATAAAAAGATGGAAGACGATATGTTGTTGCATGACGGGAATGCCCCCTTCGGGAGGGTGAGGGACACAAAACAATTGCACCCAGTAATGGAACCTAACAATCACACTGACTGATGAAGAAATAAAGTCATGTGATGCCCAGCATTCAGAAAGTTTAAAATATAGGAAACCAGACGTTTGTCAAACCAGAACTTAAAGACAAATTGCACATTGTACAATGTGAAAAGGGGGTCACGCTCAGACACGGCTTCACATTGTGTTTACAGAGCTTTACGGAGTTTCAACTGATTGTTTAGCTGTCTGACCATTTTCAGTAAAAAATCGTTGGTGAACACAATGGAGCCGACTAAAAGTATTTGTCAAGCGGCCAGAAGCGTGACTCCATATGAATGATAATGTTGGCTGCAGGATGTGTAACAAGCAACTTGTTAACAAGCCACATCAGCTTAAAAGGTGATGTTATGTTCGAGCGTTCATGAGTTCATCTTTTGTGGTTGTTGTCTTGTTGAATCATGTTTTATAAACAGGAATAATCATGAAAGATTTTGGATCATATCTAATCTGAAACTACCTTTTCCCCCTCTTCTGGTATCAAAGGAGGTCTTTGTGGATGATAAAAGATACCGTACTGCCGCGCAGGCAAACTGTAACTAATCATGTCAGACTCGTTTCTTGGCTCTTGAAAGAGGTGCAAATGGAAAGGGGAGGCTTGGCAGTGATGGTGGAGAAAATGATTTTAAAGGAACAGAGTTTGTGTTTATTTCCCCTCAGCCACAGTGGAGGATGCAGCTTATTCATAAAGCCACCAGTAGATGGAGCTGAGATCCTCTCGATGCTCCAGGGTAAGCTCTGCAGAATATGTACATGTCTGGATGTGTGTGATTGTGAACTTTGATATTTTTTAAAGACATTTTAAAGGGATCAGTATCTGTGCTGTCTGTATCTTCACTCCCATGAGGCTAGTCTGTCTTGTCACTTGCAAGGTTGCAGAAGTTTTTCCCTCTTTGAGCTGTTTACTTTTGTTGGAGGTCAGAGTAGGACAGGACCTGATGCTCAGAGGCAGACTACTTAAAGCAGTGACTCTTCAGGCCCCTGCGGTGAACTGGCACTTCAGACGCTGGGTTCGGAGGCTGCGTTAGGGGTTCATTTTTGCACAGTGGGACCAGAGTTGGCTTCTGAGGCAGTGTAAGCATGCCTCGCTCTTCTTGTTGCCTTTGCCTCATATCCTTCCTTCCATAATCTCCTTCTCTGTGTCTCCTCTCCCCTCTGTGCCCCTCTTTAAGTTTGCCTACGAGCCCTCTGGCCCCAAGGAGCATCTGTGCCCCTGCTCATTCCCCATATGCCCCGTGCCTTTAAGCCTGGCCTGCAACACTGGAGCCAATCATTTATTCATCAGCACATGAATTAAACAATCGTCTATTTTCCATCACACCAACAACCTGATGGTTGATTTCACTTCCTGACCTGCTTCTGTTTTTACTTGTAAATCACGCGAACGCACAGACAGCACATGGGAACCTCAACATGCCAACATACAGACAGAGGAAGGACACAATGAACAGCCGGACAGAATGCAAAATGCAAAGATACTGTGGCACACTTCAGATCTAGATCTACAGTTCAGCCAGAGGAGGCCGACTGAAGATAACAAGTCAATTATTTGCAGAAAAAGACCAATTGTCACAAACACTGGCCAAACAGTCACGATGCAGAAGAGTTGAAGATTGAGGCCTCTGATGTTGAGCAACTCAATGTTCTGCATGCTTATGAGCATCGTTGTAGTACTCATAATCGGTCTTGGACTTGAGATCAGTCTCAAGACCACCTCGTCTCGGTCTCGAAGACAAAATGGTCAAGACCACAACTGCAAGGATATCACTTAATTTGCCTGGTGCATTTTCTGATTCATCCGTTAACTGTCTGGGAGGAGACGTCAGCCAAATCTGCATCAAACAACGTCCAGAAGAATGCACAGTCATCCGTAAATACTTCAAGGTGACGTTTAATGAGGTGACTCAATGTAGCAACCACGCTTCAACCAAAGAGGAATTCTGTGAAGGTTCTCAGTCATCCAGGTCATATTTCTTCAAAAATGATTAAGTCTGGGACAACTGGACTTGTTTGTAGATAGTAGTTGTAGTTCTGGAAGTTCCCAGAACTGAAAAGCTTCTTGGATGAGAAGCAAAATGTCTTCACGGATCTACAATCAAGTCCAGTTTCCCAGACTTAACCCCTACCTAAGTAGGCTATACACTTTCTGGTCTTAGTCTTGACTCCTCAAAGGGTCTTGAGTCGGTCTTGCAATACCTTGGTCTGCTGGAGCATTGATGACTTCTTGACTACAACACTGCTTCTGAGGAGCATTTAAGACGTTTAAAGATGTTTTACCATGCAGGTTCTGTAAAAAAGGACAAAACTTCTTCATGCTTACTCTTTTGATTTAGATTTTTTCGTTTCCTTTCCCTCTTCCAAATCAATTACTGGGACTTTTCACTTCAATCAGAATTGTCCATGACCTCTGTGACCCAATCACGCTGTTGCTGTCAAACTTTAAACCTGTTCCTTGTTCTGCTGCTGTCAGCTGTCATTTTACCGTCACATTTATACGACCCAATTTTGATCAGAACCAGCTGTCCAAGCAGGTTATTCCCACTGCACGTCACATCGATCGAGATCTTCAGCTATTGTTCCTCACTCTTTCACCACCACCACCACCACGTATGTAGACTTCATTGGAGTATATTCCTGTTCAGCAGTTCTTTATTTGTCATGTGCACAACAGTGAAGTGGTTGTTGGCAATGAAAATCTTGTTCTCTGACTCCCTTCAACAACGCTCATACAATATGTACAAAAGCAAATCACATGAGAAAAATGAGAAGCGAGACAAAGAGATCTAAGTCAAAGACATCGTGCCAGAGAATATATACTATATTAAATATATATATAATATTATATATTGTAGTAGACTGGTGTGCAGTTCTGATTAAATGAATAAAATGTGCAGTAGCAGCATGCTGTATACTGTTAAAGTGGGATGTGGCAGGTGGGGGAATCCATGAATCTGGTGAATCAGAATGAGTTTCAGTGCTTGAATGAAGATGTCTACGGAGCTCTGAAACAGACAGAATGTAATAAAAGATTATCAGACAAGTCAAAAAAATATAACTAAACACATAATTAAATGAATACTGTTGATTAAATATTTAAAATAAGTTTCCTTTAATTTAATTTCTTTTCCTTTACCACCAACCAGCTGATCAAACAAATTAAAACTGGCACATATTTAATCAATTATCTGCTCTTATCATTATCCTCTTCACATTTCAGCAGCATAGCTAGCTGAAACACTGACATCTAAACACACTGAGCACCAGCTATTGCAGTTCATGTTGATTATCCATACACTCAGTGCATTATTATTATTATTATTATTATTATTGCACTTACAGTAATGTAAGGATCTGAAATATCCTGGCAAGGGTGACTGGACTGTCTGATGATTCTATTGGCCTTCTACGTACACTACTTGGAGAAATAGTCCTCTGTGGTAGTTTTGTCCTGGCGATGTGCAATTTTCTGTAACGTCTTACGGTTGAAGGCGGTGCAACTGTCATACCAGGCTGTGATGCAGCAGGTCAGGATACTCCTACTAATTGTGCATCTGTAGAAGTTGCAGAGTGTCCTGGAGTCTGTGTTGAGCCGCCTCAGCTTGCAGAGGAAGATGTGTTTGGGATAAAAATGTTTAAAGCTGCAGGTTTGACCAGGACCAGGTGACAGTCACAGGAAGTGACCTCAGGAGAGGTGTGACTGTAAATGTAACAGCTTACATTTTCACAGTAAAAGTCCACTTTAATTCACACAATGAATGAAATTCAACTGCAGAGTCCAGGTCAAGTCCTCACCAATGTGAACCGCTGAAAATCAGAAAGTGCTAACTCTCTCCGTCCTGTGTAGTCCCATTAAAGGTGGACTGTCCCTGTCTCTTCCTGTAGTCTGCAACCAGCCTCTTTCAGATGGAGGGTGTTGTCTTGGCACCGAGATGTCAGAGCTCTGACCACCGCTCTGTAGGCCATCTCTTTGTTTTCCGGCGATCAGGCCGAATACAGTCGTGTCATCAGCAAAGTTGATGATGGTTGTTGGTGACCGCAGAGTCGGAGAACAGCAGAGGCCTGAGCATGCAACCCTGAGGGACACCGGTATGCCCGTCAGGACGTTCAGGATCCAGTCAAACCACTGACAGTATAAAGAACGGACCGTGAGAATGGATCGTATGTGTGACGTCACCTGTAGATTTCTGAAGAACTCTGGCCACCGCCATCTTCCGCCTCACGACTAATCTAAAAACCGGCAAAGACGTGGTGGACCTGAGGCTGCAAACAGGGCTGTGTTTTTTCTTAATTAGTCTCTCTTGATTGCAATTAAATGATGTGATTGATGTGGGCGTAGCATCAGAAAGAGATGAAAATTGACTTTATTAAAAGTTTTGAGATGAACTAAGGACACAGAGAATTGCAAGTGTAGGCTTTAAAAAAAAAGTTTGTGAGTAGCTAAAAGAGGAAAAATAAACAAACAGAAAGAGAGGATCGAGT
Source organism: Miichthys miiuy (assembly GCA_036365135.1). Taxonomy (NCBI): domain Eukaryota; kingdom Metazoa; phylum Chordata; class Actinopteri; family Sciaenidae; genus Miichthys; species Miichthys miiuy. Next base: position 2,276,827 of record CM071612.1, on the reverse strand, counting down.
ATTTCATCAGATTATAAGGTTTGTTTCAGGTTCTCGGGGAGATGGTGGTTGAAATTCCAGGAAACAAAATGTGAGTAGTTGTACAGGTGATTATGTGCAAGGTTATTTCTTGGCTACGGGGTACAGCAACTTCCTTGAGTCTTGTCATTAGGTTGCCAGGCAACCAGCAGAGACTCCGGGAAGCCACGGCAAGAAATAGGAATAGTCAAACAAATGCAATGTAACATGTTTATTAGTGAGCTTGAGAGGTGCTGGTAGGCAGATTTTGTTCAGCTACCGTACAGACTTTTATGAGACGTCTAAGATGAAGCAAACAGACACAGGAGGAATCGGTTTCATGCGTCCCACGTGTGCTTTTAAATAAACGGGAGCCTGTAACCTGGAAAAATGTGGTAATGGTATTTGGCTGATTGCCCTCCTTGGTGTTGCAATGATTTTGCCGACGACTGCAACATGCTGCCGGTTGAAGTTATTGCTCATTTGGACGACGGTAGGATCCTCGTTATTCCCACCAGTCACTCGACGCTGCAGCTGCAGCAGAGACTCCTCACGTGTGCCGGGGTAAGCGTGAGGCAGGATGTTGGTACTATGCGAGTACATCTGTCCTGATACATGTTTGTACAGGGGTGATTAAAGGGAGTGTCTGTCTTTCCGTATGACAGTCCAAGGACATAGTTCAAAGCGTTACTAGGTGTCAATCCAGCCCTTTGAAGCATCTTCTCTCACCCCTCTCACAGGGGAGGATGGGGGAGAAAAACGAGGAGCTAGCTGGAGCGTTTTCACATTTTGCCGTTCATGGGGGAGTGTTCACCTGGAGGAGAAGAGGAGCTGCTCCCTTGATGCCTCTCTCCCCAATCCTCCATACATTCACTGCATGCATTGTGCTATTTAACCTCTCCAAATAACCCGCCCCTTCCCTCCAGCACCCGCAAAACACTCCACACGCACCTCCATCGCAACACTTGAAGGGAAGGGTTGCGGCGCCCGGAGCCACATTAGCATGGCAAACTCGGCGTGACAGCAGATTTGCTACAGTGCTGTTATGATGGAGTGAATTTGCTCACAGTTTGGGCTGCTCTGGGGGAAAGCGGTTCCCTTCCAAAGTGTGTTATCATGTAGCCCAGAGTGGAGCTAGAGGGGAAAGAAGGGGAGGGTGGAGGGGTGGAGGCTATAAGATTGGGAGGAGAGTGGGGAAACTGTGGAGGTGAAGCTAAATTCAAGTTTAAAGCTGCAGAACGGGGAGGAGATGTGATGCAGATGGAGGAGCGCGGGGAGAGAATGGAGGCCTTGGTGGGCTGACAGTCACTCCACACATGAGTTTGAGTCAAAGGGGAGTCGACAGCGCCGGGCTTATTGAAAAAGACAGGGAGAACACTGCAATCAGCTCTTCCCCTCCTGTGAGGGAGGGAGTGCAAAATCACATGAAACAAATAGAGAGTGCACAGAGTGCTACGGCTGCACGTTCCCCCGTTAAATCACTACCTACGACTGATTATATCTAAAATAATAATAATTATTAACTTCATCAATGAGCAGTGACCTTCTAAAGACCTTCCATCTTCATGCCTTTTTTAAAAGCTTCTTAGAAGATGAAGGCTTGGGTTCATCCTTCTGAAGAGCCACTACCTGGAAAATCAGAGTGAAATGATCAGAAAGATATACATCAAGGAAACATCCCTCTATAGAGCTTACTGCTATACAGTGTGCGGAGACAGTAAAGAAACATCTGTCATTCCTCGTGCTGGCTTGAATTTTACATGTTTTGATATTTTCCCGGCAGCTTCAGAGATCCCACCCGTAAAATTCAGTCAGTGTCTGTCTGTGATCTCTATCTCTTTACCATTTTATTTCTTTACTTGCTGCACACACACACACACACACACGTAGCTTTAAGAAATATTGTATGTTGAATTGATTGTATCTCAGCAGGGAGGCATCCACAGTTTTTTTTTTGATTTTTAAATTTTCCTTTTTCATACACACGTAAACATAAAATGAAACTTGAAAACAAACACAGACATCAGCATCAATGGACAGTATATCCAACATACTACCATACATACAAAGGCGTGTCCCATATGTCCTACATAGAAAAAATACAGTCCCAGGCCCTTAAAGTCAAACTTTAGGTCTTCCTCAGATCCTCAGATTTTTACACGTATCTTCTTGTAAATCGTTAAATGTCTTGTAAAACGTGGCTTGTCGTGACTGAATTTACCCTTTGTGATACAGTCTCTTATTTCCAAAAGTTTCCTTTATATTCCAGATTATACTTTTTGAGTAACATCAGCAAAAGATACGAACACTCCATCCGCGCACGGGTCATCCAATCCCAATCCGTACGGCTGGGTTAGTTTCCTTTGAATGTTATCCGCTATGTCTCCGATGCACAGTAGAAATATGGCGTGGCGGTGTAATTGCCACCTAAAATAACCTCTGTTGTTTCCTTAATTATGCTGCAATTCCCTTGTTGACCGTGCAGGAGATTTACATGAGATTAGAAAGTCTACCAAAGGCTACGTTATAATAAAGAATCATTTGCTCCGACATGTTATCACTGCTACCTCCGTACCAACATTAACTACTCATGTGCTGCAGTTCACTTAGACCACTCTGGTTGTCCAATACTAAAAATAATGACATTTTTCTCGCCCAGCTTACTGATAGCATTCGTTTAGTTTTCTCATCACTCTGTTCTGTAATTATTTTCTCAACGGAGAAGTGTGGGAAAAGAAAATTACATCTTTTCACAGATGGGAGAAGAGGAAGGAGACACATCCGATAAACTGTCTAATCAATTTCAGCAATTAAAGGCAGTTGTAGCCTTTAGAAGATATTTATTAATTTAGGGACTAAATACAACTAGAGCACAGCTGCAGTATTTTTCTCCTCCTGGTTATTATAGCAACAAGCCAGCAGCCAGGTGTTCATTCTGGCAGCGAAGGGAAGTAAAAAGTCTTCACAAGCAATAGAGAACAATTACTAGCAGCTCCGCTCAACTTCAAAGTTCTCTCTACATCATTAAAACAGGTACCGCAACCTGTATCTAATACTGTGTGCTACCGAGCTGAGGATGACCCTCTTTTGATTTACAGTTTACATGACTTGCAGACTTAGTGTCAGCCTCAACCTGTCTGACCAATCCTCAACGAGACTGAAGGCCACAAGATAGATAGATAGATAGATTGATCGATAGATTGGTAGATTGGTAGATTGTGTATTGTCCTTTGTGTCCTTCCTGCCAAAGCGAACTTCAAAAAAAGTCCAGAGGGAGCAAAGAGTGCCTGAAACTGTCTGTGGATTGGACAGAAGTCTAGCCACTGAACGCACTCCTCTGCCTGGTGAAGGTGTTGTGCAGAGGGTGGTGGGCGTTGTCCAGTATGCACAGCAGTTTGTCCAGGGTTCTTCTCTGTCACTGTCACCCGCTCTGTGCCCACGACTGAGCCAGTCTGTCCAGTCGAGCTGCGTCCCTCTTCTCGCTGCTTCCTCCCCAGCACACCACAGCATGGAAGAGGACACTGGCAAGAACATCTGTAGCAGTTCAACAGACAGTTCTGTCCTTTCCTGTGGAGAGTGGCCATGTTTGCTGGACTTCCTGAACTTCCTGTAGACCCAGATCCGATCACACATTCGTCTTCTCTTAATCGTAGCATCAAAAGATGTAAACAACACTGTCACATGCATGTGTGCAAGACTATTTAAGTGAAATAAATCTTTCACATGTTGAAATCAAACTTTCGGTTCAGTCTGAATCATCTTTTCACCTGCAAATCATCCAAAAACAACACACTTGCTATGCTGTTATTGGCTGCAGACTAATAGTGATATGTCAGTGTGTTCTCACACACAGACTAGTGTTTTGAGGCCGTTCCACGTTCACACACACCTTCGTCTGTTGAAAGAGGTGACTGCCAACAGTAGCACGCTTCAGTTACAAGTTTACCGGAGTGCAGAGAGATCTTTTTCCTCGTCAGTGCCCACTCCAAAACACGGCTTCTTCCTTGCCAGGTGTTATTATTAATTGTTACCATGGAAACGCATTCTGAAATAGTTATTAGATGGATCACGGACCAAATTAATTAGTTCATTTTTCTGCAAATGTATAATTAGTTTGACCAAAATAAGCCTCTCAGACCAGAAACCAGCCTCAGGTTTCATCCCAACATGGACCACATAACAAATTCAATGAGCTCAGTGTTATTGGTAAATAACAGGGTCAACACAGGTGTTACCAATTATAATGATTAAGGTTCAGTTCCATTTAGATTTAGACTTACCAGCATGCACCACAGCAGCACCCTGACTGACTCTGTTTGACCTGAATGGAATGGAACCTTAATTAGTATCATTGGTAACACCTGTGTTTACCAAGCGGCAACCTCCGTGGCGGAGAAGTGAAGCCGACAACTGTATATTTCATGTCAAAAGGAGTTATTTGATTAATATACAAAAATATTTCTTATACTTAAATTCTGCTCAGGGTGGCCTCAGCGTGTCATCGAGCCACCCTTTAAGGACCGCCCCCAAAATCCTGAGACTGAAAACTGGTGAAAAACTGTTTGAACCTCTAACTCTCTAAGTCTTTTCAGCAACTATTTTCCAACATATTGAATGTATTTACACAGACTTTAAGAATACTTTCTTAATTATTCACCCCTTATTACTACTACTATTATTATTGTTATCATTATTATTACTTCAGAGACGACTTTTTACTTAAAAAATAACAACATATCTATATGTAACAGAGCAAAGGAATTACAATACAAGTTACTGCATCGCCTTCAGATATCAGCTGAACTCATAAGATGGAGCCAAAGAAGTCGGCTCTGTGTATCTTTGGACCTGTGTGCAGTAGCTTTGAAATTAGATCTGGTTTTTAATAAGGAGTTGGATCCAGTGTGTCTGTTGTTGGGGTTTGCACACACCCACAATTAAAAAGGTCTTATTGGCAAAAACCGTGGAATGTTTTAACATATGCTGCTCGTAAAATGGATTTCACCTTCAGTTTTAGATTGGCATGAGGTAATATTTGAACTTTTACCCATGGAATATTTAACTTACTGGTCTTGGTGTATTTTATCATATATGGATCCCATTTCTTGATTATGTGGGACCTAGAATATCTAAATATTCTGGAAGGTGCCTCTTAGGAATAAACTGTATATTTGTGCATATGTGAATAAGATATGATACAACTGATAATAAAGATATGTCAGTTTTCTTATGTTGCACTAATTTTAGCTGAACAAATTAAAGGAGCTTACAGAAACACACTTCAGTGTGACTGTACCTGCAGGATTATATGTCATAATTAAACTTGAACTTGAACTTTTAAACTGTAAACTTTGTTACAGGAGTTCATGAGTCCACTGATGTTGCTGTTGAGGGATATAGATGGTGGGATATCAAAAGATGACAATGAAGGCCTGTTGATGAAGAGTGATGGCGAATGTGTACATTGTCTCTCTATCTACCACAACCCCCGAAGGACGCACACACACAGCCCAGACACACTCACTCCACTACAGTTATGAAGTGGTCCTCAGGGGGTTACATCATCTGTCCTTCAATATATCTTATTTGTTTATTGCGAGCGTTGATGTAAAAATGAAAATAAACTCATAAAACGGCAGACAGACAGATGGACAGAGAAATATAAAGTTTATAAAGCTCAAATCTGGGACTTCAAAGAGCTTTTTTTTCTGTCACTGTTTTTAATGAAGCCTTCTCTGAAGGGAGCAAGCAGTGAGACTCTCTTTATTAAAGCACAGCCACTAAGGGCCCCCTATGGACCCACATAACAAAGTGTGTCATTAAAAATTAACTTTGGGTGGAAGAGACTTAGTCACAGAGGAGAGAAGGAGTGCAAGCTGAGATCAGCCGAGCCTGTAGCTCCGAGGCCCGGGGAAGTGACCACAGCGCTTCTCTCGGGGTTCTTCTCTCAGGCCATGATGACCCTGGATGCAGCGAACAAAAGGCGGCGGCTTTCTCAGCAAGGCGCTGAACCCTGCAGTTGCTCCTGAAGGTTAAGCCGGTGTCTCGCTGCCATTGGTGTGAGAATGGGCGAGCTGTGAATAAAAGTGCTGTATACCACACATTGATTTGTTTGTGCTGCTTTTCCTTCTTGGGTGAGATGAAACTTTTCTTAAAATTACAGTATCAGAAACACAAAGTCATCGTTTGCATTGCTGTGGCTCAGTTGGTAGGTCACACCATCAAAGGGTTGCAGTTCAAAAACTGTTAATTAGAAGTGCATGCATGTAAAAAAGTTATTATTTGTTTAAACAAACTGCTACCATCATTTTTATGCAGCCTATAAAAGCAACATAAACTTGCAGTAAAGACACAGGCTGCAGAACAAAAGGTCAATCCTTCGAAGTGACGTGGATCATCGGCGGACCTGAGGCGGGCTGAATCACGCCTGGATGCTCTAACAAGCCATCTGTAATGACACCCACCTGTCAATCAGAGCGTCCACGCTCTTAATCCTGCATAACTTTAAGCCTTAATATAATCTGAACAGGTGAGTTGTATATAAATTCACCCTCAGTACAGTTGTCATGAACGGGGAAATTAGCTACAGAGACCAAAACTGTTTTTTGTACCAGGCTGTAAACATGTTTATTTCTGCTGTGAAGTTGGACATTTGAACATGGGGACTTATGGAGACTGACTCACTTCTGGAGCCAGCCTCAAGTGGACGTTTGAGGAACTGCAAACTAGAAAATTTTCTATTTTTGAAGCGTTCGTTGTAGAGTTGGTTGTCGTATGTTCCTGGATAGTGTGCAATGCACCTGATTACCGAAGCTTCACTCAACACCACACCTGCTCCTACGCCTAACTAGGTTACCTTGGTTAGGTGGGGTGTAAGTTAGACAGGCAGGTGCGAGTTGGAGATGATGGTGTAACAGTAGACCACTGCCACAGAGCCTAAAATAAAAAAAAACTTTTTGAAATGATTGCAGTTTTTTATGCAGCCTTTGCATTCGCAGCCTCAGAGAACAGTACATCAGAGTGGATCCCGCTCTGTGTTCACTCAGCCTAATTTTTAATTGTGACCAGTGGCCCTTTTCACTTCCATTCCATGAAACTAACTCAATTAGACTTATTACCATTGAACAAATCACAACAGGAAACGCATCTCCTCATGAGTTAAATCCGAACAAGAGAAGCGAACAAAAGCTAGAACATGAAAATGATCTTTTCTAGATGCTTTATGAGGTTTCTCAACACCACTGACGAAATATGCAGACTTTTACAGCGCTAAACTTCGGGACAAGGTTATATATCTTTCAATATCTGACTCACCAAAGAAAGAAAACCAAGCACAGTCTGAGCTCAAACATTCACAAAATACAGTACAGCATTAACAAGGTGAATGTTTTATCAGCTGAACTATACAAACACTGCTTAAATCTACCTTCCCTCGTTGCAGTCGGCTCCCTTCTCGCACAGTTCCTTTTTATACTTTTTCATCGGAGCTCGGGCCCTTTCATATCCATCGCTTTAAAACAGCCCTTTCAACTACAGGTGTCCAGCCTGAGGCAGAAACACGCCCGTCTGTGGCTCGCTCACTCACTGTAGCTACAATGTTACCCGCAACTGCAGATCTGGGATCAGCTCTTTCTGATCTTGTAGGTTTGGGTAGAGGACTTGAAAAAAGAGCTGAACTCAGATCAGGAATGTAATTCTTTTAAATTTTGCTGCCACCTCGACGTCTTTCACCTCAGAATGTAGGTTACATGCTGCATCAGTTGTTAGGTGGCATGGCTTTGGAGCATAGCGCATTGACTCATGTGGTTTAGCTGAGCACCATCCCTTTGTTTCACTTCATGATATTGGGCATCCAGCTAGGGCTGAAACCTTCTGGTTGGTTGGTCGATATGATTTCGTCTGACCAAATTCTCATTGGTCCACTTGAGGCTGGCTCCAGAAGTGAGTCAGTCTCCATAAGTCCCCATGTTCAAATGTCCAACTATAGCTAATTTCCCCGTTCATGACAAGTGTTGTGATGAACCGAATAATTATTTTGCTCTACAGAACTTAAAGCGTCTTTCAGCTTGTTGTTTTGGTTTTCTGTCCAGCAGCTTCACTGTTTTGGTTCAGTGTCACATTGAATGCATGAATGCTAATGTTGCTTTGTGTCTGCTTTATATGTAAATATAGAGCCAACCTTTTATTAATATATCTACTTTAAAGATACTAATGTTTTCACAGCTTGGTATATGAATGGTATAACTATGTTCTTTGAAGTATTGCTAATATGGACTCATCCAAGTTTGTCGCCATTTCTATATTGCTATTTTCCATAAATATATACAGTAATTGTCATGCTATGTAGGCAGATGATGTCCCATTCTTTATGACGCCTACTAAGTTCTGATTGGTCAAATGTTTCTTCAACCAATGAGAACAGAGCAGGCGTCACCAGTCCTATTTGAATCACTGCACAACACCTCTGAAGCCCCGATATCGATACCACCATAATCATACCACTAATAATCACTATTCTTATTATCACTAATTCTTTGCTTCTTTCTGTATAAATGGACTGAGATGGTACACAGGCTAGTAGACGAACACCCATGTCTTCTCTACAAAATCAAAGTCAGTCATGGCCTCTTATTCTGTCATTTCAGACAGAGCACGGATGTCTGCAGAGGACATCTGCTGGATGGAGGCCACATGGAGGTAAGAGGGATGATTATATTCTGCTTGCTCTCTCTCTCTGCTGTCATCTCCCTTCATTTCTCTTCCACACAACGACAATGAGGAGGACACCCGTCACCCTAATGTCTCCCTGCCTTATCACGAGGAGCTCATAAAAGATCCGCTCTTGTCTCTTCAAGTAGGCCAATCTAGAGGGATAGGCAGCACACATACACACTCTGTAAGTGTACCAAAACTGAATATCGTTTACGGTGTTTCACCTCGGAAAAACCCAAACTGTGACGACTCAGAATTGCACCGTCATGGGCCGTTTTTCTTGGCTGTTTTCATGCATATTTATTAAGATTATTACATCTGATATGGATTTTTGCTCCTCTCTTAAATGCCAGAGTGGGATGGGTTTTTAAACAAACTGCTATTGAGATATTAATTATCCTTGCCCTGTGTGGTCATAACTGGAGTCAAGAGTTGAAAGGTCATCCATTTAACCCCTCACTGACCTGTAACCTCCGCCCTCCAACATGCAGCTATTCTCTTGATATATCTCGAGACTGATGAGCAGTGACGTGGTCGCATTTTTAATCACTTTTCCTTCAATTATTTCCGTCAGATCTCCACATATTTCGCTCCACTGCAGTGAAAATTACGGGTAAAAAATATAAATCTGAGGTATTTACTAAATTCTGCCAACCGGATCCGCCCCGAGCTTGTGTTCGAGTATGTGTTACTGCTGTATAGCTTTTAGGTCTTTAACAGACAGAGACAGCGTTGGGTTGTCACAAATACATGATGTGAACGGGAGTGAAAGAGGCAATTTGGATCCTCATTAAATTTTCAAAAGTCCTGATGGTCCTCTGAAAATTGAACCAACTGTTCCAACGCAACCTTAATTTTATGCTACAGTAAGTGCAAATTAGTTTCACAAAAATTATTTTTAATCACACTCTGCCGAGTTAATTTGGTGTGTGGTAATTTTCCGTGCTCCCCTCTTAGCATCACACTCAGTCATGAACCATGATGGCTTGTATGATCTGTGTGCTCACCACAGGCCTGCCCCTGGTTCAAACTCAATGTTTCTCTTGTTACTAATCAACTAATCCTGTACCTACTCCATAAACACGATATCTTTTTTCCTTCAAGCGCGTTTGATGCACAGCAACACAGTAGACCAAAGAAAGCAGCTGAATTACCTTTGATTAGTGGCCAGCAGTGATCTGAAGTCCAATTCTGGGATGTTCTTATTACGTTACGTCTTGTTATTGACCTTGATATGGAACAGCTGAGTATTCCAGAGCAGGAATACAGCTATGTGGTGAGTCTGCTGCGACCTGTCCAAGCGTCAGTGATGCTGCAATGATCTCCTGCGCCAAGAGGATGGAGTCATGTGCACAGGAAACGTCCATCTGTCCCAGACCAGCAACGTAGACAAATAGGACTTCAACTACCTGAACTTTTTACACCAAGGCCTATCCTTTGGTTACATAGAGTTGTGCATGGGCCTTGAGGTCATAGACGGTGACATCACTAAATCATATCAAGAGAGAAGACGCTCTCACTTTGGTATGAAGGCAGCTGTTTGCATTGCTGGAGGATCTCAACGATGCCTGGTGACCAGAGTCGAAGATACTGAATGTGGACCTCCTAGAGATAATAGATAACCGTTGATGTTTCATTGGCATCTTTGGGCGTATAGTATTTGTGGCGTCATCTGTAGGGGTTTAAAGTCTGACCACCAGCATGAGTTGGGCAGAATGGAGACTGACTCATATTCATACCTGATTGTATGTGAGGATGTCTTCCCTCCGGACCTGGCGCCATTGATTTTCAGCTATTTCTCCACAACAGGCCACACCGCTGTCGAAGACTGTCAGCGTGTCTGCTGATATCCCCTATCGTCGTGGAGGACAAGATTTCTGATATGGGACACCTCAGATACTATTAATCGATGAAGAGGTTTCATAAGCTGTTTGCAGGTATGTCATACTCATTTGAAAGATGCTTTAGTCCCAATAATTTCTAGTTTTTTTCCTTCATCCTATCCTATTTCATATGCATCCTTGTTACAGTACATGTCTCATAACTCTGAGACAGGTGGCTCGAATGAAACCTGGTTGCTCGAAGCATTGGCTTCATTTCACAACCACAAGAACATGCTAAGAACTTGTGTTTTCCTGATAAAGCTTATATGTTATATAAATGTATTAATTTGCTGCTATTTTCTTGTTCAAGAGAACCTGTTTATACTCAAAGTTCCATGGCCTCTAGTTCTTTTCACAGTTGTTCAATTGCTGTTGCATAAGCCCTACAGAAACATCAGTTCCATTGTGATTACCAAGTGAATAGCTATAATTTACATTTATCCTTGCTTCAGCTCATGAGCAGGTATAAAATAGGTGAAACACAAAGCTCAGCGTGAGATATTGTTCTGACTTGTTTAAAATTACCCCATTTTCCCTGACTGGTTTGTATTTAGAGGGATGCAGACTTCTGAAAAGCTACCACTCAAAAAAACTCTTTCAGTAGGTCATTAATTACCCAACGTTCACGTGTTTTACTTTTAGTGAAACAAATTTGCAGGCTGTCATGAACTCCAGACACCAGGTACCAGAATGGCCTATACAGAGAGAGTGAACATTTTAAAGGTCACCTACATCATAATGATGTAGGTGACCAGACTCAAATAATGAGTCTGGTCTGGAAGTACAAGATTTGCCTTGAATTTCAAAACTTTAATGTTTGTACCAGACAGTGTTGTAGCACTCGAGATTGTTTTTTTTTTTGAAGGTGTCGCTCTCAGAATTTTATTTCAAGACCGGTTAATAACACAACTGTGGGGATATCACACATTAATCACCTAATAATGTCTGACTTGTCCCACCACACTTTTATAATGAACTGAAAATATTTTCACACTTCAGATGGAGGTATGAGTCACACAAATGACGCCAGTTGTGGCCGAGAAACGGTTAAAAAAAAAAGTTGTTCTACAGTCTGTCGTTATCGAGCAAACACCTGCGTGGCACAGAAAACTTAAGAGAGGTCAGGTCGAGGTTTAACCACAAGACCACGAGCCAGCATCCACCAACATTTGCAGAATATTTAATGTTAGCTACCTAAGAAAGCTATATACTGTCTGGTTTGGTCTTGACTTGGTCTTGCCTTGCATCGGTCTTGGTCTTGACCACTTGAAGTCTTGGTCTTGTCCTGCCTAGGTCTTGGTCTTGACCCCTTGAAGTCTTGGTCTTGTCATGCCTAGGTCTTGGTCTTGACCCCTTGAAGTCTTGGTCTTGTCCTGCCTAGGTCTTGGTCTTGACCCCTTGAAGTCTTGGTCTTGTCCTGCCTTGGTCTTGGTCTTGACCCCTTGAAGTCTTGGTTTTGTCCTGCCTTGGTCTTGGTCTTGGCCCCTTGAAGTCTTGGTCTTGTCCTGCCTAGGTCTTGGTCTTGACCCCTTGAAGTCTTGGTCTTGTCCTGCCTAGGTCTTGGTCTTGACCCCTTGAAGTCTTGGTCTTGTCCTGCCTTGGTCTTGGTCTTGACCCCTTGAAGTCTTGGTCTTGTCCTGCCTTGCTCTTGATCTTGACCCCTTGAAGTCTTGGTCTTGTCCTGCCTTGGTCTTGATCTTGACCCCTTGAAGTCTTGGTTTTGTCCTGCCTTGGTCTTGGTCTTGGCCCCTTGAAGTCTTGGTTTTGTCTCGGTCTCGATACACACAGTTGGTCTTGGTCTTGACTTGGTCTTGGTTTAGGTGGTCTTACGACACTTGCACCAGAATGAATGATCATGAATGGTCGAGTTTAAAATGTCGTGCTTCAGGATGGTTTCATGTAATTGTTGCGTAAAAGCTTGTTGGATATTTACATGTACTGAACTGTAACGAAAACAGGTCGATCATGTGCGGCATTTAACGCTGATGACACCAATCTGACTGACTATCCACTCGATTTACTTGGTTCTCTGCCAATATTGTTACTAACTGCACACAATAATTGGCAATAAAATTAGTAACAGCACTTACTCGATTGGTTTTCCACATTGTAGATTAAATATAATATCACTGCTGCTGCTGCTGCTGCTAGAGTGAAGACAAAAAAAGTCTCATCATAGTTTATTGATTCTTATGAAAGCTGCGTCTCTGACACGAGATCATCCGTTTTAGCTGCATTAGGACATTTTCCAAAAGAAAGAATAAGACACAATGACAACTGCACTGTAATACCCCCCAAAAAGTCAAGCAGGTTAAACTTTATTATTCCCTTTGCAAGTAGCTGACAGTAATCTTACACTTTCAGCTCTTTGTTCTTCTTTAGAAAAATTAAAAAGCTGATTACAGGGTGGCAGAGGTGGGGACATTTAATACCTGCATGAAAACTGCATTTAATCATCCTCAGCCTCCGTAAAAGAGTAAAAGGAATATTGGATGAGGTAATCTGAAAGGGGCCAGTGGCTTGCATGATGTTCACCCTTGGCTGCACAATGCTGCTTCATCTCCTGACAGACAGCGCTTTAACTCTTCATGACCTTTTCTCTATGTTTTACTAATCCTTCAGTCTGCCGTGCATTTGGGACTTTAATGTGAACCTTGGCACCACAGAAGAAGTGTGCAGCGTGCCCCACGTTGAATCCAAGCAAAAAAACAAAACAGAAGGTGCAACAGTTCAATAAATATGCTAGATCTCAAACTTGGGCACCCCCTCTATGAGAAGCGGCACATATGTTCCCTGGGGCAGGATGAATGGCCCCGCCTGGGGGAATAGAGAGAGAGAGAGGGAGAGAGAGGAGGGGAGGTGGAGGAAAGAGATGAGTCCATCTGTGTGTGTGTGGATCTGGAGGGGGCTTACAGAAGGTTACACGTCCCCCTGGAAAAGAAGAGGGGTCTTGGGCAGATATCATCAAACACCCAGACTCAGTTTCCCGGCCCCTGCTGTTGCCATGTTACAGCCAGTGTTTGCCAATGATGGGATGGACAACAAGCCACATATGTCCAAACATACGGCTTAAATGATTTTTATGCCTTTGATTAATTTTGCAACTCCGATCAGGAGATATTTAAACAATAGGGTATGTATTTTGTGTGCTTTACCCCAGTGTAATGTGTCGATTATCTCTGATACAATGGCATTACATTATAGCATCATATTTATTGAGTGTGTGTTCATGTGTGTGAGAATCTGAACGTGTGAATCTGGGGGATTGGCCATCTCTCTGGCAGACAGTGGCCATCTGGCTCAAGGGTTTGGAGACAGACACTGTCTGTTGAACACTATAACCCTTATCTTCATGCCATGTCTCAAATGCTCCCTGCCTCTCTCTCTCTCCCTCTCGAGGTCTGCCTTAACACCGGAAGTGACCTGAAATGGATGAGGGATGACAGGCAGGATGTCTGGCATGGATGGGACTAAAGTGTGAAAGAGGAGGCGGAGGAGGTGGAGGGGGGGAAAAAAAAGAAAATATTACCGTTGTCAGCTAGCCAAACCAAGCAGACACATATCATCATTCTATCGGGCAAGGATCCAAATCAATATCTTGTTACTGACAAAGCTAGGAGGTTTGATGTATGCTGTTTTCTGTCCTCGGCTTGATCACACATCACCAGTCCTGAGGTGTAAGTACCTATAGACACATTAGGCGTGAGAGTGTGAAGCGGTAGCTCACGGTTAGGAATTCGTACAGTCGTGTCCTCTTCAGGCGGATATAGGCAGAGCAGAAATATGTGAAGACAATGAAGAGACTGCAAAAGAAGTCAGTTGATGAGTATAATCAGATGAGTGTCACAAGCACCGAGTCTAGAGAGGCATGTAGTTATGAAGAGTGGAAGCAAGTGCCCATTAAAGCTATGAAAGCAAGAGTTTACATAATTAAAATAATTCCCAGCTAACGGCGACGATGCTGAGTATTTTCTCAGCGAGTTCTGGTAGACAAGTCAAACTTCTTCAGAGTTGGAGGGCATGTGAACTCTGCAGCTTCAGTATATAGACGGGGCGACGTCAGGAGTGCTGTGTGCTGTCACCAGAGCGAGCTGCAGTTGGTCAGTAAGTGTCTCCAAACTGTAGGCGGGCTGCCTGCTGCACCACAAACTTGTCTTTTTTTGTGTCTTTAGATGTTCAATATATACTGGAGATGTCGTGTGGGTGTGGAAGCTTCGCAGCTTGGCAACTTTGACAGAACAAGAGTTATGTGACGAGTAACTAAATACTTCTGCTGTTCAATCATTTGTTGTATAATATCCTTACTAATAATAAGTAATGTTGCACAACATAGCTCACTGTAACCAGATCACTAGTGGAGTAATCTATAATAATGATAACGATGAATGATGAAGCTTAAGTTTCCTGAAGGTAAACTGCTGCCAACTGTAGCTGCTGTTAGCTTCATCATAGCCAATGTTAGCTCAGTTTGTTAGCTGCCGTTAGCTTATGTTAGCTAGGCCTCAACTCTCTGCGATTTACAGAGTTTCCTGATGGACAGTGAAGTAAACTGCTGCCAACTGTAGCTGCTGTTAGCTAATGTTAGCTCAGTTTGTTAGCTGCCGTTAGCTTATGTTAGCTAGGCCTCAACTCTCTGCGATTTACAGAGTTTCCTGATGGACAGTGAAGTAACCTGCTGCCAACTGTAGCTGCTGTTAGCTAATGTTAGCTCAGTTTGTTAGCTGCCGTTAGCTTATGTTAGCTAGGCCTCAACTCTCTGTGATTTACAGAGTTTCCTGATGGACAGTGAAGTAAACTGCTGGCAACTGTAGCTGCTGTTAGCTAATGTTAGCTCAGTTTGTTAGCCGGGCTGCCCGGACTGTGAGCTCAGAGCACCGGGGGGAGTGTCAGTGTTTGTACCACAGGAGTTTTGAAGAAGAAGAAGAGGAGGATTTTAGACCCAGGTACATGTTGACAGGAACGCAGCCAATGTCGTACAGAAACGGAGCTAGGCAAACATACAATGTAACCGGGCACAGCAGCATCTATGGACATAATGGCAGAGGAGAAGAGAGCGAGGAGGACGTTGACGGAGGAAGCTAAGAAGAGAAAAGGAGAGAGTGAGCGAGCAAGAAGCCGCCGGACAAGAGTAAATCTGGGACTGACTTTTAGTGGTTGGTGAGAGCTTGGTGAAATAAAAGGCTGAAAGACAGACGCCGAGCTGGGCTGACTGCTGTTGGACTAGTCAGTAATATTAGCTGCTGCTGTGTCTGCTGTTGGTGACCTGGTTGTTACCCAGTTTCCTCTTTAACATCCTACTTTGGACATGTTTCGTCTTGCAGCTGCATATTTGGTGGATTTTAAAGAATGAATATGGAAAGTATATATATATATATATATATATATATATATATATATATGAGGAGCGGCCACAGAATGGCACATACTTCTTTACTTACTTACAATACATTTGTTTTATGTGAGTTGGTTGATTGAACTACCGTAACTGAAATATGGAGCTCTTGTTTTATTGTGCAGTGTGTGTGTGTGTGTGTGTGTGTGTGTGAGGATCTCTGACAAATATGACCGTATTCTCATAATGTCTGTCTCTTTCCATCTCCACCATAATCCTAACTCAAAAATAGACTTCCAGACTGTTTAATTAACTACTCTGTTCTAAAGACAGTGAGTCTTCTTCATGACGGAGCTGTATTTCCAAAGGTCATACAAGATGTTTTCCCACATAACCTTCTCCTCTTACTGTATCACTCTTGTTTCTCTTTATCTCACCTTCTCTTTCGGTCTCTGGTGGTGTGAGGGATCAGAAATCGCCCAGAGGGTCCACCCACGCGTTATCCCCATCACCTTCAGTGATGACTAAGGTAGCAGCACAGAGCTCTTGCTGTTTGCGAATATAATGTGAAGGTGCTTGTGTGTGAGCCCACCTGTGCGAATATTTGGCTGGGATAGGATGAAAATAAACTGAGGACAGAGGCTCTGCACACTGACATACTTTATGCTGAAAAGTTAATAAAATAGCAATTGAGCTAGGCTTACATTTTTAAACAGTGCGAAAGTATGAGATGAGATGAAGGACGGGCGGAAGGTATTAGAGTGGATACTTGATGACTCAGGAAATAATAGGATGTCGTCTCCTTCCTTTCGAATCACACATTTCATCTGAGCCGCGTGTTGGATGTGATTTCCCGGCCCTGACTGCGACAGAACTCATAAACCTCAGGCATCTCTGCACACTTTCAATTTGGACGACGTTTCCTGGAATAAAACATTGCCTGTGTCAGCCGGCGAGAGCTGAATGCATGAGCATCGAGAGCACGCTGTTATTAATAACTCATATGCACAAGCATGGTGTTATTGAGCCGCGCTGCTCACAAACACTGAATATCACTCGCTCTTAACAGATGAGAGGAGGGAGGCTGTGATTGCTGCCCGTTATGCAGAGCTTCATGTGTGCGAATGACCATCAGCGAGGCTTCAACGTCTCAGGTAAGTCCTCTCAAATAGGACATTACTTTGTCAAATGAGGGACTTAATAAATGGTGCAGATTTGAATACATCCATTGCAGATGATATTGTGAGGTCCTTGCTCCAGCAGCATTGACTGATTAGTCTATTCAGGACTTTGTGTGTTGTCTCCACACACACACACACACACAGAAGTTTGTTTGAATATCAGACTGTCATGCTGAAGTGAATATTCTATCCCAGCATGCTCTCTGTCTACAGTATAGATCACCTATCACTCTGTGTGGGTGGAGAACAAGCGAGCTGCACACTCTGCTGTGGAGCAGGTCTGGAAGCTGAATCTTCACATTATAAATATAGCTGAGAATCTAAAGGTGAAGCCTAACATAAATCTTTTTCATGTTTTTCTAATATAGTAGGAATTTCTTCAGCCATTAAAGCTTTGTTTCTTTTCTTTTTAATGCCGGAGATGATTGAATGTGAGAAATCATGTGCACGTACTAAATTACTTACATTCTGAGGTATATTTTGAGGAGGGCCGGGCTGATCGGGGCGTCTATGTGCTCATATTTTTGTATCATTCAGCTGATTGAAGTGAGTCAACATGCAACCTTTCATCAAGGGCTGTAACCAATTAAGACAACTATCATCATATACTCAATACATCTCCCCTGTGACTGCTATTCTACTATATATTAGATTAAATTATGATTTGTGTATTAGTGTAATAGCAGGATTTTATTGTTGCACTTGGTTGTTACGTCCCGCCAGCTCGTGAGGGGAAAGGAAGCAACATAAAGACGAGATTCATTCGCTGGAATTCAGATTAACAATAACAGGAACTGAGGTAATCTACAAGGGAACAGAGGGCGAGTGGATGCCGTACAAACCAACAAATAAATATAACCAAAAAAAATCAGAGCATATACTATCTGAACTAAATCAGGGGGAGAGCAAAAACCCTAACCCCTAATCTAGTGCTTCTAACACAAATATCTACGTGTATGCAATCAGCAAAAATAACTCAATCTCGTCCAGTCCTCAGGTAGCAAACGAAAAATCAACCTGACAATGAATTCATCGATTTCAGCTGTACTTGTATGTTTCATACGAAGTCGAAGGCTTCCAATCACACCATGCAGCACTGAAACTGCATAAATTGTGTGTATGTTACTTTTATTACTCTGACGCTGAACTACTTTGTGTGTGTGTGTGTGTGTGTGTGTGTGTGAGGACCTCTGACCTTCCAGCTAAAATACTTGGTGACTTCTCTCTTCAATGGTGTTCTCACATATTGTGTTTGTATGCTCATGTTGTCTTCTGTTCTTACTCTGTTGAATAAACCAAAGACAATATCTGGAGTGTTTATTTCTTCCTCTCTCGCTGGAGTTTCCAACACAAACTGCAAAATAACTGAAGCTGTCAAATTATTGTAGCACAATCTCTCTGAAATGTTGTGAAAAGAAAACACTCGAGTCAAGTAATTTGTACTTAAGAACAGTATTTGAATAAATGTATTTCTAATCATACCACCACTGTGTGATGTTGACCTCAGAAGACGCAGCAGGCTCAAAGACAGTTAACTCTTCTTTATTGATACTGAACATAAACAAGCCACACACACACACACACACACACACAGAGTAGATTCATTTAGCAAATGTGAAGCTAATGCATTACTTAAATACCCAACATGCAGTGAAAGGCTCAATAAATGTCCCAGTCCATCCGTAATAATTGCTTCTACACACAATTTGTCAGAGATGCACACATGACTCACAAAGTCCACTTTGTACTCTTTGTTCTGCCGGCGTTCCCAGCGGTGTAGTAAGTCTGGATAAATACGATAGACGATAGATACGTGACTAATTTATGCCCTAATGTGTTAAAGCAGTCCGTCCAGCAGCAAAGGATAAACACCCTGTGTTATAAACAGTCACATGTAAGACTACTCTCGCATACTGTATGTAGTTCAACCCAAAATGGACCGGTAATATTTGCACATTGACAAGGAAGATTAAATCAATCAGTCAACATTAGCCACAGGAGAGGTGCTGATTTTGTCATAAATACTGGCTCACAGAGGGGATTTATAAATAAGTAGGCATACTCTGTATATCCAACACCACACCACTCAGCGTGCCTCTTGCTTTGCCTGTTGCCAATTTTCAGGGAATGAATGACACAGAATGTAATGTAATGAAGAGAGTTGGGCATGAAAAGCTTTGACGTTGGAGACTGGAGTTCGTATCGTGAGTCCTGCTTTTGATTTCATTTTGGAAAAAACTAAAGCATGAACGAAGCGAGGTGAAAAACATTTCGTGCTTCAAGTCACTTTTGACTTTGCCAGTATTAAAATCAAGACCACAATCTTTTCTCTAACCATAACCAAGTGTGGAGAGTGCCGAGACACAGTTTAATCATGCTTAACACGTTACAAGCGGATATTATGCAATATTTTGCAGGTAGGGCTTAAACCCGGGGTCTCCTTCCAGTTGGACGTGCCCGGAACATCTCCTGGTGGAGGAAGCTCATTTGACCACAAACAGGAACTGCTTGGAAGGTTTTATTTACAGGATGCAGCATTCACGTGGTGAAATCCAGGGGGGGAATCTTCAGGGCAGGATGAAGACAAAGGTAGGCTGAGCACGGCAAGCAGAGCAGGTGAGTGCGGCAGGGCTGGAGGACGAAGCAGAGAAACAGGCGTCAAAAACAGGGATCCAAAAATAAACGACAAACAACAAATGAGTTACTCGGAGCTGGTAAGTATGAAGTTACTGCGAAAGGTACAACAAGGAACTGGCGGAGTCTGGGAGGGTGAACTGGAGTTAAATACTGCAGGAGCTTGATGAGAAATGAAATGCAGGTGTGATAGCAGAGCAGGTGAGCATCAACGGGGGAGTGGTCGGAGCATTAGGTCAGCCACGGCCAGCCTGCACAGACGGGAGACTACACAGAACAGACACAGGGAACAATTTCAGCCTTTTGTATCTGCAATCTCATTCTTTCGATAACTACCCAAAGCCTCTTGACAATAGGTGAAGGTTGGAACATAGATGTACTTGAAGACTGAGGGGTTAGCTTTGCAGCCATTAATATAATTGCACAGAAAAAACATCCATCCCAGTCCAGAGTGAAGTGCCCCGTTGAACGCTGAGCCTTGGCTGAAACGTTTCCTTATTCTGTTGATAAAAACAGGCAGCGTTACTCTCTCATAGTGAATTTACTGTTCGTATGATGAAGCAGACAGGGTCGAACGTTCCACACACTGTATGCCGTGTGGAGCTGCAATGCAGCACAGACGCCCTGCCTCCTTTATTCTATCGCAATTAATTATTAGTGGATCTGGGTCCTTTGGGTGAACAATACTATCAATACTGCATCTACTTGCTGCGATCAATGAACAAGTTATTTAGGGAATTGGCCACCCCTCCTCCTCATGCACTAACTCATTCCTGCTCACACACTCTCATGTTTAAGTTTGTCTTCATCACAGTTACCTCAAATAGCACTTCTAAAACACACACACACTGCCCAAGCACTTTCTATTCTTACTCTTTATAGCTTGAGGTCTTACCAGTGTATACAGAAGCCACCTCCCCTCATCTCCATTACAGTGAGCAGTCCATTAGCAGATGCCAATAAGCCCTCTGTAGCGTGACAGCATGTTCTCAAACAAATTAGAGGCCTAAAGACAACGAGAATATTATTATTTTCAATCCTCCATCATGTGTTCATTAATCTTCATTTGGACTTGATGAGTGTGGCAATCAAATGAAATTATATCCCTGTTTTGGCCTCTTGTGGATACCCCCTCACACACACACACACACACACATCTAATGCATTCCCACAAGCTATTGGAACGCAACAAAACTTCCAAACGACTTTAGATTAATTTTGTCTGATTAGCAGCTAAATATATCACCGAGCTCCTTCAAAGTCATTAACAGCGACAACAACGGCACGCAGAAGCAAACACACCGCCGAGCGAACGCGCCCGCGAAGCGCGAGCAGAATCAAGACCTTTAAATATTGGAAGATAAACGTCGTGCAGAAGCCTTTGTTTGATTGTGCAAACACGCCAAATCTGCTGTGCTCGCATGCGAGATCTGAGATCTTGTCTGGTAATTAGAAGGTGTGTGTGTGTGTTCGGGGCCTGGCTCCGTTGCTTTAAATCACTGTAATTGCCCCTGATCTCCTCTTAAAACATCACTATTCATTCCCCCGTAATTACCGGCACATCTGCGGGAGCACACGTGCCTCCGTCCTCTCTGACATCACTGTGCAGACTGCCCGGTCGGTGTGCTGCTAGCTGTTGGTGGTCTTGCAAGTGCAGCTCCGTGCAGACAGAAACATTTTATTAAGACGTTATAACTTCGGCTCTACAGAAAAAAAAAAGTCCCAGATTCCACTCCTCCCCAGCCTCCCTGTGTCTCTGCACATTAGTGATCAGCAGCGGTATTACCTTTTCAAAGAAGCCAACTAGGAATCCTGCTGCTTTGAGTCTGCAGGCAAATTTCAAAGGATTATTTTATTATATAAATGTGACAAAACATGTAGAGAGGGTAATGGCAAACACTTCTCTGCTTCGGTGTGGTCTTTGATGAGACTCAACAATAAGCCTTTTTTTTTTTTTGGAGGATTTTCAGGGTACTTTGAAAAGGCGAGTTGTCAGCCACTTGAGTGAGGAAACTATGAATCAAGATGGCCTGCTTGAAGGGTATGCGTGATCACATCCAGAGGTCTACACAGCTAATATAATGCATATATAATGAGTATTTATACTATATGTTAGAGGAGCTAAGTCCATTACAAAGCTACTGAGGGTTTGACCCAGGATTGACCTACTGTATTTGGGGCGCTAATTTTTCCTCCTTTCCTGGCTGTGTGTTGGGTTGCTCTTGATTGTACGATGAAGTTTATTTCCCGTGCAACATAGAACAATACTGTGAGTCCCTTCATTAAACCAAACACTGGGCTTTTTAAACTTTGCGCCCTAGCGTCAAAAACCCGGATAATTATAGCGCCACCTACTGTACCCACAGGAAAAGACAAAATCATCGTTCTGTTTCCTTACAACCCGGCATTTGGCGAGCAACGTTAACGGGCTCTATGAACAAAATGACAGAGGCACAAAGACTGAAGAGGACGGTAACGGAAGAAGCTAAAGCCCACGAAGGACTACATGTTTAAATGTCAATAACGTTTTATGTATTTGAACACTACAAATGTTAGAAATAAAGGCTCATAAAACCTCAAATTTTCAATAAAATGAGCGAAGTGACGTTTGTGATGTTTGTAGTAGTGTTATTAACGTTAACTGCAGCTAATGTCCGACTGTTACAGCCTCTCTAAAAAGGCCTCGAATGTGTCAAAGCTCCACCAGACTCTGTCCGGTGGGAAAACAGAGAGTCCAACAGTAGCTTCTCGTGGCACCCCATGCACCGTGTTATCCATCCTAACTGAGCGGTGGTAAATGGCTCCCCTGACGTCCTTCAGTCGTTGTTGCCTCACTCCTGTGTTGAACATGCAGGCAGAGAGCGTTCTAGTTAATTCTAGCTAATTTGATGCTGTAGTTACTCTGTAAATCACTGTAATCTCCTTCGAGGTCGGCCTGCTGCCAAGCTATTGATTCAAACAGAGTATTATGCAGGACATCTGTCTTTTTATCTTTTACCTTGACTCTTGGCTGGACGTTTGCATCCATTCTGCCGAGTCACTGTTGACAAACTCGGGCAAAGCAGAGAGCGAGAGTGAGACAATCGTGAGGAAACTTTGAGGTAGCGCCCATGTGGGCCTAGGGCAGCAGATATCACGTGTGACCTAATTCTCAGCTGTCCTAGATATAAACACTTGGCTTCCAGTAGATTACTGTCCTCCTCAGCTCATGATCAAAGACAGCCAGAAACAAACGACTGCAACGCGAGAGATGGAAATACACAGAGGGAGGAACGTCGAATGAAGAAGTCAGTTAGGAAGAAAGGATTTAGAGAAAGAAAGACATGTAAGAGCCGGATGATGTATGCTGGAGGCATACATGTGTACGGGCAGAGGGTACAAGCATTCATACACATTATTATCTGCTGATTTCGACTTGTGTCATCCCTTCTTCTAGTTTCTGACACTGTTGACATCAATAGTTCTGGAAGTTAAAGTGCCTATAATAAATATTTTATGATGCATCAAATAACAATTTAGAAAAGGTGACCCCACAAAGCGGCAGCTGTGGCTGTGAAGTGAAGCCAGTGCTGCTAAAAACTGCAGTTCCTCTTGTCGTCCACTTGAGGCTGGCTCCAGAAGCGAGTTTCCCCGTTCATGACAACTGTACTGAGGGTGAATTTATATACAACTCACCTGTTCAGATTATATTAAGGCTTAAAGTTATGCAGGATTAAGAGCGTGGACGCTTTGATTGACAGGTGGGTGCCGTTACAGGCGGCTTGTTTGAGCCACATCTTTAGATCAGCTGGGAGGCGGATGAGGAGGAGGTGCACTGCCAACACAGCCACAGATTTCAAGTTTTAAAACAGCTCTTCAGAAACTTGTCCATTTCTTATACTGTTAGTGGACCCCACCAGAAGTGATTTCAGAAGCGGCTCTTGGTTCTGCTCTCCTTAGAGTCCGTGATTCTTCTTGTTTTGATGAACGCTGCAACCTGCCGTGTCAATCAACACAGAGCAGACACAAACGGCATAACACGTGGTCAATTTTCAACTTCCGATCATGAAAAACAGCCAAAAGGGAAACAATTAAACTACGCTGCATATTTACTTGTGGTAGAAGAACATACAGCAAAGAAAAAGGACCAAATCTGAGCAAGTTCACACCATCTAGCAGGTAAAACACCCAGGAGGGGGGTCCAGGTTTTATAGCATTATCTTTGACTGGAGCAGGCAGCCGTTTTCAGGGAAAATGCTCTAAAAAACAAGATTACGCTACCTGCACAGCACCAAAGAACAAAGTGGAGCATTTAGCAGCTACAGAGGCAGATATTTCCCTCAGGAGAAACCAAAAACAGAACTAAACTAAACTCAATGATTATGCTGCTCCGTAACTGCTAAGGTTGTCACAATACCAGAACTTTGATACAATACTAGTATTAAAAAAACGATACTCAGTATCTGGGGTGAACACACTCCTATAGTCCTAGATTATTAATTCTTCACCATATTTTAGTGTTTACTCACAGACTACTTTAATCTGCTCACCACTTGCCTCTCTTTGGTTCTCTCGTACTCTCTTCATACAGGAACAAGCACAGCAGTATTTTTATAAAATCAAAACTTCACCTGTGAGTCTGTTTTTTCACAGCAGCAGGTGAGTCATGTGGAGGAGGCTTGTTGTTAATGACGTAGGCGATCGAAGCCGACATGGTACCGAATGACATCGGTACACCGACCAGGTGCACTGTTTACCGTGCGTGTAAAATAAAACACTGTGTCTCTGTCTTCGGTGTAATGCCAGATAATGTGTCTCTGCAGCAGAGCATGTGTAATTGTCAGTAGACTGCATGGGTGGAGAACAAGTTCACTCTGTCGACTTAAAGCAACATTGTGTCACTTTTCTACCATAAAGTAACAGATTTTAAATCATTTCATGCTACACTGACTTGTTATCAGGTGAATGGAAGATGGAACGCTGATGAGGAGTGGAGCTGGTGTCGTGCCAGAACAGGAGCTGGGCAAGTAGAGTCTAACCCCTGAATCCCACCGGGCACGGTTCTCCGTTTTCCAGCGACTTCACAGCTTTATTAACCTTCGAGCCATTATCTTTATGAGTATGATTTCTTTTTTTCCGTTGGTGCCCACCATTGTTTAATTGAGTACCACTCTAAAATAGACGCAGCATACAGTATCTGACAGAAGGGAAAACCTGGACAACAATGCACTGGAGAGGCCCCATTAGCCAATCTATATTCGCTTTCTGTCACAACCTTGTGGCTGCGGGGTTAACCAGGGCCGACGTGCAATGGAGCATTCATGTCCTGTCCTTGTCTCTCTGTTTCCCGAGCTCCATCACTCAGGCTCATACAGAGGCAACATTAATCACGGTAACCTCCCTCCATGCACAAACTGCAGTAATGAAAATAAAACACTCTCTGATGCTCATTCACCAAAGCAAAAATCTATCAATAACCGTTGCTCATTTATTTCATATTCAGCACATGGTTCTTTGGGGCTTTGCAATGAGCAATCCAAACGGGTGTTTCTCTTTTGGTGAGCCTTTTATAGATCATTTAAAAAATATATTTGCCTGAAATTAATTTTAGATCACAGGCGAGGCACCATATGCTCGTTAATTTGTACAGTAATGATGTGTCTGTCTTTGGGTTTCAACACCGAACGCGTTCCGTTCCTTTGGGTACCTTTAAAGGGACGAGTGTGTAGGATTTAGTAGAATCTGGCAGTGTAGATGTTGATTGGAATCCCCTCACCTCACCCTCCCCTTCATAGGAAGTGAAGGAGAAACTATGGTGGCCACAAAACATGGGGGAAAAAACACAAAAGACCCTCTTTAGAGACATTTTTGTTTGTTCCGGGCTCCTGTAGAAACATGGCAGTTCAACATGGCGGACTCCGTGGAAGAGGACCTACGACGTCTGTAGATATTAAAAATACAAAACAAAACATCTGTAGATAGTTCCCCCTAAATCTTACACACTAACCTTTAAAGTACTAAATGTATTGTTATTATTTTATACATACAGCAAGCAGAAATAATTAGATTAATCAATAACCAAAAATAATTGCTAGTTTCAGCCATAGACATACTTACATACATTTAACCGGTTGGACCGGTTTAAGATGTGGATTTTGTGAATTTTTGGAAACATTTTAAGTTGTTCCCTTTTAAATAAACCATCTTTCATCTCTCTTCGTGATTGCAGTTGGGTTTTCGCAAGAGGATTGAGTTACGTTCGCGGACACGTGTCAAAAATAAGATTACTCCATTGAATAATTGGCCTATAGGCACTTGGGCCTTTGGTAAATGGTCACTACATTTAAAGATGAAACCACCAAACTTTATAAAGTAGTTAAAATTGGATTGGCACTTCTTTGAGCAGCTACAACGTTAAAATACCTCTTGTATTAGTAGTAATAATCAAGTACATTTTTTAATACTGAAACTTTTTCCTGTTTTACTCATTAGGTTAATGAATGCAGGACTTTTGCATGAAGTGTAGTATTTGTACATTGTTATAAACGTATATTATCTTATAAGGTATGAGTTATAAGTCATCCCTGCAGCAGAAACGTCAACTCATCACCACAGCGCACATTAACAGCTTATTCTCTCCTTTAGAACGTGATATAGCATCCTCTAAATCTGAAGGATGCAACATATCAGAGTAACCCGGCTTTAGAAATCTGTTTTTTCCAAAGGTGATTTAACAATCCTTTTGAACAAAGGACATTCCTATAGCGGGTCTGCTACAGAAGAATAGAATACATCCGATTGTATGAGTTCCCTGATGAAACAGAGGAGTATTTCTGCTTGGTGTCATCATACTCATTATGAGACATCCATTTATAGATCTGAGAAGGTGCTCTCACATCCTTAGAATAGCCATGAGGTCAAATTGAGAAGAGCTTTACTTTAAATAGTGAGAAGTGTGCCAGGCACAAGTCTGAAATATGCAACGCTTCAAACTCAGTATGTTCTCGTCTTTTTTTGGGGGGCCGCTGACATTTGTGCCTTGAAAGACAAATTTGTTTAATTTCCATCCTACTGTACTGTGTGTTACTCACTTTGCTGAAGGTCTTTGGAAGGTACTTTGATTTATTTCTCCCTGAGCTGCAATGAAAACCAGCTGTGTGCTGTATTAAACTAACAATGAGGTGTATTATTGTACAGATGAAAAGAAAACAGTTCTGATAGTCTATTAATCATTTAAGTCCTTTATCATGCAACAAAATGTCAAAGGATCTCAGTTTGAAGCCTCTAAAATGTGAAGTGTGCTGTTCTCCTGTTTTATGTGCTCGTAAATTGAATATTTTTTGGACAAAACAAGCAGTCTGGAGATGTCACCTTGGATATTTTGGAGCTTCTGATTTTTCAGATATTTTATTTATTAAATAGGAAAAAAAAGACCAAGAACTACTACTAAGAAAATGTGGAGTTCAACCAGTTTTCAGTCTCAGGATTTTGTGGGCGGTCCTTAAAGGGTGGCTCGATGACACGCTGAGGCCACCCTGAGCAGAGAGACAGAGATGAATTCATCTCAGCTCAGAGTGTTTCAAAGTTAGTCATGTCATTTTATGAACTCATCTGACACGTTTCAGTCGATTCAAAATGGCCGCTCGACTGCTCCCACGAGTGGGCGTGGCTTGAGCACATTCAGAGGACACGCCCCCACAGTCCTGGAGCTGAGAATTCATTTTTACCTGATTTTGACACCTAATTTCATAAACTTGTTGATATTTTTAATCATCCAAATTTGGCTGGGTGGTTAATAACACTTTCTTCTTTGGTCTGACAAACTCAGAACACACATATTTCTTCTGACTTTACACAGACTTTAAGTAAAAATACCAAAACAACAATGGAAACATGTTCCATTACAAGGACACTTGTAGGACTTGAATCAGAATCAAATGTTTACATGATTTAAGCCAAATTGTATTGAGCTTTATGAAGAAATGATTCATTTATCACCTCACTAAGCAGTTTCCTCGTGAGTTTATGGTCTCAATCACTAGTTTCAGGTCTTCTTTCACACAGCATGATGTTCATGTTGTAAATTATGGTCCCATTTAGAGTAAAATGGACGATAAAGCAGGGTATGATTTAGGGCATGGCTACCTTCTGATTGACAAGTCATTCTCAGTGAGTCTGTCCAGCACACCATGCTCACAAAACTCATCAGATCAAGGCTAGGCGGCGCTGATCGAACCTCAATCAAGATTCTGTTACTGCTTTGGTTATTTCTGGCCTCAGATGTTTTAGTGATCTGTTAAGCTGTAACACGAGTATGTTCATGAAGTCAAAACTCAACGTACTGTACGTCACCCACCAGCTCCACACTCTCAATTCTTTTCTGGCTTCGCAAAAAGCCAAGATGGCAATGTCTATAATGCCAAACTCAAGGTTGGGTCCAATAGGCGACGTCATGGTACGGTTAAATAGCATAAAAGTCAAACCTTTAAACTGAACTTAAATATCACATTTAAGTCCTTGTGTTAATAATCAAACCATTTGTATTGTAATATATTACTTTGAGGCCTTGACCTAACCACAAAATGTTGTGTTTGTTTGTGTTTCAGCCCTCGGCGGTCTGCCGCACAAAGCCGAGCCTGTGCAGATTTTCAGATGAGTGATAAAACATTGATTGCCGCTGAGCGGATATATGAAACAACAGCTTTGTTGAAACCACCAAGAAAACTTAATAGTAAAGTAAAGCATGAAAAGATTGGCCCGGTGAAACAATGTCTGCACAAAGAACACTCTCCCTCTCCCCTGGAGTGTCTGGATATCTGCCATGAGAATAATAAGACCCCACATTCAAACAGTGTAGAGCACCAGTGTAACAATACACGTTTGAAATAACTATCAGAGGGGCCATTCATGCAACCTTTGGTTAATCACCCAACTGCCTTCTTCCATTCTCTGCATCCTTTACTCTCTTACCTCGCGCTCAATACTCCTCCACATTGCCCTGGAATCTCATTCATCACTGCCAGTCCAAAGTGGATATTAGTAACCCCGCTATAGTGTGCGAGAGTGTATTATCTCCCTGCCGCTGCTTGTCTCTTTACTTCATCAGAGAGTAATTTCCAGTAAAAAAAAAAAAAGGCCGAGCAGCTGATTCGAGCTTTGTCGTCGGTCCGGCTGTGACGTGTTTGCGTGACCTTTTGTTTGCCGTCGTTTCCGTAGACATGCAGATCTGCTGAGCCAGCATTGTCTTGTTCAGTCACTAAAGTTAGGAACAGGCACACGTAGTTCAGTATAATGTGCCAGTGATGGAGTGCAAGTACTTTATTTCTGTTTGATTTGACTTTGTAGCTCTTCTCCTCTTTATATTTAACCGGCTGCTTTGAGCTTTTACAACAAAGATCTGATGAGTTTAAATACATTGTTCCTCACTTTTTTTGGGTTCACAAAAAGCCGTCACGTGGACCCCGTTCGTCGTGTTTTCCCCTTATAAACCCAGTCCAACCTTCCGGCGTCCCTTGCGGTAACAACGCTACGGCCAAATCCAACGCGCTTTTCTCCAGTTTTTATGATTATCTTTGCTAACCCTGATCTGTCTGTGCCTCAGGATCCCCGCCTGCTGCTCATCTGCTCATCACGTCCAGCCCGACCTCATTATCACTGCCGTCTCAGGAGATCAGCCGCCACCACCAGCCTTCCACTGTGTGGATCTCCTTACCGGCTGCTGACACCCACCTTCTCCTGCACTATTCACCCTTCTGCCTTTTGTTAAATAAACCTTTTTTGGACTATACTCAGTCCCCGGTGTGCAGCCGGGTCTCCTTGTCATGTTCCAGCTCAACCAAAGAGACGTTTCCCCTCTAAGCTGGTCATATATACGATGTGATGTCATAGACGTTCACTCCTTTTGCCTCTGACGCTTTAAGCATGCTGATAATTTGAATGTTTGTTTCTACATTATTTTTATTGGTGCTTTTATTTGGGGATCTGAGCACTTCTTCTGCCAACTGGTGCAAACTCACCCGATCAAACAAGCTATTTCATTTTTAGAGGGGGGAGGAAAGCAGTAGCTGCTGCTTTCAGATACTTAAGGATGCATTAAAAATATCCCGTGTGCAGACACTCAAAGCGGTCAGAAAGAGGAAGGTTCTGAAGGATAGAGGTGTCTGTTCATTCTGTGACTATCATCCTAGTGACGGCTTATGGTAAAGAGTGCAGGCGTTAAAGGGCTTATTGAGCATACGGCAACTCTCAGAAGACCCTCTTTGAAATCCCTTCCCTCCCTTTTTCCCTGAAACCCACAGAAGTCTCGCCTAGTTTATATTCTCAGTGCAGAGCCATGTGCCCCCGGTCTATGTATGGCATTATAGACTCAGCAGGGTGATCAGTGGGGGTCAGAGTCAGCGTTTAACCCTCTGCAGCACCCCGGCAGCCTCTCTCCCTCCTGGACACCTGTTCTTCTTCCACACACAGGGGAGGGAGGGAGGCGGCGAGAGGCAAGATCAGTGATGTGGTACAAAAGGTAGAGATGTTTTTGAAAGGCAAGAGAGGAAATCACATCACTGACCAACTGGAGGTCACGTAAGAACGGTCTTATCTGAGAATATTAAGATCAGTCAGGGCCTTGAGGAGGGAAGGAAGGATGCTGCTGTCTTTTCTTGCACTCCTCGCTCAAACACAGATCTTCTTTGCCCTTACACGGATTTCTCCTCAGAGAGATGTAGGAAATGTTCATTGTTTGCTGAGGAACGTGTGTGTGTGTGTGTGTGTGTGTGTTCATGGAAAACTGAAACTGATTGGGGGAAAAAAAGTAAGTGTATGTATGAGGTCTCAATTTCTTGCCAGGAAGACAGGCTGAGAGAAAACAGAATTGGAGAAGCCAAGAGGGAGGGGTTCATCGAGGATTTGGGTCATAGATTGCCAAGAGGGATCGTATTGTGTGTGTGTGTGTGTCAGGGTCTGTTAATATGTATATTTGCGTGGGCTTTTTTTCTGTGTGTGTGTGTGTGTGTGTGTGTGTCACGTGTGCCTGTATCGGCTACACAACAGATTTCCTGATTATGTTTTTAATGCTGTCTTTCACACGAGCCGTTCTCTCTGCAGGAAATCATTTAACAGAGAATGAACGTTGCTGAAAAGCAGATTCATGTAACTGTACCGAGATGTGTAGATGTTTAGCTGCCTCTCGGGGTGCTCAGGTTGGTTTCATCGACTACTAGACGAGCTGCCATGAAACTTGCGTCCCCCCTCAGGATCAATGTGAATAACTTTGACGACCTCTTAACTTTTGATTTGCTCCATTGTCTGAAACTTAATTTTAATTTGTCTTGGTTCATGAATACTTGAAAACACACTGCAAGACTAATGAAATTTCCATCTTACATTTCATTATGCAACCCTGTGTTGTAAAGCTGTAAGACCACGTCTTCAAATCCCCAAACCGAGACCCGTTTGCACTTCATCAGCACGGGTAGGCAAGCCTCATAGCCTATGATACATGCAGCAGCCTTGACAACCACAGATTGATTGATTAACTCACATACATACAAATCAGTGTTGAGTTCAGACGCATGGTGCATTGTTTTTATATTCAGTACAATTGTGGTGAAAACTGGGATAATTTGGTAGTGAATATTGAAAACCAGGACACATGAGTGTTTCATAGATATTTTTGGGATCTTAGACAGTATAAATCATGGACGTAGTGTCCACGGTGGCTCTGGCCGCCAACATCTTGGCAGTCCTGCCTCCACTGGCTCATGGCTAGTCTAAAAAATGGGCAAAGACGTGGATAATTGGTGGAACTGAGGGAGGCTGAGGGTGTCACAGCGCACACCTGTCAATCAAAGCGTCCACGCTCTTAATCCTGCATAACTTTAAGCCTTAATATAATCTGAACAGGTGAGTTGTGTATAAATTCACCCTCAGTACAGTTGTCATGAACGGGGAAATTAGCTATAGAGACCAAAACTGTTTTTTGTACCAGGCTGTAAACATGTTTATTTCTGCTGTGAAGTTGGACATTTGAACATGGGGACTTATGGAGACTGACTCACTTCTGGAGCCAGCCTCAAGTGGCTAAGAAGAGGAACTGCAGTTTTTGGCACTTCTGCATTGGCTTCAATTCACAGCCATGGAGGTTGCTGCATGGTTGGGACTGAAAACAGGACAACCCTGGACAAATCAGATGTCTGGCTAGAGATGCTAGCATGGCTGGCCCCTGTAAGAATGGCAGGATATCTACTGGTAATAATGGTTTGTAGGACTAGTGTAGTTGCTGATTGCAACCATGTCTCCTCACCCTCTCCTTCCTAGCTTGAAGGAAAAACTACAGCGGCTGCTATCTATTATACCTACTATAGAAACACGAAACATGAAGACATAATTATGCATTTTATATTCCATCTATCCATTTTCAATAACCACTTATCCTTGGACACCCACAACAAGTCACCAGGTCATCACAGGACTGATACATTCAGGCTTACATTCACACCAATGGGCAATTTAGAGTCACCACTTCACCTGCATGTCTTCCAATCTGCCATATTCTGTAAATAGAAACTCATAAATCTCACACACACCGGACCTTTAAAGTGTCTTGGTAAAAGCAAAAGTCTAACAGAAGTCTATAATAGTTGTTGGATGCTCCTTCGCAGAACAAATTTTTGTATATAGAAATGCATTTTAGTGAGAAAAAGTTGATACTTTTAAGTTTCTTTTGCTTTTTACACACATAATGGATCAATATCTTCTTCTGCGGGGTCACGGTACACTAAGTCAGCCAAAAGCCACTGTGTCTAGAGCGCTGAGCTGTAGCTGTTAAGGGCCTTGGACAAAGGCATGCTTTTGGCAGCGATGTTAGGCGCTATGGGTGAAATGCCAGTCCGTCTCTAAGTGCTGGCCCGCGTCCAACCAACGCTCTCCCATGAGGTCGAGGATGATTGGACCGCTGACCTCCGCAGTGATGATCAGCCGTTAACTGAATAGATAATGGAACATCATCTATTTTGCAGTACTAGGCTGATAAAAAGTCAAAAAGTAGCTTCAGCTCTGAAGCTTTTTTGGCTGCATTCATGTGTTTGATGAAGTGTTTAATGTTCAGTAACAGTGGAGTGCACTTATTTTGTAGCTCTTGCAGCCAGTCATGAGTGTAGAGATAACCCAGTAACTCCGCTCTCTGTCTGTCATTCACTCCAGCGAGTCGCGGCGATTCATTCAGAACCTTCCTCTGTTTATTCAGCTCAGAGGTCAGAGGGGTGATGACCCCACTACTCTGGACTGTCATCACATGACCTCGCGGTGACATCGTTCAGGGAGATGCCCTGTGGACTCAGCATATCTGCACTCATCTCCTGTCAATCATATCAACTAGGGGGGCATCCTCGGTCAGAGGTGATGCTTAAATGTTTTCTCTTTGCTGCGCTCTGTCAGCGTGGTTGTAAATATTGTTTTGACATAAGGAAAGTCCGTTTGTTGTGGATTGGATTCCAGATTCACCTCTGACTGTAGCTTGTGAAAGGCACAAGGACTTTTCATGAGTAATCTGATTTTTAGAGAGATTTTGGAATGACGGGCGTGTGATCTTTTCTTTGCTGTAACAGTCGTGAGGTTGGACCCAAGTACAGCACAGAGCGGAGACCAGAGCAGGAGCAGTTCAACAGTTTATTCAGCAAAAAACCCACAGCAGGTGAACGAAGAATCACAGTTTGGTATTGGTATATTCAGGTAAAAGTCCACAAACAGAGCCAGCCAAAAAAAAGTCCAACTTTTCAGCTGAACCCTCCGGGCAGATGGGAGCAGGGCAGAGGAGTCTGGGACAGAAGGCTGGCCAGGTTAGCCGGGCAGAGACGAAACCAGGGAACCAGAGATGAACGCGAGAGATGCTTTGCATGATGCTAAAGACAATCTGGGGCAGTTATGTGATCAGTTGAGGAAACACAGGTGAAGGTGTTTGCACTGATGAGGTGGGAATGGCAGACAGGTGAGTGGAAAAGTACTGGCAGGAGGGATGGAAAACTAGCAGAGGACCGTGACACTGTGACTGGACAGATGATGTGATGTAGACGAGAGACACACTGTGGCAGACGACAAAGTGAATATTAACAATCCCTGCTTTTATCAGTTCACTTGTTCATATATTTACTTGTTTTTTGATCATTTGACGGATCTGTGGATGACCCTCTCTCCGCAGCAACGCGTCACAATGATTGGAATCTGTGCATTATTTGCATGTAATTGCTTGAATTGAGTTGAGTTGATTGAGGACCCGTCTCCACGCAGGCCCGGCGTTATCTAGAAATTTCATAGACTGAGATTTAGTTATGGACAGGCTGCGCTTCATTAGCACAGAATGAAGCTGTTGAGACTCTTTGCAGCTGGCCTGGAAGCACAGTTTAATAGACTGGAATCAAATCGTGGGATGGAGAATGGAGTGGAGGGGGGGAAAAAAACAGCCGGGGAGCAACTGAATTGAGGTTTATTCACTGGATTTATGTTCATAAAAAAAGATATAAAAGGAATATACCACTTTTAGGATTGTGGTACAAGGCTATAAACACCGCACGGACACAAAAGCCATTTAAACGTCATGTTTAACTGCAGCACATTTCTCATCTCCTCTCGTCGGATGTTTTAATTTTCATTTCGCAGCCTATTTGTCACCTTCTCTGATTACTATTTTAGCCTCGGAGTCACCGCTGCAGCTTTGACTTCTTCAGCGTTACGCACACGACTGTCACGGCATGCGTATCAACATCTGTGATAGTTTAGGCTAATGTTTTAATTGGTTCCTGAGAACAGAGGGCAAGCCAAATTGCTTTAGTGTCCCAGAGGCTTTCTTTCTTAATGAGATATTCTCCCCTC
Organism: Miichthys miiuy; assembly: GCA_036365135.1. Classification (NCBI taxonomy): domain Eukaryota; kingdom Metazoa; phylum Chordata; class Actinopteri; family Sciaenidae; genus Miichthys; species Miichthys miiuy. The sequence goes on along the minus strand of CM071612.1, from coordinate 2,242,250 downwards.
TCAGGATCAGAGGGGTCCTGACCCACGTGTCGTCACCGGGATATTATTGTAGCACATTGCCCCCTCTCTCTGTGATGGAGCACTTTGAGAGGTTAATGAAAGCAGAAATCAAAGACTGTGTCAATGCAAACGCAAAAAAAGGGGAAGCGCTACTTTCAGGCACAAAGGCAAAACTGCCAGATAGTCATTCACCTTCAGTCAGTCACCCAACGTGCTGCCCTTTATCGGGCCCAGCACCGAGCGGGACAGCCCAAAACAGATGCCCCTTGTGTGGCTTCTATGTCTTGAATTGTTTTGGATCCTCCTAAAGCTGACAACACAAAATTAGATTTTAAATGAGATTTTTTTTAAAAAAACCCATTCTCCTTACAACCCCCCAAACCACTGCAGAGTCCATCGTCACCCCGCATCAGTTAATAAAAGAGAAGGCAAGACGGAGCGTAGAAGCTGATGTCCTTCACCTCTGACAAAGGCTCTTTAAACAGCAACAGAAAAATGAGAAAAGATTAGAATCTGTGTGGGCTTTCAGTGTGGAGTATTTGGTCTCTTCAGTGTGACATCCAAGAGGAAAGAAAGGTAAAAAGAACGAGGCAGTTAGATGGCCATTCTTGCCCTCAGGCCATTTTTTTTTTTTTTTATACCAAATGATAAAACAGAGATATCAAAGATGCGGGGAGCAGTCGTACTGATAACAGCATATATGACACCTACTGCCTTCCCGCCAGCGAAGCAGAGATGTAGCAGATACCCCGCGCTGAGATCTTATTCTGTTCGCCTCAGGTTCCACAGCTTTTTGCTAAGTTCTCCTCTATAAGCAGCTAAATCGATTTGATACACCTTGTTTAACCCCCCGAAGGCTCTGTTAGATTAAGAATCAACCGGAAGTCTTAACCCACAATCCATTCAAACTCAAAGCCCGATGATAACCTCATGTCATGGCGACAAAACAAAGGAAAACACGCTGTTGTTATTTACAGCAACGGTCAGGTTAACAACACATGGCTACATTTTCCTGATTTGGATGTTCCGCTGAGAAGAATGATGTGACACAAGAAGAAGGGAAGGAAAAGTTTCTCTCTGTCCACCTTAAATCTGAGTTTAAGGTCCTATTCAGAGAAAATCAGGTGTTCCTGCGTCGTTTATTTGTCCTGAAGGTGTGAAACAACCGGCTTTCTCGATACAGGTGCTCACTATCCTCATTCACTGTCATTAGAACAATGCTCGCTTTCTCCCTCTGTCTCAAACAAATGGACACAAAGGAACTTTTTCGTGTTACCATTTTGCAGCACAGACTGGGAGCCAGACATGAACAGAGAATCTGGGTTCATGAAATAAACAAAGCCAGAACACAACGGGAAACAGGTAGAGTATCAGAGTTTAGACCATGAATCCACCTGGATAGTCTCAGTTTCAGAGACATTTCAGGCTGAAAATCTGCAAAGACGTGGATCATCGGTGGACTTGAGGCAGGCTGAATGACGCCTGGGTGCTCTAATAAGCCATCTGTAACGACACCCACCTGTCAATCAAAGCGTCCACGCTCTTAATCCTGCATAACTTTAAGCCTTAATATAACCTGAACAGGTGAGTTGTATATAAATTCACCCTCAGTACAGTTGTCATGAACGGGGAAATTAGCTACAGAGACCAAAACTGTTTTTTGTACCAGGCTGTAAACATGTTTATTTCTGCTGTGAAGTTGGACATTTGAACATGGGGACTTATGGAGACTGACTCACTTCTGGAGCCAGCCTCAAGTAGATGTTAGAGGAACTGCAGTTTTTGGCACAGAGGTTGCCGCTTGGGTTTGACCGGTGTGACGTCGGGTTGTATCTGGCTCAACTTCTACGCCGCAGGTCGCTGTGTTTTTTTTTGCATTACCGCGGCCAAAACACACTACCCGAACTCAACGAATGGAAAAACCTGTGCTCACGACACAGCGGCACATTTGGTCTGAAGCTGGCCTGGGAGGTGATTTTGTGTCTGACATGAATTGTTATTGAAAGCAGAATAATTTCATGCCTTCAAACATGTCTGCATGTCCTTTATTCATTTGTTTCTTTAAACAAAGGAGTGGAACACCATCACAGTGAATGAATGTGTACTGAAATGGAAAGAATAAATGCCTTTTTGTTTGTTCCCATTCACCAAATACTGCCGCCTTCCTGGAGTCATTACAACCGCTGCAAATGATTGGCTCAATTATAACAAATATATTAGCGATAATGACCTGAGGATTAATCCTTTCTGCTTCAACAACACGACTGATGTACCTGTTGTGCTGCTGGTTTTTGTAGCTCTGCTGCTGCTGAGGAGAGCGCTCACTCACTAACGTCGCCGGTGCAGGAGCAGGTTGCCACTTTGACTGACAGGCTGATTTGCTGCATTCTCCATTGCTGTTCCTCTCCAGCAAGCCGAGAAAATTAGATCTACAGTCACAGTGCTAATGTCAATCAAATTCCTCTGTTGCTTCCATTATCCGCCGCGGCTGTTTTTGTGTGTGTGTGTGTATCTGGAGTGTTTGCACGTGTGTATGTGCCAGCATATGTTAGTGAATTAAGCGTGTATGCAAAAAAAAAGGGTGCAGTGACCTGCAGAAGCAAAGTCGTACAGAGACACGTTTCTTTCACCGTAATGCCAAGTCTGGAGAAGGGCGTTCGGCTAGCTCACCGTGCTGCTAATCTAATAGAGCTCATTCATGCTGACGCCAGGCGAGGCTGAGTCTGGTTGCGAGGGCGAAACTTGAGGGAGAGAGAAAGAAATCAGTGCTGCTGCTGACTCTGAGAATCCCTCTTGTGGTATTTCAGTGGGGAAACCGATCAGGCGAGCAGAGAGGGGGGAGCAGATTTTCACGGCGGGAACAGTCTGCCTCAGCTGGCCTGCTTACTGTCTCATAACCTGATATGACTCCTCGCCTCACTGGCTCCGCCATATCAGGACCAGAGCGTGCATGAGAGTGTTTTAACTCTTGATTGGTGTTTGCATATTACAGTAGACTGAGAGTATGTGGGTACTACTCAGTGATGCTTTGCCAGGTATAGGTTCATCTCACAGTCTATCCAGAGGCAGATACAGTCGGTACAGTGTGCAGCACAGATCCACGGAGGAACGCTCGGCGCTGCAACACAAGAGCTCTGACCCAGATCCCAGACGAAGACGAAGGTTTTTCATCTTCTCTCGCTCTCTTTTTAGAACAAAGGCTCATCGAGCCCCCTCAGATATGTGCCTCCACTCCACCGCTTGTGCATCCTGCTTTAGCGTGCTCCCCAATTAGGAAAAAGTACAAGGCGAAACTGAAAAAGTACTACGCCTGTTGAGTATCCACATGAGTTTGACGTGAACTCCTTCATCGCTCTTTGATCAAACTGCGCTCTGGAACTTGCAAACTTGCACCCGCGCTCGCAGTATTTCTAAATCGCGCCTCGTCATATCGACCTTGTACTTCACTCCGCGTCATTCTCCCAAGATTCTTCTAATTTCATGGAAAATTAAATTAACATAAAATCAATTAATGCATTAATTAGTCTCCTTTAATCACACTTACTGGAGTATAGTTTTTACTTTCAATTATTTATTCCATAATTAATAGACTGTAATTAGTACAGCTGATATCAATATTAAACACCACGATAATCCCACTGAGTCAAGTGGACATCTGAGGCTCATTAACAAGTTGCCAGGACCAGTCGGAGGTCTGGTGACTTCCTGAGCAGCCAGTCAGACAACAAAAGGATCCACTTTGGAATCTGCTGCTAATAAAAGGACACGGCCTCTAATTCTGCATACAGTCTGCTGTGCATCGATTTTTAAAAGGTTAATTGCGTGATGATTTCGCCCTCTGGAAAAACGACGAGCTCCATCAAGTTTTTCTTTTTTTTTTAAGCGACCCTGTGGTAATTGTCAGCGCTCACACACACACACACATAACTCTATCAATGTTATTAACAGCCACGGCGTGCGGTTGTGTTTTAGTATTCAGCGCTGCATTAGATCTATTACACAAACTGACATATGGGTGGAACGTCTGTTAAAGTAAAACACTAATTTCACTTTTTTAAAAAAAAAAAGCAAATTACAATTAGCTTTGTTTGGACTCTTTTTAACAGGTGATTAAAATGATTCATTATTTTCAACTTTCAAACTAAAACTTTGTGTTTAATGAGAAAATAGCACACAATTAACTTTTTGCTAAACTTTGATGGATAATGACATAACAAAATAATAAGAAATGATAAAGCTTAAACTCTTAGAGCACAGGTCACCAACAGGCGGGCCGTGGTCCAGGTCCGGACCCAGACTCTGTCTTGTCCGGAACCGACATGTCATTGAGCTTTATTCAGTTTTCTGACAGTGTTTCTACACATCCTGCCTGTCTCTGATTGGCCGGTACACGTTGCCTTCGTTGGTTGGGTTTAGGCACGAGGAGGACTGATGACTGGTCAAGGTGAGGAGGGCAAGAATGTCAGCCAATCACAGGCAGGGTAGGGCGGGCCTTCACCGAATAGAGCGGCAGTGCACTGAAAATAAACATTGTTGCCATGACGCTGAATTATAGCTTTCTTTGATTTGATTTGAGTCGCTGACTTCACACAGTGCAGATGCTGATACGATGACAATGCTGCTTCAGTATATATAAAATAATTGTGACGTATAACTAAATTATAATGCAACTTAAACATGAACGTGAGCATTTTTCTCGATCCGGACCTCCCCCTGTTTTAGAGGTTCTGTTATTTTCAAAAGCTACACATGAAGCGAGTGATGATTCTTTCTTTTTAAATGTTACGAGAGTCAGACGGTTTGTTTCTCCATCTTGTTTCAGCAGCTCAAGGTGATATGGCAGTTAATTAGCAGGATTATCAGTGACCCCGTTAACAAGCCTGTCATTTAAACCTGTACTTCTCCTCTGAGAGTCCAACGCTACTTCTGCCTGGAGCCCAAAGAGAGAGAGAGAGAATAACAGAGAGACCTAAAGATAGATAGAGACAGACAGAATGACAGACAACAGCACTCAGACGGAGAGAGAGATGTGAAATCAGCGGATGCATGAAAATGTGACGGACGAGGGGCCGAGAGGCTGAGAAGAGAACAATGTGGCACAGCGAAGCAACAGCAGCTGTGAATTGACATTTGAGAGGTTGAATACCGCACAAGGAGGACAGAGAGGTGGCATGCCACCGCAGAGAAAATAGAGCAGTTTGGAGTTGATGGCTTAATCTCGCAGAGCGTTTTTCAGGGAAAAGAGCGGAGGAGTAATGAAAAAAAAAAAAAGGTGACGAATAGGCCGAAGTAATGATTTGAGTGTAAATGAGGATGGACAGCCGTGCTCCTCCTGTGCCGTCCTCACCTCTGAGTCTCATACATACAGATGGCACTGCTAATTACATGCTGCAAAGGGAGAGGTGCAGCTCCTGCTTCCCCGCATCACACAACAAAAATCTTGTTGATGTGTGTGTGTGTGTGTGTGTGTGTGTCTGTGCGCGCGCGCAGTTTCCTCGACTGTCTCGCTGACACGTGTCTTTTTAGTTTCTAAAATTGTCTCCCTCACATCTACATGATAAAGGAGGCACCTTTTTAAGATGGCTGCCACAGCTGGACATCTCATTAGTGGTCAAACAGACACACACACACACACACACACACACACACACACACACACAAACACACACAGTAGTAATGACAAGCAAGGTATAAAATACATTTAGTCATTTAGCTTTTATCCAAAGATCGAGGTACTGTGCAGCTGTAGAGGGGGAAAGATTCATCATGTTGTTGGTAGTGTTGGAGAGGAGGTCCTCTCTGAAATGAGCAACCTTTCTATATTTTTATTTCATTTCAAGATCATCCTCGTTTCCACATAAATATCAGGTGTTCACTTTCTTCAATGAGACAGACATAAATAAAAAGACACTGTTAATCAGAGCTCAGCTTTGGTAAAAGAACAGATGCAATACAAGGTGAGAAGACATCTGTGTTAATTACATTGTTTCGTGTTCTTTCATAATTACAGTGGAACCTATAGGCTCCATTTAACAACTAAACCATATTCCAGTGTAATAATATACAATTATTGTATCAGAATCTAGTATAGTATATGTGCACATACAAGGTACTGTACTCTGTGTACACAGACAGCCAAGAACAAGGACAACAAAGCCCAACAAATACTGTATTTTGCTGGAGTTCATGTACCGTCTGAAACACGTTTCTATAATTAAAATCCAAAACGATGCCAGCTCAAACACAAAGATGAAAAAAAAAGAAGGTGTACATAATGTTACTTAATTATTTTTAATCCACTTTGGCAGGAGAGAAAATTGAGACAGAGATTTGGTCATGATTAGATTTCAGCGGCGTCTGCTGTGAATTTCCCTTTACGTGAACGCGTAGATTAAACATTGTCAGCATTCATTTTCAGATGTTTCGTGATCATTCGAGCCTCTTCTGGATTTCCAGATTGCAGTGTCAGTCACTGCAACATTTAACACGATATGACAGATCACTATGCCGCTACTCACTTTGGACCTTGATATTTCTAAAACTGACTGGCACTGCAGCTGATACAACGTTTGGCACCGGATCATTTGTTTCAGTTTTAGCACATTACTCTGAGTTTGCTCGTTGATTACGGTTAGTTTGAGTCTAGTTTCAGTGATGCTCACAGATGTTGCTGCTCTGTAGTAATAAGGCGACGATGCAATCCAAATCACTGTCCTCAGTAAAGACAGTTTCCAAACTGTTGATGACGAAACAAGTGAGAGTCTTGTCTTGTCTCCAGGAAATCGCAGGAGGCCAAGAAATTTTGGAGGCCAAGAAATATAAACCTCTGCCATAATAACTGCTGTCCCCCTCAATAAAACCACAGTGTCTTTTTTACACCTTAGCTTTAAACTTCAGTTTAAACAAAGGTCATTAAACAGATAGCATTTTAATTAAAAAGGTGTTGGTAGGAGGAGTTTGTGACTTTTAGACTTAGCTAAGCTACACTGGCTTTACTAACAGGGGTGGCTCAGGAGGTCGACTGGGTCGTACGCTAATCAGATGATCGATGGTTTGACCCCCGGCTCCTCCAGTCTGCATGTCGAAGTGTCCTTGGGCAGGACACTGAACCCCGAAATTACTCCCGAAGGCTGTGTGAATGCTTATGAGTGGTTAGCTCCTAAACACTGATGAGCATTCGGCACCTTGCATGGCAGCCAATGCCATCACATCATACACACCTCCATTTGGACTGTGACCCAGAATGATCGAAGTACGTCTGTGAGAAGATTTTTCACTGACTACAATCAGTCTGAGATGACAACAATGCTGTGCTGTATGTACGTAATGACACGAGACCCCGACAATGTGAAAAACTGTAGAATGTGTAGAAACTTATGAGACTGAAATGGAGGCAAAAATGAAAACTCAGAGGGTGAAGGCTGAGTATCAAATACAAATTATTCATGTACCAGGAACCCATTTAGTTGCGTAACACCAGTGATTATGTATGCATAATTGCACTTGTCAGAGCTGAGAGAAGTCAGGAATATTTACTGTGAGAGGACTTGTGCTGGCTTAAAGGACACCTTCGATTTATAATTTATGGTCTCCTTTCAGACTGCTTATTTCTAAATGTGCTGTCAGAGTGTGTGTGTGTGCTTTAAATATCATCCCGGTTCATGTTTGCTTTTGTGGAGATGAACGACTGTCTGTCTTATTTTGTAAGCAGAAGATAGATTAGAGGACCATGCTGTTTGAGCAGAATGGAGCCTTAATAATACGGGTTAATAACGTTAAGTGTCCCAGTAAGCCATGACAGTGAGTGAACATGCACAACACCAGAGCTCTGGCTCACCTCAATGAAATGCAGCCATTCATTAATGCCATTCATTCTACAGGTGACTTCAAAGAGCGTTTACTGAGTGATGGGCACTAAAATCACGAATGTGTCTCTGACTCTTTAAAGGTAATTATTAATTATCAATCAGCAGTCGTTTTCAGTTTAATTAAAAAAATTACAGTGTTATTATTCATGTAATAATTTAATACAGGACAAAAATAGCAAACATTTTCATTCTTTCAACTGCGTGCAGCTACAATCAATTCATCAAAAGCTAAATCTAATTCAAGTCTATTGAATTAATGCTAATTAATTTCATGACTCTGCAGGTAATTATAGAACAGAATACAAAACTTTGTTGTCCAGCTGATTTTCGTGGCTGTTTTAATAAATTTCTGTGACCTTTTAAATAACACTTCGTATCCCTTTTAAAAACATTTTGTAACGCTTAATAATACATTTTTTTAGCCCTTTATAATAAAGTTCTGCAGCCCTTCTAGTAAAGTTTTATAGTACTTAATAATAAAATGTTGTATCCCTTAATAATAAAAATTTGTAGCCTTTAATATATTTTTTAGCCCTTTATGATAAAATTCTGCAGCCCCTTTAATACATTTAATGCTAATTTTGAAGAGGATGGTAGAGAAGCCTGCGATAAATTGCAAAGGGAGGATGCTGAGTGCAGAAGAGGAGCTCAGTAATGGTAATGGGACTGAGAGGTAAGGCATTATCCTCTTGTACAGAGGGGGGGGGATTGGGAACAGGGATTTGGATAGAGGGACAGTGGAAACTGGGATGCAGTAGAGATATAATGAAGGATTTAGTGTGTGTGTGTGTGAGAGAGAGAGATGGAGGCTTGCAGAGCTGGGGGAGGAAGTGCTCAGGACCTTGGTGAGAAAGCCATCACAGGTAAGCCCAAGTCAGGCTTCATCAGTCAACACCATCACAACCAGCACAGCACAGGAAAGGAGTGCACCATGGGAAATTAGACTTGCACTTGCCTCCATTTCTTCTGCTGACCCGGTGGACTTTTCCCTTCTTACTTTTCCCCCACACATTTCTTGTTTCACTCACTCTTACTCAGTTTAATGTGTTTAGAAGAAAGTGAGCCATAAAGAGTTGACTGAGCGTGGTGTTAATGTAGACGCTTTGTGGATAAGGTAAATGGCATTGTAAGGGGAACAGCTTCAGTTGGCTGAGAGGTTTATAAGAAGTCGTTTTGTGGCATTTAATATGAAAAATGTCGGTTATCCTCAGAGAACTGCAAAATTAAGTTTAAAAATGCTCCAAACATGCTGAATAATATCAAGCTGAGAAATAACTTTAACTCTTGGCTTGTGTCTGTACATACAGAAAAGTGAAGCATTTAACATTAAAGGGGTAGTTCAGATATTCTAAAGTGGGGTCGTATGAGGTACTCATCAAGAGTCAGTGTATCTACAGTAGATGGTGGTCAGCCTGTTCCCAAAGGACAAGCAGACAGAGATCTAATGCATGCACCATCTTTGAAATCTTTGATCTCGCATCTGTCTTACCCAACAACTGATTTTCAGTGTAGTACAGTACGCAGGGCAGCTGGCAGTTGTACAGGAGTTATTATAGAGCTCCACAAGAGCTGGATGGGTCAACGAAACATCAAACTTTAAACATGGAAGACCGTCGCCGATTTCCCAATTCCAACCAACTTTGTTTTTCTAAATCCCGATCACAATTGTTCCCTAAGTCTTATGACATATATATTTGTAACCATGATAACGTAGGTCCTCTAAAGCTAATGAAATAGTCCCAAACTACTGTATATTGTTTTACAACCCTTAACTAAGAACCCAAACCATGATCTTTCCCGAAACCTGCACCTAAACCTAGCCACACCTTAACCACAGCATTAGGCTCAGACAAATCATGCCATCCTGACGATAGTGGTGTCAATGACACATTTAGTGTTGCTTATCTGGTATATAAGACTTTACATTGAGGTGCTGGAGCATCAAAGTCAGCTGAGAAAAGGCACACTCAAATCTGTGCAAAGATCTGTATTTTGCAAGCTTTCAGTCAGAGACAGGTAAGTGAATGCAGCAGAACACAAAGTTAAAAGAACTTCATTGGATCAGTCATATTGCAGAACACTTTCAGTACCAGTCAAAGAGTTGGATAACTTCTCATTCAGTGCTTTTTGTTTGTTTTTGTTTACACTCCACATTGTAGGTTAACAGCCATCTCTTGATTTGAGGACAGGCTTTGCACAGTCTTGGCATTCTCTCAATCAGCTTTACAAGGTCGTCGTGGTTTTTCAGCTAACAGGTGGGCCTCGTCAAAATATAATTAATGACATTCATGGCCCTTTTTTAAAATGTGTTTGAGACCATCAGTTGTGTTGTTCAGAGGTAGTGTGAGCACACAGTTAACAGCCCTATTAGAACATTTTAAGAACTTCGAATGCGTCTTCAAGTGCAGTCACAAAAAAACACAAACACTTTGATGAAACTGGCTCTCATGAGGACTGAAGAGCAACCTCTGCTGCAGAGGATATGTTCATTAGAGTTACCAGCCTTAGAAATCAACAATTAATGACACCTCAGATTAGGGCCCACATGAATACTTCAGTTCAAGTAGCAGACACATCTCAACATCAGCTGTCTGGAGGAGATTGCAGTAATTCGACCATGAAGGCCTGATTCAGGCAGAGAAAATTAAATCAGTGGAAATCTTTACTTTGGTCTGTTGAGTCAAATTTGAGAATTTTGGTTCCAACACCACGTTTTTGTGACATGCAGAATAGGTGAATGGATGGTATCTACATGTGTGGTTCCCACCGTGAAGCATGGAGGAGGAGGAGGTGTGATGGTGTGAGGATGCTTTGCTTGTGACACTGTTGGCGAGTTGAAGGGATGGATGAAAGGAGCTATTTCACCAAGAAGGAGAGTGATGGAGTGCTGCATCAGATGACCTGGCCTCCACAATTACCCAACCTAAGCCCAGCTGAGATGGTTTGGGACGAGTTGGACCACCGAATGAAGGCAAAGCAGCCAACAAGTGCTCAGCATATATGGGAACTCCTTTATAAGACTGTTGGAAAGAGTGTGCAACGCTGTTAATAAAGCAAAAGGTTTGTTTAGCACATAATTCCATGTGTTACTTCATAGTTTTTCCTTTTTTAAGAAAATGAAGAAGCATTTAACGAGAAGGCGTGTCGAACTTTCCTACTGGTACTGTAAGTGTTCTGCAACATGGCTAATCAAGTGACGCAGTTTCTATAAAGACAATCAAGAAATGCTAATTACACCGAACAAACAAGATTCACAATGTGCACAAACAGAATATGCAACACTAGACGCTTTGTAAACATCGGGCTTCAGCCATCGTCAAACAGCATAGAGTGTATTATAGTTAATTCAGAGCACAACACAATGAAAGCCTCATTAAGACCCGGTTGGCTGCAACGTTCCCGTGCAGTGGATCCAGTCAGGCTGACATAACCTCCTGTCAACATCACCCTCTCTATGAAGAGCGGGACACATCAAACATTATACACCTAAATCATGATACTGTAACACAAAAACCATCCTATGAGGTTCATCTGTTGCAGGTATATTCGAGTATGTGCTTGTTGCATGAGTAAACGGTGTGTGTTTTAGTGTTTGTACTGTGCTGTGTTTTTTTTCCACATTTTTGTCACATCACACTGAGTTCACAGTATAAAAGCTGAAGGAGTGAATCAGGACAAGCCAAGCGCTCATCCCTCCCATGCAAGAGCTGCAGACAGATGTCTCACATACAGTACATGCACACTTATATTGTGCATTGCATACATGGATAGCACAGCTGATGTAACAGTTTGTAAAACACATCGGCGATGCAAAGTTTGAGCTGTGAAGTAAACATCTTTTATCATCATTGCACGTTTGCATTTGCGTAGATCTAAGTTTGTTGTGATAATTAGCTTGTTTTCTCATAGAGCAGAGCAGGATGAATATAAATACACAGCTGCACGACCCTCATTCTGTACGCGTCGTTTGCTATTTGTGCAAACACAATAATATCTCACTCGGCATATCCAAATAATTCTCTGCCATAGCCTCACATCTTCCCATTTCACTTGTAGATTTGACGCTAACACTCTCAGTGCTCGTACTGATTATCATCATCTGCCTCTGTTGTAGCTGAAGATATTTGTCACTGGTACACGGCGTTTTTACTGATAAACCGGGGCAAACTGCTGAGTGCTTTTTATTATTAGACAATGCCCCGGAGCTGCTACGAAGTGAAGGCAACGTTGTAACGTTTGAGAGATGACGTTATTATCTGTAACTTACAGTAAGTTAACACAGAGAACTGAATGCTCTGTTGTTTTATGTATTTATAAGAAAAGACTGCATTTTTGTTGAAGAGAGTTTGAGTTGGAACGAACAAATCGAATGGGTTAGCAAAAACATACAGAAATCTATCAGTGTAATTAGGAGGATTAGTAATCTTACACTTTATTACAGTCTAATTTATCCATATTTCATACTGTAATATAGTTTGGACGAGCACTTTTCCTACTACACTTCACAAAGTTTTGGTCCTTCAGAAACGTTTTGTTAGGATTGCAGCCTAATCTGCTTCTCTTCTTCAGAAACTCTAGACTTACTTACTGTTCAATATATGTTTTTATTCATAAGGTAAATTCAAGTCATTAAGAAATATTCCAGAGCACTTCAAGACTTACTTTCACTCTTACTCAACTCGGCAATCTTCAGATCTTCATCCTCCGAGGTTTCTCACTTGCAGAGATCAATTTAATTTGATCAAATTTAGGGGAACCAAATTATGGAATAGCTTTTCGCACCCTCTCTACAAAATGCACATCATGTTCATATTTTTGCTTTTATATTGTCATTATAACTTATGCATGTTACATATGTTTTTTTCTATTACCAGTGTGTCATTACTTTATGTAGTTATATTTATTCTCAGTATGTGTCAAGCAGATGGAGCTGATGAGGAAGTGAAGATGTTTAATGAAGAACAGACAGGAATGAATGAACGGACAGACAGAGCAAATTTCTTGAGGGCAAAAACAGAGTAGAGAGAATAAGCTAGACGGGAACACAGACTATACATGGCAAAACAAAGGTCAGAGGCTGGTGCGAAGCGTACGGTGATACACAACAGGACTGGAGAGCTGGGCAGGTCTTAAATAGTGTGCGGTGATTGAGGAATGTAGAGCAGGTGCTTGATGGGGTGCAGGTGTGCCACAGTCAACGAGCTGGAGGCCACGCCCACCAACTCCAGGATACATGAGGGGAAAGGACAAACGGCAAAACACCCAAACAAACGTCACTCATACACACCCAGCCTCCAGCCAGAGTCACAGTCAGGCAGTCATGGCAGTATGTCAGTGTTTTGTTCTTTATAATTTTAACCATAGGTGGAGGTTTTAAATAATTATTTATTATCTTTGTCATTTCTATGTAATTTGAACTGTGCAAAATAAATAAAACTAAACTAAAGACAATCAAGCATGTCGTCGATTTTCGGTTCATTTCTCTTGTCTGCGTCAGTCGAATGTAAACCTTCATCCTTCATGAGCAATGATGATATTTTGACGCGTCGCTGTAAGAAAAACACGGTAAATAATCAAATTAATGATCCATTCAGCTGCTTCAGTCCAGGTACTGTGCATGGTGACGCTTGAGTAGAACAGAGCCATTGTCAGTGTTCTTAGTAACACCTGTGCTTTTTCCTACTATAACATGACAAATCGTTTCCTGTCTATTGAGTTATGGAGTTGCAAAGTGATGTGTGTGTGTGTGTGTGTGTGTGTAAAAATATCAACATTTTAAGCCACGACTCAGCCTGTATGTGAATATCATTTGCAGAGTTTTTCATTACCAGCCACTAAAAATACTGGAATTATGTTTTCGTCCCAAAATCTACAAGAAATTCGGAGCTAATTCAGAATCTTGTTACTGTAATTGTGGATTTCATTTCCTTTCTCCTCCTGTTTGTTTGCTCTAACAGCTTCAGCCTCGAGTTGTAATGCTCGTAACCCCGAGCTCTTCAAGACAATCACAGAAGATAAATAAAGCGTTCGAGCACGCTGAAGTGCAGCACGACTTGTTGTTAGTCATCAAAATGAACTTTAGATCCCCCCTTTCCTTGTGAATGAGCCTGCCAGTCTGTGTAACCAGCGTGAATCCTGAAAAAACTCAAATATCGTCTTTCTGTTTGTATTAGAACCGTCATATGTTTGTTGTTGTTTTTATTGTTTTCTTCCATTTAATTAAATTCACTTTCCTTTATTGTGATTTTATTAGTTTGGATTTAATCAACAGCACAGCTGTGAGGTTAGAACAACTGTTTCTGCTACAAATTCAGTTTAATACTAATTAAATTTTTAATATGTTTTGTTTAGAAACTTCATTTCCAGGAAAAGCGATGCTACATTTTGTACCATAAGTTGTAGTGAGGAGGTTGGGGTAGGACTGATGCTGGAACAGAAGGTTGGCGTCCTGATCCTAAAAGTAGTTCAGCTTCGGCAACAAAAGAACTTTGGTCCATTAATAAAGTGAACATATCCTGTATTTGTTGAGATATTTCAGCATTGGAGGTGAGCAACCGACCAACACATTTACAGAGACGCCGACATTTCTGTTGAGTGTGGAGTTGGAAACTTTCCATGGGAATAAACAGGAATAAACCAACATTAAAGGTTGGCCTTTTAACAGTGAACTTAAATATAGTTGGTGAAAATATATTTTAGCATCATCTTGACTAAAACAACCAGATTTCCTGCAGGTACACTTGAATATCTGCTCTTCCTCAGTCACATGCACATAGCACACTGCTTACTGCAGGGCTACTGAGGCCACGCCCCCTACCTGCACAGGTGATTTCTGTACCTGGACCACACTTTAGAGCCCAGAGCACACAGAGACTATTGAAGACACACATTTGAGCCTGTGGACTACATAATATTGTTCAATAAAATAATTCAAACTTGATAAAGTTCTACTTACAAATAAATCTGTTGGAATGTTTTTTATTGTTTTATTTTGCATGTCTGCTCATGACAAAACAAAATGTTTAGATTTATGTTTGGATATGATACACTTTGTTTAAATTACCCACAATTTACAGTTAATTCACATAAATTTCCATAATTCCCATGGAGTTTCCGATTTGGAATTTTTCCAAAATCCCATGGAAAGTTTCCAGAGATTTACAGGAAACTTTCCACCCCTTTTGCAACCCAAAGTGTGGCTATAAAACACACACATTGTTGAAAATTGTCAAAAATATAAACATAGCATCAATGAGTCTGCACGTCTGACATACAGTACATGTCCTCTGTGTGTGTGTGTGTGTGTGTGTGTGTGTGTGTGTGTGTGTGTGTGTGTGTGTCCTCTAAACATTTTACAGGCGTCAACAGTGTAAATTCACGAGCCTCCTCATCATCATGCTGAAGCTCGGTCCCCCTCCTCGTCCCCTGTCTGACTCGCCCCAGAGCATTATAGACAATTTATGGAAACACATAACACAGATTCACACATGTATCACTGTGGCTAGAGAGAGGTCATCCTTGCAGAGTGTGTGTGTGTGTGTGTGTTGAAGGTTTAAGCTTGTGTGTGTGTGTCTCATCTTGTCGGACTATCAGAGGTAGTTTACTGCACTGCTGCACTACCAACAGATGGCCATTACCATACTGTAGCGAATTCAAACACAAGGCAGGGACTTCTCTCATTTTCAGACGCCAAACCTCGGTCACATTATAACACTATGATATCAGCGCTCTCCCTAACACCCATAATGAAAAACTGTAAATGTTCTCCCCTCAACAGTAAAAAGATACGTTTATAGCTCTTCTCTATTTATGAGCCGACACAGCATTAGAGTGATTTCAGGGCCTGTTCCTCATCCTCGATGCTGTCAGGAAAACTGTATCGCCGGAATGGGATTGAAGGGACTGAGCTCAACTTTAAAAGCTCATATTCATCTCTTTCATCTCGTAGGAACAGTTGGGTGAAACTTCCGTTTTGCTCCAGGAATTGGCGGCGTATAACGGAAAAAAGCGGGAAGGAGGAGGAAGGAAAACGGAGAGTAAAAGGGAAACAGAACAGGCTACACCTTGGAAAGTTTGTGTCGCAGCAGCCTCATCGTACGCATTGTTTCATGCTAAAAACGTATGAATGTTGCACTTACAATGCCTTCACATGATCTGTGGTTGTGTGTGCAGGGATCCACAATGTGTCTCAACATGCCCCATAACAATCTTCCTCAAAGGGAGCCATTGGCAGAAAAACTCTGGGCGGTTGACCAGGCCACAGATGGTGTCACACACACACACACACACACAAATTGCCCGAAGGACACACACCGCAGGCACCATATGACTCCCTCTAAAGCTCGCCCCAACACTTTTAAAACCACAAACAGACCAAGAGGCCAACAGTGCGAGCCGTTGTGCTGATCTCTGTACTTATAGTGCACAATCACTTCACCTGGCTGATGTTAAATGAGCTGTCAGTGATTGGTCGACGCTTCTAAAACTTTATTCACTGGGCCGTAACCATGGAAACAAAGTTAAAGTTGGCTGAATTCCTTAAGACAAAGTTTCATGATCAATACTAATGTCATATCTGTGTGTTAAGAACAAGCAGCAACCTCCGTGACTGGGAAATAAAGCCAGTGTGGAAGTCCTCGAACGTCCATTAAAAGTGCTTGTTGTTTTTGCCACTGACTGACGCTGGCTCAGATTGTTATAACCAGTGTAGGACTCTGCAGAGGAATGACACATGTTCTTTACCGTTGTCTTGATCCGGTCTGTGAAATCTCCTCTGCGGGCATAAGGTCATAGCATAGGATGACCTTACCCACGGAAACACCAGTCTGTTGGGATTCTCTCTCTCTCTCTCTCCTCGTCCACTTGGCAACTTCTAGTCTTATCTGTAAGCTCCAGCTGAAATACGTACGAGCGTCCGAGTTCTTGTCCACATTGTCGAAATCAAAACTTGTTGTCCCCATTTGTCAGTTTGACACAAAAACATGCAAAAATAAGGTCCAGGATGACAAATACTTCTTCCCCTTTAAGTAGTTTCAGAAGAAAAACTTGTCATGTATCCTTGACCATCACTTACAGCTCGACTAGACGTCTCACGCTGTTCACAAGTCGACTCTCTGTGACACTCTAAGCTCAGTGGTAACTTCCTTCTGAGTACTTCCTGACCAGGTACTGTTGATGGATTGTTAGGCGTCGTCTTGGTGTCACGATGTCAAAATGCGAACAGCATGATGAAGAGCATGTTCTGCAAAAGTACTGAGACAATGAACAGTTGGACTTGTGCATTTAAAAGTTTAGAGAAGGTCAAATTAAAGTTCACCTGTAAAGGTTAGAGTGCATTTCAGGTGCACTCTGAAATTTCACCCGAACATCCTGAACTTTTTGTGAGCAGTCTATGTACTGTATATCTGGATATTCTTGCTCCAGGTTAAAGCAGGTGAAGCAGTATGATGTGAAACATTCAGACTTAAGACTCCGTGTTTTCTGTCTGAGGGGAATATTCTCCTAAAGTTTAGCTCGACAAGACGGATGATGATGTTTTGGTATATTTGGAGATTTTCTTGGATCTTCGGTGGAATTTAAAATAAAGTTCTGTGGGTTGGAACAATGTTACACAACGCAGGTGGGTGAGTTTATGTTTGAACTTAAATTTCATATATATATATAAAACTGTCCTGAAAGTGATTCATGTAATAAGATACACAAATATAATGAGATGAGAAGATTCTGTGAAATTTGCTCAGATAGAATTCTCTTGAAAATACTCTGCACATAACATCAGATGTAAAAGACAATGATGAGACTGTTAAATGATAATGGGCATGTCAGTGTGGAGACATTATCACATATTAAGACAGAACACAGCCACACACTCCCCGCCCTGTGTTCTTTATATGGCGGCAGGGGTCCTGTGTGCCTCCATCTAAAGTGTCATCAAGTCTGATTTGGCCTTGCTGAGGTCAGGCTGAACATGAGCGCTGTGTTGTGAGGCCACTCAGCATCACGAGGACACACAGAGACAGAGTCCAAGTGCCTGCTACTCCGAGCTCTCAGACAGATGGGATGGGATTGCAGAGCATTATGGGTTTCCCAGTTTGTAGATTTCAGTCATTTTAAAACGAAGCGCCGCGCCAGATTAATCAAAGTCTGACACTGTGTCATGAATTTCCCCCTCTTCGTACACCACGAACTGAAGCAGATGAAATATCACTTGTCCCGCTATTAGCGTTCAATTTCAATTGGGGTGAAAAATGCACAGGCGACTCTTGTCTGGGAGGAAAATATCAGCGATGGTAACACACTCGCAGCTGTTTAATGTAATAATGCACGCATGAAGTTTCACTCCTCCCATGCGTGGCAGCCTGATCCGTGTAGGTCGATTGTTTGTGATTCAGACATTCTCTGTAAATGTCTCAAAATGCAACTGGACTTGACTGTGTGCTCGATACGAGTGTGTGTGTGTGAGCATCTGTGTGATGTGTTTGTGTGTGTGTGAGTGGAAGGGAGATGAAGTGTGAAATGAAGTCACTGGGGCTAAGTTGAACTTGAAGCACGGAATAAAACAGAGAGGTTACCACTCAGTTACCTCGGGGGTCGCCGCGATTCTGCCTTTCAGCCCCGCAATCTGCAGCGCGAGATTTTTGCTTCCAATTAGACAAATTAAAATATATAAAACTGAAAAATGAAAGCGTTAGTGATCGTCCACCATGACAGAACCAGTAGGCTAATGAGAGGCCGAAGCGAGAGACAGATGGTCACGGTCAGTCGATGTCTCAGCAGCACAGAAACCGTCGTCAGAAACTCCTCGGCTTTGAAATACGACGGCTGTTTCAGCTCGCCCTCCACTCTCCTGTAATCCATGCTCATCGCAACCAAGCTGGGCCTGAGCGGCAGTACTGCGCCTCGATCTGCCCACCTCTCTCTCGCCGCTTCCCGAGGTTTTGCTGATTTCAGTGTTCTGAGTCTCTTATGAAACTTTCCAGGAATGATTTTGCTCCTTGAATTTCTTGGTACTGGACTTCAGATCCCTTGTTCTATACTATCCACTCAGCTGATTCTTGTTGGCTTTGGCAGTGAACGCTCATTGGTAATCAATAATTAAAGCTCTATAGGGTCTCTGTGAGTTAATATTCAGGTCTGTATCTTGTGAAAGCCTTTGAGATACAAAGCCTCTATCTTTACCCCCACCATTCCTCCTCCGCCCAGTGTTTCTATTTGTATTCACTTCCTTTCTTGTAACTTCATAAGCTCTCGTTCTCCAGATTCTCCCACCAAATTTAACGCGGGCCGCCGCTAACACAAAGGCAAACCCACACAACATGTGAGCGCAACATGAACAGGCAATGCACGAACACTCTCGCTGAACCAACTCCTAGTTTGCCGTGCTTTTCTTAAGATGTTCTCTCTCTCACCTACCATCTCCCTTTCCCTTTGGAGAATAGCTGCAGCCTAAATATGGATAGCTCAGAAAATATGTCAGCGCCTGTTTCTACTGTATCCTACTTCTTTATACTTCAGAAAATCCAAATTGCAATGAGAATACATTAAGTGGAAAAAAAAGATGTGATTCCTGTTACTAAACCAAGGGTTTTTTGTGGAAAAATGATTAACATCACTGTTTAAATTAATCATTACAAAATACTGGAAACATCTTTCAGTAAAAAGGAAATATAAATTAATACCAACACAAACTGCAGCGTCCAAAAATCCAGAAGAGTTTTAAATCAATACTTCTGACACGCCAACAAAAACAGAATATGAGGAACGTCATAAAAGAAGGATATATTTTATTTGTTGTATCAGATAACACTGCATGAGAGACTAGTGGGAACTGTTGGGTCTCTGTAAATAATATCAATATCAAGACTTGCTCTATGTGTGTCTGACATACAGTATTATCATCATTTGAAGTGAACGTTAGCAAGAAGTTTAATATTCACTCTGCTTTTGGTCTCCACCAACCTCTGATGTAAATAACTGCCTCTTTGCCTGCTAAATGCTCCACCAGCCGCAGCTGCAGCAACTGCCGTGACTGTGAAGTGACGCCAAAAACTGCAGTTCCTCTTCTCGTCCACTTGAGGCTGGCTCCAGAAGAAGTGAGTCAGTCTCCATAAGTCCCCATGTTCAAATGTCCAACTTCACAGCAGAAATAAACATGTTTACAGCCTGGTACAAAAACTGTTTTGGTCTCTGTAGCTAATTTCCCCGTTCATGACAACTGTACTGAGGGTGAATTTATATACAACTCACCTGTTCAGGTTATATTAAGGCTTAAAGTTATGCAGGATTAAGAGCGTGGACGCTTTGATTGACAGGTGGGTGCTGTTACAGATGGCTTTTTTGAGCAACCAGGCGTCATTCAGGTTCGCCAATGATCCACGTCTTTGTCGATTTCTGTCTACCAAATCGTCTAGCCGCATATTTTGAGCTTGTCGGAAACCTGCGAGTGACGTCACACTTACGCTGTTCGTTCTTTATACTGCCGGCTGTCTGTTGGAGCTGGAAATGAGGCGGATGAGAGTGAACCAAAACAGTGAAACAAGAGCTGAAAGATGTTCTGTAGTGCTGAGAGGACCTGCAGACCGGACCACATCACACGTTGTAAGGAATATCAGTTAGTGCTTTAAACAGCACAGTGTGAAAAAGATGCCTGAAAAATGAATATTTGTCATTTGGCCTTTATTATAAAAATGTGTTGTTTTTCAAAATAAAACATATTTTATCCCTGTAGGCAGAGCGGACACTGGGTGCCACCTTCACCTCATTTTGCCTCAGGATAAAATCTCTGACTATGTCTCCTAATATACTAAATCAGATTTGCCACGGCGCTGTTGCATGATTAGTCTTTGGAAGCTAACAGAGTTTCCCTGAGGAGGATGTCTCCAGCGAGGAAGGAGCTTACCTAATGGTTACATGTTTATCACTCCGTCCTGTCATTCTCTCTCTGTCTCTTTCCAAACATGACCCTCTCTGGGGATCCTGTTTACAAATGGCTCTCACTCTTCAGACTTTTGACGCTGAAAAGCTCAGCACTTGTTTTCCAGACATCAGCAAGTGAAACCTCTCTCTCTCTCTCTCTCCCTCTATCTCTCTCTCTCCGCCTCTCCTCCCTGAGTAATTTGGCAGAAGAGCTTTCTGTGGTGATGAGTAGTCTCTTGCAACCCCAATGCTATAATTACACCAGTTTGTCCATATTGCCATCCGCCGCGGTCTAAATAGGCTGTTTGAGGTTTGAGCTGTTATTTTAGAGTCTTGGAGGAGAGCTGAAGTGACTTTAGACACTCGGACCACCACATGCGGGATTCCTCCATAAATAATTGGGTGGATCGTCTTCAGAAACCTGAGAGGACGCTATTACTGAGTCACGTTGACATTTGGTTTATAGTCATACACCAATTAAACTGTTATTCGTTTAATCGGCGTCTTTGTAATTGATTATGTTACTTTCAAAATAAAAGCTATCACAGTCAAAATGTTCAATACCGTAATTATATCACATTGCTCAGGATGACCAGTATAATTTAGTTTTGGTTACTCTCGAGTGGCATTTCATCATCTTATCATCTAATACCTGAATTAAAAGATGTAAGAGCACCACTAACTCTGAATCAGCACTGCGGCTGCAGCTTTTGGGTGACTACACTTTTGTTTGCTGGACAGACTTAAGCAATATTTACACGAGAGGGTGTGCTTTGACGTTATTATTGGCACGACAGTGCTGCAGTCACAGCAGTAGACTCCTGTATGTCATGAAACCCAGTTTACTACTCCAGCAAGTAGCCCGAGCCTTAGTAACAACCTAGCAACGGAGACGCTTTCTAGTCCCGTCAGAGCTTTTGGAGATCGTGGAGTTTCCCAAACTGAATAAATACACACATATAAACATTAAACTGCTCTGTTAGTTCAGCCTTGTAGTGACGAAGATGTCTGCTGAAAAAGATTTTTCCATGGACAGATTTGGCTCCTAAATCCGTGAACTTTTATCACATTTATTTTGAAGCTAGTAATATTTTTAGTGATGAGTCAGGTGTGCTGTCATGCTGATTTGAGCGCAGTCTAGATGTCTAGTTGACCAATCAGCTTGCTCGGTAGGACCTACTTGTTTTATAATGATCCATACACGACATCACAATGTCACTGTCAGCTCAGGAGCACACATGATGTTGGACCGAGGAGTTGTGGGATTTCAGCTGGAAGTAGTCAATCATTAGCTAACCTGTTGGCCGTAACGACTACATGTTCTCATTGCTGTGAATTTGCTTGTGAGTCAGTCTCTTTGTCAAAAATAGCTTAACACAGCTTAAAGGCATGCGGTGCTCAAAGTATGGTTTGTGGGCCAAACTATTTTATCCCGAGGAAAGCAGTTTGCCAGAAAGTTGATCTTTATTACCTGAAATAAATGTTTCTGAGTTATGACTTTGTGGCTTTCCCCATCCTGTTTTTTTTTTTTTACCCAACAAAACAACAAAAATGAACCATTAAAGTCAAACTGCTATGTGGAAATAGGACACTGGGGAGAGTCAGGCAGAGCCAGCATATTTATAATTGATCCGCATACACCCATTCAACTTTTTTTGGGCCTTTCAGGAAAACTTGGGCATACCTAAAAGGAACCATGGCCATTCTTTGCAGCTACCATCATTCATGTTGTCTAGTAGCATAGCAATAGAAAAGAACAGATAAGTCAGTTAGGATTGTGCTGGTTTCTGGTTTTGCCAGTCCGGTCCGGTGTACAGGCTTAAACCGTTTTGATTTTATGCAAACCAAATGAGCCATTCTGGCCTATTAAAACGAGGCAAGAAGCACTGAGCGATGTTAACCAGGCGGTCGCTGCAACACTCTGTCTGCAGCACATGTAGCGTTAGCAGAGTAGCATCACAGCTGAGCAGATGGTGGTGCAGTTTTTCCTCTAGTGGACAGAGAAACCTTTAATTTTAAGGCTTTTATTGTGAAACATCTGCAAGGACCTGTTATGGAAAACATGCATCATTTGACATTTGAAAGCTTTATGCTTCTCAAGGGATGCACAGAAAAACAGATTAGCTTTTATCTCCAGGATGATTTGCAAAGTGAGGCCGTCAGACAGGAGTTAAGTCCACATGCCAGCCGGCTGTTAACATACTGTATATGATTTTACTGTATCGTGTACAGTTTTGGTTTCTTGACAAACTGCTGGAGAGAGAGCTTACAGATTCAAAGGAAGGGTGACGCTGCCAGCCTAATCTGGAGCTGAGGTCTTCTGAAGCACGCCTGAGGTTTTATTGGATGGCTGCTGTGTGCTCCAGCCAATGTGGAGTTGGCTCTATCATCTCTGTCAAAGCTCTGAGGGCCTCTGTGTACATTGATATTCAAGCCTGTGTGTTCTCACTTCCCCTGAGGTTCTTGTGCGTTCTCACTCTCTCTCTCTCTTTATCTGGCTGTATCTGTGTAGTGGTGTGACCCTGTCTTCTCCCTCACACCTCAACACACAGCGTCAGCTTCAGCTTCTTATGTCTTTACTGACATAGACGATGAGCTTCCAATGTCAACATATGGACCCTCGCTAACTCTCTGGCCTCTACTTTGACGGCAGTGTGGTGTGGCAGCGTGTGTGTTGACCCTGTGTCAGCTGCAGTATCGTGAAGCTCTTTGACACATGGGAGAACCACTCTGCCTTTAAGTACCTTCAAAATAAGACACGCTGTTGGTGTTAAATTAGTATTTCATCTCTAAAATAGCTTCTTGAATCAATTCCATGTTCGTGTGCAGAGAAATAATACTGTGTTATGTTGTTCAGCAGAAGTGCATGACAAACAGACGTGGAAATGCTATCAGGTACTGAATAATTAATAAAACTTATTTTACTTTCCTATCTGTATTATGCTCCTATATGGTATCCTTAAAACCACATCTTGTAAAGTTTAAAGACTTTCATGTAACTCCTAAACAACTTTAAAGTCAAATATCTTGAAGTTGGTGGATCTTGTGGAGTATAACGGAGCACAAACTGTGCAAAAACAATATTTTCCTGAGGTATGAGAATGAGGAAGGGCAGTGAGGATGTTACAGACACGATGGTATAAACACCGTCATGGCACCACTAAGGAGACAGTCTGGGAGGCCATGATAAGAGCTGTTTGAATTCTCTAACTGTTAAGGAAAGGAGCTTCAATGCTTCCTTTATTATCTCCTTTAGCATAGGATACACCGGACCATCCTTTAGGAAAGGAAAGGAGGTGATGCCGTCCCACAAAAAATCGACGCGCCGTTCAGTCATTCACAGCCAGACATTTAAAAAAAACATACATTTATTTAAACAGTGTGATGCAGACTCTTCTGAATTTTGTAGTTTTACCACAGATCACAGAACATTCGCCGTCGCATCATGACGTAGTCTAGTGTAAGTGCAGATGGATTCTCCTAACTCCTTATGACCTCTCCTTCACATCTTTCCTTGACCTTGCGACGTTTTCCATCGAGATCAAGGAAAAGTGGTTTGGGAAAGGACTTTTTTTGACTATTCGACCGCACCTGTGGTTTTCTGCAGCATGGGCTGATTGGGTGATGAGGCACAGGTGTGCTAATCAGGCAGGTGAGAGGAAACCACGCCCACAGAGAGACAGGCAGGGGGAAGACAAGGGAAACACTGGGAAGGAAGGAGGCAGAGAGACTCAGGAATTCAGGCTAAATAACTCACATGATTTTATATATTGACAAATTGGGGGGTGTAAACAAATATTTATCCCTGTACAGTTGCCTAGAGACAGGGTTAGGTCAGCTCATCGTTGATGCTACACTCCCTTCCCATATCTACCACCCTGTCCTTCAGTCTTTCTCTGTCTGCTCTGAACTTTCTACAACCTTTCCTCCTTGGAGTCACAAGTCTCACATTTTCATGGTGTATAAAGTCACTGTAAGGGAGCTGTGAGTGACAATTGAGTGAGATTCAACTCCTCTTTGTTTGGGAGGGTTTTATTTTTTAAATAACTCTATACAAAAAAAAAAAAGATGGCTGTGTGTGGCAGTTGGGACGGCGTCGTGGTAGCTGCTTCACCATCTCCTGCCTGGCAGAGATCGGCGCTCTAGTTGAAAATAATTTTATTGCCAGGTGTCTCTCACAGACGGTGATGCAGTTGTCAAAGCTGTACAGTGCAGGTGGAATATTCATAACACACCCAAATCAGGCTTTACACAGAAAACAGGAGATGATTGTGAACACACACACACACACACACACACACACACACACACACACACACACACACACACACACACACACACACAACTGCAAAGTTATATTCAGTCTGTAGGCTGAGGCTCATGTGAGAGCTCTGTGTTGTCAGTGTGAATCTGGGAGGAGTGTTCAACCTCAAAAGAACTTCACCATGTGGACTGTGTCACGAGTAGTGTGGCCAGTGCAGTGAGTAAGTACAGCTGCACGGAGACTTTGTCAAAATGACCAATTTACGAAGTCAGAGTTGTCTCAGTGATCAATAAAATTGTGCATTAAACAGATATACAATCATGCATCTCAATATCCACCGGACTTGCACTAATGTTCAGTGTACTACTGTGTCTTTGTTTGTACTAAACGTAGCAATAGTTGCTAATCAATGACAGTATAAAGAATGGACAGAGCATGACGCCTCCCTCAGGTTTCCGAAGCGCCGTTTTGAAGCCGCTAATCTAAATATCGGCGAAGACATGGATCATCAGTGGATTTGTTGACTGCACTGACTTGTGATGGGTTAGTTTGCTGTAGTGCTGGCTGCGTTTTTCCGGGAATCTTTCGGGTGTTTTCTTGGAAGCTGAGAGCACCAGCAGCAGAAACGTTGTAGCCATCAGCCCCAAAGATTTTTGTCACCTTCGCAGTGTTAAAGCAGTTTTGAATACGAGATTGCAAACAGGGTTCTTTTTGTGTTTAATTCATGAAGGTTCACAGAAAAAATGGATTCAAATACTGATTTTAGAGTCTAAAAGTACATGTGGCAGTGATCAAATGAAACAATACAGCTGGGCTGACAGCTGCCATCCATTGTCATTATTCTTTTTTTGGCACAGAGTTTCTGTTTTCTCCACCTTCACATGTCTGGTATGGTATCAAAGTGGGAGGAGAGGCTCTGTAGGCAGTGTGTCACTTTTTATTAGATGGTGCAGCATTCTGTTGTCAAGGAATACTATGATTATGCATGCGAGAGCAAAGGTGCATGTGCTAGAACACAACTTATTTATATATATTTTTTATAGATTATATCCTAATCAATTTCATATATCTTCATCAAGCAGTAAGAAAAAACATTTTCACTTTCAAGCATCCATTTGGTGCGCAGTCTGAATGATTGCCGTGCATTACCGTCATAGAGCCGTCAGTATACTGGATGATGCACAGATGTAACCACAGATGTACTGCACATATACAGTAAACGAATGGCTGGTGGATGGTTCCCTTCTGTCCTCCACTATCACTGTGTGGCTCTTTGCTCAATGTCACCAAGTTATTTATTTATTTATTTCTTTAACATTTGGCAGTGAGATCTGTAGGACCAGAATAACACAGTAACCAAATGTGTCACCTCCTCTGAGGCTAATTTTACCTAAGATGAGTTATTACAACTGGTGATTCTGTACCTTCTGCAGAGAATTTCTTTTTGGAAGAAGTCTTGACTGTGGTACCGCTGACAGTATAAAGAATGGACGGAGCCTGAGTGCAGTACCTACAGCTTTCCGAACTGTGTATTAATCTAAATATCGGCAAAGACGTGGATCATCGGCAGACCTAAGGCGGCCTGAATAACACCCCGGTGCTCTGATAAACCAACTGTAACAGCACTTACCTATCGATCAAGCGGTCACGCTGTTAATTATGCAAAACTTTAAGCCTTAATATCATTTGAACGAGGTGAGTTAGAGACCAAAACCGTTGTCCGAACCAGGCTGTTATTTCTGCTGTGAACATGGGCGCTTATGGAGGTTGACTCACTTCTGCAACCCTGTCTCAAGTGGCCGCTCAAGGAATTACAGTATTTAGCACTTCTAAATATTTGGCTTCATTTCCCAGAACATCTGCTGGAATACAGTGGATTGCTACCACAAGTGACGGAGTTCCAGTATACCGGGGTCTTGTTAAAGGTTAAGGGTGAAATTTAGCGTGACATCGACAAGCAGATTGGTGCAGCGATAATGTGGGTCACCGTCATGGTAAAGAGGGAGCAGAGCCAGAAGGTAAACCAGTTAAACTACATTACAACCCCCGCCTGTGGTGGTGAGCTTTGGATAATGACCGATAGAAAGCGATGGCCAAATGAGTTTTCTCCATGAGGTGTCCAAAGGAGTTAGATGAGCAAGGTAAGGAGCTTCACACAGAAAGAGAGAGAGACAGAAGCACAATGAGAGGGGAACACAACAGGAAAACAGTAGGAAGGAAGGAAGGAAGGAAGGAAGGGGGCAAACAACCTCCACTTGGCAGTCATCCTGTCAAATAAGGAGTTTTCAGACGTGGAGCGACTCTCCACCTCCACGTCCAGCAGACAAGCACTTCATGAATAACCACCAGGCAGTCTATGTGTGTTTTACTGGTGCTGACAGAGGCCTTTAGTCTCTTGATAACCTTGGCAACTACTCTGAAGCTACTTCACAACATAAGACTTGCAGCATTGTGCTGGTTTCGATGAGAAGCATTAAAATAACTAATAACATAGCAACAGATTTCATAACAGCTTCACCAGAGAAGCAAATGACAGAACACATTGAGGCTCCTGTCTTTCTTTTTTCCTCGCATGACCACACATATTGAACCAATCAGTTTATAGTAATGACACTGCTGAGGATGGCAACCCGTCTTTTGTCACAGGGCCATAATATCCAGGGTTGATGCAGTTATCGCATGCTGGGAGGGAGTGGAATGGGAGCGGCGCTAGAAATGAGAGCAACCAAAGCATGTGGATACTGTGTCTGTGGAGTTATTCACTGCGACTGTATGGTGGCCAATGTTGAACCCACAGTTTTGGTAGCCTTTGATAGATCTGATGCATCAGGACACAACATGCATTTACAGTGAAATGGAAGTTAGAGCATCTTTATCTTCCACAATGTGAAGATTTAAATCAAATCCTCGAGACTTGATTGAGATCGCTCAGAGGTGGGCGTGGTTTAGCATGAAACTGTGGAGTGATATGAAGATGTGGAGGACCGTTGGTTTCCATCCCAAGCTGAGGTTGGAAGCCAATTTGACATAATGATGTCCGTCACGTGGTGCACACTGGCCCAGTAAGCTTACACTGTGAAAGAAGCAGCTGTAAAACGGTGTCACAACCTCCATGATTTACCTCTCTCTATATCAGAATTTGATCCATTCAAAGTAATCACTGGAAAGTCCAGAAATGGTGCACGATTAAATAATTTTATTAACTAATCTATAAGTTACGGGCTGCACAATGCAGAGGCATACGGGATGATCTGGGTAATTTTATGACCTGAAATCAATAAATTAGACTTTATTAGATTTAGTGTGTTTTTTTTTTTGTTTGTTTTGTTTAGCTGTGATACAAACACACTCTTCTGCTAGCTACTATGACCATAGATTTATGCTGAGAACTGGATACTAGACTGCAAAATGACAGCCGGTCCTTGTCAAGGGCATAAATGAAATAAGATGTCCAGCTTCTGGGTTTGATTCTGCATTTCGTGTCCCATTGTGTGGCTTCAATGCTTCAGGAACGTTTCACAAACACAAAGAATAATATTTGGCCTTCTTAGCAGTTGGAGATGTCCTGTGATTGTCTCTCTGCTGTCTTTTGCTGTTTTTTTTTTTGTTGTGCAGGCTCAAGATAAAGATAATAAACATGCCGTCATGGAACACTGCACATGTACCTGTCACTGTTTAATGCAGTTTGCCACAGCTCGGATACACTGCGGCTATCACTAACCTGTAAACACCGAATGAAATATGTTGCTACCTTAAAAGACTCTCGCTGGCTCTCACACATAAACAGACCCGTTTTTAGCATTTATACGAAGCATGGAATATTAAATGTTCGTACTTATACCTATAATAATAATAATAATAATAATAATAATAGGTGGCTGATAAAATAAAGAGATAATGTAATAAAACACAACAAACAAAGACTTAACAAGTTAGTTTTGTGAGTGGAGACAATAATTAAGCTCCTCTCTTTAAAAACTTACCTGTTTGTTTTGTGTCTTTGCACATTTGTAAGGCAAAACATTCAGTTAGATTTATCTCTACTGTATCATAATTAGATCGAAGCTGTATTTAGAGCGATATCTGTGCTTATGACAGGCCAGCAGGTGTTCGGAGAGATGATGACGCACCAGAAAAGGGCAAACATTGTCCTGACAACGGTGAACAGCTGGTCCGGAGCCCGACACCTGCGTGCCCGCCCAGCGTTATGTCAGCCCTCTCCAGTACAAACTTCAATCAAGGCTTTCGGCAGCTGAACCAAAGGCGGCTACAGAGCAAATGCTAACAGCATCTGTCACAAATCACCAGGCTTACCTGGGTGAGATGAAGAAACGTGGAGTCTGGAGGACAACAGGAATGTACCGTCCTCTTGACTCGTCCTGCAAGGTGCAATGCTCAATCAGTGGCATCTATCTTAGCTTCCATTTGTTGCTCAGTTTAACAGATTTAGTGCGATCGAGAGCTGGAATGTCTCAGTAGATAAGAAGGTACAGTCACAGTGAGAAATGACAGACATCGTCAGGTAGGGAAGTACTTTGTGTTAATGTCTGAGGTTGAAAAGGATGCACTGTGTATTTCTGATCAGCAACCATAAATCATCTCATGATCTTTTAGCTGTTATAGCTGATCAGTCATGTACAGTTTGATACAACCCTAATCAGCATATTGTACGGTACCTTTGTTGAAGTGTAAACATGGTTAGAAAATGAATTACCTCGCTGTCAACAAATTTGTCGAGGTCTTAGAAACTTCACATCCGTGGATCATATCGAGTGGTTGCTTAGTGATTGTGAAGATTATCAGGTAGCTTACAAGTAACGTTTCTTAGCAACAGTGTGTGTGTGTGTGTGTGTGTGTGTGTGTAGGTGTAAATGGGCATTTATAATTTCAGATCACAAATGCTGTGGGTGCTATTTGTAGCCAGCAGAGTTCCAACAACAATCTCTCCCCAGAGTAATCTAAAAGTTCATGTTGGAGCAATTTCACCCAGTGGTGTGATGCACTTATACACTCATTCTTCTATGGGCATGTTTGAAAGGACAAACAGGCTATCGTTTCAATCTCACATTTACATTATATACAGCTAAACACCGAGCATTAACGTGCATGTGAAATGTGGTTTGTGTCTGATTGCAACTCAGTCTGATTACTGTCTGTGCATGAGGTCTAACAGTGAGGACCCACTAGAAGCAGAGGAATTGCGCACCTCTGCTTTTCTTGTGTGGGAGTGTTTTGCTTGTAGGTTAAAGGGTAGCTTGACTTTGCGGCAAGCAGCACAACTACAAGGAAGTTTCATTTTGTCTTGATTCTGGTGGCCCCCGTGGACAAAAGCGGTAGAGGGGAATCCGACCAAACCCGACGCAGTCGCAGGCATCGAAAATAACTATATAGAAATAGCCGATCTCCTCACTGATGGTCTTGGTTGAGATCATAACGAGTCATAAACAGGTCGATTGCTGTAACGCCCTCCTGACGGGCCTCCCAGCCTGCACAGTGAAACCCTTTCAGACGGTGTGCCTGGTCTTCAATTACCCAAAGGTCACGTGTTACCCCGCTGCTCGTCGAGCTCCACTGGCTAGCAGCCCACATTAAATTCAAATTCCTAATGCTGATGGTTCTGCACCCATCTACTTGAACGTGATGCCTAGACTCAACTTTGCACCTAAATACAAGATCCTGCAGGATACCTCAGGTGTAAAACACACCAACAGGGGGTCGGCGCCAATACCTGCAACAGACAAAAGGGTGTGAAAACACTTCCTGGAGGGGCCGACTCCTGCAGCAGACAAAGGGATGTGAAAGGGGTGTCCCTCAGGTATAAATGTTCAGGTCTCCCCATGCTCGGGGTCTTCATCTTTGACCGCTCGCGTATTGATTGACCTTTTCTTTGCAAAGAAAATAAAACCCCGTCGGCCGGCAGAAGTCTCTATTTCATTCTTCACCAGCAGCAGAGAAATTTCCACAACAATACACAGATATGAAATTTGAATTTCCAAACTGAGTTAGACTTTAAGAAATGTGGATTACCTTATAAATCATACAGTAAACATAAACAGTCATCTGAATATCAATATCTCACACTCTACACACACTTTACATGTAACTATACCTCCTCTCCTAGCCTCAAAGATGAATACATGGGCAGTAATGAAACTTAACGGTCACGTGAACGAGCTAACATTTAGGTTATAACCTTGTTTATGTAATATCCAGGCTTCTGTGCACTTCAAGTGAAGAATACTCCTGATTTTCTTTGTGCCAAAGCACTTGCATAATAGATGCATATTACAAAACCAAGAGTTTACACACTTGGAAGGGCCATTTGTTTTTCTCCTAACAGTTCTGAAAGGCAATCCACACAAATTCAGCTAACAGCTCCTGTGTTCTCTATTAGCAGATCAACATGTATTTTAAATTTGTTCTGTCTTTCCGAGTCCATTACCAGGACTGCTATTAGCCACTGACAGCTATCTCTTCAGTAGAAAATGTTCTCTCTGTGAAACTTGGCTGGACAAGTCTGTCATAAATCAGAGTCTGGGGTTGTGTCCTTTGTCTCCTCGGATTTGTTTCCCTCTGCTCTGTCTCCTCAATGATTTCATCCTCTGAACTCCTCACGTCTGATGCAACAGCAGCTCTTCCCCTCAGATGTTGCCCCTCTTCGGCAATTTATAGAGGTTCCCTCATTTCTGTCTTTTCAGCTGTGAGGTTAAGTGCAGGTGAACTTTGGTGTTCAGCTGGAGATCCGATTCCTCCTCCTCTTGTTGTGTGTTTGTCTGTATAGTGACCATTTCTTTTCTTTGCTTGGATTGTAGTGGGAGTCTCGTTTTCATTGGCAGTGACTGGAAAGAAGTCACTTTAACAGCATGTTTTTGTGGAGTATCCTTGTCCTGCCTCTGCCGCTCTCAAACACCAGACTGTCCTCACCTTTCTGACTCTTGACAACATAAATATTGTCTTCCCAGTCGGAGCAGATTACCTACATACCGTGTCTCTTTCAGATGACTTGAAAGCGTTTCTGGAGGTGATGTCGCAGACCTCAGTCACTCTTTGTTGCTACCTCTCCACACAGTCCTGGTAGGAGCCTGAGCAGTCCTGACTTTCAACCCCAAACACTACCAGCAGTCTGGCCTGCCAAAAAGTAGACAGAATGGAGAGTAGTGTGTGTGGCCTCCTTAGCTGTGCAGTTATAGGTGTGTATGACCTTCGGGAAGTCATTTTTCTGTTCTTTAGTCAGTGTTCTTAACATTGAGAGAAGAGTTCAGCGAAACCTCTTTGTTTGTTCATTCCCGTGGGGGTGATCTGGACTAGTGTGAGATCCCTGGACACCAGAGAGTGCTTTTTAGGTGGTGCAGCAGCAATTTATCCTCCAAAGTCATGGTGCACTTTCTGGGAAACCAAACATGAAACAGAAATCACTGCAATTTGTCCGTCTGCTACAATTTTGGCTGATTCGTTGGTAGTCGCATATGCTTGAGTGTAATGGTCCATTATCAGAAGTATATATTCATAACCACCTCGACGTTCTTCCAGATGCAGGACGTTGACTGGGACCAGCTGGAATAGGGAGTGGTTTAAATACTCAATGTGGGTACCTGTCTGTTTGGTTTTCTTTGTGAGTGTGAGCCAGAAGAAAATGTCCCTTATTAGATTTAATGTCCTTTCTGTGCCCAAGTGTCCCATTTCTTTGTGCAGCTCATTTAAAATGGTACACGTATACATCTGCTGACTTTTTGTTTGAAACATCCGGTGCATGACATCTGCCCTGATCTCCAGCTTGCACTGCTCGACTAGACCTTTAAACTCACCTTCATTCTTTAGTTCTTGTGCAGCAGCGTCTTGTTATTGTGCTGCTTTCATCTCATCCTGCAGATTCTCACTTTCTGTCTGTTCCTGAAGAGCATTGCATGAACCCAAACTAAGGAGGGGGCTTCCTTCTCTTCGTTGCCCTGTTCTGTCGCCCTGACTGCTTCCTGACTGACTGACTGTGTACGTATGCTCTCTCAAAATCGACTGGCGTTCTTGATAAGCCGCCTGCATCTGTGTTTGCCTTTCCTGGCCTGGAAAATTTAAATCTGCTAACTCGTTCAGCTTGAACGACATTCAACTTTGCTGCTGTCGACGTGTGAGTGGATTATTATCTGTACAGAGCACAAAAGAACGGTCATTAAAGAGATCTAGGTCGTCTAGGATCGGAGGGTTGGAGATGGCTGAGAATATGGTGATACCTGGTGTCGTAGCTTTCCTTTCTTTGTGTGCAGCATCTTCGCTGACTTCATATGCGTGTAAGACAACTTTACCCACGCATGTTTGTACTAGTAGCTTTGCGAGTGGATGTAGAGAGGAACTCTGTATTCTCTCTGGAGATATGGCCCAGCTGACCACACTTGAAGCACTGACTGCAGCCTCCGCCCCTCTCCTTCGTCCTGGCAGGCCTTGCAGCCTCTTTTCCAAGTGCCTTTGCTGTCTGTCATTTGCTTGGAGGTCTGTGGGCTTGCCTTTATCTTTTCCTTGGAGAGATCTTTGGTGCAAGTCATTCATCTGGGTCTCTCAGTGCTGTTCCTTTTTATCTCAGTCTCAAGGTTACCTGCTTCATTTACTTTTGTTTTCAAAAGAGGGATTCTAAAAACTAGAATATTAATCTACATGTACTCCTCTACAGACATTCATGCACAGCAAAGATTTGACTTCCAGCTGCAGAACTTTCAGGCACTGATGCACATTGTAGTGTGCTGAGTGGGATTTCAATGCAATTCCCCGCTCTTCTCCCTATCACCTCCCTCTCTTATCAGCCTCTATGCCATGGAGAACTGTAGATAGCTAGGTTTTTGCAGACTGCATATCAACTTGCAGAGATTTGTATGTTAACATGGATGTTCCTCTCTGTCACTCAGATGGCAGTATGTCACACTCGGGGGCTAAACAGACCTGTTTTTTTTTGCCCTGGGGACGGTCTCAGACTGAAAGCTTGCTAAATAAAGACGATTTTTGCACAGATTTGATTGTTTGGCTGCTTTTTCTTTATTCAGTTTCACACTCGACAGCTCCAGCACCTCATTTAAGTCTGATACCGAATGCATGGTGCTTTTTTTTCTCCACTCACTGGCTAAATGAAATGACGTGTTGCATGTGTGACAGCCTCTGTTTGTTTCTTTCAGGTCCATCTTTCTGATGGTTCGGCCACCTCGTTGGTTGATTGATGTCACCTGCTGTCCCCCCTGGAAGGCCGGCGCCTTTTAACGCTTTAGTTTCTGATTGTGTATCGTCCTATTTCACATTACACATAGTTTAAGTTAGTGCACGGTTTCGTAACACTCACTACTGATTGCTGACATAACACGGTATGTTTTGCTTAAACCGAGTTGTATTTGATGAATCATTTTGACTCTCTTAACTTCCCTTTTTGGCAAACTCTTCAATGACCCGGCATAACACATGTAGGTTCAGAAAATCTGCTACAACAGGTGTGGACAGCCAGTATGATCCAACTTTCTGTGTAACAGATAGCAATAGCATCACCACTGATGAGTATTTTAGCATCTTCACTTACAAAAATGAACGTGATCACCAATGAACACATTCTATAGACTGTGAAATCAAATCTTCAGATGTATCAGTGTTTTACTTTGTTGTTCTTATAGCACAAACTTCTTTATTTCCCATCAATCACACACTTTATTGCTGCAATCTGCTGCTTTCTTTATGATGGAAAAAGTCCAAAACCATCTATTCTATGTAGCCACACTCATGTAACTTTTTAAAAGAAAAATACCGTTGACCCAAGTTCAGTCTAAAAGTCTGAAATTCTGCCATTTAGTTTGTAGAACATTGGAAATGTTTCTTGGAAATTTCAAGGGTACGCTGAAATCGTCGAACATTAACGAAAGGTAGCAGCAAAAACCAGAGAGCCGGTAAAGTACAAAAGAAGATGTCTTTATCTACCAGAGGTTCATGTTTCTGTCACGGAGGAGGGGGTTCAGGAGTGGACCCAAATGCAAGAACAGGTATGTTCAAAAAGGTAACTTTATTACTCACAGCAGGAGTTGAATAAAGGTGTTACGGTGTTGTGTGTAGTGTTTTCTTTATTATGTAAATCCAGGTGTGTGGCCACCAACGCCTGATTGGCTTCCGCTGTCGGAGGGAGGCGTGGTTCCCTGATTCGGCCCTTCCTGGAAGCCCCGAGGTCCAGGATTGGAGCGACACCTTCCCCGACCCGCCAATCAGAGAGGCCGCAATTGCTGGCATTGACATTATTTAAACTTGAACTGCCAAACCATCGAGGTAGCGTGTTGTTCGTGGAGGTTTGTTTCGCTTGCTATAGGGACTCGCTCACCTCCTTTTGTTAAATCAATCTGAAATTTCATTGACTGAATAACTTTGTTTACACCTTAAACATCTGGTTTTATGTTACTTCCTTTTACGCCTCGAGTCGGGCCGTGACAAAAGGATAAAGCAAAAGACAAAAAAAACAAAACAAGCTTCAGACACATGCAGATGCAGTCAGTCACCATCAGACACATAGTGGACAGACAAAGGAGACACAGGAACTAACCAGGCAGGACACCAGGTGAAACTAATCAGGGACAGGTGCAAAAACAGGCGGGAAGTAGAAATTCAAGACGCAGACGGGAGAACTACAACATACAAGCTAGTACTTTACTGTCTGTTTATCAGAGTCTGTTTCTGCTATAAATCAGGTTGTACTGTAATCTTCTGGGGCTTCTTCACTGGTTGCATCGTAGCTTTACTATACACAAAACAACAAACAGACCAACACGTCTCCACTTATCAACTCACCTAGAGCGAGAAACAACTAAAGAAATATATAAAGACTGTCACTAAACTCACCACAGCATTACATCCAAATAGTCTGAAAATAAAGAGCACAAGGTCAGCGCTGCATATAATGTTTGACATTGTCAGAATTCATTTTAGCGTTGCTAAAGTTTTCTGGTGATAAAATGATATCAGGGATTAAATTGTCAGTTTAAAAGAATTCTCCTATAACAAACCTGTCCACAGCACAGAGGCATCTGTCACTTCAAACTGGTTTGTGGACATAAACTGCAGAGATTCTTCTCTCTCTTCTCCTCCTTCATGTAGCTGTCCATATCCTTAACCCCGTTTCAGAGCTGGACCGGCTCTAAAAAAGCTTTTTTTAAATGCTGTGGGATGATCAGTGACTGCAGTGAATTCCCTCATCTCTTCCACCAGACCATCTCCACCTGCACGAGCCTTCCCCGAGTGTTACAGACAGATAACTCACACTTTGAACACACACACACACACACACACACACACACACACACACACACACACACACACACGCACAGACATCTGTCATTATTTGGTCTCAAGCACACACTTACCCTGAAAGAAAGCAATTGATTCCAAAGAATATGAAAGAGATGGAGTGAAAGCACAGAGCAGAGACTGTGTGAGCACTGAGAAAGAAAATAGTGTGCACCCGAGACAGCCGGAAGAAAATAAACATTGTATTGTGGAGTTAATGGTGAGGGGAAGTTGAAGAGATGTCAAAAGTAACTTGAGCGAATTGCAAAAGTGATGAGTGGAAAATGTTCAATATCCAAAGAGGGAAACATGCCTTCTAGGTTTGGAGTACACACTTTCAGTACAAGTCTCCAAATGCAATTCCTTTTCTAGTTTTTTTCTTGGCTGTCTTTTTTTTTAATATCCTAAGGCATCTTTTGTATTAATTAGGATGCTTGGCCACTTGGAGTATCTCAAGCCCGTCCCCCGTTCATCTCCAGCTGTATACCTGGGCAGTGTATTAAAGCAGAGAAACTGCAATCAACAGACTCTAATTTGTCTAGTCCAGTTACTTCTGAAGACACGGTGACCCTTGTTCCATCCATCCGTCCATTTTCTTCCTCTTCGTCGGGTTGTGGTTTCAGCAGGTTTAGCAGGGCGCTCCAGATGTCCTTCTCCCCAGCAACACATTCCAGCTCCTCCTGGAGGATCCCGAGGCGTTCCCAGGCTAGATGGGTTATATAGTCCCTCCAGCGGGTTCTGGATCTGACTGACTGGTCTCCCAGTCGGACATGCCCAGAACACCTCCAAAAGGAGGCGACCAGGGGGCCGAACCACCTCAGCTGGCTCCTTTTTGACGAAGGAACAGCGGTTCTACTCCGAGCTCCCCCTGGAAGTCCTAGCTCCTCAACACACCTGGAGGAGAATGCTCATTTCGGCCGCTTGTATCAGGACCACAGGTGATGGTGGGAACATAGATGGACTGGAAAACTGAGAGCTTTGCCTTCTGGTTCAGCTCACCGCCAATCCATCTCGCACTCCATTTTCCTGTCACTCGTGAACAAGACCCCGAGATACTTGAACTCCCTCACTTGGGGCAGTAACTCGCTCCCAACTCGGAGGGAGCATTCCTCCATTTTCCGGCAGAGAACCATGAAATCAGACTCTCATCGGCCAAGTGAGTGCTGAAGGTCACAGTCTGATGAAGCCAACAGGACCACATCATCTGCAAACAGCAGAGATCCATTCCTGCGGTTCCCAAACCGGACACCCTCCTCACGCTGGCTGCCTTGTCTAATCCAGTTACTTCTAAAGACACGGTGACCCTTGTTCCAAGCACAAACATCAATAACTGAGAGGTTTTCTCAGCTCAGCTTGACCTGTTGCTGTTAAATCACACCTTTTCACAGGCATGGTTTTAACAATTTCTATGACTTTGCCCAGAAACAAGGGAGGTAAAAATACTTTTGTTGAATCTGTTCCTTCTGGTTTAATGACAAGTGCAACAGTTTGTCGGGTTTTTGCTGTTCAGTCAGTGTTTTTGGGCTGTGTTAGATTTAATTGTGCGCCTTGGAACAGCTGCTGCTTAGTTTTAATCTGTGTTTGGTGGAGGTGGAAGACGTTTTTAAATGTTAAACGGTACAGTATGAATTATTACACTGGCATGCAGATGTCGCTGGACATTTGTTGGAAGGTGAAGGGTTGACATCTATCTGTTAGCTGTGTTGTGTTTGGACAGCTGCAGTGTTTGATGACTATTCAGCCTCTGTGTAAATCCAAGTGGTACAAATACAGACTTACACATATTAAAGATTAACTATACAAGTTCTTACTTCTTATGCAAGCTCAGGCGTGGGACAATGAGAGCCAACGCATCAGTTGCTCTTAGTCTCGGCTAGTTCTTCGAAGTTGGCTTGGTGTGTCAGGACCTTTTTTTTAATCTTGTGGTCTGGGGAATTGTGGGGATCACGCAATTTCACACCACCTGCAAGAAGAAACTTATTGGTGTAATCCGGATTAATGTTCATACTGCTACTAGCTGCCATTTCTCATTAAAATGCAGTGTGTCGTGGCATGCCATAAACAAAACTGTAAGAAAAGAAAAGAAAGGAAGAACAAGTGTACCATCCAAATGAAGTAATTTAAGTAATGTTCTTGCTCTCAAGCAAGGTGCACTGTTTTAAAATGCTGAAAATGTCCAAAGATAATCCATTATGAGATGTATTTTTTTAATACACTCACTAACATCTTGCATTTCACTTGGATTATTGTCAACCCAAAAACAAAAAATCTAAATACAGAGTAATAACTGACCTTGTCCTTGACCTGTATAAAGAAAAATCAGGGAAAAAGGCAGCAAAAATAATCACCTCAGGTGTTGATCCTTTGGGTAAATATATGCATATACAGTAACTGTTTGCAGTTCAACATGTTCTAATTACAGTTTTACAGATGTCAGCTTTATTAATAGTGTTTTATAGTATGGGGAAAATCCTTGGGGATCCCCGAGCAGTTAGTTACAGTACCCACAGCTGGCCACTGGGACAAATTTGCAGCACCACGTCCGACCCTCTCCATACATCCAACAGCCGTTATGAACTAAAAGTCATAAACCATCATAAACACTCATAAAATCTTTTTCATGTCTCCGTTGATAAATGACCTCTAGCGACGGCTCTGAGTTTAATGAGAATTTTTTTACGCCGAGCGTGTTTACCTCAGGAGTAAGTGTTTACTCACTTCCTGTTGGGTTGGATTACAGCACAGCCTTTCTCCTCTAGC
Organism: Miichthys miiuy; assembly: GCA_036365135.1. NCBI lineage: Eukaryota > Metazoa > Chordata > Actinopteri > Sciaenidae > Miichthys > Miichthys miiuy. The sequence goes on along the minus strand of CM071612.1, from coordinate 2,203,154 downwards.
TGTTGTTTACCCTTCCTCCACGGACTCGGGAGAGGTTAAGGGTTAGCAGTGTTGGGTCAGGACATGGCCACTGTATTTATGGCCTCCCTACGGTCCCTGCTTTAATATGTCAACACAAACGAGGCAGGATTGAGTGTCTGATGACAAGGGGCATTTTTCACTGCTCCCTCTACTTCCCCCTCCTTCCTACTGTTCAAGGTCCACACACTCTTTTTTTTCTGGCCTGTGAAGGAATCTATCAAGGACAAACAAATGCTCCCAACAGACACTTTTTTTGAGCAGGGGACATTTCAAAGGGCAAACCAAGGAAAGAGCCAGCTAACATGCTTGATAAAATAAGAGATGATCAATCTTTCATCAGCGTTGAGACTGACTTTTCATTAATGGAGTCCTGTGGAGTTTCAGCTCCTAATTACTAGTCTAAGAGTCCCTGTGGAATATTAATTATACAACCCCGGAGTACGCTGCCGATCCATCTTTTAACGTGCCTACAGAAGATAGGTAGGTATGTTGGTCACTTGGCTTGTTTTTCAGGGTGTGAGGGGGTGTTCATAATCCGTCCACACTGGTGTCATTCTTTATCAGTTAACCCCTCTTCAAGCCCCCATTCAGAGCCGGTTTGCTCTGTGAGAGCAGTCACATTTGATAAAAATGAAGTCACCGTCTTGACTCCACCCTCCAGCGTTCATTCCGATGGCCGTGCTGCAATAAGTCAGAATGATATCTGTTCAGCTTTCAAGCCACATTTTTCTCCCTGGGCTATTTGTTTGATAAGACAGGAGCCTCTCCTCCATATATCAGCTTTATGCATTCAGTCACCTCCGGGTCTTTCTTCTTCTTCTTCTTCTTCTTCTTCTTCTTCAGCCTTCCTCTATAGATGTTGCACTTTAGGCCATACAGACGCTACATGTTAGGAAGTCAATAAATGATGATAGCTTGCATCCTTTCTTTCAACATTTACTGTATCTGCACCACTCACTGCAGAGCCCATACCATACAATTAATTTGTCCATTACGAGGAACCGAGTAACATCGTGCTATAGAGCATTATGATAGTCGATTTCAGCCTCTACAGTCCAGCTAACAAAGTCAAGTGCGTTTTTATACGATGGGGGAGTCACCACAAATCAAATTTGATTGGATAAATGCATGCATTTATCCAATCGACACGTCTCCTTGCTTACCTTGGACGCAGCGTCCCCAGCATGAACCTCGTTCTTTTATTTACATTTTACTGAATGATTTTTCAGGAGAGCGAGGAGATGTGTCGCTTCTGATATGAGTTTGTGGAAAAAGAGCAGCGACTTGTAAAAATGGTTTGAAAATCGACTACTGTGCAGCGGATGGAGGACTTTTTTTACACCAGCAGGGCAGAAGAATCTTTGAGGCGGAGGGATTTAGGTGGGGGTATTTTGGACATCTGGTGCCTTGTGTTTTTGCTCAGCAGCTACATTAAAGGTACCGGGGTTCGGTGTCTCACACAAAAGCGCTTACTGATGAGTTGATGTTGGTTGAAGGAGACCATGCTGTTTTACTCTCAGGTGGTTTTCGGATTAAACCTGCTGCCATCTGGTTACAAAGCACTTGTGTATGTGAATACACGTGCACACTTTTAACCACGCCGAATTATGCAGGAAATTAAGCCTCGTGTTTCTCAGGATCAGAGTTATGTGATCTCAAGTTATGGCACGTAAGGGCTCGAGGCTCGTGGCGAGCGGGTCATTGATCTGTGGTGGCAGCCCAGCGGTCGACTTCCTCTTCAGGAGAGTGTGCAGAGACATACGGGTTCTCTCTCTTCTTCGCCATCCCCCTTCCCTTTATGCCCTTTTCTCATTAGTGATGCTAAAAACTGTCTTCCTGTCTCGTCATAGAACGATCCGTGCACATTTGGTGCATTAGGTTTTTACATCACTGTGATGCTGGGTAGATTTAGCATTTCAAACTTCTCTCTTGGTCTCTGTGAGTCATGATTTCTGCCCTTATAAACAAAGGTAGGAGTGGAGGCTGCTGCACAGTATTCACACCTGATGGATAGAGTAACAACTGGCTCAGCATTATATACTGACTGCTTTTTATATTGTGCCTTATAAAAACAAACAAACAAACATTCTTTATTATTATGGATGAACAATGCTTGGATATAAAAACAGCCATTAATTACTCTATTGTATGTGGTGGCTTCTTGAATAGCTATTATTCAAATATGATAATTGTATTCCTGCAGTCAAAGAATGTATTCTGATCCAATAGAAATAAATCTGTTGCTCAAAGCCCTCCTTCTGATGACAGAAGCCATTTGCATCGAAACACATCTTTCATCTCACCTCTTTCTTGTTCCTACATCATCACAGTCATCATTATTATGTATTTCTAATGCGTGTCATCGTAATGATTTGTTTCCTGATGTGATGTAAACAGGTCATAGTTTTCGGTTTTATTTTGTAATCCCCCGTCTCTGTGTCTTGTGTATCTTTACTTCCTGCCTTTGTCTCCTCCTCCCTGATTGGTCTCACCTGTCCCTCGTTAGTTTCACCTGTGTCTCTGTCTGTTTTGTGTGTTTAGTCTCTGTGTTCCTTCGTGTTCCTTTGTCAGTACATACTGTGTACTATGTACTGTGACTGCATCTGTTTTTCTGTCCTGTTGTTCTTTTTTCTCTGTTCTGGATTTTTGTTTATTGACTTGGATTTTTGGGCTTTTTTGGACTCACTGGCTGTTTTTTTTTTTTAAATTTTGAGTTTGCCAACCTGTTTCTTCAGTCAGTAAAGTTACTTTTGTTCACTTCACCTTCAAGTCTGCTACTTTTACTTATGGGTAAGGTCAACGTATATGTGGAATAGTGGATGACGCCATTGTAATGCAGGTTTTTGTAGTTTGCAGCAGGTTTGGTGATGCTGTAAGGAAAAATGTGTAGATAAACATGGTAATATAATATGCTAAGAAGTCAGCCGAATCGTCCGTCCATCCATCCATCCATCCATCCATCCATCCATCCATCCATCCATCCTCTTCTCTGGGGGTCGGTTGCAGTGGCAGCAGTTCAGGTTTACCTAGGTTAGGGTCCTTCATTTGTTCACTTCAAGTCTGCAAGTTTGGACTTCTAATTGAACAAAACGTGACTTTTTGATGCCGATCACAAATAGCACACATGCACATGACATGCACCCAGCAGACAGAAGCATTAGGTGTCCATGTAACGTCTCCATTTAAGTGCATTAGCATAGCGCTAACACTAATGATGAATTACAGCATTTGTCTGCAAGTACGAGCAGGTGTTGCTGCTGCATAGTGTCCTTTTATTACTCTCAGTTAGCAGGGAAAGCCTGAGTTTTAATGTTCTTAAAATAACTGCTGAGTGCCAAGTATGTTAGCACCCACTAACCTTGAGTTCTAAAGCTCTACAGTGTGTGTGTTATCTTTAGATTTTCCTACTTCTGCTTGACCCACTGGGACAATTGTTTTGCAAATTTAATGCACAGGACTAAAGGATTTTCTTCCATTTGTCAGGTTTGGTGCAGCTGAATGATTAAACTGTGATTATTACGATAGGGTTGTTGGATGCTGCCGCGAGCCAGCAGCACAACGACCAGCGCTGTAACACCGAGGTGATTCGTCTCAGGAGCATCAACCCATTAAAGTGTTGCTCAGATTTACATGTCAGGTAAAACCAAACAGCAGGTCAGAGCTGAGTGAGGTTTGGGACTGCATGTTCATGCAAAGATTCAGCAGCTTTTAGCATCCCTGTTTTCACAGCCATGCATGTGCTTTACAGGCAAGTAAAGATCAAACACTGAAACTATAGAGGAGGCAGCGTAGGGTGGTGAGTAAGGTGTAGACAGCAGGTTACCTCTTCATCTCCCTTGTCCTCACCCTGTCATGCATCATTGCGTGTATCGGTAAAAAGAGAGAGGGATGCTGATTCATGCTGGCAGAAATGGACCGGTGCAAAATGAAGAGAGAGACAGAAAGAGACGAGGCTCTAAAACGGCTCTGAATGTTTGAAAAAGTACCCTGCCAATACCGGCCATAAAACTTAAGCGACAGCGGGCACAAACCCATGAATCAGAGTGTGACAGGATTGTAGAGTTCAGTATGGCAGGGACAGGTTCCAATCAAACCAATGTCTAACCTTCAGCACGGTGACTGGCATAACAAGATCTATGGGGGCGAGAAACGTTACGACGGGGTGAATGATTGTTTGCTTGGTGTTGTGGTTTGATCTTTTTCTTAAACCAGCTGCAAAGCAATTGTAAAAGTTGAGCTGGATTCAGGAGATACAGACTCAGATGGGTTTTATTGAGAAGAATATAAAGTCCATGTGGCTTTGTCTTGCCAGTTGGTTGTCAAATGTCTGTAGATGGGATAACAGTCGCCCTGCTCTGTTCTTACTTACTTTAGTGAGTGAAAGCTTTACCACTGGAGAAAGGCCTGAGGCTCTTGAAATGAAATGGCTGAACAGCTATTAAGTTTTGATCCAATAACAAAATTTTAATTCTTCCTACGTCTCATCCTATAGCGTCTCTCCTGTTGAAAGAACCACCTCAGGTAACGAGATGATAAAGTGCATATAGATTAATGTTGCTGCTGATGGAGCACCCAGTGGGAGTGTGATAGTGAGGTGTTTCCAACAGCTTGCATTCTCATCTAAATCTTCTGAAACCTCCGACAAGCCCACAGGGAGACAGGAATATACACCCTGCCAGAAGAAGACAATAGAGAATGGCCAGAAGAGTTTCATCTCATCCATCTCCGGCTCACTTTGCAGCTTCTGTCTTGCTGAAGCAGAAACATATTCTTTTCTGTCTCTAAATCATAAAGTGGGACCCTTACAACAGATTTCAACATATTCTAGATACAAATAGATTACACACACGTTTAAATCTGCATTTATATTCCATACACAGTGGAGGAAGTAAGTATTCAACCCATGAAATGTAAAGCAGACATTGGATTTAACTCAATAAAACTACACAGATAAATAAATCATAGCATTCCAATCCATAAAAATCCACGTGCAAGTGGAATGACACAGGAACAAAGTATTGAACACACTTGATGGAGAAGCCTTTGTCTGCAATGACGGCTTCAAGACGTTTCCTGTATGAAGAAACTGATGTCTCGCAGCGTTCAGGTGGGATACAGGCTCATTTTTCCACAGTCTTGACTGTTGTCTCGTCCGACCTATGATCTAAAGTCTTCTCTAAATGTTGTGTAGTAAACTTCAAGCAAGCTTCAACATTACTTTTCAACTAATCAGATGATCGGTAGTCGATCCCCGGCTCCTCCGGTGTGCATTGCTAAAGTACTAACCGACATGCAGTGATCCAGAGAACTACTCAGTCTTGATGATCTGCATGTATAGTGATTTTTCTTAGTGTTCAACTTCCTGTGTTATTTCACTTTGTTAGACATAACACTTTTCATGGATTGGAATGCTTCTATATCTTTATCTGCATAATTTTACTGGTCTAAATTTCATGTGAAACATTGTGTTGAATTACTGCATAGTAATATTTTAGATTTTTAAGAAATATTTTACTGCCATTGATTCAAATGATTACCTGAAACAAACTTTGCAGCTCAGCGGAGGTTTTTAGCCTCTTTTAGCTACATGTTTTGGTTTTTCAGCCCATAAGCTCTATTGTGCCTGGACTCACATCAGAGTTAGCCAGAATTTGGCACACAGGTTAATGACTAGCAGCTGAACAAATCCAAACAGTTAGTAGCTAACAGCTAAAAGGAGACTAAAAATAAAACTCCCATCTATTAGCCGTGCAAAAACATCACTCCAAATGATTGATAATTTTACTCTGTGCCTCTGCTGTGATACAGCAGTAGCTCTGTATCCGAGAGGACAAAATATAATCAGTGAAGCTCTTACTTTAAAAAATACCTGACATGGCTGCACGTTTGAAATGAGATAGGTGGTGGAGGGTACTGACCAAATGTTTGCCGTGCTGATCGCAGACTGTGGTGAAACTTATTAATGGACATGATTTTTTTTAATTTCTAAACCTTTGGTGAAGAATTGTTCGCAGGCACAGGAGAATATCAAAAATGTTTAGATCTTTAATCAAACGGATTGCACTGAGCTCGGATTTTTGCCATGCTAATCAAAAGTGTGGATCCGGGCCTAATGAGCTGAGTGTTAGCACACAGCAGGTTGTATCAGTGCAGTTTTGCTTTTCATTTAGAGTTTACTCTGTATCCATAACATGAAGGTGAGCTTACTGGTCATACAGTCATCAGGGAGAGCATCATACATTTCTTTAAAGTTGATATAAATATTATACAGACTCTGGTGGAAGCATGACATGGGTTCAACTCTCAGTGATATGAATGCCCTTCTTTCTGGCCTTTTTTGAGCTTTATTGTACAGAGACAGCTGAAGGGTGACAGGAAATGTGGGAAGAGAGAGAGACAGGGAATGACATGCGGGAAACAGCCACAGGTCGGATTCGAACCCTGTGCTGCCGAGGGAAGGACTGAGCCTTCGCACACGGGGCAGCTGCTCCACCAACCGAGCTAAACACCGCCCCGAATGCTCTTCTTTCTGACCTGGCTCTGTGAACATCCTCTCAGCACCAAACTGGATAAACAGGAGATTCTGCTGAGGATCAAGAAGTTCATAAGTGAAAGGGAACAAGAAGATAACTGAGACTGCTGGTACTGACGTGAGGTGCACGGTAGAATAATTTACCATAATTTACTGCGTTTGTTCCCAGTATTGTTGTATTATTAAATTATTGTAACTATTTCACAGCAGTACACTGGGTATTTTGTCAAAAACTACAGTAATCTGTGTGGAAATCACAGTAATCAGGACGCCACTGTAGAAACTCACAGTAACACATCATGTACTGTCAACGGCTGCCAGTTTATCACTGTAACTTTCACAGTGTTACACAAACACAGACACAGGACAGACACAGGGCTCAATAAACCAGTATGAGCGGGACGACGTATGGAAGCTTTTAATATTAATTCAAGACAAAACTTTACGCAGCTTCGATGCATGCAGTCATAACTGCAGCTGTTTGTTGCTGCGCCTGAGAGGAGCTGACGGGACGTGCCTACCAATTGTACAAATCACAACCTTTCTGTCTCCGCTGCCTCGTGTCTCCGTCTCTGCGTGAGATCTTTATTTCAGGGCCATTTGTTTTGATCAGCGTGTGACACACAGACAGACCCCCTGCTGTTAAATCATGCATCAGCGTATATGACCTTAATGTCTATGCTACTCACTCTTTTACTTAAAAAACAAAGAAAGCATAGTCACCGGGTCTCTTGTGTTCCTGCTGTGCCTTACTGGGCAAAGCATTGATAATGAGAAAATGCACAGCAGGACTAAGACAGAGAGAATTACAACTCGCTGGCCTAGATTAGAAATCTATAAACAATCCCTCAAGCAGCGAGACTTCCTGTTTTCCTGACACCAAAGCAAGCTTACCCTTGAAAAGTGAACAGGAGAAATGAAGCAATTTATTCACAAAGTTGTTCTTTCGTTTCCCCCTCTCTCCTTCCTCACCCCTGCCTCTGTTGACTTAGACATTACCTTGAATTCCTAACATTGTGTGTTAATATAGCGTATAATGTGACACTAAATATGCAGATTTGTACAGCGCAACACCTGATTTCACATCTGAGTGTCAAAGTGCCATCTGTGGGGTCACCTGGCGGCCCCCGGTCCGATGTCACGGCGGGCGCGTGGACAGAAACAAGCAAGAGGAGGGAGAGGTAACAAGTAAGGGGAGAAACTGTGAAAGAGAAAGAGGAGCGAGGGAGGTCAAAACACTCACCCCCCGATATGTTTTGTCACAGACGGGGGGCTTAACTTTTCTAAGCACATTTAATGCTGGACGGACAGAAGTGGTGTTTGTTGGTAATAAACGGGTGGATAGAGAACAGGAGCAGCAATCGTGTGTTTAAATCTATACTGAGCTGCTTAAGCTGGAGAGCTGGGAGGCGAGAAGAAGAAGTACTCCTCACTGAAGCCTTAGAAATTACAGGCTGCTCCTGAATCAATGCGTCACTGTTACCGAGTTTCTGCAGTAATTGCTACAAATCTTGTTCACAGCGTTGCATCAGTTTGAAGTGAATATTTGCAGCACAATTTAGAGAATAACTGAAAAATGGGTCCAATTAAAGCATCAAATATATATATATATATATACAGTGTGTGTGTATATATGCAGCTTGGTCCAGAAATATTTGGACAGTGACACAGTTTTCATAATTTTGGCTCCACGTTGGATTTGAAATGAAACAATCGAGATGCAAATTGAAGTGCAGACTTTCAGCTTTAATATATACAGTTCCCTTATTTCAAAAGTAATTGGACAAGTGAACATAATCATAAATTAAATGTTCATTTTTGATACTTTGTTGAGAATCCTGTGCAGGCAATGACCCATGGACATCAGCGAATTCTGGGTTTCCTGCCTTTATTGCAGCTGTCTTCAGTTGTTGCGTGTTCGTGGGTCTTTCTATTTGTCCTCAGGATGTGAAATGCATGCTTGGCTTGATTTGGTCATTGCAGCATATTCCATTTCTTTGCCTTAAAAAACTGTAAAAGTGAAGCGCTGTCCAATCAGCTGAATTTGGCTGAATCTGAGCAGACAGCGTCTCTGAAGTGTCTCTCTACACTTCAGGCTGCTTCTGTCTCTTGTCACGTCATCAATAAACACTTGTGACACAGTGCCAGTGGAAGCCATGGACGCACATGCCCAGTTTTCACAGCTGATGTGGTTCAGATCATGAGCCAATCCAAGCCTTCTCATACGTCTAAGTGTCCTAATATGTGTGTAATATGACTGTGTGTGTGTGTGTGTGTTTCTATACATACGATGCTTCCTGACATGACTCACACTGTTCGACACTCTTTTAAAAAATGAAATCTGAACAGTCGTTCTGCTTCGCTGCATTACGAGAATTATGTCAGAAATTAAAAGCGAGAAAACGGTCGATCAAAAGAAGTACGAGTAGGAGGAGGAGAGCATCTGAGCAAACACGAGAGGCCACTTGTGTGTGTGTGTGTGTTTGTTTGTGTGTTGGAAATTGGACGACAGCATGTTTGTCACCGCAGTTGCACACCACCGCTCTTGAGTGGCACTGCAGATGGGTGTCTCTCAAAAGCTTCGGCGAGCGCGCCAATTCACCAGCTCAAACAGATGCTAAACGCAGACATAAGCTGTAACTATTTGCCTAACTTTGGTGATCGAGGATCCACTTCCTCAAGTGTTCTCGAAGGAAGCACTCTCATCAGCAAACGACAGCGTGCATCCCCCCTTTCGGCTGTACGCTCGCAGCGTGGCTCTAGGGATGGCAATGCTGAGCTGTTGGTTCAACACTCTTGTGCAGTGTTTCATTCACGTTTACCAGAAGATTTCTGCATGACTTTAGCCGTTTGCTAAAGTCCATTTAATTTTTTCGACAGAATACTCTTTTATATAAATGCTAAGACAGCGTGCTAACCTACAAAATATCATCATGTTACAATGCTGGCTGTACATGTTCAAACATGTACTTGATAAAACTGGTTAAAAAAAAAATGACTTCATTAATTATTTCTGCTGTTAAAGTTGGACATTTGAACATGGGGACTTATGGAGACTGACTCACTTCTGGAGCCAGCCTCAAGTGGCCGTTCGAGGAACTGCAGTTTTTAGCACTTCTGCAACGACCATGCGCTCTTACCTCGATAAAGGCTGAGCGCTGAGCTGAATGATAACGTTAGTAGGCCCGTGTTTGCACTTCTGACTACAGCTTAGATCAATAAAACTTTAACCAACTACTAGCGTGAAAAAAGCTAAGTGACGCCTTAAAGGAGCAGTGTGTCGGATTTAGTAGCATCTAGCGAATGCAGCCTGCTTGTTTCAGCCTCTCCTTCCTGGCGTGAAGGGCAGTCTACGTTGGTTACTGCAGAAACATGGCGGACGGGCAGTGTCTGCAGATAAAAGGCTGATTCTGCGATAACTTAAAGATTACTGTTGTTGTTTTCAGGTGTTTACACACTGATGAAAACACACTTATGAGCATTATATTCAGTTTCTGCCATATTCTGTAAACATTCTAAATCCTGCACCACTAGATTAAACAACATCCGTTCATGTGAGTAAGTGACTTCTGGTGACGTGTTATGTTATCATGAAATATGAATTTCACAGCTGGCTGAGGTGAAAATGTCGCCTTGTTGCAATCAACGCTGATGGAAGGAGATTTTTCACAGATTGTGTTCTGTGACGTTGCGGTACACGATTCTCTTTTTAATACAGTAGACAAACCATTTGTGTCAACACGGTATATGAAAATCAGAGAAAAATATATCAGGCATACGTGTGCGCTATAAATCACTTTGTCATGTTGTTGTGAATATATTTGGATGGAGGCAGTAGATCGAAATTCACTGATTCATGGTTTAATTTCTGATGTTTTCTTGCGCAACATTTTATTTTTCATCCACACAATAAAGCATCAACATTTAGTCTTGGTTTCCTGAAGAGATTTTACCGTTATCTGCAGCTGAATGTGACAAAAATACACAATAAATCAAAGAATCATTCGCAGGTTGAGGGCGAGCTGTTTGTATTTTGTTCACTGATTTGTCGTTTCATGATACCGGTAAAGTGTGTGAGAGAGAGAGGAGGGGGGAAAAGGCTCTCTGGTGCCTCCAAATGTATTTACTGTCAAGTGTGTTTTCCTGAGCAGCCATCGGGTGTTCTACATTTGCATGCTCCAAGCAGGCAGAGCTCCAGTGCTGGCTGTGGCCACCACACTGGAACAGATGTCACACCTGGTTTGTGTGATCTCTGTTGTTGGGGTGACCTCTTGGTCTCTAAGCAACACGCTTGTCTCATGGCTGATGGGCTCGTGCAGATGCAGTAGCATGTATGTGTGTGTGTGTGCATTCGTGTATACTTTCCTATGCATGCATACGTGATATTGATGAACACGATGACGCAGAGCCAGCATGAAATGTGTGCAGCCACGTTAGATACAAACACAGCGTCTCCCATTTTTTCCTCATCCCCCTCAAACCCCTCTAGACAATGATGATATTCCTGGTTGTCGTCTTACTGTTACTAAGAAAGCCTTGGAAATCCTTTCTCCCGGCCCTCCACCCCCAAAGACGTACACACACACACACACACACTCTGATACAACACTAATCTCCTCCTCACAGTCTCTAATGGAAAGGATTCAGCTGAGTAGCTTCGGAAAGAGAAAAAATAGTGCAGAGAGAGGGAAGGTGTATGTTCAGAGAGCGAGGACACAAAAAAGGGGAGAATAGAGACGAGTTTGTGTGTCAAAAGATCATACAGGCGTGAGAGGAAAGGAGGGGAGGGGGGGGGAGTTTAGACAGAACATGGAAACCAAAAGCCGAAAGGAAAAAAAAAAAAGGAAAAGCACGTCACCAGAAACTCTCATTTCACACGGCACTCGAAGCCGAGGAGGAAAAACACTTTCCAGAAGTTATCCGCACCCACACAACCAAGGATTACTCCTTCTATCCACACACACACACACTGTCTATGGGAGCGGTGATAACACACACACATATACGGAGCACATCTGGAATGATGCGCAGACACATGTACGTCCTCCTGAAGTGTGCTATAAAAGTGAGACACCATAAGCCGCATGAAAGTGATTAGTGCGGCTTTGACAAATGAGCAGAAAATGGCTGTCTTTGTGTGTATGGCATCACATTTTCCTGCACACATCAGCATGCTTTTTTTTCTTTTAGAGAGAGAGAGAGACTTCAGCGCCGCCCCATCTCTCCTCTGCTATTGTCCTACGTACGTGTGGACACAGCGCTCCGTATTTAGGAATGCGTGGGATTGGGCTAGAGCAGGGAAGGTCACCGGGAAAATGTAAATGAGTTAAATGAATCAGCCGCTCCAAATGTAGGCTGTGCATTAAGTTATATAAAGGCCGTGTTCCAACAGAGAAGGATACGCCACAGTGTGGCTCTCTCTGCTTTAGAGCAGACTGACAGAGTTTATTGTGCTCTGCCAGGGGCTAACCAAAAGGACAGTAATGATTTTTTTTAAAACCTGAAGACAAAAATACCAACTTCCCCTCGTTTTGAATGACCTATGCTTGATCTGTGGACAATATTGAATTCCCCGTGGCAGACAGTGAAAGCTGAATGCAAGAACAGCATCAGTTTTTGGCATGTAGTAAATACAGTGCTGCACACAGCATTAATGTACTCGCTGCAGAAGCTCCGTACGGTATGTTAGTGTAGGTCTATCTGAAATATTTTATAGCAGGTGAAATGCCACTCAGCCTGACTGCTGCCGCTTTGTCCCAGCAGCAACAGCAATGACAAAAAATCCCCCTGTAGCCCAAAAAATAGTTTCCCCAGAGGCCGCCTTTGTTAAAGACTTTTTGCAGAACAACTCAAATTGCAAGCGAGGGCAGATTTTACTCCTCGTATTATACATTTTTAATACATCTATATTTGTAAAACTTTTTTTTTTCCAGGGTCTGCAAAAGTGTGTCAGTGTTCTAACTGGCAATGCGCATGATTACGGTCAACCCAATGTAAAATGTAAGGGCGAGTGTGAACGTGCAGCCAGCAGGAAAAACACCACGTGTATGTGCAGTGGGCTGCAAAATATGGAGGTTACACCCAAGAGGCAAACGCCCGTGCTGGAGAACAGAAGCCAGAAGTGAGTCCATAAGTCCCCATGTTCAAATGTCCAACTTCACAGCAGAAATAAACATGTTTACAGCCTGGTACAAAAAACAGTTTTGGTCTCTATCACATAACACATCTTTTCAGAAGTAGTCCGATTACCTCGTACCAATTTTTTGTCCGGTTTCTGTATAAATATGTAGCATCACTGCAGCTCCAATCCCCTGGAGACTCTGAGCTCTCCTCCCACCGGTAAACAGCTCTGGATCAGAGCAGTATCAGCCACGACCGGGTATTTATTCCTCATGAAACTGCCCCGTGTCTTTCCTCTGCAGCTCCCATGAGCTGCAGCTGTCTGAGGGTTAGCAACAGCTCGGTCCCTCGGCTCTGCAACAGTTCTCGTGTCAGACATGTGGCTCAGTGACTCACTATCACCTCACAAGTGGTATTACAGGAAAGTATGGGCTACAGATATCTCTACAACACAGACATAATGTCATAGCTACTGGTGCACATCCATAGGGGGGGCGTTGGCTTTAGGAGTACACCTGAAAGTTAGACCATGCAGCGTCACTCCATCCTGATGCAAAGCAGATCAGGCCACAGTCTGATAAATGCCATTGGTCTCCAAAACTGGAGTCAAAGACATGAACGGCGCACTGCAGTAGCATTACATTTCTAGATATATACTGTCATTGAGTTCACAGTTCAAGGATTTAACCCATGGTCGATGTCCTTTGTGCTCAGTTCCAGTGGCCTCACTGTATCAGTTCATTGCTGCACACAGAGAGAGGAAAGAGAAGGTGGAAGGTGCACGCAATGTTTCCATAATTTATTAATAACTTACTCGAAACGCAGCTTTGTCACTTGACCCGCCTGCCCGCAACCGTGATGTTTTCTAGTAAGTCCGACCCCCCCAAACGCGCGAGCATCACCACCACACACACTCTGTGCAGGGGCATGCAAGGTTTTTTCTGTCTCCGTGCACATTTCTCCTTTACAGATGTTCGGCAGCATTCAGGTCAGAGTTTACAACAACTAAATGAGTTCCAGATTTATTTTTGTCCAGCGGCTTCTTGTTTGTTTGGTCACTCTCTCCTCTTTGTCCGTCAACATCCTCTGGCTGCACAGTTACATTGTCCGCTTGGCCACCACCGCTGTGCTCCCTGTCAGCGTTCGCCCACACCCTGGGCCTGAAAACCTTCTCTACCTGGTGGTCCAAAACACCTGTGGTACAACACTAACACAACCCAGGCAGCCCAGCTAACAACCAGAGCTAGCATTAGCTAACAGGATTTTAAACATTTCTGTTCAGCTGCCAGACCACAGAGCAGTCAGGAAATATTACACTAGAGCTCTGTGTTAGTCTTGAGATGCCGTAGCCAAGCGGCAACCTCCGTGTCTGTGAAGTGAAGCCAATGCAAGTGCTAAAAACTTGCAGTTTGCTCTTGTCGTCCACTTGAGGCTGGCTCCAGAAGTGAGTCAGTCTCCATAAGTCCCCATGTTCAAATGTCCAACTTCACAGCAGAAATAAACATGTTTACAGCCTGGTACAAAAAACAGTTTTGGTCTCTGTAGCTAATTTCCCCGTTCATGACAACTGTACTGAGGGTGAATTTATATACAACTCACCTGTTCAGGTTATATTAAGGCTTAAAGTTATGCAGGATTAAGAGCGTGGACGCTTTGATTGACAGGTGGGTGTCGTTACAGATGGTTTGTTTGAGCAACCAGGCTTCATTCAGCCCGCCTCAGGTCTGCTGATGATCCACCTGCTTCTCTTTTTATGTATATACATAACCAAATACCAAATGCTATGCTAATGGTGCTAATACGAATACCAATGGTGTTTCACAGTTTAGTTTGAACTCGTACCTTGTACTCTGTTTTGGATACTTGTGTGTAGCATAAGACAAAGTGCTGTTCCTGCTGAGAAGAGATGATATGTTACATGTTCTTCTATAAATTCAAAGCTAAACAGTACATGTGACAAAAATGTTACAACCATATGCAGTTTTTGCGCCTTGCTTTCGCTCTGTGTGGTGGTGGTCCATGTGTTTCTGTGCGTTATGAGTGGGGGAGCACATTAATGAGGTCTGGCCTGAGGAATGGTCTTGATATACGCCCTGATGCCTATTTATTCTAATATAGCACATATTGACTGGCCGGAGGAGGTCACAATGAACGCAGGGTATCAATCACATGTCTCTGGTAATCACACAGGTCACACGGCGTTGTGATGGACGTGTGTGTGTGTGTGTGTGTGTGTACTATTACCTGTGGCTCATTATCGCTCTGTCGAAAACCATCTGAGGAAGGGTCTCCTCTACAGAATCTCATGACAGGAAGAGATGAAAACAATAACTGAGAAATGATTTGAGATCTGCACACTGCTGTGTATACCTCAGCACACATTCACTCATTACTCCTCTTATGTTGTCTGTGTGCCAGTATAATGAGAAAACAAGAGTGGAAAGAAGAAACATTCATTCATTATATTATGTAGATTGTATTTTATATTAGAGTCGGTCACAGTGAATCTAACAGAGAGTGTAGATATAAAGCGGTTCACTGATTTCTATTTAATTGGACACAAAGCACAGAAAATATATTTTTCTCAATGAACGGATTAAAACTTCAACATGAAAAATATTTGGAATGATTGTGATATTTAAGTGAAAGAAATATGGATTTATAAATGGCATCAAACAATCTATAGATAGATCAATAAATACTACGTTAATTAATACTCAGCCTTAGAGACAGTGTGAGAAGCTCGGAGTCGAGCCGCTGCTCCTTCACGTCGAACATCTGATTAGGAGGTGTTCTGGGTACGTCCGACTGAGAGGAGACCCCGGGGCAGACCCAGAACCTGCTGGATGGACTACATGTCCCATCAACCCTGGGAGCGCCTCAGGATCCTGCAGGAGGAGCTGGAATGTGTTGCTGGGGAGAAGGACGGCTGGAGCGCCCTGCTAAACCTGCTACCCCGGACGAGAGGAAGGAAATGGATGGATGGATTATGCAAATCAATACGACAGTGCAGTTTTATAACAGAAATAAATACTGGAACTGAACTTATAGATACAGATATTAAAAATAACCATTCAGTTTAAACAGTTGGTCTGCGTTTTGCCTTTCATGTGACACGAGCTGAAGGCTCCAAGTGGATAAATGTAGGTTTGGAGAATTCCTCTTCCTCTTGGTGTTTGTGTTTGACTTGCACTAATCAATACATATATCTGAAGGCTCAAACTGGTGATTCATGCTTAAATATTTATTCCTGTCTGTCTTCTTTGCTTCATCATAAGACAGAATGGGAGGCAACCAGAAATGACAAAAACAGGCAGTGACAAAGATGACACTGATGCCTGTATTTTTAACTCCACTTGAAGCCGCTTTAAAGTTAACACTCGTTTATTATTCAGGTCTCTTTTTGTTGATTCTGTCCTGCTCTGTCAGGAAGCAGAAGGCCTTCAGTGTGTCTCTTCAGAACAAACGCCTCTGCAGGTGGTCACATAAGCACGACTCAAGTACACTGAGCACGTGCTTATACTCAAACACACAATTAATACATATCTAGGCACACGTGCATGCAGCTGTATCGATCATTTGTTGCAGAGCATCTCGCAGCACTCCATGAGCACATCCTGCCTGTGAAACAGCCCATGTAGATAGTGTGTGAATAACATTAGCAGTAAACAACACGTACGAGTCTTACAAGTTATTACATCAGCCGCACACACACACACACAGGCGCTGGTATGAGATTACATGTCAGCTGTTTCACTCTGAACATTCAGTGCAGATTCTCCAGATTTTACAGCGTACAGGTGCAGAAATATGAAATGTGCGATTGTTTTTTTTGGGTTGAGGTCGTAAGAAAGGCACAAATCAAATACAGATTACACACGAGCGGTGAGCGGTTGCTATGTATGTCCCCTCCTGATATCCTTTTGATCCTCGCACCCTCGTCTTATGCAGCGCTCTGAATTTTTCCCATTCTGAGTAAAATAACTTCAACAGCGCGGCTTTATTTCGTCCCTCTCTATTCTCGTGTTTATCTGTTTTTGCCGCCCCTCCTTTCCTCTTCTCACTCTTCAAAGACTTTTTTGTGCTCATGCATTGCACTCCACCTCACACTCTTTCACACACACACACACACACACAGGTACCTGCAAAAGGAATAGCCCCGGGGAGTCAGAACAAAGCGGACGCTGTTAATCGAACCTGTGGCGAGAAGTGAAGGGAGAGAAGTGGTGGTGAGGGAAGGGTTGCCTGGGGTGAGGATGGAGGGGTTTGTATAAGATATGCTGCAGCTTCTAGGTTAACAGGACAACATGTAACAAAGCACATATCTACTGTCGGAATGAGATTTTATATTACCAAGGGGGGGAAAAGGGGACTGGAGCACACTGAGTGATTTGCAGCCTTTAGTAGCACAAACAGAGCAACGTTTCAACGCTACTTTGTCTTCATCGGAGTGGATTGGATAATGGTTTGAAGGCAGGGAAGTGCCCAAGTGCCAGACCTCATGCACTGTAATCACATCTGAAACAAAAGAACAGATATCTTGAGGTTACAAAGATAAAATACAAATAGGACAAGCGCTGCATCCATCAAGGGTTATCCTTCGGGGAAACATGACAAATTCAGTTCTTTCTTCAGTCCTTAAAGGCTCAACAAGGAGCCGATAGACCTTTTTCACAGCAGCCATCTTGACATGAAAGAGTCGGGTCAACACAGGTGTTCCAATGATGCTAATTACGGTTCAGTTTATTGCAGCAGAGACTTTCCAGTGAGCCAACACGCACCACAGCAGCACCCTGACTCAGTTTGACCTGAATGGAACGCTACCTTAATTAGTATCATTGAAAACAGCTGTGTTTACTGTTTCAAATCAAGACGGCTGCTGTGAAAAGCCTCCGTGCAGGGCAATGAGTTCAGGGCTATTGGATTCATACAGTTAACACAGTTGAGCCTTACATACTACATATGTGTTTGTGTGATGGGGTCGGTTTCACAGATCGATGCATGCTTTCTTACTTTGTTTTAACCTCGCCGTGTTTTTGATGATTTCAAGTGTACCGCATGTGGTGTTTTTCCCAACTCGCCCCTGAACTGCACACAGACTCACCTGCCGGCAGTGATTAGGAGATGAGCTTCAGGTGTGGAGGAGTGCGGGTGAAGCGATTTTTTTTTTTAAGCAGAGAGGAGGAGAAGCATGGAGAACAAGAATGGAGAGGCTGCCACCACTGCAAGAGAGCTGGCTGAAGTGCAGAAGTCTGCATCCATTTGGCCCACAGCCTGGGAGGATAGCATTAGATCAGATTATGTGTTTTAATATTTTGACTCCGATGAGGACACAATAGTGTCAAACAGTCGGTCTGGGAGGGATTGGTTTGGTTTGATTTGCAGCATGAAAGGCTGCAAATCAAACCAAACCAATCCCTCCCAGTCCCTTGGAAGTTTGCAGTCTTAGAGCTGAGAGCTGCATACTGCTGTAAGATGTGCAGCCTTTCAACAAGCTCTCAAAATCTATCTGTTAAAATTTTAATTTTGAATTTATTGAAAGGAGAGCCCCTTCAGATGCAGCAGGGGGTCCCAAAGACACAAATACAAAACACATTGCAAACAAAAACAGCATTACATAACGAGCATGCAGTGCAAATACACAGATACACAGACAGCTTTTTCAAGCTTTCCCACTTCCCACCCACAGCCCCGGCCCTCAGCTGTTGAACATGAAACATTGAGATACATTGACCTGGATAATAAACGAAGAACATTAGCATAAAGACCAATTAAAGCTGTTTGTACGTCTGTTGTCTCAGAACATGCATGTTTATTTCTTTATTTATTTGTCTGTTTCATGCATGCACGAGAGGCCAAATATATTCAACCCTGAACACATTAAGTGACTATAGCTCACACTGCACGTTATAGGGAAAAAAGTGACATTATTGATGTAAGTCACATCTTTTCAAATGACGTGTTGCTTGTCATGTCAAGTACAACCATGATGATTCTTCCTCAGGGCTGAGCTTCGAGAGGTTCATCCACGATAAAGCCGTTTCTGTGTTACTGAGCGATGCTCTCTCTTTTGCACATGCACTACACAAAGGTCAAGTGTGTGGTGGTGGCTGCCTGATGAATGCACTTCCTGGGCGTGCCTTCACAGCACTCAGGATGAAAGAACATGTGGGCGGGTCTGGTCAAAGGCACTTCTATTACAACAGTGGAGCGATGGTAAAATAAAAATGAAAAATGAATTTGTTTCCTTTTGTGGCCCAGATAAAGACTGCGAGTGACATCACATGACAGATAAGACAGTTTGATTTAGAGCCAACACTGATAGAAAAGAACATTTCTAAATATGTGATGGATCAACATTAAAATAGATGAAACTGTTTGCAGAATATGGCAGCAATGATATATTCCATTCCTGCATCACCCTGGCATGGTTTATTTTGCAACAATGACTGGTTCACTGTACATGATTCAGCTTATAGCACACACAGTTGGACACATTTCATTGGAGTCAATGATCAGAAGTGTGTCCATAACAACAATCTGTTACTCGTAGCAACAGTCTGCTGTACAGAAATAACAGAGCCTAGAAAGTAGAGTATTCAACCAAACGGTGTAATAAAATGTACATAATTATGTTTACATTAGTGTTTATTCGCCTGAATATAAGAATAGTAATGTTTGTGTTACCTTAGAATGAGGTTTTATATTTACAGACACTACAGGTCCTCCTCCACAAGTCTGCCATGTTTCTACAGGAGCCCAGAACAGACAAACTAAACACTGAGATGGGACTGGTTGTGTGGGGTTGCGATTAGCAACTACAGAGCTAGATGCCACTAAATCCTACACAGACGTAAAAATGTTTTACAAACATTGTCAAACCCGGAAAATAGTTTCTAAAGTCTCTCTAGCTTTGGCATCATTATTCATCATTTCACCATGATGTTATGATATCAGGAGGATTTCAGGGTTTGGGCTGTAGACCTCTTATCTCCAAATGCTTCAGCATACCAAGACATTTTCAGCAATGCTATGCTTCCAACTTTGCAGCAACAGTGTCCATCAAGACATGGTCTGAAGAACCCCATCGAGCACCTTTGGGATGAACCCGGAAACGGAGATTGCGAAGCAGGCCTTCTCATCCAACATCATCCTGACCTCATAAACGCTCTGCAGAATGAACGGGCACAGATTCCCACAGAAACACGCTGTTATAGCTGCAAAAACCAACTCCATATTTAAGTATATATGTATCTGAATACAATACGTCTGAATACTTTTGTCCATATAGTGTATTTAGATTGAAATTAAAGATGCCATTCACTAGACAGCATTAGAAAATTACAACATATTTTCAGCATCATCATCTCATCGACAAATTCAAGTTTCTGAGAATTGCTTTCGACAAGTTATGATTTTATTTTGACAAACAGAAAATGTAGCATATTGCACTGGGTGCTGAAACATAGCCAATAGAGAAATGACAGTCGATAATGTTTAAAGGTGGGATCAGTCAAACTGGAGAAAGACAACACAACGTAGAAGTAATGTTCATGTTGGGAATGAGACTCAATAATCAACTTTCTTTCTTAGGCCTTTAAACTCTCAGACATCTGGCTCCATCAGATTACTTTGTGTTTTCCCTTGGGTGCATGATTTACACTGGAAGTAATAAAAAATGCAATCAGTCATTCTGTTTGGATGTTGACTTTGGATTCTTAAAAGGCCTGAATCTAATCTTGTCATCAAGACAGGGCAGGGTCTCATTTAAATACTGCTTGATAAATTTCTAATTGAATCTCATGTACAGAAGTTAAACGTCTTACTCGCGATGGAGAAAGGAGTTCGTCTGTATCTCAGCGCTGAGGTGTCAGTCTGTGTTTGTTTATCGGTGTGCTGATATAGTCAGTGGGTGTCATGTTGCTCAAGGATCAATAGAAAAGGTTGAAGGGTTCAGATGATCTTTTCTGAGTGGCATTAAGCCGGCCTCTCATCTCAGCTGCTTTCATCTGAACAACAAACAATGGCATTATCACCAATTACCGTCGTGATTAATGTATAAGCCTTATTCAAGTGCAGGAAAACAAGACTAAAAGACGAGAAATACAAATGTTAGAGTGAGAGGAAGAGAATTATAAAGAGCAGCGGCGTATTCATGATGTAGTCCCTTAAAGGTCCATAGAAATGCTTCACATCATGATCCTGGTAGCATTCAGCATGATTCATCATCACCGCCTTGCCATGTTTGATATTATCCCAATACTTCAAATGAAAAATGGATTGCATAGCCTTGTACTAACAGACAGGTGCATTTCAATAACCTACTGTATCTCTGCTAATACATAGCTGCTGTTAATAATAATGATGAGATAATGACACTCGTCCTTAGCCAAGTGTTCATATTGAAAGTGTAATAGTGGCTTTTCCGGTCAAATCCTGCCGTAAAAACCTCACATCTGTTAGTCCTTTGTGATGAATGCAGCACTCTGGATATGTTGTTATTGCTGTATGTAGATGTACTGTATGTTTGTTTGACGGAGAGGGAAAGAAACAGGGATTTGGTACAGAGCAGAGTATATTTTATGTAACAGCGTGGAGCAGATCAGAGAGCAGAGCATGACCTATTTTTAAGGCTCCATGGAGACAATGTTTCTGTTCCATGCACCGGAAACAATGACTCCTGCTCTTCATGCCCACTTTACAAAGCTTACAGTACATTAAAACATTGCTCCGTGGAAAACTCACCACTCGAGCAGATAAGCAGTAGAGCTGCTATTAGATTAAAACCTGCATGTGCAGTCAGCCTATACAACAGCCACGTATAACGTCCGCCTGATGTTACCTCTTGCAGTCATTCTACCACCTTTAAACTCCCTCAGGTGTCAGGTTTAGATGGCGGACCGCAGGCTGCATAACTCTTTGTTGCTCCCAGACAAAGAGTGACTGAAACACCTTCAGATAGGGAAACCTCTTGTTTTATTTTGTAGTACTCCCCTCTCCTCACGTCTGTAACTTCACTTCCTGCCTTTGTGTGGTTTCCCGCCAGTTTTGAACATCTGCCCTGCAGTGTTGCCAACTTGGCAACTTTCTCTCATCCTCCCAAAGAAACAAAAAAAGAGAGAGAGAGAAAACAGCAAGGCTGCTTTTATTAGCTCCTATTTGTATCCAGTTGCATTCACAGTCTATTTATGTATATTTGTTTTTGCTGCATGGTCTGCTGGAGCAGGTTTCATATCAGAGTATCATATCAAACAATAAACCCTGACCTGGTTGCCTGTTATCTGTCTGATGTTACATGTCTGTCTGCCTGATCCTGTATTCACTGAATCATAACAGATCATTTACCAAATTATGGGTTCCATTTTTATGCAGATGATACAATTATCTCTTGCCTTAACTTCAGATCCGTTTAACTCAACTTAAGTTGGTGTTAAATACAGATAGATTGAAATTCATGCTCAAGATCTCAACTGTTCAAGGATAAAACTGAAAAGGTCACAACAATCAGGTATTTAGGTATTTGTATCGACCAGAACTCCAAGTTTCCTGTACTGGATTATGGTGATCTGCTCTGTATTAATGCACCCGATCTAAAGAAGTTGAATACTATTGTGTTTATGCTTGTTCACTGGCTGTGGACATCATGGGCATTGTTCAGTGTAACTCCCTCTTTGGGCTGGTTTCTTATTATCTGTGTGCCTACATGTGTAAAAAACAACAAAATCAATAAGGACTGCACTCTCACAGTTTTTATTCAGGTGTTGTTCCCCAGAGCCAGAACAGAAATTGGCAAAAAACAAAACAAAAACAAAGAAAACGCTGCCCCCTCACTTCCTGGAATAATGTAGAAAAGGGTGTCAAATTGTCAGAGCTGATTGCTATGCTGGATTTGAAGGATTGCGGGAATTGGTCAACATGATTGCTCCAAACTTGTCATTGAACTTCAGTTTCAGTGTGTCTACACAACAGTATACCTGTACTTTGAGCTGCTAGTGGAAAAAACTTCAGCTGTGGTACAGATCTCTATAATCAGTAAAAATGTACATGTAACGTGACGCCTGCTGTATATCATAAAAATGCAAGCAGTGAGGTCTTCCACCAGATTCACCGTTCCTCTGTAACAGTTCTTCATTGTGACAATGAAACACTAAATGTCAGCTCACATTCACACAAGAGGACTTGACCTTTAATAACATCACTGCAGTCATGCTGAGGTTGGATTTGTTACACAGGTCTTCGGTGTGATATGGATAAAAATCTATAGGCTGATGCAAATATATGGAGCAGTAAACAGACTGCCTAGGATAAATATTATAAACATTATATAATATTTATTTTCAAGTGATTTGATGCTCTGTGTTAAAAAAAAATAAGGTTGTTTTTTATTTTATTTGCTGCCTTTAATTAGGACAGGACGAGAAACAACGATGGGAACATGTTGACTGAAGGACTGTTTTGGTTTCTCAAAACTGTGGCTCAAGTGTAATAAAGTGACACCAGCAGGGATTGCACTGTTAATTTTGTGTGCGCAAGTGTAGTCTGTAGCAGTCTGTAAACAAATCATATTAGTAATATTAATATAGTTTATTTAACATCAGACACATCATATCATGCAGTGAATTCAGTCCTGAACACATAATGTACTACATTTTGCTCTGTGTTCCGCAATCATAATTACAACTCTGAGTAGTGTTTTGCTGCACATAATATATGCTGCTCTGTTTCCTGACATTTTCATCATCTCAGCAAGGGTAGCTTTTTGCTAACCTGGTGGATGCCACTCTTTAACATTCAAGACACATCATTTTAAACTCACTTTCTAATGGCCTGTTTTAATATCAGCTACTAGTCAAAGTTCAGTTTTAGTAAGTCTGCCTTAACTGATTTTATGTGTCGCTGAGCATGTGATATAACATTATATAAGGCTCGTTTACAGTGTAAACCTTGTGTATACATAAAACAGGGCTGAAAACATATGCATGCCTCTAAGTAACTATGTAGTTGGAAACAAGCTTGATGGGAGAATGTGTGCACCTGTACAGAAACAGATTAAATGAATTAAATCCTGATTTTATAATGAGCCTTTTACCACACAATTTAATTTTATATTAAAATATAAAATTTAAACTAATCATAGGGTCACAATATCACAAACATTTAGGCTAGTATTATCATATCATATTTATTTTTGAAGGAAGCCACTTATTTCTAATTATCAAACCCAAATCTTAACTAAGTACATCTGTGATGTATTACTAAACTTTCATTAATTTATAGAGAAACAGGTGCAATGTAATCATCACAATCCCAAACCCCCAGACTCAGAGGAGAGGTGCTTGTCACCACAGCTCCACTCACTGAAATGCCAGAATGCATCAGATGGCAGGATTCTGGAAAGTCTGGTTCACCTTTTGGAAGGATTAACCCCGAATATCTGAAACATTTGGATCTCTACCACATTAATTGATGAACTTATCATCATTAGTCGTAGAAATGCAAATAATAAATACAAAACATGATAAGAAAATAATAAAAATAAATTGAGCAATAAATAGCTGGTGGATTTCTAAATAAATAAATAAATAAACGTCAGCAGCTACACTTTAAATATGTTTTTATTGTTTCATTGGTCAAGTCCCTTCTTGGCAAAAAATTTAAACAAAAATGAAAACAACATATTTCCATTTATATTATGAAAAAAGGTCCTAAAAACATTTTCCATTTCAGTTTTTGTTTTTTCAAAAGGACCAGAGACAGAGGTCCCCACTTTGTCGATGTACAATGACAGTCCACTGTTGGTAACATAGGAATGTATGTGTGTGAGCTCATTTTCACAATAAAGCTTCATAAAGCTCATCTCAAGACAACATGCATATGTTTGGGAAGTTGCTGTACATTATACTGTAAGTACCTAACACTCATATGCGCATGTAACTTTCAATGGATAAGACTTGAGATATTGTATATTTTCTAACTGTTCACAAAGCCTTCCAAAAACAACAACAATTAATTCAATCCACTAACAAGTACTATTAGTGTGGCCAAAGCCTGAAATAGGTTTTTCCTCTGTGCTATAGACCTTCAATTAAAACATTAATGAGCCATTATGTTGCACTGGGTGAGATGTTTCCTCATTATGATGAACATGGGCACAGCAGTTTATTTGAGTCAGTCCCACATTCACCATCCTACTGTCTTAAACTCACTAGTGCGCCAAATATGCAGCTGAAAATAGTCCCCAACAGATTCACTATTTACTCCTCTTTGAGAACATTTAAAAAAAACAACTACTCAACCTTTTCCAAAAAAAATAAATAAATAAATCAAACAATGCATTTGTGAGCCATTTTTGAAGATGTGGTGCTTTATTTTGAACAAACTGACTGAGAGCCACAGATGGAGAAAGAGAGACGGACTGATGGGTTATAATTTTCAATTAGACAATAAGAAACATATAGAACCAGGCCAGCCTTATCCTGTAACATGATTTTCTCCAACAATAATGTTTCACCATGTTATTTTGAGTTAAGAAAAGTGAGTATGCATCTTATTCATTGTTTCTATTTATACTTTTGTCTCTCCATCTTTTCCTCTTCCTGCCTCTCTCTTTTACCACCTCTCTATCTCTCTGCCTCTCTTGTTGCTTCTCCATCTATGGTTACATAAAATGGTGTGAATGCCTGGCTGTGTGTGGGCCGCAGAGTGGAGGAGGGCCTCACCTCTCTCTGAACTTTCATTCACTAAGGAGCTTCCAAGTTCAGGAGCCTCGCAAACCTCCTCAGCCAGCTCAGTGTGTCAGAGTACAAGACTATTTATGAACCCACCTCCGTTGCTCGACACGTTAACGTCCCAACACCCTCTGTTGCTTAAATATTATGGTCCCTCCGGAACTATAACGTGCAACATTTTGAAGTAATAGATGCTCTGCTGTTTTGCCTTACGTTATGTCAGCGTCATTTAGTCTCTGCATTCCTCTGAGTTTGTCATTGCGTGACATTGGTTTGACTATTTTTTTTTCTTATTATCAATGAATCTTTTGATAATTGTTCAGTCCATAAAGCGCGTTCTGTTACTAGAACTCAAATTGATATCTTCCAAATTGCTATCATGTTTCGTGTGAACAGTTTAAAAGCTGAATATAAACTGACACAGTATTAAATTCACAGCAGTTATCGTATTGTAATTTTCTGTTGACTAATTGTTGAAATACATTCTGTGTTATTATCCAATCAATTGTGTCACAACAGCTAAAAAAAAAAGCTGGAGGGTGCATGCTTCCAAATCCATTACAACCATCAAGCCTTTTTTTATACAACACTTACTTCAGGATTCCTGCTGCTCACACTGTTAGGCAACATCTAGTAAAACAAAAAGGTCAGTAGTTTCTAGTAAAGATAACGTGGCACTCTCTCTCTTCCTCTCACCCATGTCTTTATTCAGACCTGAAGTTTACCAGCCTGCTGGTTGACTGGAATCTCGACTTCCAGTCAGCACAGTTAAACATCTATATAAAGGTTTCTGCTGTCAGATACTATAAATTACGGGTCCGAACCTATGAGTATTTTGAACTAACAGTGCTTTTCAATGAGTGGATTTACATGTTCAGAGCAAAGTGTTCTTCCTTTAAAACCTTGTGTTGTGTGAACGCTGTCTCGTCATCGCAGACGTGAATAACTGATGGCTGAATGAGAGCAGCAGGTTCTGGTTTTAATTTCCGTCAGCGTCGATCTTGGAGATGCTGTCCAGGCAGTATGAAGACAGAGTGTCACTTCATAACGTCGATAGATGGGATTAGTATCAGCACTTAACAAATGAAGAACATCCTTCATACTAATCTTCCGGCTGTCAGACATGAGCGAGCCAGGGGAGACTCCTGCTCCCTCACTCCAGATCAGCTTACTACTAATGACACACCCACTCCAGCTTTCCATCCCACCTTAACGAACACAACAATAACAGCATGACTGGGCAGACATGCATTAATATTGAGCATGTATCTAATATGTTGGTCTATTGAGGACAGGTTTGTCTTAGCTGTGAATAGAAGAGCTTTGTCTGTGAGGTGATTCAACAAAATCACTTTAGAAAGGAAGACCGAGCGACACAAACAACTGCTTTGACTTTCATGAGAAAGTCGTTCACATGGTGAATGATTTTAATGTTTCTTCACTATCTTTTTTTTTTTTTTTTATCACTTTTTACTAATTACAAGCATTTAGCTGCAGAGCAAATCAATCACAGTGTATCATGAGTCATCACACAAATTCATGCAAAATCATTCACAGCTAAATGATGAAGTGGCAAGCGTTTAACACTCCTCCTTTTTGTCACTCTAGGCTAATAGTGCTCTCCTTCTGTCCTTTCCTCGCTCAGTTATGACCTTCAGTAACTTGTTGGCTTTCACCACCACACCAGGTTTTTGCGTTCGTCCTTTGTGTGTGTGTGTGTGTGTGTGTGTGTGTGTGTGTGTGTGTGTGTGTGTGTGTGTTGTTACGGTTGGCTGATGGCAGCTTTCCCCTCGCCCCTCCATCATGACTGTCTTTACAGAAAAGAAGCCCATTCCCAAACTAACTGATTGGATTCTGGGACTGCCTTTGTGTTGGTGATGAGGAAAAGGGTATGTTAGATAAGTCCTATAATTAAGTTGGCTTAAAAGCAGATGATGTACAATGAAATCATGCTGCTGTGAGTGTCAATCATGCTATACACGCCGCAAAGGCGGCAGCCGTAACAACCCTCCCCTTAAGACAAAAAACTATAGGGATCTTTGTTGTTTGCACTTCAATACTTTGAAGCATATGTTGGTTCCAGCCCTTTGCCCGTCGTGGTCTTCACTGATCATAACGGTGGGCTTTGATCATGCAAAACTATAACATCGAAAATACGGCACAAAAAGGGTCAAGAAAATGTCTTGGCAGATGCTTTATCGAGAGCATGTGATTTGTGAAGGGGGGGAGTGTTACGGCTGCCCCTTTGCAGTGTTTGTGTTCCTCTATGCAAAGCTAGGTGTGTGGTCGCCAGTTCCTCATTGGTTCCCTGCCTGGAAGCCCGAAGGCATCCTCAAGTTTGAGTCACGTGACAGGCAGCTCAGGCCGTGTGACGAGTAGTACACACAGCGGTTCGTTCATACAGATCGCCCACAAGCGGGCTACAGCGCCGCACTAGTGAACGAAATGACTCCAAAAAAAGATTCGTCCAATTTACCGTCCGAGAGTCAGTGATCAGAATCATTAAAAAGACTCGAACTTCCCAACACTATTGTGGTTGTGGTGTGGAGTTCGCCTCGATTGTGATTTGGGGTGTATTACAAAAGTTAACTTAGAGTGACCGATTCGTCCGTGGTGATGGTTTTTAGGACTGGACAGGTTTAGTTTTTTGAGTTCACTGATTTTTACACACAGTCAGAAATTTCTGTTAAAGTCACTAATTATTAGCAAATAGATCAGATGGTGAGGTTTTCCCTTCACGTTTGGACTATAACTGCAACCTTATGAAAGGTGTCCTGATGATGGAGTTGCTGAACAGCGACACAGAGGAGTATCATCTCCACTGTTATTATTGAAATTGTAGCTGGCAGCTTGGGTGCACTTACAATGCATCTTGGCCTGTCACTTGAACCTATTACCCCAGAATGTGCCAGAAACATGTGATTCATGACTGACAGCGTCAGCAGATGTTTCAAACAGCTGTCATCAGATGTTCTCCCATGATCCCCAGATGAGTCTTCATATTGGTTTTTCTAAAGTAGTTAAAAGGTCAGGCTTCAATGAATTTGGTCAAGTACAGGCTGAATTTAGCACTGAATGAAAAACTGCCGCTTCTTTTGTTTAAATGGGACTTTTTCATTGACACAGAGGCAGGCGGTGCCAACACAGGGTCGTCCAGCAAAAGAAGTTGAACTTTGCTCAACTGCATTGGCCGGTCACATAAATGCAAGCTCACAGTCCTGGTAGATTACTTTATTGTGGTAATTTAAATGCTGTATTAATGCCATTAACCTTGTGGTCATCATGACAAAATATTAAATAATTGCAATCATGATAATTTTCCAGTAGTAGTAAAATCCTGCCTTGTAATATTAAAAAATCTATTAAAAAATACCTTATTTCTTGGGCTCCTCAAGCAGCAATTTTTTTTTAAAGACAAATTCTGTTTTCGGTCTGAATGCAAGACACAAATGAATTCACTTCAAATCAAATCAATCGAGGCCAGGATCTCAGAATGGAGATTGATTTTGCAGGGGAGGGGATATAGAGGGGAACGACGTGCAACAAAGGTTGGAATCAAACCTGGGATATCGCAGATATGTGGTGTGCACCTTAACCATCCTTTGTACACACCTTTTGTAATTAAATTTCTGAAAAAAACATTTTGATCTCTGTTTTAGTCGTCTAAACATTAACATCGTTGTATAGCCAAATTGTAGTGTGGAGTACAGCTGGTACGTGCTGTGGTTGTTGGAACAAAATGGAATAGAGCCGTACTATAACGGCATTAAATCCTACATAAATATTGGCAACACCGCGATTACACTCGATGTTAGAGACTGCAATCAGACCCTGAGTCTCCTGGAAAAGACGTTAAAGGGGTCAAACATCCAAACTGGCATCATACCATGAACATGAGTGTTACAGCCGTGCTGGTTTGTTCTGGATGTTCGAATGTATTTCTGCTGTTACAGAATACTTCTTTTCCAATTGGAGTCCATGTGACAAGTTCGTCTAAAACCATTATGAGACAACAAAGCTTTCTGTCTGGACAGACTCGCTCTGACTGACTGAAGAAGAACCACTTAAGCACGACACAGCTTTATTTTTTTATTCAGGATTTTTAGACCTAATACTCAAACTACGACAAAAGTAGGAATGATAGAGGTCTGAAATTTTACGCGAGGAAAAATGTTTTTGCTCTCTGTATGATTTCCATATTTCAGCTAAATAATTCACAGTCTTCATGTTTATCCTTCTTGCAGTATGCAAAGGGTCACAGTGGATTAAATCAGTAATAAGAGCGCTGTATTTCGACAAGAGAGCCCATGCAAGTGAGAGCCCCCGGGCCTTAAAAGCTAAATTAATAAAGAAGTATGGTATGAAAATCTCCAGTTACATTCTCGTGTCCTTACGTCAACAAGTGCTCACGCTGCAGCATCGAAAAACACTGCCACGACAAAGAGGCAGAGGAAGAGAGAAAACACAGAGACCGAGAGCAACTGCAGCACTCCTGCCTACGCCTCTGTCAGACAATTTAAGTGCAGATCTAGCCCGCCTCTACCACCTGCGTACGGGCCTCTGATACAATGGAGCTTAAAACAATGAATAAATCATTTCTGCTGTACTTAAAAGCACCCCTTTTGTCCTTCAAACCATCGAAACACTTGCTGTTATAGCTGTTTAATGTGAGAGAGCAGAAGGCAGAGAGACGCAGCAGAAGGGAAAAGTTAGTAGACGATGGAGCCTTGGTCTCTTTTTCCCCCATTTGGACCAAATTGGGCTTGAAATGACAGGTAATTGGGCATATCTGAGCAGCATATCAGAACCAGACCTTGTTCTGACTGGAGCAAAAGAGTTGAGGATTTCCTGTTGCTTTGAGCTCGCAGCAGGTGAGCGCCTTCACATCTTCTATAAAGGATTAGACGGGACATTTCTCTCTTATGAGGAATTGTCTTTGCATGGAAGATTTAGATGGATGGATACAGTGTATATATATATATATAAATAAGCACATGATATGAGACAACCTTTAAGTCTCTCAAAAGACACAGTGTGAGGCGGTTAGAGGCAAGGAGACAGAGTCCACTTCCAACCCTCTATATGCCCGACGTAATAGTGTGTAATTGTTTTACACGCTGAGTGCTGACGTCCTGCGGGCTTCTCCGGGAATGAGATGGATTTTATTTCCATTTTCAGTTCTATGTGGATGAGTCTGCGGCCCACTACTAATAAGCAGATCCGCCACACTTTAAGGACTGGCTTAATTACTGATTCTTGGCTGACCTTGCTGTCTGAACTTTGCTTTAAAGCATCAATTGTGGCTCGTCAATTTCTATGTTAATGAACACTAGAGGCGATGGGGAGGGACAAGGGAGGGAGCGATTGTTTTCAGACAAAGTTGATGTTCCGAGAAGAGTGACGTGATTAAAAGACTATTAAGTAACCTTGTGTTAAAAGAGTGACGGTGAGAGAGAGAAGTAAAAGATATAAGATCAACAAACGTCTTCACACGTTTTACTTTTATTACTTTATTTCTACACGTCAAACAGGACAGAGAAACACCAGCTTATATACTCATACTGACGAGTTACATACTTAAACTTCCAGTCCAAATAATCTCTTACTGTTACTTTGCTTCCTTATTTTATTTATTTATGTCTTTACATTTAGTCATTTAGCTGACGCTTTTATGTAAGCGACTTACAGAGAAGGGAAACAATCATGGTACAGTGTGATAAGAAAGTGTTAGTGCAGCAGTAAGTGCTCATCATGTCCAGTTGTTGGTAGTGTTGCAGAGGAGGTCCTCTCTGAAGAGCTGGAGGTCTTCAGGAGGTTTTTGAAAGTAGAGAGGGACGCCCCTGATCTGGTGGGAACTGGTAGGACGTTCCACCAACGGGGAACAACAGATGAGAAAAGTTTGGATTGCTCTGAGCGTACGGGTGGCAGAGCCAGGCGTCGCTCCGGACTGGAGACTATTTTGTAGTCAGTGCTAGCGATTTGTATTCAATGAGGGCTGCTACAGGTAGCCAGTGGAGCTCGATGAGCAGCAGTTCAGCTGGAGGTGATGTGCCTTCATCCATGTGGAGATATCTGAGAGGCATCTGTGCAGAGACCGAGGGGTCCTCAGGAGGAAATGACAGATAGAGCTGAGTGTTATCCGCATAGCAGTGATAGGAAAAGCCATGTGAGCGGATAATTGGACCCAGGGAGGTGATGTAGATAGCAAATAGAAGGGGCCCCAGCACTGAGCCCTGGGGCACCCCTGTGGTGAGGTGATGAGAAGTGGACAAATGTCCAAGCCAGGATACACTGAACGAGCGCCCTGTCAGGTAGGATTCAAACCAAGAAAGAGCGGAACCAGAGATGCCCATGTTTGAGAGAATAGAGATGAGGACGCGATGGTTAACTGTCTCAGAGGCAGCTGATGAGTCTTGCCCTCTTGCAGGTGGTGGTTTAAGGGCACCTTGGTGTTCTCTTTTTCATATTTCACTTTTAAAATATCCCTAAAATTTGCCCATTTGAAACCGTCTTTCTGCCCAAGTAGAGCTGTTCCTTTTTCGTCTGTGTTTAGTAGTTCGATCCACCCACCAAAAGGTGCTCTGATAATTTAAGGAAGTGGATGCATCACATACAAAGTATAACAGTCAAAGACATGACTTACCTATTGAGCTTTCTACAGATGTCAAGTGTATCTGTGCAGACAAAACGTGAGCAGAGAAGTGAGTCTCATGGCCAGAAGTCCTGGATCTCACACAGTCTTTATGATGTCACAAGTGCAAGCAGCACTCTGCTCAATAAATGCATCTGCTGAAACAATTTGCAGCCTTAAGCATTGTAGACTTAGAATCTTAATTATCTGTTTATTTTGTACTTTTCTATCAAATTTATGGAAAGCAAGTCGTATTCTTAAAATGGACCAACAGATACCAGTAGATAGTCATGTTTTGATTCTTTTATAAACCCCACCATGCACATGCAATACATGAAAGCATGTCGATGGAGAACATGTGAAGCTCTGCACTGCCGCTGCCTTCGGGACTCTTGCACACCACCTCTCTTCCTCTCTTTTCCTCCCGCCGTTCCCGTCTTTCTCCCTGTATTCCTTTGGATGGAAAAAATGCTGATCCTGCTCCAGTCGTCTGATTAAAAGGAAATAAAAATCCTCAAGTGGGAATCATCAGAAATGCTCCCGTGACGGCTCTGGATGCTGGCTCTTGATTGGCTGCTTGATGTATAATTCAGGTTAGATGGGGCACTAATGAGACTGGCTAATGATGTTGACAAGTGTCTCAGCGTTGATGAAGGACACTCGCTCTATACTTCAGATTCATTTAGACAGACAGATCATGTCTTTGTGGAGGTGTGTGAAAATGATTATCATACTCGTGCTTTCAAACTCAAACATTTACATTTGTTTGCAGTCTTATTTAGAAGAAGAACTTCTAATCAATATTTTATAATAAAAATGTATCAAATGATGTGAAGAAGGATAAAAGAATTTCCATCTGAATCTGCAGCTCTGCTCAGCGAGCTTTAGCTCATCGTCTGACTCCTTACTGCCTCGGCTGACTCTGACCATCCTCACAGCGCCATCTTTGACCCCAGCAGGCTGCTGCTTTTTGCAAGAAGCTCTAAAAAAAACTGTACACTCTCTGAGCAGCACCAAACAACCAAGCAGGTGCAGCAGCTAGTTAGCGACCGTGGTGACAAAGTTATCCATTACACTGTTACACTTTTTAACTACGCTGCATATTGTATTTTGCTAGACTCTGTGTGTCTTCCTTTGAGAAATATGACCATAGTTTACAGCTTGTCTTATCTCATAGCGGCGACCCTTTACAAGGGCCAGCCAGGAGTTTGGGTAGTAAATTATGTCTGGTATAATTGGCTGTTATTCATGAGTTCCTGTGGGGAGTTCTTCTGATAACTTTCAAGGCCAGGAAAAGGGCCTATTCCTCAGCATGGCAGGACTCCCTTGTCAGGATCACAACTGAACTCATAATGAACCAGGAAACTCCACCATGGTCACGCTGGGCAGGGCAAGAACCGTAGAAATGTGTGTTACTTACTATGTGTGTGTGTGTGTGTGTGTGTGTGTGTGTGAGGATCCCTGACCTTCCAGCTGAAATACTTAGACCTTGGTATTCTCTGTGTTTTTCTTGTAATGGTGTTCTTATTGCTGTACGCTCATTTTTATCTTACTCTGATGAATAAATCAACAATAAAGACAGTTTTGGAATGACTTTGTTTATTTGTTCGTCTCTCACTGGAGTTTCCTCCACTCCAACTGCTCAACAGTCAAATATCTCCCCCAGGATTGGTCCAGACCAAAAGCAGAGCTAAAAGAGAATAAATATTGGATTTGCAATTCTCACTCCAAATGAATGAGAGTGCCGCTCCGAACCTGATTGATTTAATTGCTTATTGGTAACCTGTTTTAAACAATTTCTTTGGATGAAATTAATAGTTTGAGTCATCTTCCAGCCGTTTTCATTACTACCATTTGCCTCGTACCTACGCCTGATGTGCGTCCAATTACACACCTTCTAAATGTGTCAGCGTTCCCACCACAGGCGCTCACAAATGCATGAGTGTCTCAGCGAGCTCTCCTCTCTTCCTCGCTGTTTGGAAGCCATTCTGCTTTTACTGATTTTTTTTTTTTTTTAGCTCTTGTGATAATTTCTGCGGGTTGGAGACGGTTTGTTGGTGAGTTGCGGAGGGAGAAAAGAAATCTAGATCCCTGTTGAAAAATTTAGCAGTAATCAGCATGCGGAAAGAAGCTAAGCTGTACGCTGTATTATGAATGTTACTCCAGCTTCACACAAAATAACAAGGCAGTGAAAAGAAACAGGGAGTGATGTCAAATCATTTTAAGTTTAAATATATTGGACGCACTAATTAGAAGCATGGCCAAACAATTAACGATGTTCCATTCAAATATCAAACATGTAGGCTGTGTTTTCTGTGCCATGACTAGCTCTCCCCACAGTGCCACAATAGCTGTTATATGTTGCAGTGTTTTTAGATTGTGAACATCCAGCAGTGGGTGGTACATAACCAGATAGACAAGATGTTCTGAATCTATCAGCTCTGTGTGTCCTACTCGTCAGCCTCCCCTTAACCCTCTCCTTCCTCTCTCGGTTTCTGTTTTAGAATAAGACTCCGCGTTTTTGATCGGTTTCACACCACAACATCAAAAACAGCTGTACCGCACAGTCCCGGCTCGAAGGTTGTGGTACTGTGATATGGAAATACGCCACTTTGATCAGGAAAGCTGTGCGGCAGTTGCCAAGGGAGGTGATCACAACATCGAGGGGATGAAAAGGCCAAAACAATTAAATAATCAAGAACAGGGAAATGCCTCAGAGCTGGGTTAGTATTTTATGTTTTTAAGGTCACAGAATGTGATGTTGTCAATATCAGTATCAATTATCGATAGAGCAAATTAATACTTTGCGAAGTATTCCTCTCTCACTTGTGTGCTGTGGCTATCAGTGCTTTTTCTTTTTCTCCCGGCTGGCACAGATGTGCATACCAGATGAGCCGGGGAAATGGCATCATCTCTACAATTACAGGAAGGTCACGACCTGCTGTCACGGCAACCGCTTGGCATCCGTTTGGAAACTGCTTGGCACCCGCAACCTGCAGATTTTATAAACCTGCAATTAGGCAACGGGCATGTATCAGTCAGCACACTCTGTGAAACATCTGCTTGTCTGTGTGTGTGTGTGTGTGTGTGCATGTTTGTCAATGTGTGTGTGTGTATCACAGTAAGAGAAATTATAGGGGAGACAGACTAATGACAGAAAGGAAACTCTGATGTGAGGCAGAGAATCATTTGTGTTAGGCTGAGATGCAAAAGATTATTAGCGATGTCTGATTTGACAACAAAATTAAAGGCTGGCCACTTCCTCTTGTACTTTGATCCTTGCTGCCACTCCACAGTGAAGCTTCAGGTTCATGTTATCACCTTTAGATCCCACCTTTGTCTGTGAATGTGCAATATTTTATAAGAATACAATCATCGCCCTTCTCTGTCGTTGCTCTACGGGGATTTTAACTTCTTTCAGCTCATGTTTGTGTTTAGGAAGCTCTATGAACCGACAGTACACTACCTGCACACTCAACAAAGAGACTAAATTAGCAGAAGATAGCTAAAGATACGGGAGACCAATAACAGAGCTAAGAAGGAGAGACTTATGTCACATCAGTCATCTGTTGGATGGACCAGCGAAGAGCTCTAAATGAAGGCTATTGTTCCTCTGTGTCTACTTTACAAGTAAATAGGCTGTTTGCTGTCATGTTCACCATGACAACCCGAGTTTCAGTTTGGGTTTATTTGTCATGCGGGTTAACACAGGGTCAACAGCACAATGAAATGTGTTGGACAAGAGGAACCGCTCAGCTCAGCATTAAGAGCTCTACAATGGTGTAACAAGAATAGAAATAAGCTATAAAGAAGTATAAAATATGATATATATAATACAGAATATACTAAACTAGAATATGAAAAGTGTGTACACTGTACAAGACAAGGTTGTGACAGCCGTGTTCAAGTATTGAGAAGTATTAATGTAAATAGGATATATTATACTGTTTGAAATACTGTACGGTGACAGTATTTTACAAAAACATCCAGGCATGGTTGGTGCATATTTTGCATATAGTCCTGTGAGTTTATAAGTCAGCACTGCATTTGCAAAAAAAAAACCCCCCCAAAAAAAAAGTAATTCATGTTTGATGTTTGATGTTTGAACCAAGAGTTCTTAATAGTGAATAGAGGATTTGAAATTAATGAATCGCTCTCACTGTGGTGTTAAATAAAAAGTCTTTATCCAATTAGATCGAAACTTCAAAATATGTTTGAGAAAAAAAGAGCTGAGGAGTTTTATGCTGGATGAATTTGTGTCTCACGAGCTCTGGTTGTATCTAGTACAGCCGCTTTCCCCCCGATGAGAATTCACATTATTTTTTTCTTATTTTCAATTTGAACCAAGGAATTAATTGTTTCTTTATCTGATTGCGTTTTTAATGCAAAGCCTATTTCTGCCTGTGTGTGTGGGAGCAAAAGTGGGACATGATGCTAATTCAAGATATCGCTCTTTAAAGCAAACTTGGTCCCCTTTTTTTTTTGAAATTACTGAGAGCTTTTATATGCAGCTGTGAAAGAAGCTGCTGTGGCGATAGAAGGCCGGACAATGCAGCAGCAGCAGCAGCAGCAGTGGAAAAAGAAGAAGTGTGGGAGTAAGATGTGATGAGGTCCTGTGATCTCTCAGCTGTTTCTATGGCATCACTCATGCACCATTTATCTACTGAATATTTAGCAGGCAGTGTAGTGAGTGAGTGAAGGAGTAAGCAAGTGAGCGAGTGAGCGAGTGAGTGGGTGAGGAGAACGAAGAGGAGGATTTGTGTCATATCAGTCGAGCTCTATATTTTCTGCATGACGGATAATGGTCAGGTACCTACTCATACTCTGAAAGGAAAAACTGTGGAGGCAGACACGTCTGTGACGAGTTTCCTGAGCCCTGAGCGAGCGTGTGGTTATACAAGACAGCCCTCTCTCCTCGCTCCCATCTCGTCTACAGACACCTCACATCCTGATGGGGTTCGATAAGGAGAGGTGTTCATATTGACACACAAACACACGCAGGTGAATCTCTGGAGTGCACTCACACTGTGTGTCCTTGAAGGCACCACTGGTCCTGTCTGATGGATATGATGTGTAATGTGTAATGACAATCCTTATAATTGAGATGAGTACCATTTAAAAAAAGGGCTGATATGTTCTTAAGTGACTAACATTCAAAATAAATACGCTCTGTCAGCTTCTATTTTCAGAAAATATCACTGTTTACTGGTTTTAAGCAGCTTTCCTGCATTGCAGCATATCAACATATCATAATCAATACAACAACACCATACAATATATTTAATAAAACCACTTCAGAGGGTCAGGGAGAGGCTACAATGGGGCATGTGGGTGGAGTAGCTTTCTTTACAGCTGTTACAGGTGGCTTGTTTCAGGCGTCATTCAGCTCCGCCTCAGCTCCACAGATGTGTCACATCTTTGCCTGTTGAGGTGGAAGAGGCAGGACTGACGCCTACAGATGATGTCACAGATACGACGTCCATATTTACACTGTGTATGTCACAACCAGCTCAACCTACTGAGACAGTAAAAAGCTGCATTCATATCAATGCATTAGTAGTAATGATTCAGTAATATAGCTGCAGAACACTCACAGGTCACATTTTTATGCACTGAGTTCACTTATGTAACATTTTCTACTAGTATTTTTGCAGTGTGGTTGTACAACTTTTACTATATTCTCTGACACGGTCACGTTTGTGTAAAAACATCTGCCCATAGCTGTTTGAAAGCTGGCACAGGTGAATTTTGTATGTGCTGCTCGCAGCCAACAGAGAGAGATGTTCTCTTTCCAGAATCACTGTTCCTCCAGCGAACCCTCCGCTAACACGCTGTGGACCGTTTTCATGACTTTCTACCAAAGAACCCGCGGCAAAAGAGAGTTTCTTTTTGTCGTTGTTGCTGTGTACATTTCACACGATGGATGAGTGATTCTGTCACTAGAGAAGAGGACATCAACGCGCAGAAGACGGCTGTTTCATTGGCACACAGAGGCAAAAATAAAATTACAACCAGGCGTGAAAAGTCGCTGGATTGTGTATCAATATATTAATAATTTACTGTTTGAAATGCTTCGTAAAAATCAATAAATATGGCTCCAGTAACATGGCCTTTGAGTCTTATAACTGAGATCGATTTTTGAGCTGTGAATTTCAAGTACTGACAAATAATAAATTAATAACTTATTACCCTCTGCGATAAAAACTGCACCAATGTACTGCATACCCAGCTTAGGTTGGATCGTGTCCTGATTTTGGTGCAGCACCCCCAAATTTTCTTTTATGGTACAACAATTTTCTATCAAACAAACTGATAAACCAGCCTCCAACAGTGAGAGAGAGACAGAGGGTGCAGCGTTCAGTAAACGAATATCAGATCACTCCAGTCTTCACCATTGCTCAGGTGTGTGTGTGTGTGTGAGAGACGTTAGTAGGATGCATCGGCTCATGATGGCTCATACTAAGCCAAAAGTGGAGATGAGTATAAGAACCGAGTCACTGACTATTGCTGTACCTCTCACCCACATCAGCAGATTTGACCTGCGTTCAGGTTAAAAGTGGCATGATGGGAATTACGTGATGTCACTGGAGTGAGGAGTGATCTGAGGAGCAAGGAGCTGCTCTGAGGAGCAAGGAGCAGTCTCTAAAAAGCAAGGAGTGATCTCTGAAGAGTGATCTCTGAAGTACAAGGAGTGATCTTTGAAGAGTAAGAAGAGATCTCTGAAGAGTGAGGAGTGATCTTTGAGGATCGATCTAGCTGTTACTGATTGGCTGCTGGATCTGATCACAACATCCCTGCAGTTTTGTAGTGAAGCAGTCAGACACATAACAGAAGCAGCTCAAGTAAAACACTCCAAGGTGTCCTCACTCCTCAGAGATCACTCCTCACTCCTCAGAGATCACTCCTCACTATTTTACTCATTGTTTAAATACCATTGTCATGTTGCC
The DNA here is from genome assembly GCA_036365135.1 of Miichthys miiuy. Classification (NCBI taxonomy): domain Eukaryota; kingdom Metazoa; phylum Chordata; class Actinopteri; family Sciaenidae; genus Miichthys; species Miichthys miiuy. Next base: position 2,164,175 of record CM071612.1, on the reverse strand, counting down.
GGAATAAAAGAAGTTTTTTTTGCATACATAAAGATTTCATTGTCCTCACCACCGGCTGAGATTTCCTCCTCATGCAGCAGCATGCAGACGCCGGCGGTGATGATCGGGGCCAGCAGGTAACCTGAAACTGGCCACATTCTGTTTAGTTTTAAGGCTCGGGGTCACTTCGACGAGCACCACAAAGAGCTATTTGTCTTTGATCACTTGCTAACTGCAGATTCAAAGATTCAACTTGCTTGATTTCCCTCTCGCTCATGACCTCTGTGCTTTATCCCACAACTACAAACGTGTTTGTCTCCGAGGGTTGATGTCTTACAGGAAATGTAACATGAAGGAGAATCCAGACTGGGACATCATCATGGTCAGCAGCAGTCTGAGGGACGAACTTGGGGGTTTCGATAAGCCTTCTCCTGTCTGTCCTTGTCTCCCTTTACCTCGTTTCCTCTCTCTCTTCCTTCCTCTCTCTCCTAACAAGTGAGCATCCTTCCTGCACATCCCGCTCTGCTCAGCATTAAAGCTTTTGACTTATAGGTGTCTGCTGGAATTTCTCCCCCCCCCCCCCCTCCTCCTCCTCCTCCTCCTCCTTCATTCATTTCACTGTTTCATCGATGAGAACGACAGAGCGCAGGTGCAGCCGCGGCGGCCGTGTGTTACAGAACCAGCAGGGGACGGTGTGTTGGTGCACTAGGACCGGGGAGAGATCTCTCTTCTTTGCTCGTCGTGTGCATTGCAACTACAGAGCGGAGCTGTGGAGGAAACCCCCCCATCGGATCTGGCCATTATATCCATACATTTCCTCCCCCCCCCTCCATCTCCACCGCGGCGCTGCTGAGTGGGGGATCGCACCGAATAGTGCGTTTGGGATGGTGAAGCAGCACCAGGAGAGGATTAGTGATTGAGCACGATTTGCGTAAAAGTCAACTGTCACATTTTTGGGGGGACAGGTGGACCGGGGGCTGATCATCTGGCAGCTTCGCCCCCCTCTCGTTTTGATATACATTTTTTGTTTGTTATTTTTTTGTTTTTTTCATTTCTACCCATCATCATCCGTTTTTATTCCAAGCGCGCAAAGTCACATCTGCGTAGGAGAGCGCTTGGCGCACTTCATCTCCAAAAGGACAGAGAGACGAGAGGTCTCCATTATTCTGTTTGGGATTTTAAACCGGACGATTGGCTGAATGGGTGACCTGGCTGAAACACAGACTATCACCGGCTTGCACCCATTTTATGGAAACGTGTTTTCTCTATTGACCTGGAGTTGTGATGTCCACAGCCTTCCCCACTGACTGACAAACGGCGTCGTACCATTTTGGAATCGAGTTGAAGGTAGGCCAATTTTCTTTCTCAGACGGATTTTTTTGTTTAATTTTTCATTTTTGTGAGCGTTTAAAGTTCCTCAGACCTCATTTTTGAACGGGTTCTCTGATTATTGCGGCAGTGAATTGATCGCCTGTGTGACTCTGGCTCTCTGTCGGACAGTTGCAGCAGTTATTCTAGAGAGGGGGGAAAACCCGGTGGTGGTGGTGGTGGTGGTGGAGATGCGATATTCATCAGCTTTAAAAAAATAATTAAAAAAAGGCTCTGAGCCTTTAAGGAGGAGAAGTTCAGCACCTGCCACTTTGGAGGCGATGAAATGAAGATTATTAATAGGATCCAACGTTCAGGAGAGGAGAAGATAAATAATTCAACTTAATGCTATGTGCCGCAGTGTGAGAGGGAATCTCTGTGTGTCTCTTCTCTTTTTGTGCCCTTATTTTGTATATTTGGCTCTGGATGTGTTTGAGCTCCATCATGGAGAAGCCCTCTGCAGTGCAGTCTCACACACCGGCCCGCCGGGCTCACTGGAGCTCACTAAGGAGAGGATTTAGATAAAGGTGTAAACGAAGCGGCAGCTTTCCCCCCCGAAGGTAGTCTAGCAGTAAGCCTTATTATACGAACAATCCTGTCTTTATGGCTGCTGCTCGCACTGAGCTGGTTTAACAATAAAATAGAGCAAGTTTTTTAATGGTTGCGCCACGAAAAGAACTTATGCTCTCTCTCTCTCTCTCTCTCTACCCCCCTCCGTGTGTGTGTGTGTGAGAGTGGAGGGGGGGGCACGTGAGAAGACACACACTCACAGTGGCTGGTTGCAGTTGCAGAGTCTAAATCAAGACTCAGACTACACATGCCAAAAACTCAGCACGCACCACGCTGTCGTTCCTTCATTTTTTTATTGCCCCGTCAGAGCCTGCCCGCATTATCACGCTCATTTAACTGTATTGGACGGAACGATGCAGCCCCCGCGCTCCATCAGCATGTATTCAGACAGTCTGGAGAGGTTTTCTTGCTTATTTCGACCTGCTGTATAGAGCCACCGAGTTTCCCCCCGACAAACAGCTCGGTCCCCTTGGGTGGAACCGTGTCGGAATACCGACGCATGACGCAGGAATCTGAGTGATGATTGATGATGATCCTATTTCTGGAAGTGCGCCTGGATCACCACAAAAGAAGCCGGAGCACTGTGAGCCCTCAGTGGCAACACTCAGGGATCAGCTTCCTTTATTTATCAGTGCTACAAGTCGATCTGAGGAGAGATTGTTGGTGGTCTGTCTTGAACATGTGCTGTGAGTGAGCGCATGCTTGGATCAAGGTAGGCTGCCACCCTCCCTCTCTCTCTCTCTCTCTCTCTCTCACACACACACACCAAGAGAGAGAGAGTATTTAGGTTGCTTGAAACACAATTAAAACCAACCAGTGTTGTCTGATGCCGGCTGGTTACACCCATACACCGTTCACCAGAGCTAGATAGTGTTTCTTAGTGTGTCAGGTGACCTACATCTATTTGTGCTGGCAGAGTGGAGGTGCCTGAGGGCCAGTTGGAGGTGAGCCACATCGCCAATTCATGTCGTTAAACAACAGAAAGTCATGAAAGAATACGTCTGTGTCACTTTTTTGGGATATTCGGTGTCATTTAATGAATCTGTGTCACTTCTGTGTGATTGTTGCACACATGGATCATGGTAACATGACAGGAACTGTCCGTGGTGCTGAAGCAGACAGCTGCTTTGTTGAGTAAACATTTGGAGTCTCTTCAGCTGACACATTAAGGCCCATCAGTGCAGTGCTCATGGTGTAATGACACAGTGTGTCATGTGTCCTGTTTCCTCACTTTTTCTGGCCATTCCACTGTTTTGCTTTAAATGGCATCATGTCCTGAGCGGTGATAAAAATCCATTAGCTGATCGTCATGAAGTGCTGCTTGGTTGTTGTTTTTTTTTAGCCGTGTGAGAATCAGTTTTGTGAAAAATGAAACAACACTAAAGCAGACCAGGCCTCCCTCCAATAATATGACAGACAGCGCTTTAATAACTCCGTGCTTCCTTAATTATACGATATTTATCTGAAAGAAAAAGAAGAAAATCTCTTAAGTGCAAATGCGCTCACGTCCACACCGCGCTGAAATATGCTAAAATAAGAGTTTTGTCAGTATTAATGTTGAATTCAGTCTTGGCACATTGAAACAGCCACGTCAGCTGATGCATTTTTATAAAATGTGTCTTTGAGTTAAAGTGGCTGCAGATTTGAAATAGTGATGATCGTGCCAACTGAAGGCACTCCTCCCGCTCAAGTTTCTGTTTTTGGATGTGGGTGAAACACCCAGTCGGGCCTGTTGTAGTGCACAGAGCGCACACCATGCCCGCTGTAGACACCAGCTGAGGAACTGATCCACAGCCCGAGTGGAAATCAAATGAACCCTGGGGATCCATCCACTGTGCGCCATGTGTACATATAAAATATATATGTACATGATATAAGTGCATGATAATAACCCCTATTACTGAACTGCTCAGTTCCCAGTAGGATCGCAGCCTGTTAATGGTCATCTAGTACGAAGCTGGTAGAGTCTTTCTGTGCTGGTTCTTTGTTGGTGATGAATGATGTGTGTGTTGGCCCCTCTAACGTTGATTGAATTAGGCCATCCCGCAGACCCATTGCTGTCCCAAGGAGCACTCGAAGGCGATCCTGCGGTGAAGTGTATCAATAAGCGGGTGGATGGAGTGTAAGTGGTGGTGGTGTTGCCGCAGGCGGACAGCCGGTGATGAGGAGGGGGAACACGCTTAGGGAGAGTACCACTGATAACGCAGCAGATTGGGAGCCCTTGGTGCTGGCGTCTGTCGGTCCCTGCCGTGGAGGGAGAGAGGGGTGGAGCCACGCAGAGCTGACACAGAACTCCACACACTGGGCCAACGTCAGCCCAGCTTCATTACTGAATCCCACTCAGTTATTTTCTCTGTGTTATCAGGAGCCTCTCGCATTAATCTGGGTGTGTGTACCACAAGCCCCTCGCCAGTCAGTGGTTTGGTCACTTCAGTGGAACCGTGATCAGGCGACGGACGTCGCCGTCTCAGAACAAAGCATCTACGGAACGCAGCGTTTTGATGGCTTTGTTTTGAAGGCTGCTCGCTTTGACGAGGACCCCCATGAGGCCACTGGCAGCTGAGCTCCCACTGTGGCAGATTGATATTTGTAATTTAAGGGAAGCTGTCACACAGCATCCTCCAGATGGAGAGTGCCGCGGAGGCACGCAGTCGATTAAACACGGTTTGTTTAGAAATAATCATTTTGATGTGGGAGCTGAGGATTCATTTGAGGCGTATTGGCTCAAGGGTTCAAAATGTTCAGTTATGCACAGACGCATACAATCACTTTATAATAACACATGGATGTAGAATACAGAGCAGTGCCAGTGAATGGAGGCTTTTAGCCTGTCTGTCAGCTGATGAAGCCCCTCAGATCACTGCAGAAAGGACAGGCCGGTGATTTGTTTCCTGTTGTAGAAAAGGTTGAGGATAGGCGGCTCAGAGCTAATTCATTAATTGCACACACACACACACACACACACACACACATTGTTTTCATCACTGAGCCATTGGAATTGATATTTGGAGGAGGGTCATGTTTTAAAAGACCATCTCCTCCTTGTCACATTGATTGAGAATAAAGGGACAATAAACAGCGCGCAGAGAAGACTGCTTGATTAACTGCACTTTGAAATAACCAAACATTCTCGATAAATCAGGTTTCCATCTCACAAATTAGGACGACGGCAGTTATATGCTGTCTTGAAGACCTTCGAGGTTGAACTCTCAAGACATCTGCACTCGTGGGTTGAAATAATAGTCGAGCTCTGCGGTGATACAGAGGTTATGGAGTGCTAATATGATATAGATGATTCCAGGTGGTGGCTTACGAAGGTGAGCAAAACAAATCGCTCTCAGATATCGGTTCTTATAATACAACTGTCTGCTGTAAATGTCAGCAGGATGTCATTTTTTTTTTTTCAAAATTGTCCCTCTAAATCATGAGCTGTAAATTCGATGTGGTGCAGGGCAGAGGTCACCAACCTACTGTGCACAATGTTCCTGCAGACCAGCCGGTTAGAGGCTGCAACAAAAGTCTTTTTGTGTCCCCTACACCCTTTGTAAAATGTTTATTTACTCATGTTAGCAAGCTGCTAAAAATCAATGAAGTGCCAAAAACTGCAGTTGCTCAAACGTCCACCTGAGGCTGGCTCCAGAAGTGAGTCAGTCTCCATAAGTCCCCATGTTAGACAGCAGAAATAAACATGTTTACAGCCTGGTACAAAAAACAGTTTTGGTGAATTTATAATTTATATACAACTCACCTGTTCAGATTATATTAAGGCTTAAAGTTATGCAGGATTAAGAGCGTGGACGCTTTGATTGACAGGTGGGTGTCGTTACAGATGGTTTGTCAATTAGGTGACGATGTATTAATAATAATAATAACGTGAGGAGATACAACACAGACAGACTAAATTCAACCATCCATAAAGTCATCTAAGTTTCGCTCAGTGGTGATCTGCATGATCTAGTTGAACGTCCAGAATCTGAGTTTAGTTTCATCTCAGTCATGTAGAGGAATTATGAATTGATGAAGGATGATGACATTTGATTAATATAACTTTCAGACTAACTGCAGCTGCAATAATAATTGTAGTTAAGTGTAAGGTGGGAATACAATCTATTAACTTTCATACTTATAATTTGTCTGATTGAATAGTTTCTTTCAGATTTCATATAGTTTTTATTCTCCCTCATTATGATCCCATTATATATGATGCTTTTTCTTTTTTACCAGTCTGCCAGTTTTAGTCGTGCTGGAACTGTGCGTGCAAACTCAGTGTGCAAATAAGCTGTTGAGCTAAACCCAGCATATTTATCATACTGTTGCTAAATGTCAGTGTTGATTAATATTTTGGGCTTCTCTATAAATAAACAAAACAAAACAAACACCTTTGTTATCTAACCTGAAATTCATCAGCTATATTAGCTGCTTTTTTATCACAACAAGATAGCAACAGAAAATAGCTCCCGCAGTCAAATCAGAGGACAAAGTGATGTGTGAACACGGGATGCTCACTCATGACCTCTCTACATACTGTCGCTCTGTCAGCACACTGTCAGTACTCTGTCTTTCATACTCACCTGCCTCTGAAAACCTCTAAAAATCTGTGAAATCACTGTTTTCCTGCAGAACTTTTAGCACTGTCCCTTTATTTAAAAGTGATCACAATCATTTGGGAAATGAAAATTCCTGCCAGCTATTGACTTTTTGAATTTTTGACTTTATTGGATGTTTGTAGATGTTTTGGAGGACAATGATTTGATGTCTTCAAGTTTAGGAGGACGTGCTGCAGGTTTCAGGCCGCTGTAAGTGAATGTGACTACTAGTCCCACTAGAAGCTAAAAAACAGACTGGACAATGTAGATTATTTTATCATTTGATCATGTCTGGTACAGGCATGAATAGAGTTTATTAGGTTTCTCTCTCTGTGTGTTCGCATGCTGCCATCAGCTTCGTCACAACAGCACGGGGATCGTAGGCCGCGGCAGCCGCGATTGGAATCATTCTCTCAGCTGTCACTTTGCATCGGTTCTGGGAAAATCTTGCCACGGTCCCACGGGGCGAACGAGTAACAGATGAGATATGAGCGGCTCAAACACATGTGCACATGCAGCACACAGAAATGAAAAGAGAAACCTGTTTCTCCTCAGTCTTTCTGTGTGACACACACACACACACCAGATTAGTCTTGGCAAATTGCCTTGTCTTACAGGATGAAATTGTATTTAAAGGTGTAATTTAATCGTTTCTTTTTCCTTTTTTTTTTTTTTTGTGTGGCATAATTGGTTCGGAAAGTGAATCACCGCTGTAGCATTCCTCGGAGACGTACATGTTAGAAATCTCCGAGCTGGCAGTCACTTGTAAGACAGTTGTCAGAATTCTCAAAGATCAGATTTGCTTGGTGAAATTGTAAGCCGTGATCTCTCGGTGGACCGGACCACAAAAAATAAGAGAGAGGAGGGACTTTATCTCAATTTTTCTGTTGCTCGGCTTGTCAACTTGTCTCTGAAATCCACTCCGATGGCCCCGGCTCTGAGCTATAAAGAAGGAAAGACAAAAAAAAAAAAACACACAGATGAGGTCATGCGAAAATTGGCAAGGGAGCGAGAAAGAGAGAAGCAGTAAGAGGCAACAAGAGAAGGAGAGAGGCGTTTCTCCTGTTTCCTAAAAGAACACTCTGCCCTGTTATTTTGTCAGCTGCAGTGGTCTGTGTTATGGTGCAATGACTCCCCAGGGAGTAGGGACTGCCATAAATATTGCACTGTGTGGAACAGCCGCCTCTGATGTAGGCTCACATTGTGTACAAGATGTTGGCCATTAGTGCCACTGGTCAGTAATGGCTGGGTACAGAGTCACAGCCGACTGTTTAAAGTCTTTAAACGCTGTTTCGCAAATAAGCGCACACACGGTAAGAGCTTAGGGGACAGCGGACGTCCTCCTTGTTAGACGATGAGCTAAAATCTGACACTCCGGGAGCTCATAATAAACAAGCACGAACACGGCAAACTGCTTTTTAAGTATGTTAGAATGGTGGATGATCGGTGATCGGGTTTGTTGGAGCTGTGACATTGCAGTGTGTTTGTCGAAGGTCAGTGACATCTGTGTGTCTGTTCATCCTGCATATTTTCTGTGTGTGTGTGTGTGTGTGTGTGTGTGCACTGATCTGACACACAGGCCCAGTCAGTCCTGTTCTTGGCTCCAACAGTGTTCTGGCACTTCTCCTAGGCTTGCAGCCCCTGCCATGCCTCCCCTCCTCTCCCCTCTCCTCCCTCACTCTCCTGCTGCCCCCCTCCTCCATCTTTTCTCCCTCCATGCACACACGAGTGCAGATCCGCCTGCCCAGGCCTCGCATGGAGCTGACTGGACTTCTCCCGGTATCCCTGCTCATTTCTGGCTCTCTTTGCAGTGCGTTGCCATTATATGACAGTAATATGGCAGCATTATGTACCTAATTATAATACTGCACACAAAAACATGCTGAACACATGGCCTGTGAAGAGCTGTGGTTATTCACCAGCCAGGAAAGCAATTGACAAAAACCTCCTCTCCATATTCCTTTGACAAAACCTTGGATAACCTCACAGCAGGGATACACACACACACACACACATAAATCCCATAATAAGGTTTCATCTGAGATAACTGGACTGCTCCCCGCAGGGTCCTTTCCCCTCTCCAAGACCCTCAGCAGCTGCATTGTAGAATGGATACAACAATGGTCGGAGAACAATCAATGATACTGAGCATCTGTGTGTGTGTGTGTGTGTGTGTGTGTATCCAGGATTTTTTAGTAAAAGTGGATAATAGATATTAAAGACATAAAACAACCACTCTGGATTTCCAGCAGCCAAAGCAATTTTACTGAAATAAGCCAGATTGTTTTGATCTCCACGTGTTTCATGTGTAAAAATACAGAAAAGTCGACGCAGCATTAGAAGTCGTCTCACTCTGAGAGAGAAAAAGACACAACAGAGACAACAAAGAAACGATCCATCCGATATCTTTCGTTGTTGTTGTTGTCTTTGTTTCTTTAAAGTCTGTGTAAAGTCAGAATAAATATGTGTTCTGAGTGTGTCAGACCAAAGAAGAAAGTGTTATTAACCACCCAGCCAAATTTGGATGATTAAAAATATCAACAAGTTTATGAAATCAGGTGTTAAAATCAGGTAAAAATGAATCCTCAGCTCCAGGACTGTGGGGGCGTGTCCTCTGAATGCTCTGAGGCCACGCCCACTCCTGGGAGCAGTCGAGCGGCCATTTTGAAGTGACTGAAATGTGTCAGATGAGTTCAGAAAATGAACATGACTAACTTTGAAACACTCTGAGCTGAGATGAATTCATCTCTATCTCTCTGCTCAGGGTGGCCTCAGCGTGTCATCGAGCCACCCTTTAAGGGACGCGCCCACAAAAATCCTAAGACTGAATCAAAACGTGCCAGTGAGGAGGTGGTAAAATGTTCAAAAAGACTACAATCATGGCTCCAAACAGGAAATATGAAGAACAGAAGTGCCGATCAGGAGGACCACTTTTCTACCAAATTAACTCGGTTCAACAATAAATAATCGTCTTAGCAGGAACACAACTTGTACAGCTGTCTGGATCAGTATTTTGAAATAACATTATACATCATTATATATGGAAGACAATTGGACTTTCAGTGCATCCAAATAAAAAGTCAATTCAGCATCACCTGACCTCTGGCACCACATTTGTGCAAATAAAGCAGAGCTCTATAGGCGTGCATTGTCTATTGTAGTTGAGCTCTGTACCGTGCTCTGTCTTCGGTGCTAGCTTATTTGGAAATTGGATTTCGGAGTCCCATTGTGTCTGGCTGAGACAAACGGGAGATGGTTGAAGGTCAGCGAGACGAGCTCAAAGACTGTATAGTTCACACACACAGCGGAGGTGAAGCGAGATGGAGCGTCGAAGGGTGGTGTAAATAAGAGCAACAGATGAGGAGGTGAGCACGCGCTGAATAAAACATTCCCCATCCATCCATCCATCCATCCATCCATCCATCCATCCACCTCGTCGTCCCCAGTGAGTGTGTGTGATACCGTCCGCTCAATAAGACCTCATCAGTTTAATTGGTCCTTTCACACACACCTTCCGTTGCTCTCTTTGTGTGTTTGTTTTGGGGTTGGCTTTCGGTTGGCTGTAGCTATTGTTCTGCAACACCCACAAGTTGCTCTCATTGGTCCAGTTGCGTGATGAAGCCCATATATCTTTCTCTGCCAAATCTGACAGCATCTTGGGCTCTTTGTAGGCGGCAAAAGTAAGGAGCGAAGATTTTTCCAGCTCACTGTGAGTCTGTGACAGCTTTAGCCTCAGTTTGGTAAGTTGCTATGTTGTGTGTGTGTGTGTGTGTGTGTGCTTTAGTTTCTTTTTCTGGCATGAACAAAGTGAGATGTTGCTATTTTTCAGTTGACATGGATGTGATATCAGTGTTCAGTACACGACTTCAGATATTTTTGTAATTAGTTTTATGAAACTCCTGAGCTCATTTTCTCCAAATCAAAGCAAGTTTTTATTGAGTTGGTAGAAATAATCCATCATAAGGAGTCAATTGTTGCCAAGTTTCATCAGAATGATCATAAAGTTTCTCTTCATAAAGTTCCAGTCACTGTTCCGTATAGATGAAATAAGACGTGAGGCTACGTCTGCTTCCCGATTCACCGATTCGTTCATTTCAGCGTGTTTCCTCCAAAAAAAATGAAACCTTGAGCAACTAGTTAAGATTCTCCGCGGTTACTTTAGGAACTGCCTCCTGTTGTAGTCCTAACCCGGCCAGACAGACAACAATCCGGAGCGAGATGCTGCAATCCAGAGAAATAAATCTCACTGAATTTTTTAACCGCTCCGGCACAAAATGGGCAACTTTTTTTTCCTGTAATATTTAGAACAGGCCAGGTATGCTGTGACAAAAACAATAACGCACAGCTAAACAAAGAAAACAAACATAAATATGTAGCTTCGTGTACGAGGAGGCATAAACAACAACAGCTGGACGACAAACAGCGACAGGGCGCTGATGTGTTCTGTTCAAACAGGCCGAGAGCCTCCGTCATCTGGCAAATTATGTAGTAATTAGAAGTGTTGCTCGTACGATAATGTACTGTACCGCATATAAAGAGGTTTGTCTGTTGGTTTAGCTGTTGGTGCTTAAAAGTTTATGTGTATGCGACCTACATAAACTTATACTTTTCTAGTTCTCGTGAGGATTTTCATAATCTAAAATGATTTAAACGTTTATTTTTGAAAAACAGGATGCAAAAGAGGCCAACACATGACAGGAAAACAATCTGAGTCATATACGTGCAAGAAAAGAGCAAATCAAGCTTGATTTGTGCTTCATGTTTGCCATCCGATGCAGCGAAATACTCGATAAACTGGCTGGATTTTTCTAATCTTTTGTAACCTTTCTTAAACCCCCTCCTCCTCCTTCTCCTCCTCCTTCTTCTCCTCCTCCTTCCCACCACTTTCCTCTCCATGTCTTCCAGCTCTCTCTATTCCCAGCCTGTCCCTAGTCAAGCAGAGAATCGATTTTTAAACAGGCAAGACTCCGGGGACCGAGCAGAGGACCATTATTGGCCTCATTTAGGCTCCATTGCCACCGCGATGGCTCCTTTAGACAATAGGATAGACTCTGTCATGGATACCAAAGCGTAAATGCACATTCCAGCTGAAAAGCGCTCAGGCCAGCATTTCCAGTCTTTGGGGAGCTTCGTTTCAAGAAACCACTGTCGGTTTGAGAGGATGGACCGCAGTGCCTCTCCACACGCCACTAATATAGGCACATCCAGCACATTTCACAGCCGCAGCTAGATAGGAGGGAAATATAGCAAATGTATGGCCTTTTCTTTCATGCTATATACTCACTTTTTCATAACCGTCATAGTTTTTCGTGCAGTTCTCTAACATATGGCGACGCATTCCTACTCTAAACAGCGGCTGCTGATTCCTCATCAGGGGATTGTGCTTCTCTACAGCAGCTACGAGTCTGTCCGCAGCTCAGGCGTGCAAAGCCAATCACGGTCGTCTTTCCTCATTCAAGGATTGAAAGATTTCTGGAAAAGCTTCTGCAATTCGAGCCGTAGTTTATCCAAGACAGGGTTTACTAAGCTGATGCAAGGAGAAAGATCCACTCCCAGCAGAAAACAACAGTTAGAAAACTGTTGGCATTACGAGGAACACTTGGACGCCCTCTAATAGCAGCTGTCAATATCAGACTGCAATTTGGCAAATGAAGGGCATTATGTTTTTCTCCTAGTAAAACACAAACAAATCGATAACCATTTGGAGGTATTTTTATTTACTTAAGCTGATGAGAGGATACAATTTAGCACATCGACGATAATACCATCGCTTGGTTAAATGATTCAGCCCTTCTCTGTGCTGTAGGAGTCTGTTCAAGGCCAGCGGTGAGAGAGGAGAGCGCATCACACTGTATATGTGACTGCATGTAACAGAAAGAAACCTTATTTATGTCGTACAATATGTGTTTAAGTAAGTGCTTTATGTAGTTTCCAATTTGAAGTCTTGGTTTTGTGTTCGACTTGATTATTCCAGTGTTCTTAAACCAGTTCACTGCCAGTGAAAAAGTTTATTTGTGGTACACGCAGAGCACCGAACCATCTCACACTGACCCATTAGCACCTCGATGTGCTTTTCTTTGTTACATTGTTAGGCATTTTATTGTAGTTTTACGGTAACTGACTGTAAGCGTGGAGCATTGGCAGACTTAAACTGGGCCGAATGACGCCTTGGTGCTCTAATAAGCCATCTGTAACCGCACCCACCTGTCAATCAAAGCGTCCGCGCTCTTAATCCTGCATAACTTTAAGCCTTAATATAACCTGAACAGGTGAGTTGTATATAAATTCACCCTCAGTACAGTTGTCATGAACGGGGAAATTAGCTACAGAGACCAAAACTGTTTTTTGTACCAGGCTGTAAACATGTTTATTTCTGCTGTGAAGTTGGACATTTGAACATGGGGACTTATGGAGACTGACTCACTTCTGGAGGTGGACGACAAGAGGAACTGCAGTTTTTAGCACTTCTGCATTGGCTTCACTTCCCAGCCACGGAGGCTGCCGCTTGATTCTAGCACACCAGGATAGAACAATGCTCAAATATATAATATCATTACAAATACGCTCACCTGTCTCTTAAAGTAACACTGTAAGCATACAGAGTACAGAGTTATATGGATGAGCACTGTAAGGATGATATAAAACATGCATTTAAAAACTGTTAAACTGAAGCTGTGCATACCTGAATGTGTGTGTGTTGGTGTGTAACAGTGGTTTTTAGTCTGCCTGTGTGTCAGCGGTGTTCTGGATGCCCTCAGTGGGGGTGTGTACACTAAATGGGCGAGGAGAGTGCTGGCCCCTGCTCTCCATCAAAGGTGGTATTGACTGGAAGCACAAGAGTGTCTCTGCAGCCAGTCATCCTCGGACAGCTAACAATGGACCTGGGCGCGGGGGGATAGCTGAAAGCAATCAACAACCACTGGTGGAAAATGCTTCACCGCTGGTGGAATGTGTCTGATCTCAGACCTCACTCGCAACAACAACCCACCGCTCTGCTCTTGACCGATCATGTGCAAGTGGCTCCAGTTTGCCTCGCAGCTCCTTTAATTAATTATGTACACGCTGTTGCATTTTATGCGCCCGAAAGTGCACGCACGGCATCCGTGTGTCTAAGTTTGGGGCCTACGAGAACAGCAGGGGTGCGGATTGGCTCAGAGTCGTGCTGTAATTAATCTCACTCAGTGAAGAGGTGTATGTTGGGACTGAGGCAGGGCATAGCTCACCGCACCTTGCTCGTTAACTCTAACTCCAACCTCTGGAGATTAACGGGGGCTGCACATGGTCAAAAGCGGTCAAATGTGCTTTAACGAACGCTCACTCAGCCTACCAACGGGCTTATTTTTTTTTATTCTGAGGCAGTGATTTGCATTACCGCGACAGAGAAATACTCATGGGACCTGACTCACACTGTGACACATCTGGCAAACACACACACACACAAGCACACACACACACACACGCCACATGGCACAGGCGTAGAAACAGGTAGGTATACAGTAAGGATAGTTTGCAGTGTTTCGGTCCATTTACTAGCAACCCCAGCATGAATCTCTTTGACACAGTGACACACAGAAACACCTATGACTCACTCACTTGTTGTGTCTGTGTGTGTAAGTGTGTGTAAGTGTGTGTGCTTATGCTACTCTTCTTTGTCTTTGTCTCACATCTGATGTCGGCACGGAAAAAGCTGCAGATAGGGAGAGAATAACAATGAACGTGAGTTACATCTGCACACAAACTATCATAATCTGAACTCCCACTTCACTCGCTGTGTTCGACTCCAGCTGCATATCATCAGTCAGTTTATATGTCTCTCAGAGCATATTTTCAAAGATTACCCCATTCATCTGCTCGCGCTATAAATAATGTAGCATTCCGTCGAACGGAGGATGGTATACATACACCGAATATATACATATTCTCGTCTCGTGACAGCGAGGCTGTGATCTGAGGAATATTTTCTGAATTCTCATTTAATATTCAGCAGTTATTCCTCATGCAATATTGATCAAAAAAAACACTCCTGGTCTTGTAATGTGCGAGTGAGAGAAAGGTTAATTCCTTGTATTTACAGCTGTGTACGCAGAGCGGTCCACCTAGCTCCGTGACCTTGCTATAACTCAGCAGAGACGGCTGCAAACACGGAGCCTCGTGTGTTTTCCCGTCTTGATGAAAGTCATAATTTGATGACTGAACAGAGCAGATCTTTATTCGTCCATTTAAAAGCTGTGCAAACACTGTTTTCTAATCTATTCAACAGTTAATGACTTTTAAATCAACTTGAACAGACTCGTGTTTTACAGTAAAAACACTAGATGGCACAGTGTATATTTAAGATGAAATCAACAAGCACGACTCCGAGGAAACGGTGAAACGTTTCAGACGATCATCTTGAGACATTTTCACTGTCAGGGCACAGAGCCTCGTCTACAGTGAAGACGTTCTTTACCTAAGACCACGGCGCACAGGCTGCCTTCAAATTGGATTAAATCCCTAAATCACATGATCAATCATCCACAGCTCGCTGTGCCAAGATGGCGGAGGTTTCCTTTCTGTGTCTTAAAATGGCACAACGGCATTCTATAGCAACAGTAACAGAGAGGAGCTGCTTGTGTTTTTTTTTTTTTAGGTCCTGCTTGTAATTTGCTAAAATGTGTGAGTCCTGTTCAGTTTGGAGGGATAAAAAAAAAAGGTGAATTTGCCAGAACGTTACTGGCAGAGGGAGTGTGTTTGCAACAAATAGCATGAGGTGATAATTGAATTTTGGGGAAACATTATGGGAAGATGGGAGGAGATACAGCTATCCTGGGAGATGCTGTCCTGTAACAATGGCAACAGACTGTAAATTCCTCTGCTCCGTTGTCAGGGGCGAGTCAGCAGGCAGTGCAGGGCCGTGCCCCTCATTTTCTGGTAAAAAGCAGCAGGCAAACGGCATGTGTGCCACTGTGTGCATGCTTCATGCATCGCTGGAGCGTGGACATCACGCCATGCCCCTGTGTGCGCCTCCTCAAACACACCTGCTCCCGACACCTCAGAGATGGAAGCTTGGCTGTAACTATACGAGCGATGGCAGATTTGTTGCATGACATTACGAGATAAGAAATATATCTGCGCTACTTCTTACTACTTCTGGACAGTACACCGACGTTTTCTTTCATCAATCAGGCATGTGTTCGATTTGCCATTTAAAGGTTTTGGGGAGATAGTTTGAATTTAGCAACGGCAGCTCAGCATCATTGTGTTTTTTCTTCATGCTGCCTTGGAAACAGTAAAATATGTTGTTTATTCGGATAACCTCAATTATACTACAAGTAGCTCTGACGAGCAATCTGATTGGTCAACGAGACATTTTAGAATGTGCTCAACTCACTAAAAATATTACTCCAATATTTCTTCATCATCGCATCCTGAAAATACAGAAGATGTAAATAAATATGAACCCTGGAAGACTGCAACTTTAATAAAGTAATACATTTCAAATTTTAAATTTTAAATCATCTTTCTTTAATGAATATTTAATGGAGGACTGCCTCGTTAATACAGGTGTGCACCTCGTTAATACAGGTGTGCACCTCGTTAATACAGGTGTGCACCTCGTTAATACAGGTGTGTGCCTCGTTAATACAGGTGTGTGCCTCGTTAATACAGGTGTGTGCCTCGTTAATACAGGTGTGTGCCTCCTCGTTAATACAGGTGTGCCTGTTAATACAGGTGTGCTCGTTAATACAGGTGTGCACCTCGTTAATACAGGTGTGCACCTCGTTAATACAGGTGTGTACCTGTTTGTGTTCCAATACAGGTGTGTGCCTGTTTGTGTTCCAACACTTCAGTGACCTCAGAGAAAATGTTGTTTCTAAAGACTAAAGGTGGACTAATCTGGACCGAGGCTGAATATTTCATTAGATAAAGACATGCTGTGATCTTTGTTCAACACATTTTGACTTTTGGACTTTACAGCGCTCCATCAGCTGTGCGCCGAGTCGCGCTATTAGCTTAAAAATAAATGTGAAGTTCACAGACTTACAGTAGGAGCCAAATCTGTCCATGGAAAAATCTTTTTCAGCAGATATCTTCGTCACTACAAGACTGAACTAGCAAAGCAGTTTAGTGTTTATATGTGTGTATTTATTCAGTTTGGCAAACTCCACCATCTCCAAAAGCTCTGACAGGACTGTTGCAGGTTGTTACTAAGGCTCGGGCTACTTGCTGGAGTAGTGAACTGGGTTTCATTACATACAGGAGTCTACTGCTGTGACTGATTGTACTGTAGTTTAAATAAACTCATCAGACTTGTATGGTTTGTGAGGCTACCGGGCCTTTTGTGATGAGTACATATTTTAAACACCAAATGATGAAGGTGAACGGCTGATGCAGGTTTATTCACTGCAAACTTTTAATAACAACATTTTGCAGAATTTGAACTGAGCTGAAGCTTCAGTGAGTCGACAAACTGATGTTTAATGTGTGAAGTGTTGAGACTTTCCCCCGATCTGTCCGTCAACAAGCACTCTGCTCTGGAGAGTACACTGAGGCCTGTCAGCCTTTCCAGTTTAGAAGTAGCTTCTTTTGAGTGGTGAGAATGCAGAGGGATGGAGGTGGGGCGCAGAGGGAGGAGAGGTGACGGGAGACGAGGTGTGTTTTGGGTCTTTGTGGGGGTCCTGCACAATGCCTCTCTGTGTGTGTGTGTGAGGATGGCAGGCTGGTGATGTCATGGGTGGCAGGACCAAAAGCCCACTGAGCTCGTGAAGGCGTGACATGATTGGGACAAAAAGGAGTGCCGCTGGCATTGTTCTGGGTAATCAGGCTGTGACGGGGGAGCTCTCCATCCTGCACGCTACAGAAACACAACCTGCCAATCACTCAGTCGTGTTACGAAAATAAACTTGTCTCAGCAGCTTGGAATTATTTTATTTTAGGGATATTCTGCTTTATTGGACAGATTGAACCAGGGATGTTGTGGTTAGACAGTGAGGTGTGGCTCTTTTAAGCCTCTGGACTTTCCCCACTGGCAGATTATTGTCACTTGCTTTGAGCAGAATAACACTCACACTGCTAACACTGAACAGGTTAGCTTTAGCGACACGCTATGATTAACAATTTTGACATCGCTGATCACCTTGAAGTGAGAAAAAAAACGGTACAGTAGAAGGTGTAGCATCTGGTGATGGGAAGAGCCGGCTCACATTCACCATCATTTTGGTAAAAATTGT
Organism: Miichthys miiuy; assembly: GCA_036365135.1. NCBI lineage: Eukaryota > Metazoa > Chordata > Actinopteri > Sciaenidae > Miichthys > Miichthys miiuy. Next base: position 2,146,462 of record CM071612.1, on the reverse strand, counting down.
CAATTATTATGACAAAAATTGGGGACCCTTGCAGTACCTCTGCAGACCCCCTAGGGATCATGGACCCCTTGTTGAAGACCCCTGCTTTAGTACAAATTATGTGTTGAATACAGTAAATGATACGTGTGTACACATACAAATCGTGAGTCAAAACAATGAATTATAAAAGGTATAAGTGGAAACATGAAGAGATGTTTGGGAGCCGAAAGAGCCGGCTCACTAAAAAGAGCTGGACTTCCCATCACTACAAAGAACACTGAAGGCTGTCCACTGGTGTTGTTTCAGTTAGTAGAGATGGAAAAGTAAATATCATGCGGCCACAATGGTGATCTCGTCTGTCTGTTCCTCTTCTCCTCTGCTTCTCAGTGTGTGATTATGGTCTCAAATGATCTTATGCTTCTTGACTTTTCAATTTTTCGCTCTTCACATTGTGTATTTGGTCGCTCCATTATATTTGTCTCATTAAATTCCTATGACAGCGGTGCAGCAATGGTTGTAGGATGTCTTTCACGTTGTTTCTTGTGCGTACACTTAGCCATAAACTGACCGTGGGGTTACATCTGCAGCTAAAAAGCACAATTAGACCTAAACCAGCTTATCGGCAAGTGTTTTTTTAAAGGCCTTTTAGCCAAACAAAGAGGAGCCAATCCTCTAGCTGTGGAATTTGCCAGAATGTTTTTGGCAGAGCGGTGTTTATCGACTGAACGTCGTTTCCTAGTAGAATGCGATCGGGGAGGAGAGAAAGGCTTCTTTTCACAGCAGGCCTTGCAAGTATCGTGTAAACACACACTGAGAGAGGCTCCTTTCATTAGCTATGCTAATCTGGAGTGCACGTGACTCGCCACAGACTCCAGGATCCCTCCTGGCTCCGGCTCTCTGTGCTGTCGGTTTCTGTCTCCAAAGGCCGGGGTCCTCGTCCTCCTCCTTCTGGTTCACAGGGTTAATTTGCTGTATGTTGTGTTCTCCTTCTCTCGTAGTTAGACTGACAGAAACATGGATCTGGCTATTGGTGAATCGGCTCTAAATGTCCAATCACTGTATTCTGTTTGGTTGTCTGATATATACGGCCACCCGCAGCAGCAGCTTCAGTACAGTGAGAGCTTTGATTGTGCCACCTGTCACCTTTTACCCCTCCAACCCTCATCTCTGACCTCCAATGCTTTATCTGAATAAAGCATTGGAGGTCAGACATGCCATCTTCCCCGAGATGAACTAAGCACTTGGACCCCTTGTCACTTAGACGTACCTCTTCAGTTCCAGGACCATCTTTACCACCTGGACTTCCAAAACCCTGCGGTTCAACCTGAACCTCCCGAAAGCAAATCTCTACTGAGAATACTGAACAACCGTGTTGAGTACAACAACACCAAGGATTTAATGCACCCTATTTTCCTCTCCTTCTCCTCTTCTCTCCCCTGTGTTTCTCCCACTCTTTCTCTTCATAATGTGGGGAATGTTGCGACGGTTCACTCATTGGCCATTGGCTCTCTACCCTAAACTGTGTGTCGTCGGACAGCACAGGGAGATAATCAATAAACCCCAATAACCCTAATGCTCAATGCTTAAAATGAAACAAGGCTCAGTGTTTTGGGGGCATTTATTTGCTCCACGCTGACTTAGATGAGAAGATTGGCGTCAGTTTAGGCTTTTAACAGACGACGTCGCATTTCACCATCCAGCTTCCCTCCGTCGACTGTTTTAGGATTGATTTTAAGATTTTACTGATCACTTTTAAAGCCTGTCGCGGTCTGGCTCCTAAATATATCACCAGCATACTAACCTCGTACGAGCCAGCTTGCAGCCTCACATCCTCGGGCGGCTCACTTCTGGTTGTTCCAAGGTCGAGTCTCAAAACTAGAGACCCAGTGACCGCGCCTTCTCCATCAGGACCCCTCGACTCCGATGAGCCTCGCTGAATCAGTGAACTTTAAACTCATTTTTTACAGACTTGTCTTTTTGTGACATTGGCTATTTTTTTATCTTTAACTCTTTTTTATCCTTTCATCTCTTCATCTTTGATGATTTTTTATTGTCTTTTTATCTTTATTCTTCTTTTCATTGTCTTTTTATGGCGTTCTGTTGTTTTTTTTAGTTCTTATTCATTTGAATTTCATTTTCTAATGTCTTCATGCAGTATGTTTCTTTGTTTGGTGTCACAGTTAGGCGATGGTTCGGCTTGCACTGTAAGCTAACAAACAGTTTCTTTGACGGGAGTGTTTTCTTTTTTCATTTAACATCAAAATTATACAGCGGCACCGACTATTTCAGGAGCTGGCTATTAGAGGGTAATTACTACATGTTAGATTATGTCATTTACTCAGAGAAGATGAGGAGTACAGAATGAGTCACCTCCATCAATTAATATGATATATGAGTCAATAAGGGATATGGGTGGGATATTTGCCACGTCTCTGCGAGTCACAAGGTGATAATATGAAATTCCCTTTCAAGGTCTCCCCCGATTTTTAATGAAGCCGGCGATTAAAAGTGGTGTTTCTTACACATGTAATGATTTCTTTATTGATTTGTCAGCATCTTAGGGAATGGTTTCTCCTGAAATATATCCCTGCTATGATAACCCGTCTCAATTGCAATCATGAAAGAAAATCATTACAAGAAAAAACCCCAGGGGGGAAATGTGCAAAGTGGTTTGTTGACGTGAGTGTCTGAGCGGGTGTGTGTGTGTGTGTGTGGGCATGCAAATGTTTGAACAATAGTATGTGTGCTTACTCGTGCTGTAGTGTTTGGGCTATTAGAGAACATCCCTCCACGCTGACACTCTAGTAGCTTTAGTAGCAACGAGGAGGTACTTGATCTCAGTGTCTGATAATTCTCTTTCTCTCTCTCTCTCCTTTTCCTTCAGGCTGTGAGGACGGGGGGAAGATGAGACCTCCCAGCCCTCTGCTGATCCTGCTGTACGTCACGCTGTCCAAGAGTGTGAAGGTGGTCTCAAAGAGAGGCTCAGGTATTTAAACACACCGTGTCTTGTGTTGGTTCCGGTGTGGAAGCCTGTGCATGCACCACCACGTTGTGACTGCATTTTCTGATGCAGGGCTGCTGCCTGCATCCATGGCTATTCATATATATATTTATATGTGGACCCTCCTCACACGAGGGCTTATTTTTGTGCTTATGAACCTCCATCTTTACTGTCTAGGTCTCATTGTCACCGTTGGATTGTGTTTAGCTGGTAAAAATCTTTAATAATTGTTTATTGTTGACTCATAACGGATTCTTCAGGCTTCAGGTGCTACCTGAGAACCCTGATGTCTCACAGATGTGTGTGTGTGTGTGTGTTACATGCTTTGAAAAAACACAAAACGGATGACAGGCAGGTAATTGCAAGGCATGATGCCCTTCCCACTTCTGTGTGAGAATGACTCACGCGGGGAAAACTGGAACAATGTTGAGCAATTTAAACATAAGTGCAGCTCGTGTCTCTTGCCGTGCGTCTCAGGTGAAGAGCATTGTGATTCAATGAAAAGATATACACTGTACCTCTTTGAATTAGCTGGACCTGCCTCAATCAAAGCGAGAGTGACAGCTACCAAATGATCCAATTGCTCATTGACTGGGTCACCAAGGGTTACCGTGAAACTCATTTTGCCTCTAAATGCCAGCAAATTGAGCATCAATTGTGAACAAATGCAAAGGTCAAAAAAAAAAATGGAGAGCAAAAAGATTGAGGGTAGAAACTTTCCATGACAGGAATACATATAGTGTGAAGCTAAGCCGCCGTCACAGAGAAGAAGTCTTTCTTGTGGGTGGATTCACATTGGTTAATGGGAGTATTATTTTTTCTTGCCTCAAAATCTGTTGCTGCCATACAAGAACGTGTGTGTGTGTGTGTGTGCCTGTGTGTGTGTTTGTACTGCAGACATGAGCGGGCATGTCTGAAGATTTAAGGACTGACCTTTAGCTAAAGGTTTTATATTGAAGGTAGCACACTCACGGGACAGACACAATCACAGCGAGCAGAAGGGCGACTTATCGGTGAATAATGTTCTCTGCAAGCAGCAAAGAAGATGGTCGGTGACACAGGATACAGACACACTGACCTATACACCTATTAAACAGAGAAAACAACCCTCACCCCGGAAACAAGCGATAAGATATATTAACCACGTCATTGTGACTGATCGCAACGTAATAATAAGCTATGATTGTTAGCTTCCTCCATCTAGATGTTCAAGCAACAGCTTGCTATCGGTCAGTGTGGACCTCATGCATGGCACCAAAGTTGACCTTGACTTTACAAATTTGCATGATTTATTTCACGCCTGTGATTCCACTCATGATGCCAATTCCATTGGAAATAGACGATTTCGACGTTTGAAATGCGAGGCCTTATTACTCTCAACACGGCTGCTAATAAAAAGCTGAAGAAGAGTAGACCCGAATACTAGGTTGTAAATCTATGTTATTAAATCTCCCAAGTGTCTAGACATGTACCACATTTAACCCTATAGACCCCAGAGCGCCCCGGAGTGCCTCTTCTATATTTCATATAGGTTTTATGGGTGTTTTCCAGGGGAGTGTTCGCCGAGTGGCGGCAGGGAGGACTGACCACGTCGTAGATTCTCTGTTGTTTGTTCTTATGAAGGAAATAGAACAGTTTTTGGTTATTTGCCACTTATTTAATGTCAAATTCAAGTGGAAGTTGTGTTTTTTTAAACATGTTGATGGACTGCATCAACATGCTAGAACGCTGCTGGAGTCTAAAGGGTTAAAGTTGCTGTTATTCCCCTTTAAAAGACTATTAGATGGACACAAATGCCTGTTACGCTATAATTAATTAAGATAATAATCATACCTGTAATTAACTAAAATAAAAGGTTATAGGCACACGGCTGAGCTCATGTCAGTAAAATCGGCCTATTAGCCCGATCATGCCCTGAAGACTGTTTAAAAAAAATCAATGAGATATAATTGATTCAGCAGTTTTGCAGTCTGAAAATCCATTGCATAATTATCATCCAGCTAAGTTATAGTATATGATAGCTTTGGTCATTTACCTCTCATAACAAGCTTCCTGTTTTGTCATTATATAATACGGAAACACAGTAAGAGACTTGATTCCTCTTCAACTATTGAGTTGTCCTTAATGGGTAATTGATCGCATTCATGTGTCTCAGCGGGTATTTGTATAATGAGAGTTGTGTCGTCATGGTTTGTGTAGGACTTTGAATGCACGTGCATGCAAAGGTATGTGTCTGCTGCCTAAACACACACACACACACGTGAGTACCTGTGTGGTTTGGTCCTCGGAGGATTTCATATATATCAGAGACACTGATCAATCAAGTGAGTCCTCTGGGTCCTTTGGTCAAATATCGATAGCAGTGAAGTCAATATTAGCCCGTAACTGAAGGGGTCAAAGGTGATGAGTGCACAGGGCAGTTTGGCTATTGAATGGCACTTCCAGAGGCTTCTCTTGTCTGCTTTAAAGATTATAAATTGAGGCATGTGGAAGATCAGACAAGCTCACATTAAACTTGTAATCTGGAACATGGAAGCTGTCATTTTCTCCCCCTCTGTCCCCCGCTCTCTCTCTTTGAATGGTATGAATTATGGGCAAATGAATGGTGTCATGCGGCGGCAGCCTGAAATGCTAATTTCAATTAAATTGTTTGCATGAGTTCGTAAGTAATTACCTCAACTAAAGAGCTGTTTTGACCTCTGCTCCTGCAGGAAAGTACCACAGCCTTCCGTTGGTGTAGACCAGGTTTATTCGGTTTCATTTTAAAGGAAGGAAACATGCCGAAAACATGCAAAACTCGTTTTTCTGCGTTACTCCAGCTTCCTTTCTGGTACTAGTCTATGACAAATTGAGCAGGAAGAAGGTTCGCTGTCTGCGTTAAAGATGAAACGTGGTGGTAAAGAAGATTAATTGGCTGATAAAGCCCCTGGTGGGTGATTGTTTTCTGGTTCAAGGGTTTGCGATACTTGTCTTCATGTGCTGGGGATGAAAGAGATGGAGCAGCTGGATTCTCATGACTGCTATTAAATTAACTTCAAATGACCACTTCTGGCTTCCTACATGCAGCTAGGTCAAAGGCATTTGTCGGTGTTATTATTATTCTTGTTGAGTAGGAAAAGAAAGTTTGAGACTGAGAGCCCTTTGTTTGGTTCCAGCTCTAATGAATTGTTTGTGGGGCATTCGGTATCTGATGGGAATACTGTTTTGTTTTTGTAGGATTGCAGAAAGGGTAAGGGAATTTGACTGCACAACCTTGAATAGTTATGGCTGAGGGATCAGCTATGAGGGCTTGATTAGCCCTCAGGAGACACTAGATAAAGCAGCTATTCAATTGATTTTCTCTCTCAACGTCCGGACGGCATTCCCAGAGTTTGTAGCACACCAAAATCCTATAATTAGTCGATGTGGAGTCTGCTTGGGCCCGTATTACCTGGTTTCCCAAAGGTGTGCAAGGTGCATGTGTGTCTTATTCCCTCATTCTTTGCGCCACGTTTGGCACTTCTCATGGTTTTAATGACTAGTCAGGCTCAGTAGAATTGGATATCAATTGGTGCAGATTGCTGTTGTTGGTGTGTGATTTTTTTGCTATGTGTGTGGATGCATATACGAGCTGTTCATACACCGGTTGTGTTTGACCCACAACCTAGAGTGTGTATGCGCTGCTCCTGCTGCAAATGAGGGTTTTTACTCCAGGCGCTCTGCTCAGTGTGTCCTCTCACCTCAGTGTGATTGTGCAGTGGACTGACCAAGGCCATGCTGACACTGCGTGAGATTCACTCCCAGCGACGCTGAGCAGGTTTCTGACAGAGACAAGCTGTCAGGGTCCATCCATCAGACTCCAATTGTCTGCTTCCCGGTCCAGCCTGACCCGGTTAGACCTGAGTAGGCCCGTTCCAGCCTATCTGCTGGAGATCAGCCCACAAAAAGCCAGACTTTTATCAGACAAGACAGAGATTCTTTAACTTGGCTATCAGTCTCCTCGCAAACCCAATTGCCAGTTTGCAGCAGGCTGTAAGCCACACTGAGGAATGGTAAATATGGGTGAGAACTATTAGACTGAACACAAAAACTGGTGATCTGCACACGTCAACACGATACAGTGCAAACATTGTTAAGATCAAGAGAATGGAGGATGAAGAAGAATACTTACTGTACAGTCAGAAACACTGCTGAAAGGGTAAATGGATTAAATTCGATCAGTCATTTAGTCTTTTATGAAGTAAAACTGTCAGCATGTTTGACACTGACGTCTTTGGATTAATTCGTAATGACAATACTGTGATAGTTTACATCTTGTACAGGTATACAGGATAAAAAAAAACATGCACATGGTTGGTGGTTGATGACAGAAAATTAATTCTCGACAACACGCTGGGAAACAGGACAGTGACGTATCCCTACAAGTTGATGCACGTCAAACCACGACGACACACATCAATACACCGCCGGTGGGTGGGCTGACGTAGGAAACAGTGGGCGGGGGTTATTGACACATCGTACGTTGTGTTTTGCTATTTAGATGTTTTCACGGGTGAAGCGATGTAACTTTCACAGAGACACCACCTCATCATCAGCTATCTACCCTGGGAAGAAGAAGATTCCAGCTCCGTGTTCACTGTATGAATCCAGAGCAAGTTTGCAGACAAAACAAAAAGGAAAAATTACATTTATCCCTCTCACATACTTGATGGCACTGCTGTGTCCACTGGACTGAATCAGACTTTCAGCAGAGATCAGTCAAGGAAGTGATCACTGTGGGAACTTGGGGATGAAGCAGCAATAGTAACTGGTGAACCGAATAATCTACTGTTCCCCTTTAGATTCAGGCCTGGGTCACACGACATTCCCTTCAGTCTTCTTAAACATACCTGCTTTCATCCCCTACTCAGCTACACTCTTTCTGTTTCAGGTCTTGACCTCTCTGCATATATTGTTCCCAGTTATGTCAAAATAACATTAGGAAGAATGGGTGCGCAGGACTTGGTCCAGGCTCTGAAAAGTGGCCACTTGGATCTAAAAACCTGAAAGGAGTTGCAGTTAATTGGGCCAAGCTTTGTGGGATGAAGAAAGACATTCTTGGAGACTGATGTTATGGGGAATTTTCCAGAAAGCTTAGCCTGAACAATTCAACCTGCAGCATGAAAATATGACACCTCATTCATACACAGAACTGTGAAGCCCCATTGGATTTTGGGGGCAGCCAATGCGGCTTTGCACTGTGGAACTGATACTATGTCAGTAATACCCTTTAACTCAGCCATGATGGCTTTGTGCTCAGGGAGGTGACGTGTTTTTTTTTTCCTGCACGGCCGACCCAGAGACTGTTACCGTCATGATATATGAGTATCATGTGCCTTGGCATGTTAGCTCTGGGTTGACGGTAAAAAAGTAAAGGCAGGGCAGGGGTCGAATTGAGCTGTGCTGCACGCTCTGGCCTTACACATGGATGTAATAATAGAACTGGATGTCATGTTAAAAGATGGCATTCCATTTATTCCACATTGCCATGTTTTACGGTCTTTTACTGTGTTTTGCTGTACAATTTACAGTCTCTAATATCAAATACTTTATTTAGTATAAATCCCCTGAAAATGGCGTGTACATGAAGGTTTTGCCATAAAATATGTGAAAGAAACTGTTGTTTTTACGGTAAAAAAACGGCAGCTGTGGTTGCCAGAATTTTACCGTAATAAATATGGCTTCTGATATTACAGTAATAGGATATTAATATTGTTGAGTTCATGTTTAAGGTTGGTGTTTTATTCCATGTTTTAAAATGTCTGTAAAATTTACGGTGGAAGAACTGCCAAACAATGACAGTAAAAGGCCGTAAAATATGACATTGAATATTATGGTGTTTTACTGTATAATTAACCACTGTATTTTGCACGAGTTGCCTTAAAATTGTGTACAAATAGTGTACAAATAAATACACTTTTGAAATATGAAATATGTGTTTTACTGTATACAGGAAAACACAGTCACTTCATGGTATATTTTACAGTCTTTTACCGTCATGGTTTGACAGTTTTTCACCGTAAAATCTACAGAATCTTTTTTTCAGTGCATCCGCATGTCTGACATTTCACCTCAGACTTTGACCCGTGATGCGGTGGCGTGTTTTACATAGCCTAGTTTAAAACTACGCACGGTTCTGGTAAAAAAACCTACATAGCATCAGAGGCTTCCCCAAAGGCTCACCATGTGCACAGGGTGAGCGCTGTGCTGGGACTTGCACTACCTTCCCATCAATCAGTGTCACCTGGTCAAAGGTTGAGTGTAGTGTATCATCATGAGGATGGTCAACAGATCCCAGAGTGTGTTGTCTGTATGTGTGTGTGTGTGTGTGTGTTTTTTTGTCCTAGACTCAGGACATGAACAGACAAAATGCGACTCTGTACCATCACAGCCTCCGCTGCCTCCACCGTCCCATACGGAGACAAGAAATAAAACGCTGCATGAACACTTTGTCCATTTATGCACTCCAAATGTCATGAGAGAGCCAGACAATACACATCACTAAACACTTCCAAGGCCTGCTGACCGGTCTGTTAGCTGGAATAATTGCTTTTAAACACAGCCTGCAGGGATGAGTGAACATGGTGCAGTGGAAAACAACACTGCTGGGAGCCTCACTACGTCTTATTAGAGGCACTATCTTACAGGAAATATGTGGAGTGCTCGAGTTGTTTCAATTGCTTCCTTTAAAGGGATTATTGACTCCAAATTAAGAGTACAGTGTACATAAATGGATCACCTCCACAAAATTGAAACATGCATCCACTGAAACTGACTCGTGTCTTTTACTGTAACACAAGCACTAATACTGGACTTTACGTTTACATGTAACATGTTTGCGAAAATGACAATAAACCTTAACTCAGACTCTGCGGTTCACAAGCGTGTGAAGAAACTTATGGATTGTTCTATGCCCGGTAGTTTCAGACTGATTACAGACAGCATGCAAGAGCAGCTTTGTCAACTGCAACTTGTTCTAAATGCAAATAACATGAGACTGACTTTTACTTTTAAATAAGTAATTGTTGTTTCAGGTTTATAGTCAGTGTGGTACAGAAAAGCTGAAGCTTTTACTACGATTCCACGATAGAAACAAATCTTCTTTTTGTGTGGAATTAAAATAGGTGGACTCTACCTTTGAAAATACTGGATAGGGTGTATCATGGGGCTCTGAGATTCATTACAATATAACTGTTTATGTTTTCATTAGTCTACAATCACCTGAAAATAAGAATCATTATGTTTTTGTAACCATGGAATGAGCCACGGTTCCTGATGTTGAACCCTGATGTTACTACAGTAGCATATCACGCGTACGACATTTCACAACCTCCATAGTTTCTCCTTCATGCTTGAGTTGGTGAGGCGAGGGGGTTGCAATTCAGCAACTACACTGTTAGATCCTACTCTATCTTACTCACTTCAATTTACCGTTGAAGCTCTGTGTTGCTGCTACTCTTGGCCAGGTTAAAGACATCTTTGATCTCACTGGTTAAATAAAGAAAGTGTAATTGTAAAAACAGATAAAATACGGCGCTGCAGGCAGCGGTACCAGCTGTGACTGCTGGTCTAATGTAGCATAATGTCCCAAAAGTCACTGCAGTCAGCTTGCTGTCTATGTGCTGTGATATGACAGGGCATTGCTACCCAATGATCCCAGCAGGAGATGTCAGGAATATATAATAATATGTCTGTGTGTGTGTGTGAATTGTGTGATTCTGTTCATCTCAAAGTGTCTCCGTGTGTGACTTGTGATATTCCAACCTTGGCCCTCTTGCTGTTTCTCCGAGCGGGATAAAAACGATATAGCCGATATTCTAGATGACTCTGCAAAGTCCCGCTCCAAATCCCTGATAAGAGCCTGTCACGGATAACTGTAAATCTGACGTGGCCCCAAGGCAGTGTGGGGGATGAAGTCCGTGGAGCTGACGCCTGAATAACCTCATGGTAAGTGCGAGGACAGGAGCACAAAATCCAGTCAGTCAGTCATTTAATTTATTTGCAGAGGCGCTCTCCTATCATTCCACAAATCATACTGGTGCAGTTTCTCTGACACTTGACAACTGAAATGTGCCTGTCTATACATTTTTTCTGTCAAGCTGATGGGCTAAATGACATACACAAATAAGACGCAGTGAGACCTTGTCTCCACTTGTCATGCCTGTCTCCTACCCGGAGGCTTCCCAGATGCTTATGCAGGAAAGAAGTGTAATTGTTTATTGACAGATCAACTGTCTTCATTGACATCTGTACATACCAATATATGACTGCAGCCAGTCGGAAGTCAAACGATTGATCACCCTGAACCTTTAGCTTGACGTCTCTAAAAATGATGGTACCCATCTAAGAGTAGTTTTCGGCATCTCTCTTTTTGCATTTTTGCATCCGACGCTCATTAACAATGCAGTTCCCGTCCTTGGTGCCTGTTTTCTTGACGTGAGCTGCTAAGCAGGAATGTATAAGTAAGGATGTATTGACGATAAGTATAGAAAATGGCCAGCTGTATCAGCCCACGAGACGTCAATACGCAAACAAGCCGACTGTGGTATAAGCACATAGACGTTTGCAGGATATGCACACGTGCATGCATGTACGTACATGTACGAGAACAGAGGAACAAACGCAGGATGTGTCGTATACACGGGACAGTTTTGTTCATTCTTTTTTCCGTTGGCTCACGACACACACAAATGCACTACGGAGGCTGTCCCGGCCTGGTCAATACCTCTCTCTCTAAATGATGAGGAATGGCCTGCGCTGCAGTAACACTGTGCTGGGAGATTGATCACATGCAGACTACTGGAGATTAAATGGCTTTCTTGTGGAGAGCCAGACTGCCCCTGGATGGTGCATTGTGTAGATAGAAAGCCTGTTTTTTTTTTTTCCTCTTTGCTCGCTTCACAACAGCTGCACAGCCTTAGGACAGACCGGCATATGCAGGCAATCAAGCTATAATGCATTGATTTTTATGGCGCTGTATTTCATTATTTTGTTTACTAAAGTAAAGAACAAGGAAGTTGTTGATTACAGCGTCTGTCAAAGATTGGAATTGTTATATCATTGGTTTGTGCCTCTGCTGTAAGCCATCAGTTTCTGGAAGTGTGCAGACAAGAGTCCTTCAAAACAATATGGAGGATGTCTGAATGTTTTCAGTGACACACGCAGACTGAGGCTCGTGTCCACACTTGAGAAAACCACATGAGGGTAAGTAGTTTTTATACAGCAGGTCTTTAAATCCCCTCTAACGGTTTCCATTTACAGACCATCACCGCCTGGGATATTACTCCCTCTGGTTAATGTATGCTCAGGGAAATTACACACATGTGTGTAATGCCACGTGTGTATTTGTGTGTGTTTTCATATGATGGGGAAGCTATATATTCCAAAGTGAACAGATGATTAGAGAGACGTGTGCGCTGGTCTTCACTGATAATGAAGCAATTATGCCGGGGAATCATTCATGTTGTAAATATAATGTAATATTCAGCAAGTTTTATATATACTACTGAAACAGGCAATTAAATGTTGGTAAATGAGAAGTGCCATTTTATAGACGTCAAGGCAATTTAGTCTACATTAAACGGCTGTGATGTATTAGCAAGGTGTGTGCTCAAGCTGTGTTGTGATATCTTATTTCCCAGAAGCCTTCAGCGCTGTTATATGTTGACTCACTGATCAGTATGTACATGTTATTCCCGTTCTGATTGGTTCGTTTCTCCTGGTGGGTTTAAAAATCCTTAAATTTCCAATTAGTGTTTTTTCTAACGTTGACAGCAGTACACTGAGCGGTGTAACACGAGTACACCACATAGCCACAAGGCCATGTCCAATATAGCAACTGTCCATTGCAGTCCTCTGCTGCATTTTTTCAAAAATTTGCTGAGAGCGAGGGAGCTGCTTGAGTTAAAGTGTTCCATCCAGTCCATCCATCCATTTTCTTTGCTTATCTGGGATTGGGTCTCTGTGCCAGCAGGTGAAGCAGGGTATTCCAGAGGTCTCTCTCCATCAACAATGTTTTCCAGCTCCTCCTGGAGGATCCCGAGGCGTTCCCAGGCCACATGAGATACATAAAGTCCCTCTAGCGAGTTCAGGCTCTAACCTAGGGGTCTCCAGTTGAACGTGCCCGGAAAACTACCAAAGGAAGGCGCCCATGAGGCATCTTAATCAGCAGCCCAAAACCACCTCAGCTGGCTCTTTGCAAAGCAAAAAGAGCAGCAACTCTACTCCGAGCTCCCTCCGGATGTCCAAGCTCCTCATCTTATCTCTCAGGCTCAGGCTCAGGCCAACCACCCTGCAGAGGAAACTCATTTTGGCCACTTGTATCCGTGATCTCAATCTTTCAGTCACTACCCAAAGTTCATGGCCATAGGTGAGGTCTGGTAAATCAAAATTTACCTTGCAGCTCAGCTCCTTCACCACATCAGCCAGGTGAAACGCCCCAATCACAGCTGATGCCACACCAATCTGGCAGTCTATCTCACGCTCCATTTTACCATCGCTCCTGAACGCCGTCCTTTAAACTCCTTCACTTTGGGCAGCGACGCACTACCATAGCCGGAGGGAGCAATCTGTCGTCTTCCACGAACCACGGGCTCAGACTCGGAGGTGCTCACTCTCATCCCGTTTCATCATTTCACACTCGGCTGCAAACCGCCCAAAGTGCACGCTGGAGGTCGCGGTCTGATGAAGCCAACGACATACATGTATATGTACTTACTGACGTGATGTTATTTGTTGGCGCTTTGCATATGGAGGTGTGTTTGATGGGGGAAAAAACCCAGAGGTTACACCACAGGCAGCAGAACTACAAAGACCAGCCTTCGAGGAAACCCCTTCAGGCCATTTAAACTACAAGTACCAACAGTCCTCTTCCATCTCCTTCTGTCAAAGTGCACTCGTATGGCTCTGTTGCTGTTGTTAGACCTTTAGAAGCATTACACATAGGAATAAACACTCCCCCATCCATCCCCAGTGTTTGTGTGTATCTATCTACCACCCCTCATTAAGCAAAAACTTACAAAAAAAAAGTGATCTCCACGCTGAGAATGTGGGGGAGGAATCTGTGTATGTCTCCAAATGCTAATGAGAGAAGCCTGCTTCAACTGACTGCTTTGTTTTTGTGTGTATTCCTCTGAGCGCGTGTGTGTGTGTGTGTGTTTTTCCTCCAAAGGTAGAGCAAAAAAAAATCTAAGCAGTTATTTTTACATATCATTTGTAGCCCAGTGCAGCCCCGTCACCCTGACAACTTCATCCCTTCTGCTTATCACCATAACAACTAATCTACCGTAAATAGTGCTGTCTGCCTCCGTCGCTCTCTTTCTCTCCATCACTCTTTATTCCTTTCGATCTTTTCTGCATTTCTTGCTCTCTTTCCACGCCTCCCGTTTGCCACCACGGCGCCTCCCTCCTCCTCCTCCTCCTCCTCCTCCTTCGTCCCCTCTGCTGCCGTCGTTCCTTCCTACTCCTGTCTTCTAGTTGTTCTGTTCTGTGGAGTTCATTTTTTTCTGTGCCACTGCAGATGTGGGTGGTTCTTGTGACTGCACAATAACCTTTCTGCTTGCTTCATGTTGTCAAGTGCCTGAGCTCACATGGCGATCGATAAAAAAAAGGCAGCTATAACAAGTTATCCAGCAAACTCCTCAATCCTGTATCGATTCTCTACTTTTTTTATTTTTAAATGACTTCTTCGCTCATGCATGTAGATAAACTTTGACTGCTTTGAAGATCGGGTAGCTGGTGCATGTCTTTGTCTTTGACCTAAATGTGTTATTGACGGTGATCCGGGCCTGACAACTTGATTGTCCTGTACTACGCTTCGGGATTATCTTGCTATCCTGGCAGGCTTTTACAATCAAAGGTCAAGCCAATGGTCTGTTTGGCTGAGTAGCTCTGGGATTGACTTAACAGCCTGATGTGCTAATGCAGAGTTATCCCAAGGTTGAGCAGCGTAGCAAGGACGCGCATGCTGTTTTTGAGCTGTATGTAGATCCACAATCTTTAAAGAGGTACAGGGACATTTACAAAGGTGACGACAAGCACTTACCTTTGATGGGAAAGTCTTCGTGAAACAAAAGCGAAAACCTATTTTGCATTTTAATTCTTTCCTCTGTCTCCATTGTTTCCCTTTTGCCTCTCTTTTAATCGCTGTTTGAGATCACTAATTATTCTGGTTTATTCTGTTTCCTGCCCACTCCTTCCTTCCTCTCCTTTTTCCTGCCTCAATCTTTTCATCGGCGGCATATGAGAGGTCACCTTTTTGCTCTTTTCCTTTCACTTTCTTTCCAAAAAGCTAAAGGGAAGCCCTCCTGGATCCCTTCTCACATTACATAACCGCCTCCCCCTCACTCTCCTGGATGAATGCATGTGTAAAAGAAAAACAGCGTGAGTTCTCGAGGTAGCGAGAATATTGATATCATCAGTGCTCATAAATATTAGGTTGCCTGGTTTACATCTCCTCAGACTGCAGGCTTTGCAGATTGACTGGCAACCATGCGAAAAAAGAAGCAAGAGAGAAAGACACGTGAATGGTGTTTGGAGCGTACCAGCTGAAATGTGACTTGAAAAGACTTCCAGGCTTTATTTTGAAGGCGGCTCTTGAATTCCTATAATGTCCGTTCTCTAGCTGGTTCCCATACGCATCCTTCAGCGGCTCGCTGTATGTGATGTTGTATCCTGTGACTCTTTTGAAGCTAAAAATGCCTCCGCTCTCCTCTCTCTCTCTCTCTCTCTCTCTCTGCCTTCATTAAGAGGTTGTCTTAAGCTACCCAGCTTAACGCTATTTACATTTTCATTATTCTACCGTTACCGGGAAGAAATGGCATGAAATCCAGCAGTGTTCAGGACATTAGACAAGCTTCATTCTCACAGCAAATGGATTTACATAAATAAGGAGGCTGATACATGGAAGCAGAGAGAAAGAGAAAGCAAAAAGGAGATGAGGCAACAAAAGATCGGGGGTTTCTTTTGTTGTAAGCAAAGGAGAGAGAACGGGAGAAAAAAGAGTGAGCAAAAAGGAGGGAGAGCCTCTAAAAAAGGATCAAGAGGACAAGTTGCGATGCTGAGGCAAGAGGGGTGAGAGAGAGATGTAAAGTGGTAAATGAGAGGGGATTGTGTCGGTTCTCCGGCTGTATAAAGTGGGCTCTGAGGGACTGACAGAGGTCCCCTGATCCACTGCATGTGATCAATACAACTCTGGGTTCCCTCATTACTCGAACAGAGCTCATTGTGTTTACCATATATGGACTAGTGTGTGTGTGTGTGTGTGTGTGTGTGTGTTTGGACATAATGAGGTATCTCATATTGTTTACATCTTCTGTTCAATGATTTATTGTTTCATGTTACGTGGATCACAGAATTACAGATTATTTCACCGACAGGTGCAGTCTTATTTTAGTTTGAATTGGATTGAATTTGTGCCATAGCTAATGATTATTGTACTTTATTTTATTGTTTAAATGTTCTTAAAATACTGGAAAATGGCGAAACACCTGCGTTCCATCCATTCATCCATTCTCCATAATCGTTTATTAAGGTGGCAGGGGGCTGGAGCCAATCCCAGCTGGCATTAGGCGACAGCTCCCAAGACGATCCAAAGATTTTTAATTTCCTATCATGTAAGATTCATAAAACATTTGGTATACATGCTTAAAGGTCCAGTGTGGAGGATTTAGTGTGAATTCACACAGGATCAGGCGTTGCGGCAAGTCGTAGCAGGGTTGTCCGTGGTGGTGGTGGTGGGGACACAAATCAAATTAAACTTCTTCGTGTCACTATTTTGTGGCGTAAATTGCGAGTCGGACTCAGATTTAGAAGCTGGCTACATGAAATAAACAAAGTCAGAACACACACACACACACAGGTAGATTATCAGAGTTTAGTCCATGAATCCACCTGGATAGTCTCAGAGACAGTTCAGGCTGTCTGTGGCGGTTTGACCGATCTGAGCGTCTTTTCCTCAAAAGTTGGATCTGGATCAACTTCTCCCGCGTTACGGGACTGCCGGTGCAGAAATGGAGGACTCTCCACTGAAATGAATGGTCCTGTGTGAATCCAGCCTTAGTGGCACCTAGCGGCGAAGTTACAGAATGCAACCTCACCTTCTCCTTCCACACGTGTAGGAGAAACTCAGATGAAATTCACATAAAAAGCAAGAGGCCATATCTAGATCAATGTTTAGTCTGCCAACAGATCCTCGTAAATCTTACACACTGGACCTTTAAACAATTAAACAATTAACAAAATAGTTGCTGACACATTTTCTGTTGATTGATCACGCAGCTCCAGATTAAATGAATGTTTATTCCTCGACGTGCACCGCCTCTGTGGTGTCTTTTTGTGAGCTCCGTTGCAGCATAACGTTTGTTCACATTCACGCGTGTTTGTTTTTGTGCCAAATCTTCATAAATGTAGCAATCAGACTAATGTGGTGTGTGTGTGTGTGTCTTTCTGTCCAAGTCCCTGCTGTTCCTTCAGAATGCTAATGATAGATTAGCCTCAGAGACTTCCTCGAGCCTCACCGATTTTTCCTCTGGGAATCTCGGCCAATCTCGGACAGCATTTCTTCCTTTTCAAGCGTCTCGGCGCACATTCCCAACCACTCTGACCTCGAGACCCTCTCTTCAAACCACGAATAAAGAGCGGACAATCACAGGAAAGGACTCAAGTTCCCCCCCTTTTTTTTCCCCTTCCCTTAGTTTCTCCTCATTTAAATTTTCTCAGGAATTTTCTATTTAAAAAACCTTTTGAATCTCGCTCTCGCTCTTGTTGTTGTTGTTGTGTGTTGGGTGAACTCGTCACCCCTCTCAGCAGTCCGGAGTGAACTTAGAGCGAAAGAGAGAGAGAGAGAGACTCAGTGAGCACATCAGAAACAGCTAATTTCCTCCTCAAAGAGAGTTCGTTATAGCCAGCTGCTACATACTGCTGTCTCCTTGTAACATATGCTGTGGAGTGATGTAATGAAGAACTGGTATTGTAACAGTGAATTAAGAGGAGCACATTATGTACCCATAATACTTTGTAAAATACAGAAATTTCATACCCTCTTCTACGGTTTTAAATGACAAATTGCTAACATGATGCAGCTCGTGATGAACTTTGCCGATGTCCGGAAGAACAGAAGAAATCTGAACACTCCCTATAACTCGCCGGTTTTCACTGTAATAGACACGTCACCCTGTCTAATGAAAGGTAAACAGCGTGAACACACACACAGGCTGGAGGCTGACCCGTTGTGTGTGCACAAGAGCTGAGTACACAAGCTTCTGCATCCACTCTCCAAACTTTGCTCTGTTTGAGGATGGAGGTCAAAGGTCGCCCCTCTTTACACAACGGAAGATGGAGATGAGAGTCTGTGTGTTCACG
This sequence comes from Miichthys miiuy, assembly GCA_036365135.1. NCBI lineage: Eukaryota > Metazoa > Chordata > Actinopteri > Sciaenidae > Miichthys > Miichthys miiuy. The sequence goes on along the minus strand of CM071612.1, from coordinate 2,128,104 downwards.
ACGGGCGGCTGCACTCTGCGTCTTTTCTCCGAGGGGCCGGTTTTTAAAAAATCAGAGAGCGATCGCAAGCGTCTGTTTCCTGATTTTGTGACTAATAATATCTGATAAGTCAGTTTCAAACTTGAAAATTTGATTTGCCCGTCCCTGTTTTAGGTTTGATTTGGTCCCAAAACGCACCAATCAGATTAACGGAGCAATTCAGCTCGTGTCGTGTAGCTCGCTGTGATTGTTGAGTTGCTCTTGATGTACTATACTCAACTATTAACAGGACATTTGCCTGATGTTGCCATCCATCATTCAGCTGAAGCACTCCCAGAACAAACACACACACACACACAAACGTGTTGGAGAGAGACGCTTTCATCAACCCCATCTAAAGCTCATCATGATTGTGCGTAATGTTGAAGGTGAAAGGGTGAAGGACGCCTCCCATCCACAGATGCGCACCGCCGCCCCTCCCAAAAGAGCCCTCATATCCCCGATCATGCATTCAGTCCACTCCTGTGTCCCTCTCCATCCTCTCGCTCTCGTACGTTTCATTCATCAATAATTGAACCCAAAGGTTTCAGCCAAATTAGCTGAATTATTTTGAAGTAGCTGAACGCCTGCTTTCCCGCTAATGGGATGGTGCTCTCGGGCAGATGTTTTATTGAAAAGGAGGAGGTTTTAATTCACTTTAAATTTTTGATAAGTGGTGTTATACTTAGATTATAGGCAAACCGATTTTCCCTCCTCTAATGGATGGGAGAGCTGTTTGAACAACTTCACAATAAACACCAAATCTTCGGAGGCTTAACTACATTCCCTGCTTGCTATAGAACGGGAAATTTCTATTTCACAAAGATTGTAGGAGACAGTAATGACCATAATTGCTTGCCAAGGCTCATTCACATCCACAGCTCAATACTCTGCTGGTTGTATCTGCTTCCTCTAGTGAATCCTGACTTTCTCTTGTTATTTCTGTCTCTCATTCACATAGTTTGCTTTTTCTGAAATGTTAATGCAGCCACAGCTTGCATCACATCACACCCTGAGAAGCCTTTGCACACTGACCTTCAAGTTTGTTTCCCTGACCTGCCGCCGCCTCCGGCCAGTATCCGTGCAGTACATAGAGCTTCTCTCCCCTCCATCTCCCTCCTGTCCAGCACATATCTTTTCCTGCAGTCCTAGCCATATCTCAAGACCTCCTGCCCCGCCCCTGTTATGTCCACTTTAGCATCCAGTCCTCCCACCTACCCAGCACCAGTCAGGACTGTTGTCTATGATCCCCGGTGCATCACTGGCATGGCTGAGCAAGGCAAGGCACAGCTGTTACAGAGCCGGGCAGAGCGGGGGGAACCGGGCACCGGTCCAGGCTTGTCTGCAGCTGGATTAGCAGTGCAGCCATTAGCATCTGAACTCCTGTAATGTGACAATATGACAGGGATTATGCCATCTGAGGCTGAGTGGCAGGAGCTGACAAGGAGAGAAGGGACAAGCGGGGAAAGTGAAGTAAAATGCAAAAAAAAAAAAAGGAAGCGGGCAGGTGGGAAGGTATGCGTGCTGTAGGATTATTGGATGCTGAGTAGAGAAAAGGGGTGAAGTTGCAGAGTGGACAGAAAAATAAGAGATTGGGTGGGAGACGAAACAGGATTATGCATAACAGAGAAGAGTCCTGAATTAATGAAAGAAAACAATTGAATTTGTGCACATGTAAGAAGAAAAGCTATTGTTGGGTAATGTCCTCACAAACTCCTGCAGATTTCAGTTTTAAACACCTTCTCAGCAAGAAATCCATCTTGTATGTTTTACCAAAGACAGACACAGAAAGAGATTTAACAAGGACGCATAAATATTAATGAGTGTGCAACAATGCACACACTCAAAGGGCTGCGGCGAACAATTTATTTTATAATACATTAATCTGCCAATTATTTTCTTGTGTATGAAACATAAAAAAAAACTGTGACTGGCACAATTTCCTCGTGCCAAAGTGGATGTTATTAAATGTCTTATTTTGTCCGACCAACAAAACACAAAACAACAGTGAATTCTTACATTTGAATGGAAGATCAAATGTTTCATGCTTCATTAATTATCAAAACATGACTAATCACTCTAATTCTGATTCAGTATGACTTTTTTTTTTTTTATATTTTGAGGTACTACTAAACTACTTTTGGTGACGGCAACGATTGCTCTAAATTTAGATGTGATTGTTGTTTAAAGTCAGTGTAAAGGCAATTCCATGTTTTCTTTCAAAACACATTAAATATGTTGGACAATAGTTGCTGAAAACACGTGAAAAGACTTTGAGCGATGTATCACTGAAATGTGGAGTTAGAGGTTCAAACAGTTTTTTTACCAGTTTTCAGTCCAGGATTTTGTGGGCGGTCCTAAAACGAGACCGCGTGACGTCACGCGGTAATCATTAACATAAAATTAGCACCCCCTAGCGCAACAGTAGAAGCCTTAACGTATAGATTGTGGTTCTGGTGGCTCAAACATATAGGGCTGAACAATACCAATAATACTGCTAGCTGTAGCATCCATATTGTGCTTGTTACAGTCCTAAAACGAGATCACGTGACGTCACGCGGTGCTCATTAACATAAAATTAGCATGTTCCACAGGGTGGGCGTGGCTTCGGCGCGTTCAGTGGGCACGCCCCCCACAGTCCTGGAGCTGAGAATTCATTTTTACCTGATTTTGACACCTGATTTCATAAACTTGTCGTTATTTTTGATCATTCAAATTTGGCTGGGTGGTTAATAACACTTTCTTCTTTAGTCTGACAAACTCAGAACACAAATTTATTTTGACTTTACACGGACTTTAAGGCTTACCGCATGGGCAAAGTGGGCGTGTGCCCATGGCCCCAGAGCCAATAGGAGCCCTGGGCCTTCAGAGTGTTTTTTTTTGTACAATAAAAAAATTAATATGGTTTTGAAAATGTAGTATAATAATAAAATAATAATAAAATCGTTTGAATGTTTTAGAAATTATAATATTAACGAGTAATGTGTGATGACACAATGACGTACGGACGCCGGCCGGGGTCAAACGCGCGTTTTTTTTTAAAAATGGAGATCGAGCGCTCAGCGGTTCAGCGAAAAGAAAACAAAAGAAAGAAAAAGGTGCAGCAAATACCATCCATCTCAACATTTTTCACCAGAAAACCGCTGAAAAGATGATGGTCCTCAATCAGCGGTGCCAGGACTACACCTCACCGCTCAGACGACCAGCAGGATGCTAACGCTGCTAGCTCTGACGCGTCCTGTCACAGACTGAGAGCGTCGTTTTCGCAAATGCAGGCAGGATAAAAAATGAACTTCGGACAAAAATGACCCAGAGACGCCTGAACAGTCTTTCACTCATGGCTATAAAAGCCGAACTGGTCCGGGAGTTGGAGTTTGATGACATTATCCAGGACTTTTCATCGAAGAAGGCCGAGTAAAAAGATGATGTAGGTGAGCAGATGTACTGCTGTTTGTGTGGTTGTAGCTGCGGCTCTTTACTGATGTTAATTCATGATTTGTTTTATTTAAATTAAGGTGTGTTTTACTCCATAATACTGCAATATTATGGCTCTCCCATAATGTTGTAGCGACCCTGCTTAATGTTGCATCTGTTCAAGTATTCTCTGTGTTTATTGACTGATTCATGTCTGTATGGGTTTAAAGCTGGTATGTGATTGGAGGATGAGCGAGGGGGCGGGAAGTGTGTGAAAATAGTTTGAGCTGAAGTTGTTGTTGTTGTGTTGGCATGGTTACGGCTGACAGTAACCATTAATGTTCCGGCAATAAACTAACTAACTCATCGTCATCGTGACCTCATCTCTTCAACACGTCCTGGTGGATGCTACAATATGTACGTGCAGCGAAGATGTATGGAGAATGAGTCCCATCATTGGCCATGATACGTGCACCAGTGCTGGTATAGATGGTTCAGGGGCCGAGTGTCACATCACCATCACCATGGACAGCGCCCGTTTTTTTGTGGTTGTGTGTTGCCTGGTGTTGTTATGTGCGTAATGGGAAGAGCGCCTTTGCATGTGTAGGCAGGGGCCCGTGGTCATGATAATCCGTCTGTGGTTTAAGGTATTCAGACAGGATGGAGTGCAAAAACGCAGGTTATTCCATCCATTTGAGTGGAAGTGGAAGTCTGTTTTGGCTGTGACGGTTGGAGGCTGCAGGGGTGTCCCCCAAAGAACGCAGCGGCCTGCAGCAGAGAAGCTGATCCAACTTTTAAGAAAAAATGCAGCCTGACGTCACGCTGCAGCCGCCGATCAGACCGGTCAAACCTCCACAGTCAGCCTGAAATGTCTCTGAGACTGACCCCATGTTCTAGTCAGTGTTTTAAACCCCACCGGCTCTGCCTGCGTTGTATACGTGGCTGTTCTATTTTTGACGAATGCCGCGAGCAGCCCGCGTCAATTTACACAGAGCACCTCGAGCTGACAGGAAGCCAGACACAGAAAAAGCATAGAAGAATCTGGTCGTAAAAACAGACAAAAGCTAAACAAATGAACTACGTAGCATATTTGCACGTGTAGAAGCACATAAACCAGAAAAATGACCAAATATGAGCAAGTAAACAGAGTCTGGCGGGCTGAACGCTTCTGAAACTGCTGCGTGCAGGTTGAAGTTTTTCCTGAGATCTGGATTTGGTCTGACCCATCCGGTTTAATTCTTTGTTGTTTGTTTTATTCATTCATCTTTGCTTAGCGAGTGGATTTTAAAAGTGAGCTGGTCGATTAAGCCTTTGTGTATATACTGTAGCAAGCTTCAAAGAAGAAACGCAGTCTGAACTTCAAGAGGAAACTAATTAAAGTGATTGTAGGTGAAGACGTAAAACAGAACGATCGACTACTTCAATTTCAAAGCACAGTATTTTGTAGAAACACGGTGATACACAAATAAAAAGTTGTATATATCGATATGATGTTTAAAAGAAACAAACTGATAAAATATTCCAAATGATTTTAATCACCAAATAATGCAGTGAAGTAAACTAGCAGCATGGGAGCTGTTTATGATTCAGCGTAGAGCAATTTCCTTTCCAAGGAAATAAAAACTAATTCAACTGATTTATTTTTTCTGATTTATGTAATGATGCAAATACTAATCTTTAAAAAAGTCCTCTGGCAGACTGCTGCATATACGGAGCAGAGATACTAAAAGCTTCTCCTACAGGCGTCTTCGTCTTCGTCCGGGGATGACTAAAATGTCAAGTCATCAGTGCAGATTTTGAATTTGCATATGCATGATCAATGAAGTCCTGTTCCACAGAGATAGAGAGTGAAAGGTTCGTACTACCCTGAGCCACCACTGTCTCTTCAACATCATCTCCTTTGAAGGGAACCGATCACTGCTGACCTCCCAGACAGAACCGGTCTCCAGTTGCTGTGGTAACCAAATCTGCTGTTGGCCTCCTTGTCCTCAGTTTAAGTGGCTCAGACGCCGAAATTCGGACTTCAAAAAATGGCCCACAAAGGTGCTGCACTTTCAGCTGGTGTGTGAGCACAAAAAACAGGGACAGAGTCCCGGTAGGAGTTTTCTAACATCCCTCAAGTAGAAAGACAAGATGACGGGCCATTTAGCTCAGACTTTCTGTCACCAAACACATCCTGAGCACGCTGTAGTGCTGCTTCATTTTTCTGTCTTTTGTCTTTTGGGGTGGTCCATTTTTAGAGTATCATTTCACTGTTAAGTATTTTGGTTACACATCTTTGACTGCTCCAACTATCACCTTGTTAAATTGACTAAGCGTCTAACTCTGAGGCGTTTAACTAATGATTTACAAGAAATGTAAGCAGTAGGAAAGACACATGCAAGAGACAGAGGGCTGAGTTAATCACTGCTGTCAGTCACTTTGCATTTGCTTTGAGTAATTAAAAACAGTGCTAATTAAATAAGGATAGGCCATTGGCAGCTCATTGGTTATTGTAGCCCGGGTGTATCTTGGGGCCAGACATTAGTCCTCTGTCCTTTACTGCTAATCCTCTGAAACACTCGTAACTCTGCCACTGCTTTCAACCTACGAACAGCTTCTCAGAGCAATGACCTGCAGTCTTCTGTTTGTATATGATTTTTAATATCTTAAATCACTGTGCTGGTAGATGTTTAGACACAAGAACTCCTTTTTGTACTTTCAGGCGCATAGTTTAACATCTCAATCTCACACCTGAATAAAGGCCTGAGTCATTTTTTATAAAAGTCACAACCAATGACCGTATAAAGAATGGACAGAGCCTCGCAGACGTCACCCACAGGTTTCCAAAACGCTGCTTTGAACTCAACTCAGTCATCGAGGCGGGCTGAATGACGCCTCGGTGCTCTAATAAACCATCTGTAACAGTATTTACCTGTCAATCAAAGCGTCCACGCTCTTAATCCTGCATAACTTTAAGCCTTAATATAACCTGAACAGGTGAGTTGTATATAAATTCACCCTCAGTACAGTTGTCATGAACGGGAAATTAGCTACAGAGACCAAAACTGTTTTTTGTACCAGGCTGTAAACATGTTTATTTCTGCTGTGAAGTTGGACATTTGAACATCCAGATGGATAACACCGTCTAAATTCCCAGTGAAGATCTGATGACATGTCTTACCATATGAACTTCACCACCACCATCAAAGGACAGTGTTAAAGATCTCTCAACATCGAATGGAGCGCTGCCAGTACATGACAGTCAATACACAAGGCCACCACACAGGCTGTTCTACAGTAAAACATCCATTTAAGCAGCACAGAAAGGTGAGCAGCTCTCTTAGGCGGCCTGTGTGCGGTGACAAACCCCCCAGAGAGAGAAAGTCATCGGCTCGAGCGCTAATAAAAATCGAAACGCTATGCAAACTATGTCATTAATTCTACAGTGAAATAAGTCCATTACAAAAGCACCTTCTGGCACCTGCGTGTGCCGTGCTCAAACCAATACAGCAGTCAAGTAATGAGGAATGAGGCTCGGCTGTCCTTCGCGTGTGCAAATCATCTGTGACCTCGCTGTTAAAATCCAACAGTCAATGGACGAGTTTGCTTTCAATAGAAAAAACATCGCACGCATTCAACCACTGCTGTCTTTAAATTCTTTTCTCGCTTCTCTGAGTCAGTCATTGGTGTTATAATCAGACAAGGCCTCCTTTAGGTTGTTTTCATGAATAGACTTCGATAAAAAGAGTTTGCTGTGCTGGGGTACGGTCGAATAGTCAAAAAAATCAACACTTTACCTTGACCTCTATGGAAAACGTCAAGGAAAGATGTGAAGGAGAGGTAATAAGGTGTTAGGAGAAGACGACTGCTCTTGACGTGATCTGTGGTAAAACTACAAAGTCCAAAAGATGGACTACAAAACGCTCATCTGAGATACTTCCTGGATACTCCCCGCGCGCTCTGACCGTGTTGTTTCATGCAGGAAATATAAACGTGGACAACCCGGTGAAAAATGTGACGTCATCATCAACGTCAGAGTTCAAATAATAAATGAATATTGTCCACCTGTCACAGAAGGCAGATGAAGTGTTTGTTAGCTGGTATGGTCGCTCACCCTCCTGTCCACTCATAGAGAAACATATTAGCAAGTTACGGCAAAGATATATGATGAATCAGCAACGGGAACTTCCATGAACATCCTTTCCTTTGGTAAAGGATGGTCCGGTGTATCCTCTGCTGAAGGAGACAATAAAGGAAGCATTGAAGCTCCTTTCCTTAACAGTTACTGATTGTTTGACCGCACTCCAGGAGTCATGGTTTGGGCTTCAGCTATTTCCTGTTTTATGCTGAAAGAGTTTTTCATGTGTCTTAGCTGACCTCACTTCCTGTCAGTGTGTTTTGATTCTCTGCCACGGCCTTCATTCATTTCACCTGTAGCCATCAGTTTGTTGTGTCGAGTGTTATCCTGGACTGATTCTTGCCACGTTCCCTGTCAGATGCGTTTGCCAGTTTGGACTGCCTTCCCTGGTTTTGACCCCATGCCCTGCCTCACCATTCAGTTAGCCTTTGTACCACCTTTGGTTTTGATCATTTAAATCTTTCCTACTGCTACAGTTCAGCCTCACGGTGTGCATGTAGGACCTATTCCTCGTGTTATCTACCCTGCTTGAGCACATGGATGGTGACAGCTGGTAGAGGGAGCTCAACTCTGTTTTCAGTTATTTGTTATTGGATGTAATTTAACAGCGCATTGCAGTCGGACTGTCTGGAAACAACATTGCAAAGTTGGAGGAAAAGTGTGCAGTCAAAGAGTTTTACTGCATTTAAATGGCCACTCTTAGTGAACCTCTGCGTCACGTCACTCATGTAGATTTTCCTCTTATTTCCACACGATGATCTCAGCTCCTTCCTGAGACGTCCTGTGTTCTTCTTGGTTGATGCCTTCCACATCAATATCCAGTGTTCGCAGTATGTCCACTTCATGAACTCAGACTGAAACTTTGGTTCCTCCAGGTCTGGACCACAGGCCGCACTAATGGTCACTTTGTCCCGTCCCTGTTGTTGCTAAATGAAAATGTGCATTTGGATAGTCCTCCTTGACCAGAGTCTGAACTCCAAGTATACCTCCACTCATAACCTCCACTCATGCTTTGCTTTGCCCATTATGGCATTTGATAGACCAGCGGCCATTTTGTACTTTGCTTCAATAATCCTCTCGATCGCTGCGTTATTGACTGTAAAGTGCAGAACTGTGGCCATTTGTTCCTCGCAGGAATCTGTGAACTACGTGCTCTCATCTGCCTGCACTGATTGAAAGGTGCATTTGCAGAGACGATATCTTTTTAAAACTCGTCCAAAGGTTCATTTTGAATAATTACTGAAGTTTGTCATTTTAAATAAATGTGTTTGACACGGAGAAGCCTTTGACTTCTGCACAACAGTGCTCTCTGGTCTCACAGGCCCCTTAAGCAAAAATGCCACCGGTCACGAGGTCAGACCTCAGAACATTTCTGTAACATTTTCAAGTCTCGCCGTAGAATCAAAAATGACCAAATCTGAGCAAGTTAACAAAGTCTGGTGGGCTTCTGAAACACGCCTGGTGGCAGAAGCTACAACTTTATTCCCATTTGCAGTAAGTATCCAACAAGTACTGTAGACTTTCTGTGTGGTATCGGTGGAAATACTCTTTAACATGAAGGCGATTTCAGCTCAAGGTAAAAACGTAAACGCGTCTCATTCTTCTCATATTGCTCTTTTATCTTTTTCCTCCAAAGAAAATAAAATCAGTTCAAACACTGAATGAGCCTACTTTAAGTTAAGGAGATTCTCCTGTCACGTAAAAATGAATTTTTCATCTCACAGCTCAGAAGGTTAAAAGAAAAAAAAAAAAACTTTCTACTCATAATTTCAACTTTCATTCATGCCAGCGGTGACATTATGAAAATGTTTTATATACAGCATGTCAGCAAATAGGAATCTTCTCATTTGATGCTCGAGCACTGACAGGATTTACTGACACTTGATGAAATTGATAAAAATGATTAGCGGAGTTATAAAATCCATCACTGATGCAGCCTCAGAGAGCACTCCTGTCTTCACGTACTAACTTTTCAGCTGTCTCTTTCCTTAGATTTTCTTTCTTCGTCTCAATAAAGCCATATGGAACATTTACATAATGAACGCCTATGTGGAATTATAAAACACCTCTGCAGCATGTTACATATTGGAAAATGGCCTGATGATACAAATGAAGAGAGAGCTCTTTGCCACAGATATCTGTGTCAGGCCGAGTCCAAGCCCAAGATAACCACCTGCTCAAATCATCCATCCATCCACTGACTCGCCCCCAGAGCGAACCCAGTAGGAGCTCGCAGCCGTTGGCCTGCTTCCCCTGGTTCCCTCCGGGCTGAAGTGCTTGTCACAGGCAGAGCTGCATTTAGATACAATGCTCCATTACATCAATAATAGATAGAAGGAAGGCCAAATAGGATGGGACAGCTCACTCAACAGGAGATGACAAGTCGCTATGATGGGGCAAAGTGTGTGTGTGTGTGTGTTTGTATGTATGTGCACATGTAAGTGTGCGCGGCGTTGTACATGTTGGATGAACTATAGAGGTAGGATGACAAGCAAAGCGAGGGACTGTGTGGATACTGAAGGATATTGACTTAGTGGGTTTCTGCTACGATGGCACCATTTAGGATCAGACTGACCCAGTTTCCACAGAGCCCATACATTTTAGATAATCCCTGAGGAAACTGGGTTTGCACTGGCTTGCCTCCCCTGCATGGTTTTACATTGTAGCATACAGCAGGTAGAGGCAGGGACACAAAATGAAGCACTTAAACGTACATGCTGAATCATGCACGGTTGTGTTAAAGAGAGGATATTCATTTCCCTCCCCCCCCCTGCTAAACCACCTTCCTTTGCTCTTTCCTCCTCCTCCTCCTCCTCCTCTCCCTTTCCCTTTTTGCACCAGTCGAAGTGGTTATGTGGCTTTATGCGGCAGCCATTTAAATCATTACCTTTCCCACATTGATCCAGCCAGAAGGTAATTGGCTCAATCAAGAGAATTAAAAGCCCGGGTAAGATGGAATAATTCAGCTCACAGATCAAAAGAGGACGGAAAGACGAGAGAAAGAGGACGGAGGGAGGGAGGGGGGGGAGGGAATTAGAGGAATGCCAATATTAACACGGCGGATGAGAGAGTGAACACTGCAAGTAAAAGGGAGGGCGAAAAGGAATTAAAATAAGAATATTAGCATATGAATGAGGGAGAAGTGTACGCTGAGTGGTAGACAAAGTAGAGCAAAAATATAACATTACAGTACATAAAATGATAGCGAGGCAGCGCTATGATTGCATAGCAGAGATGAATGGGAAGATAGCAGCTTTCTAGGCTTCACATATTTTATGTCAGGACACATTTTCATCTTTGGTAATCACAAAACATCCCCTTGACTGTGTTTAACTGGCTGCTGCCGTGTGTGATTTAGTTTAGAAATGCACGCAGACTTTCTGTTTACCCCACAGCTGCAACGCTCTGTCTGTGTTTCTGTCTGAGTACAGGGCCAGCAGTGGCTGCTTTCCCATGCTTGCAAGACTGAGAGCTGTAGCTCTGAAGCTAGCAGGCCCTTGCCTTGGTTAATCCTTCAATTAGAGAACAGACGGCGGTGATAAGAGTGTTGTAGAGGCTTCCGGAGGCGATAATTTCACTGGTCTGTCGAGGAACCTGCCATCTGCTTTCTTTCAGAGGTGCACAGATTTTATTTTTCCAACTTTTATTTTTCAACTTGTTGTCACCTCTCTTGTTTTGTCCATCATTCTTAGCAGTTGTCGTAACACTGCGACTCATCAGTTTGCTCAGTTGTTGTAGATACGGAGGAGTCCGGCAGCATGAAGGCGAATAAACGAGCTGTCTAGTCCAGCCGTCTTATCTGAACAGTTTCATTAGGGAATGCACCTGTATTTATTACAATCATCCATTGCATTGTCAGATTGTGTGCACCACCAGCTACAGTCAGGCCAAGTTCAGACCAACTCCAGGGCAAAGAAAAATGCAACCCCCTCATTAATTTAATGTTGTTGGGGTGCCAATGCGCGTCGTAATGCAGTGTCATCCAGCCGGTCCGTTCACAGTGGAGAGTTTGGGATTATTTGGGAACTATTTTGTCTTCCACATAATTTGGTTAAGAGAGATTTAGATTTAAAACCTGTAAAGCTGAAGACTTCTGTAAAGGTGCGGTATGTTGTCATGTTGCCCTGCTACAGACTTGTTCAGTGCCACAGTGATGCCCTGGCCTGTAGTGCATCATTGCTACCTTCTAGCACTTATATATAAAGTTGAATTCTTCATTGTGATCAACTGTAGCCAGGAGCATCATGAAAAGAAGTTATGTGGTGTTGGATATTTGTGGCGGATGACCGTCCACCAATGAGCTCCGGTCGTTTCTGCCTGTTAAAAGGACGTTTTGCCTCGCCACTGTCGCCACGTGCTTCCTCATGGTGGAATTGTTAGTCTCTGTAAATAATATTATAACGAGTACGGTCTAGACCTGCTCTGTCTAAGCTGCTCGTGTTAAGCCAACAGTAAAGCCTCACCGTAACCAACAACCTTTCACACCAGCGCTTTAGACAGACCAAAGTTCATTTCCTCGGAGAGTCCGGTTCATTTGGACATGTGTGAAAGCTCATCCGAACTCTGGTCCGCCTGAAAACATGGGTCTCGGCCCGCTTGCAAGTGAACCCAGTTGATGCCAATTGATGAGCCGGGTTTTCGTCTTCCTGGTGCTTGTTTTGGGCAGTTGTAGGCCGTTGTAACTGCACGACGTTGTCCAGGCGGTTTGGTCCGCTTTCAAAAGTGCAATGTGAAGCTGCAGTGTGATAGTCCCGCAGACTATCCTGGTGTGAAAGCAACATAATATAGTTGTGGTAGATGTTCTTCCTTGCTGTGTGTGTGTGTGTGTGTGCAGAATGCGAGTTGTGTTCGGGGTCCCAGCAGTTGCCATGTAAGAGTCACAGATGAGCAGACCTGACACAGGCATTACCCCCGGGCTGATTAGGATGAGGGATGAAGGCATGTAGAGAAAAAAGGAACAGGAGATGGGGGGATGTAGCGTGAAGGGATCACTCCATGACAATTAATAAAGTGTCAATTCTTGCTGTGACATTTTGAAGGAAAAAGAAGCAGGAGGAGGGTTACGGGAAAATTACCAGAACGTGTGTGTGTGTGTGGTGACGGTTCCTCCGTGATCTTTGCGTTCTAAATTTAAATAGTCATTATTTATTCATTCATTCATATAGCCGATAAAGACGGTGAAGGAAACAGTGGTGGAATATGCTGAGAAATTCCAAGTCCAGGCACACAAATGTCAGCATTGCTTTTTAATCACAGATTGAAGGTTTGTGCCATGTCCTGCTTCGAAGCGCTGACTCCTCCTGCAAGCTTTTTTTAGGTCATCTTATCTATCAGAGCTCAGTTACACTGTAGTAAATATACCTTTTTGATTTCAGGTAATTTCAGTCCATTCTGTAAAGCTCTGCTTTTAGTGAGAATTTTTTGAAAAACAGCTGCAGAAATTGGACTATTTTAACCGGGCGGATGCTTTCATGTAACTCAGCTCCAGTTCCCCTAAAGCATATCTGCAGCAGCCTCGCAGGAGTCTTCCTGTCGACTTAACTGCAGTCCCAGTTGTGTACGCCAGCCAGCCTGTCAGTTTTCTGCCTCTCCCTCTCTCTCACCAATAGTAGAGTCACATGAGCCCGGTCCCTCCTGCTGTGTTCCCCCTGGATGCTGTGCACGCTGCTACAGAAAAGCTCCAGAGGAGATGTCTGCGCCTTGAAAAGTGCCATCCAGCCAGGCTAAGAGAAGGAACACAATGGATAGGCCTAGATGAATATACCGCGCACGTAAACAGCTGCTAATCCACACAGGCTATGTGAGCCTTGATAAGCGAGAGAGTGAGTGTGTGTGTGTGTGTGTGTGGGTACGAGCAGCTGATTGTAGTGTTAAATGTGGCATATTCATGGATGGGCTTTAATTGATGCTTGTAATTACCTTGTGAGTAAATTCATCATCCTCATCAGGGTGTTTATTTTTAATACGTGCCAGCTCTGATGAGTGCACGCCCCTGTTCGCTCACACACACACACACACACACGTTATCTCATCGTCTCAACACGGTAATATCATGGAGATATGACGGGAGGAAGGTTAGGGTATGTTAAGGGAGGCAAATCCAGAGCATTTTATTGCAATCCATGCTAAATATTTCATGCAGCTGGCTCATCCATTTCTGAATACACACACACACACACCATCCACCCAAATGACAGCCTGTCTTTAAGACTTCTTTAATGCTTACACCCTGCACTGACTGCACTCCTGCAAGAAAGCCAATATCAGTAGAAAGTTGTGTTCAGACGTACGTGTAACTTGTCACCGGTAATGGCTCATGAATTATGGACACGGTTCATACGCCACCCTCGTGTTCACACTGTACCAATGCGCCAAATTTGCATACAAGATTAGCAAAAGCCGCTTGACCTCTAAACCAAGGGCATGATGGGTGGTGGAAGGATGTGATGTGGAAGATGAAGCTCTAAAATACGAGTCAATTTCCTGCCGGGGGGCTTATCGGAGCTGTTTGACTGGCGTGTGAGCAGCGAGCGGCCGTCAGTTGTCAGGATTTAAACTTGGGGAGGAAATGAGACACTGCGGTGTGCTCTGAATATCCTACAGTGATAGGATAAAAGTGTGAGAGAGGGGATAGAAATCCCATGTACCAAACATTTTTCTATCACTGCAGAAAGGAACACTTGCTTAATATTAATACAAATAATCTAAATAGCAGTGTGGAGTGCTAATCTGTAGTTCTTTCTCTGCTGGAGCGGCATTAGCGCGTAGCTTTCCCCCGGCATGTTTTGAATAGATCCAGTAGTACTTCGCCGGCTGTGGTGGTGGCTGCATCAGACTGCCTGGATGACAGACACATCTTCCTCCCTTCATTAATCTCCATTTAGTTCTGCACTCGAGGGGGGAAGAGAGTGAGTGATGGAGGGAGGGAAAGGGTGGCGAGGGAGCGTTGGACAGGGGAAAAGGGGGGAAGAGCGAGATTAGAGATATGGCCGGCCATGAAATCGAAAAAGGAGATGGGAGAAAAGATGGAGAGAAAGAGGATGTGTGGAGCTGGAAATTAATACTGAAAGTGAAGGTATGGAGCGAGGAAGGTGAGGTAAAAAGGGAGAAAGGTGGGAGCGTAGACGAGCTAAGGAATAAAGGTATAAATTGAAGAAACATGGAGGCAGCAGAGAACGGCAGGAGGAGGGAAAAGGGAGCCTGCTGTTTGATCTTTAACAGGATTATTTTTCCCTGCTTTCCTTTTATTTATTTGATTTTTCCTCATATTTATTCATATGTAAATGCTGGCTGTGTGCCAGAAGAAAGCCATCTCAGGGAGTTGTGCGTGCTGCACTGAGCCCACCCTGTGACTGTGCATCAGCACCAGTACAGACACAGCCATACCGGGTAATCCTAAAGGGATTTCTGTGAACCTCTGCAGCCCTGCGGTAGGCTCGGACGCATGCAGGGATGCAGCAGATTCGAGTAGTTATGGACTCACTCTGGACTGCATTTTTGTTTTCACAGCTCGACCTTTAGAAAATGATGTTTGACTATGTGACCATCTGTTTGTTTGCTCTCTGTGTGTTTGGAGGGATACGCTGGCCCGGTGTCTATCCATCAGCCCCATATTTGAAAGACACAAAAATAAAGCCGAGGCCGGCCTGTGCCCTTATGATTATTTTGATTCCCTTATTAAAACCGAGCTTCTTGGGATTTGTCTGGTAGTTGGCCTCTGGGGTTGATGAAGCTTTTCCAGGCTCCTGTTCTCGAGCGGGTCAAACCCTCATCTGAGTGCTCGGTGCTGGACTCCGTGGTGGATATCGATTTGGTCTTTCTCTCAGATTATACACGTCTGGCTCTATAAATTGTCAATAAGGCCATCGATGGAGGACAATACTAAATCTCTGTGGCCCGCAGCCCAAACAACATTTTGTTATCTGCTATGTTTGTCTGTTTTTATTTGTGCGTGTACTTGAAGCTGAACGGTTGCCATCTTTAGGCTACGTAGAACACCGACGTAAAGAAAAATGGTATGCAAGTTCATCACAGAATGTCTGTTTTTGTGTTTACGTGCATCACGGGGGATTTACGAGGCCATCCTGGTCAATACGCAGAGGCAGAAGGGCGCATTCAGTCCTCTGTGACACGACGGCACGCTTCACAGACTCTGTCGGTACATCGGGCTTCCTTTTGAATAATGTAAACAGACCCACATAAAGACGCGCTGCTCCATGAACTATAGACCTGTGTGAGAGACTGTTGTTTTACAGACACAGATTGCAGATGTGTGAGCTTCACAGATGCTAACTCCATAAACTAGATTGTCGTGTGTGTGTGTGTGTGTGTGTGTGTATGCAGCCTTCAGCATACACTAGGTAGCATTGCCATTAGAGCGGTATTGTAGATTGTCTGGTAGGGCGCTCAGGGCCACAAAATGCAATTAGATTATAGTATAAAATATTTATTTCCACAACACCTACTGTGCACCAGAGAGGAGCCATCACCCACTGTGTGCTTAAATATGAATATAGTATATAAAGTGCATGCCTGAGAGAGCCCGAGAGAGCAGCAGATACGATTTCTCAGTGTGGGCTGGCGCGCCGGCTCTCTGTGTGTCTGTGGGCACTGATGAGTGCATGCACATAAATGTGAAGGCAGGGCATGCTAATAGACGACTGCTGCTTTTATTACTTTCTTATATATTTGAATTGAATGCATGATATTGCACTTTGAATGGCCCGAGTCACATTACACACATTACACACGGCTACGTTCCATTTTTAGTCCAATCCCGACCATGTGGCCATGCTAGCAAGGCAACAAAATAACTAAGAGACTAAATATTGACATATGGATTAAAGAGGTGATTCACCCAAGTGGCTAAAAAAATATTTGTTTACATTTTAAGTCAAATTTGAATGAGTAATAGAGTATATTTTTACATTCTTATATTGCTCAAGGCTCCCAATACTTCTCCCACCACTGACTATACTGTATATCATTTATCTTTGTGTATTGTAGGTGTCGGTTTTTGTCTGTTTCCTTGTATCATTTGTTCGTTAGCTAATGAAACGCTCTGACGGGACATTTCCAAAGCTGAAGTATTAAAATTTAGATATTATACAGCCATAAATCGACCACAGCTTGCCCTTTCTATTGTCAGCGCGAGCTGCAGGGCTGATTTATGCTGGAACGTTTAAACATTTAAGCCCAGAAAGCACACCAGTAGCTTGTATAGGGCTCGGCACTTCTTTGTGCACCATATGCCTGCCTCTTCTCACCTCTCCAGTTTACGCTGAAGTATTTGCCAACCTTGGCTGATCGGGCTTCTGCTTCAGTGATCTTGTGTGGCCGGCTCAGTGAAGTTCACAAACTAGTGCTAGATATTTATTATTTTTTTAAATATGTAAAGTGCAGGGACAGGTGAACCCTGACCATGGGAAGCCTGCAAGAGATGGAGTCAGCAAACTGCAAACTAGTTCTGCATCCTCACTGTGTGTCTCACCGACCATGTGTCTGTGTGGGCGGATGGAGTGGGTGGAGGCCAAATGTTAAAGAATGAGCTGTATGGATAGTAGTTAGTATAAGGAACCAAACTCTGGGTAACGTGGTCGTTCTAATCACGTTCACACGGACCAGATTTTACAATCAGTCACACATTTTTCTGTCAGCTGGGAATTTAAATTTTTCATAGATTCATCGTCGTGTCAGACAGAACTAAGCGTGCATGTATGTACAATATTCATGTGTGTGTTTCTGGCCTGCACTGGGGGAGGATTACTGTAGATTTACAAGGCCTGGTAACAATGAGCAGAGCCACCCCAGGGACCCATACTCAATCACTATCACAATGAAACGCTGCTAATTCCTATTTAAAGCTGCGCACAGGCGCTGCCCTCCCTGCTCTTCGAGGCCCAGGGAGAGCATGGAAGCTCGGAGACGGGAGCGAGGAGGAATCCGATGTTTTGTTAGTTGTCGTCGGTACAATTTCTTTTCATTTGCTGCATTTCTGTTCTCCATAAATCACAGCCCTCTCGTTGTTTCCTGGATGTTTATGAGGCGCCTTCATGAGACTAATGCGTGTGCCACAGGAGAGCAGTGCATGTTAAGATCTGTGTCATTTGTCTTAGAAGTGCCCACCCAAAGGCCCCCGTCCTCTCCAGCGCCACTCCTTATTGTCAAGCCGCTGAATAATTCAGCAGTTTGAGGCGTAAAGGGGATCGCTTTAATTCCTAGCTAGCAGGTTAATGTCAGGAGTGTTTACTGTTGCATTAAACGCAGGCGGTAATTTATAATGTCAGCGCAGGCACGCGGCGAATAAGCGCATGACATTGCACGGTCAGAGTGTTGCATTAATGGAAGAATGTCCTGTGTATTTAGGTGTACTGTAGCTGTGCGCCAATACGGTGTTATGAAATATACAGTGTTGTGTTTGCTGCTGGTGCAGATTGCGGCCGCCTCCCCTCCTGGCTCCTGCACATGCACATTCATTTAGAGACGAGCTTTAATTGGACTCTGAATCAGGGACAGAAATCTCCAGTTGCATAAATATTTTAGGAGGATGCATCAGACGAGTCTGCCCATCTGACTCTTCTCTGTCTTTTTCTTTGTCTCTTGCACTCTTTCCTCTCTCTTGCAGGCCTGCAGGCGAGAGGACAGGGTGCAAGCTTGTATGTGCATGTGCGGGATTGTGCATTCTTTCTGCACACGCAGGCCGGTGCAGGTTTCTGAGAAGCTGTAAAGCTTTTTCTTCCTTTGGCCATCAAGAGGGGTGGTGGTGGGGATGAATTATTGGCACCAAATCACTCGAGGAATCCATTTTACGTACACACACTCGACGCATGCTTGCATGCAAAAAGCTGGCGAGCAAACACACATGCACGCACACGCCGTCTTTTAAACTGGGACGCTATCGTAATGGGGGTAATGATTTTTGCATTATTAATGAACCAGGCTTCATACTCATCTTAATTGAAAATGTTCTTTCATTTCGGCGCTCACTCGTTTATCCTCCTCAATGCAAGTGGTTTAATACACATACTGTACATAGCACACATACGCTTGCATGTATAAGTGGCACACGGTAAACACGCGTGTTCATGCGATGTTCAGTGATTCTTCTTCTTCTTTTCTATCTCTCTGCATGTTATTACTTAAACTGTCTGAAATAAAGAGGACGCCACTTGTGCATGGAAATGAGTTAATTGGAATAAAGGAGGGGAGGTGGATGAGAGTTGGGGACGTTGGGATAAAAGGGGGTTGAGATTGAAGGGTGGGATTAAGCGAGGGTCGAGTACAAGGGGGAGTAAGAACGGGGGATCGAATGAGGATCAATGATGGGTATAAGCCAGAAGGTGTCATGGAAAGAAACCAGGGGAGTGAAACTTTAACAAGGGCATCGTACTGTAGCTTCAACGCCTCCCCTGTAATGAGAGAGAGGGGGGAGCGGTGGTGGTGGTTGGGGGAAGCAGAAACGAGGCCTTCTGAGGGTAATTAATGAAACTAAGTTATCAAATCATCATACTGTGTGTGTGTGTGTGTGCGCTGTAATGTTGTGGATGTGTGACCACGTTGCATAAGTGGTCAGTCT
This sequence comes from Miichthys miiuy, assembly GCA_036365135.1. Lineage (NCBI taxonomy): Eukaryota > Metazoa > Chordata > Actinopteri > Sciaenidae > Miichthys > Miichthys miiuy. The sequence continues at coordinate 2,108,977 of CM071612.1, read as the reverse complement.
CTGCAGATCTCTGACCTTGTTAGCGCGCCGCCAACGCCGAGAGAAGAGGGGGGGAAGAAAACAGAGACATGAGGAGAGGGAAGGGAAATGAAAGGTCGGAGGAGAAGACGAGGCGGTGAGATAGGAGAAATCATTTAAGATGAGTGACACTGGAGCAGAGTGAATGATTTGAATAGCAGGTTTTTATTGACCCCTTCAACTCTGTCTTACCAGTCAATAGCCCAGCATGAGGTGATGAATGTGGACTGATGGTTAGACCTCGCTCTCACATTGTAGCAGCACCGTGCTGTACTGGGTGAGCTTGCATAGCAACATATATAAATGAACCACTTGAGCTCTGTGTATGTGTGTGTGTGTGTGTTTTATGATCACGGGCATTGTGCCTGAATCTAAGCCTAGGGCAGCAGTAGTGTCATTAACTTCTCTGGGCGGCCGTGTCACTCTCACTGCATAAATAGATAGGTAGGTCATTGCTTGCATGCTTCTCCCAGCCCCTCTCTCATTGTCAATTCTCCTTCTAACGCCTCCATTCAGCATCAAATTTCTGATTCAACCACAGCCATGATTTTATTTGTTTCATTTTCAAGAAGACAAGGTGTGTTTGTGTCAGAGATTTGAATGTTGGAAGGTCGGTACAGTCACGGATGTGTTTGGTGGAGAGCGTCAGAGGGAGGAGAAGAAAGCTCTGTCGCCTCCCCCAGGTTCGGCGCTTGGTCCTGGGTGGTGGAGTCAGGAGGTTAGCATCAGATGAATGGAGGATTGTGGCGATGGAGCAAGTCAGTGAGGTAGAAAGCGGGCCTGGTTATTGGAGGGCTTTGTGTTTTGTACTGAATGCAGGGAGCCGGTCGGTGGAGGTTCTGGAGGACAGGGGTGATGCGGTCGCGGGATGACTCCGAGGTTGTGACTGTGAGGGGGTGGAGACAGGGTGGAGTTGTCGATGGTGAGGCAGAAACTGTGAGTGGTTTTGGGGCTGATGATCAAGTCTGATTGGTTACAGTCGAGTTTGAAGAAGTTCGTCTGCATCCAGGATCGGGTTTGGTGTTTTCCTCTACTCGCACACAACAGGATAAAAAAAAGACGCCACACCACCACCATGTATGACTGCAACAGAACGGTCCACAGAGACAACATACATACAAACATACATACAGGATCACTGAGATGTTTAATGTATCAAATGAATAAATCATCCTGCTCTATTATTAAAGGTGGTAAATAATGAAAAACAATGATGACCTAAGTAACACCAGTTTATCTGCATATAACCATGAATATTGTATACTGCACTGTGCATCAGATTACTCTGTACATTATTCCCACGAGTGTTCAGCACACAAAGTGTACAAATCTGAGTTAAAGGGCCGATCTGCAGGGATCGGCACGGTTAACCAGAGCTCCGATCTTAAACATTTCTTGGTGGAAGCATCTATTTAAGACCCCATTTCCTCTGTGTGTGTGTGTGTCCCCGTCTGCAGTTAGATTGTGTATATTTCGGAGTTTTTTTTTCTCTCCGGGGTGTAAGTTGTACGCTCGGTAATAGAGGTCATGAGAAATGCTCGTTTCACAAACCCTGAGGATATAAAATCCAATGGCCCACTAAACTTTTGGAGAGGCAGCTCAGTTTCAGGAAGTTTTTCAGGATGGCGGGCTGGATTTGTCGATGCAGCCTGCGTCTGGTGATTTTTATCAAGCCCAGACAAGCCCGTCGATAGCATCGTGTTCTGTCACTAAATTCGGAGGACTTGTTGTTGTGCAAGGCCGGCCCACCGTTTTCTAAAATTCCCACTGTACTGCTGTCCTTGTCGCTGCTAACTTTTGCTGTGGGCCTGAGGGTGTCTGAGGAAGAGCCATGTGCTTCTGCCGATACATATGTAGCCACCAGCTGCTGCTTTTTTTACCAGACAGCCAACAGATCTGTATGCTGGAAACATAAGCAGGCGTCTGGGAATGACTTTTGAAAGATGTGAAGTTTACAGAGACATCCCGAGCAGAAGAGCTCATAATGTAAATTAATGAAAATAACAATAATCTTCCCTATTCAGGCCTCGGTGTCTGGATTACCTGATTATTGAGAGCACAGTCGTGCGTCTGTGAGAGGAATTTAATGGCCTTGTTTTGTCTTCCCGTCCTCCTCCTCCTCTTCTTTTATTTTTGTTGTCTCAGGCCGCGAGAGGGAAGAAGGGGAGAGCGAGCACGGGTGATAATGACTTGTCAAATTAGAAGCGATGGAACCTGCAGCGAGTGTAAACACAATTCAGAATGTTCAGATGACATTTTCCGAGCTGTGTTTCTACTGGGGCAGATTAGCGGAGTGACAGCTCAGCCTGAATCTCATGGATCACAGCTGCACAATGGAGAGCACGAACACACACACACACACACACAAAGATGGAGGGAGAAGAAATTGCTGGCATTTTAATACCATACAGCAGACTGACACCTGCACGGGCAAACACACAGACTTCATGCACACACACACTTTTGCATTTGGAGATCTTGGTGATTTGAAATGCTTCGCCTCTCTTCCCAGTTATGGTCCAAGGGGCTTGGCTCAGCCAGTCACGGGGTGTGTATGGATTCATGTCTACGTAGGCTGCACACACACACCCCATCAGCATGATGGATGGTGTTCACACACAGCCTCGACTTTATAACTTATAGGGACTTTATTTGCATGTGTTTCCATCACCAGTAAAACTGCACATGATGTAGGAGAGCCGTGGACTTTTTAGTTGTTAAGATATTAGGGGCTCCTGTTTCTTAGTGTTCTATTTTACGCATGGCCGTCCACCTCGCTACAGCGGCGGCAGCCATGAACGGCGTTGCTCATTTCCCAACTTCGCCTATGAAATAAAGAGCCATTTACGAGGAACAATGTCCCGGCCACCGCGTGTCCCTCTATCCTGCCCCCGCTATTGGAGAGATACTATTGAGAGTCCAGAGCGCATCAATTTGGGCCTCAAATGACTTTCCCCAGCTGGCCAAATCCTGACAAGCTTTCTGTTCTCCTTAAAAAGAGCCCTTTATCATGAAGAGAAAGGAAGAAAGGATGAGCAAAGGGAGAGAGAGAGTGAGAGAGATAGAGAGTGAAGTCAAAAAGCTAATGTCTCGGTGACACCCTTTCTCACACAACAGGGGAAATTTCTGTTCTATAACGGGTTCTGGTTAATTTGAAGTCAATTGGAGAGTTATTAAAAGGATCTGAGTGAGCTGTGCTGAACTTGGTCAAGGGCAACAAACTCACCCTGATTTCTATATGAAACGATCGAAACAGGACCGTCACTTTCAGGCACACTCGGAAGTTTGATCGTTTGCCTACAAACAACTTTTCACTAACAAGGGCCACGCCAGCACGGATCTAGGTTTAAACAGGTTTATTGCATGTTATGGACAGGATGCACCGAGGTGATGCGCTGGATGGGGTGGTAGAGGATGGGAGGAGAAGACAGGGTCGTTGGTAGACGGAGGAGTTCGTAGGTTGACCGGTGTCGAGAAGACGGGAGGGAGTGAACGGATGATTGAGGCGTGGCCCTTGTTCCTGAAGCTACGTGGACTCTCTTCGTGTTCGTAGTCTTTAGCTTCAGATGTACCTCGTGAACACCTGCTCAGAGTCTGTGGGGTAAATCTCATTGTTGAGGATTTGCTTCATTTTTATTAGGCATTGTTTTTTGGTTTATCTCTCAAAGCTTCATGTTGCCTTTGAAATTACTCCGCCAATATGTATGCAAATGCTCACATCTAGATTTACTTCATTTCCCTGTTGTGTACTCCTTTTTCTTTTTGTATTCCTGTATGCCTTCCTGTGGGTCCTCAGGTGCAGGTTCAGTAGTTTAATGTAACAATGATGTGCATTATGGCACAATTTACTGTGCGTGCGCTCCAAATAATGTCAGGAACAAAAATAATAACAAAGCAAGATGCAGAGAAATGGAAGCTCTGATTACATTCATATACAGGAGGATATGATGAGTGTGTCATACGAATGTGGGCACACACACACACACACACACACACAGAGGTATAGCCAGGATTTGTTCCTAGCAGAAGTTAATGGGGATAATGGCCTCAATTTACAGGGAACGTATGGGGAGTGATCAGCTTTTCATTGTCTTTCAGTTGCTTTTTTTTTGGTGCACTTTGCACATAACTGCCAGGCACAACAGTACCAACATCAAGCAACAACCTGGATCCAAGGAAATCCATATCAACATAAAGGCAAGCAGAAGAAACACGACCTTTGCAGCCATTACAGCAGACATTAAGGAAGTTCATTATCATACATTTACTCATTACCGAGGTTCCTGATAGTGGGGACCATCTAAATCCATCCTCGTGCAGTCTTAGGGGAGCCTTGTTTAACCTGCAGTGAGACAGCCAATGTTCACATTGTTCCTGGAAATAAAAAGCCAGTGTGTTTCTTAAAAGAGAGCTAAACCGAGACTATATAACGAATTCCCCCCCCAGAAAGAAGAAAGAGCAGAGCATCCTTCTCTGATTAAGTGTGAAAGATTTGTTATTATAGACAGAGTCTGGAACATAATCCAATTGTAGTAAATCAGCCAGAGTGGAATTAGCATATTTCCAAAAAGGTTGAGGTAATAGGACACTTCCAAAACATGCACAAGAATGTTAGCGGGACATTATCAGAGCAAAGTGAGCCGTTATAGTCAGACTGAGGTCAAACGCATTTTATAGCTCCCTCTCCACTGACGCTAAGTTAATATTAAAGGTCCAGATTCAGGAGGCTATATTTATAGGAGATGGAAGAACTGGAATATAATCACCTAAAAATAAGAATCTCTCTGATTTTGTGACCTCAGAATGAGACTTTTATATCTGCAGATGCCACAGGTCTTCTTCCACGAAGTCCGCCATGTTGAACCGCCATGGTTCTGCTAAGAACGGACAAACTCAACACTGACTGTAGACAGGGCCTTTGGCAGCCACCGTAGTTTTTCCTCACACTCTTCACAGCCTGTTCTCATTCCCAGGTCGCCAAAATTGACGCAAGTGGTGTTCATTTGGTTGCAATCTGCAACTTCACCACCAGATGGCAGAAAATCCTACACACTGGACCTTTTAATGGATTTGTAACTCGTGTTTTTATGATTATTCTTTATTCAGTGGATCATGCTCATCAGACAACTACCGCTGGATTACTCTGAAAACTTAAAGCGTGATGATCTTTTTGGATGATTTCTAAACAGACGTTTACGCTGGCATTGGAGATAAACCTCGGGAAGCGTTACTCACTCTGAATCTGAATACATGTGTATAATGTCTGTGTGTTATGGCTGTGAGAAGGACGAGTAGGATTTTGATGCAAATTGAAGTAATTGGGCGCTACAGGATTTTAAGATACCATAACTGGCTCCGTGAGCTGTGTCGTAGCCGGTGCTGCAGCTGCTGTCCGTGTTTTAAACCGACCAAACCAGCAACAAACTTTCTGAACGCTCCTCACATGTCCCTTTCACCTCAACTCTACGTCTTCGATATCACGTCTCTCCCTCCCCCTGGAAGGAGGGCTATTTTCTGTGAGTTATGATGAGAGAAGAGCTGCAGAGGAAATTGATCTTCATTGAACTGGAATTGACTAGAAGCAGGAGAAGAGGCAACTTTGAACAAACAGAACAAGACTGTGAAAGAACCAAATACAGGGAACATTACTCGATACTTCCTTAAACAATCAGCACATTTGGGATGCAACAGGCACGGCTGTGTTTCAGTGGTGCGTTCAGGTGACGGTTTGTGTCGGTGGGTAGTCGTATGGCAGCAGGCCTGACAGACGTGCTGCTTTGCTTTGCATATCACATCACATCCCATCACTTCTCCATCTCTGTTTGTTTCTCAGTCTGCTATTGATAGCTTGGCACATGTCTGCAGCAGGACCTATAGATGATCTAACATGTTGACAACACATGAGATGAAAGTTAAATTATATACCTTTGTTACTATGTTTGTTATACAGTCGTGATCAAATGAAGAAAAGCTCGATTTATGTAACGCACGGTGCTATTCTTCTTCTACTTGATAGACGGCAAAGGTAGCTCACCTCCATCTTTAGAGAAATTATCAGTATTGGACCAAATTTGCATATAAATGAACAATGATGAACTGTCAGTGAGAGAGGATGATTTTGAAATGGAGAAATGTGAAGTGACACAGCACAGAGGGACAGATTAAAAACCACAAATATCAAGTTATTTCGAGTGGTGCACGAACAAGAGTACAGACATGAATACACGAGTACGCTTTGATAAAAGATATGATGTGAAATACATACATCATTTATATTCTTAAACTGCAAATACAACCTCTCAGTTAATAAATTAGAGATGATTTGTTATTTTCCAGCCCACATGTAGAAACGCTCTGGTCGTATTGTTAATTCAGGTCGTGTCACATCCTGTTAAATCAGATGTTGGCCCCTCTGGACCGGTGGAAGACCAGCGAGGACCCAAACAAAGCCAGGCTAAATTAGCTGTGGCGGTTTGTTGTGGATCCCCCAGACAACAAAGATGGATGACACAGAAGCTTATTTTCCTTATCAGGTGTTTAGTTTGCTGAATCTTTTTAGCAAATGGCCAAATTTCCACTTCAAAGACCGGCCAGCCTCTGTAGCTGACGGTAACCATGACATTATTCCCATGAACTGATCTGATATGATGTCCTGTTCACACAGTTCATGGTCGGCATGGAGATTCATTTTTTACGAGATTCAACAACAAAAAAACTAAAGCTGACGAGGACAGGGCAAAAATAAATGGCACAATAGCATCGTTTTAGTCCATTGGCTCATTCATGAGGGCAGATTCATTTCTCCCAGTAGAATCTTCATACTTCATACAACTCGCTGAAAAAGCTCTTTCCGGTAAATCTGAGTGAGTGTGCAACTATTTTGGTATAAATGATCAATTCCTTAATGTGTCTTTGGCTGAATCACAAGAAGTTTCCGTCCAAATGTGGGACAAACTTTAAGAAAATGGTTTCTTATGTGAATATAAGGAGCTGAGCACGGCGAGCTGTTGGACTGAGTGCCATTAAACAAGTACAGAAGAAGAAGGTTCAATCAAAAGAGCCATTTCTGAAGTCCATTTATTCCACCTCCCATCTAATCTAAAGATTCGTGGACCTTAGTCAATGACACCTGAGTGCATATAAACCATCTGTAATGGCACCCACCTGTCAATCAAAGCGTCCACGCTTTTAATCCTGCATAACTTTAAGCCTTAATATAATCTGAACAGGTGAGTTGTATATAAATTCACCCTCAGTACAGTTGTCATGAACGGGGAAATTAGCTACAGAGACCAAAACTGTTTTTTGTACCAGGCTGTAAACATGTTTATTTCTGCTGTCTAACATGGGGACTTATGGAGACTGACTCACTTCTGCAGCCAGCCTCAAGTGGACGTTTGAGGAACTGCAGTTTTTGGTATTTCACTTCACAGACACAGAGGTTGCTAACAGCATTTTGCTGTGTATCTATCACATATTTTCTCAGTAACAGCAGTAACATGTGCAGCACAGGAGATAGTACCGTGTGTAATTTGAGGTTATGGGTTTTTATCTTATTCCAGGAATTACCAGTGCAGTGAACCATTTACTATAGATACTGCACAATTACCTCGAGGGGTCAGCACAGCTCTCAGCTCCAGTACCTGCTCTCGCGGAGCCAGAAAAACGCGGAGATCCATCTACATAATTAGCCACAGTAGAATTTTCACAATGCTTAATGTTGGTCGTTTCTTTAGCCTCCGGGATTATTGGTTATACAAGATGTTTGTTCTGCAAGGTGACAATCTGTTCCATATAAAACTGCATCGGACAGCATACTAAACAAAGAAGGACTTGTTCATTATTGTTCTAATGATCAGTTAGAAAGCACCAAACAGGCCGTGGAGGAGGGAAAACATCAACGCCAAGCTAGAAGAGAGAGAGAGTCGGCTGGATAGGGAGATAGAGATGGACTCGTGTGCGGAGTGGGTGTAAGAGAAAGAGAATGAGAGAGGCAGAAAGTTATTAAGAGTCCTTATCCACATATAGATCTTTGAACGTCTTCCTGGCCTGCGAGAACCCTGCCGCCCACCCAACATCTGATAATTACACTTCATTAGGAGAGCAGGTAGTGATGAGAGAAGTGAGGGTGACACCAGAGCCAGTGAGAGGTGGAAGGAGAGAAGAGAGAGGCACACTTGAGTTATATGCTGTTGTGAAAGGATAATGGGAATTTGATTATGGGGGGGGAAGCAGGATGACACGCAGGCCGTGATTGTGATTGTTTGTTGTTTGTGTGGCTCCATAGGTGTTTATGCATGAATATGGGTAAATTTATAGTAGCTCAGGGTCTGTATTTATTGCCACGGTAAGATGGACAGATCTGCCCCGACACTGAATGTAATAAGGTTTCTGCGAGACGTGCACACACATCCTGTAGCTTGACATTCCTTCCTTGCAGCAGCCATACCTATGCCCTACACACACACACACACACACATCATGTGATGTAGTGTTAAGGCATCAGCAGCAGAGTGAAGGAACGCTGCAGCTTACAGTGCTGCAGTAAGATTCACCACAGCAGAGGCCAGTTTCCACCTCAGTCTGACAGCCATGTGGGAATGTGTCCATATGGAAACATCCTTTACAGCACGGGCTTGTCCGAGAGTGGCTGAACAGAATCGCTACTTAAGGTGTGAAGTCCCTGAGGTGCAGGGAGGGATCCTGTATTTGTGCGTGTAGATGTGTGTGTGTGTGTGCTGTCAGCAAAGAGTGAGAGAGTGAGAGTGAGAGGTGAGGACTGCAGTATTCCTCCAGCACAAGCATCGATTTTCCGGGGCCCAGCGTGGGGATGTGGCAAATGTCAGCCTCTAATTGAGTTGATAAAACCGTTTTGACTTTCAGACGTAAATATGGTTTCCACCACAAAAGGCCACTGCATTAGACAACTCCCCGGCGGGAGGTCCGAAAAGGAACGAAAGGTCTCCTCATCGTCATCGCCGTCGCGTGTTTACACGTGCAACGCCCTCACACGTTGGGACTTTATTGGGAATAGTCAGAAAAAATTAGCTCCTGAGTCCTTTCCTAACCACTTTTCCTTGACCTTGATGGAAAACGTCACAGGATCAAGGAAAGATGTGAAGGAGAGGTCATAAGGAGTTAGGAGAAGACGACGGTGGTGTTCAGAGAATCCGACTGCACTCATGGCAAAGATATACGATTAATCAGCAACAGTAACTTCCATGATGATTTGCAGGACGCTGGGCGTCACAGTTAGAAACAGTTCGGGATGGCCTATCCTGTGTCCTATCCTAAAGGAGATAATAAAGGAAGCATTGAAGCTCCTTTCCTTAACAGTTAGAGAGAATTCGAACAGCTCTTATCATGGCGGATACGTTAACACTTCCGGGTCATTTCACTCAGTTTGCAACCTTCCTGAGCAAAAACTGACTATTGGACCGGGCCCTTTTTGTTTCGCTGCGAATCAGGATACGAGCTCATTAGAATAAACAGGTTTCGTTGAGGCGGGGGAGGGAAGAAGTGTGAGAGAAAGACAAAGGTCATATCCATTAGAGGCGTGGAGGGTGAGTGAAGTAAAGGCTGAATAAGCCTCCGACGTCCCTGATGATTAGCGGATTGATATGCAGCGAGGGCAGAGGACTTACCTGCTGCCTCCAGTGGAAATTCTAGTTGTCTCTCATGATTATCCTGTATTTAACGCTTCAATGTTCAAAGGAGATAGATGCACGCAATAAAACCGAATTCTGCTGTTTCTTATATAATCATGGAGGAGATTTTATTTTTTTTTGATATTTGAATAATTAAACCACAAAACTAAAAAAAATGCAGCTCGTCTTGTTAATAGTGTTAATCAGTGAGATGCTTAACAGTTTTCTAATCAAGTCTAAAGATATGAGGAGTGCATGTGAACAAATATGAGAGTGTGTGCGTGCGTGTGTGTATCTATAGGGGCTCTGCTCTCATTATTAGCGGTGATAATTAGACGGGGTTTCACACATTACACCCTGTGTGCACACACACACTTTCTTGCTCTCACATTCATACGAAAGCATGCACACACACACATTTGCGCCTAAGCCTACTGGTAATTAACAGACATAATTAGGCAGACACGCATTCATATAGGGAATGCACACTCATGCAAACACACACAAAGACACACATTACTTCCCTGGTAATTAAGAGTATTAATTACAAGCATAGCTGTCCCTGTGAGGCTCTGTATCACTCACAGACTGGCACACAGCAGGGTTTTTATTACTTTATCTCATCACACCATCACCACTTTTCTCTCCATCTCTCTGGTTACTCATGCCCTAATACACACCTGCTGGATAAGCAAATGGTAGCTAATTAGTCAGAGACTGATAGCTGGCCACAGGTTAACCTCTGCTAGCTCGGGCGCTGAGTGAGATCTGCTCGCTTTAGAACCAGAATAGACCCGATAGTGTGCCCGAGGCGCCGTGCCACTGTCTTTGATTTGTCAAACGTCCTTTCAGCTGCCGAGCCGAGTCCCGACATGTAAACATTTCACAAATTAGGGCCGGGAGACACGGTTTTTCCATCTGTAGCCGGCTTGTGATTTTCATCTCGAAAAAATGAACTACCACACTTTTACTGGAGTGTGCACACTAATCTAAAGGTGGACTCTCAGTCCAGTCCAGAGTGGAGTACCTTAATCGAGTGGCCTGCAGTGCTTAAGTGAGTGGATGATAACTGAACTAGCCTGTTAGCTCGAGCCCAGAAAAAGAGCCTACGGAAAAGTCTCCGTCCGTAGAGCTCTTATAGACGAGGAACACACACACCTTGCTTCAAGAGCTCGAGGCGTACTCCCAGTTAATGGACTAGGAGTGAACTCGTTGCAGCACTGGCTGCTGCGGTGCACCCTCAGCACTCGGAAGGAGCCTGACATCATTTATGGAGATATCTTCCAGTTCATTCCCAACAACTTTGCCGCGGTGGTGTGCTTGGATGTTAGCGTCAGAGCTGTCTCTGTGGAGGCTAAGGTGGCACACATGCCTTGAATGCAACACCAAGAAAGCAGCAGGGCTGTGGGTGTTGCACAGTAATATGATATAATAACATAATAGCTCACGGACAATGTGAAGCAAAAAGACAGTGAAGTACATTAATATTCATGCAGTATACACCATGTAAAAATATATACATGCTCACTTTTTATTATTTGTATTGCTTTCATTATCTTTTATTATCTTAACTTTTCATTTTTATTCTCGTCTTACTGAGTTAACCTTGTTCTCATCGTGCATTAGTCTAATCAATTTTTAACATCCTAAATTTTATCAATAGCTCGTAAAACACTTTGAATTTGATTTGAAAGGTGCCGTAAAAATAAAGTTTGAATAGTGTTTTATTGCTAATAAAGCTATTTAATTGAATGTCTTCTAATAAATAAGAAGAGGGTTATCGTGGCTGGTTTATGGCTTGTATTCTCATGTGTTCTTGAAAGTAAAGATGCCTTATTGTTCTGCTGTAAATATAATATTTCTGTGTTCTGTGTGTGCATGCTCATGCATATTTTATTATTTTTTAATCACTGACTTCATGTGTTGATGAATGTTTCTCTCTCTGTGTGTTCCCCTGCAGTGGACGGCTGTACAGATTGGTCAGTGGACTACTTAAAGTACCGGGTGCTACAGGGTGAGCCAGTGCGGCTGAAGTGCGCTCTGTTTTATGGTTACATCCGGGCAAACTACAGCCAGGCGCAGAGCGTGGGCCTCAGCCTCATGTGGTACCGCAGCTCCGGCCTGGGCCACAGCGACTTCGAGGAGCCCATCTCCTTCGACGGTATACGCATGAGCAAGGAGGAGGATGCCATCTGGTTCAGACCTGCTGAAATCCAGGACGCCGGCCTCTACTCCTGCGTCTTACGGTGGGATGATGCATGTTAGATAAGAAGACTAGTAACACTGTTAGTGTGTGTGTGTGTTTGTGTGTGTCAGAGAGAGAGAGAGAAAGTAAACTATAAGCCATGTGAAGCGTGGGAGGTTGGATGCATAGACAAAGAGAGACAACTGAATACACACACACTCATGTACACACACTTTGGTGGGCTGTTACAGAAAACCTCTTCCTAACACGAGATTCATAATTATGTGGCAGTAACTTATTAACCTTTACAGTGGAGAACATCCCTCAATTAACGGCTCATTGCAGCTCTTCATTTCACAGAGTTTTTAATAAACTCCGTTAAAGGCCTCTTAAAGACTCGGAGAGGCTTGCAGGATACACTGAGTGTGTGTGTGTTTGTATGCAGTGATACCCCAGCCTGTACTTAATTACATTACTGCACTCTGTAGGACTGATCTGGCACAGACGCTTTCAACTGTTGGCTCACCACAAATTAATAATCGTTGATTATTGACACCAGAAAAATGTTCGATGTTGTATTTGTAAATGAAATACACACTGCAGTGGTAGAAGTACTTTCACTAAAGTACTGTACATGTGCACAGTTTTCAGGTACTTGTATTCTATTTTATGATGCTACTACTCTATTTCAACTACAACTATACTAATACTACTACTCTACTACTATTACTACGACTCTATTTCTACTTTACATCCAGGGAAAACTACAGCAGCTACAAAGTATTATTTCTACTGTTAATACAACTACTACTCTACTACTACTAGTGCTACTCTATTTCTTCTTCTACTACTACTATACTACTACACTCCTACTAGAACTACTACTCCTCTATTTGTTCTACTACATTACTACTACCCAAATACTACTACTACTACTCTATTTCTTCTACTTCTACTCTACTACTACTCAATTTTGTCTCCAGCAGTATATAAAGTGTTTGAAATGAGCTCCACCTTGATCAGCTGTGACATTAAAGTAAAATGCATATCGATTATAATCCAGTAATATACTGTATATATGATTCTGAGTACTTTTAATTGTGGTACTTTAAGCACAGTTTGATGCTGATACTAGTGTATATATATACTATAGTATTTTAAAGGACTTTCAGTTGTAACAGAGTACATTGTACTATTGTTACTTTTACTTCAGTAACATATCTCAGTACTTCTTCCAGTACTGCCATAATACTGTAATTCTGTCGAGCACCACAGTTGTAAAAAAAAAAGCCGTGTTTCTGAGTCTGCTCGCGTTGAGCTGGGGATATTTCAAACTTCTCAGACACCTTGATCAAAACGCTGTGAGAGATTTGCCTCTGAGCTGAAATCAATTGTCTTTTTGTTAGCGAGTAAGCTTTTGAGGCGCACACTTTCACACATATGACCCAAACACTCTCACCTAAAACTCCCTGCAGGCAAAGAGAGGAACAATCAGCCTCCGTCTCTTCTTCGCCCCCCATTCGGATTTCATACGATTCACGCAGACCGCAGACATCTGAATGATGCGTAATATCATAATAACTCCCATTGACATCACTGAGGATGGACGAATATTCCACCAGCAGACTTCAGAATTGAATCAGAGCCTCTCTGACATATTATCATCAAAGACTGGTACAGTAGACTTTACTGCAGGACTGAGCAGTGGTTTCGTATACGAATTACTTAATATGTATCTAATGAACTGGCAGCTCAGTGTGTATAGCAGTCCCAAACCATAATGAGTTACTCGTTTGTAAGAATGTCATCATTAATGCATGCAATTAAAAGCACATTACGCGCCACTGGAACTGCATAGCATTTAAGGATGAGCATGCACGGTATGTGTCATATTTCACAAATGTTATTTCGATGTAAATTAGTCCTGAGACCTAATTCAGTGGCACCGATCACCTCCGCCTCCATCTGCTTCATGTTGTCATAGATGGTTTGCTTTTCTCTGAGTCTAATTAAGATTTGATTGTTTTGTTTAAAATGCTGAAAAACTGGCAAAACAGTCCGTCATTTAATTGCAATTAAAACACAAAAGCAGTATCTATCAGTCTATCATATGTCACATGTAACGCTACACTCCATACCACCAAGACAACACAGTACAAAACAGCTTGCTGCAGCACTGTTGTGTTCTTTTAATATACAAGCAGCGATGTCCGTCATTAGCTGCTCAGACTGGAAGAGACTGGTCCTTAATATGCAAATGATTTGTTAATTAAAGGTCCAGTGTGTGAGATTTGGTGAAATCTAGTGGGCAGAAGGAGAAACTACGGTGTCCTATCTATAGCCAGTGTTTAGTTTGTCCGTTCTGGGCTACTGTAGAAACATGGCTGACTCTGTGGAAGAGGACCCCCAGCGCCTGTAGATAACAAACAACATGATTCTTCAAGTGATTACACACACTCCATAGAGCCCCTTAAATGTGGACCAAGCCACAACCCCAGATTCTGTAAAATGAAGTGCCAAAAACTGCAGTTCCTCAAACGTCCACTTGAGGCTGGTTCCAGAAGTGAGTCAGTCTCCATAAGTCCCCATGTTCAAATGTCCAACTTCACAGCAGAAATAAACATGTTTACAGCCTGGTACAAAAAAACAGGCGGTTTGGCGGTAGTGATGGCAGTGAGACGATAAATCTGATCTTGATGTAAGCACGATCAAATTAAAGCTGATAAAGCCGTAGTCATTGTTTCAAATCCTACTGTGCCGGAGTACAAAAGCCAGCGTCACAAAAAAACGTGTCACTGCCCTAATACCTTCTGACTGCACGTATATGAACAGAGTTTGTTCCCAACAGCTCTGGGCGTGTTGTGTACTGTCTATAAATGCAGGGAAATCCCTCTGTGTTAAGTTTGGCTTTTCACTGAAGCCCTCCAGATGTTTGTTTTTTTCTCAGAAAGAGATATGGATTAACACCGAAGTGTGTGCACAGACGTGTGCATGTGTGCGAACAGTTATCTTTGTCCTTCCCTGTCTGGAAATTTAAGTCTCATCACCGCCGTTTTCACGTGAAGGTGACTTCATTCACATAGTAATCTCCCTGTGCTTTCGTCTTGCTCACATATTTGCTCTTTCCTCTCTGCATATCATCTCTCATAAGGTCTGTAACATCGATTCGGATCCATCAATCTTTCTTCCTCTGCCTCCTCTGCTCCGTCTCTCATGCACACACTCCCTCTATTTTTCACCTGATCAATTATTTTAGAATCATTTAAATGAGTCTGAGATCTGGAGTGGGTAGAAACCACGTGTGTTTCCTTTCCCGTTACATTATCCAACATGTGGGATAATAACGTGTGGAAAATTACAGCTAACATGAGCCGCAGATTAATATCCGAAGCGGCTACACTCGAATAGAATGTGACAGACGCGAAAGACACCACAGGATGCATCGACCCCCGGCTGTCCATCAATCAAACTCCACCGTTGACACCTTCCCACAATGCCACAGGGTGCCCGCTGTGAATATTTACCATGTAGAGATGTCTCCCTATTGGCTCCCCAGGGATTTTAATGGCTCAGGTGCATGACTGTGAGAGGTCATTCCCGATCATCTTCCCATTACATCAACAAGCAGGGGGGCGGTTGACTCTGTAGGTGTGCATGTGCATGTACACATGTGTATTCACTTGTGTGTAAACAAATATATTATCTAAGCATACTCTGTGAGCCTACGGCATCACATCTTCCCACTCCATGCCTTCCAGATAGGAGGCATCAGGTCGATAATGTTAGATTTCTGCACCAAGAGGGCACACCTCTGCTGGAATATCTTCCTACAGCATCTTCCAGGTGCCCTTTTGGTCATCTTCTATATTGAAGAAGTATACACAATCTCTTTTTTTCTATTCTCCTTCCCCCATAGCTATCTATACCCGCACACTCCCACAGCTGCACGTAGCCACATTTGTCTTTTAAGCATGTGCATGTGTAACTGCATCTGTGTTTTATGGTCCAAGGGGGTCAGAGGTGTTTATATGAGAGAGGTGACACCCTTATTGCTTCCATAACCCAAGTAGATCATATGAAACCTTGTCATTTACACTGAATGGGAGCATCTGGTGAGTCGTAAATGTAATGTAATGAAATGAAATGAAAGCCCATATGGCTGTGCGCACACCGACCGAGTGACTGACCAAGTCAGATCAGGCAGCGGGGGATAAAAAGATGGGCAGACGTTCTGAAAGCATGTGGACTTTAAATTAAGGACAACCATCATGCCACAGTAATGACAGATTACAATGTGCTTCCAATTTTGTGGAACAGTTTGGAGGCCTTCCCTCTACCCGTCCCTCTGGTACGCTGTCCAAAGTTCTTGATAAACTTCAGTATATGTAGTGCTTACTGGCTCCATGTCACCCAACAGACTTGGTTGAAACTCCTTCTCACAAAGCTCTGCATAAGCGTATGGCTGCTGCCATGTTGGCAGTCCTGACTCTTCCACCTCCCGGCTAATCTATAAATGGGCAAAGACGTGGACATCAGGGGGACTCAAGTTGGGCAGAATGACGCCTGGGTGCTCAAACAAGCCATCTGTAACGGCACCGACTGTCAAAGCAATCAAAGGTGGGCTTATGTAGGTGGACTGGTTCTGTAGCCGCCTTCAGTGGCCGTTTGAGGAACTGCAGTTCAAAACAAAGCAAAGAAACAGTCGTGCGTCTCCCACGGAGAACGAAAAAGACCCGCAGTGAAGCACAAGCCAACGTTTCGCACTCCAATAGCTGTTCAGTGCAGCTACAGGGCCGTCTTAGTGTTATTGCGTCAGGATGGCATAAAAAAACGTTAATCTAGTGATAGACTGATGAAGTGTTGTTTAATAAATCAGACACTGATGCTTCAGTTTTTTTCTATGAAAATATTTCGTGCTGGTCAGGATGCACTACTGAAAAAAAGGTCGAGGACCGTTGTTGCAGAGAACGCCTCGGCACAGTCTCTTCTGCCGATGGGGGTCGAAATGACGGTGCCTTTGATGGTGGCAATGATAATTATGACAACATTAATAACACAGAAAGCGAGAGGAATAGAGAGAGAGACAGCCTCCTCTGCTAGCTAGTGTACATCAGAGGTGAAGCGTGCTGATGGTTGCTAGGAGACGGGAGGCGGTGGGTGGGGGGTGTACTCCCTGTGATGACCAAGCAGCTTTCTCCTCCGTCATGTCGTGAGCCCCTCTCAGCGTTTGTCTCTTCTCTGATTAGCATTCCCAGGCCCCGGCTGAATACCCCCATAAATCCATTAGTGGTCGTGAGTGTGAGTCATTGACTCGCTAAAGCTGCTGAACACGTCGTTATTGCTAACCTCACAAACAGAGGGGGGTGGGGGGAGGGAGACGGAGGAGGGAAGCAAACATGAGACTTGTTTGAGTGTCTTATTTTCTATGTTGTAACATTAGTACTGTTAATGAAGCAGCGTGACGCGTGATGAAGACGTTCTCACTGACCTTGCACCAGTAAAGATGGATCTTTATCTCACTGTACTTGTCGTTCTCCACCCGCAGGAACTCCACGTACTGCATGAAGGTGTCCATGTCCCTGACCGTGGCGGAGAATGACACAAACCTGTGCTACAACTCCAACATGAGACGAACCGAGAAGGCTGAGCTCAGCAAGAGCAAAGTCATCCTCTGTCCTGACATAGATGACTATGTTGAACCAGGCAAAGGGCCGGACATCACCTGGTACAAGGTGGGTGAGCTCTCTGACCCAACGTCTTGGTGATTGTGTGATTATATTTATCTCTGCGGTCTTGTTACTTGTGTATCATTTGTATAGGTGCCTGAAGGTTTGCTGATGATATTTTTCTTGCGTCTTGAATACTGTTATTTGCCATGCGTTAGGGAAAAGTAATCAGGGGGAGTCTGTCTTCGTGATTATACGACCGGGGAATATTCGTGAACGGTTCATTGGTTTGTTTTCGTCTAATTTCTTGGCTGTTTATGTTTAAAAACCTTGCAGGAAACGTGGCTTCACATCACTTAGGCTGATTACGTATGGACGCAGATGATCACAGTGAATTATATAAGTGCATTTGCACTCTGAGAGTCATCTGAAGAGAACAAGGACCGAGCAGAGGACGTCCACAAAGATGCTTTTTATAATGAACACAAAACTTGTGCGAGGAGAAAATTGTGCGATGTCACTCTCTGCCCTGCAGAGAGAGTGGATGTCCTCCAAATACTCGTCCAAATATTCCAAATAGTGCCAGATCTTTATTCAGCGTGCACCCTCTCCTCCTCCTCCTCCTCCTCCTCCTCTCTCACCTGGGTTCTTGCCTTTCCCAGGTCAGGCACGGCCTGCGGACAACAAAAGTGCATCCCAGAGAAGGAGGGCTCAGGCCAGACTAATCACAGGCAGATCAGCAGTAGATTAGCTCAGCCAGGCTCAACCTCTAGGTTTTTTTCCAGAATTCAATTACGGCCTGGGTAATGACTGGGAGTGCTGGAACCCAGAGTTATTTGGACCACTGCGGAGCCGCGGTGATTGAATTCGAAGGTTGCCGGGAGCAATGGTGGAATAGAATCCACCGAGCCGTCGTTGTCACTGCCAGAGCACCGAGGTGGCTGGAGAGAGGATCAGGTCATGGAGTCGCTCATTGTGCACACACACACTCAGACGCAGCACAAACACACTTATTTTGCCAGCAGAGACTACTGTAAATAACATTCTCCGTTCTCTGTGGCTCTGCTGGAGGATTGAATGGAGAATATTTAGTTCAGTGCAATAAACCTTGATTAGATAAGTAGGATAATGGCTTAGCCTTATCATTTCGCTGTATGGAGTTTTTATGTCAGAGTGCCAAGCTGTGCATCCATACCACTTCATCCACTTTAATGCACGGTGATGTTTGAAAGCTTTTATGCCCAGCTCATACCACTTGAAATCTGATGGATCTAATTCATTGTGAAGCAAAGTGAAGGCCTTAAATTTCATGCCAAGCCAGGCCTGGAATATTTAGGTCCTGATGTGCGGCACACAGTACCTTTCCGTTGGTCTGCTGCCAGTCATTCTGTATTTCACTTTTAACCAAGTAATTTATGAATAGTAAGGTTCAGGCTGCTGCAGAAGATTGAAGTTTGACCCTGCACGTCCTTCTCAAATGTACAGGAGTGCCGTCCAAAGCAGTGGCGTGCCAGCATCATCCAGAAGAGAGACATTCTGTCCATCCAGGAGGTAAAGGAAGATGACATTGGGAATTACACCTGTGAAGTCCAGTTTGGTGGATTTGTGGTGAGGAGGACGACGGAGCTCACCGTAACTGGTAAGTCTTCAAGAGAAAACACGGAGGTGTCTAATTTAAAAGCTCTGCTGTTAATGACGGAGGTATCAACAGAGGAACAGTTGTAACAGTCACAGGCACTTGGAGAAAAGGAATGAATATAACAAGCACACACACACACACACACATATATATATATATGTACACACACACATCACTGAGCACTGCAGTGATGCCCTGCTGCTGTGTTAATTGCTGGGGGGATGTTGAATGCTGTGGCCTGGCCTCTATCCCTTCTTCTAACTCAGCACTTTCCAGCCAACCAAGCAGTGCTGAAATATTTAAGGCTATAGGCTAAACCCCTTCACACAGGGAGCTAAAGAGCCAGGACCAAGGTCAGGAGATTTACAGCGCTCCTCTCTTTGCCGTGCACAGCTGCAAGGTGAGCACATGACAAATAAACGCATTCATTCATTCTTGGCGCGTGAGAGGACTCGAGGGTGAGACCCGGGGAATTGGGTGCTCTGAGCTTTGTGTGTTCTACCAGGTCAACCTGCTCTGATGAGGGCTGACGAAAAGGTCAAACGCAGTTTTACCGTCTCCTTTTCTTTCCCTCAGTCCGGTCCAGATTGTCCCATCCGTTGTATTCTAGTGTAAATGTACGTGTAAATGTTTGGCTGTTCTGTGTCCTGTTAATCAAAGTCTAACGTAGTGTTTTCATTGTGCTCAGTGACGCTGCAGTGAATAAAAATCACCATTGATTGACCTCCAGTTTCTAATAATCATATGGCAATCGCCAGCAATACAGACTCACACTGTGCGTGCCTTCACTGGGTCAATGTATTATACTGTGTGTGTGTGTGATGTAAGTTTGTAAAATCCCACTTTATTCCCATTAATTCTTTCCAACTTTGAAAATTTTGCAACCCTAGTTTGATTATGTGTCAAATTTAAACACAAGCTGCACTGTAGAAAGGAACTATTTGTTTTAACTTTAAAAAGCTAGTGTCCAGGCTTCCCTACAATTTTAAGTTGACTGAACTTGAGAAGACAAGTCGAGTTGTTGTGTTTTTAATTAGGTCATGTACTCACTGAGCCAGAAGCGTTTGATTAGTATCTTCTTTGGTGTTTATTCGTGTGGCCGGTCATTGCTCTTGTGCGATCCGAGCGCGATAGCAGTGTGAGAGTCACGGGCTATTTGCTGTCTAGCAGGAAGATACACACCTCAACCGCCTCAGGACGGTGTCCCATTGGTTGAAACTTAAAATGTGATCCTGGAGATGCGGCTTCCAGATTGGCTGCTTTTGTGATTGATGGACCACATCTTATCCCCCGGTGGGGCTCAATAAATGTGAGACAGATTGGAGGAAGATAGTCTAGATTTCATCTTAACACCATTTCCATCACAGTGGAGTGCTCAGAGTTTCCATGATTCCCTGTAAAGTACCTGAATTAGACAATGATGTAGACGTGCACAGGCAACATATTATTATACATGAACGGCCTCCAGCAGTGGGTCCACTGGGTTTGACCAGTTTTGGCTTCGATTCACATTTCCCATGCTGAGACTTTTGCGACTTACAGTGGACGCGGCAGAATTCAGCATGGTGAAACATTGGATGTGTCTCAGACAATGGCCTTCTTATCATTGGTTTGTTCTCAATATGATCTGTGGACTTTACCTGGACATTGTTTCTTTAAAGACACGTTACTTTGGTGTTTTTGTTCTTTGAGTAATAAATCCATTTGACCCTTTGGTGGCAGAAGGCTTCAGCATGGCCAGTACCAGGAGGAATACCTGGTAACATATGTTCATTTATTTATTCATTTTTGTGTATTAAAGGTCCAGTCTGTAAGATCAGGGGCCTCTGATGGAAAATAATATTCATAACTATGATTTCATGCATGCATGAAAATAAGAATCTTTTTATGTTTGTTACTTTAAAATCATCCTTTTATATCTACAGTGGGGAGCGGGTCCTCTTCCAGGGAGGCCGCCATTTTGAAACACCGTGTTTCTACAGTAGCCTGGAGCAGACAAACTAGATACTGACTCTAGACAGGGCCTTTCAAGTGTTGTTTCTTCTTTGCACTAGGAAGGCGAGGGTGATGTGAGGAGGTCGCAATGCAGCGATTACACCACTAGATGCAGCTAAATCCTGCACACACTGGACCTTTAACGTTTTTAATGTGTGCCAGTGAAGTCCATTTTGACTATCTGTTGTATGTACTCTGGCTTTATCCTTGTGTGTTTGTAAGCCTGTCAGCGTGACCTCAATGTTCCATAATGACGACGGACATAAAAACTTTATTGGGTTATAAATATACACAGTTCATGTTGATGACATCACATAGAGGAGGAAGGATGCGGAGAGAGGAAGAGAAAGAAACAATGACATGAAAGATGTCATTTCTTTCCTGTACACGAGCGCTGCGTGTCGCCTGCATGCAGTGTGAGATATGAATATCCAATAAAGCTGGCTGAGCAGTAGGAGCCAGAACAATAGAACATATATACCTGCGAGCAGCAAGCTTTCCGATTGTTCCATGTTCTTAATGTTGTTTCTAAACCCTCCACAGTTTCTTGTACGCCTTTTATGTAACGCTTGCGTGCACACACATATGGAGCACACACACCGTCTCAGGTACCTTGACGCGTGTTTCGCCATAATGAAATGTCAGTAAGTCATCAAAATAGAGGAAGTAATTTCATCTG
Organism: Miichthys miiuy; assembly: GCA_036365135.1. Classification (NCBI taxonomy): domain Eukaryota; kingdom Metazoa; phylum Chordata; class Actinopteri; family Sciaenidae; genus Miichthys; species Miichthys miiuy. Next base: position 2,087,148 of record CM071612.1, on the reverse strand, counting down.
ACACAGCTTTAAGGCAGCAGGTTGATGCCGGTATCCCCACGATTGTTTCTCCTCCTGCAGGACATGTAATAATTTACATGGAGCGCAAACTGAAGACAATGTTCAGTGTTTTCTTGTAAACTGACTGAGTGTGACTGACCCAGTGTCCCATATTTATTAGAAAACATGCTACCAGCATCACAATAAGCGCCGGCCTCATTTACCACTTCTGTGTCATCGACCGTTCTATAAAAATATGCCTTCCTCTACATCACCACAGCCTTATTACCATGCCGGTGGGGCACCTCGTCTTATAAACCGGAGTATCCTGGTAGAATTAGATTAGCTCACTCTGACCATAGGCTCATTTCCTTTAATAAACCTACACCATCATCATCCCCTCAAGTGGGCGTGAGATTATCCACATTTTATCACATCCTGTTAAAATCGACATTGCCTGGACGGCAAGCATAAAAGACCAAAGTATGTCCGAGATCCGAGGGGCTAATGTTGTGGTTTATTTGATAGGCTAAGAAGGAAGGAGGTCATTAAGTTTAACTGATCTTAAATATAGCACAATAGACACTGGCCTTTGCTTTGACCCTGCCTTGCTGCAAAGTGTGTGTGTGTGTGTGTGTGTGTGTGTCTGGTCCGACCCCGCTGCACTATGTAACGGCCTCCATTAGAAGCAGTACAGAAACGGCTCTCTGAACTGAGGTGGGTGTTGTAATAGAGGTTAACTATGGGCATAAACACAGCCTCGCCCAGATCAGGCTGATCCGGGAGCTTCTTAATCAAGCGCCGATGCTCCTCGGAGGTTAATAGAAATGTAAAAGAAACACCGACCTCCCCCTCGCCTCGTTTTTATGTCCTCTCCGGTTTACGTCGGGGTGCATTTTAAATGTTCTCGTCTCATTCCGGGCGTGCGGTTACGCGGCGAGGTCCAGCCCTCAGCCCAGCTTTGGGGTTTGTACCAAGAGTAAAAACAGCGTTATCAACAGATGGAAAGATTTTGTTTTCTCTTTCCCCTCCATGGACCTTCACCTCACCTCAAAGAGAGTGCATTTTTGTGTACTCTTATAATTGATTCATAACAGCAGCAGCAGCAGCAGCAGCAGGTTGGCTATATCCCAGCTCCTCTGAGGAATACAGAGTGTGGTCAGATTAGTCTACTCTTGTGTTTACCCTTTTCCACTATCAGAGACACGAGAAGCAGCGCCTCAGCTGAATCGACCTGGCTATGATTAATTGATACATGCATGTACAGTTTGGACCTCTCCTGCTTGTGTGTTTGTCTTCTTGAAGCCTTCTATGCATATGTACGAGTGTCTGGCGTGGTGTGATGTCTGTGTTTTTTTTTTTAATGGTACATCTGAATCAGTTCTATTCAATTTTTATGGTTCTCCTCGGCCTCATTCCAGCACTGTGATGGTAATGCTACAGTGGTATAACACCAGATAAAAGCCCTGTTCAGCTGATGTATGCAGCTCCCTTTGCGTTCAGAAGGAAGGAAAATATTATACGGCGAGAGCGGGAAAGGATAAAGAGAACAAGGGAGTGAAAGTGAATGATAACGGTGAAAGAAGAGAGAGGAGAAGAGATAGAAAGAATGAAAAAGATAGAGAGGTTGATGCTCCTGTATCTTATCTGTATTCCTTGCCAGTGTTTCCCAGCAGAAACAGTGTGTCCAGGACTATAAACAGACTATTATCCCAGTGTTTATCACAGTGCACATTACCGTTTGCCTCTGTCGGACTTACTGTAATGGAGTCGTTTGGTTTGATGGATGCCTCGGGCGTGGGTTTCTATCTATTGCTCCCATTATACCTCTGTCTGCGTCCCCTCCCTGTAGAAATGTCTGTCTGCACATTCAGCATAGCCTGCTAGCATGGTGATTGAGGTTATGACCAATGTAAATGTACCATTTGGCACAGTGAATTGGAAGTGCAGAGGGCAAGAGGAAATCGAGGGGAGGAGAGGAATCATCTACTTTACATTACTACTTGTCGGATATCCGCGGTGAGAGCAGGAACGTGCTGTTTGTTTGCATGTTTTACTCCCTGCTCACTATGTCGGAATCTATTCAAAAAAGTTGTTTTTACTGTAAAAAACTAATATTACAGTAAAAGGATATTAGTACTGTTTCACGTATGAGGCTGGCATCTTATTCCATATTCTAAAATGTATGTAGATTTATGTGAAAACCTGGCAAACCCCGTCACAGCAAACGCCTGTAAAATATGCCATCAAATATTACAATGTTTTACTGTATAATTAACAGTCTCTAATATAAAATACTCATTTTTTTCTGTAGAAATTCCCTTAAAATAAAGGTTTTTTTAAAAGTTTTTATTATATTATTTATATTTTACGGTCTTTTACTGTCATGGTTTGTTAGTTTTTGAATCAATAGTGAAAACAACAGTACTAATGTCCTTTTACCGTAATATTGGAAAAGGTTATACTGTATTTATTACGGTAAAATTCTGGCAAACACAGCTGCCATTATATTTTTACCGTAACAACAACAACAGGTTATAGGATGAAGATTCAACCATCGGCGTTCACACTAACTTGATTGTCCTTGCCGGTGTGGGCTGAATCTCACATTTGAGATAGGACAACATGCAATACTGTATGTGTAGTGTGTAGTAGTGTGTGTGTGTGTGTGTGTGTGTGTGTTGAATGAGGAGCTGAGGTGTGGGGAGGTGATCCAGGACATCGTCTCATCGCAGTAAAAGGCTCCTTTCAGTTCTTCTGCGACAGGGTCACCTTCAGAAGCATGGACACTTCACAGCCTTATAAAATGTTACTGCCCGTGTGTGCACGTGTGAGGAGGACTTGTGCGTGTCTCTTTGTCATTTATTTATTTATGTATTTATCATGGCGATAGTTTGACTTTTACCCAGCCAGCTGGCCATAATCTCACCACAGTTGGATGTTGAAACTACAAGAGGGAGGCAGAAGCAGTCAGCAGAGACTAAAGTGTAAAGGACCTCCTTTTCTTTCCCACATCTATCCGGCTGAAGGTGGGCAGATGGATGGAAAGGCAGCGTTTAGCGCTGATATTATCCCAGAGAGCGGGGAGAAGAGGAAGGAGTGCGGCGAGATAAGAGGTGTGGGGTGAGAAAACGAGATGGGTTTGCTCTCAATTGAAACGGTCTCCCATTTCTCTAGTCTATATGCTCAAGTCTTGCGTGAATACATCGCACCTGCAGCGTGCCGTGGGCCTGTCGCGGTCACGCTAAACACCTCAGCCTCAGCCACACGTCCTTGGGGAGAAGATGATATAATCACACCTGAGATAAGTGTTACTCCAGCAGTTGACTTTTCCTGACTCCAACCTGTGTGTACACACACACACACACACACACACACATGTATCAGTCACACCCATGAGATAGTCACACCCATGAGATAGCGGTGTTACTCGCTATAAAAGCATTTCATATGTGAGACGTGTGCAGCATAAGCTCCTGTCTGTCTAACCTGCTGTTATTCTTTCGTGCAGGGCAGCTGAGTTGCTCAGTGGTGTTAGCAGTGTAGGGTGGGGCAGAATGGCTCATTAGTTTAAGGTCAACCATCACTCTCGTCATTAACTAATCTCCCTCTGTCTCCCTACCTCACCCATAACCTCTCCGCCCCGCCTCCGTCGCCCCTCCCTCCCTTTTTTCTCGAGTGTTGTCCCACTCACTTCATCAGTATTCACCAGCTGTCCTCGTAGACTCTAAGCAGGCCAGGGTTCACATTGTTTTAATTCAATTAAAATTGACATCAATCTGCATGTGACGAATGAAATTTACATCCCCCACAATTAATCTTGCCTGACCTAGCCCACTTCACCCACCCACCACACACACACACCCTCAGTCTCTGGTTATTATCATTATCTAGGCCTATAGGGCTGCTACCAGAGCACGAGTGGAAATTAAAATTATGAATGTGTCTTTTGAAGACTTCTGAAGTGTAGGTCAATAATTAAAGCTGCAGCTGGCATGCATATTCAGAAAATACACATATATATATACTCTATATTCTATATGTGACTCCTGATTACATGAGCATGTTACACCGTCACATCACTAACTCTCAACACTTTTCCTTTAATGCTGTAGCCCCAGATTCTAGTATACATGACATGCTTCAATCTGATCAACACAACAGGTTTTACAGGTCGCAGGAAGGCCGTCTCCTTCAAATCCATTCAAAGGATATAAAAACTATGAGCTCCCCTTTGTACGACATCGTGCTTGAGAAATGAAGAAATTAATTACCTGAATATTTTTGCATAATTGTCTCTGTGTCTCTTTTTTTAGGAGCTCTCACAGATCCCAGAAACTAGCTCACAAATAAACCTAAAACGCTGTGATGAGGATCTGTGTTTTACAGTCAGCAGAGTTCCTTCTATATCTTATCCACCTTGTGTATACGAGCTGCTGTGACAAATTTCCCCAGTGTGGGATCATTCAAGTCTTAGCTTAGCTTAGCTTAGCTTAGCTTAATATTTTGATCTGACTGTGAGCAAAAGTGGATATGCACTCTTTTTTTAATGAATGTTTCTGAGCGCGTGAAGGTCGTTCCAAGTCTCGACTCTCCTGTTTATGTCCACCTCAGTCAGTAAACTGTCAACAGCAGGGCTGTCCTACATGTTTCCACGCATGGCAGCACATTGGCCTAATTAAAGGTATTTTAATATTTTAGATTGAAATCAGCATAATCCAGGTTAATGCCCGTCCGACACTGATGTGTGCGCGTCAGTCACGGAGCTTGTCATCTACTTATTTATCCAAAGCTACGTGATTTAATAAAGCATGTTTTCATTCAAAAAGATGCTGGCTGACAGATCGTGTTTTTCACCTGACAGCGACAATATGTGTATAATATTTCTTTATTTTGTTGAATTATGAAGTCAAATCATTTGCTTTTATTAAAGCATTTCAAATGATACAGTCCAACTTTGCAGCTGCAGGTTACTGTGGTGGCCTTTCACCAAAAACAAAATGATTTTGCAGGTTTTTGTTTTTGTAATTTAGTGGTTTTTATGTATGGAACACAGTTGGTGCTCCCCTCGTGAGCAGCACTCATGCGTTTTCATGAGCGCTGCCCTTTTTAATCCTGCTGAAACACTGCAGGTGTGAGCCCACCGCTCTCTGCTGCAGCAGTACATCTAATGTGGCGGATAGAGAAACAAAAGCATTGTCCTCCTGATGTTCGAGCAGCGTTCTGTGCTCAATCCCTCTGTCTCTGGAGGACATAAATCTTTCTCTCTCTCTCTCTGCCTCTTTCCTTCGATATATGCAACCAATTACCATACAGTACCGCGTACAGTATGTACAAGCTGCTGTTAGGCTGTAATTTTGCTTCCATTTTTGCATCTGCTCTGTAAGACCCTCGTTTTGAACTGCACACTGCACACTGGGATAATGACAGACGTGGAGTTTAGATCCTGTACAGGACAATTACATTGCACTCACAGCATGATTAGGGCGGCTCCTTTAAATGTCGCTTTACTGTAAATGACTAGCGCGCAGGTTAGCATGTTGCTTACAGTATAACACCTTGTACTTACATTACATCTTCCTTTCATGTATGTGTTCACTAATGAAGTGACAATACTGTGTTGGCCGTTTCCACACTGATCATGCTATGGCGTTTCTTGCTATGATCTCTCTGCGATCCGAGCTCTCCTCGCCAGCAGTCCAGTGGTAATTGGCCCCCTTACATCCTGAATCACTTCTCCCTGCAGACGTTCCAGACTTTTCCTCTCCTGTTCTCGCTTTTTCTTTCCTCCAACAGGCCACCTAACTTTGGGGTGTGTGTGTGTGTGTGTGTGCAGTTGCTGTCTCAACAGAATAAAAAATTTGCTCACAGTCGTGTTATAATCAGAACAGTGCCATCTGCAGCGCGGCGCTCGTGACACGATGTGAAAAGGCTGAAGGTCAATTAGGGGGCTCTAAATAACCTTCTCATTATGCAGTGTCCTGAAGAAAAGAGCTCTTGAGAAAAAACCTCAGTCCAATTAAAAGATAAGAAGGTGACCATTTACAACCACGGGGGGGGCGGCGACAGAAAATAGAGAGATTGTCACACGTTTGATCTCAGCCACAGAGCGACGATGGACACGCTATTCAGCGAGAGTCCAAATTAATGAAGGGTTACAGTACCTTTGCATTCACTCTGAGACGTACACAGAGTGACATGTCCGGATATAAGAGGAGTTTTAGTGTTTGCAGAGAGGTAGATATACAAAACCACACAGCTGTACACGAGGTTCAGTTACTACAAATGTTTGACGTCATCCGTCTCTTCCTCACATGGTTTTTCTGTGTGTCTCACCTCGATACTCTCAGAAAAACTGGTTCCTGTTAAGTGTTCTGCAGCGCTTTGAGTTCTCTGGAGAACCTTTTTGTCCTTTTTGCTGTTTAAGGTTCTTTAAATCACAATTTCAGCACTTTTGATGCTTTTTTATGTGTGTATAATCTTTCTAAACGGGTCTTTAATTTGACCGTTTTGAACACTGTGACCTGGATTTCATTTAAAAAAACAACAACAACAAAGGGACAGTTTGTGAACCTGAAGTATGCACTGTAAAAAAATTTTTTTAAAAAAAGGTAAATTTATTGAACATAACTTTAATTTTTTACAGTGGTTTTTATTTAAAACTCAGGTTTTCTGTTATTTTAAGTATCATGCCATCATTATTATTATTATTATTATTAGTTATACAATATGTTTTTGCTTTTTTAAATTACATTCAAATCTATGTAAAATAATAATTATCTGTAATTAAATATGTAGCTGTTCAAAGAACATCTGTAAAATAATCTCTGCAAAACCTTGGCTGTAAATTACTTTCATTTTATTCATGAGTTTTTTTTTACAGTGTGGTTTTAGCTCGTTGGCTGCTAAAAAGGAAACCATTCATTTTTAACAGTGTAGCTCTTATTCCCCCCTGGTGTTATGGAGCTTCATGAGGTTGATGCAACCCTCGCCCTTTCCTTGTCACTCAGTAAATCATACATATCGTGTTCGGTCGGAGCCTCTCATCCGCGTGGTGGAGACACAAAGAGATCTCTGTGAGAGTGACGGATGTGGACGAGTCCTCCCACTAACATTTACGTGTGTGTGTGCGTGTGCGTGTGTGTGTATAAACACTGCTGTCCTGTAAATGTGTACGTGTTGTGTTTGTATCCTTCCCACTCTCTTGGTATACAGTGTGTATGTCCTACATCATAGTTATTTTGGACCCAATAGCGGCGCCTCGGAGAATGTCGGTTATGTCAAAATGAGGGATTTTTTTTTTTTTCAGTTCCTTCCAGTGAGTCCGTGACTAAACGCCTTAACTGTCATTACCATTTTGTGTTGCCACCACTTTCCCTGCTACACAATGGAAATGATGTCTTTACAGCAGCATTGCTGCTCTCTCTCTTTCTCTCCTCCTCTGACATCCCCGCACAGTTGGAGAGGCTGTCCAAGGAAGCCAGCGTGTGCTTTCACTGTGTGTGTGTGTGTGTGTGTGTGTGTGTATGTGGGCATGTTTGTTTTAGTGCATCTGCTCTACATGCATACCTGTGTGTACAGTATGTATGTAGCCATGTGCACCTGCCCTGCTGTGATAATGGTAGAGTTTCTGTTCCACCTTGTTTCCTCCTGCTCTGGACACAGTCTTCGTCTTTGGAAGCAGGCGGTGCAGCAAAAGAAACAAGATGAGATGATTTTAATAAGTGCCAGCAGCACCCAGTTTTCTTAGGCGACAGTAGCCAAGCTACAGGTGGCCGGCAGATATGCGGGCTGCTGACGGCGGCCGCATTCACCTCACAGCGAGATTACTCGCATTTCTGTCGAGCTATAGTCGGACGCCGAACAACGGGGAACGTCTCTCGTGACTCATCTGTTGCCTCTGCGACCAGCTCTGCTCATTGTTATGTCTAGCTCAAGATCAGATGCCTGCTGCACCTTAATCATCAGTGTGTGTGTGTGTGTGGAACAAAGACGGAGGCAAAATGTGCATTGCCGGAGGAGTTTGACTCAGCCTTTATTACTGACTTGCCAGTTTGCTGCAGAATGATGTGGGTGTCAGGAGTGTCATAGCGGTTTTTCTCTCCTCCTGTATGTGCTCACCTATTTTTCCTCTCCTCCATCTGCCTCCCCTCCTCTCTGCTAACTTCTTTTGTTGTCGCTCCAAAAGACAGGAAGTAGAGACAGGTAATTACTGTGGGTGAGGGCTCTGTCCTCTCATTTTCTTTATATTCCCTCCCAAAAAACCTTTCTCCCTCACCACGCTGCTCTCTCCACCCGTCTCTGTAGTTATTTTTAAATCCCCTTTAATTGCCCATTTTAGAGAGAATAGAGGAACTACCTGGTATTGTAGTTTCTCTTCAAATTCTACACAATACTGTATATGAATTTGTCTTGCCTGTGTGTGTGTGTGTGTGCATTGAGTCCCGGTGTGGCGCAGTGTGAGGGCTGGGCCCGTTCCTTGCAGTTGTTGTTTAGCAGTGCACTGGAGCAGGCTTTATGCTGATTAACTGCATCACATCTGATGGATTCCCAGCGACCTCTCCACCCTTCAATACAGCTCTGGGAGCCTTTCATGGGGAAAAGACTTCCCTTTTTAATTAGACAAGAATAGGAAATCTATTAGCGAATGCAGAGAAGGCTCAGCGTTGAATGAGGAATTGCTGAGTTCAGTTAGTGTTGGACTAACTACAGTCATCTCTCCTGCCAGTACTGCACGAGTAAACGGCTGATGTGCTGTGTGTCTGTCTGTGTGTCTGTCTGTCTGTCTCTCAGCTATTAGAGTAAACAAAAATATGACTTAAATGAATTAAGCTGCTCCTACATCAGTATTTGTCTACTCTTACTGCAGACGAAGCACAGGTTTAATGGAAGTGTCAACAAGTCATGAAGCTGCTGGTCCTCCCAGTCAAACCTACGAGACACCGTGACACCAACATCAAAACTACCCAACTCCTGTGAAAAGTCTGATACTAAATTATTGTTATTATATGAACCTGCTACAAGAGAGACCCCATAAAAACAAAACAAAGCAAATTTCTGTCCAGAAATGATAAAATCACATAAACCGGCCACATTGTTGCAGTAGATTTAATGAACATTGGAGCTGTAGATTGTTTTGAGTGCATTTATCATAGATTGTCATAAATACTTACTAGCACACCCAGTGTGCATTCATCCTTGGCAGGAAATAGTCCCCATCCAATGCACCATTTGCTGTTGTCTGAAGAGCGTTCGCCGAGCGTCTGTTTAAAAATGAAACTATATTTATTTTTTAGTAGGAACGAGCTTAGTGCTGAGAGCCGCAGACAGAGTACGGGAGGTGAGGACGTATTGCGTTGCTGGTTCGGGGCTTTTCGTGGGATTTGTTGACAATAACAAAAACATAGAAAATGACAGCCTTATCCTCGGAATAAGCAAGAAGTGTACACACACATGAATCCTAATACACCCATCTGGTGACCATGCAGAGTATCCTACAGTGTAAATGAAACACGGCGTTCATTACATCCATTTTGAACAGGCTCCATGTCATTGTATTAAGTTATTTAACATCAAAATGTTGTGTTCATCTAACTTAATTATTTTGAATTAGAGTAACACAATGAATATGAATTTATCTAACTTTTAAAAAAAGTGATATTTAAGCAGACACCTCCACCCTGTCTCCATCCTCTTTGACAATAATAATTAATATAAACCAAATCACCAGAACTGCCAACGCCACCCGACTCCGCCCGTCACTCTCCTTCATGCATGCCTTCATCAACTCCAGAATTGACTACTCCAACTGTACCCTCTATAGCACACCACCCTCCGGTACTCTGCAGCGCGTCTGCTCACCTACACCTGCACCCGTGACCACCTCACCCCTCACCCCCGTCACCTCCACATTCACTTCAAAATCCTCCTCCTCACACACAAAGCCCTCCATGACCAGGTCCCCTTCCTACCTCACTGACTTGCTCAACCGCCACAATCACATCCCGCAGCCTCCTCCGTTCGTTCATCTGATGCTGTAACCTCCTGACTCCACCACCACCACCCAGGACCAAGCACCGAACCTCTGATACTCACGACTGTACCGACCTTCCAACATTCAAATCTCTGACACAAAGACACCTTTTTAAAATTGATTTGAATGTTTAGCTCAGTCCATTAATGAAGTCAGTTATGTTATGTGGACTTAAAGATTATATTTACATGCTACGTATTTTTATTTGTTCTTTTAACATAAATGTATTTGTAATAGTAAACTAAGTTCAAATAACAATATATATTTAACTTTTAGTTTGACATAATTCTTTTATCATAGTCATACAGCCTTACAGTGTATACTGTGTAAGGCTGTATGACTATGATAAATAAAAGAGCAAAGAGGTGTTCTTCATCATCGTGTTATATTCATGTTGAGGAACACACAGAGCTTCCACAGCACTGTCCCTGGCCCGCACTGATGCCTGCAAAGCCAGCGTCAGTGTGTGTTACTTTCACAGTTTTGAAGTTTAATTTTTAATGCAGGGGCAGAACTTTTGCGGGGACGTGTTTGTTGAATGATTAATTCAAAGAGTCTTGCTTGTAGAGAGGAATGTTTGTTTAACACTCAGTTGTGGTTCATGTGAGGACGGTCTTAAAAACACACACTGTTTTTCTTGGCTTGATGGAATGCTTATTAATGCCGAGTGTGTGTGTGTGTGTTTTCTGCATTGTGACTCACTGAATTCAGGAAGCAGATGCAGACGGGTCCTCACACTGCGTCTTCGCCAAATGCTTTGCTTTGCAATTCTGCACACTCTTCCACGCGCCTTTGTCTCGTGGCATCTGGGGCGTCTCACTGGGATAACATGTTACATAATTAGCACCAAATTAACACTCAATTAGGCAACGCGTGTTGAGAGGGTGGGGACAGACTGTCTTCAGAGGGTTTAGAAATCATATCAGATCATCAAACACCACCTGGCCTGCTGAGAACACACTGTATGTCACTTGCATATAAACTTACACCTCACGCCTATTTGTCAGTGTGTGTACGATATCCCGTTACAACAATTTAAGCTGAGTGTCTGCTCGGCTACAACGTTCAGGAATCCCCAAAGGAAGGAAGGAAGGATCAGGGCTGATGTGTTCCAATAAGATGTGCTTTGTGTTGTTTCAGCAAAAGGCTTTGATTTATGAATTGAGTCACTACAAAGCTGGGCAGGTTGTGCTTCTCTTGAGAGTAAAGTGATGAAGAAAAGGTGAGAAAGTTTCGATAAAGTTCAACCCTAAAGTTTGCACGATCCTTCTGTGTTATTAGGCCAAACGTGAAGAAATACGACTTTGTCGGGCGTGTTTTTTTTTTGTCTGTTTTTCTAGAAGCTACATCACTGACGAGTAAAATAACTTTCAGTATCCATTTTTCCTTTTAAGTCTTTCAGCTTTGTTTGTGATTGCGACAGCGCTGCAGCTGTCTCTTTTATCCTCAAACTCTCTCAAGCAAAAAGATTACAAAGAGGCAGAATTAACATCAAACCAACATGGCTAGAAAGTCCTTGTTGTCCCAGATATTTCCTGTGTCTGCAACCAAAGCACCCAAAGTTAAGACGAACGATGTTTTTTCACTTTGAAAGAGTGCACACAAATACAAAACGCACGCTCATATTTAGCTACAAACTTCACTCTTACAGCGTCTTCCCCGCTCTCTGTCGCTCCCATCCGCTGCCTCTCTCTCTTTTTGCACACATCTCAGCAGCACACACACACCTTCACACCTCCGTTGGGGTGGGGTTCTTTATTTCATTAACAGCCGCTTGCACGCCAAAATTCATTATGCCAGCCTTCTGTTCTCGTGCACCCAAGCATGCCAGCTAACGTGCGGAACAAATTTCTCCCTCCTCTCTTCTTCGCCCTTCCTCGCTCTCCTCCCCCCGTGCTCCTGCTAATAAGTATGTTTGGGATGTGATTCACCTGCATCAAAGGCTCCCTGTGAAGAGGCCCCACTTTGTATCGCTGGTCCGTAATTAGTCATTACTGTCAAACCCTTCGGTGTTTCCCTTCGTTTCTGTGCTTTGAAGCCAACAGGTGGTTTGTATCCGAAAAGCAAATAACGCAGATATCGCTACATCCGCTCGTGTGTCTTCGCACTTAGGGGATGCAATAGTGCAAGTGCTGAGGTGCGCATAACTGACGCATGTTGCCTGTGTGAGTTTTGTGTGAATTATACATGCACAAAATGATTTTAAGATGGCTGAGTTTGGGAGAAAACCTGGCTCTTCATGATATCTTAAAGGTCCAGTGTGTAGGGTTTAGTGGCACCTAGCACGCCTCAACCTCTTCTTTTCAGCATGTAGGAAAGATTCTGGCTGCAAAATTCACATAAAAAGCAAAAGGCCACATCTAGATCAGTGTTTGGTTTGTCTGCTCTGAGCTACTGTACAAAAATGGCGGTTCAACATGGCGGACTCCGTGGAAGAGGACCCGCTCTCACTGTAGATATAAAGGGCTCATTGTAAGACAACAAAATCACAACAATTCTTATTATACACTAATTAAAACATCCTAATGATCATTGTATTCCATTCCTGCAAAGAAATACTCTCTCTCTCTCTAAATTTTACACACTGGACCTTTAAATGAAAAAACAAAACTCTTCTTTTGTTGAATCTCAGGTGGATATCCACCTCCACAGAGACTGTCCCAAAGAACTACCCCCTATTTCCCAATGCCACCAACCCTGTTGCTATGGAAAATGATAGGGTGGCACCTTGGGTTCACCTGCGTTGTGGCAAGTTATTCCGAGTGGAATAAAAAAGGGACTTTGTCTTAAAGCAAACCGCTGGCTTATAGGAGGGCCCTCTGAGACTGAGCCTTATTTATGAGACACAAGAGTCATACCTCAAGTCCCTAGTGCCTTTTCTTTCCAATGAATGTATTTTGGTGGAGGACTATATCTTTATCGCTTTTAGTCCATGAATGCTCGCATGTAATCACGACATTTTGGGGTTTTCTCTAATTAAGCTGAAGATGTTACCATCTCAAAGGTCAAAACAAGGTGACACATGAATACGTTTTCATACTCGCTCGTCTCCGCTGTTCACATCGCATGCTTAGTATTAAACTTTGCCTCTTTCATTGCCTCGCCTTTTTGTTTCTGGTCCACACAGCGGCAGCAGCAGTGGTCTGGCAGTAGTGTTTATGTGTGTGTGTGTGTGTGTGTGTGAGCAGTTTTCTGTAGGGTTGTAATTGCTGGTTGATTTGTGGTCAGAGAGGGTCAGACGTCCTGCAGGGAACATGTCAGGCTTTTAAAAGCAGAGAGAAAAGAGCCCAGGACTGCACCCGTTTAACCCAGACCAACTCCAGGGAGGTCAAAGCACTCAATCAGCTCCTCTACCTTTATTAGCTTAGGATTCACTGTTAAAATACTGGTGAGAGCGTTGTTGTTGGTCTAGTTTAGTGCATGTATGCACCTGTGAATACATGTGGAGGCTCACATTTGCATAAACCTATTAAATGCTGTAGCTAGTGGCTTTAAACAGAAAAGAGCAAGAAAGGAACTCCTCGGAGGTGTTGCTGGTTTGGCGCACAGATGAATGCCACAAATTGTGATTCCATTATTTAATGGCAGCTCTCGCCAAAATCTACTTCCATTTTCCCGGGACAAATACCTGTGGGGAAACCAGTGAGTGTGTGTGCCATATGCACTAAAACAAAGACACCTTCTCCAAACCTCATTAACACTAACACACCACTGCTGCAGCCAAATACTAAATTCTGACCTTGGCATGAACTTTTCAGCAACAGCGGTTGCCTCCAATTACTATTCATGCTGAAATGGCAGCTTACTTTTATTAGCCAGATATTTTTGCCACACATGCACAAGCTGTGCCAAAATCTGAGTGTTCAGTGCAGAAGATTGGCCTAATATTACAACTACTGTAAGTCCAGGACAACAAAGATCTGATGCTTCAGGCCACCGAAATATTACGCCAACATGGCTGCACGCAACTGATGTTCCTTCCCTGCCACAGGAGTCTATTAAAACCACACAATCTAATAGATATTGAAGGGGACATAAGTTCACACAGTTCCAAGGTGTTTTAATGACATGTGTTTGGTCAAAATTCCTCACGAATCAAGCACAGCAGACCTCTCTGTACGCCGTCTGTAACGCTCAGTGCTTAAGCGGTAGGTTTCGGTGTCTGTCCCTTTAAATGCTAATGAGATGCCCGGCGTGCCAACCTGAGTTCGGCGGATGCCGGTGAACACGTACCGTTTACATAACTGTATACATTAGAACAATTTCCCCTTTAGAGAATAACATCAAATTTTGTGTGCACCGTACGAAGTTCTGATAGTATTCACCCTGGTGATATCTGCATGAAAGCGTGTATTTATGTCTCTCTGTTGTTTTGTTTAACTGTTCTATAATAATAATAATAATAATAATAAATAATAAAACATTTTAATTATCACAAACACAAAACTGAAAGAACATCGAGCTGACACTCGTCAGGTTGCGGCTAAATGGCCCCTGATATAGACGCGGTGTTGTCTGGTACACAGAGGACACGCAGGAGGAAGTGATGGATTCAGTCCAGATGGCCACCAGTGCGGCCAGGACAGCAGGAGCTGTGTTAACACTTTTCAACAGTGTACCGCAAACAGGCACGCGACAAAAAATCTTAAAAGACATAATGGTATAAATGATGCCATCATTGACAGAGATTCATTCACAAGTAACAGATTCTACATGCCTTTGTGGCTTATGGTCATAGTCGGGGTTCACGAAGCGGCTAGGGTTAGGCGTGGTTAGGTTTAGGACAGCGTTAAGGCTGTGGCAATGTTTTGACATCTGTCAAAGTTTTCTTTACTTCCACACACTGCACGAAACTTTCTTCACACGTGTGCAGCTGCTGTGCCTCGGCGTGTCTGACACATGTCTAAAGAGCTGCCGGTGTCCATGCTTCTACGTCAAGAAGTAGAAGGATGCGGCGATGTGGAGGCTGTCCCGTTCACTCCAGGACCAGCAGAGTCTAATGGCTTCTCATCAATTCCTCCTGTCTGAGGAAGCGTGTGTCATGACTCCTGTAACCACATCTGACAGGAGTGATGAAGCACTTGTTAAAGTTGTAAGATTCTGCTGGAGTTTGAAACCTTTAGATATAAATCTGTGTAGAGGGAGATGGACAGAGACAGTGAGTGAGGGGCAAACAGAGGAGGGGATGAGTGAAAAGGCGAGACAAAGAGCGCCTATGGTTTAGACATGACAGATCGGAGAGAGTGGAGAGGGGGAGAGAGGGAGGGGTGGGTGGAGGGTTTGGAGGGAGGAGGGTGAGAGAAGCTAATGATCTCCATCTGTCTTAGAAAGCTGGGAGAGAAGAGCATCGTTAGGCTTTTGGAATAAGGGGGGAAGCAAACAAACACATGATTTGCAGATCTCACCCTGGCACTGCGTTGTGTGGCTGGCTTCGTTTGAGTCAGCTGCTAAAACGAAGCTTAGAGACAGTTTAAAACCGTCAGTTGTGTCATGCTAATGATCACAGCTCTCCAGTAAGAGAGCTCGCGTAACAATATGTTTGCTTACTGTATACGGAGCCTGTTTTGGTGTACAGGTTTGTTGCATGTGTTTTTGAATGCGCGTACAGTATTTGTGTTAATGTATGTCTGCGTATTCGAGCGTGCATCATGATCCGCAGATGAGACAGCTGAATCTCTAATTAGAATTTGGCACGGACACACTCTGTAATGGCTCGAACATCAAGGAGGGGGAGTGTGTGACCATTAGTGTGGCCACTCATGCTAGAACAAAGTATTTGTTTGTGTCTGGCTATGAGAATACCTTCTCTGCTGCTTTTTTTTTTACTGAATATACCGACACAAACAGACAAAATACACCATTTTGTGATGTGACAACCAATGACAGCATACAGAATGGACGGAGCACGAGTGACGTCACCCAAAGCGCTGCTGCTGGCCACCACCATGTTGGCTGTTGACTGCTTTTTCCGCCCAAATATCGGCAAAGGCGTGGATCATCGACGGGCTGAATGACACCTGGTTGCTCAAAAAAGCCATCTGTAATGGTATCAACCTGTCAATCAAAGCGTCCACGCTCTTAATCCTGCATAACTTTAAGCCTTAATATAATCTGAACAGGTGAGTTGTATATAAATTCACCCTCAGTCATGTTTAACACATGTTAACATGTTCACGTTTAACATGGGGACTTATGGAGAATGACTCACTTCTGGAGCCGGCCTCAAGCGGCCGCTTGAAGAGTTACTGTTTTTAGCTCTTGGCTTAATTTTCCAGCCACCGAGGTTGCCACTTGGTGACAACAATAAGTTTGGTTCGGGTTAGGCACAAAAACAACTAGGTTTGGGTTAAAATAACTATTGTGTGAAGGTTAAGGGAGCTTCATCGTCATGGTAACGATAATAATTGTGGTCATAGTTAAAAGAAACCAACACAAACTGTTGGCTCGAGCTGTTTTTTAATGTATTTTAAACGGTTACTCCACCCTGTGATGAACTGGCCACTCATCCAGGATCTCAACCAATGTCAGCTGTGACAGGCTCCAACCACCCCCCAACCCCTGATCAGGATGAGCAGATACAAAAAATGAATTAATAGATGTTGAGTTAAATGAAAACATGCACATGTTGATGTAAATATTAACTCTCATTTAACCATTTCCAATTTCATAACCAATGCAATTTCCCAGTTTGGGATTAATAAAGTATTTCTAATCTAATCTAATTTGGGTGACTGTCTCAGGAGAGATTGGTACTAGTGGTGTCTGCATGGCGTGGCAGGAACATGTTACAAATGGAAGGGTCCAACCAGACCGACCAATCCTCCAACATGTGACTTAAATATGACGATCCTATGAGAGAATTAACCATCAAGAGATGTACTGCGGGACATCACGTAACTCTAAATCACATCTTGACAGCAACATATGACGTTATGACAATGTGAAAACCAACTACAGCAGCTCTTTGAATTTAAAGCTTTTAAACTTTGGGGATAGTTCACTCTGGAGCAGCAGAGCGGCTGCATGAGTCCTTCTCATTATGACAGATCAATTCCGACTAGACAAAATACGATGTGACACTGTATAAAATGTTAATGGAAAGCATCAAAGAAAAGCTCGATGCAGCTGATATTTCCTTTATCCGGGTGTATTCTGCTGTGAAACATCCAAATGCTTTACTCGTTTCTTTTAAATGTCGATCTTAAGCCCGGTTAATGTTGTGGGTGACATGGAAGTCTAATTTTCGAGAGAGAACTGGCTAAGAGGGCGGCATAGACACGCTGCTACAGCACAGAAACGAACAAAGACAACTGCCACTCACTACCACAGCAGAGTATATAGAATGTAAGTGAAGATGATGTAAGCGGAAACTAAAATAAATTAATTCATTAATTAAAAATGAAAATATTACTGTACGTGACATCTGAAGGCAGGTTGACACTGACATACCATCTTTCTGTTAAACAATATCATTTTATCTATGACTGTAATAGTGTCTGAGCAGTCTAACGCACGCCACGCCTGTTATCAGGACATCACAGGTGTCACGTAGAGCGCAGTGGCGTTACTGTGAAGCAGATTTTGCATGTTGTTACCGTGCACATTCATCACAGTACGCAGAGCACACAGATGAGAAGGAACAGTGGATTCTGTGAGCTGCTGAGGTTGCTGTGGAGAAAGGTCAAAGGGAGCTGATGGAGCAGATGGCAGCGAGGTGACCCTGCAGGCCGCCTATCTGCTCCTCAGTCGCTTCATGTAAATCTCAGCCCTGTAGGTGTCACCTCATGTAAAGCCCTACCGGCACTGCCAGTGTGTTTACACACCTGGACAGACCCGAGGTTGGTATACACACACACACACACCCTTCCAGTGGGATTATACACTGCACGTGCTGGCTGTAATGTGCCAGGGCTGTGATAATCCTGTCCCTCAGGTGTGTGTATCCACCTGCTTTGGCTCTCCCCTGCAGTTGACCGGGTCAGCCTTGTCCTCCTGCTCTGACCGAGTAACAGAATGGACGCCGGGCCACTAGGGCTTCCCTCTGAATAGCCCACGGAGATCGGCGCTGATTAGAGAGCTTAATCCTCTTTCATTGCCTGCTATAGGACTAGCTGCCCAACGGTTTGATGGTCAGTATCAGCCTCGTCTGAAAATGTTGAGTGTCGCGTGTCTCCCTTGTCGATTCCCCCCTCCGCTTATCAGCATTCGCCCCACACAGGTGTGTTCGTTGTACATTTTACTCTTTCATTTAGCAGGAATGGCTTTATCGCCAAACCACCACAGCGCTCTGTTATCTGACACTGACAGGAAGGTGTGTGTGTGTACTGTATGAGTGTGCATTGTGCCTGCCTGTTAGACTGTGTGTGTGTGTGCATGTGCTACACCTTGTAACCGGGTGTATGCTGATGTTGCACACTGGCAGGCGTTAAGCACTGACCTGCATTATTGAATGTATACACGCTGTCTGTGAGCTGAGCTCTAATGGAAGAACAGTGTAGTGCACACTGGACCCATTGGGGAACATTAAAGTTCACAGTGATATTATCCAAGATGCATTGCACAGAGCGAGGGAAGGAGGCCGGGCTGAGCGCACGGGGGGGGAAAGAAGATGGAGAGGTTTCGCTGAGACGTAGCGCGGCCAATTCTAGGACGGCAACAAAGGTATGAAAGGATGACGGTGGGGGAGAGAGGGACATGCTTCTCAGTGAGAGAGAATGAAAGAAACTATCACTCTGTGCTACAGCGAGAGGTTAAGAACAGAGCACAGTCAGAGACAGATGAAAGGAGTGAGCGGCTGAGGGCACAAAGTAGACGGTGCTAAGCTACACCCACACACACTGCTGACGTGTCTATACTTCATCAGCAGCAAGGTTGAGGCAGACTCCAACTCTAAGCACAAGGATCTTCTCCTCCTCATCAGGTTCTCTTATCGTCCTCTTCTTCTTGTCTGTCTTTACCCCCTCCACCTCCACCCACCTCTGTCCTCCTTTCATCGCTCCTCCTCCTCCTCCTTCACTTTTCTTTTCTTTCTTACTTTATATCCATCCAAGGTCCCAGAGGCAGTAATGTACAGCGCTTACTCATAAAACAAACACAGGCAGACGCTCCCTGCTCGTGCCTGTGCCCTCCTGTTTATTCCGTCTCATTTGAAATTTGAATTACATCACGGGTGCACGCACACATCCTCAACATGCTCTGTTTTTATATTTCCTCACAGGCGCATAACCCCACATCAAGATCATTCACACCTTCTTCCTCTCTTTCTTTTGCTCTCTGTTTGGCGGTTGTAGTTTTTACTTTTCTCCCAGTACATCCATATGAACATGCACGAGTGCACACACGCTTGCAGAGCTCTTCAAACATGCAGACGTGCATTCTCACTTGAGTTTAGACGTACAGTAGACACAGTTCCCTCCCGTGCTCATCACGGAGGGTTCACTGTCTTTGTCGTATGACTTCATAGTACATTCAGTGAACTTTTTTGAACTCTTGCCTCTTGAGTCTTTGCTCCAATGTGCATGTTGTTTGCATAGAGCAATCTGGCAACTCACACTGTAATACGACAGAATACAACCAGCACGAGCGGTTAAGTATTTTCCTGACCTTGAAATCGCTCATCTGTGTGGTGTTTTGCAAAGACATCTGGGAGATTCGTTCAAATGAGGCGGCGCAAAGTGAGTTGGTCGCAAACAAATAAACGATAAACCAGCCGGTAGACGCCGTTAAATCTGAGGTTTTTTCTCCTCAGGGGGGGGCTCCAAACAGTTTGAGGAGAGGCTCAGTGAATGGAAATGAAAACATTAGTTATCAAAAGGAGAATCGCCAAAGTGTGTGTGATTTGGTCAAAGAGATAAACTTCACACTTTCCCAGAGTCATAGACTAATAAATGCTGTTTGTATGGTACAGTCTGTCAAACAACAATATTTGACTCTCTTGGCTCAATTGTTGAGTGTCTGTGGGATAAATTAACAATCAGGATCTTATAAGCGTCTAAGAATTGAGTGAAACTACACAACCTTTGTCTGCAGGGAGGCCCGCCAGTCTCACAGTTTGGAAGTCTGGTTTAAAAATAACTTTTAATGCGGTTAAAGCAGCGGCGTCCATAAATCAGTCTGCATTTATCTATAAACGAATACGCGTCTGTTGTCCGCAGCTGCTTTTACACCGTACGAAGAGCTTGTCCTTCAGTTTGTTCAATCCCTGCAGCCGTCCGACGGATATGTTGAGAAATCTGCAGCGCGGAACATTACGCACGGCGTCCACTGTGTTTACCTTCATTAAATAACGTGTAAATGGCACCAGGCTGCTACACGAAGTAAATCTGTACACCTCTGCACATCAGACGGGTCCGTTGTGAGTCTGACATCAGATTAATCCAACCCGTGTGCGTCACAGCCTCAACAGCACTTCATGAACTGTGACGTAAACACTGCTGTAGCACGTCTAAAGATATGATGGAGCCACTTACAATGACTTGGCTTAGAATGTACTTATTCACCACCACACCCTCTAAACTATATTCACCTTCACCCATCCATAGGTGCACTGCTGCACCTACGGACTAAAATAGCGCCCATGACCTTCAGCTTTACACTCCGATTAAAACAAGGTCCCGTGTGTCACCGATCCCTGAGGACTGTAAGGAGAGATTGGGCGAGTTGTTTTTCTGTGTGTGTGGTGTGTTACAGCAGTGTATTTGTGTGCATGTGTAACTGTACTGTACTCGCTTTATCAGTGTAATTGCTTTCATTTAGTTTAATTAAATCTGGAGACAAAGTCATTGTTGTCATTTGAACAGAGCCCCATCAAAGTGTCACTATTCTATTCTGTACACACACTCACTGCATGTATATGTGTGTCTGTGGACGTGCACGCATGCACACAAGTGTTTACATTTTTCCTGATGCTCAGGGACAAACCATTCATCTCCAGTCTGACTTCCTGTCCACCACTCTGTAAACAACAGACCCATAAAATGTGCCTCATTCATTTCAAACATCGCTCGCGTTCCCCGTCTGCTTAATTGAGCCTCTTACTGTGAATATAAGCTTTTCTATCAACCTGCATAAACTATAATCCTTGTTAAGAGTCTTAAAAAACAAATTAAGACTGTCTTAATGAGGTTGCTTTTTTAAGTAGAGAATAATACATTATTATACTGTGTGGAGGCGCGCACACTTCCTCTGCTTACTTTTTTTTGCATCCACTTGAAGTCTGACTCAAGAAGACGCTTTGGTTAATTGATAGGTTTGTGAGGAGGGGGGAAGCCTGCGCACGGCTCACCTGTCCAAGGAGACACCTGGACTGAGAAATGGAGCCATGTGCACGTGTACAGCTACATGCATGTGCACACACACACCTGCCAAAGAGGGCAGAATCGTGGTAAACCCACAGCAGTCAATAAGACATTTCTGTCTGTTTCCTGCTTATCTAGGTAACGATTTGTTAAACGTACTTCCTGTTGGTTAGTTAGCATCACTGACATGCCAGCACCGGCTTTTAATTACTTCACGGATATATGGATTATTGAGGCCCCGCAGCTACGATCCAACTTTGAGGAGCTTGATCGCCGCCACGTTCCATCATCAGAGCTGCTGAATCGGGGGGAAAAGCTCGACCGGCCCGGCTGGCGAAGAATGGAGCCGATTGTTTTCCCCTTTTAATAATGATAGCCATTGGACGGTGCTGGTGACTCTGATGCAGGAACCTGTCTGGCGATATTTGTGGGATAGAATACACCCTCCTGTTGCTTTGATGTTGAAGTATTTCAGCTTTGCCAGAGGCTCTTAGAAAGAGAGAGAGAGAGAGAGAGCGAGCACAACAGTGGTGGACAGTGGGGGAGCGTGATGTGGTTTGGGATGAATATAACTGCTTTTATTAGCTTCCTCTGGATGACACCATTCAGCTCCCCTGCTCAGCCTCTCTCATGTGGGAAATGGCCGGGTCTGGAATTGAATTCTGTATACTCTGAGGTGACTTTATAAGGGAATCATACAGGATGGTTATTGCACCATCAGGAATGTAATGAAACTGGCTCAAAGGTGACAACTGTACAGAGGAAGGTCACTGTTAATATATGGTGATCTCCTGCGGTACAATATAGGAGTCTGCCAGCCGTAGAGGAGAACCGAGACTTCTCTAGTCAAGCTTAGCAGGCTTGAGAGACTCACAAGGACTTTGTGTTTTGCTCAAGTCTCGTCTATTTTTTTATTTATTTTTTTTTGCTTTTCTCCCTTTGTTGGTTAAAAATACTGAAAACCTTTGGGAGCCAATTTCCTGAGAGCAAAGGACAATGCAGGCTTGTGTTCCCAACTTCACGTGTGTGTGTGTGTGTGTCCATGCATGAATGTGTGGGTGAATGTCCGTCACCATCACTGCATAGACGTACGCTGTGCCTGTATAAGTACCTACACTCCCATGTCCTGCATGTTCCACTAATTATACATTTTATTTGTTCTTATTTCGACCTTTGTCACCAATTTGCCATCAGCATATTTCTCTTCACACACACACACACACACATCTCTATAAATTGAATGACTAACAGAAAAAGCCCAGTGATCCAAGTATCTCAGCTTCCATCCCTAATTCATTAATTTGCTGTTTCCCTACAGTCAGTCACCCAGAATAATCCATCTGGAAAGTCCACTGAGCTTTTCTGCCACCAAGCAGAAATGGGATTGTGGATGAGTGATCACGAAGCTTCTATCTACACAATCCCACCCTGCGTTAATGTGGATAATGTACTGTAGGCCTGCACACACACACACACACACACATACACTTAAAACCTACTCACAGGGACGCATACCATCTTTTAAAATGTGGAAAACATGCTTGCAATTCTTTAGTTTCCCCGCAATTAGGCACGTCTCTTCCTACATGTAGAATCCACCGTTACAGGGCAGCCGTCGTGTGATGTGTGAGGAGTTTAAAGAGGTGTGTTGTGTCACCTTCTCAAATGAATTCAGCCTGGTTTGCTCCACAGAATAGACAATGCTTCTGCCCTGAGGGTGCTCAGACATCAATGCTCTGAAGGTGAATCATTGATCCCGGAGCATAAAATTTGCACAAACATACCAGACCAGCCACTGAGCTCTTCTGCAGTTTGGTCCTCTAAAGACAAAAATGAACACAGGATATTTCGCACAGTATCATCGAGGAGAGTTCACACAGTTTCACCAACTGTAACCAACTCCCTGACTAGCAAAGCTGCAGCTGCTGCAAAAATGTAAATGTATGCTTATAGGTCCAACTCAAAGTTTTATTCTGTGGGGGCACTGCGGCTCAGGAGTTCCTGCAGTTCCTCTTGTCGTCCACTTGAGGCTGGCTCCAGAAGTGAGTCAGTCTCCATAAGTCCCCATGTTCAAATGTCCAACTTCACAGCAGAGATAAACATGTTTACAGCCTGGTACAAAAAACAGTTTTGGTCTCTGTAGCTAATTTCTACTGAGGGTGAATTTCTATACAACTCACCTGTTCAGATTATATGGGTGACATCACTCGTGCTCTGTCCGTTCTCTACACTCTCATTGGTTGCAATCCCAACCTCCTCCTGTCCACATGTCAAAGTGTCCTTTATCAAGACACTGAACACCGACGACCAAAATCTATTCAAGTTATCTTTAACCTTAACTCCATGTTTCTTGTTTACGTAGCAGATACAGCGGTGGAACGTATTCTCTACATGACCGCAGAACATTTTTTAGAATAAAGAGACGTGAAACATCCATTTCCTTTCATATGATGCTCTCACAACCTTTCATTAAGCTAACAGCACTCGCATGTTTAATTGCCTGTTTATGTTTACGGTTGCTTAATTCCAGACTTTGCCCGGTAATGGCAATCAGAGACTCTTTCCTTTTGTTAGGAGGTGTTCCCAATCCTCCACGTGTTTTTAAACGCTGCCCCCTCCCGAACCACGATAATTGATGTATTTCCCATAAAGGAACGGTAATTAAGATAATGAGATTTTCAGAAGCAAGTGTAGCATGCCAGAACGAGGAGGAGCATGTTTCCTGACTGCTTCACTTTTACACTTTCCCTTTTTCACTCTCTTCGTTTCAGTCTGCCTCCTATCTGTGCCCTCCTTACCACATCTGCTTCCCCTCTCTCGTCTCCCATACACAGCTTGTCCTCATTTGTTTGCCAGTGCATAATTGGCTATAGGATCACCCGTTGTGTAATTATGTATAGCAGTTTGATATGTAATTAAAATTGTATCAGTATCCAGTGTAATTTGTGCTGTGATTACCTATTAACAGTGCAAACAGTTGTGCCTAAAAGCCCGTGACCGCCCCTCTCATAGATGTCACCGCGTCTCTGTCATTATTTACATACCAGCAGGTGCTACATCTGAGCATATTGTATTCATATCAGCACATAATAAACTCAACATCTCCTCACATGAGCACTTCTTTCTGACAGCTCGAGTAATTGTTATCCTGCAGATTTAAACCCAGGCGCTTTACAAGACCACGCACTTTACTTAGACATCACCGTGCTGAGTGAGTGAGCTCGGCAACATCGCGTTGGCTTGTTCCTCCCTGAAAATACAGACACCAAAAACAGAGCAGGGCTTTCAAAGTGCTTGTTAGAGTGCTCTTATAATGAGGCTAAAGAAGAGAGGGGCTTGTGAGGACACTCTAAAGAAACATCTTAATGAAAGCACCGTGCTACAAACTGGCCTGAATAAGCCGCCTTTGGAAACTCTCCACAAAATAATTAGATGTGCCTGAGAGGTCCGCTGTTGGGAGTAGCCTCAGTTTTATTCAATAAAGCTTTTTCTTTTTCCTTATAGCTGATTTAGGAAGTTCAGAATTAGTGTTTGCCTCCTTAGTGCACATGCCTGTACGCAGTGTGTGTGCTCATTTTGTCACAAAGGTCATATCTTCTTATTTGACCTGGTGTAAAATAGTCATTACCATAAATAAATACATTCAGGTCACTGTATACAGAGATGTACCTGCAAGCCTGCATATGATTATATCAAACCAGCATTAAACTCCATGTTTATCTTCAGCCTCATGAGCACGTTGGTATAATTAGAAAGGTCGAGTTCTGCATTCATTTTAATACAGAAGAGGAAATTCCAAACATGTCATGCTTGCTAGCAGAGAAATGTGGCTTATAATGAGCTTAACATGCCCCAATTCTTCCTCATGATGTAATGCAACGGCAACAAGACGATGTCATAGGTTTGAATGGATCACTGAATGTGCCAAACTCAAACAACGTGCAGAGAAACAGTGTGTTAAGAGCGTCAATGGACGTTTGTATGTTTCATCAACCTCCCCTCTTTTATTTGCAAACTTTGAGAAATCTCGCCAAACGAGCGTGAGCGATACCGTTTGCGTGTCACCGACTTAGTCACAACTTGTCACGGTAACGACGCTGACGTTGTTTGTGGTCGGTCCGGAGTGAATGCACTCACTGAAACTGACAGCTCAAAAACTAAAAAAAACGTGGGAGCGTTCAACCACACTGGCAACACACACACACACACACGAGGAGATGTTTCCTTAAATTTAAGAAAGTGCCACAAAAAACTGACACATGAGCTGGTCCAGAGGAATTTGCAGTTTGTTCTGCATCAAGCCCTCGATGTGGAAGGAGAGTTTGGTGCGCTGGATCAAAAATATAAATACACATTCATGAATAAACTGAGGCCGCACGTTCCAGCTCCTCTTGGAGGATCCCGAGGCGTTCCCAGGCTAGATGAGATATGTAGTCCCTCCAGCTGGTTCTGGGTCTGCCCCAGGGTCTCCTCCCAGTTGGACGTGCCCGCAACACCTCCAAAGGAAGGTGCCCACAGGGCATCCTAATAAGATGCCCAAACCACCTCAGCTGGCTCTTTTCGGATGTCCGAGCTCCTCACCCGATCTCTAAGGCAGAGGAAGCTCATTTCGGCCTCTTGTATTTCGCGATCTCACTCTTTAAGTCACTACCCAAAGCTCATGAGTATAGGTGAGGACGTAGATAGACTGGAAGATCGAGAGCTTTGCCTTCCAGCTCAGCTCACTCTGAACCACAACAGCGTCCTCAGTACTGCAGACGCCGCACCAACCCATCTCACGCCCCATTTTCCCGTCACTCGTGAAAAACACCCAGAGATACTCGAAATCCTTCCCCTGGGGCGGCAGCCATAACCAAACAACCGTACTGTATAGTTAAGAAGCCCCCTCATAATGCTGTTTCCACCATGTGAGAGACCTCAAAGCAACCCAACAGTGTCTGTTTGCGCCGCTGCAGCAGCTCAGTCGTATCAAACTGTGATTAAAAGGAAGTATAGCAGAGGTTGTTTACGTCTTTCTGAGAACCACGTGATCACACAGCCCCTCCATCATGTCACAGTTTGGTCATGTACATACAAGACCTCGCTCCTGTTCTCTTAACCCCTTTCCATCCTGAAGAAGCAGAACACACAAACGCTTTTAACAACAATAAAACTGCTGCTTGTTCTAGCATTCCCCAGAGGACGGACTTCAGCAGCAGGTCTGACATCCTCCGTATGGATGATTAGCATCATTAGTGCATCAGCTGCTCCTCTCTCTCTCTCTCTCACACACACACACACACACACACTCCATGATGGCTCTTCAAATACCTAACACTCATGCAGATTAAATGATGGCATGTTCTTGGCAAAGCAGTGATTAATTTATGATTAGAAGTAGGTCAGATGAACGCACCCCAAGGTTTCTAGACACTAGAGAGTAAAACTGTCTGCAAAGACACAAAGAGCAAGTTGGACAGACAGAGAGGATGAGAGCACTCCTTCATTTAGAAAAGGAGGTAGATTAAATATATCGTGACATTCAGAAATATTCAGCCTGCCTGTGTCGTCGGTCGGCCTTTTACCATACTGTATTTAAATTGTCTCTTTTCTCCTTTTTCAGCTCCTTTGACCGACAAGCCGCCAAAGATCCTGTTCCCCTCCGAAAACAAGATTAGCAACATGGAGCTGCAGCTAGGTAAGAGCATCCTGGGATTTCCTCCAGCTGCAGTCAGTGCTATCTGTGTCATTTTCCAAAAATGACAGGAAATCCTCTCCAACACACCTCCAGGCGCTGAACACAGATTGATGATGGCACTTTTTATTTGTTAGAGAAACAGCAAAAACAAAACACAATTGTAAAAAGTGTTTTCCATATATGCAAATGGTGGGTGCTAATGTCCCTTAGGCTGTTTTGTCAACAATGAAGAGCCCATATGGTGCCAGGGTTCCATACGCTGGCTCGCCACATGGAAAGGCGGCTGCTTTCAGTCGCTGTTGTTTGTCTTCTTTGACGTGGGGTCACGACGGGCCTAACGCGTGTGCGTGCGCACGAGTGAGTGATTCTGTCCGTGTGGTTGTGTTTGTTTGTTTTCTTTTTTTTTTTTTTTCCCTGTGACAGCATGTCGCTTGATTTCTGGGCACATCCGCTGTCCACATGGCGCTCGACGCTCCAGGAATGGCTTATGTGTCTGTCGCGGTGAAGCCGATCGGACAAGACGGAGAGGTCTGGAAAGGCAGAGAGGGATTGGATGAGTTTGTGTCAGAAAGAAAAAGAGACGAAGGTGCATTGACTCGCTGAGGAGTTGCCTTTTGTCTTCTGCCTCATGCTGTTGGAATTCAGGTAGTTGCTACTGTTGGCAAACTGACAGGCCTCATGTGTGTGTTTTCTTTGTCTCCATCTTGATTTCACTGGGATTTTGTTGAAAGGTTTTTCCTTTGAAACTTTCTTGCAGTCATTCAAAGCCTCTCTGTCAGCTCTTCCTCTATGTATGCTGTGTGAGTAATCTAGTCCAACTCTGGATCCTACATTTCCCATAATGCAACTCAATTATCTTTGTTTAAACCCAAGCAGCAACCTCTGTTCAGATTATATTAAGGCTTAAAGTTATGCAGGATTAAGAGCGTGGACGCTTTGATTGACAGGTGGGTGTCTTTACAGATGGCTTGTTTGAGCAACCAGGCGTCATTCGGCCCGCCTCAGGTCCGCTGATGATCCACGTAGAATAGCAAGGAGGTGGCAGAAGTATGAAAAGACAAGATGGCGGCGGCCAGAGCCACAGATCCATTCTTTAAACTGTCAGTGGTTAAACCATGCATGCCTGGTAAATGGAAATGTTTTTCAGTCTCTATGCACTCAGTTTGTAAAGCAGCTTCTCTCTCGGCTCGTGCCAAGATCAGGTGACATCGCTGGAGTTATTTTTCAGGCTTAACAAAACTCCCTCAAGTGCCGCAGAAGATATTATAAAACAGTCAGTTTTATATAATCATGACAAGTAAACTGATCTGGATGTGTAAATCAGTGGAGTTCCCTCTCTAATGGGCCACATAAGGGCTCGGCACTACCGTGTCAAAAGAGAGAGAGAGAGTCAGAGGCGAGGCAGAAGAGGAGAGAAAGAGAAAGGATGTGTGATGTCGTGCAGCGAGCCCCCACAGATTCCCAGCAGTGTCTAAAACCCAGAGACACAGAGGTAAATATTTTACAGCCGGGCTCCATTTTGTGAGCAGAAAAGTTGTCTCTCTCCCTCCAGATGAGAGTTTCTGTTTTATTTAGCTTTATTTATTTATCCTCCTCTTCCTTAATATTTGTTGAGTCATGCCCTAAGCAGCTTTATGGAGCAACATGGCAGATTTATGGTAGCCAGAACGTGCACAGAGAGAGGCTGGTCCCTTGTGGCAAGTGGAGAGAGAGAGAGAGAGAGAGAGATGGGATCCAGTGGAGGCTATAGTGGATGGGCAGTAAAATCAGAGCTGTAAGCAGAGGGAGATAAATCTGCAACACTGCCGGGAAACACAGCCCCACTTTATCTCTTTTCTGCTGCTGCAACCAGCGCAAGTCTCAGACAGCCGCCATCACAAGTCAGCTTTACACAACATACACACACGCACATAAATAAAACACATATGTTACATAAACTCCAACAGAGGACACGCAGCGGAAAGTCAAAGAGGATGATGCAGAGAAACAAGAGATGAGGTGTCAGAGAAAGAGAGGACTGGGTGTGGGATGGAGACGGGGCATGAGAGGAGCGTCCCTCATAGTGATGTGTCGTTCGCAAACGAGCCAGCTCTAAGAGCCGATTCTTCACGGTGAACGTCAAGAGCGGACTCTCATCGGGAAGAGCCGACTCTTTAGCCGCTCCTGCATGCAGGCATGGACGGGACTTTAATTTGATGATAGGCACAGCATGAGGGCCAATCGCATGCGAGGACAGACGAGGATCATACCACTATGTGAAAGAAGGAAGGGGGTGAACAGACACTTCAAAAAAAGGCTGCAAGTGTAGTGGTACGGGCCAGAGCGACAGAGAGAGGGTGAAGGAAAAGTGAAAAAGATGCAGCATCTGGCTGCATTTCAACGAGACTGGAGACTACGAGTGAGTGCAGGATTTGTAAAAATGAAAATATCCGTCAGAGCAGGGTCAACAACAAACCTGCACAGGTGAAAAAAATGCATAAAAATAAGCATTTTATTGCTAGCTGGCACACAAACCATTCATAATTGCTAAATTAGGCTAATATGGAAGGCTACGAGTGATGCTAAATGAAGGGAGTCAGAAGAGACGACTCTTTGAAGAGAGCTGAACTTCCCACCACCAGCCCCTTCCCTCTGCTCTCCAAAGGTCTCCTGTCACCGTGTCCCTTTCTGCTGAACCGCCAAGATTCTGTCACTCAAGACTGCACACACTAAACCACAACACCACCATCAAACACAACGCTGTGTGTGTGTGTGTGTGCGCAGCTATCATCACAGACCCACAAGGCTTCAGGGCTTTAAGAGTCCTCGGGGATGTGAGACCGCACAGGCCTGTTTTTTTTTGTTTTTCTCTCAGTCGCAAATATTTTTTCGGACAACTTGACATCTTTGACGTGGGAGACAAAATCAAGGTTGTGTAGGATGGTTTTCTTTAGCAGCCAGCCAATTTTCTTCCTTCTCTATTGCCAGATTTACTGCTGTCCCCCAGTGGCGAGATGGTGCAGTCCACTTGCACCTCTCCAGAATAGAAGGATGATTCATATTGTGGGGTTTGAATTTGTGTCTAATGCATTATGGAGGGGTTACACTACACAGTATGTGACATATTACACAAAGCTCCAAATTTAAAACACACACACACACACACACACACAGACTCACTGACGTGGTGCTGATTCCCTCGGGATGATTTGTCATGGATTCGATGTCCCAGAGGACGCCGTGCAGGGACTCACGCTCACGATGCCTCTTTCTCACGAGCTCACACATGCACTGATATTCGCACATGCTTTTGCACCACTTGGGATGAGTAGGTCACACACACTTGCAGTGCGGTCCATGGTAACTGTGGTGATAATTGTAACTGATAGAGGACTTTGCTGCAGATGGGTGCACTCTTGTGGAAAGGAATTAGAATCAATTATTTCAGAGAGAAGCGCCCGACAGCAGCACGGGACGGACAGCAGAAGGGGAGATGACTCTTATATCTACTTTACTTCAACGTGTGCAGACACACACACACACACAAACACACCGTGGTAGCTGGGCTTACACTCAAAGATGCTGACATTCCTGTTTTCTGCTGTATGTTTTTGACACGCTCAGACAAACAGAAAAGACAGTGTGGCTGTTCCACTCTGATCCCACTGTCTCCTCCTCAGTCACCTCCGTCTTCCTCCCTTACTATTTGGAAACATCTGTCTGCAGGCTAAGACACCACAACCTCAGGATTATTTTATGTTCTTGACATTTCAATTGAATCTATCCGATCAGTGGGTGCACGTAGGGCTTTCATACAGGGTTTAACTTCAGACCAAACTGTTTTAGGGAGAGGAGATCCATCTATCCATTTTCTGTAACTGTTTATCAGGGTTGTGGGGGGGTTGGAGTCGATCTGCACAGTGGGATTGATGTGGGGTGGACCCCGGACGGGTTTCCAGTACAAACAACAACCATTCACACTCACATTCGCGCCTACGGGCAATCTAGAGATGGAAAACAGATCCAGGGAATCTGAAAGTCATCAGACGTCAGTGCTACAGATACTGTGAAGTCGCAACCAAAAAGAAGCAAGATCAGGTGGCAGGCTATCGTAGCCGGCCCGGGATTTGCATGTGACCGGCTGGCTGTGTTAATGACAGTATAAAGAATGGACAGACCATGAGTGGTGTCACCCACAGGTTTCTGAAGCTGAACATATGCCGCCATGTTGTATGCACTGCCTCCACCTGTCAATCAAAGCGTCCACGCTCTTAATCCTGCATAACTTTAAGCCTTAATATAATCTGAACAGGTGAGTTGTATATAAATTCACCCTCAGTACAGTTGTCATGAACGGGGAAATTAGCTACAGAGACCAAAACTGTTTTTTGTACCAGGCTGTAAACATGTTTATTTCTGCTGTGAAGTTGGACATTTGAACATGGGGACTTATGGAGACTGACTCACTTCTGCAGCCAGCCTCAAGCAAAAATTAAACACAGTTTAAGTCAGCGTATGATAACATGCACATATTTTACTTTTTGAGTTAAAGGTTTTGTGCCAAGCTGCTGTGACTACTACTACACTTTTGTTTTTACACTGAAAAACATGCTCATATTGGTGAATCTACATGTTTGTTTGTGTGTGTGTGATCTATGTAATGGAGTTGATGGAAAGGATGTCAAACTTATAGAGAACACGAGGTCGACAAGGTGACGTGGTCCAGCGAATTTAATGTGATGGAGTCTATCAGTGGAGGATGTTGTATTTTTATTTAATCAGTACACGTACTTCTCTCTTTAAGAGAGGGCCAGAATGGCCGCGAGGCACTTTGCTGTGTCTGTGTAGATATGTTAATGCTTTGTGATAAACGACATATTCACATCCAGAGACAACCGGCCCTTAAAGGTCACACTGAGGGTATATTCGTATCATTCAATTTGGTTTCAGTCCCACGGTGACCCGGCGTTAAGTAACCCATGGTGACTGGTATGGTAACTAGTGTGTCAGCGAAACAAAGCTAAATGTTTAAGTGTGTGAACGGTCATCATTAATCACCGAGTCCGGGGGCTGAGAGCGGGAGCCTGCAGTATGATAAATGGACTAACAGTGCTTCTACACGTGCCTAACAGGAACAGGAGAGGGAGGAAGGCGAGCAATGAGAAAAATACACAAAAGCAGAGACAGACACAGCAGCGCATAGCAGGCAATAAAGACAGACACAACACCCCACTGTGCAGCATACAGACACACAGCCGGCGGGGTCGGTGAGAAGATGCAGGAAAGGTATGGTATGGTTTATGTTGGTTAAAACCTCTCTGAGCCACCAGGCTGACGTCGGGCTGTCAGGCGCTGCCTTTCGGCAGCTGTAGTTTTAGCATCGTGTCCGGCACCGTTGGTTTTAATAGACCTTATCGGGAGGCATTCAGTCGATTCAGCATGTTGAATCATCGGGGAGAAAAAGCTGTCTGTGACTGGATGCTCAGCCCAGTGAATCACTGACTTCCCCCTTTTTTTTTTACGTCTTCCACTGGCAGAGCAAAGCAAAGCAAAACTTTTACAGTGACAGCACCAACTTTTCTTTATCTGACATATTCTCAATTCATATCCCACTTAGTCTGCAAAGGATTGTTTCAGATTTGACTTGTCTTCCAATTTAATTAAAACTTTCTTGTAATCCAGTATTCTCATAAGTCCAGGAGGCAGGAAGGATGTTTAATGAGGGTTGATTTGAAGGTTTAGATCACAGTACAACCTTTTTTACTCATGCACGCTAAAAAAAATGATGAATAATAAAGTTATCATTACCAATGGATAATTCCAACCCCCTAACCCTAACTCAACATCCATTCCATTCCCCGAACCTAACCCCGTATTCTTTATTGAGGTCCACTTGAAGTAAACTATACAAAACATACAATAAACTGTTGCCATCCATCCATTTTCTTCCTCTTATCCGGTGTCGGGTCGTGGTGGCAGCAGGTTTAGCAGGGCGCTCCTTCTACCCAGCAACACGTTCCAGCTCCTCCTGGAGGATCCCGAGGCGTTCCCAGGCTAGATGGGCTATGTAGTCCCTCCAGAGGCTTCTGGGTCTGTCCCGGGGTCTCCTCCAAAGGAAGGCACCCAGGGGACGTTCTAATCAGATGCCCGAACCACCTCAGCTGGCTCCTTTCTACTCCGAGCTCCCTCCAGATGTCCGAGCTCCTCACCCTATCTCTAAGGCTGAGGCCGGACACCGAGCAGAGGGAGCTCATTTAGGCTGCTTGTATCTGCAATCTCATCCTTTCGGTCACTAAAGCTCATGACCGTAGGTGGACTGGAAGATCGAGAGCTTCACCTTCCTGGTTGGGAGTGAGATGTTGCCTCAGGGTATCTCAGTGCCGCGTGAGCTTTAATATTTAAGGTGGTATCGCTCCGTCAAATCATTGTTTGTGTTTCTGTGATATGTTTCGTAGAATCACAGCACACATGCATGCATGCTGGCATGGTTGTCTGCTGTAGTCTTCTGTGTGTGTAAGTGCTGCTTAGAGGATGTGAGGTGATGTGAAGTGGCGCATCAGTCGTTTTTTATCAGCACTTTCCTGTTCGGTGCGTGTCAGGTCCGCAAGGCGACAGATCTGCTTCGTCTGAGCCTGAGCTCAACTTTATGTTTACTGTCAGCGCGTGTATTCACTTTTGTCAGTCATGCGTTTGTGCGTGTGTGTGTGTCTCTGTGTAGCTGTAACATACACCTTTTATCCGGGGCTGCTCCCGAGCAGTTGTGTTAAATCAGTCACCGGCGAGAGTTTCTCCACCTTTTTAAGCCAAAGGATGTCTTTAAAGAGAGAGGGGATTTAGGTAATGGTGGTTTTTACCTCGTCTTCCTCTGATGCTCAGACTCACTGACAGGTAATCAAAGAGAAGGAGCACCGTGCTCATCCCTGCACCACTCTGTATGTGATACAGGACGGACAGACACGAGGAAGAGCCGAGGTAGACCTAATGAGACATGTCTGCTTTTCAGAGGCTTCTTCCTCCGGTCACTGCCACTCCTGTTTGGTCAAGGTGGAGAAGAGTAACTTTACATGTAGACTACGTGCAGGAAATACAGTGTAAATTGTGTAATAGGTAGAGATGAGTGTACAGTAATAAGAAAATAGAGCTGAAGGATGGAGAAGGATGGAGAAGGATGGAGGGAAAGAGGGAGAGGGAGCTGGCACTGGAATGACATGCATAAACAGCAAAGTGAGCAGGGGAAAAGGCGGCTTTGCCATTCACTTTGAAGCTTGCTCCACTTCTGTCTGTGTTACGCAACAGAAAAATGAAGAAAAACAAGCGCCAAAAAAAAAAATCTAGGCAGAGTGGAGGAGAGAGAAAAAAGAGGGGAGGCAAGACATAACTTCCAAACTTCAGTTCTCTGATGTTTCCGGCAAGCGAGTATCCGTATCTGGACGATTGAGTTAGTCACCACGCCGCACAGCACTGAGCTTCGGTGTTGAGCAAAGGGGGTAAGAGAGTTCGCGGAAAGAGAAGGAGATCAGTCAGTGTGAAGAGAGACCACGAAAAGGAGGGCTGAGAGGACAGAAAAGATAAGGAGACAGAGGATAAATAGAGAGGGATCACACTGAGCATTTGAACCCCAGAGAGCTATTTACAGTAGCTCTCCATCTTTCTCTCTGTGTTACGTAAGCCGATCCCTCCATCCTCTCACTGCTGAGTATTTGGAGAGCAGCTGAGGCCCGTCACATGCGTCTGATCTTCATTAACCAAAGAAGACCCCCAGCTGGGGGGCCACGGCTTTCACCCAGCAGCGAGGAGCACTCTTGCACTCTTGCCTAACACCTCTGTTACCATCGCCCTCTTTCTGCTGCACTGTTTCATGACAATCAATCTTCATGATGTCACCATCGCCCACGGCAAGCGAATGTTGCTATGGAGATCAGTAGATCTGCACCGAGCTGCTGCCTTAGGGAGAGCGTATGCAAGCTTACGTTGCAGTGTGTGTGTGTGTGTGTGTGTGTGTGTGTGTGTGTGCACGGTTCATCTTTAATTGCCATCTGCAATCTGCATCCTGAACACAGTCAGTAAATCGAGAGGCCCAGTGTGGGGTAAATAGCTGAGACTCATTTACAAGTGTGTTAATGGACTTTCTCTATCTTTGGCTTTCTTGTCTCTCTCCCTTCCTGTCTGTCTCACACACACACACACACACACACACACACACACACACTTTGTACAGTAAATCAAAACATACTGCAGAGCAGAGTAACAGCAGCACTGCTGAAGTCATTTGTTCATGATTTGCATAATTTATGAATAAACACACTGTTTTAAGCAGATAATTATCCTCAATTTTCTGATTATTATATTATTCGTTGGATTAACTGTGATTGGCTGCTACTGACTCTGTTTTAAAGAATAGCTGAGTTATTCCTTTTGTTGACATGGGTTATTATTATTATTATTAATAATAATAATTTCAAACTAGTTCGTCTCGTACGTTGGCAGCAGTAGCTCGGTCCACAGGGACTTGGTTTGGGCGGCTCAAAGTCCAGTATGGAAGTTGGTAGGTGGAAGGCATCCTGGTAGCTGGAGAGGTGCCAGTTCACCTCCTGGGCACTGCCGAGGTGCCCTTGAGCAAGGCACCGAACCCCCCAACTGCTCTCCGGGCGCCGCTCTTCATGGCTGCCCATCACTCCGCCATCTCGCTCCACATTTGCATGTCTATGAGTTAAAAATGTAAAAAAACGTGAGTGAAAAAAGAATTTTGTTGAGGGGTCAATAAAGTATCTAATAATAATAATAATTCAATTATGTTCAGGACAGAAACATTTTGGTAAATTTGAAATAAAAACAGAGAAACCTTCTTTGAAAACGTAATTACCAGTGAAAGGATGAGAGAGAAACACTCGTTTCCTTCTGCTATTTTCGCCTCTCCTTGCAAATTCTCCCCCTCTCGTCGTCTCTTTTCTCCTCCCCGCTTCTTTCCTTCCTCTCTTAACTACTCTCTTCAACCCCCTGAAATGTGTTATTAGTATTAAACAATGGAAGAATAGGCATTTTAAGTACAAGCTTTACTTTCCTTAATAACTACCCTCCATGGTAATAATTACCCCCTTTGAAACAAAAGAAAAAAACCCTTCTTGGGTTACTAGGCAATAAGCGTGCAGCTGGGATTGTGTTTAATGTGTTTGTGTGTGGGTGCACACTGCTGTTGTATATACATATATATATTTATATATATATGTAGCTGAGCACATGTCATTGCAGATTTCAGAGCGTTTCTATTTATTTTCAAAAAGTTTAGGGAGTCTCTGTAATCATTCTTCCTTTCCATACATGCTGTGAAGCAATCCCTTCTTAACATGACTACACTGATGGATGACAAAATCCATAGTCCTCGTTCTGGGTACTCTTAAATTCAGCTGAGGCTTCCACAGCTTAGTAAAAACCAAGTGGGTGTCTTTGTCCTGACAGAACATAACTCCAGCAGGACGTGTCCCTCAGCCGCCGCCATCGCCGCCGCCATCGCCTTTCAGCTTGGAAACACAAAGAAGGAATTTAAAACAGACTAACTTTGGAAGATATCCACTCAGACTGCTGAAGCCTCATATTAGCTTCATCTGAACTTTGCAATGCATTTTTGCACAGAACAAGAACTGTGGATTTGTTTCATATATATATATAAATATATAAGAGTGCAGTAGCATTAGGAAAGTGTAGCTTTATCGCCATTATGGAGGGAGGGAGTGACTTTTTAATCTTCCAATACAGACTCTGATATCTCAGTTAAAGGTACCTGTCGAACAAGTCCTAACCTGAAACCAGCGCTCTTTCTTTTTCCAAATTTAAACTGATTGGTTTAATATTTCTGTACAGTAAGGTAACATGAGGCCAGGGATTGACCGACTGACTGATGCAACTTCTAATGGAGCTTTGCAGAGAGTGTAAGAGAGGCTCCACGTGCAACAAAGGCCTGGAATCAAACCACGACATTGCAGTTGTATGGCAACATCCTTGGCCAACCCCAGAGCTGATATTTAATAATTCATATTCAGTCAATATTGATACTGATCCGGTACTTTCAGTATCAACACGTGAGAACTGTATGAAAGTCAACATCTATCCTTGAACTTGGGCTAATTCACATTGGCCACATGTCATAATAACACATCCATGCTGTCATTAACATGCACCGCAACTGGCTCATGTTCAGCCAGTATTGACAACAGTGACTCAGCCTCCTCTCCGCCTCCTCCATGCGCTCTCATCTCAGTTCGTATGTTTCGTCTACAGACGGTGATAACGGGGGCGAGCTCTCTAACTGTCTCTGAGCTAAGATCCTTTTTTCATTGTTATTACCTCATTCTCACTCTCTTTCTCATACCATCCTTCCCTTATTTACATTCAGATTCATATAGGAGTGCAAACGTGTTTACCTTTGTGGTATTATAAAAGACTATCGCCTCCCCAGGGCGCATCTCTGCAAGTATTTAGCCAGCCGGTAACCTCAGGAATGGGCTAAGATTCCTCAGGAACGCTGCCAGAAGCTTGTGTCTGGCTATGCATCACGTTTGCAGCAGGTCATAACAGCAAAAGGGTGCTTTACTAACTACTACTAAAGGGTTGAATCATTCTGAGACTCATTAAAAGTGGTATTTTGTGTTGAATTTGGAGAAACCACTTTCAAATATTAGTCGTCTTGAGATACTCAAATTGTTCTTGTTTGATTTGTTTATTGCAAAGAGCTGAAAGCTTGTAAATTATGCCCAACAACAAAAAAAAAAAACTACTTTTCAGTGGGCGTTGAATCATTTTGATTGCAGCTGTATGTATTTTTACATCTGTCCACAAGATAAGCAAGCAACATTTGAAATGCTCGTTTTCTAAATGCAGTTCAGATCGATGAGGCTGAGCATTAACCGCGTATAGTTGGTAAATATAATTACTGAACAGAGCTGCTGGTTCTTAGATCTACATTCTTTCTAATAGGCAGCAGAAGGCAGCTCCATTGGCTGGTCTAATTGTATGCTCTTATGAGGAAATGACCCTACAGTTCCTGTTAATTTATTTTCACTTGAGTTAATAGTCTACCTTCAGTTCATTTTCTAAGCAGCATGATGTTCTTGTTGTAAATTATGGTCCTATTTAGAGTAATATAGACAATAAACAGGGTGCTTCAGGGCTTGTGATTGACAAATCATTCTCAGTCAGTCCGTCCGTCCAGCCCGACACACCAGGCGTACGAAGATTAAACCGTCAAACCATCAGCGGTGCCGATCAAACATGAATCAAGGTTCTGTTGTTGCGTTGATTATTTCTTGCGTTCAGAAACATGCTTTAGCGTGCGGCTTAGCTGTTATACGAGAATGTTTGTGACCAGGCTCGTATCAGACACATCTTACCAGGCAGTCCTACTTCATCGCTTACTTTTCTCCGAGCAGTCTCCTGTTTTGTCTGGCCTCTGTATAAATATGAAGCAGTATCATGGAGCTCTGGGCGCCCACAGACGGCTGCAGTAACAACAGTGGATGTCTGCACCTAAGCTTCAGCAGACAGGTCGAGAAGCAAGAGTGCGAAGATGAATCGACTTTTTAAATCGCAAAGTTTAGAAAAATAAACTCTGAGCTCTCCTCCCTCACCCTGGTAAACTGCTCCAGATCAGCGATCAGAGCGATACCTGACACGACTCTGGGTGTTTACTCCTCGAGAAAGTTCTGGTCCTGACCCTGACGTCTCTTCCTACAGCTCACTCAGAAACCCCCCAGCCTCAGCAGCCTGGTTTTCTACTTCTTTGTCCTCATGTTGGACTGAGAGTGGCACCTTTTAATATCTACAGCGGGAGCTCGCCATGTTGAACCACTATTTTCTTTTACTAGTTTCTACAGTAACCCAGAAAGGACAAACCAAATGCTGGCTCTAGATTGGATCCTTCATGCTTGAAAGAAGAGAGTGAAGTGAAGGGTATTCAGTCAGTTACAATCTGAAACTTCACCACTAGATGCCACTAAAAGACCTTTTAAAGTCCGCCAAAAAAAAAAAGCAGTTTACGGTTTGCCGCCTGTGTCAACACTCAGATGAGGTGTGTTCTTTGGATTCCCGTAAAGTTCTCGCCATCTGTCCAGTGTTGCCTCGTGGCATCAGAATCTGTCTGTTGTGAGGAGTCATTAGTCTGTGCCTCCAACAGCCAGCAGAGATGTTTGAACTTTTCACTTTAAACCTCCACATCTTCATTCATCAGCTGACAGCGTGTGGGCTTTACAGGCAGGGCTAATCCTTTTTGGTTTTTCAAACAATTTGGGTGAAAATTTGATTTAAAAATGCAATACTCTAGTTTAATTATTTCTTGTTTTTTATTGACTTATTGTTTGAATTACTCACGTAAAGGCACGGATGGATGGATGCCGAGTCCGCATCCACACTATATTGCTCTTCGAATCTTTATTATTTTTGCACCTAGGTTTTTTTGGCACCGAACTACTCCCACAAATTTTGTATATAATATATCACTAGATTCAGCTCATTTAGGACATTCATGCTATTTTTGATGGGTGTGTATTGCGTCGGTTAGAGTGGGTGACATCATTTGGGAGAGAAAAATCAGTCGAAAAATTAATTTGGAAACGGCTCCGTGGCCACAAGTTTCACTCTACAGACATAATTTTTGTGGGCTACGGAAATTTCCGGAGGAAAGCAGGCAAGTCCGTGTCTTTTCATCAAACTAATGGCCGTATTTCTTAACTTTAGCCACATAAAATATATATGTAGACATTCGGGAAGAGCTCAGGATGCTTACAGTGAAGCCGGTTCAATGATAGGACCTATGGTTTGGCCAAAAAGCCGTCTTGTTCGAGGGGTACTTTCAGGAGTTTTTCTCTCTCAGCATTTTCAGCTGACACACAAACAGCCGCGGTTAATTGCTAATTGTTAATTGGCCCTGGTTGCTTGGCAACTTCAAGCCTGCAACTCACAAGCCTGACTTTGATAAAGGGGTCAACTTTGCATCAGGCAGTTTTCTAGTTACAGGATGTTAGAGTACAGTTTGAATATCGACTTTGTTCTCCGTTCTCTATCTCAGCTCCTTCTGTACTCATATTCACGATGCTGTTTATGGACCCATTAGAGTATTAAGGTGATTATATAAGCACTCTAATCACATGCACTGCCTTATTAGAGATAACATGACCTTTTGTGTGTTGGCAGTTTCCTGCGTGACAGCATAATGTGGGGCTCCATCACAGAGTTCAGACAGAGAGAGAGAGAGAGCTATTACAACTCTTTGTCCTCAACTGGAAAATGAGAAAATTAGTCACCTTTACGTATGTGCAAGTGTAGCCGAGCTTACAAGGACTCCTCTGACCTCATCTCTTGTTCTCCTCACTGGAACAGGCGCTCCATATCACGCCTTGTTTCACAAGTAATCTGTCACTTTCACTCTTTCGTGGTGTTCCTCCTCATCACATTCTTTGCTGCTCATTGGTTTTGGACCCCTGCTACTATTTTCTATCTCCGGCTCCGTCATTGTGTCTCTCCATCTTTTGCGATTCTCATTACCAAGGGTGAATATGTTAAGTTTGAGGGAATGAAGTGGTGAATGAGTCATCATATATACTTTCATGTACAATTAACTTGTTTCCTTTTGAGTATTTGAAATAAACTTTGTTTTATCCCCTCGTACACTTTACTCACTGCTGACCGATTATATTGAAAGTAATTTTAAGAGTAAGCATACTGTATTTCTAATATGCT
The DNA here is from genome assembly GCA_036365135.1 of Miichthys miiuy. NCBI lineage: Eukaryota > Metazoa > Chordata > Actinopteri > Sciaenidae > Miichthys > Miichthys miiuy. The sequence goes on along the minus strand of CM071612.1, from coordinate 2,046,455 downwards.
AGACCGGGCTTTATGGTTGCAGTTAATGTTCAGTGGCTGGTTAGAGGAACAGGGGAATTATATATAATATAATATATACAGGCATTGCATCAGCACTGTGCAGTCTAATGCGGTGTTTTCCTCTATCGGGCTTCCTCTTCCTCTACGTGTGGCTGCACTGCATGTTATTTCCAACAGAACAACACTATTCCCTTTTGGCTTTAATTCTGTTTGTGAAACAAATAACTTTTCCATTACCCAGAATCCCCACGCGCTGCAGGTAGCTTGGCTTTTCACCTGTGTGAATTAACAGGAGAACAGGAAACAAACACACGTTCACACTGTTTAGAGAATGATTGTTGCCGTTTGATGAATTTCCCCTTTTGGTGCATGTGGAAAGTTAAGCTACAGAGTTATCTAATGTTACCTGACACATTAAGGTTTTATTGATTTTATAATCTTGATTTATTCAGGGAAAGCCCAGCTCTCTTTTGTAATGCAATGCCCTGAGCAGCAGTTTGGATTAAAGGCTTTGCTTAAGGGCACCTCAGTGCTGGTAATGAACTTTCCCCGCCCAGATTAAACCAATGACCATCCAGTCACAAGCCTGTTCTCACCACTGTCCCTTTGTGGTCCATACAGCGCCTCCGCACATGTACCAGCTCTCTACAGTGATGACTGTGAGCATAATGTGCACAAGTGTGGCTGGTCACCAAGGACGTTCGATACTGAATGAGTTAGAGAAACTCAGACGTGTCACGCAGACAAAAGGACAAGGTGAAGCCCATAATACCACAGTGCATATATATTTTCAGATGAATTATATTTAAAGTTCCAGGAAATCAACTATTAAAAAGACATTTTTTAAAAATATTTCTGGGGCGGCGTTTATCCGCCTCATGGGTTCGAATCCGACCTGTGGCTCTTTCCCGCATGTCATTCCCCGTCGCTCTCTCTCCACATTCCTGTCACTCTTCAGCTGTCTCTATAAAAATAAAGCTTGAAAAAGCCAAATAAATAAATATATATTTTTAATATTTTCTCCATAGGCGTACTTCTTTCACATTGCCTGCTGATCATGCTTACTGAACAGTCCAATGTCAGCAAACAAATTATACCTTTGACCTTATACCCAGTGATTTAGTATCAAGTCTTTATTAGCATGGAAGCAACTGTACATTTTGCCACACACACACACACACACACACACAACGTACATATGAATACACAAAGGGAAATTTCCAGTTTCTCAGCTGATGTGGTCTGTCTTGGTGGGGGGATGATAGCGCACTGCAGTGGCGAAGTACAGAATGGTAATGATATCCTACAGGAGAAGTTCCAGCCGTGCAGCGATAATCATTTCTACAGGATTAAGTCCTGACCCACATCAGCCCGGCATATTAGCATTCTGAGAGAGTACTGCGGCAAGATTCCACACAGACTAAATGCCTGCAGTTAATAGGATGGGAAAGAGGAAGGAAAAATAGGAGTGGGAGAAGCAAAGAAAGATTTAATAATGTGGGAAAGAAAGTCAGCTTTTGGTGTGTGTGTGTGTCGGGGCTTGCATGTTTTTTGTATGTTTGTTTTCTGCCGTGCTTTTTTAGGATGAGCCCTCCTGCCAACGTGTGTCTGCTGGCTGCACGCTGTGGATTCATTTGCATCTTAACTCTCTGTTTTTGAAGGCGAGAGCTACCTGTGAAATTTCCTGCACCACAGTGACATTGGATGGCTGATATGAAACTTCAGAGGGACTTCATTTAAATTTCCTGATTTTTTTTTTTTTACCTGCTTAAAGCCATCCTGCATTTAAATGCAAATGGCCTCGCCACCTGTTTGAGGACCAAAGGAGGAGTTTTTTCCGATCGATCAAAGAATCACTAAATACAGACAAAATTTAGCACAGTGGTGCCTCGAGCCAGATTTATCTGCTATCCTCCTTCACCTGTTTCTGCTGTTACACCACCCTTTGATCTTTGACATAATCTCCAGGTTTCTAAGACTAGAACACCTCCGGTTTTTATTTGTGTGATAGAAGATTTGATAGCGCAGCATGTTGTAGTAATTACAAAGTTTTGAGCAAACAGCTTTTCAGTGGGCCACTGCCATGGATCTTTCAGTCAGATCTACATTTGTGGGGGTGTGACATTTGTGGCAGCAGATAGTTTGTTAGAAATAATGAAAACACTAAACCACTGGCCCACTCAAAGCTATTAAGGGAAAATTTCAGTTTTTTTTCACCCAGTTTTGGCCATTCTTGTTGGTTATGAGAACACAGCTAACCAACCGCTTTAAAGTTTCAGAGATGGGCAGATCATCCAGATCTACTAAAATCTCTAGGTCAGAGTTTGTTGACTAAAGAAGCCACTGGAAGTTGTATCTCTTTGGGACTCTAAAGCTATTAAACAATCGATACAATTCATAGATACGTGCCAGGGGTCCACAACAAGCATTGCTTAGATGTGGAAGTTTGGGGATCACCGGTCTATCTGTGAACTGTGACCCTCCTCACAACACGCTGAACAACAACACGATCACGAGGGTCTCTACTGGGGATGGAAGTTGTCTTCATTCACTGATATTTTTCTGAGCTCTCTTTTAAAGGACCAGCGTGTAGGATTTGTGTAGGATTCCTTCTAAGCATGTAGGAAAAACGCTGGCCGCGAAATTCACATAAAAAGCAAAAGGCCATATCTAGATCAGTGTTTGGTTTGTCTGCTCTGGGCTACTGTAGAAAAAATGGCAGATCAACATGGCGGACTCCGTGGAAGAGGACCCGCTCTCACTGTAGACTCATTTTGAGACAAAAAGTTCTTGTACTCAGGTTATTAAACACTAATCACCCTCTTCCCCTGCAACCTCTGCAACCACTGAGGGATGTAAATGGGAGGACACAGATCAATAAGTTAAAGTAAATCGGATAACAAATGGAGACTTTGTTCTCACAATGAACGGGACCCCTTCTGAGGGTCTGGGTGCTCTTCAAGGTGGGTCACATGGGGTCCCTCCTCCAGCCCTCTCTCTCGAAAGAGAGGAATTTGGGAGTCAGTAACGTGGCAGGGTAAAATTGGAATTGGCTGTCGCTGTGACAGCAGCGCAGTCTTGCTGAAGGTGACAGCCTTTGCTAATGGTGCTAATGGTGACAGCCTCTGACAGCTGTTTCACACGGTATGAAGGAGTCGTGGGTTGATTGTGTATTCAGTAGACCTTCGTCATACACACACCTCTCCTGCACGCTGCTCATGAACTGCAGGTTGGCCACCTCTAATCTAATCTAGGGCTTTCCTGTCTGGCACTGGCTTCATTTTTCATTTATCATCTTCTATTTTGTTTCCACAGCACTGTAAACAAAAAAACTGCATGTGCTCATGAATACTGTAGGTACCGTACTGGCCATCCATCAAGTTGAAGTAGATCTGCATTGCAGTGGTCAAGTGTCAAACTTTCAGTGCGACTCTTTTCGAGTCAGTTCCTCTCAAAACTAACTGAACTCAAAGAACTGTCTCTGTTTTCTCTTTAATTAATGCCAAACCAGCAAACTCCCAGGGAAATGATTCAGAAATTACGGATCCATAAAAGAAAATGTCACCCCGAAGTCTTTCGAAATCAGCAGGTGAGGAAACTATAATTTTGTTCTGGTCTGGATGAAGCAGCGCTGGCAGGACTGTCTGCTGTGTGAGGTCGTGGCTTTGACCTATCATGCTCATTTCCAGCTCTTTATTCTTAGTTTGAGACTCCACTGGAGGAGCTTTGCATGATTCACTCTTCAGAAACATTATTTATCTCTTACCGGCCCTTCAGTTCATCGTTTGTTCGAAACAAGCTGTCTCTTTAAGCTTCATTCCTCTGGCTTTGTGCTCGACGGCATGAGAGCTTCAGTAACTTAGCCTGGAAAATAGCAATACAGAGTACTGAATTTAAATAATTTACTGTTTATCAGACTCTGAATGAGACATGATTGGAACAATGATGGATGTACTGAGAGCGAGCTCTGTCCAAAGGGAGTGCTGATGCCTCGAGCTCCCAGTCCATTAGCAGTTATCCATTAGCTTCTAAAGTAGCTAATCATTTACAGTACAGTAACAACTAGTAACGCTATAGGTCCATCAGTAAACTCCATTAAGAGAGTTGAGTCAGAGAAGCCGGATCTGAGAGGGAAAGCTCGAAAAAACATACAAAAACATGAAGATTAGTCCTCAGGTTGAACAACTAGACTGAGCAGATGGACGGGCACATTTCTGTACATTGTGAGCAACATTGACTAGTTTTACATACGTTTACTTCATTATTTGACACTTTGACCTCCTTTAATATCATCATCTGAGTATAATAGGTCACCTTTAATACAACTTTTATGTCTGTTAAGGAGAGACTGAAGATAGTTTTGTGTATGGCAGAAGGTGTGTTTGGAAAGGTTTGGGTGACCTTTTAGCAGACAGTGGAGGCTTTGGGCTCTGCACACCCTGTAGTTATGCTAAAAGTGATGATTGTTCCTCAGATATTACATAATGTGAAGCATGTTTGGAGGATGGACACGGATCTTTTCCGAGGTGGTTCGTTCATTTGCAACAAAATAGTGCTTCCCATGCACTGCACACAAAATGCTCACATCCAACAATGGACTTCTTTAATTAGGTGTTTCCTCTGGAGCATGTTTTAAACGAGCTTTGGTGCAACCATGAACTTAACAGGTTAATAGGTTTGCAGGCGAAACCAGAAGAGAGTTTCTTTACCAGTCAAATTTTCATTAATCCCAACCTACTAACACACAAGCACAAACTGTGCACAGCAACAAAAGCAACCAAACACTCATCTTCCGAAGATGTTATGAGAGTGTCTGCAACACTCACACACCACTGAGCAGTTTGTGTGTAGAGCATCAACCTGCCTCACATGAAGATAAATTTGTTAAGGAGATAATTGTTTAAATGTGACTTGAGCATATATTGTATTATGCACATTTAGGCACACACACACACACGATTGTTGGCTGAGTGTATTGTCTGAGTGTGTCTCAGGGCCACTTGTCTCTGAAATGAATTACCACGCTGCCTCACTGGTAATACCTGTCTCTTTATGGAATCAATTAGAGTCCACCATAAGGTACAGCTTCTGTTGTCACACAGAGAATAATCACTCACGTTCTCTCTGAGCCCAGCAGACCGTGGATAAATCTAGGCCACTTTGTAGTTAGGCATGGAATGGTTTTTATTCGTCATTTAAAGATTGAGCATTGTTATAAGTGAGTGGGTGTGTGTGTGTGGAGAGCACTGACTGTAAAGAATGAACAGCGTGTACGTGACGTCACGTTTTCGTAGAGCCGGTTTGAAGCTCCAAATCTCTGTACCAGGCTGTAAACATGTTTATTTCTGCTGTCTAACATGGGGACTTATGGACACTGACTCACTTCTGGAGCCAGCCTCAAGTGGACGACAAGAGGAACTGCAGTTTTTGGCTTCACTTCACAGCTACAGAGAGTAGACTAACTTTGAGCTACTGTGGTTGGTTGTTGGTACACTTATTTAACCAAAAATAACCAACCAAAAACTAACTAGAATTCATATAGCACGCCTGACATGCCAACTAATGTTTCCTAACTGTATGTAAAATAACAGGACGGAGCATTCATGGCCATTTTCCATAAGATTGTAAATAAAGGAGGACAAACAAACAATCATTCATGAGTTTTAGGTCGATGGTAAAGAAACTTCTTTAGTCTGACTCTACAGACATGACGAGCTGCCTTATACAAAAGTTAATGTTCGGATGTGCTTATGTCGCAGTGGACATGGTTGCAAACGTGTGAATACGTTGGATATCTCCGTATTTGGCTTAAGCACTCACACATGCACACAATCTTCGTCCTGTGTCTTGTTTTCTCTGAGTGAACTTTCCTGTTACTATAGAAACCAGATCCCAGCTGTGTGTTTGTTTGTTTGTTTTTTAAGTTATGATCCTCGGGGACAAAATAAAAATAAAAAAAGTGAAAATTAGATGTGATATATTTCTTTTTGAAGTCTTCAAAAATAGGCAAATCCTGTTCGAGGACTGATAGGGATCATCAAGAGGACGCTCTGATAGATTTATGGCAGAGAACATGCGATGTCATTACAGTCACGGGGCAGCAGAATTTAAGGTTATGGTCGAGGTGGCATAAACGGAGGAAAAATGAGTGATGAGTCACCATTTTAAAGATTAGTGCAGTGCATCTAATTTAATCTCTTTTTAGAGACAAGGAGGCGCTGATTGATGCTGAGCTCTCCCCCCGGCATGATGGAGCATATATATATATATATTCTGTAGGTAGACATACACACTCACATATGCAAATACACACACAAATCAAACACAGCCTGCATCTCGCAGGAAATCATTGCCGTAATTAACGTCCTAGCGCGCTCCCTCGTTGCCACTCTGATTGGCTGAAAGTCATCCTAAGAGGCAGCTCGGCACAGTTCCCACAGGTATTTTGTGAGTGAAATTATCCCAGCACTTGGCAAGTATCAGGGGACATCATCAGCCTGTGTTAGTGTGGAAACATTTCTGTTTTCCCCCAGTGCCCCCGTCCCAGTGTCTCTCCAGCCCATTCGGCACATGTCATTTGTCAGCCTTGATTTGGATTTATCAACACGCAGGCCTCCTGCGGCTGGAACTCAATCTGCACTCCCACTCAAAAGTCCTGAATGTACTGGACATGCTCCTGATAGATTTTTTGGGGGGGGGACGAGGTGATGGAAGGTAGCGAGCAGAAATTGAAATGGGGGAGGGTAAGAGAGAGGTGTGAGACAAACAGACAAAAAGAAAGACGGTGGCGGAGGTGTAGCGAGGCCGATGTGTCTGTTGGTTCAAAGCAGCTGATTCGGTGTGTTGATATTTGAGGGTCAGCTTCGAAATAAACCAAGAGGGTGAGAGCGAGGACAGCGTGCTCGAGGTGTGATAAGAGACAGAAGTGTGTGAGGTGAAGAGGGGTGGGGGCCCCCTTTGTGTTATAGAAAGGTGGAGATGCGTGCAGGGGGATGTGCAGGTGACGAGGAGCAGAGAGAAAATAGGACGAGTGACGGGGGTGATTATGGGAAGATAAGCCAAAGCTTTGGTGTTTGAGGAAATAGCTGGATGAACACCCACAAAAAGGTTAGCTTGCTCAACGTGGAGGGGCGACGTAGCCCGAGGATAAAGAAGAGATAGAAACGGTGTGTGTCTTCAGGAAGTGAAGATATGCAATATTTTTGCATGGAGAAAAGAGATGAAAGAGAAATAGTAAATGAATTCCTTAGATCTGCTATTCTCAAGACAGAGTACGAGCGTGAAGCCAGCGGTATGTGTAAAGCTCCAGAGAGAGCACTAAATGATATTTCATATATATTATTTAAGCATGAATGGTGTGTCACGATTAAACTGCAAATTACTGTAATGTATCCTCATGTTTGAAAACTGGTTTAAATGCACCTGAACGTCTCTCAGACCTCAGCTGTCACACGGTAAACAAGTGTGATTTTTACTCATTTTAATCGTACAGTTCTTAAAATTTCTGCTTTTATTTAAACATTATTAAATGTTCGGGAGCGAGCTGCTGCCCTGAAGCGAAGGAGCCGAAGTATCTCGAGCTCAGACAGACGTTGGCCTTTGAGTTCTTTACTAGAAGCAACTGTTGAACTGTGAATGTGTGTAATAGTTAACGTATACTTGTAGTAAACATTCACTTTAGATACATTTAGTTAATCCAGCAGTAAACAAAGTGTTGAAGAATGTTGGAAGTTGCAGTAGAGGTTTAAATGAACTTTAACCTCACCATGAAAATGATCTCTAGAAAACTTAAACGTTAATTGTCTGGGACTAGAAATCGTCTCCGTTGCTAGGTCGTTACTAAGGCTCGGGCTACTTGCTGGAGCAGTAAACTGGCTCCATTACATCTAGGACTCTACTGACATGACTGATTGTTTTCCAGTTATTCATCAGACCTGTGTATCTCCACGGAAACAGATATTTAGCTCCAAAACTTTGGTCATGTGTTATGAAAGTTGGTAATTGTTGTATAATCACATTATTGGCACCCTAGTGATGATAAAAATGTCAATGTTGCTTCAAATTCTGTTTATATGCGACGGTAAGAACTTATTTGATTTGACTCACCTCTACACACAAGCCAAATCTGGTTGGTCTGGTTGATGAAGTTGTTCTTCATACAGCTGTTCATTTTGACCTCTTCTGGCTTCGTCACCATAGCAACAGCAGCTGAGGGTCATGGCCAACTTGCAGCTTTAATAAACCGGTTGTCATTATTGTTTCTTTGGTCGAGGAATATTGAAGCTATCATTAAAATAAAGTAAAATCTGAAATTGGCTCCTTAAATTTCTGACTGCCGAAGAACTAATTTAACATCTCAAATTACAACAAAATAGATCCATTAAATGAAGCACCTACAGATAATTGTCCAACAAGGCCATAAAACATACATGTGAATATTTGTTTGGGCACAGATCTGACAACACGTCTATTGTTGGATGATGTATTAATGTCAGTTAAACTGCTATGGACGGTGCCAGTAGCAGTTGCTACTAGCAACAGGATGTTCCACTGAAAATAACTGCCGGTGACAGAATATTAACCGCGTGGACCTCCGAGGTGTTGTTTAGGTTCCTGTCTCTTTATCGACTCAGCAGTAATGAGAAGGGACTCGTCATCTAACTAATTCGTCCCACTGATTCATCAGTCACTCCAAACTACGTCAAATACAGTGTGACAGATGATTTCCAAACTCGTCTGACTTCTAACTACTCCAGCTTTCACTTCACTCTCTTCATTTTCAAATTGTATTGGTTTTCCATCATCATTTCACAGTAATCTAATATATTTGGCTCTCAGTAATTATCATCAGTTATCTTGTCTTCATATGTAGACAGAGTAGACTCGGATAGCCAGACTTATGTCTGCACTTTGTTGTAGTGCTGTGCTAGCATTGGAGAAAGGTCTGGCTCAACTCATTCAACACTATCGTGGGAAAAACATGATTTGTTTGTTTTTTAAGCCAATTTATATATATTATTTAGAAACACAGTCAGAAACACAAACCTCAGCTATGACACGTGTGACTTTTACTCATTTTGATCATACAGTTATTAGTATGCATGTGTAGCGCCCTGTCAGGTTTGAATCCTACCTTACCTCCACAGGAGTCCCCCAGGGCTCGGTGCTGGGGCCCCTTCTAATTGCTATCTACACCACCTCCCCGGGTCCGATTATCCGCTCACATGGCTTTTCCTATCACTGCTATGCAGATGACACTCGGCTCTATCTGTCATTTCCTCCTGAGGACCCCTCGGTCTCTGCACGGATCTCCGAATGCCTCTCAGATATCTCCACGTGGATGAAGGCACATCACCTCCAGCTGGACCTCTCAAAAACCGAACTGCTGGTCCTCCCAGCCAAAGAGCAACAGTGCCTCTGCAAAACAGTTTTGTGGATTGCGAGGACGTGTTTTGGTTGAATTTTAAAAATCCTGCACAAAAGAAACATTGCAGGCTCGTTTACGTTCATACCGTTAGCGACTAGGTTAGGGTAACTGCCATTTCTAGTTTGTAGGATGCTAGCTTGGAATGTGAGCCTTGAAAACAATAATACACGGGTAACAGAAAGGAAGGAGGCAGATACCAACTGTCCTGTGAGTCAGACTAGATAAAGAGAGATGTTTTCAGGTTGGAAGTACATGAAATAGGTGTGGATAATACAAAGGGAGGGTGTTCCTGTTGAGAGAAGTAAGGTGGCAGGTGTGTGAATGGGTTGTGGTTAAACTCGTGGTCATATGTGGGTTAATAGTGGACGGTCTGGGTTGCTGTGACCTGATCTCGGTCAGTGAGCTCTCTGGTTTTGATTGAGCTGACTGGCCTCAGTTGGTATTCTGGTCAGTGGGTCAGCGCCTGCGGTCAGACCTCTCTTGGGTCATTCGTTAAAGTGATGTTCCTCGTCAAGTGTTCATATCGCACCATTTAATTGGCCTCCAGCCCCCTGGACAGGAGCCAATTACAGCTCCCTCTCTCTAACGCTCTGCATGTCTGAACTCACCTTTAGCTGTAACATTCACACTATTGTCTTCCTCTCTTATTATCTTCTTAATTTTTCATTTTCATCATCACAGGTAATGATGAAATTTCTATTTGCAAAATATTTTCTTGGTCAGAGGCAAATATTTGTGCCCCAGCTCTCTTTTAGATAGATGAGTCCCTGTGTTATTGATGTTTTGACCATGAAAGGAGATTTCACATGAACCACAGCGGTGGGAAAAGTGTTTCCACCCCCCCACCCCAAACCCTCTGGCATAAAAATGAAAGCAGCATGAAAGAAAGGGAGAGTGCGGAGCCTGCAGCGATGATAAGACATGAGTGACAGACACTTTGTAAGAGAACAAGACAGTGCAGTTTCTAAATGTCTGAATTACAGTATGCCGGAGTGCAGAGGGGTCAGAGAGGGTTCACAACATGGGTGAGCCGCCGTGGACTGGCTGAGGTTTGAGGCACTTGTTGGTTGATCCCTTCATCGGTATGAAATTGAGTGTTTATTTAGTCTATCATCACAAAGCGCCTCTCATTGTATAATGGGGCCTCTGTCTTCCGTCGCCCCGGACAGAGCGCCTATTATGTCATCAAACGGGACGATTAGCAGACGAAAAGGGGGAGATGAAAGCGAGGGCACCAACTACCTGTTCACAAAGGCCGTAATTTTTACCGGTAATTAAAGGCTGACATTTCCCTGATGGATCATCAGGGGCCACGGAACAAACGTGGAGGGGCGGCGGGAGAAGGAGCGACAGAGAGGAAAAGAAGCTGGATTCTCCTCTGTTAAACGCTCTCAGGCTTGTAATGGTAATTAAGGGCTTCTCTCCGGAGAGGAGACGATATTAGAACAGAAGAGAGAGGCTAAGGTTGTGGAGGGGGGAGCTCTTTCATGTTCTCATTGCCCTTACTCATTCCTCCACTTATTCTGCCCAAATCTACTCTTTCACTGTACTTCTCACTCCTCCAACCTTCCCCCCACATCCACATCCACCACCACCTCACACCGACCTGCACTTCTCCGCAATGCAGAGCAAAAAGTAATCAGTTCAGCCCATCGTCGTCGTTCCACGTCAGCTCGCCGGACAGGAAGCCACATCTTTACATACAGCTGGGCTTATTTGTAGGTATAGCTGCTCTAAAAAAATGTTTCAAAAGCAGCTTAACAGAACGAGTATTTTTCTCGCTTGTGTGTGCACCCGGCGGGGGTTTTGTTTTTGGACCTCCTCCAATTAGAGCCTCGCGACTGTTGATTTGCTGATTCGCCATCGGCGCAAATCCACAGAGGTCCAAATGTGGCACAGTACCTGTCTTTTCTGTATATGTGGGTTTTTTCTGTCCTGATGGAGCCTGCAGAGCTGCTCCTATCCACAGCACAGTAGGCGTCGTCATGGTAACCTGCAGGCGGCTTAAGAAAAAGGAATGTTGACAGACAGATTTGGACTTCTTCTGAGCTCGGCACACACACAACCCCGCTCCTGATACAACCAGACAGAAACAGTAAACACAACCTGCCTGGCTGCGGCTGTCTGTAGATGCCCCCTCTTACATTGAGAGATGAGTCGGGGATGAAGCAGAGCTGGATCTGATATTTTTTTTTAGTGACAGGGATCGGATTGAGAATTTCAAAGAATCTGTAGGGGATGCTGCTGATGCTGCTTGTCATCTCAGCGCTCTCACTTTACGCCTCCACCTCAATCTTTTGTCCTTGACTGAAGTGTGTGTGTGTGTGTGTATATATGTGAAAGTGTGCCACTCTCTGACTGTGAGGTGAATCTGAGGCAGCATGTAGTTTACATAAGAGAGAAAATGTATGTGTTATAACATGCCACGTGCATTGGGAACTTTCTTCACCGCCATACAGATCCATCCATTTTTAACCACACAGATGGATGCACCTCCCTGACAGACACACACACATATGTACACACACACAACATACCACAAAGCACCGCACTATCTAAAGATAGTTTGGAATATATCATAATTTGTGTCCATTTATCATTTATTGCTCGTCTTGTTCGCCCTCTTATCCCTCCTGTGTGCAGAGAAAGGATTACACAGCACCATGTGCAGCATTTTTATGCTTGTTTCACACCTTGTGGGGGAAGAATCATGACTGACAGGACTTCAGATTCTCCTGCAGCGATATCCACATGATATCTCCACAAACACAATCTCTATCTCTCTCTCTCCCCGCAGACACACACACACATATAGTACATATGTACACACGAGCACTTTCTGCTCGGCCATTTTAATTAATGCTTAAAAATACACAAAACTCTGAAATTAAACTCTGTCGAGAGCCAAGCCGTGGAAAAATGTTGGTTTGTGTGAAAGCATAATATGGTCTAAAGGAATGAGAGTCATGTGTTGACATATAAAGAATATTTTCAAGGACGTCAATACAACAATAAGTCATTGCCGACCTGATCTGACAAGCCACAACCAAAACATCCCAACTGTCTCATAGCAGCTTTAAGTGAACGCGAAGGACAGAAATGAAGTTGTTGTTGTAGTGAAAGTGACACAGAAGGAGGAAAAAAGGCTGACTGGGTTCTTCTAGTATGAAAATCTGATTATTATCCAGCAGACACAGAATCATCTGCTTTTGATACACGTGAGGATCAATCAGTCAGTCATGTTGTTGCTGTCGAACGTTGAATCTGTTCTCCTCCTCCTCCCCATTCACCTCCAGATCTTTAGCCATTGTCTTGACCCAACTGCACTTCTTCTTCTTCTTCTTCTTCCTCACCACCTCCTCTAAAATCTCTTTGCTGATGATGAGACTGAAACGAATACGTGAAACAAACACAGTCGACACATTTCCACATTGTTTTTGTTTGCCTGAGATTTGATTTCTGCTCTTTTATTTACATTTTCTCGTTGCTTCTTCTTCTTCTTCTTCTTCTTCTTCTTCTTCTTCTTCTTCTTCTTCTTCTTCTTCTTCTGCGACAGTTTAATGGCACCCAACTGAAATATTTCCAGGGATTCATCCACTGCATCGTGAACATGTGATCCAGATTTTATGGCAATAGTTGATATATTTGAGTCTGGACCCTATGTAGCAAGAGTATTTATTTACTTTATCATTTTGAATTAAAGGTCAATACTTCATGTTTTTATGGTTGCTTTCTTTGAATGCTTGACCTTGACTGCACAGATTGATGCGCAGTATGTTGACAGCTCGTCACCGGAAAGCCGTTTTCGCATTCGTCTGCTGAACTGTGAGTTCGAGACACGCGCATATGGAGCAAGACTTTGTGACATCACAAGTGGCGTGGAAGCCAAAAGTCAAATTACACAAGCACAAGTGCAAACTTGACATGTCCAGTGCATGAACTGTAGACTCAGGCAGCTTGAGTCCATTAGTTATACTTTTACAACATATTTATTCTCTCGTTTTAAATAAAAAAGAGTTTTTAAGTCTTTAATAGTCATTATTTTTACATGTCTCACCACTGACCATTAATTCTGCTGTATGACATATTGAAATTAAGAATGCTCTTTAAAATGAAGCAGAGAAGACGGGAAAGGGAGACGATGCACGCAGCTGTTCTCCTCGGTGAACTGACTGTTTTTGGATGAATCTGCAGAGAGCAGACTGATGGGAACAAACTTTTACATCCATGCTGGGATGCTGGTGTTTTGTCGTGCATGATTTTATCCCCAGCTTATCACTGTGCATAATGGCACTCCCACACGTGGTTTCGAATTCTAGTATCGAACAGATACTTCAGATAGCCTTAACTTGCCTGGTTTACGTGGAACTCCCGACTCACTGTGCCTCTCCTCCCACATGCACAGGGCAAAGAAAATCTAACAAATGAGCAAAGTGCCCTTCAGAGTAAGAACAACACCAACATGCAGTAACCCTTCCTGTGCCAGGCTGCACCCTGCCTTGAAAATGGAGCACTAAGTGAACATCGGGTTGTGCCGGAGATCAGAGTGTCTTATGAAACGTATGACTTATTTAAAAAGCACTCCAGATTGTTTCTTATTCTGGCTGTCACACACACACACACACACACACACACACAAACCAACTCTGTTTGGAGCGGTGGCATGTGAAAGACAAGGGGCCTATTCAGTGGATCCTAGGAGAAAGAGATGAGACAGAAATGACATTGATGTGTGTGTGTGTGTGTGTGTGTTCACTTATAATCATGTTTGCATGCACATGGTTTTATTGTCTCTGCCTGTTCTGTTCATTCATCTGGTCCTCGGTCTGCGTATCTGTCAATCTCACTGTGTCGGCTGTGCATCTGTGCTGAATTTGGACAGCATCTGCAGAGTGTTTTCTGTGCAAGGTTTGTTTTCCTCTCCTCTGGCTTGGAAAGTATTCCTCTGTCTGAATCATGAGTGCCAGCTCTGTGAAGCCAAATCATCCCCAAATACTGTGAAATCAGCTAAACATGCACGAACGGTTGATGCAAATCAAATTCATGCCCCTGTGCGGCGCACGTTGTTTTACAGTCTCTTCAAATCCAGTCACCGTTCTTGGTCTCCCATCCAGCCTCACTCACTCATTTATTAATACATCTGGCCACACAATAAAGAGAACCAAAGAGCGGCCCGGCTTCTGTTCCATTACACTCTGTTGCCAAATGTATTTTCTAATTGTGGCCTTCTTTTATGATTCAAAGGCAGTGCGGGGTTTTTTTTTTTCAGGATCAAATTAATATAATCAAGTACAATGAGCAGCTTTGTCAGTTTAAAGAGTGATTTAATTCCAGCCTGAAAAGCAGTTTGTCACATGGAGAAGTACACCATCACATCACTCCATCAAGGCGATTATTTAAACGCACTGGCATATATAAAGATGCATCTGCATCCTCTTCCTCCCGCTGTGCAAATACATAGCCACAACAATGTATGGCCACAAGCATCTTTCGCTCTTTTGCTGTGATGTCATTTGGAGCTGCAGCCTACAGCTGGTTCGCTTAGCTTAGCATAAACACCCGACAGCCTGGATGTCAAAGATGAGAAAATCTGCAAGCTCACAAATCAGCATGTTATATCTAGTTTCTTTAATTTGTATAAAACTGAACTATAAACATGAGTCTCTGCTGGTTTCCTGGCAACCTTCACAATGATGACAAGCCTCCGGGAAGTCAGCGAGTCCAAGAAAACGAGGTATACCGTGTGAATTTGTGAACTTTGGAGGTGCAGGTTGGCAGATTTCTTCACTTTACTTGGACAGAGTCAGGCCAGCTGTTGCCCTGTTTCTTGTTTTTATGCAAAGTTAAACTAACCAGCTGCTGGCTGGAGCTTCATATCATGTAACTCTCAGCAAGAGAGCAAATAAGTTTAAGACAGACCAATGAAAGAAACACTATTATGACGGTGAACTTCACCTTTCAGATGATACTGTCCTCCACAAAGTGCTCATCTTTAGCGTGCCTTAGCTTTAGCATCTTTAGTTAGAGTTGGGAGGATCTTAGATCTCATTTCCGTCAGGCGCTGTGACCAACTCTCAGCCGGAGGGAGTGTGTCAATCACTCAGATTACATGGATTTGTTCCACGCCCACGCATGCGCGAAGGCAACACAAGAAACAACACACAAAGATGTGCACATATAAAGAAACACACACACACACACACACCCATGAAAACACTTAATCATGCTCTTGTGTTGTACAAGGCGCACATTCAGTGAGCGGGGATTTTTTCACACCAAATCTCGCCAAGTCTTGTAATGGCATTTATTTGTGAACTTCAAAAAAAAAATGACACAGTGATGGATTTAAATTTTGGAGCATATTAATCCAGAGAGAGAGAGAGAGAGCATGGTGTGATCGATCCATTCACTGCTGGTGGAACCCCGTATTTTCAAGACAAGTTGTGTCAACATTTATTGAGCTGTGTGCTTTTTATGTGAGTATAGCCTGTATACATTCATACTGCAGGATTATCATGATAAAAAAACTAACTGCAGTTCCTCTAACGTCCACTTGAGGCTGGCTCCAGAAGTGAGTCAGTCTCCATAAGTCCCCATGTTCAAATGTCCAACTTCACAGCAGAAATAAACATGTTTACAGCCTGGTACAAAAAACAGTTTTGGTCTCTGTAGCTAATTTCCCCGTTCATGACAACTGTACTGAGGGTGAATTTATATACAACTCACCTGTTCAGGTTATATTAAGGCTTAAAGTTATGCAGGATTAAGAGCGTGGACGCTTTGATTGACAGGTGGGTTTGTTTGAGCAACCAGGTAATACTGGCAATCTTGCAGCGAAGATTTCTTTTATTTCTTCTTGTGTATTAATAGACTGAATGATTTGGGTTTCAGACTGTTGGTCGGGCAAATTAAACTTATTATTATATCTTATTATATATATTTTGTTTATTTATTTTTTTACCATTTTTAAGTAAGATTGGGCTTTAGGAAATTGGACATGTTTCATTTTTATTAACATTTTTAGGTAATTAATTGATGAATCTACCGAAATGATCAAAGAAAACAAGGTTTATATTTTACAAAGTTGCCACAGTGTGATTCAAACATTAGCGGTGTTGGTTTTAATCTCTCCACATGTTTAAGCTTCAAAACAGCCGAGCAAACTATTTTTGGTGGCAGCGTATGTGGATTTACACTCACGGCACGCTGAGTAATGTCACAGTGACGGCGGCTGTGTTACTAAACAAGATGACATTTGATTTTATGTTGTGCCTAACTGAAGTCGGTGAGGTGCGAATGCGATCATGCCTGTGAATATCTAATCGACTAATGGAGACGTAAATGACGGAAGAAAAAGCTGGAGCAGCTCTCAGTCTCCGCCTTTATGTGGAACAGTATTAATATTACATATTTGAAATATGTAACCTGTAGCTGCTGATGCAAGTTATCCTAAAAATGTGAAGCCAGCCTGTAACATGCTGCTGGAACATTACAGATCTATATTCCTGCAGAGGTCTCACTGCAGATGTGTTTCTGTCATTAGAGCTCTGCTGTCTGTCACGGCCACATTACCACCTCACCCATTTTAAAAACAATAACATCTCAATAATAATTTACGCATAAGATTAGCGAGAGTCAACACATTCCTGTGAGTTACCGCGGGTTACAAACTGCTCTGAGATTAATAATAGATCATCATAATAATGACGCTTGTGTCTGAGTCTGACAGCAGGAGAGAACAGAGGGATTTAAAAAGCTGCTCCTCCTCCTCGGTAACTTGATATTGTGCGAATCATTCACCTCATTGTTCCAGTCTTGGTTAATAGTCTTCCTACCATCTGCTCAAACTTCAACCGGCTTGACATCATAGCAAGTTTGCTGGCTCAGAGGCGAATGACAGTTTGATGCCAGCCCCACATAAAAAAAAAAAACCTCCCTATCGCTTATGCCTGGCTAATATTTGTGTGTGTTTTTCAGCAGCCTTCATTCAATTACCCGTCGACTTGCCAATTTGAGCTGCAGCTATAGTCTCATGCTGTATATGTAACACCAGGAGAGAGTACGTGTTGTTTCAAATAGAGCTGCATATGCTGCCAATTTATCCCCACGGCCAACTACAATGCAGCAACAAAGAAATCATTTCGTACAAAGGGCGCCATTATGAAAGCCAAACTGTTGACAGACCAAACCTTCAACCTGGCACCCATGGTATTTTTTTTTTTGTAAATAGTCAAAGAAAATATATATTATATTTAAAAATGAGACTTTGAGATGGAAGTTCATTTTTGACCTTGGAGACAGCAGTTGGCAAAACAATCTTAGATGTATTCCTCTTTATTTTTCATTTATTCTTCTTAAGAGTAAAGTTTAAATCTCAACTTTTAAGCCCACTCAGACATGAAGTGTCGAAAGTTTTCAGAGAAACAGAAATTTGAACGACAAACCGACAACCGGATGAAGAAGATCATGTGATGTGATAGAAAGCTCGCATCTTGTGGTGTTTTTTCACAAATATAAACTAACAATTAGAGATCTTTATTGGAGCCTAGAAAAGCTATTTTTGAGTAGGGTTGCAAAATTCTGGGAATTTTCCAAGTTGGAAACTTTCCATGGGAATAAACCGGGAATTTGCCAAATTGAAGGTTGGCCCTTTAACAGGGAACTTAAATATAGTTGCATAATCTTGACTAAAACAGCCAGATTTCATGCAGGTACACTTGCAGGGCTATTGAGGCCACGCCCCCTACCTGCACAGGTGATTTCTGTACCTGGACACAGTTTTATTTTGCATGTCTGCTTATGACAAAATGAATGAATGTTTATATTTATGTTTGGATATGATACAGTTTGCTTAAATTACCCACAATTTACGGTTAATTCACATAAATTTCCATAATTCCCGTGGAAAGTTTCCAGAAAGTTTGTGGAAATTTACCAGAAACTTGTGGCACATGGCACGAGCCAATCAGAAACAGAAACAACTTTTTCGGCGTACATGCGAAAGGTGTGGCAGTTTTGAGTTTCCTGTTTTATTTTGTAGTTCTGCCCTGTGTGTGTGTGTGTGTAGGTGTGTGTAGGTGTGTGTGTAGGTGTGTGTGTGTGTGTAACGATGGAAGGAGAATTAACAAAAGGTGTCTGTGGGAGCATTTAGGCAGATTTGGGAATGAGGCAGCATGAGGCCTTCATCAGTTTCCTGTGATTCCCGGGGTGCTCAGTGGAGACTTCCTCTCCAGGCAGCGGCTGCCGGCAGCATGACATTCCTAGTTTGTAATTGATCTGTGGGATAAACTAACAGCACGGGGGAGATTTATAAACAGAGGAAAAGGGAAGTGCTGCATCTGTCTCGCGCTGAGAGATCCACAGTTGTACAATATGTAATTTGCGCAGTATGGTTACTTTGTTACTTTATTATTAAGCGTAGCTGCACACAGTACAGTAAAGTACGGCCACATGGAAATCTGAATAGGAGCGCGTGCATGCGTGTGTAATTACACGCAGGAGGTTCCTATTTTGTAGGTACAGCATGTAGCCTTTGTAGAGCACGGCCGTGCACAAATACCAAGCTGAGAGTGGCTGTTGAACTTTGAAAATGTCAGCCACTGTTCCTCACAGACAGCACTATCAGTTCATTCCTGGGTGTCCTCCCGTCCTCCTTCCCTGCCGCATGCCTTAAAACTTTCCTTGTGCTGAGAGTGACCTACTGAAATCTTTTGAAGCCGTGTCTGGGTTGTGAGCGGGCGGCGCACAGAGGATACATGCCCTTAGTTCAAACACAAACAGTCTTTTAAAAATAACCTTCCTGGTTTTTGCTGTGCCACCGGTCACGGATAGGTCATTCATGTGAGCGGAGTGCGATGAGCTCAAAGGTTGTCAAAAGAGAAAATGTAATGCAGGCCACTGGAACATCATTGCAATGAACACATGAGCAGTCCAATAGTTTTAAAAAAATTACGACCTATGTCCTTTCCTAACAACTTTTCCTTTTACCTTGATGGAAAACGTTGCGTAACAATGCTACGGCAGATGTTATTAATGTCTGAGATACTTCTCCCCGTACGTTCTTACCGTGTTGTTTCATGCAGACTGTATAAATGTGCAAAACCTGCTGAAAGATATCGAGAATGAACGCTCACGTTCACTCATATCGAAGCAGATTAGCAACGTATGGCAAAAGCTGTGAAATACTTAATAAGCAACGCTAACTTCCATGATGATGCAGTAGAGTAGATTAGAGTAAGAATAATAATAATATTAATACCACGCAGAATACCAAGTTACAGCTGAAAGGTCAGAGATCCTCACACGCACACAAAGAGGTTCAGAGTTTGACAAAGTAACACATTTGTACAGTTCCCGCCCTCACCTGCTGTGGCCAGAGAGCTTTGTTACTTTGGTTATGAGTTCTGCTGTTTCTCGTCCTCATAGTGCGGGATCGGACAGAAAGAACTCCCCGTACAAACTTCTCATTATGAATCACAGGTATTTGTACTGGACATAATTTGCTACACAAACTCTCGTAACAAGTCCAAACTGTGAAGTTATGAACTTTAGTTATATTTCTCAAAGGAAGATAAAGAAAGTACAAAATACAAAATTAAAGATTGGAGAAGTTTGTCACACCGTTATGATCGTCTGAACGCTCAGCATAACTCATAACTCATCCAGTTTAGAATAACACAGAGGACACGATAAATATTTGACATCCAAAGTACGGTGCGGTGTATCCTATGCTAAAGGAGATAAGAAAGGAAGCACTGAGGCACCTTCCTTTAACATTTAGAGAGTTCAAACAGCTCTGAGTGCATCTCCGGCTGCTAGATGTAAATACTTCGGGATCATTACGCTCAGTTAGGAACCTAAGTGTGGTCATGGTCATATTTGAGGCTGTGGTTAAGTGCTGTAGTTTGCCTTCCATTCCCAGCTGCACACTGTGTGGTGCTGTCCATGGTGCCTTCACATGCTAAGCAAGTATTAATGAATACACGCCCCATACCAGTGCAGTTTACCTTGCACTCCTGCTCATAAATCCTGCTGTGAAAATAAGGAAAAGTGTCTCCTTCACCCCCAGATCACACGCCTCGGAGCCAGACACAGCACTGACTCTCCCGAAAGGAGCGCTCCCTCCACCGTTACAGTTTACAGCATGCGCTGCACGATGAGCCTCCCTCGTCGTCGTTGTGTGTTGTTTACATGTTGCCGTGTGGTTCACAGAGAGGCAGCAGCATGTGAACGCTGCACCTCGGGCGTCTTTTTTTTTTTGAGAATGCCACTTCAGAGGAATGCAGAATAAACATGTGCATCGTATATGCCAACAGCACTCTTTCTTTATGTTCACCAGGCTAATGCATGAACAGTGCATGGACACTGAAGGTCCTGCATGCGTGGTAAAGAGGGCTCTCTTTATGCCAGCTCTAATCAGCTCTCCACAGTGCTTCATGTAAAACTGTGTTTGCATGTTTCTCTCAGCTCAGCGACGATTTTGAATCTCTAACCTTTCTCAGATCACACAATAACACCAGTGGCATTATTTCAATGCATTCAAAGGAAAACTGCTTTAATGAATTAATTGGTGCATGAAGTATCACTTCATTTTCTTCCCCTCTCTGTTGAACCAGAGAGATAATCCATCACTTCACAGAACAAAGACCCTGTTGGCTCCTCGCTGACAATTACTTCTGTTTCCACGTATCAATTCTCTGCAAACTGCAATTGTTGACTCCTGACCTCCCGTCATACCCAGCAGCAGCAGCAGCTCTAAATAAAATAGTGTCGGTGTCAGCCTCCTCTCACTTCCTTTCGCCTTCTTTCCTCTCACAGACGCACACAGTCTCGAGGGGGGTTTAGGAAGCTCTTGAGTGCCCTCATGTGTTCATTGCTGTTTACTTGCTTTCTGTGTACTGTGTGTGTGTGTGTGTGTGTGTGTGTGTGTGTGTGTGTTACATGAGCGAATCTGAATGTTTCCTGAGATCTTCCCCTTGATGTGTTTTTTAATCACAGCTGGACATCTCAAGTGTCCGGCTCACATGTTCGCTCGTGCAACCACCTTTGACCTTTGCAGGAATGTGTGTGTGTGTGTGTGTGTGTGTGTGTGTGTGTGTAAGGCAAGATTATGCACTAATGTGTGTGTACGATGCACAATGTACAAAGAATCGCGAATGCACACGTCACCAACTAAATAACACAAAGTCTTTCCGTTGCTGACAGCGCGTGTCATTTCCTGTCTTTGCAGGAAGTGCTTTGAACCTGACTTGCCGGGCGTTCTTCGGCTACAGCGGCGACGTCAGCCCGCTCATCTACTGGATGAAGGGAGAGAAGTTCATCGAGGACTTGGACGAGGAGAGAGTCCAGGAGAGCGACATCAAGTAAGAAACTCTGCTGGAGTTGGAATCATTTACTGTCGTGGCGGTAATGAGGGATTCACAGAATAAGTAGATAAATAATAAAAGACGATACAGTGGTTTTGCATGGTTTAGTCCATTAACTCCAAATTGCATAAACATTTTCCAGAGATTTATCTGCTGCCTTCTGAGCAGCTGCTGGTTTCCAACATGCAGAGACTTTAAAAAAAAAAAAAAATCATTATTCATTCATTTTTTCACCTTTTTGTTTTTTGGTTTCTGTCCTGTGGAAAAAGGATAACTCATTATACGCTACATTGTGCAACGCAACAATAGAATTACATCACATGCAAAGCTAGATTATCATCTATTACTGCGTATATCACAATATCTGTGTGGGTGGAGAGGACACACACACACACACACCTGAAATGGAAAAACTTAGTATTTATCAAGTGCATTATTAAGTGCTTTAATTTTTATAATATTTTAGACACAAAACAATGACTACAGGCTCTTTTTAACACACAGCTACATACAGTGCTCAGCATAAATGAGTACACAGCCTTTGAAAAGTTTCATAGAACATTTGTGTAACTCCTGAAACATGAAAGAAAGGTGAATAATACAAGTTAGATTACGAAATCTTCAGTTTTACTCAAGTTAGGTGACACAAATGAAATACACCCCACAACAACAGTGTGACCTTCGTGATTTTTAAGTCTTCGAGGCACTGAATGAACACGTTGGCGACATATTGCGACAAGAACAGCCTCCTTTAGAGCCTGGATGCTGGATGGAGAGTGACGCTCAACTTGTCTCTTCAGATGAGGTGTTCGATCGGGTTCAGATCAGGAGACATAGTTGGCCACTGAATCCCTAAAGCCCGTGCACAAAAAAGCCTGCTAGATGAAGACTACTGGGACTCCATGCTCTGGAGTGATGAGACCAAGATAACTGTTTCTGGAACTGATGGCGTCAAAACTGTACGGCGTCGCAAAAGTGAGGAGTGCAAAGAAACATGCATGTGAAACATGGTGGTGGCAGTGTCCTTATGTGGGGCTGCATGAGTGCTGCTGGTGTCGGGGAGCTGATGCTGCCATCAGTCCGTGCCCTTGGTCGTCGTGACAATGATCCCAAACACACATCTAACATCTGACACATCCACGGCTTCCTTTGTGGACAACACCCCACCCGTGATCTGACAGCCATCACCTAGTAAACAACAGAAGAGCTCAGCTCAGTATTGGGGCCTGCGTATTGTATTTTCCTGCAGTTTAATATCGATTATTTGTCCATGCCTCATTTCATTTGCTGTCGAAAAAGTCAAGACAAAAAAAAAAAGAAAAAAAAAGAAAAAGCAGCAACCTGTGCGACGAGAAAAGAAAAGTGTGTTTTAAAAGTTTGTCTGCAGTCTGCAGCTGACTGGAGTCAGGCGTGTCGGAGCATCCTTGAAGCCTCCAACAACAAAAGAGAGTTTTTCAAAACTGGTCTTTGTGTGCAAGCTGCATTACGAGCTCTGACAATAATGTGAAAAAATGTCGGTGGTGAATTATGCATCATGATGGATTATCTAGGATAAGTGACTTTAAAGTCTGCAGATTATTTTCAGACTCACATTAGCTGATACAGATGTTATGTAAGATCAGCGCCGTACCTTTACGTTTTTGGCTTTCGTGGACTATCTTCGCTAATCTGTCACCAGATTTTCAGTTTTAGGGAGACTTAATTAGCACGTTATAAATTCATCTTGTCCTGCAGGACTGCAGGAAGTCTACATTTAGGTTATTAAATGGAAACCAGCTTTCTTAACTCGTCTCTTATGGCTCCAGAGCATGATGCAAATTTGCTGGTTTATGGTCACCGCTGTATTTACAAGCCCATGTCCAGTTTCCTGTCCACATACAACGAACGTGCTAAACCTTTCTGTGACTTCCCCTCTCTTTGCTTCCTTTCAGTCCAACAAGCTTCACTTTCAGGGCCCAGATACATTTAAACCGAGCCCATTTCCATGTCTCTCTCCCTCCCTCATGTTGGTGTAGCATGTTTAAACAACACCATTCCCAGGTCTATGTGCATGTTACCCATTAGGGCTGTTTGGAGAGGCTGCAGCTCTGGGGAGACAGCCCTGTCAGATGGCTAACAACCGCCATTTTTCACACCGCCGCCGCCACTGTCGCTATATCTCCCTCGATGCACCCACCTATAGCAGCATGCAGATGGGCCGAGGAGGAGGAGGAGGAGGAGGGAGGAGGCAGGAGGGGGAAAGAGAGGGAGATGTGAAGGGGAAAGAGAGCAGGAGCAGACAGGGAGGAAAGGAGTATGAAATGTGGTAGAATTTACTGTGGAGGCGAGTAAAGAAGACACGTCAGTGATGGAGAATTTTCTTGTGCGCTGATGATGAACACCCAACGGAAACAAATCCCCATTTTAACCACCAACACCGCTCTCCTGTCTGTCTCCTCTCTGCCTCCCTCCTCCTCCTCCATAGCTCCCTGACACCAGGATTCCCCGTCTCACTGGCTGAGAGGGGTTATGTTTTCAATAATTCATACCAATATTTCATGCAGTGGATCAATAATGTATTTGATCATCCACTCTCTGTTGCTGATGCTGCTGCCATAAGCCTTTGCACATCCTTCCATTACTTCCATCAAGTGCAGCCCCAGATATGGACCGGGCAAAGGTGGGGAGCATCGGGGAGAGAGAAAGGATAGGAGGAACTACACATGAACAAATCTGTGCTTACCCTGCAGCCAAGTCTCCCCTCTCAGATGCTACAGTGGCATGTTTCTATGGGTTACTTCTCTCTTCTTCTTCTTCTTCTTCTTCTTCTTCTTCAGGCTGGCACCCACACACTTTTAGCTTTATTACTAATGCATCAGCAGCCAAACTTGAGCTTAGAGATGCTCACACTCATACCCGAGGCTCCGAGCTTCTTGCAGGCATTTATTTACCCAATTCTGAGCCTATTGATTCGGAGGAGTTCATTTCTATGGTGGTAACCCCCCCCCCTCCCGAGCTCATAAATCCTCATTTGCGGCACACGGGACAGGGCTATTGTTGTTATCATGGCACGGATGACTTCACATTAGCATAGCATGCAGAGATTAATAAATTAGCAAAACAAATCTGGCTCAACGTAATGAAGAAGGTGATCGATGCGTTATCGACCAGGGTTCGGTCGGTGTTCTGCAGGTGTGCGTTGGATTGGATTTATGAAAAGGAATGAATGAGTTGGGAATTGATCACAAAATGAGCAAACGCAGAGGTTTTGCTGATGAGGAAAGAAGAGAATTTTAGAAAGAGAACATGCCCGCAGCCGTAGTTTGAGAGCGCGTATCGATAAATTCAATCACAAATGTGCAGCAGGATGGTGGATGCAGCTTCGCACCGTCTGTGTGCTGCCGCTCAGGTCTCATCTGTATCTCTGCGCTTCACCTGGACCTTGTTATCCACCTACTCCAAATTTAGGCCCCTCATCAGCTCCATTTGAGGCTCGGCTTGAGCAGCGTGGGTCATTATTCATCAGGTTGTGTGGCACTGAGCTGCGATGGCTCATATATACTGTGATAATGTGAAACCAGAGGCTTCAAAGTAACCCACCGCTCCCCGGAGAGACATGAATTATTCCCCGTGCCTCCTTCTCCCAGCGCTCCCTGCCCCTCCTCCTCCTCCCCGGCCTCATTGCACAACAAACTCAGCTGAAACTACAAATATCATCAGCGCTGCCTCAGCCTCTCCACGCAAAGCCCCATGATACACTTTCAATTACCGATGCCAAATCTCTCCAACAAGCCGTCCTTATGTGGAGTTTATCGGCTTGAAGGCGAGCGAGAGGAGAGATGCTTTAGAGAGTCATTATCCCCCTACACACACACACACACACACTCTCCTCTTTCCTCATCCCACTCCTCCTCCTTCTCAACACACACAGCCGTTATTAGCGCACACAGTAGATGATACACACACACATTGTTTCCTCCAAAGTGTTGTTTGTGCTCAGGGTGCTGTAAAAGTGGGCTAAGTAGTGTGTCTAAGGTATGAGAGAGCATTATCTCCCCATTCTCTCCTCCATCAGGCCCAACCAGCCCAGCGGGGGGGGACACATTTACTTTATGGAATATTACTTTCTCTCCTTCCTCTCCGTTACCATGGCATCCGCTATAAAAAGATTTCCCTCTGATTGCCAGTATTTGACCCTCCCCTCTTATTGATTTTCATTTCTCGTATGTTTCGAGTGCGGATAAAAAAAAACAAAGAAATTAACATACCGTGAAGTTGTGCAGAAGCGTGCTGCAGCTGCTCGCAGGCGTTTTTACGGCTGTAACACACCATGTGAGCTCCGGAGCAGCAACACATACGTGCTACCTGCCATCACGTCCACACACACACACACACACACACTGATTACATGTTGTTGCACAGTAGCACAGATCAGAGGAACGCACTAAAAATATCTACTGTTTCCAAAACAGGTGCTGCAAGCATTGCTCAGTGTGTTCTTTCTTTGTGTTGCAGGGTAGTCAAGGAGCATCTTGGTGAGCAGGAAGTGGCCATTTCCCTGACTATTGACTCGTTGGAGGAGGAGGACCTGGGAAATTATTCCTGTTATGTGGAAAATGGTAACGGCCGACGCCAAGCTACCATCCAGCTCCTCAAGCGGGGTAAGGGCTCTTTGACGTTTTCCCACTGCATCCAGTTTTGTGGCATTAAAGTTGTAAAAAATCATCTTCTGTAAGACTGCCAGCTCGTCATTAAAGCCATACGATGAATGAAACATTCAAAGCCCGGCTGCAACATTTCATCAAGTGGAAATATTCCAGATGTCTTGTGCATCCTTTCATACACATTTCTCCAGACGTCTGCCTGACATGTTTGGTTTCTTTGGGAACTCTGGGAATAAAGTTCTGAGTGTTATGAACAAAGTTTGGCTGCAAAGCATTCGCTGCTGGCCTCGAGGTTAAAGAGGTGAAAGCTGCTCAATGAAATGACTCAGAATTGTCACCTGACCCTGCAGTTTCCGTCAGCTTTAAGACCGTTTAAGTGTCTTTCAGCTCTTTGGTGTGATGGCACACAGTGCTGTGCAGGTCTCTTTGTTGGCCTCCATCTTCTGCCATCTTATTATTGTTGTTCTCCTCCATAGCTTTCTGCAGCACTTCCTTCTCTTCTTGGGGTTGAAAAAAAAATAAAATTAAAAACTTCTAATGCAGCCTTTATTTATAAAATGTCTTACTTCCTTTAATAATCCGATATGAAATGGAGTTTCACACTCTTTTCATACTCTTTCATAAACATTTCTTCGTGTTGGGGTTAGCAGCAAACAGCAGACTCCCTCAAGGCTTGGTGAAGACCAAAACGGAGCTAAAAGGAGAGAAAATATTGAACAGGTGACGCAAAACACCAAAGTTTTAAGGCCGTAGTACTGTGTGTCAATGTTGTGTTTTACTGTTTGTTTTTGCTGCCCCCTGCTGGTCATAAAGATCTGTTAAATCTTTCAGGCACAGACAGATCTGCGTCTTTAAGAACACTTTTTTGGATTATTCTTTTGTGGGATGAAGAAGACTTCATATATCACTTTTATTTTCTCTTTCTTCCTCATTTTTTCCTCCTTTTTCCATCCGTGTGTTAACAATCTGTGCTCAAGCTCCATTTGGTTGTGTCATTTCTTTCTACGTGTGCTCCAGCAGCTCTGTAGCTATCTTGGCTCTCTAGCGTGGCTGGTCTGAAGCTCTTTTCATGCACTGGTTGTCACCCTGCACAGAGAGGTAATGTGATGGCTGTTTAAACAGCAAATTGATCCTCAGATTTTCCCAACAGG
The DNA here is from genome assembly GCA_036365135.1 of Miichthys miiuy. Lineage (NCBI taxonomy): Eukaryota > Metazoa > Chordata > Actinopteri > Sciaenidae > Miichthys > Miichthys miiuy. Next base: position 2,018,869 of record CM071612.1, on the reverse strand, counting down.
CCAATAAGTTCAGCATACAATTACAAGTCTTTATCTGTCTGTCCCCCCTCCGCTTTAATCTCTGTATGTGACCGACTTTTGTAGATGGCCCACTTCCATTTGAGCGGCCTTTGTAGACTCGAGACGGCTTCATTTAACGGCACTTCCAAAGAGAGGGATGCTAAGAAATACAAAGCTCTGTGTCTCTCTCCTTTTCCCACATTATTCTGATTTATTTCATGTTTCATCACTCGCAGGCCCTGCAGCAGATCCGTGAAGGTCTCTGCAGGCTGCCTTTCCTTCCACCTCAAAAGAAAGAGAGGAGGCGATAGAGAGAAGGGTGGCCAGTGAAACATAAACAACTCAGAGAGTGAGGGTGATTGCTTTTAACGAGTTAAAAGCGTTAAATTACAGAAATTACCTTTTTACAGTTCTGTATTTCTAAGATAGAGTATTGGCTGAAAGACATCAAGGCTGCTGAACGATGCAGAAAATCTGTCTTCACAAGAAACAGACAGTCTAGAATCTTTGCACCCGGTCAAGACGCATACAACACAACCACACTGTGTCATTTTTTCACTTGCATGGATTAAACAAAGTGACAGTGGTATCATTTAGTCTAATATTTAACCTTGAATTAAAACTGTTAGTGATAAAATAATTCAGTCTCGTAGGTCCAGTGTGTGAAGGATTTAGCGGCACCTAGCGGTGAAGTTGCAGATTGCAACCAAATGAATACACTCCCACGCCTCAGCCTTTCCTTCCAAGCACGTAGGAAGAACTCTAGCTGCAAAATGAAACATAAAAAGCATAAAAAGCCACATCTAGATCAGAGTTTGGTTTGTCTGTTCTGGGCTACAGGGCCCACTCTCACTGTAGATCTAAAAGATTCATTTTAAGACATCAGACTAACAAAACTAATGAATATTTCTATCAATAGAGCCTCCTAAGTCTTACACACTGGACCTTTAAACATGTAAACATATGGTGAGATAACTTCACTTCATTCCAGTGCAGCCTCACATGACTGAGACTATCTCAGGTGCTATTTGTGACTTAAAGGTTTGTGCCTTTGCAGCATTCAGAAGCTGCAATAATATAAAGGGTGCATTGTGGTTGCCTTGGCAGCCGTGCAGTGTTCCAGTTCACGGTGAGCGATATATATAAGGTGAACCTGTTCTAGCTGAGCCGACCAGGTAAATGCTGCTTTCATACACAACATAACTCATCCTTCCCCAAGCCGGGTCTCCGGGGAGATGGAGAGGAGATAATGGAGAAGAGAAATGAATGTAATGAATGTAGAGACAGCGGGAAGAGAAGAGAGGGGGAAGGAGGAGCGAGGGAGCTGTGGAGAGAGGTATGATGAAGGGGGTAAGTGATATGTGTATAGTGAAGCCTCTTGTTTTGAAAATGCCTCCATCCATGTCCAGGATCACGTCACGAGTCCTCACTATGGACGGCAGCCAAAGTGCAGAGCTGTGTCATTGCTGCGCTGCTCCAAAGAAATGAATCCAATTTCTCATCATCTCTCTCTCTCTCTCTCTGCACCGTGCCCTCTCATTTTTCCCAAAGTCATTATGAGCCTCATGATTCTTCCCCCTGAAGATTGATGCCGCCTCGCTCTGAGCGGAGCTCTGAAAAAAAATACTGATGATTGTCCAGCCTCCCAGCAAATGCAAATGTGTCCTTTAAGTGCCTCATCCTGTGGGGGGGGCGACGAAGGGGGGAACGAAAAGACAAACCTCTGAGTCAAACCTGGTGCAGAAATAAGTCAATAGTCTGTTTTTGTGTATTCATAAGACATCAGCACTTTTAAATATTTTCTGGTGTGTGTGTGTGTGTGTGTGTGTGTGTCGTTCTCAGCAGAGCTCATGTACACCGTGGAGCTGGCAGGAGGGCTGGGAGCGATCCTGCTGCTACTCATCTTCCTCATCTCCCTCTACAAATGCTACAAGATCGAGCTGATGCTTTTCTATAGGAGGCACTTTGGCAGCGAAGACGTGGATGGAGGTAAAAAAAAAAAAAAAAAAACCCTTTAACCTCTGAATTGTCCTCTTTTTTTTTTCCCACCATGCCTTTATCCTCCGAAGTTCGGTGTCAAGCGAGCACAGATGCCTGCGTATGTGCCTGTGTGGGTTTGTTTTCATGGATGTTAACAGTTTTTTTTACCCCCTCTCTCGTGTATGTGTGTGTACATTACTGAAAATGGCTGCAGAGGAAAGAGAGGAGATAGATTTCCAATTTGTTGCCCATTTAAAAAGAGATCAATTTCAATATGTCATGGAGTGATGCCCACCCTCTGCTGTCAAAGGCCGGATAGTGGGACATGGGGACTGGGCAGGCTCGATGCTTCCTTCCCTGAGAAACAAATGGGGCGGAAAACAACCTGGAATTGGAAGACAACTTTTTGTTTTCTCTACACAGCATAGTTAACTTTGGCTACAGTTAAGGATGCGTCTGTTCGTGTCCCAGTATCCCCCCTTGTTGTTTTGTATTTTCAGTCTTTATGTTTTCTTTTCAAAATCCCGGAAAGCCTGAACTCATTTTTGAATCAGTGGATTGTTTCTACAGTAGCATGAATTATCTATTACACACTGTTTTGTTGACTCAAACTTCCACATGATTAAGCCATACCGTCGGGGACCGCCGATACAAGCTGTTTTTGATTTTTTCCAAGTTTGCTAGGTGGTTAATTTGCAAGGTTGGTTGCTAATTTGAAAGCCTTGTTTGATGTTTCGCATCCTATCGAGCGCAGCTGTGGCCTTTTCAGCAAGTTTCAAAGCTTGTGTGTGCTCCTCAAAGAGTTTGTGGAAAAAGCTCCTCGTCTCTTTTTGGATGGCCCACACTCCAGTTTCTGCAGAATATAATGACTGCTGAACGTGTCCCCAGTGCTGCTTTTCTTTCCCATCTTCTATTTTCTGCCTCTTCAGGCAGTCTTCTGGGAAAGCGATGGGAGGAGAGTATCTGTGAATCTTATTTTATATCTGCCCGATTCATTTCTTATACACACAGTCTGATCAAAGCTACTGGACACCCCTGTCCAAATATTCTTGCATGCTTTGGTGTGTGCCTTTTTTATGATCTCGGCCACTTTGTTATAATTAATGCTGCTAAAGCAGCAAAGGTTTGGAGAAGTATTTCTATTGTTTCACTGTGACAATGCCTCTGCACACAGAAAGAAATGGATTTCTGAGTTTGACTGGTCTGCACATATCTCTGACCGTAACCCCATCCAACACTCGAGCCAGGCCTTATTACCCAACATCCATCCATCCAATTTCCTCCACTTGTCTGGGGTCGGGTCGTGGTGGCAGCAGGTTGAACAGGACGCTCGAGACATTGTTCTCCCCAGCAATGCATTCCAGCTGGAGGATCCCGAGGCGTTCCCAGGCTATGTAGTCCCTCCAGCTGGTTCTGGGTCTCCTCTCAGTTGAGTGTGCACGGAACATCTCCAAAAGAAGGCGCCCAGGAGGCAGCCAATTTCGGCTGCTTGTATCTGCAATCTCATTCTTTCAGTCACTACCCAAAGCTCATGACCATAGGTCAGGGTTGGAACGTAGATGGACTGGAAAATCGAGAGCTTTGCCTTCCAGCTCAGCTCCCTCTGAACCACAACGGTCCAGTACAACATCTGCAGTGCTGCCAGTCCATCTCACACTCCATTTTCCCATCACTCGTGAACAAGACCCCGAGATACTCAAGCAACTTTCCACCAAGAACCATGAACCTCAGACTTGGAGGTCCTGACTGTCATCCCGGCAGCTTCACACTCCAACAGAGCCACATCATCTGCAAAAAGCAGAGCTGCAGTCCCGTGGTTACCCAACATCTGTGATCGAATTCACTTATGTCCTTATGGCTGAAGCTTTAAGCTCTCCCAGAAGAGTAGAGACTGTATAGTGTATCGTAGCATTTTAAGTTCTTGAAATTTGAATGAGTGTTTTGAATACAAACAATCTTGTCAATAGAGAACAGACAAAGTAAAGTGATGCAGTGAAGTACAATCGCAATCAACACTTTGTCTCGTAAGTTCTACCGTGTGTCAGGCTCTGGACAGCATAGTCAACAAACACAATGACAGTTTTCAAAAATCATTGACTTTTTTGAGAAAATGAGCATCATATACTCATGAGGCACAGTGCTGGATGCTGTTTTTCATTAACCACTCCCTTCTGTCGCTGTCTGTTTTTCAGAAAACAAAGACTACGATGCGTACCTGTCCTACACCAAAGTGGACCCTGACCAGTGGAGTCAGGAGACCAGGGAGGAGGAACGCTTCGCCCTGGAGATCCTCCCTGATGTCCTGGAGAAACACTACGGCTACAAACTCTTCATCCCAGATCGAGACCTCATTCCAACAGGAAGTAAGCACTATTGTGGCTGTCTGTGCATAGATGCTTGTACACATATGTCCATGTAACGTGATGTATTGGAGTGAGGGCGTTTATAACTGTAGTGTTTGGTACATTTGTTAAACTTTGGCATTCACCAGCAAGGACCACGCCACAACAATGTGAGTTTAACGGTTTAATGAAATGAGGAAGTTTTGGATGTTGAGGATAGATGAATGGATGTGGGGAAGGGAATGAACATGGAAGACTCAGTGTGGGGCATCCATCTCAGGTGGTGAGTGTTGAATCCTCGTAAGAGTAAACCAATTTAAATGGAGCTGAGGAACGATACGCCTCAGACGAGGACTTCAGTGGTTCGTCTGCTTGGAAGCTGTGTCTGGAATAGTGTTGTGAAGATATGCCACCAATGTAGAGGACTTGAAGTGAGGTCAGCTTGTATGGCAGCTGAGATAAACAGAAAATGTAGATAGGGAAGGAAGTATGAGAGTCAGAAATATGAATGACAGTGTCAGACAGGCTGGGAAGGCAAGAGCGTGGATTGTAGAGTTAGGTTGACCTGGGAAGGAGGAGGGAGAAGGTCAGAAGTGAGTGGCAAGCATGCTGATCAACAGCTGCCGGTAACTAAAACCAGATTCCTGCTTCCTAATTAGGGCTGGAGAGTGATTTTCGTAACGGATTGAGCATTGTGTGGAATACTGTGGCTGAAAATGGAGGAGACTTTTATGAACAGACCAAGAGTCTGAATTTATGAACAGAAAAGGCAGGACAATGAATCAGCAATGCCGTCATGGTACCTGAGAACGTGAGCTGCATCGCCATCGGAAGTCGGTGTGCACGAGGTACGTGGAGCCTGCCGGCTGGAGGTTTGGCTATGCTCTGATTGCTGCGGATGTATCATGGCTGGGGGATGAATCACTTTCAGAGAGATCACTGGTTGAATCGGACAGACTGATCTGCAGCCTGGAGGGGTTGATTCTTTGGTGTAATTGGTCTGTAAGTGTTCACATTAACGTAAGTGGGTAAACAGGTGTAAGTAGGCGGGACAGGTGCGGTTGAGGCGTGGCCCTGCTCTGTTCGTTGTGTGTGGTTTGTCTTCAGTTCTGTTCTCCACTGTCATTGTTTTGTGTTTCAGTGTTTTGTGCTGTTTGTACGTTCTCAAGTGATGAGTGGATGATTATTCCAAATTTCAAAACAAGGGAAGAAAATTAAAAATCCAAATACTGTCCACGAAAACCTTTTTTCTTGTATCCTCTCAAATCTCTCATCATTGTTCTCATAGCATATCTTACATAAGTATTCATGCAGTGTATATACAACGTGTTCCAGAAGCTGATATATTGAACAAATTTATCAGCATCCCTCTCTGGTTTTCATCCATGCGTTAATAAATCCATAAAAATTCTGTCTGAACATATTCTCATGCGTGCTAACTCTGCTTAGTAGTCCGTCTTTGCCAGTGGTACGCAGTGTGCTCCAGTTGGTAGTGATGCTGTGTTTGTACTGTAGGCTTCACGAGGAACGGATAAAAAACGCAAACACGTCCTAGTTGGTCCAGACAGAATTAAACATCAGTGGGAAATGTGTGAAGGGCTCTGAGGGCCCGCTGACTGAGCCGCCTCTTTCCTTTAATCAAATGAAAATTGCCGCCAGCATCAGCACCAAACAAAATCATGGTAGATGAATGTCCAATCAGGGAAACATGGTATGTGATTAATAATATGTGAAATAAAAAAAGATGAGTAATTGGACATGCTGCCACTTTTTTTGACGACTGTGTTGAGTATGTTTTTATGTCTGTGCCGTGTTCTGCCTGTGACCTGAATGTTCAAAATGTTTATGTTTAGGTCTCACCAATGAGCATTACCAGGATGACACGCGACTCTTTGGAGGTACCTCGCCCGCAGTCTTTTCCCTCTTGTATCAGCTGCTGTCATTTACCTGCTCAGGTTCTAAAGAGAGTTGGCCGCTGTTGTTGTGTGATCTGACACAACGCAGGCACATCAGTTCAATAGACAGCGACTTTAGTCTAATCCTAGAGGCTGTGCAGCTTTATATCAAACATTTGTCGCCCCATCTAGAGCCATTTCGTGCAGCACTTAACTTTGTCTGTGGGCCTGCCCTCCAGATATAGAATATTTTACACATATTCAACTGAAAAAACACCATGCTTTGATATGCATCTGCACACATACAGTATATATAATATCTTTGTCTTTTTACAGACTAAAATGAGTGTAGTTACACCAGATTCTGGAGGCGCACAGCAAAATAGCTACCTGTCATTGTCCTGTGTTTTGTGTCTGTTCCTGTATGTTCATCCATCAGTGTTAAGTGTCGTAGTCCTGTCCTCATTAAATCATATATGAATCATATCTTTAGCTCAAAACATACTGGATGTACATTACTCTACTACTTTGCCGCTCTCATGTCTCAGGTGTTCTTGTTCATATCTTTACCTTTTGCTCCCTGCAGCCTACATCGAGGATGTGGCCCGCTGTGTGGACCAGAGCAAACGCCTCATTATAGTCATGACACCCAACTATGTGGTGCGGCGAGGCTGGAGCATCTTTGAGCTGGAGACGCGGCTGCGCAACATGCTGGTGACTGGCGAGATCAAAGTCATCCTGATCGAGTGTGCCGAGTTACGCGGCATCATGAACTACCAGGAGGTGGAGGCTCTTAAGCATACCATTAAAACCCTCACCGTCATCAAGTGGCGCGGCACCCAGAGCAACAAGCTCAACTCCAAGTTCTGGAAGCAGCTGCAGTACGAGATGCCGTTCAGGCGCACAGAGCCCATGCTCACCCACGAGCCGGCGCTGGACGTCAGCGAGCAGGGTCCCTTCGGAGAGCTGCAGACCGTCTCTGCCATCTCCATGGCGGCGGCCACCTCCACCGCTATGGCTACCGCCCACCCCGAGCTGCGCTCGTCTTTCCACAACACCTACCACACCACCATGAGGCAGAAACACTACTACCGCAGCTACGAGTATGACATACCACCCGGAGGGACCCTGCCACCTCTCTCCTCTCTGGGGAACCAGCACACCTACTGCAACATCCCACTGACACTGCTGAACGGACAGAGGCCTCCCGGGAAGAGCCGAGAGCACAGCCTGGAGGAGGCGCACGCTAACAACGCCATGCTCCCTCTGCTGCCAAGAGAAACCAGCATCTCGAGCGTCATCTGGTAATGATGAACAAGACTCGGCACGAGCTGTGAGGGAGAGCAGTCAGGATCAGACGCGCTAGGCTCAGTCTGGTAGCTCTTAAGAACACAGTTTTTGGATCCAACTGTTGCTAACTGGCAGAAAGTGACGGAGACGCGGCAGGTGGTTTTTTTTTTTGGGACACGGTTGTTTTTCTGCCTCTGTTCCAGATGATGTTTTCTGCGTGGAACTACAGGAGATGCGATGAAAACATTGGCGAGATACGGACTCGCAAGAACTCCCCATTAAAGAACCAACACACTATGGCAATTGTTCACACACACACACACGCACATACGCAGACACACACAAATGTGCATACACACATACTAAAAGGAAAACAGGGTCTTGTACATATATTTCACTTTCTTTGTAGCATTAGTGTTTTCCTGTTTTGTTCTTTTGTTTCTTCTTTTCAATCATGTTCGTTGCCTTCTCCACTGTAGGACTTTGCTTTAACTTGTTATACAGAGTTGTATATTTTTTATTGTTTTCTCCTTTTAGTTATTTTTTATTCTTATTTCGACGCGCTTGTTTGGGAAGCCCGTATGTCACGTACCTGCTGTCCTTTTTTTTTTTGTGTGTTTGTTTTTAAATCTTTGTGTAGTTTAAGAGAAACATTTTTTAACACCTTTTTTTAAATTGCCTGGACATTTCAGGAGCTTCGAGGAGCTGAAACTTTTTCTTTTGTTTGTTTTTTTTTACCTGTAAAAGGTGTATCTAGTTTAAAAAGGAAAACTCTCTTTTAAAAAATCATAGAATATGCAAAAAGAAGGGAGGAGCTGGCAAAATATATACCGTCCTGTGTGGGACCGAGACGGAGGAGGAGGTGGAGGAGGAGGCCGTACTTGTCCTCTCCAATCAGATAGACTGATAGACTGGCAGATCTCTCTCTAAAGCTTCATATTTTCTATTGAAACAAACAGCCTTGCTGTTTTAGAGTGATAGTGAAATGCCTCACCTTAAAAAGAAATCTGTAGATTATTTTGAAAAGAATTCTATTTTTATAACAGAAAAAGAGTTTGCTTGAGAAGTCATACTTATTTGCATTTTCATCTTACCATAGAACGGAGAGGTTTTGTGTATAAGTGTTATGCTGGTTTTGTACACTTGCGACGTGGTTCCTGGTTTGTTAAGAGACTGAGGTGGCTTTTGAATCCCACGTGGAAAAAAATATGCCCTCTAACTGTTCGAGATTCAGAAGTGAAGCATCTTCAATGTTTTTTTTCAAACATAATATTATTCCCATCCTGATAATTACTTTGGTTCATATGGATAGTTCATGTTTAAGGAAAGAAAAGACAACATTTGTGTTTTGAAAGACTTTTTAAATATATTTGAAGGTGTGATTTTTGAGTATGCATAGCAAATAGATATGTATTCTATATATAATATAGATATTTATATAAATATATAAACACGATTTTCACTTGGAAAGAAATGTCTATCTTTATAGAAACACAATCATTATCAGTTGCCCTTACTTTCTCACTGCACATTAAAAAACATTGATTTCCTCTTGATGTTTTTCTTTTTGTGTCCAACTTCGAGCATCTGTTGGCAGTAATTCACAGCATCCACCACACACACACACACACTGATTACACTCCTAAAATCGGGTGACTAATGGGTGGGTGTGTTTGAATCGGCGATCTTGCTTTAAGATAAGAGAAAGTGAACAAACCGTCAGCGCCTGCAGATTCTGCTGAACGTCTTTAAACACTAACTGCGCCTTCATCTGCCAACTGCTCTTGTAGTGCTAACACTAGTAGAGTAGGACAAGACAGCCTGAAGGTACAACCTTTTTCTCTCCATCTGCTTGGCACGGTGGTGCAGTGGTGAGCACTGGCCTTTCTTTGTGGAGTTTGCATGTTCTCCCCGTGTCAGCATGGGTTCTCCCCGGGTACTCCGGCAGTCCAAAGACATGCAGTTAATAGGTTAATTGGTGACTCTAAATCTTTTTAGGACAGGCTTCCCTCTTTGTATTTCTTCAGACTGTGAATCCGTGCTGAGCTTAGTCATACAACAAAGAAACCTCTAAAGGGTTCAATCTGGGGCAACTGAACTTGGTTGTAGCTCGCCGGCAGCGAGTGGTGGATGGACCGTAGCCCATGGGGCCCGGCAGAGCGCTACCCGAAAAAGCTACGCGGAGTCGCCGCCCCGTGGGCCCACCACCCACAGGGAGAGGCCTGGGGGTCAGGTGCTTTGCCAGCCGTGCGTCAGTCAAAGGCAGGGGAGGAACTGCATAGCCCATCTAGTCTTGGAACGCCTCGGGATCCCCCCAGGAGGAGCTGGAATGTGTTGATGGGGAGAAGGACGTCTGGAGCGGCCTGCTAAACCTGCAGCCACCACGACCCGACTCCGGATAAGAGGAAGAAAATGGATGGATGGATGTGAATTCATTGTGCAAAGGAGAAAGGTCAACAATTAGACAGCATGGTCCTGATGGGAGTCTCACAGTTTCAAATGTCCTGATATCGGGGCCTCCACGGCCTTGGAGCCTCGAACACTTACCGTGCAATCGGGGACTTTTGCTGCATGGTATCCCCTCCTTGCTCTCTCCCTGTGTTTCCTGTCTATCTCTCCTGTCAGACAGGGGCAGAAAAGCCAAAGATAAACCTTTTAAAGGAGTGCTGATATAAGAAACATTCTGGCTGCAAGCCAAGGAGTCTGTCAGTTCGCTTGGCAACCCAAACACGATGGTGGTTGAGTGCTGCCAAACACTGCCATCTCCTGGGGATTCACAGTATCTACAAAGGGTGTTTGTGATTGAGCACTAGTAAGCACAGAAACAGAAAGCCAATTTACCGACTACCCTGACAATCCCAGGAGAGAAAACAAGAAAATGGGGGCAGAGGAAAACAAGACAGGGAGACAGTTACAGGCAGAGGAAGGGAGTGAAAGAGTGTGCATGCCTTTGTCAATAAAAACTCATTTTATGGACGTTTTTGTCAGCGCCAGGGTGCAGAAAAGGAAGCCGCGGTGCACAGATGGTTTCAGACTATGCAAACAGCAGATATAACTGTATCAATGAAAACATAAATCACACACAAAGCACTGGAATTTACTTTGGCTGTTAATAAACGATGCCAACAGTTGGAGGCATGCACACATGCGAGCGCGCTCAACATGTCGTTAACCACAAGTAGAGCCGGTGACTGTTGCATGTTGGCAGCCTCCTGTGGGACAGCTGGGGGGTTTTATTAGCAGACACAGGATTAATAGACTCTATTACCCAGAGCAATTAAGGACTTAATTGGAGAGAAAATAGACCCCATCGAGAGGGAGCGTGTAGGGGAGATCGACAGAAATAAGCATATCTCCAGACAAAGTCCACAGTGGCATATGTGTTATTCGATAAAACCAGTCGAACGCCTCCATCTGTGCGTCTGCTCTCGTCTGTCCTTTTCATTCACAGCTCAGAGAGCAGTACAGCAATGCAGATACAAGCCACCTTCAACCATAAAACACTGAAGAGGAAGTGGGCCAGCAGTAACAAATAAACAAAACAGGGCTCAAGGCAGCGTTGGTGTATCTGAAGTAGAAGTTCAGCACAGACGTTTGTTCCCATTGTCACATGAGGAATCACGATCCTCAAATAATAGAATAGTGTCCATATTATAATGTCAGCATGATCACTTGTAAAGCGCCATCTCCACCTTCATCTTACCTTTAAAGCTGTAGAAATTTCAGGCCTGCCAACCGGACTTATCCGAGGTCAGTGGAGATCAATGTTTCATCTAAATTCCTACCAACTGAGGGAAAAAGCAGGAGATTGAGATGTTGGAATGAATTACCTGTAGTGGGTGATTGCACTTTCATATATGAAATACTGCAACTGCCCTTAAAGAGCGTCAGGGATTCTTTAAAATTCAAAATGTCAGGGGACCCGGGTAGGTTCCTTGAGGAACGCCTCAAGCGGTAATCACAAACTTTTCGGTCATTTGTTTTTCATTTTCTGCAGAGACAGAGGTTGACACAAATTAATATTAGGAAGGTAAGAAAAATAGAACAAAGGAGACATTAGTCCATTGAGTCCCATGTGACGAGTTAAAATAGCAGAAACTTTCCCCATTTTTCTCGTTCATCAGACTGCCAATCATGAGGCTTGTCTGGACCCAGTTATCTAAAGGTTTTACCAGTCTGATGATAACTTTAGGGTTCAAAGAGCAGCTTTGTGATTTTCCCAAAATATGCCGCTCTGCACGCTCAGCCTCCTCCACCGTCAGCTTCCATGTGCTGCTGAGGACAATGCTCGAAGTTTTCAAAGGTCTACCCAGGAGCCAGAGGTCATTTCACGGTCCAGTGACTGTCTGACTGAGAGAGAAATTTTTCTTCCCAGCAGGCGAGATTTACGTCTATATATCTCTCTAACTTCCTCTTCTTTATTTGGAGTTGGGGGGTGTATAATCCAAAAATGAGCAGAGCAGGGCATGTCTAAATGTGAAATAGTTACCTTCTGGCCAGATTATTTTGTCAGAGTGGGGCCAAAACAAAGCTGCAGGGACTGAGCGCACGTACAGGCCATCTGGCCTTTGAACAGTGACTGAGTGAAGATGCTGGAAGCAGGAATGGAGGCGTTCAGGGACTCGTAAACTAATTTGGTCGTACTGTATGTACTGCAACAGCAGGAAATCTTTGCCCCCAGTGTCCAAGACAAACATTCATGTACAGGTGGAGAATTAATAGAGTCCAAATGTTGTACGATGATACCATAAACCAGCGTTGTAGTACTTGAAATCTGGGTCTTGGGACCACTTTTTAAAGACCTTGGTCTTGTTTCGATCTCAGACAAAGAGAACTTTGGATTTTAGTTCAAGTAAAAGACCACAACTGCAGGGATATCACTTTATTCTCTGGTGCATTATCTGATTTATTCGTTACCTGTCTGCGAGGAGACATCAGACAAATCTTCTGGAATAAAATCAATCTGCAAAATAGCATCCAAAGAACACACAGCGGTTTGTAAAGACTTCAAGGCAATGCCTTACTTGGTCTCAACCCCTTAAAGTCTTGGTCTTGTCGCCGTCTTGATGCACGCCGGTCTCGGTTTAGGTGATCTGGGCTACAATAAACCTGTTTTGCCTTTGCTTCCAGATTCTCTTCCTCTTCCTCTGCAGTCCAGTCCTCCATCTTCTCCATCTTCCATCTCTGGATACTTCCTGCCACGGGCATTTTAGTCTGCATCCACAAAACTCAACACTCTAATGGCCAGAGTTGGAGGGATGGCTAGAACATTACCTGAGGCCCTTCTAGTACATAATTTCTGTGTGTGTGTGTGTGATGGGGAGGGTGATGCATGTGGTGGTATACTGTTGCACTCTGGTGGCCTGACATGGCATTTCACCTGTGTTTGAAAGTCACTGATAAACTCTGCTGCACCTGACGAACTGATGTGGAACTTAATCTTAATATACCGCTGACGCGCTCTGAGACATTATCTGCTGATTTCACAGTGAAAAGTGTGTGTGAAGACACACACAGACACACACACACACACACACACACAGTTGACAGTATTTCTTTATTATACAAAAATAGTTTATATAAAAACAAATAAGTTATGAATTCCAGCAGCTGCTTTGTGTTTTTCCTCTTTTATAACATGATCTCTCTTTCTTCCTCTCATTCTGCACACACACAAACCAAACACACACACACACACACACACACACACGCCACTTGTGTTGGTCATTTCACAGTCCTTGAACGTCTCCCAACATACAGTAGTTGTAGTTTCAGTCCTCTTCATCCCCTCCTCAGCAGCTCAATCTGCTGAATTCACACCAGTCCACGTGTTGGACTGTTACTTCCCGTAGAACATCTCCATGAGCACGTCCTCGATGTTCACGCTCCCTATAACGGGTCTGAAGAAGAGCTGAGCGACCACCAGCGGGCTGATGGTCCTCAGCATGGACAGAGCTATGAGCAGCTTGGCGAACCGGGTCGTGTCCTCGCGGTGGATCAGCCTGACGTGCTCGTTCAGAGCCTGGTGCGCCTCCCGACGCAGAGACTGGATGTAGTGGAGACAGCGCAGACCCTCCACATCTGGAGGAGGAGGAGAGGAGAGGAGAGGAGAGGAGAGGAGAGGAGAGGAGAGGAGAGTTCAGACTAGTTTAACCTCAGATAATTACAGATTCATGTCTCATTTTAGGGTGTCTGCTGATGTGCATGCGCAAAATAAATTAACATTTGGACAATTTCCAAACTTCTAACAAAAACAGTGTGAGAGCTGCTCTGACAGTCGGTGCCACCTGTGCCAAATAACTTTTACGCACAGGTGTGCAGCCTTACCTGGGTTAAACAGCACAGCTCCCTTCAGGTACGCGTACTCCTTCGTACTGATATCCACACTCCAGCACTTCTTCAGAAAGGCTTTGATAGCTTCGATATCCACGATAGAGACCCCGGGGGGCGCCCCCCTGCTCTGGCCGGCCAGCACCGGCTCGCTCTGCCTGTCCGGTAAACCCGTGAGGATGCGCTGCAGCATGCTGGGCTCCACCGTCTCCGTGGTCTCAAAGTCCACCCGGTCCTGTGCGAGTCCCAGCACGAGCAGCGGCGCCCATCCGCTCCGGATCAGCATCAGTTGGTCGTCCTCGGGCAGCTCGCGAAAACAGGGGACGTTTTTCACGAAGCGCAGCGTCTTCACCAGGACCGCCGAGGCGGCTTTGCACGTCACCTGCGGGGAGCGGAGGATGCCTCTGCGGCGCGTCGAGCCGCAGGAGCACGCCTGCTGCTGCTGCTGCTGCTGCTGCTGCTGCTGCTGCCGGAGCTCCTGCAGCGAGGCTGGGGGGGCGGCGATGGTGGAGGAGGTGGAGGTGGTCTTGTGGAGCAATTGTTGCAGTGTTTGTTGTTGTTGTTGGCGGGGTTGTTGTTGCTCTTCAGCAGGTGCGAGGCTGTCACTCTTTAAAATGCTGTAGAGGATGCTGTTGTTGTTGCTCCGGCCGCTGGCACCGCGGCAGCGGCAGCCCTCCAGCGTGGCCATGGCCGCTGGCCGCTCTGCATGTGACGGAGCTCGGCGCGTCCCGGCCTGCCGCCCTCTTTGAAGCGCCGGAGGTCAGTGACAGAGGTAGCTGTTTTCTTACCCCCTGACAGCTCCGAGTGAAGGGCAGCACGTTTATATTAGCTCCCGTGCTTTCGGAGCTTGTTCAGACACTCTGCATATGCCGCCTCCTCTGGCTGAGGCACCTCCTCTTCCTCCACCTCCTCCTCTTCCTCTCTCTCTCTCTCTCTCTCTCTCTCACACACACACACACACTCCTACAAAACACACCACTTTAAAAATGACATTTATTTTGCAAGAAGCCACTTTAGACAATAATCTAATCTACACCAACGGCATCAGTCAGCAGGCCTGCTTAATTAAACAGATTGTGAGGCAAAGACAGACAGACAGACAGACAGACAGACAGACAGACAGACAGACAGACAGTAGTCCAGAGTCTATTCTCAGCATTACCTTGAATCTCTGGCAGTGCTGTTTATCAGACGGGGAGCTGGTAAAAAAATACAGGCCAGCGACGGATCTGAAGGCTTAATTATTTTAGGGACAATTTATATGATTTTCTATGAGAAAGAAGCAGGAAGAGCTGAGCTGTGAAGGCCAGCCTCCAACCTTGACTCGGACACACTGATATTGATTTAACCGTGAAAACAGGAGCTGGTGAATTATGATGTCATGACTCAATGCTCTCCTTGCCTCTGTCACTGAAGGAGGATGGGTAGCGGGGAGGATGTGAGGCAGGAGGAGGAGGCGGAGGAAGAAGACTGAGAGACGGAGAGAGACAGGTCCAGATAAAGCAGATGAATTTGAGGTTTATCGTAATTGCTCCTGAGAGGGATCACAGGGTTAGGGTTGACTGCTACCTGAGAGCGACACGGAGGCCAGAAACCAGAAAAACAAGCAAAGAGATCATGAGAGGATGACGCAAAGGCCTGACTTACTTTTCTGTATGTTGGGAAAATGGTAAATCTGGTGTAGCCACATAAGAAATGCCCTCAAACTAATACCCTCACTCCGCCACACAAGGGTCTTCATAGAAGGTTGTCTTGTGCACGGCCACGCTCATGAAACAGCTTTAAGCGTGGACCTCTGAGTCCTCTGCTCTGTTGCGTTGAAGGACGCGGCTATGAATGGAGGCAGGATGAAAAACTTTTGCAGTAGTGCTACAACATTGTTCAGAGGCTGAATGTCTTTGTATTGATTTGGTTGAGAGAGAAAACAGAGAGATTTTTCACATGTTTATATCAAGGACACCGCCGGATAAACAGCCTTCGCCCGGGCCTGTCTCTTCTGCTGCTCAAGGCTCAGCCAGCGCAGGTTATAAAAATCCTTCTGTCTCAAGGAGAGATTCCATTATTGTTGCAAAAGCACAGAGTTGAAAAGACAGCTACAGTGCTCTGTCGCTCTTTGTCTTGCTCTCAGCTTCCTTTGTTTATTTATCAAATTTGTACAAGATGTTTTTAAGTAGCTCTCCACTCTCTCTCCGCCATCTTACCTCAGATGCAGCAGATGAAATATGTTTTAGAACATTTCTTTAATGTTTTAAAACCCCACAGATGACCACAGCTCGTGATGAATATTGTCGGCAGCAACGGGGCCTTATTTTAGATTTAAAATGTCCAAAGATGCTAAATGTGCATAAAAGGATGCACATTAGATTTGATGAATAGGAAATCTATAAAATGCATGACTTCTGATTGATTATAATTACAGAAATAAAGATCATTTATGCACAAAATGAGAAAAACTGGATGAATTAGAAAAAAGCTACTTAAAATCCTTTAAGATTTCCTGTCTTGGATGACTTTTGGCAATGCCCGTGGTTACCGTGGTTACGACAAGCACAGCTGAGTAATATAGCAAACAGCTCGTTAAGTGGCTGCTTTGTCAGATAATAAGGGGGAAGCGACTGGTGTGTCTGTTTACGGCGCAGGAGAGCAACAGAGCTTCTTTTTTATTTATTTTTTTAACAGCAGACATTTTGAGGGTCAACGCAATGATACTAATTAAAGTTCCTGTGAGCTAACGTGCACCACCACCACAGCAGCACCCTTAATTAGCGTCATTCCTGACACCTGTGTTTACCTGCTGAGACACACACATCAGTGAAATCTATAAAAAAAAGAAAAATGTGACGCCTGCACACAAAAGTTTAATAATCACAACCCCGCTTGGATCTTCGTCAGGTCAAAATATGAGCGAAATGTTTGTGAAACTTTTGTGGCGTGGAGTGAGCGTGCAGGCGTCAGCCACACAACAGCAGGATGCAGTGAAGTTGGAGTATTGTTTTAATCATCCGAAATATCATCAAATGTCAGCTGTCTTCTCTTGGTAGACGCGGGTTGATATCTGCCCACGATCACATTGTGTTTCTTCTTGTGGCTGCTTCACAATAAAGCCCCACCTGTGATTCACCGGGCTTTCAGCATGAAGCGGCAGCAGCAGTATGAAATGTTCAGTTTGCCTCAGCGGGAACTTAATACAGCTCTGACACAGTGTTGAACATGCTAACGGTTAACAGTGAGGCTGATATTATTGACATAAAACTGTCCTGGGTTACATGCATGCATCATTTTCTCTGAATCCCTCATGCACTGTCTGCCAGCTCCGCTCTCTCTTTTGATTTTCTTAGCCTCTTTGTCCCTTTTTCTCCTCTACCATTATGTCCATAGAGGCTGCAGAGCCCAGTTACATTGCCCGCTTACCCAGCTCTGTTTCTGGCACAACACCGGCTCTGCTCCCCTGAAAACCTCCTCTTCTTCCCAATGGTTAAAACACCAGGAGGAGGTAGGTAAGTATTGTCGCAGGGTGTGCTCTGAGCTCGCAGTCCGGGCGGCCCGGCTAACAAACAGAGCTAACATTAGCTAACAGCAGCTACAGTTGGCAGCAGTTTACTTCTCAGGACATCAGAGGGAAAAGCAGAAAACATTTTCTCCATAAAATATGATCCAGTTTCACCAAAATCAGTGAAATAGTTGGTGGTGTGTGACTTAGTGCCGTAAAGCGTTGCGTACTTCTCACGGGTGATCGTACCCGGAGCCCAAAGTTCCAGAACAGACAGAGACACCATGATTTAAAATCTTTAACTTTAACTTTGTTAAAATCACAACATGAACCATTTTGTAGCATCTAGCGATGTAGTTGCAGATTGCAACTGATTTTTCTGGATGCTGTAAAGTGCAAAGCGGCATGATCAGGCAACTGAGGCAACATGACTGGAAAAGGTTAGTTTGACATGGTGGATTCATTAAAGTCTTTCTAAGGTAACAAAAACATGATTCTTATTTTCAGGTAATCATCCAATAGTGAACAGTTAGTAGTAGCAGGTAGCAGTAGTTATCCATATTATATTTAGTCACCGCTGACAGTCACCTGGATTATTCACTTTAGTGTGAGTGCAGTGTAGTACCTGACGATCAGCTGACTGCTATAGTTGGAAACACCTGGGCCCGGTGACTTCACCTATATAAACCACACCTCTGTGACTTGCCTCTCTTTGACTGTCTCTTCCTGCACGGCTTTGTTTCTTTCATTCACGCGACATCTCGCGCATGATTAGACGTGTGCAGATCTTTTGGTGTCGAAGGTTTGGCTTAAACATCAAAAACATGCTGGGCTGGACTGCTTTCTAGAAGCTACACTGTCAAGTTAAAGTAGCCACACAGTCCTGGTTATCAGCTTTACAGGTCCAGTTTGTTCCCAGTTTTCTGTGATACAGAGCAGACTCCTTCTCTGGCCCAGTGCCTGCTGGTCCCAAGCCCAGTTTAAAATGGTTCAGCATGGAGAGAGACCTTCTCACAGCTCGATCCCATAACTTTAAGGACGTGAACACACTTCCCACAAAACACCAGCATCCTGTTTGTGTTTGTCATATTTCAGCATTACAGTAAAAATTCTCTGATGCACAAAGTGTTTTCACAATTTAGCAGACAAACACACCAACGCTCTCTCCCCTCCCCGGAGGGAACAACAAGTTTATGTCTTTAAAAAAAGAAGAAAATGACTGTTCATGTGTATACACACACACACACTCGTCTATCTGCACTTCTTAAATTAATTGCTGCGACACCCAGACAGTAGCAGTCAGACAGCATCAGCCACGCTGCAACTTTGTGTCTAGTACAAGGTCAGAACCAAAGACGCAATTTTAGTTGGACAAGGGGCATGGGAAAGAGAGAGCGGAGCACATGCAGGAATTAAAGTAGGGAAGCAAAGACGGAGTAAAGGTCCATTAAACCTTAAAATCCTGTAATTTAGGTTGTCAACGTTGCTCGAAAAGCAAACATTTAAAACAACAAGTGCAACTGTGTCAACTTTAGTCCCAACATCCACGAGGATTTCTCACAACCCCTCACAGCTGTGTAACTTAAGTTTAACCCACATCTGTGCCAAATACTCTTTTCCAACACCGTCCAATCGCTGGAATAAATACACAAAATTTCCAATAAGTGAGTATTGTTATTATGTGCTTTTGCAGCAGTAAGCATTTCCTGAAGGCCGTTGGCACAAATGAAATTTTTAAGGTTGCTGTGACCTGAGAAGTCAGCTCTTTGGCACATTCAGTCAAGCCGACCTTGAAACACAAGGGTGGAGAAAAAACACAAGGTTTTTTTTTATTTTTACCAAACACTCAGGGGGCATAGACGCCCACAGACACTCCAAGACTGTTCTCAGAAACTTAAGAGGACATCTTTGTGTGATTCATGGCTTTGCATCAAATGGCTCTCCTGGAAAAGTCTTGTACCGCATTGTTTGTTGATTTGTTGGGTGCTCTTCTGGCGGTTGCTATAGTGACTGCCTCCATTTTCTCTTTGTGGCTGCTCACATAAAGGACCGTGTCCTTGTCTCCATAATAGTTACAAATTGAATACTGCACTTTCCAAGGACTCATGTCACCAACTTGCAGCAGAGTGAGTGTATGAGTGTGTGTGTGTGTGTGTGTGTGTGTGTGTGTGTGTGTGTGTGTGTGTGTGTGTGTGTGTGTGTGAAGAAAGAAGACAAGTTTGCATTAAATGTGATGAATGTGTGTGTGTGTGTGTGTGTATACATATAGAAAGAAGATAAGTATGTATATAATATGTATATGTATACACATATGTATATATGTGTGTATACATATATGTATGTATATGTGTATATATGTGTGTATATTTATATGTATATGTATACACACACACACACACACACACACACACACACACACACACACACACACATATATCACATATATATATATATATATGATGTGATAGAAAGCTCACATCTCGTGGTGTTGTTTGCCAAATATAACAGATCTTTATTGGTGCCTAGAAAAACTATTTTTGAGTTGGGTTGCAAAACTCTGGGAATTTTCAAAGTTGGGAACTTTTGG
Organism: Miichthys miiuy; assembly: GCA_036365135.1. NCBI lineage: Eukaryota > Metazoa > Chordata > Actinopteri > Sciaenidae > Miichthys > Miichthys miiuy. The sequence continues at coordinate 1,998,955 of CM071612.1, read as the reverse complement.
AAATTAATAGGAATTTATGGGAATAAACAGGAATAAACTGGGAATTTACAAAATTGAAGGCTGACAGCACAGGCAGGTGATTTCCAGCTTCAGGACGCTGGTTTATTATCCAAGATCACCAGTGTTAGTTTTAGCGAGTCACCAAAGAGAGGCAGAGACCTGAGGACCTGAGCTGGTGATATAAAAGGTTTGGCTGCTGGACAACTTCTGCAGACTTTTATTGAACTTATGAAATGAATCTAATATTAAGTGTTAGTAAGTTTCAGTTAAACAAATACATTCTTTGTAGTCATGGCGGCAGGATGGAATCGGTGGTGTTTGATATAAAATAATCAACAGTGGCTATACAATGGAGGACGTTCTAATTCACATCCAGTCCAACGCATATTGTTATATTACAGTTATTTATGTGTAGTAACAAAAACAGCCCCATGACACACAGAACCTCCTTTTGGACAAACGCAGCGTTACTCATTGTTTAACTCAATCTCTCGCTGAATGTGGGTAAACATTCGATGGCAGTCTATCCGTCTCTCCTCTCGTAACAGTATTCAAGGTCGGTGTATAAACACAAGGTCATCCCGCTCATAACAAACAAAGGGGCAGATATGCTGGCTTACGCGATTCTGCTATTACAGCACTACTGTTCATGTTCTAACATGTGGCGGTAAAAGATAGTACTCTAACTTTGCAGTAATTACCACAAAGAGGTTGCTTGTCAAGAATCGATGGTTTTAAGTTTGATGATGTTTTTTTTCCAGGAGTGCACAGCCTTGACGACAATGTCTGTCATTAATGTGTGTCAGGAACGTCTTTGTACTGACTTGAAACAGATAAGATTCAAATATCGCTGCCGTAAAACAACTGAAAAGCATTTTGTAAACCTGTGTGTATTTAAGAGAGCAACATTTTCAGCTCTGTCTTAAGGTAGTCCAACTGAGATCCCTACGTGTGGGAGTGATGGGCCACAGTGACATCAATCTGGGGCATGATGCCCTTCAAACTGCAGCTTCAGCTTCTCTCCAACCATCCAAACATGGGAGTGTTGAGTTCAGCCGGGAAACTTGGCAACCGGCTGCCAACGAGAACCACCTGTGTGTCGACGCTGTCTCTCTCAGGTTGTAACATCCTGATATGTCTTCATCTCTTTGTGCGTGCAGCCTTTTGAACACCAATTAAACCAGGTAATCCTGTAAACCCTCTGTCTGTCAGTGTGAAGTCTGCGGTTTGCACCATGTACTTCCCCCCACAGATAACTAAGATCACTCCAGTGGATCTTTCTCTTGTCTCTGCTCTCATGAATATTTAGATTTAAGAGTCTCAACCTCTTCTGATGTTCCAGAGGTCTGAGAGCTGTTTATTACAAAATGCTGTAAATAATCAGCTATTATAGAGATGTGTTCCTGCCTTAAAGGTTCAGTGTGTAAGGTTTAGAGCCGGTGTGTAGTTGATGTGGTGAATCAGCAGTTAGTGTAACATCATCTTTTATTTGGAGCCACGTTTCTGTCCACCTGCACCTCCACCAACTCCTGCTGAGGAGGTAACTAGCTGCTGAACCCACCGCATAGTTTTTGACCATTAAATCAAAATGACAGTGAAACACCAGGAGAGCTGAGAGGAACTGCAGACTACGCTCATACATTTATGTGCGTTCATGCAGAGTCAGTATAAAAAATGGACATCGTATCTGTGACATCACCTCCAGGTTCCTGAAGAGTCTGTAACTGCACCCACCTGTCAATCAAAGCGTCCACGCTCTTAATCCTGCATAACTTTAAGCCTTAATATAACCTGAACAGGTGAGTTGTATATAAATTCACCCTCAGTACAGTTGTCATGAACGGGGAAATTAGCTACAGAGACCAAAACTGTTTTTTGTACCAGGCTGTAAACATGTTTATTTCTGCTGTGAAGTTGGACATTTGAACATGGGGACTTATGGAGACTGACTCACTTCTGGAGCCAGCCTCAAGTGGACGTTAGAGGAACTGCAGCTTTTAGCACTTCTGCGTTAGTTCGTACGTACGTTTGTCCTAGAGACAAACCCAGACAGACTGTAGTTATTTGATCTATAATTAATATAAAATATATTGATTCTAGCACTTTTAAATGTCCTAAAAACACAAAACAAAAGATCATCACAGATTCACGCAAACACAAATGTAGATAAAGCCACTACAGCTAAATGAGGGAGGGAGCGGGATACTGCAGTTGTAATGTCCTTGTTGTGGATAAATTGTGTGTTGAACATATGCCACTGGGATGTGAGCTAATTAGCCAAGGTTGAGTGGGACCCTGGGGGGTGCAATTGGGAGTGTGAGTTAACATGTAAGGAGGAGAGAGAGGCTGTCAAGGTCAGACCCATGACTGTGTATGTGCTACCGCATCCTACGGCACAAGAGTCCCCCCGAGGGGGAACCACTCGTACAGGTCCACGCTTTAAGTCCATCGCCACTTTGACAACACGTACCTTCATCCAATGATCTCACTGTGCCTGTCATACCTGAGCGAGTCACAAAGGATTTACATTCAGTGTGAAAAATATATTGAGACACAACATTGTCCTTTTATTCCTGTCTCTGCTTGTCCTTGCTCATCTATTTATCTCAAACAAATATGTCACGCCATGTGAAATAATGTTCCTCTTTCATATGTATAGCCATCGCTGAAAGCACACGAGACATGCATGCATCGTGTGAGTGTGTGTGTGTGTGTGAGTGTGTGTTTGTGTGTAAAGGCTACTCGGTGAAATATGAAATATTGTAGCTGCTGCAGAATAATTTATGTCCTTCCTATCTCATTCTTTATTGGTCTCACAGTGACTACAGTATGAATATTTTTGCCTTACAGCGTATCGAGGACAGGGTCATGTTTGCATAAGGAGGTAAATTATGACACTAATAACAATGTCGGCATGCCAGGGAGGGATGTGGGAGGAGGTGAGGACGAGAGGGGGTGAGAGGGAAAGACTGTGGTGAGGATGAAAAATAAAAGTAAAGATGTCTGACTGACTAATTTTCATTTCCATCCCTAAAAATCCTCATCAGATGTCAGCGAGGTATTCTTCATCTGAGACCAGCGCACCTTGAGCAACAGCAAACACGTCTTCAGACCCCTGTAATAGATTTGCAGACAGGCAGTGAGTCATGCTGTCTAACTTTGCTTTGCTTCTGTGTGTGATTAAAGATCCATAAGACCTTGAAAAAGCGATGTTTTTTATCTTTTAATATGCCAACCTGAAAGCATTGAGCTTCCTTTCTTTCTTTCTTTTTCAAAGCGTCGGGGAAGTTAGTCATCACGCTCTGAAAACTTTAGAAATCACTTACAGACAATTATTTTATACAACTTCTTCTACAGAAGCTCTACTCCACTACATGTCAGAGGGCACTCTGCATCTTTTTTAGTTACCTTTTGTTTATAAAGCAATCAAAGTCTTTTGAATTTCAAACACTTGCCTCACTCTCTCTTTGCTATTTGGCTCCATATGTGAGTCATTTCATGCAGTATCTCAGCATGCATGCATGCAGGAACTTTACTTTACATGTGAGGGAGTTATTTCACACCGGGTGTGCAAACGGCTGAACTTTGAGGCGGTGTGATGTTCACTTCAGCTGAGGCAAGAAAAAAAGTCACACTTTTGCACGTTCGCAGCAAAGGCGGCACGAGAGAAAGGCAATAAAAGTTGACTGAAAAGACAGTTGAAACAACAACACAGCACAGAGTACAATACAGTCTGAAATAGTAAGAATAGAAATAAAACTCTCTGATCCAGCTGATTCGTGTCTCACACACTGAAGGTGTGATCAATATCCACAACAAAACAGACGCGGGTGTGAAGCATTAAGTAAAATCCATTCACAAAGGTCGAACACGTTTGTTGCATAATGATGATAGCACGGGAGGACACGAAGAGAGACAACAACAACAACGGATAAAAGAATAAGTGTGTCACACACCGCAGAAAACGGGGTCAGGACATTTGCGTGTGCACGCCTGATAATAATCACAACCATAATCTTTTTTTGTCGTTACATACAAGACGACCATGAGGAACAAAGTGTTGGCGTAGTTTTTGGGAAAGTGTCACACCCTCGGTGCTGAAATCTAATCCACGAATCAACACGATATCAAACTGCAGCACAAACACGTCCGGTAGAGAAGAATAAATATGTGAGTGGATAAAAATCAGTTTTTCCAGCCAGCTGCCATCCACAGTCACGTGGGGCACTGTGTGCTGTGATATATAGTCATGCATTACCACATTATGTTCCCCAGCTCTTTGAGAGCCAGATCCTGCTGCTGCCCTGCTATCTCTCAAGGTCTGCCTCTGTCTGCTCTAGCTTAGCCAAGGTCACCCGCTCCACTGTCGGCTCCCTCCGCAACCTTGAGCGACTAACTGACCGGGAAATGTGTGTTCTCCCCGTTCCACCACCTACGTATCCCAGTGTCAATCAGCCTGATACAGAGCAGGACTGTCATTAAATGTTCCAGCGTGCTGCCACTTGTGCGTTAGGTCAGTCCAATAGATGTAATCTGCAGGAAAAAAACACACATTCGCTCAAGGTCCAAGAAATTAGGAGAAGGAGTTCAGCTTCTGGAGGAAGGATAATTGAATTAAGTGCCTCGATACAGCAGCTTTTACACTGAAATGCTGCCACCGGTTTGATGCGTGTGTGTGTGTGTGTGTCTGTCTTCAAACTAAATCATGAGATAATAAGAAACTAAAAGAGGGCACGTGACAGAGTGCAGATCTACGCTAGGATGCAGGCTGTGTGAGACAGCAAAGGCAATCAAATGTGCACAAAAATATCAGGCTGATGGTAGATTAGCTGTGGGCAGATACAGACAGTCGAACAAACTCATGATCCCATAATAAAATAAACTGGAACGCGCGCGCGTGTGTGTGTGTGTGTATCCATGTTTAATCCAGTGAAGAACTTCAAAGGATCTTGACTACCAGCAGGCCTTGAGAAAATAGTGATAGAGGTTCTTAAATCGCACAGTTACAAAGACAGAAAAAAATATAAGTAAACAGTATATGACTGTTCCAATTAACAAGGCCACATACTAAAAGCTTTTTGAAATAAAGGCAAGCCACAGAGTGCTACAGAGCATTAAAGCCACAATAGTGAGTGTATCTGGGACCTTGGCTTTGATATGAAATCTTGTGGCCTTGCCTTCACCGCCCTCCATGGTAAAAGCTCTTTGTGACGAGGAAATTACTTTATGAACAACTGAAAGACGCTCCAACACTCCCATTTTTGAAATTACAGCCGCTCGTCATTGGGTTTTTTTAATCAGTCATCACGGCTTCTTCTCCTTCTTTTTTTTTCTTAGAGAGAATAACTACTACTAATGACAGAATGTTTAAAATACTCTTTGCCTTCCTCTTCATATTGTATTTGTGCCCAAATGAGTAAAACTCTGTGCATCTGTTAATGCAAGTAATTTGTACAATTTGGTCAACTTGAGAGGTTTGTGAGTTAATATTCACAGCCTGTGTGTGAGAGACTGCAGTATGTATCTTTACCTTCAGCCCTTTAAACAATTCGAACCTCCGCTCGGAACAGGAAGTCTGTTTTTCATTTTTTCCAAGGTCCTTGGAAATCAGTTTGTTTGAATAGGCCCACACTGCTGGTCTTGGCATTGGGTGAATCATATTTATGAGTGTGTTTTTGTTTAGGTCTGTAAAGGGGTTGGTTCCTTTAACATGTACCTGGAATGTTCAATACCAAACATGTGTCTCCCGCGGCCTTGAGACTTCACAGGGCTCTGACTGCCGGTGCTCAGCTCGGTAAACACAGTTTCCTCCTGTGGCTCTCTGTTTGGACAGGAAACAAAGAGGCTGATCAAACACCGGCTCAGAAGGCCACGGCTGCACCGAGCTGGAATGGAGTCGCAGGTCTTTCAAAGTACTTTGAATGGGTGGAAATAACATGTCATATTTAGTGTGAACATCCATCAGTTTGCAGCCCTGCTGAGTTTCCCAGCATAAATCACGCAGTGTGGATAACTTTATCTTAAACTCGCATTTTGTTTACACAGTAAGAACCAGTATCACAGTGTAACACACAGTGTTTGCTGTCAGTGCCCGGCTGCTTGCGTGCTGCAGATTTACAACCTAAGACCGTATGACATCATAGATTATCTGCAGCGTGGTGCAGATGATGGGAAGCATTAGCTGGATGGATAGACGCTGGGTGAGGGAGGGAGGATAGACGGTGAGGAGAAGGAGTGTGTCAAAGTCAACGGGGTTAATAAATTAGGTGATGATGCTTCCCCCTTGTGACTGCTTATTAAACTGCATCAGGTCATTCATGAAATCGTCATCATTAGGAAAGGAGCAAACGGCAACACTTCACAATAAAGGTGCAGATCTTATACTTGTGATGACGGCTGAATGCCTGAACTCATGCAGGATGTATCATAAATTCCTGTTGCTCACCACTAACAACTGACTCTCTTCTTTTCTCTTCTTAGCTTCTTCCGTCAGCGTCCTCTTCGGCCTTTTCTCCTCTGCCATTATGTCCGTAGAAGCTGCTGAGCCTGATTACACTGCCTGCTTGCCTAGCTCCGGTTCTGGCACGACACTGGCTCCGCTCCCTGTCAACATGTGCCCATGCACCTGGCCTGAAAACCTCCTCTTCTTCTTCCTGGTTGTCCAGAATGCCTGTGGTACAAACAATTACACTGCCCCGGTGCTCTGAGCTCAACAAACTGAGCTAACAGCAGCTACAGCTGTCAGCAGTTTACTTCACTGTCCATCATAAACTCTGTAAATCACAGAAAGTTGAGGCGGAGCAGCCGGAGGACATCAGAGGGAAAACCAGAAAACATTTTCTCCATAAAATATGATCCAGTTTCACCAAAATCAGTGAAATAGTTGGTGGTGAGCACAGAGTGGGAATGACAGTGACACCATTCACCTGATCACACGTCAGTGTAGCATCAAAAATCTATTTTAGGGTAGAAAAGTGACACAGTGTTGCTTTAACTTTCCTGAACTGATGATCTGTTAAGTGTCATTTGTTAGTAATGAGCAACAGGAACTCATGATACATTAATTAATGCAATAAATCATCATGTGTCATACATTAGCTAAGCATTACTATTATTAATCAAATCAAATCAAATCAAATCAGATTTTATTTGTATAGCCCAAAGTCACAAAGTACATTTGCCTCTGAGGGCTTTACAATCTGTACAGGGAGTGACACCCTCTGTCCTTAGACCCTCAGTTCGAGTGAGGAAAAACTTGCCCACAAAAAACCCTTTTAACAGGGAAAAAAGGTGGAAGAAACCTCAGGAAGAGCCACAGAGGAGGGATCCCTCTCCCAGGACGGACAGACGTGCAATAGAGAGAGAGAGAGATTTCAGTAAAGGGAGATGTGACTGTATCTTCAACCAATACCATGCCTGACTAGGCATAACCCTGAAAGAGACAGACAGAGAGAGAGAGAGGGGGGAGGGAGGGGGAGTCCCCGGCAGTCTAGTCCTATGGCAGCATAACTAAGGGATGACCTGAGCCAGCCCTAACTATATCAAAAAGGAAAGGCTTAAGTCTACTCTTAAAGGTGTTGACCGTGTCTGCCTCCCGAACCCAGAATGGTAGTTTGTTCCACAGAAGAGGAGCCTGATAGCTGAAGGCTCTGGCTCCCAATCTACTTTTGGAAACTATAGGAACCACAAGGAACCCAGCATCCTGAGAGCGCAGTGTTCTAGAGGGGTAGTAAGGTACTATGAGCTCTTTTAGATATGATGGTGCCTGACCATGAAGATTTAACATCAGAAAATTGTAGGTCATCCAACTTTTTATATCCTTAAGGCATGCTTGGAGTTTAGTTAACTGATTGGTTTCATCAGGCTTGATCGATAAATATAATTGGGTGTCGTCAGCATAACAATGAAAATTAATGGAGTGATTCCTAATAATGTTCCCTAGAGGAAGCATATATAAACTGAATAGAAGTGGTCCTAGTACCGAACCTTGTGGGACTCCATGACAGACTTTGGTATGCATGGAGGATTCATCATTGACGTGAACAAACTGAGATCGATCTAAGAAATATGACTTAAACCAGCTTAGGGCGGTTCCTTTGATGCCAATTTGATGTTCCAGTCTCTGTAAGAGAATTTGATGGTCAATGCGGCACTAAGATCTAACAGGACAAGTACAGAGATGAGTCCTTTGTCTGATGCCATTAGGAGGTCATTTGTCACTTTGACTAATGCGGTCTCTGTGCTATGATGCACTCTAAATCCTGACTGAAAATCCTCAAATAAACTGTTCTTATGGAGAAAGTCACACAGCTGATTAGCTACAGCTTTCTCAAGTATCTTAGAGAAAAAGGGAAGGTTTGAGTAGTTGGCTGAAACCTCTGGATCTAGAGTGGGCTTTTTAAGAAGAGGTTTAATTACAGCTACTTTAAAGGACTGTGGTACATATCCTGATAATAAAGACAGATTAATCATATCCAATAAAGAAGGGCTAACTAGAGGTAAAACATCCTTGAGCAGCCTGGTTGGGATGGGGTCTAAGAGACATTATATACTTAGTATTAAGTATATAATGTGTAACCTTGTAAATGTTCCTATTGAGAGGACCTCTCAGTGACGTCACAAAACCGCCGCTTGTGCGTACACGTGGTAAACACACTGTGCACACTGAAGGTCAGTTAATTACACAGAAATAAACAAGTGGCGCAAACTAATATATATTTTTCCACAAGACCTTGTTCTTCTGCACTTAACCACACAGAGACACTTATTATATGTGTTATTATTATTGTTAACATATTTATTAGACGTAGAAATTATAACATACATCAGTGTTCATCTTTATTCAGACGAGAAATAAGAGATCAGTTTCAATTTTCAGTTCCTGTAAAAACAGCACAGCACATGCACACATGTACATACTCCATATGAAAATTATGACACATTCAGTACACACTCCTGACAAATGCTAATCACTAAAAATCACATTAATCTTTCAGCAGCTCTTAAAAGACAAATAAAAAATGACATCTATGATCAGTTTCATCTTATTTGTGGACGAGTTCTTGACACCGGCGTTACTCCCCTTTATTCTCTGTGAGCTCTTCCCTGGATGTCTCGTTTGACATCTGCAGAAAGGGAGTACTGATCTCACTTGACTGCTTGTCACCAGCCACTCGCAGCAGGCAGCTGAGAACCATGTCCTTGGCCACGCCGGCCTCCAGGTTCCTTTCCCGACTTAGCTGCAAAGTGATCTGGTCCAGGCTGGTGAGGACCAGCTCTGAGCCCAGCAAAGGGCAAATGGGGCCCGTGTCAGAGTCCCCTTCCCTGGCCATGTTGTCCATCATGTATTGCTGGTACAGATCCATGAGTTTTTCCTCCAGATAGTGATTCAGAAGAGAGTTGGAGAATGGAGCTTCACTCCCCTGGAACAAAAAGCTCCGATCACGGGTACTCGCCAATCTCCAGGGATTTGAACCTCCCCTCAGTGGACGCAGAAGTCCACCCTGAGATGTCTGTCCTGGTGGAGAATCCTCCACAGCTGGGAGGACATCACAGGACTGAAGGAAGGGGCCAACAGCCTGGGCGTCAGTACAGAGCCGGAGCTCCCCATCGTTGGTTGACAGAGGCAGCACCTGGTCACCTCCGATATGGAGGTCACTGTAGTTTTGACAGATGCTCTGACAGAAGGAGGGAACCAAGAAAGGGGAGTCACCACCTGAACAAGCCTGAGCTGGGATCTCTATCTCTGGAGACATCCGTTTGCATGGCTGTGCTCTGTGGAGATCCAAGGACCGCAGAGGAGGAACATACGACTCTGAAGCACTCCTGTCGTCCACGCGACCTGTCTGCTCAGGGGAATTGTGGTGAACTAGTGGAGCGTGTCTGGTGGAGCCTGGCATGAGCCTAGCAGCTGCTCTCTGCAGCCAGTATGCACTCCGGAGAGGCTTCTGAGGAGGGAGGGGATCCACCTCCACCAGGTCAACATAGGTCATGCTCAACAATCTGCCTTCGCAAAGCATGGCTGCAACAAAGAGCACAAACTGATAAACTGTGAGCCCAATTATTAAAACACACACACACATCTTCGTGCGTATTTTGTGTTTATATTCAGTTCTAATTTAAATATTTAAATATCTGTTTATATTTCTGCATGTGTAGCGTGGAGACGGCTAAATCTGCATTTCATTGTGCAATCCTGCATCGTATAAGAGACATTATCATATTTCATGGCAAGACCATTTATTTATGCAGCATCTTAAGTGAATTTATACAGAATAAAGTAGTATTTTAAATGACAAACTCTGACTTTTACAGCAAAACCTTTATTTTTATGGCATTTTAAAGAAAATATTTATGCAGAATATAGTAGTATTTTATGTTACGACTAATTTTACAGTAAAATACTGTAATAATTCATTGCAATTTTATACAGAATTCATGCGGTATTTTCCTGTCAATTATACGGCAAAACTGTGTGTTGTTCTTTTGATGGAAAAAAACTCAAAATATGGAATAAAATGCAACTTTAAAATCGTAAAATCAACATTACTAATATCCTTTTACCGTCATAGCAAAAATACATCATAAACACACATAAATACAGATTCCTACCTGCAGTCTCTCAGCTCTCGAGTGTCTTTATCGCAGCGCCTCTCTGAAACACCATATTTTCAATCGTTACAGCCGACCGAATATATACTGCATCTGAGTCAAGAGAGTGCCCACATGAAGAGGAAGTGGGAATGTTATATCTTTTCTTTCTTCCCATTTCTGCAGCTTTAATGTCACAGCTGAGTTCATCATGAATATATTCCAACTCATCATCTTGCCAAATGATCTTATTTTCCTCGGATTGTTACAGGCTGGGAATATTCCCCTTCTGTTCTCTTTATTTTACAGCCTTACATAAGAACATGGCTCCATCTGTGTTAGTTTGTCTTCTTGCCAAAAGAAGTGAAACATGCAGATGTTGCGTTCTTATGAATAATCATAATCATGAACCATAGAAGTTCTGTTTCTTTATAAAAAAAGAACAGGTGTGTGTGTGAGAGAGAGAGCTTAAAAGCAGAAAAGAAAGTCATATTTAATATGATCAAAATATCAGGAAACAGAAAGTCGACAGATGTCGATTCCTGTTTTCGTTTTCTGATTGGTCGTACCACAAACTGTGAGTTAGCCCTCGGTGAGGCAGGCAGGTGTCTGAGTGTGAATAACTGAGCTGTTTGGGGGGCTTACAGCTTCACTCCTCCTCATGTTATGTGTGTGTGTGCATGTGGCAAAGCAGAAGTGTGACTTCAGTTATGTAACCACAAGTCCTCGCTTCCCCCTTGAAAGTGTTTAAGTGAATGCTGAACTTTGTGTGAGACCTTCCTTGTAGTTTTTAGTTCCTCTGGTAGAAACCTTGAATCTCCTTCCAGGTAAATCCAGGTGAGGTCTAAATCAGTTGTCTGGTGAGAGCGATGGAAACTTTCAGGCTATATTTATGACCGAGATGAAAGTACCCCGTCTGTGGCTTCAGTTAAGACTCTTTTATCCAGACTTCCTCCACTTGTTGACAGGGAAGCCCGACAATAGAAGCGCGTGAAACACGAGAGAAAACGATGTATTATTAATCGGGCGAGGAAACCTGGACATGACTCAACTTCATATCGCCTCTCCAGTTCCAGTTTGTTCATGCGGCTGACTCAGATATTCACATAAACCTAAAAACGTGAACAGTACCCCAAAACTAATTTCATATTTTATCCTCTTAATCTCACCTGAAGTGGATTTAAGGCCTCGAGCAGTCAAAACAAACTCTGGTTCTGGTTCTGGTGTGATAAAATTCTCCTGAGAACCTTTTAATCCTTAGGAAGCCATTTTTAAGGTTCACTGGAGTGCAGAAAATAGGTCTTTAAGTCACAATGGCATCATTTCTGGTGCTTTGAAGAACCTTTTTATGTTTAATAATCTCTCTTTTCCTTTGAAAGGTTCCTTAAAATACTCATTTCTGCTTCTTTAAGTCACCTTTGTAACAATGTGACCTGGTTTTGATAAAAACCCACAGAGGGATAGTTTGAACTGAACCTGAAGTACTTTGGTTTTAACCAACAGCTGCTATATGCTGAACACATTGACTGATCTGAGGCTGTGTGTAGAAATTATTGTTATGGTGCCATTTCTAGCTGTAAAACTTTTTACACCTCGTACCACCTCAGGAAATATTCGTCTCTCCGAGCACCACCATCATGACAGCGTGGGCTGACCCTGTTCAGCTACAGACAGTTCATAAGAGGCTTTTTATTGCTGACTTGCAGAACCAGTTTTGGGTTTTATAGATTGTATTTATAGTTTTTTGTTCCATGTGATTTACATGAATAATTGTTCCACAGCCTAACAACAACATGTGTGTTTATCAGACACACTGAAAATATCTGCCAAATCTTACTGTGCAATTTCCAGTTTTATCAAGACCTGGAAATAATCTTAATTCTGGTAATAATCCGGACATTTCCATGGCTTGGTCTGAAACAGAACCAGTTTCAGAACCAGAGCTGCTTTGGTGCAGAACAGGTTCCCTGATCCGCAGTCCTCTTCCTAATATTTCACGTTTGAAGCCACGGCTGCAGAGTTTCTGAACAGTGTTTTTGTTTTTTTACCTCCTCTTATTATCATCACGTTAGCTCATCATAACTAATCATGGATGTATGCGCGCTACCTGCAGGACTGTGACTACAGAGCAGCCTGAAATACAAAATATTACAGGAAATGCTAAATTACACATTACTGTGATGTCATCGTTTTATTATTTTCATTCAAACAAAGTGTTAAATGTTTCTAAATTCATTTATTTCACGAAAACAATATATTTCACAGATTCCACCCAAAGGGAGGGTGTAGCATCGGTTGGTACTTTTACAGCAGTGATCTATAACATCTTTAGAGAAATAACTTTTTACACTTTTTTATTAAATGATTGCACCTTGAATTAAGTCTTAATAATAAATCCTGGGACTTCCCACCATGAAGAACCTCTCCAGGCTCTGACTCGCAGAGTTTGTTGTCAGGATATCTGACACAGGCCTTCATGCTGCTCGGTAGTAACGGTAGCACGGAGTGTAGAGTTACCGGGCCCCCGTTGCTACAGCAATGTTGCTGAGCAACATCCGATAACATTAAAGACTGTGTTGAGATCAGGTTAGAGAAGAGGCTCGCGACTTTGTGTGTGTGTGTGTGTGTGTCACAACAGAGCCAGAACCAGTTTGAAGGTTTCAGCACCCTGGACAGCGACCGGTCCCGGTGAACAGTTCCAGTCAGGCTGACAGAACTTTCTGTGTGTTTGCTCGCTGAGGAGAAGATCATGGATGGACTCTTCACGAGCTTTAAGGACTCCAACTCTGTAAAAGGCTGCGTGTAGAGGAATGTTCAGGAAGATTAATAATGTGTTCCGTCCCAACCATCACGGACACAGAGGGCGGGATGGTGGATTTGGTGGTGGGGTTCGGTCCGAGCAGGACTATCACAACGCCTGCACCGTCAGGCTGGTCCGCAGCACCTCCATGCTCGTGGTGGGTGAGAGGAGTCAGGCTGCAGCCGAGGGCTCGACCCTGAAGCGGAGCAAAAGCACCGTGAGCATCGAGTCGACCTTGTACTATTATCAGAGGCACGAGGACCGGATATGGCTGTACTCTCAGAACCAGAACTGCCTGGAGTACCTGGAGGCCCTCGTGGCCTTGAGACGGCAGTACACAAAGAGTGTGAGTGACTTGAAAAGTAACGAAAGCAAGGCCACGGTGTCCTCCAAGAAGAAGCCGGCGCCGCCGCCGCCGCCGCCTAAAAAGGAGGAACCGGTAAGATGGTGCATCATGTGTGACAGAGCGCGTGGCAGGAGGTGTCAAACAAATGTTCTCCTTTACGCAGATCTCAAGAGCCAAACCGTCTGCCCCTCCAGTCCCGGACGAGGAGGACACTCTGCAGTTCTTTGACGCGGTCATCGCCAGCTGCGACAGCGAGCCTCTGCGCAAAGCTTACACCGACGATGGACACGCAGACGTGGACTTCATAGGTGAGCCTGAGACCCCTCTGTGCACCTGTAAGGACCCTCCAGAGTGTGATGAATGTTCTCCTCTTTACTTACGCATTTTAACAAAACATCAGTTATCATATAAAGTTATTAGAACTCTGAAATGTTCCATAATGTGGCAAAGGTGTGCCATAATATATAAAAACATAATTTCATTTGTTTTCTCCAGATCTCCATGGCAACAAAATTAAAGACATAATTAATGAGAGATCTGGAGAAAACAAAAGTTCAGTCTCGTATATTAAATCATCGCAGGAGGTCAGAGAAGCAGGAGACTGTTTCAATCACAATGATTTAATAAATCAGATGATTCTTTTGTTTCTATCTATAATTAATTATGTTTTATTTTGGGAAAACAAAGTTACGTTATTTTTAAGATCTCGAGGAAATGTTCCCATCTCGGGACAACATTTGTTATTTCAACGTAAATAACTTAAAAACAAATGAAATTAACTTGCCATCATGATAAACTGGAGGAAATAAAATGTATGAATGTTTGACCTCTTAGGGCTTCCGTATGTGCTGTTCATACAGTGTCAAAAAGTCTGTTATATAAATCTGAGGAACTTTAATATTCATCCGTTTATTTGAAATCTCCAGGTACTCTGCAGATTTAGATTTTACATACAAAATAAACTGGCCACAGGTACGCAGATAAAATTAGATCCATCTCTACGAGTGCATCAATAATCATATACAATAATGCACCACAGTCATTATCACAGGCTGGATGTGGTCAGTAAAGGTCAAGTCTGGCAGTAACATCATTTGTAAGAGACTCATTTCTGCATTACTCCTGCTCTTTGGGCCCAGCTGATCACTGCTTAGTTCAAATCATTCTTGGTATTAAGGTCCAACTCTTCTCTCTGTCAGTGGCCTCCAGCTCGGCCGAACACGACCTCCACTCTAACTGGGTTCTGCGGGTTCCTCGGGTCGCGGACGGCTCCGCGCAGAAAGCGGTTCAAGACTGTGCCAAAGACAGCTCCAAGAAGAAGAAAAAGAAAAACCAGAGCGGGTCCACGAGCAGTCGACTGCAGCTGCAGAGGAACCCGATCCATCTGCCCAAAGTGGTGCAGAGTGCATTCCAGACTCTGCGCTTCAAGCCCAAATTAAAAAAGCAGTGAAGCCTGATGGACACCTGACACCAGCCGCAGTGCCACGCCGCTGACGTAGAACTCAGCCTAGTTTGTATGGACGGACACCACACACTGCTAACAACGCATCAGGACAATTAGCACCTACATGAAACATTTAAAGGACGTTTAAGGACGTGAAGGTAGTCGAGTTAACTCCTCTTGGTCTCAAATGTTCCACAGCAGACATTTTGACTCGTCGTAGTAAGAAAACCACAATGAGTACGACACTGGGACCCTGAAACTGAAGCAGCTAAATGGAATTCAGCCATCATTAACTGGTAGAAGAACATATGTACAACGTTTCCACATTTTCCAACGTAGAAACTTGAAACATCAAAACGTTTAGCTCAACTCGAACATTCCATCTGTTATTTTCCCTTTTAAATATTTCATAGCTTCTGAAATATTCTCCTTTTTTTCTTTGTTACTTTTTCGACCGTTCGATCTTGAACTTTTTCAAGGTTCTTCAACTCTCATCTACTCCATCACACTCTGAGCTCGCGTTTCTCTCTCCGTGACATCGTCACATCTTTCATACATTTTGGCCACCATTCAACTTTTTCAAATCAAATCCCATTAAAACTTTTTCAGCTTCATTTGAAGGCTAGTTAAAATGGAAGTCAATCAGAGAAACCTTTAAACCCGCTCATTCATGCACTCACATAGAAACTCAATTCGAACTTTGGAACGTTTTCTCACATTCATCACATTTTTTCATCTTTCAAACTTTTTACACAATTGCAGTCAAATTTTAATGCAATTCGGCACCTTCGAGTGATAGTGATAGTCACAGCACCTTCAGCGGGGGTAGCTGCTTCTTCAGTTCAGCTTCCAGCTGATGCACCATGTTTTGCACTTTTCCAACACGTGAACTTCCATTCAGTTGAAAAACCTGAAAAACGTTCCACTTTTTTCAGACATTAAGGGTAATATTCACACTGATCAGACCCTTTCCCACTCTCGTCTCTTCAAAAGCCTTCAGCCTCTTCAACAAACAAACAAATTAAATCCAGCGATGTGATTCAGCATCAGCTTTTCAACATCCAGAACCACAATTCAATCTGAAATTGCCTCCTAGTTTTATTTCCTCTCCGGTACCATTTGTTTCAAGGATTTTCTCAACAACTGCAGATTAATTCAAACACCAGCCTCAATCAAACTCTGATTGATGTGCCTCACTTTCAATGAGAAAATGTAACTTCAGTGATTTTTACAGAATAATCTGAAATAATAATAAAAAAAAACTTTCTTCAACATTCCTCTGACCCCTCGGTTCCTGTGCACACAGATCGTTTCTTTAAAAGCCTTTGAATGGACTTAAATGAGAGAAACGTCCTGCATTGTAACAGCAAAGGAATTCAGGTTGTTCGCAGTTTACAGTTCAAATCTGCAGACTGCATTCTTTGGAGGTATCAAAGCCAGCCGTAAAATGCAAAGTGTCAATAAGACTGTCTGAAAGGTAAACATATTTCATTTTAGAGTGAAGGTGAAGGAGTCAGGGCTGAGTTTTTTTGAATAGTAGATCTTACCTTAAAGACATCCAGCAGTGCTGATGTTTCTGGATGTCTTTAACCTCGCGTTGAGAGATTTGTCCCTCAGACAGAACGAGGGTCAATTATTTTTGTTAATTCGTTTTTTTGAGGGTTTATTTAATGTTCCAGGGTTGAGGATTAAATAAAGCCTCAATTCTCTGCATGCTTACTTAAAAAAAGATGAAGTAATGGCATTATTCTCTTCCTTTTTCATTCTCACCTCATTCAAAAAAAAAAAAAACATCACATCGTCTTCATTTTCTTTTTATTACAAAACCAGAAACTATACAACATTCACTTCTTCTCTGTTTTGACCTTGGGGCTGAAGAAGGACGACATCGTCTTCATGCCCGTCTTGTCCACCTTTGCCAGACTTTTCTGAGCGGCGGTCATCTTCTTGACCGGCTGGAATGAAAAGACAGCCATGAATTTGTCACATGTTGTGAACTTTAAATTTAAGCTGCACAAAAACAGAAACCGATGTCCACGAGGTAAGCCCCCTTTGACCCGTGTATGTATTCTACAAAGCTTACAGAAAGCGAGAGGAAGACTCGAGAATGAAAGCAAACAAATGATTCTTTTAGCCGTTAAGAGAAAATCACTGCTGGTGATCAAAGTCGGACTCCTCCAGTAGCTGATCAGTCTATATTCAGACACTCTGCTCTGTGATTGTATTCACTCACTTTGCGTACAAAGTCTGCACTGTTGAATTTGGTGTAGTCCTCTCCGGCCTCCACCGGTTTGTCTGAAAGTTTCCGCTTCTGCCAAACGAGGAAGTAAGAAAAGCTTTTCATGACAAAGAGCACACACACACACACACACACACACACACACACACACACACACACACGTCATGCTGACACAGGATCAGAAAACACCACGATGTTAGAGCGAGGTGCAGGACTACACAAAACATGCAGAGCAGCTTCGACAGCCAGAAAACAGAAGAGAGGGTCGACACTGACATACCTTGGAAGGCGGTTCTGTCTCCTTTGGGCTCGTGAGTTCTGGTAACCTGCGGGGTGGAACAAAAGAGGCATGTTTGATCTTCAGCACCACCCGTACATTAACACCGACCACGATCACAGAGGTCTGAACTTACTGCAAGTGTTTGAGGAGGGCTTTGCTCAGATCTTCGCTGATGTACTCTGATATGAGGCCGTGGGCGTAGCGCAGGTAGTCCTCTGTATCACAAAGACGAGAGAACGACGGCGCCAGTAATTAAAATATGATCCTACTTTATGTTAACTTTATAGTTAGAGGTTTGTTCCACGATCACAACTGTAGATATAACCGATGCAATATTACTGCCATCTATTGGTCAGTGTCCTATCTGTTGGAAATGAGGAAATGAGGCCTGTAAATGTCTTTTCATAGGAAGGCGAGGCTGAAATTCACCCATCTCAGGTTGAGTGGACTTACCCTCCTGGTGGTCTGATTCTGACTTCACTCTGACGTATGTCGTGGATTTGACTCCCTCTCCGACGTAGATATTTCTCTTCTTGAGCGCAGTGACGGTCCTCTCCACCTACATCATCAAATACAGAAACTACATGAAACTCCGATGTCTGAAACCCACACAGAGCACAGAAGTTTATGTTTGGTGACGAGTACCTTCTTCTTCAACCAAATCATCGTCTTCTCTTCGCTGTATCGATGGAACTTCATGTTTGCCACCTCTGCGAATATGAAACGCAGCATTTAAACAACGAATCAGCAGAAATTCATAGTTTAGTGATGTTAGCATCAAAACTAAACGTCACCTTTTTCCTCTGCGACGTGGTGCAGGGAGGACAGGGAGCGTGTGCAGCTCAGCAGCCTCGAACAAGCAGGGAAGTCCTCATCCATGATGACCTGATCCACAGGCTGGAACTTCCCCTGAGGCAGAAATAAAAAGATAAAACAGATAATTGAGATAATCTGAGGTTAATTGTTGATTTCATTCTCCTCTGCAGCAGAGCTCTTCCTTTCCTGACGATACATTCAAAGTTCTTGATATTTTCCAGATAAACTGACCTCCATGTCTTAAAGTAATGACGGACTGTTGATTCTTTTTGCTTAGTTGAACATTTCTTGTCATAATATGAATTACTACAGTAGTCGAATAGAGCTATTTACTTTACGCAAACACCCTACCGGTCAGATCAGATTGTTTCTCCCTCCAGACTCTGTTCACTTGCTCAGATTAGATTTTCCTGGTTCATGTTCTTCTAAACATGCTTCTACATGTGTAAATATGCTACGTAGTTCATTAGTTTCTCTTTTGTCTGTTTTTACGACCAGAGTGTTTTATTTTGAAAATCCACCGGATTCTCTCTGCTGTTTCTGTCTGGCTTCCTGTCAGCTCGAGGTGCTCTGTGTGAATTGACGCGGGCTGCTCGCGGCGTTGTCAAAAATAGAACAGCCACGCTGAATTCAACGCAGAGCCGAGCGGAGGCGGCTTCTGAACCGGACCGCGCGGAGCCGGTGGGGATTGAATCATTGACTAGAGCGGCCGCGTATCGCCGCCCTTCTCTGAGTTATTGAGGACTGCATTACACTAAAATGATCAACATGAAAACATCAGCGGAACAACAGCTGTGAGATGAACACATCATGTTTCGTACCTCTTTGCCAGATTTAATCAAATAGGGCAGAATGAGATAGAGAGGATCCATCGGTGTTACAAAGAGAAGTCTCCCATCTGTGAAGACACAAAAACACGGCGTGAGCCAAGGCCGCAGTTAAATTACAGAATGAAAGCAGCTTCTCTGAATATTTAAATGAACAAAGTTAACATCATCGAGTTCACAACAAATCACTTTGAAATAATTCAATCAAACTGCAACAAAGCCAGGTCGTGTCAGACCGTACACCAGTTTTTTGCACTGATTTTTCTTTGTCAGTGTTGTTTGTCTGTGCTCGCTGTATGTTGTCAGAATAAATGGATGCTGTTCCTCTGCACACAAACATAATCAGTGAATATTAATGCATTTTAATTAGATCGATTATTCGATCATCAATATCGATCATTAGAGAGTAAGCTTGGGCCAAATTTTCAAACCGATTGAACATTAAGCCAAAGACCAGACTGGACCGGTAATAACAGATTTTACCACTAGGTGTCACATGTGACTCAGCCTTTTTTGAGTGGAACATAATAAAGAGTGGAGTTACAAGTTTTCCACAACATTTTCCTGCAAATGTTTCACAATAAAAGCCTTGTTTAGATTCAGATGTTTAGATATGACCATGGAAAACCTGAAAAACTCAGTTAGGCCACATTCAGATCCTCAGGATCCGGCACTGCGTGGAAAACACAGGATTTTCCGCCAAGAAATGCAGCAGAGAAGTTGAACCGGATCCAAACTTTCGGAAAAACACTAGTGAGGGAGTGAGGGAGCGCTGGCATGGATGATTAATGCGACTTACCTCTCTGAACAGTCTGACCAACAAACCAGGAGTGGAACTCTTCGTCAAAGGCTTTGACCTCAAACAGCTGTGCATCACCACCACTCAGCATATACAGAGATGCTGCATCTGCAGGGTATAAAAAATGAGGAACTGTGTTTATTTTCACCACAAGAACTGGAAATGTTCACGAGATGCAGAATCAGACTGCTGAGAAAACTCAAATTAACATTTCATTATTGATTTGCAGCCAGTTTTGATCACAGCGGCCCTGTGGAGTTTTCTTATAAGCTTACAGTCATATTTACATTCAGTGTGTATCCCTGAGGTCTAACAACACTGAGGTGTTGGATGTATTTCCTTCCTCATAAACACTTGCAGAGATTTGCAGAGCAGTCTTTCAAATCCAGCATTGTTTACATCCATATTTATTTACCCGCAGTCTCACTGTCTTTGGCAGATTGCTGCATATCGGGATGTGCATACAAAGGACAAAAGATCCAGAGAGAATCATTTCAAGTGCTTTTATAGACAGAAATGCATAAAATTTTCTGATTAGTGTCTCAAATGTAAATATGTGCAGATTTTTAGAGTCTTCTATGATTGCAAACTGATTATTTTCAGCCTTTGGACTGACGGTTGGACAAAGTGACA
Organism: Miichthys miiuy; assembly: GCA_036365135.1. NCBI lineage: Eukaryota > Metazoa > Chordata > Actinopteri > Sciaenidae > Miichthys > Miichthys miiuy. The sequence continues at coordinate 1,978,181 of CM071612.1, read as the reverse complement.
TTTCATAGACATTAGGATGATTAAATGATGTATAACAGTAAACAGATATACCTGTAGAGGGATTCCGTAGTCTCACAAAAGTTGGGTCGTGTCGTGCTTCTGTGTATCGATGACAGAGTCTGTGGGCAACAAAACAAAAGTCCAGTTTATTGTAACTGAGTCACTGTGAACTCTGTGGGAAATGACCATTGTATGGCTGCATCTTGTCGTGGGTACACTCTTCATTTAGGCCTGTCCAGCAAAGAATAAACAAAACCTGTGTCACAAACAGTGACATGTCAGATTACTCTTGCACATGTAGCTCACCCAAAAATGGACCAGAGATATTTGCACATTGTCATTTAACTTCTTCTGCTTGCCTTTAGAGAGTGAGGGCCATTATGAAATCAATCTTAGCCACAGAGGAGGTGCAGATTTTACAATACTGACCCACAGATGGGTGAATACACACAGTCCACATGGACTTAGGAGACGCTACACATGACCACGACTGCAGAAACAAATGAGGCACAGACTGTTCCTTCAAACACATCAAACATAAAGCCAATTCTTATATTGTATTAATATAAATATATTAGAAATTAGAAATTTCCCTGTACATATTTAAGATTTAGATCTATCTCAGGTTCATTTTAACGTATGGATACTGTGTTATAGGTTAATTCTAATGTATGTTTAATGTATGATTGAATTATCTATCTATCTATCTATCTATCTATCTATCTATCTATCTATCTATCTATAACATAATCCAGTTTACACAACTCCAACAATGTTAGCAGACTTAATTGTTATTTTCCCGTCTTACATGCACGTTAGGCATGTTGTCTAACACGTATAAGCAGCAGTTGATTAGTCATATTAAACTGTAATAATGTTGTCATCTAACTTACGTACATAGCAAAGCTAGCTCAAACTGACCGTTATCATCAAACTGCTTTAACCTACCTGCGGCAACGACAACCCAGCTGTCATTATTTACATGAGGAGTTCTCTTCTTCTTGGTGGCCATGTTGTATGATTCAGTTTAACGGCTCTGTTGACGTGTTTTTAATGTTCAGCGTTGAAGCTAACGGCTAAAAACAAACTGAGCTGTGATGCTAACGATGACATGAGCTCAGAAAACGCGCCTCTCTCTCTCTGGGCCACTTCCGGTTTATCACACGGGGGAGTGGGAGGGGGGGGGACGACGATGACGACAACGCCACATTTCGCTGTGAGCTCATTTACATAATTTACTTAAAGCAAACAACATTAACATGTAAATATATTATTATAAACTCAAATTAATAAGATGGCGTCGTGATAAGATTATAAATGAGGCAGGAATACATCGTGGTAGAGTTTTAGCTCCCCCTCTGGCTCAGGCTGTTTTTAAAGGAGTGGTACGTTCCGTTCCGTGGTGGCGCCATCTCGAGGTGCAGTTCCCCACTCTGGCCGCTGGAGGTCGCTCTTGAGCTTTGATAATGTTTAAACGGTTTGTCCTACATAGTGACATATTTGTATTAAAATATATATAAAATTGTGGTTTCCACAGAGCGCCCAAAGGTCTCTCTCTACTCCACTCTCCACTCTCAGGTGTACACGAGGTGGTTTGGTGACCAGTTGTCCCTTTTTGGCACGGTGGCACACAACAGATTGGGGGATCCATCTGTCCTTCAGTGAGAGGAGGGCATCTCTCACTCTCTCTCTCTCTCAGGATATGACACTGTGTGTGTCCCAGTTGGTTTTCAGTGAGTCACTTCTTGTTCTGCACTGTTTACGGGTGCTCAAATGTGTAGGATGCGTGCATGTGTGTGTGCGCATGTTTTTATCCCCATTAGAGGACTATAGCTGTGTCATCAATTTGTGTTTGTCCCTCAGATATGTTTATATGGCTTTTTTTTTTTTTTTTTGAGCTGTTGATTTCCCTCTCTCCTAAAGACACCCACAACACGGCTCATTAACAGGTTTTTAATTAGCTTGTTTTGGTAATGAGGAAGGGAGGGATTTGTATGCTGGGTGACTAAGCTTTTAAACATCGTCATTCGACGTCCCTGTGGAGGAGCTGCCGTGATGTAGAGGAAAAACCGGAGCCCTCACAGGGTGACCTACGGCTTCACGTTTGATCATTTTCATGTCACTTTCTTTTCTGTTTTTGTCCATTTAAAAAATAAAGTCGCCTTGCAGGCCCTTTTGCTCAGATTTGAGCAACACATGCTCCAAGCCCTTTGAACACTGTCTCAACTCCTGCTTGAAATCAGCTAGATTTATGTTGCTGTAGTCTGTGGCAAAGAGAGCGTGGGTGAGATATTGTCTGTGAATTACTTGTTTTATGGGTCCCGGGAGTATCATACACAACAGTCTGTGCAGCTAAACAGAATATTCCATGAAAGCTTTCTTTCTTTTTTGGGGGTTGCTTGAGGGAACGTCTGCGTTTTCTGTCTGCCAGGGAGAACAACAGCAGCCTTTCTGATACACTGGACCACAGACAACCCCAGAGAGGCGAGTCCTCTGTCACCAGAGCGCAGACGAGAACAAAGTGGGGCTAAATTTAGGCCCCGATATGGCTTCGGAGACCAGAAGTCGGGGACCCTGCTATCCTCTCCCAAAAAACCCAAATCCTCATTGATCATAACATCCAACAAAGAGAATTTCAATACAACCAAAAGCCATGTCTGTTCTTGCTGTCTCCCACTCAAGCTCACTTCCAAGTCACAATCAAGCTCACTACTTCTTGTTAGAAATAGAATGATTCCAGTAAAATTCTCTGTGGAAATGGGAGTTTAATGCAGCCAGCAGGCTGTAGACAGTTGGTCACACTTTGCTGAGCACATTGAACAATCCATATCTCTGGTCGCGTTTGTGGTGGTCCAATGCAGGGGTGACTGGTTACAGCTTACACATCGACTCAGCCACAAGCTGGCACGTCACCACCACCATGTGCTGTACATTACCCGCTTCGTTGTCTATCTTGAGGATTTATAGAGTGAAAAGAGCTGATTTCACAAGCGCACATATTTAGCAGAGTGCATTTTTAACCGTCATGGCTGCCAAGAGAAGCAGGTTAAAAATAGAAAGACAACATCACACAGGGTGCCACTTTTTCTCTGTATAGATGCAAACATAGGCTGCTAAAGCCACCCTCCAGATGCAAACTCCAATCTTCAGCACGAGAAGGGTAACGTACACATTGACACACGTTAATAATAGACATGCACACACGCACACAAAAACAGATGTGGAGAGAATTCCCCTTGGCAGCAGCAGAAGCCTTTGAGTCATCATGTGGGATTCCCTTCCTCTCACTTCCAAATATGGGTGGGATTGCGAGCGAGCGGGAGGCAGAATGTGGAAGGCAGAGTGGAACCCCCTCGTGATGTCAGAGCTCTGGAACAGCGAGCCTCACGCTGACTGGAAATTCACAGGAAGGAATGCCGGGAATGCAACAATCACCAAAATGCTATTCCCACACATGCATGTTTGTAAAATTGCGAGTTTTTAGCGCACATGCCTTTTTGTGCACCAGCCCCCCAACACACACACACACACTCACACACACGTACACACACGTACACATAATGTTCTTCGCCAGTCAACTCACAGGGGAGATATTCCTTCCCGTAAAAATCCTATTCCTCTTCCTCCCACACACCCACCCACCCACCCCACAAGACGATGACTCCATATTCCCAGCATCAGTTGCTTTGTGTGAGGCCTCTGGTTGAATTTCCCCTCTTCTTAAAGGCAGACACTATCATGCTGCTCGGAGTAAAAGAATATCTATTGATTCTATTTATTTGATACACTTTTGAGGTACTGCTGAAACTTTTAACTCACCTACGTTTATCTGAGGACTGTAGCTGATTTGCAGAACATATGCAAAACATAAAATAAAGTAATAAAATTCCAGTGTGTAACAGGCAAATTCCACTGGATGCGATGCTTGCCGTGTGTGCCGTGGCTGCCCAAGCTAATCAGTTAATCGTGGCCGTTCCAGTCGATGTTTCAAACTCCACCAGAAGCGCTGTGGTCCAACTACGTAACATATTTAGAAGAACATGAGCCAGAAAACTGACCAAATCTGAGCAAGTTAACAAAGTCTGGCAGACAAAACGCTTCTGAAATGCTCCTGGGTTTGAAGTCACGTGGACAACGTAACAAAACAGCATTGCAGCCGCAGCGTGACAGAGATGTGTTTCCCAGTGTGATTTATTGAATATAATACACCTAACTATGTTTTCATCAGTGTATAATCACCTGAAAATAAGAATTGTTATGTTGTTGTTAACTTACAATGAGACTTTTTTTAACACAGACGTTGCGGTCCTCTTTCACAGAGTCCAACATGTTGAACTGCCATGTTTCTAGCCCAGAGAGGACAATCTAAACACTGTTGTGTGTTTCTCACGTTTTATGGCCACTGTAGTTTCTCCTTCACGCTAGGAAGGAAAGGGTGAAACAAGGGTGTTGCAGTCACTTACCACTACACCCCCCTACACAGGGGTCCTTTAAGTTTAAATCACGTAAACATGGCTGGATTAAACTGTTAGTTGGCCCCAGGGCATAAATGAGCCATGGCCACTTGTTAATTTTAAGATGTACCATCAGTTACTAACCAGTACTCCTCTACTTTATTTTACTTTTATTTTGTTAAATACAGCTACATACATCAAATCACTACAAACAGTCAACACACAGTGAACCAGGGGCCTTTGGGGCCCATGATGGTCTGCGGTCAATCCTGTCAAGTTAAAGCGTACCCTGTTAAGTTTTTGACCACTAGTAGCACTTTTTGACCAAAAAGTTCCAGGAATTGTGGAAGCAGGGGCACTAATCTCAGGAACTAAACTAGGAGCTTGTAGTCACATTAGCACATTTGAAGAACCGTGAAGATTAGGCAGATTAAAGAACGACAGCAACTGTTGAAAAGCAGTTTTCCCCACATGGAAAAGAAAAAACAACAGCACAGAGTGATTCTATTGTTTTATATATTTACTGCTGCGTGACTCTTTCTGTTGCATGAAAGCAGTGTTATAAAGCAACGCTTTGATGAGTGGGTTCCCGTTTTTTTTTTGTTTTTTTTGTATCTCATGCACACCACTGAGGACGCGAATCACGCGATATACATTCCTGCCAATGGTTTCACACTATTCCACTGATTATAATGTGCCAAGAAAAGTACTACTGAGGCAGTAAATCCATGGGAAGAAGACGAGAAGCTAGCAAACATGGACATCAGCATCATCAGCCTTGGAAGGTTTGAACATACAATTCATCAGGGTGAAACACTGAATGTTAACAGATCTCCACAAGGCACCTTTAATATATTGAGAGGAACAATGTCGTACTATGTTTATACATGTACTAAGACATTTTATGTTAAATACAAATTATTTTTCCAATTAGGCATTTTCTAGGTTTGTCTACGTCGTGCATTTTTTAAATTTTGAACAGCTTTAGGGTTATTTTTATTTTTGATGAGTCAATTTGCAGAAAATTAATGCAGATATTTTATGTTTAAGTCATTTATCAAGCACAGACACCCAACATTTACCAGTTAAATCCAGTCATTAAATCAGATGATTTTTCAGACAGATTTTTTATATTATTGTGAATTATTTAGGGTTTGGATTGTTGGTTGGGCAGTAAGACGAGCAATTTCAAGATTTTATTTGACAATACACTCTGAATCTTGATCTTTGAGACACAATTGCAGCAATTTCAGTGCTTTGAAGAACCTTTTTTTCCATTTCACTAGCATGGACAAGATACGTTTAAATGATTTATTGACTAAATTAAAGATTGTGAGTGAAGCGTGGTCTCTTGTACTTCTTCGGACGATGCTGCGGTGTGGGGAAGCTTCGGTAGGGAATCCGCTGTAGCATCCGGGCACGACGGACCCCCCTCAGAACCCTACGGAGATTAGGAAGGAGAGGAGAAACAGGTGAAAGAAATAGGATGGGTAGGAGGAATATGAGAGTGAAGGGGACCAGAGAGGGTTAGGAGGGTATTTATAGGACTGTCAGAAGTGGCTCGGTTGAGGTGTGGCCCGGCTCCTGAAACTCAGCTTAAAGCTCCATTTAAAGGAACCTGAAGTATGTATGGCTTCAATTAATTGCAGTAATTTACCCATTGTTGCATTTAAAATGAAATATGTAATTCAAATTATTTTATATTGTACATTCAATAAACTCAGGGACAAATACTATTTACACTAAAGTCTGGGAAGAACTTGATGATAAATGATTCTTTGAGGAGCCGAGAGGTAAAAAGTTCCCCCGTGGCATCGCCATGAAGAACCACTTTACTCAAACTTTTATTTTTAAGAGTGTATATAGAGAAAATAATTAGTTTTGAATCAAAAACACTGACAGAATGATCAAAATTGAAATTGAATTGACCTCTGTGAACTCTGATGTGTGAGTCCTGATAAAGATTTAAACTTTCACCCTCTCAGGGGGGCTGTCTGTCTGTCCCACAGCCTTTCATGTGCCCATGATCCCTGCCTGTCTCCTCTCTTTCTCTTTTCTTCCCCTTCTCTTCACTCCCGTCCCGCCAACTAGATGTCCCACAATACACCATCCCCAACCCTAATTATTGTTTACTAGGATCAATCTCTCTCTCCCTGTCTCTGCCTCTCTCTCAGTGTACCAGGGACCAGAGATGATGTGGTAATTACATCTGCCGACTGCTGGTCTGCCGCAGACGGCTCCGCAAGTCTCTCTGCTCAGAGAGAAATTAGAGACTGCTCAGCACATGTCCAGGGCTGTAATTAGAATAAGTACTCTCTGTATGAAATGTGTTTATTTGTTTATTTATGAGACCCCAGAATTCCACGGCACTTCTCTGTGCTTCGACTCTCCATAGTTGGGTCACGTCAGGGGATGTGCACCAGAACCAGAGAGTACCTCTTTTCTTACTGTTGTCACTCTGATTGGTGTGATTGACATTTTTCCAGAAGGTAAAACGTGTGATTTTAGGACTTCCCTTCCCATCACACCTTCAAGAGCCGAGAAAGAGGCTGAATATGGACGTGGAGCTCGAAATCATTTCCATCCATCCATCATCTATAATCACTTATTCTTTGCAGGGTCGCAGGGGGCTGGAGCTGATCCCATCACCCTGGACAGGTCGCCAGTTCAACACTGCACCATGACTACAATTTCAGTACATCTATAACAAGCGTTTCCTCAAAAGTCACTGAAACTCTCGGACAGAGCAACGGCCCACTGTTTCCTCTCCTTCACTGATAGCAGCACGTCTCCCGTTTCACTTTGAAGGGATCCAGTTTCAGACACACAAAAAATAGTCAAGGGGACTTGGAGCTGCCGAGGGGCACTTTCTCCACTCCCAGATTTATGAGCTGCGCAATGAGACGGTCGACAACTCGGCCCATTAAAAGATTATCTGGATCTTTCACAGGCATACTGGGATAATTTGGGTGCAAAGTCATTATGTTCATTCCATATAAATCTACAAGGTGGAGGGTGACACTGAGGGGAAAAGAACAGCCTATTACACACAGTGTGTTTGTGTTCATGCATGTGTATGTTGTAGTATGTGTTTGTGGTTGTTTTATAGTCGCCCTTAAGACATAAATTCTCCAGTATTTAGAGAAACTCTCAGCTTTTGGAAGACACTTTTGATTTTGATACCAAACAATGACGATCGAGGATGCTGAATAATTTAACCATGAGGTTTTGGAGTGTTTCGATGCAGCTTTGCATTTTCTTTTTCAGCCCTCACACACTCCATAATCTGAGAATCATTACCGGAACAGAAAAGCAGATGCTGGATGAGTGCTGAGGACAGACGGATGCACAAAAAAGGCGAACACGTGAAGAAAAGGCGAAGGTGTTTGGAGGCGGCGGTGATGGCTGATGGCACCGGCGTGTAGCCTTTAACTTACCTCAGAAGATGGATTGACCCGCAGCTGCTTCATAAAATAACCAAGTCTGTCTTTTAGTGAAATTGTTCCCGTGATGGATCTATGCGTTCATGTCAGAGCTGTCATCTCTCCACTAAACTAAAACGGCTCTCGTCATGATTTCACACACTCTGAAGGACTTCGCCGGCTTTACCGTGACCCGGTGCACATGCTCAGTAAACACATTTTTAAACACAATCATGTTTAAGTAACGTGTGAAATGGTGCATGTCAGCAAATATTTATATAGCGACACGAATGGATAGACAGTGTGTAAGACCACTGACTTCATTATTCGTGACCAGAAAGACCAAAACGTTAGTCATACAGTGAGAGAGGGGGTGGTAATTTGGCAAATTTCCATATAGCTATAGGTAATGAGAACTTTACTTGCCAACAGCATTATCTCAGAGTGTGAACAAGCTCTGCTAACTGGACAACAATGGCCGAAGCAGACGCATTCATCTCAATAGTAAAATCGGTAATTACTCTCCAGACTGGACCCAGTCGCACAGTCTGCATTTTGTCCTTGGTCTTTTCAGGGATAGGGGTCTTGGCATGAACCGGACACGTTGTAATGTAATCAAAAAAAAAGGCAAGATGGCGTGATGTCATCACTATGAGATACTTGTGTGTGATATCATAATTATGAGGTAATGGCGGGGAAGGGTGTGTAAGTTTATGACTTTGGCACACGTTCAGTTTACCGTCAGCCGACTGCAACAGGGTACTAATGAGAATGGATGGCCCGCCTCGAGCTATCCATGTGTGCCTGTGTGTGTGTGTGAGAGAGAGAGACAGGCTGCACATGTTCATGCTATGATAAATTGATGGTTATTGGCTGAATGATGTAGTCAAGAAGGGGGGTTGATGCAAATGACCTACAGGTACACGCCAGAGGAGGACACATGAGGAAAGCATGTGAGTTTTGAAATCTAATCAAGTTTTACATGAGTCATACTGTTTCCCACTGACACACGCTGTTTTTCAGACAATGTCTCGTTGAGGAAAGACACCTACACATTTGAGACCACTCATCAGATGAGTATCACTGTGAACTCAGTCAATCTGAATGCCCAGAGGCTGAGTCTCTTTCCAGATTTACCCTTCGTGGTCTGAGCAATCACCGCAGTCTCTCACGTATAATCCAGCCATCCATCCTCGTGCTGTAAAAGTTAAAGCCTGAGCTTCAAAGTGGATCTGCTGTCTGATTTCTGCTCGCTGGTTAGTTTGGTAATAAAGTTATCAAAGCTTCTTCTACAGCTGGACTCTCTGCGAGTAAGAGAAGCAGCCGAGTGAATAAAGTATAAATTGTTTAATAATAAGCAGTCGAAATCTTCATTTACATAACGCTGTCCTTCTGTTGCTCACAATGACAGTATAAAGAATGGACGGCGTATGCGCGACGTTTCTCAGTGGACGTTTTGATTGACAGCGACCAGAGTCACAGATTTTGAGTTTCTTTATACTGTCAGTGGCCAAAACACTTTGAGGACTCAAAGGATTAATATAAAAACAACAAAAAGCCCATTTCTCGAACATCAGAAATGTTTTGTGGCGTCATTTCTTTAGACATAAATAGGTGACCATGAAACTGAAAGACTTTCACACCGAGGAGGGGAAGAGCGTGTTCTTCTTGTACATATGTGGCTGACAAATTATTTTAGTTCTGAACTGTTTAATGTGAAAATTATTGGCAAGCTTGTATGAGACATTTCTTAACTCCTTTTTTATGAGAGCACATATGGAGAAAATTTTGACATCACATACAATAACTGTGCACAAGCAGTCGACTTTATGGAGAACAAAAACACATCATGAATTCTCACGTCGGTACGATCTTTACGATACGACAGAAACACGAGTATCAGATCCAGATTTCACGGTTAAATAACTCTGACCACAAAAAAAGTCAAATTAAATGATTTAATTGGTTATTTCTGACTCCCTAATTGGCTTCTAAATTTGACATTGCTCAATCTGCCGCGGTGACCTGCTGTTTCACTGTCAATTACAGCGACTTAGAAGTGAAAGTGTGACCTCACCCAAGCCTCACATGTGCCAAAGTCACCCTGCAAAAATGACATCATGGATAATGATGTCATCCCAGGATTCCAGACCCTCTCCCATTCCCCGCTTAAATGCTTTTAGGCTTCACTGCACACACACACACACACACACACATAAAACCCACTCGAGGAGCCTCACCCAAGACTGAGTCGTGATATAAACAAGACGAGCACACAACAGATGCGATAAGGATGTCATCTGGCCTCGGAACAAATAAAGCGAGTCTCCAGAAGTAGAAATGTCCAATAATGAGCTTGTAAAACTTCACGTTTCTGACAGAAGCCAGGCCGCAGCTTCTCATATTCTGCTAATGCCAGAGAAAGGCTATGTTAAACCAGACTCTAAATGTAATCCTATTGAGCCTGAAATACCCTGGAATAGTAGAGTAAGCCACTGTGTTAATTTTCCTCACAAAGTAAAAATAAAACAAGCGGCAGTAAAACTCTGAGTGTGAAAAAAGAGAGCCATGTGTGACTATATAATCTGGACTTATAGTCCTCTGCGTCGCTCTGATGACAATTTGTTGAAGCGGTTCTGCTTCTGTGCATTCGTTCAGATAGGCGGAACAAAAATTTTGTGGTATCACGATGGCAGCGGTGGATTGCAATTACACTAACTTGCTTCTCTCTTGCTCTCCCCGTCACTCTCTCCCTCGCTCTCGAACCTGTACACAGGCTCCCCCACCGGGCTCCGTGCCCAGTGCCTGACCTTAGTAAATACGTGGCTAATTTGAAGCATGTGGCGGCAAATTGGAAACACAGAGCTTTTAAAACTGTGGACTTTTCTTTTGCACATGCTAATTTCTCCCAGGAGATCCCATCAGATGAAATGACCCAAAACATGTCAATGTTAGGGCGACATTTGGGGCCCAAAAGGTGGAGGTGGAGGGGAGGTGGAGGGGGTTGGAAGGGTGGACAAAGAGCAGCTAAAGGGCAGAGGAGTGAGTTAAAGAGGGTGTGTTTAAAAGGGGGAATTTCATTCAAGTCATCCCTTAATAAAACATCGCTGTCGCTCTCCTCCCTCTTTTACTGCCTCCCTCTTTATCTGTCACTTACACACACACACACACACACACACACACACACACACACCTCCCACGCACAGGTGGAAATTCTTAGTGCTCTGCCTCCTGTTCAAGGGAGAGCTGCATGTTCCATATAAGACAACAGGTGCATGCAAGGCAGGAGTGCACATGCGCTTATGCACGTGTGTCTGGATTTGTGTGTGTGTGTGTGTGTGTGTGTCACACTACAAGTCTTTATTTTGAGAGGTGCAGAGGAACACAGAGAGAGAGAGTGTGAGCTTTTGGCCGGGGTCCACAGCTCACTCTGTCCCCTCAACGCTGCAAAAAATGTCCTCCTCACCTGGACTTCAACGGAGTCTCACAGTCCTGTTTTCCAACTCTGACATATTCTGGATATTTCTTATAAAAGACCAAAGGTTGACTCGCTCTACAGTACAAAAACAGGTTCGGCCTACATTATCCACTCAATAAAAAGCAACATGGCACAATCTGAACACATATGATCAGTGCATTGACGTTTTTTTATACACGTAGACTGTCTCAAGAAGGACTGGCAACCTCTGTAGACGTCTGCACTGCGTTCACTATGCGTAAGTGAAAGGGTTCATTGTTCCAGGCAGTGCAGATGATAGAAGTGTAGAAATATGTTCATAAATAGCACAAATTCAGAGCTAGAGACAACATATCTTCTCAGTCCTCTCAGTCCATGGGAATTAGACCATGTTAACACCGAAAACCTGACGCCAGACTAAATTATCTTGCTCAGATTTGGTCATTTTTCTTGTTTTATGTGCTTCTAAATTTGTAAATATACTATAAGTATTGGTCGGTAGTTTGCACAGGGTGTTTTATTTTTGAAAATCAACTGGATTCTCTGTGCCGTTTCTGTGTCTGACTTTGATCTGCTCTGTGCAGATTGATGTCGGCTGATTGCGGCATATTCTCGGCTAAGACAAGCGGAGCAGGGCCCCGATTCTGGGATGCTTCCGAAACATTGACTAGGACGGACACGATCAGCTCCGATGTTTTGTTTTTTTACCGATGTTTGATTTTTGCAAGTATTTCATCAAAAGCCAGAGGACCTGTGATGGTCACCAAAGCTTTTACAATTCATCCTGAGAGACATGAAGGTGTGTAAATTACATGGCAGTCCATTGAATAGTTGTTGAGACACCGTGAGTCCTCAATGAGTTCATTCAGCCACGTCTCTGTGATGCTACACTCTCCATACTCCCTCTGTTAGCCTGGTTAGCACTGTTTGCTCCTCCATCTTATTGGGGAGAGATCTTATCGGCTCTTATCCAGTTCCACGTACCCGTCTCCTTCTCCTCACTTCAGCAGGGATCGCCAGTGTTTCCACGGGGAGTGTGCTAGCACTGCCTAACACCACGGCAACAATTAATTTCTCGAGAAATCAAAACTCACTGCGGCTCTAGAACAAAAGTCATGGGAACGCCAAAGTCAGTAAGACGTGAATAGATGTAGACGAAGACGTATCCCTTGAGGACCATGAATGTCTACCTGCAAAATTTCACGACAGTCAATCCAAGAGTTTCTGAGATCTTTCAGGGACCAAACATTGCCATCCCAAGAGCGATGTCGCAAGCATGGCTAAAAATTTTATCCATGATGTTACATTAATGTTTAAAAAATGGTTCACTTGAAGGTCCAGTGTGTAACATAGGGCGATCTTCTCCTGCATGCTTGGAAAGGGGAGAGTGAATGGAGGGGTATTCAGTTGGTTGCAATCTGCAATCTCAGAGCTAGTTGCCACTAAATTCTACACACTGGACCTTTAAGGTCTTGAAGGTGAATATTTTTTGCAGTAAATACCCTCCCTCTACGCTTGGCACAAAGATGAGAGCCCCAGTTTTCCAACAATCTGGAGGATCTCTATCCCGCTTCGTGTCCACAGACGAGCTTCCTTAGTGTATCTAAATTTAGCGCCGGTCCCCTCTGTAGGCTGGAGCAGGTGGAGGTGACGGGGGCCCTGGCCCCGTACTCATGGGACAGACGGGTGAACACCATGACCAAAAGCCTCGGACCTCTCGCAATCTAGTTATAGAACTGATAATGATATCCCCACCTCACATGCACACACACAAACGTACGGTTATAATCTTCGTCATACGATGTTGCTGAAAACAACAGATTTCCCTGGCAGACTTCTAAAAACCACTTATCAAAACTCTTCAGCACCGCCACATGAAAACCTCCAACCATGCCTCAATATTTTGAGACTTGCAACATGTAATTTGAGACCAGCTTTTGTGGGCACACAGCCTCCAAAGCTCACCATTGTCCCTCCTATAGAGGGGAAAAAACACGCCAAAATGATGCAGCTTTTTACCTTTCCGCTGTAATGACTCCAATATCTACTACTATGCGTGATGTCTGTCCGCACCGTTTCTCATTTCAGAAACTTGCTGATCCCCATATTGCTGGCCCATTCACCAGGATGACATCATTGGCTCAGATCGTGCCAACTGAGCTCAATAAAGCCCAGGCGTGCGTTTCAGTGTGGGGAGTGCCTCTGCTGCACCGAGACTTCGTATGAAAGACACGAGTGAGAAGATCTTTGTATTAAATTAGTCACGGCAAAAAATTTGAGAGCGTTGCTTGTCACCGGCATTCACAGAGTAATTGTAAAGAAGCTGAATAATTACATCCTCAGCTGACCTCGCAAAGGTGAGCGGCTGCTGTGCAGTGATGCTTTTATTGTAAAACAGATTGCAGCGGGCTCTGTTTAAAGAAGAAGACTACGTAATAGATAGATAGATAGATAGATAGATAGATAGATAGATAGATAGATAGATAGATAGATAGATAGATAGATAGATAGATAGATAGATAGATAGATTACTTTATTTATCCCTGAAGGGAAATTAGGTCGTCATAAATGTGACTCACTTATACTAATGTGCAACCACCACGTAAAAGTACTAAGATTACAGTCGTGCAAAAATAGAAATCAATATATTTAATATAACCTAACTTTAACAAAGTCATTTTTATGCCTAATAACCAAGTGGAAACCTTTATGAAGTGAAGCCAATGCAGAAGTGGCAAAAACTGCAGTTCCTCAAACAGCCACTTGAGGCTGGCTCCAGAACATGTCCATCTCCGTAAGTTACCGCCACCGCCATGTTGGCAGTCCTGCTAATCTAAATATCAGCACAGACGTGGATCATCAGTGGACCTGAGGCGGGCCGAATGACGCCTGGTTGCTCAAACGAGCGTCCACGCTCTTAATCCTGCATAACTTTAAGCCTTAATATAACCTGAACAGGTGAGTTGTATATAAATTCACCCTCAGTACAGTTGTCATGAACGGGGAAATTAGCTACAGAGACCAAAACTGTTTTTTGTACCAGGCTGTAAACATGTTTATTTCTGCTGTGAAGTTGGACATTTGAACATGGGGACTTATGGAGACTGACTCACTTCTGGAGCCAGCCTCAAGTGGACGACAAGAGGAACTGCAGTTTTTGACACCTCACAGCCACGGTGGTTGCTGCTTGGATAAAACATGTTAATCAGTGAGCTGTAGACGTGCCGGTAGGCTAATTTTGTTACATTTGGACAGAGCCAGGCTAGCTGTTTCCCCATTTCCAGTCTTTATGCTAAGCTAAGCTAACTGCTGGCTGTAGCTTCATATTTAACGCACCTTAATGACATGAGAGTGGTATCAATCCTTTGTACCTCATCATGAGAGCAAATGAGCGTGTAAACATGTTTATTTCTGCTGTGAAGTTGGACATTTGAACATGGGGACTTATGGAGACTGACTCACTTCTGGAGCCAGCCTCAAGTGGACGACAAGAGGAACTGCAGTTTTTGATACTTAGGCATTGACTTAATTCTCCGTCAACGGATGTCTGGGCTCGGTTGTAAGACAGTCACCGTCTCCTTCTGAGCGTGAAAGAAAAACTACGGTGGTCAGAAAATGTGCAAATCTAGAATCAGCGTTTGGTTTGTTTGTCCTTTCTGGGCTCCTGTAGAAACATGGCAGACTCTGTGTCTCATTCTAAGGTGACAAACAAAGACAAATGATTCTAATAACTAATAAAAACATAGTTATGCATATTATGTTCCATTATGCCATCTTCTGTAAATAAACTTTACACATTAAACTCTTCTGTTTATCAGAATTTTGCACCAGACTGTGAAGTCTTACATCAGTGTTAACAATAGACAATAGAGCCAAACAGAATCCAGACTGTCTGTGGCACTCCTCTGTGTACTAGTTTTAATCTTAATGACAGTGTATGCCCGGGCTTTGTGGTGTTATGGTAGCGAGCGATGTTGTGTAATTAAACTAACTTGCCCCTCAGCGCCCATCCCTCCCTGAGCGAGTCTTTGCCACACTTCTTCTTCCACTCTTCTTTCTTTCTGTGCCCTCACATCACACCATGACCGCTCTGCAGACTCGCTCGCCTCTTTCTTTGTGTGAATGTTTCTACCTTCCTTCCCTCCTTCCCTCTCCCTCCTTCTCCTCTCTCTCTCTCTCTACTTGTGCTAGCACGGCAGTTTGGCCGATGGTCTGGGTATCGCGGGTGTGTGTCAAACAGCACCTTCCCTCTCTGAGGGAAGAAACAGAGGGAGGGCTGCAGGAGGAGGAGGAGGAGGAGGAGGAGGAGGAGGAATGGGGGTGGGGTGAGGTGGGGTGGGTAGGTGGTGGTGGTGGATGGGGGTACAAACACACATACACTGCATGGTGATGTCATCTAAAATGACATCATCCCATGGAGGGGAGCCAAGGGACCTGATGGGTTAGCATCCTCCAGTGAGTTAAAGGGAGAGAGCAAGAAGGAGACAGAGAGAGAGGAAGGGAGGACTTGTAAATAAAGAGACGAATGGACACCGCGAGCGAGACAATGACAGTGATGTGAATCTTCACCCTTTGTTTTCTGCACGACGCGCTTCCTGTTTCTTTGCACAATCTTCACGGAGCCACGTGTCTCTCTCAGGAATACTTCCTTCATTTCCATTTGCAGGTGTTAGCGTCCTGAGGGAAGTATGCATGAGTGCAGCTAGAGTGCAAGTGAATCAATACCAGTGAGCTAATTCAAACACACACACACACACACACACTGTAATATCTGCCCAGATATATCACACACACACACACACGTACGAGCACGCCTATATTGCAGCAGTAAGCATATGAGCATATGTTGTATGTACGACGACGTATTTACACATGGGCGTCCCGAATCGACACACACTCTCACACACACATTGGGGTTCCTCGTAGGGACACCTGTGTCTCTGTGTGTTTCCATTGTTGTCCACTTGGCTGTGCTGTGCTCCACACTGTGCTCACAGCATGCCTGCCATCTGAAACCAGACACCTATGGACCAGTATCCTGTCGGAGTGATACACCTCTCCTTCCTCTGGAGCCGTCGGGCCGGGCCGGGCCGATGCTGAGGACGTTCCACTTTGGCACACGTGCTTCCTTTACTCTCAAAACGCTTCCTTTACTCTCACTAGGTTATGAGCGTGCCCACCTTACTCTGTCTTTCAAACAGTTTGATGAACCGCCTGTAAACACTCAGGACAGTGCAGCTGATATATGAAAGCTGGTGTTTTCTAACAGACACACGCGATGATTCAATCTTCCTTATCGCTCACTCCTGTCAGTGGCAAACTGACTCAACAGTATAAATAGAGAGGCATGTAGTGTGGGACAGAAGAGGAGCAGGGATGAGAGATAGGGAAGGGAATGAGGGAGGGAGGGCTCGCTCATCGTGATGTGAGGGTGTGAGTCCACACAATGGAGGAAAAATTTGGTCAGAGACAATCAGACAAAATAACCGAGCGAAGATGAAGCTGTGAGATTCTCTTTTCGCGCTGACCGGTGTCTATTCTTGTCGGCGATTATTACTCACAGCTATGTATCAATAAACAGCAGCATGGGTGTGATACAAGGTCTGCACAGATTTGTTGGCCTTGCCCTTTTTTTTTTTTTAGAGCCTCTTCACAAGTTTAAAAACTCTGGCTCATGTGCAGTAACTTTAACTGAGTTTAACAAGGAAGATATACTTAGAACAGAGAAGAGGAAGCGGATAATTTTAGTGATTACTTCCCCTTTAAGTCCCTTCACTCTGTGTGTTGTGTTTTGTTGGAATAAAAGCTTGCACGCCGTCGTAATAATAAGTCACATCCACGGACAGGCGTTTGCACGCGTACTGTACACGATGCATGACTCCGATCTCCCACGCACAACATGCTTAAATATCATTTTGTATGTGGGTCAAAAGTGTGCATCAAAATGCAAATGTTTACACAAATCTCACTACCATCCCACTCCACACACACTGCCTATTTTTGGTCTTATTTAGTGTATCCGGTCCAATCGCCGTCCACTCTTTTTTCCTACCTTCTCTCTTTTCTCTTGCAGCATTGGTATGGCAACATTGGCACTCCTACTCTCTTCCGATCTTAGTCATAGGCCTCGCTCATGAGGCACCAGCTGAAGAAGCCCTCCAACAGTTGATATGTTTGGTCACTTCCGTGTGTTTTCTCTCTCTCTCTCTCTGCGCCTTTATCACTCACACACTGTACACGTGCAAATGGCGCCCGAGTCCAGCTCCCAGCTGGGGGATAAACATTCACTTTACCTCAGCTCTTCAGGTAGGTTAGGCGTGCGTGCATCAGACTAAAAAGGCCTTTGTAGGTCAACAGAAAGGCCACATATACTGTTGTGATGTGCCTTTGTGTTCGGGGTTCTCTGCTGTCTAAGTTACCTGTTGATTCCCATTGTGCTGACAGACTGAAGAGGGTAGGACGGGTGGAACTTATCACGGGAACACTTTGCCGTCCCCGAGGACGCCATCCCATAAGCACCCTGTGAATATGGGACACCTTTTGTGCATGTTGCATTGAGGGTCAACGTGTGTGTGTGTGTGTGTGTGTGTGTGTGTGTGAGAGCTTCCTGTCAGCTTCTGCTATCTACATTACATAACCATAGCCTCCATACCAGATAAGCAAACGTTGACGACGGTAACGGTAATTGATTTGAGTGTCTGTGCTTGCATTAAATCTCCTCCTGTGCTAACGTTTGTGCATGAAGAAGGCTCGGCTGCATGGCAGCTCCACGGGGTGTCCGTGCACGCTTTGCTGTTAATATTTAACTGATGACAACCTGAGGATCTTGTTAACACATAAACAGCTTCTCTAAGCACATTATTATCTTGTTTTAAGGCCCATTTCTGGTCTACTTGTTCCTTTTTTTTTCATATTTGTGTGCTCAATCTGTTCTCTTTCACCTAGTTTGTCATTAGCTGGACTGTTAAATACTTCTTTATATCATGGCAAAGACATCTCTGGATGTTAGCTGTGACGGAGGAAAAAGAAGAGGAGCAAACTGGGGGGGGGGAGAAGTTTGAACTTACTCATGCAAAAAGGCCTAATTGTTAGGGGGGGGGTGCAGCAATCTCTCAACCCACTCCCAACTAAAAAGGCCAACGGTTTATTTAAGGGGGACAAATAGGTCAAACAGTCTCTAATTATCCCTCAATCGAAGGCAAGGATTTTCTTCTCCTCCTGCTTTTTTTTTCTTCTCTTTTCTCTCCTCCTTTTCTTTCCTGTGTGTGTGAGAGAGCAGCATCGTTCCAACTCACCAACCAGCGGTCTCTGTTGACCTAGTTCTTGCTCTGGACACAGGGTGCTTTAGAAGGGACAGGCCTCACCCACTGTCTCCTCTCTCTCTCATGGGCCCTGTGGACACACACACACACAGTCCAGGACATAAACATGTTCACTGACAAGAGAAGAAGAAAGAAAAGCTCTGCACACACTCTCATCCATATCCTCTCTGACATTTGATCCATCAGGTTAATTGAGTGAACATCATTGATCTTGGAGCCAGCTGACAAGGATACCATTGAGTGACAGTGATTATGTTTGCCGTTTGCGTGCTGGCGCTGCGTTTTCAGTCAATTAACATGGAGTGGAAAAAAAAACAAAAAAACACGGCTGTCACATGAAGTGCGTTGTGCAATTATCAAATTCTTCTGAGTTCTAAAAACGTGTAATGTAATTTCTACGAGACTCACCCTGAAGCTGCAGAGCAGGTTCGACTTCTCTCATGTCTGAGTGAGGTTAATAAAAAGTTTGTGTGTTTTCTTTTTTGAATTTCCGCATAATAACCAATAACCTAAAAACCTCTTTTCAAGCTGCTGAAATGTTGAGATGATTCGTATCAGCGCGATTAAACACACACACACACACACACACGGACCAGTGAGAGAGTTTTTTCGCTTTGACTCATATAGATTCCTCCCACACAATATGACCTTTCAGTTCGCTCCTCATATTCTAAATATCTAAAAAGGTGTGATGCGTTAACTGTCCTGCTTCTTGCGCAACTGAACTGCGCTCCTCCTCCTCCTCCTCCACCTCCTCCACCTCTTGTGCCATATCTATCTATCATGTTGATAATGATTCGGATAGATAATCGATTTGCAAAGTCGAATTAAAGAACTTTTTTTCACGCTTCAAACGCGTTTGGATGCACGTGGTTGCGCACGGTTGTTTCTTTTACTAATGCACCTCTCATACTCATATTTTGATCCACCTAATCTGCAGGAAATTTACTAATAAAAGTCAAATATGTGGCACGTTTTCCCAACAAAGTTTGAGAAGATAGGAGGTCAGCCCTGCTGCAAAAGTTACGCACAAGAAAGTGACTTTTGTGCGCATGTCTACGAGCCTCCATGTTTGTTTTAGGTGGACAGTTCTTTTTTAAAAGTTGAAATTATATATTTAAAAAAAATCTCTCCTCGACTATTTTGGCTCTCATCTCATCGCAGTCTTGTTCTTCATCGATGACCTTTAAGTGGGGAACCGCAGCCCATCAGATTATTGTGCCTGTTTACTGTTTCTTCTTTGCATTCTGACTGTGCATCAGCCCACACATCGGGCAGATATTCAAATACACTGCTGCATAACTGTGAGCGTGACACTCCCAAAAAACACCTCTCACACACACTCATATGAAGACAGAGAGAGAGAGAGAGAGTCAGATGATCATTTGCGCACAGGACATCTTGGCTGTTGCACACACACACGCACACGCACACAGTCAATATGAAAGATTAACAGCAAATAAAGCGAGCAGAAAGTGTGTGTGTGTGTGTGTGTGTGCTTCTCTGTGTGTGTTAATGTGTGTATTAGGACTTGTATTTCTGGTTTTTCAGCCCTCAAAGCTTCAGGTTTTAACTTGTTGTTTTTTCATTTGCATTAAACTCAAACTCACAAAAAAAAAAAAAAATCTGCTCATGACAATTTAATATTTGCAGTTTTATCAGCTCAAGTTTCCTGTAAAAGTTTCTGTTTTTCTCAGATAAAAATATATTAAAAAAACCCAGCTTCACTGTTTTAAGTGCCCACGTGCACAATAAAGACCTCGCACATATCGCGTTGGTGATTTCCGAAGAGTCTTCCTCGTGAAACGAGCTCTAAAAACAAAATAAGTGACGATATTTGGTGTTAAAATGAGCTTACATATTTTTTTATAGTGTGTGTTTTGTTTTGTTGGAACACGCAGTAAAGGCACGCGGCCCGTATGACAGATGACCTGTTGGCTGCAGGACGCAGGGTGGCTGCCGCGTGCGCACCTGAACGTGCAGCTTGTTTCTCAGAAGATGTGCAGGCGCGGTGCTGCTCGGACAATAAGGACGCTGTCTTCTGAATTGCCTCCAGATAAACGGATAACTTTTTGAATGTATGTGTCTGATAACAAGCAGCACCTTTTCAGGCTCGTACGAGCGCAGATGGCTGCTCCAGACTTTCCATTTGTAGGATCTGAAAAAGCGTATGGCACAAATGGAGCAAACTCTGCACGAGTTTTATGTCAGATATGAGCTACACTCCTGTGTCTCCGTGTGCACGTACAAATGTGTCTTATCAGAGTTTTACGGGAGTTTCCACGCGTCTTCTACGCACAGTGTCCAAGCCTCGGCCTCAGAGGTCCCTGTGCAGTTTGCAGAACATTATCCTCCACAGGCCTTCTGCGTGTGTCTGTTCATCATTCACTTGTTCTATAAAGGCCTAAACAGGCCTACAGTGTGTGTGTGTGTGCACCTGAATATCTCTGATGAGCTCCTTTTATGGCTCAAGCTGTCACACTCATCAGAGCTGCATTTCCCCGCACACTTGTCTTTTTTTAATCCATCTGCAACCTTTTGAAATCGACTTCCTCTTCGCTCAAATCTGCAGCTTCTTTTTTTATTATTATTTATTTAGTTTTTATTTCTCTCCACCAGCTCCATCTAAACATTTTGGTCCCAGCAGCCTCTCTGTCGCTGTGGGGTCAAAATATTTTCAAGGGCGCTCGTTTTTAGGGCGCTGAGGGCACCGGCTGCCTTTCACTCGCTGTTCAGGCGCATGCTGCTGTGGACGGACGTCGGGCTGGTTGGATGGATGGAGAGAGAGAAAGGGCGTCTTGATGGTGACTTCACTGACACCAACAACTTCCTGATGCAACGCTACTGTAACACAGCGGCGAGGAAACAGGCAGCTCACCTTTTTATCCGATGAACCAACATGATCCTATTTCTGCATAGTAAGCCGCCTCAGCCTCTCCCTCCCCAACCGGCTTCCAAGAACAGTGACGGACTCGTTACACCAAAAGAGTAGTCCGTTCATCACATTTCTACAACACGAGCCTCGTTCGTTACTTGTTGCACTGCTTCACGGTCCCGTCTCTGCCACCAGGAAGCAGGAAATCTAATTATCTATCCTAGTTAGTGATGTCCAAATCTTCATCTTTTTATTTTTATTTTTTTTGCATGTTTGATAAAACCTGCTCCCGCTGAGAGAGAGTAAACTTTTAGTCTGTGACACAGAGAGAGAGAGTAACCTGCCAGGATGAAAAAAAAGGAATGATGGATGGATAATTACTCAACTTTAAGTTGTAAGGAAGGAAGAGGTGACTTCGTGTGACAGAAGGAGAGTTTTGGAGTGTGGAAGGAACTCTGTGTTCTCCTAAGTTCGCTGGTAACGCGTTACTAGGCGTCGCGTTACTGTCCGTTTAGAGCTTGGAGTCGGAAAGGCGTGTGAGTGTACGGCTACACGCGCCATTGAAAGCTAAAGAAAGGAAGGAAGCGGCTCTGAATGTGTAGTTCTGGAAGGAGAAATCCAAGTTACCCAGAGCTGTATGCAAATGTATCCGTTCCTTTTACGCGCGCCGTACGGGTGCGCACCGAACTGTAGTAGTATAGCCTGATCTTGGACAGCCTATCGGACCTGAGCACCGTAGTGGACTGTGTGTGTGTGTGTGTAGCTTAGTCTATTTCACTTTGAAGGGGATGCTGTTCGTCCCAGACACGTGAGCTGAGCTGATGAGACTGAGAGTTTATCGCGGATTTAGATGAAGGCTTGTTTTTCTCTCTGTGTGCGCGTTAATGGCCAGGCGTGCGAACCAGGCTGTGGTGCGCTTAGATGTGTGTTCTCTCTCTCTCTCTCTCTCTCTCTCTCTGTGTGTGTGTGTATTCACCGCTCCGCCTCTCCCCCCCCCCACCCTCTCTCTCTCTCTCTCTCTCTCTCTCTTTTCGCAACATTGACGCAACCAAAAAATACTGGAACAAAAGAAACAACTTCCTTGAAGCTTTGCTGAAACTGCACTTAGTCGGAGAAAGGAAGCTTGTTGTCAACTTGCCTGGATGGGAGAGGAAAAAAAAAAAAAGAAAAGAAAGAAAGAAGACGTCGAGGTGAGGGTGTCACCACCGGTGGCCGGCTTGAGAGAGAGAGAGAGAGAGAGAGAGATGCGGTCGATCACTCCGAAAAGACATCCAGGCTGTCGAGTGAGTAAGTGCCATTAAAACATTGAGTGGAGTCGTTTCAACTTTTGCTGTGTGACCTCTCGGCTCGTTGAGTTGGAGTAAGTCACTGACACAAAGAAAAGTCGTTTTTTTTGTTTTTTTGGGTCGATTGTCTGCGACGCGGGGCTGGAGCACAAAGTAAAGTCTCCTGAATGTTGTCGGATCGCAGAGGTAGGACAGAAGTTCCAGGCCCCGTGTGTGTGTGTGTGAGTGTGTGTGTGTGTTCATCGATGTTGCACGCTTGCCCCCCCCCCTCTAAATGACAATTTGACATTTAAAGGAGCCAAAGCATGTCTTGTCATGTATAGCACTCCGTGTGTGCCCGTGCGTTTGGTTCATCTGACCGTGAGATCAGCTCGTGTTGTTGTTTGTGTGTGCGCGCGCGCGCTGACAAGTCTGCAAACATCAGTTTATTATTGTTATTCATGCACGGTCGCCGGTTGCATGAAGATCCTGCTGATCAACAAAACACCCCCTCCACACACACACACACACACACACATATATAAATCGTTTTATCACGCGCGCACACACTCGGGAGCAGCAGCAGATGGTGTCACGGTTTCAGCTCGTGTGTTTTAACTTTGTTTGGTTTTTGTTGAGTCGCAGTCGTAGTCGCAGTCTTGGGGCGGTTTTGTCGCGTCGGTGTTTTCGCCGCGTGAACAAAGGACTGGATGGAGTAGTCGGCTCGCGCAGAGCGTCGGTGGAGAGCGAGGCGGGCTGTTTACAATAATAACGCGTTCGCGGCAACGTCACGCTGACTGACAGGCACCGCGAGCCAATGGCTGGGCAGCTCAGGCATCAGCAACACGCTATATTTGGAAAGTGGTTACATCATCGAGGTAGAACAGTGGCTTGTGCGGAGGGAGGGACTTCCGCAGGGATTTTCAATTTGTAGTCCAGAAACAGGACAATGAGTAGATTCTTTTTTTTGTCTTCTGGAGCTCCAGCTCTGCGTTTTATTTAATTTGATCAACATTTCCACACACACTCACACATGAGGTGCTGTTAAAGGCTGCTTATGACTGCAGGCATGCTCAGGTAACCTAAAAATTTAATATAACCTCCAAGAGTGTCAGTGGAAAATGTGAGTATGTTTGCTGGAACACTTGAGGAGGATGTTTAATTGTCATACATACATCAGATTTCACAGCAGCAGCCCCGCTCCACATGAATGTTTACTGATCCCACCAACGTGTCCGGTAGCCAGTGACGGGTGGTTCTGTCCTGCGACACCTAGATCTTTTTGTAAAGTGGCAGTTGTAGCAGCCGTATCGTCCTCCTGCCCTCACTGTGTGAGAAAAAACCTGCAAATCTGATCAGTTTAGAAGCTTTCATTTCTTCTTTGCACACGTCAAATCGTTTACTGTAGTATATGTTAGTTTTAATGTATGTTTAATGTAGTTAATCTTAATGCATGCCTACTGTATGTTTACTGTGTCTGCATGCTGCTACTGATGCTTGAATAAAGTATCTATCTATCTATCTATCTATCTATCTATCTATCTATCTATCTATCTATCTATCTATCTATCTATCTATCTATCTATCTATCTATCTATCTATCTATCTATCTATCTATCTATCTATCTATCTATCTATCTATCTATCTATCTATCTATCGTATACAAAGCTGCAACAGAGGAGAATTTATTTTCAAGAGTGTCGAGGTGGGCGATCTTTGTCAGGAACTGTTGCAATCAAATGTCAGCTGCATTGTGACGAGCTTTTTTTTTTTATTATTAGTAATCAGTTTGATTTTCTCTGTGAACTCCTACAACAATTCAAAATAGTGTGAAATAAGACAGCAATAGTAGGCCTAGTATGTCAGACTGTAATCTAATAATAACAGTCAGACTCCTTAACTGTCTAAATGTTGTGTTTTCTTCAAGTTCGACGTGAGCACAGCGTGCAGGATTGTCTCTTTTTTGCACTTCAGTTCAGATCAAATGATCAATGCAGAGTATCAGTTTTAGTGTCACTGACAGCTGCTCTGATATTACTAAGTTTAAGGTTATCTCCCATCACTGCTCCACTATAAAATCCGCTCCAGACACTGTTTTTCGTCAGAGCATAAGATCATTAAATATAGGCGGTGTACTTAAGACAAGCAGCCGGGAGCTGTGGTTGTCTCTGCTCTTAATGTAAATATTGGCCTAACGTTTAATGAATATTGGGCTTTGATTAGCTCACCAGAAAACAACTTTTTCCAGCGTTACAGTGCAGTGATGTTTGCCTACAGGCCGAGGAGATGTGCATCACCTATACAGTGACTGTGACTCACGCAAATCTAACACACAGCCTAACGTACATCATGAAGAAAGCAACAACACTGACGCCGTAGTCTCAGATCAGCTCATGTAATAAGGCGACACCTCATAAGCACATATGTCTTTACGCTGTTTGTGCTGCGTTGTTTTCTGATTCATCTCGCCGTCCCAGCCTTCGCTTCGCAAACACTTTGCAGATATGAATTAAAATGCCGTCCAGAAACTGAAATCTTTGAGCTCAACATGTTAAATGTTTGTTTCTAAATTGTTTTCAGGGCACAAAAACTAAAAAAAGAAACATTCATTCTACACATTATCTTAATGCTTTGCAACGCTCATGAAGGAAATCTGCTGAAGGTTTTAGTGGTTTAAAACGCTCTGTAAACTAGAACATGTTATTGCGAGCTGTGACCTGAACGCAGCATATCTTTAGATTGCTGATCGCAGAGTTTACACACTTCTCTGAGACTTTTCGATGCGTTTCCTGTCTAATAATTGTTTAGGGCTCTCTCTCTTTTAATGCAATATTCTGATTAAATTGCACATTCATCATTATATATATATATATATATATTATTTCCATCCAGGTGTCAGTGGAGAGTCTTAATCCTGTGGTGAAGCCGCCTTTATTTTGGCAACAATCATCATCAATTTAGAGATAAAGATTGCAGGCATAAACTATCTTCAATCACCAGCTTCCAGGCAAAAAAAAAAAAATATTGCTGTTAACATCGGCCTTCCTAAACTTATTCTTCAAGGCCTTTCTGTAACCCTGCATGCCTAGGATTAGATCTTGCTTGTGTTTAGCCCTCTCTGTAATCCCTCTCAGCAGTCTGCCTCAATAAAGAAAAAACTACAGAGGGGTGTGGACAGTCATCAAGATACTACTAGACCAGGAGGCAACGTGTTTTTGTTGAGTGATTTAAACGTGTCTCCAAAAATAACATTTCTTTTGAATGAATGGAAAACGCCTCTCATCAGGCGCTCTCGGTGCAGTAGCGTACGTCGTTGGAGTTATTTTATTGTGTCGTGCACAGGATCTGATGTTTCATTTAGTCTGGAAAACACAGTATTTAATGTACGTGGTGTGTAAAAGAGTTTGGGAACACAATTCAATGCTGTCGATCATCTCTCAGTGACAGGTCTGTGTTGGCTGTGAAGTTTTTGCTGATTTAACGTACACATTTTTGTCTCACACTTTCCCTTAGCTGTCCCATGTTTGTAATGTAATTTTAGACTCTATGAATTATACTCACTTAATTCAATTGCCATGTGTGAGAATGTCTGCATGTGGCAGTGTTAGCAGGACCCCGACTATAAGAGTCGGTTTTATGCTTTTACCCTAAATTAATCTGCCGCTGGATTAAGTTAGGACGAAGTTAAAGGAGCAGATTTAGACGTTTAAAGTTGTGTGAGTGTGTGTGTGCGCACTTCTTTATAGCACCCGGGGGCCGATGTGACCACCTCGCAGTTTTTTGTGCTAAAAAGAGGTCAGAGGTCTCTGTTGTGTTTTCAGGGTGACCTGCTAGTGACTATTAGCCATTGATAAATGTGATGTCCCACAAGTGTGCGGGGCCAGACCCCTCCAAAGGGGGAGGTGTCATAACACGCCCCACGCTAACCTCCCGGCAAACCCCACCTCGACTAATGCATACACACACATGCAAACACACACACACTCTGCCCTGCTGACAGGAGCACAAGGGGGCAGCTGCTACAGATGTCTCATAGAGAGAGGGGGAGGGGTACCGAGGACACATCAATGGAGAGTCTCTCTCTAGTATGGAGTTCTCAGTGGGGCTTATTGTGTTTTCTAAAGACCAAGACGGGGGAATAGGCCACGTTATTATAGTAAGCCTATAGTCTCTTACACTTTGTTGCACCGTGTTGCTCTTTTTGACCGCTTGACTGTGAAATATCCCCAGATATTAGCTCCGTTTGCACAGGTTACTACGAGGAATAAGTTTGTCTTTGACGATAAAAGAAACCATTTAGTCTCTGATCTTAAACTCACTTCTACAGACAGAAAAGTAAGGATGATTTTCACACCTTGTTCGCTTAAAAAAACGCCAAATTTAATTCAGAGATTGGCAACGGAGAGCTGATGATGCGACAAAATGTGATGTCAGCGTGTGTATGTAGGTAGAAGTGAAGTGAAATCACCTGCCGGTGACGTTAAAGCTGCAAACTGTTAGACTTCTGTAGCACATGGATCCTTATCCCTGGTTTCATTTCACCTTTGACCTTAATCAACCTTTTGGAGTGTTTTCAAGGCGTCATTCAGTCTTTGGTCGATGTTTTTTCTTCACTCCGGGTTTGACTCCTGCGTGTTGTGAGCGGAGATTTTGCTACAGTCTTATTTCCCTATCATTTGATGTGATGCAGTCCCATGTCTGGTGGTGGTGGTGTGAAAGGCCATCTTTTTTGAGTCACATGAGGGAAGAAGAGAGAGAGACAGAGAGAGAGAGAATCCGTAAAAAAACGCCTCCTTGAATGAGAAGCAGCTGAGTGTAACAGCCAACCATGCACGCAAGTCATCTAACATAAAATCAAATTACATCGAACTAAAACTGCCCCGGCGTGGCAACTTTTGCAGCCGGGGTTAGCCCCGCTTGTGGCCAAACACCACGATACATGACACTGTGGCTCTTGTTCAGCTCGTCTAGCAGAAGACAAGGGAGAGCTCCACTCTGTCTCAACCCCTCCTAATGAAGAGATGCATTATGATGTGATTTCATTTGGGTCCTGCAGAAAAGCTGCTGCGGATAACAGAGCAGTCTGAGTAGCATGGTTCATTTGTGTAGTGACATGTGACTTGTGTTTTCGTGAGTCATAAGGATCTCCTGCCTAATGGAAGGCAGTGTGCGCTCATGTGACGGTGACACAATGCAGGATGAACTGTATAGTATTCACCAGAGCTGAAGCTTGGCTACTGTTTTGCCACCGCTAATCGGGACCCACGAGCGTCTTTTTATCTTGTTAATTTTTCTGTCATAAAGAAACTAAACAAACCACAACTTCTGTTCATGTCACCGAAGAGCTGGAGCGGTTGACCTTTTTTAAAGCTCTGACAAAACCAGAGGTTTTTCAGCAGTGTGTTAATCTGCAACTGCTCGAGTGTGTGCATTTGCAGATATGAACGTGTGCGTGATGTCTTTGAGTAGCCTACTGCATCATGATCTTCCCTATGGTCACGGTGGTGTTTTTTGCTGGCTCATCCCTGCCTCTCCACATGCCTGTTTAACAACACAGAGCTCCTCCTTACTGGCTTCCTGTCCAAACCAGTTTATCTGTAAACAAGTGTGTTTTTTTCCTCTCCGCCCCATTGTCCACACTACACCAGAATGCATACACAATGGGCGCCCTCTCTCTCTCTCCCAGTCTGTTTTTGTACTCAAAACATTATGTTTTTTTTTTACTGTATCACACGTGGAAATATAGAAGAAATATACGCTTCTTGATGAGGAGATTTTAAAATGCTTTAACCATGAATGAAAAACATCTTTAATGGTGTTTTTAAAAAGTAGAAATATGAAGTTAAAGTTGTGTTCTTGCCTCTATTCACTTTAAACTTTAAACTAACGGCAGGTTAGAATAATTCTTTCTCCAACGACTGACATAGCAGGTGAATGTTACGTATTGTTATTATGTGTGCATTGGGATGAAATGGCTGTCTCTGTTTATCTTGCCTGAGGTACACTATGCTACAGTAGATACGATAACAGCAGGGTTATTGTGGCAGAGCCCAACCCGTCCCCTTGCTTTGGCAGTTACATGTACACTACAGTGTGTGTGTGTGTGTGTGTGTGTACTCTTGTGGTGTTGCCAAGCTAATCTTAAATTGACAAGAAGTGGCCGTGGCGTATAGTTTACTCATGACATTTGTGTCTTTTAAGTTATATATCATAACGTCCCGTTAAAAAACTTCATTAAAATTAGAGAGGGCGAGGTGATGTCACAGCGATGTAAGATAAGGAATACAATGTCCTCACTCGAACTGTCGAACAAAAACGACAACAACAACAACAAAAGAGTGTATTTAACACAACCCTGCATTATAATGAGAAGAGCGTGGAAGCAGAACATACCTGCTGACTGAGCCTTCGTACTACACTTTACTCAACGTTAAGGCTTTCATTGCTGTTTGTTCGCCCTCATCCTTCATGATTTGGCTTGAGATCCCCTCGGCCTTAGCTGTGATCTCATCCGTCCCTTTACTTCTTGACCTAATAACACACATATACCAGATGTTATACTCCTGTCATCTACGGGGGCGATAGTGTGTTTTGCTGTTTTCTGATTGTTTCTGATACTCCCAATACGGGCACTGTTGTGCTAACTGCAGATAAGTACCCATTGTGTGAAGAAGGAACACGTTTTGAATAGACATTCAGGGCACTCATATGAAGGATGGTCGCATTCTTATACACCTATAAGACAATGCTTTTATATGTACCTAATGTGTGTGTGATGCGCTGTAACAAAGGCTATAAATAAACTGGAAAGAGTGTGTTTAGACGTCCACAGTTGAAAAGTCACATTCTCACACAGGATGCAGGGGTGGAAGAAGTACTTCATCCATTACAAGTACATTCAAAAAGTTACAATACAAAAGTATTATCAGCAAAATGGACCTAAAACATCAAAAATAAACATGCTGCCCCCTTGAAATGTTATAATATTTTATTATATTACAATATTAGATTGTTAATACTGATACAAAGTTGAACTGTTTTTGTCGAGTGGCTGCAGGACGAGGCTCCTCCCAGCCATTGCAGGACGAGGCTCCTCCCAGCCATTGCAGGATAAATCTGTGTGGCTGACTATAGGGGAAGTTTTGAAGGGAAATGTGTCTTTTGTGCCCTGTGATGATCTCTCGACTTGTCCTAGGGTGTACCCCGCCTCTTGCCTGCCCTAAAAGTCAGCTGGGATAGGCTCCAGCCTCACCG
Source organism: Miichthys miiuy (assembly GCA_036365135.1). Taxonomy (NCBI): domain Eukaryota; kingdom Metazoa; phylum Chordata; class Actinopteri; family Sciaenidae; genus Miichthys; species Miichthys miiuy. The sequence goes on along the minus strand of CM071612.1, from coordinate 1,948,131 downwards.
TGACCCTAGTGAGGATAAGCGGTTACAGAAAATGGATGGATGGATGGATGGATGTGTCTTTTGTGGAACTGCTAATGACTCATAGACATCTGAAACATGACGAGGGGCCACAAAAAGACACAAGAAGGTTGGCAAACAACGGCTTTAATCTTTAACAGTGTATTGTCTCTTACAAGGCTATGCTTCTTTATGTTAAGTCTAACTTTAGCTGTCAGATAAACATAGGCTACTTGTGTGCAGTACTTGAATAATTGTATTTAGTTACTTTCCACCACTGATAGGTTGTTCAGACAGTGTATTTTCATCATGTGGATAGTTGCTTTTTTCTTGTAGATCACTGTGGAGTGAGCTTTTGGTATCATTGACGTGTATCATGCTTACAAGGACAGCTTTCATAAATGTTCTAGTCATTTATATTGAAACATGACAGAGGATGATGTTCGGCATAACATTTAGTCAAAGAATCTCATGCAATACAGTATTTATTTTCTTCTATCAATATAGTATGAATATTCCACTTCTTCAATTTGTAAAATTTGTAGATCATTAATTGACACAAATATGAGTTGCTTTAGCGTTTTTGTCGAGCGGTTGCCAACCTGAGAACGGTCACAGAGTAAATGGTCACAAGCTGATTAATGGGAGAGTGAAGGGGTCATTCAAATGAATCATCGAGTCTCAAATAGTTATTCAAATGAAACAACATGATAAGTTTTGAGGGAAAATGTGTCTTTTATGGAACTCCTAATGACTCAGGCATCTGAAACATGACGAGGGGCCACACATTTACATTGATTTCTACAAGGTTGGCAAACAACTGCTTTAATCTTTCACAATATATTGTGTTTTATAAGTTTAGGGTACGCTTCTTTGTGTTAAGTCTTAATCTTAATTGTCTTAATAGGCTACTAAAGTGCGGTACTTCAATATTTAGTTACTTTCCACCACTGATAGGATGCCCCTGAATAATCAGTGAGTTAATGTGCAATAGTTTGAGTAAAGAACCGTTTATTTTTACTTGTAGATCACTGTGGTGTGAGCTTTTGGTACCACAGACATGTATTATGCTTACAAGGACAGGCTGCAGAGCTTTTCTAAAAGTTTAAGGCATTTATATTCACCGATAAGTCAAAGAATCTCATTCAGCTGTGCAATTTCTCAAATATTTATTTTCTTCTATGAACATAGTACGTCTATGGTGCCTAATAACTGACTTTATTGCACTTTTTACATTTCGTCCAGCCTCCTTTTTGGTAGCACCGTTGAGTTTTGTGACTTATAAAAGCTGCCTGGTGTTTGTTAACCATGCATAGTCACGACTAAAGGATCGTGACACTGATTTTATATCAACCAGTCCTGGTTTTAACAAGTCTGAACGTCAGGTTTTAGCTTTGAAAAAAATAATAATTAGTCAAATAATTATGCATCTCTCTCTGTATATATATGGATATATATATATATATATATATATATAAAGAACAGTAACATTTGTATAAAGTCAGAAAATAGTGCAAAGGATGCTGAAATAAATATGGCTTATACAGCAGTGCATTAGATTAGATTTGACTCAACTTTATTGTCATTGCACAAAGTAGTGTGCAGTTTAGCATCTAACTAGAAGTGCAGAGTATGTATATATGAACAGGATATATAAGTATAGTGCAGATATGAATATGAATATGCTATAGGATATATACAGAATACGCAGCATGGACGTGTTGAGATGAATATACTAACATATATATATATACACAGCTTGGTATTAGCAGCAATTGCAGATAAAAAAGTAATTAGGTGTATTAAGTACAGTATGAACAGTTATTAAATAGTGTGTGGTCAGCATTAGGTGCAAAATAAACAGATATATCTATATATAAACATTGTAGGCATGAATGTACAGTATAAATCAAAATCAGAATCGCTTTATTGGCCAGGTGTGTGTACACACATGAGGAATTTGACTCTGGTTCACTTTGCTCTCAATTGTACATACAGGTATAGACATAAGTACAGTTTAAAAGACAAGGGACAAGACAGGTAGGCGCAAACATAACATAGAAACATAAAACATAAACTTAAAAAATAACTATATACATATTTAAAAGGTATATATAGATCTATATGGACATGAGTATCTATCTATAGACATTTGTGGACTGGGTAAATGACTGATGATAGTGCAGTGGTGCAGGTGGAGGAATAATTATGAATATTATATACCATGTGTGCCTTATTCTGAAAATAAAGGCCCCAATCTTACACACTGCACCTTTAAGCTACAGTATGAACAGTTAGTGTGTGGTCATTATGTACAAAATAAACAGACATATCTATATATAAACATTGTAGGCATGAATGTACAGTATATACAGTACAGTATACATGATACAGTAAGTCTCATGCAACTGTACTATATTTTCAAATTTGTGTAACAACTTACTTTATTGCACTTTTGGTTGCTCCCATCCTCCTCGTGTTTGAGTTTTTGTGGCACGTTTTCGTGACATTTCATTTCACATCAACCAATCGTGGTTTTAACAAGTTTGAACGTCAGGTTTTTTTTTTAAAAAAAAAGAAAGAAAGAAAGAAAAGGCAAACGTTGCGGTACGTAAAGAGTTAATCCCCTTTCCCACTCTCTCTCTCTCTCTCTCTCTCTCTCTGCCTGTGTGATGAACGCTGCGTGGGCTGCGAGATCATTCGAGAGTGCATTTTCGGCGTCCAATCAGCTGCGCGGAGTCCATTCCGCGCTCGACCAATCAGCGGGATGGGAGGCTCTATCGAATTTGAATGAGGAGTGTGTCTTTCGGCGCCATTTTCGAGTGAGCAGCGATTGCCTCAGCAGCTACGGAGAGGAGAGGATGCTGCGAATATAGAGAGCTGTCGCGGAGACGGAGAGAGAGACGGAGAGGGGGGAGAGAGCGGAGAGAGAGAGAGACGAAGCTCTCCTAAAATTAAACTGCGCTTTTATGAGAGGGAGAGAACGAGCGGGCATCACGGAAAGGTAATTGAAGCTGCAAAGTATTTTATTTATTTTTAAAAAAATCGGGTTGTTGTTTTTTTTTGTTTTTTTTTTTTAAAAAGGAGTACGTGGAGGGAAAAAGAAGGAGAGAGAGAGAGAGAGAGAGAGACCGACCGTGGCGGCGGTGGCGGCGGCGGCAGGGAAGGAGGGAGGGAGGAGGAGGGGTGTGTGTGTGTGGGGGAGACGTTAGCCATTTGGCCAGCTTTGCCAGCTTATATACTAGCCTGTTAGCTTAGCCGTGCTAGCACCCATACATACAGATGGGGTTTGTGACTTTGCTGCGCTTGTAACGGCTCATACAGCGGGTCCGTTTACTCCAACGGGAGGGAGATAGACGAGAGATTTGAAAAATTATTTTTTTACATGGAGGAATGAACACTTACTAACACTAACTTAGGCGGTTGTAATTCAAAGTTGAACTATAAAAGGTTTTTTTTTTTTTTTTTTTTGGCATTGGAGCTCAGTTTTTTGAGCGGGAGGTGCAAAAGCAGCCAGAGAGCTCGAGCTCCTCTGCTCGAGCTCGAGCACAGGCGGCAGTGTCAACAAATGCACACGGCACCTACACTGGCGGCTTCGGGAGGGAAAAATCAATACGAGAGAGACCGGGACGTACACGGTAGTGGTTAATTTTATTTTTTTTACCAAGCTTGTTAACTTAGACTTTTTTTTGTTGTTGTTGTTGTTGTTGCGAGCTATTTTTCCTTCTTTTTTGGGGGGGATTGTTAACAGAAAACACCTGGTAAGTTTGTCATTATATCACAGTTTGACCTTAAGGACTGAGTGATGCCCTTTATTATAATAGTAATAATAATGACGGAGTTTGTTTTATTTCCCTTATCGGTGTTGTTGGCAGGGCTTGAGCTCTCATGTATAATTAACTTCTTCATATCGGTGTAATAGATTTTTGAATAACGTCAGATGATCAGCTCATCTCTCAGCCAAAGTGACAACAACAACATGCACAACTTGTGCTGGCTCAACTTTAATAGCTCTTACACGAATGGCTTGTGTCATAACCACTAACTAACGATGCAACAACGTTGAATTAACGTTAGCTGGTCCTGTATTGTTAGTTGCTGTGCTTGCTTTGTGGCTCGTAAGTTTGGATGCTTTTCTTTTGCCTCGCTCCACTTTCTGTGTGTGCCCTGATTAAATTCAAGTATTGAAGGGGTTGGTGGGGGGGTCTAATCGGTTTAGTAAAGAGTGACAAAACGGACCTAGTCGTTAATTTACTGGTGAGGTGTTTGCGTGCATGTGTGATATTTTTCTTGCTTGCTTTATGACTCTCATAATGAACATGACTGACTAATAAAGCAGAAGAAGAAGAGAGGAAAAAGAGAGAGAGGCTCCATATAATTGTGCGTCTAAACCCGCCCCTTCTACTTCCTTCTAAGTAGAGATCGGTTTAATGTGTTACATAATGTGAGGCCTTCCTATCTTTCTTTCTTTTTTTACAGCGTTGAATTTATTTAAACAAATACACTGTGTCCACATTGTCACAAGAATTATATTTTTAAAATTCAAATTAACCTCTGTCCATTTCCCCTGCAGTGCCTTTTCCTCCCATGACAATGCTGCTTGCTTTAATAGCATTTTTTCTTATTTTGTCATACATATTTTTGCAGCACTAAGGTTAAGAGTTGTGCCTCCACTTCAATTAGATATGCATGACCTGGGTGGAAATGTCTCAGGCATGGCTTTTTTTCGTCACTGAAATCGCAGATTGTAACCCTTCTCTGTGGTGGAAGTGGGGCGTGCATTTTCACGACAAAACCACCCCACCCACCTCATAGTACAAATTTTTGTTTATTTATTTTTGAGGCTGTTTAGTTGGTGGGAAATTAGCTAACATGATATGAGGGAAAGACCTTTCACCGCCACATAGCAGAGCAAGAAGAAGGAGGAAACTACTGTACTGTAAGGACTGATGTGTCTGACTGACAAGAAAACTTTAGTTTGTGGTCATGTGAAATACAACGAACAGCACGATGAGTTAAAAATGTGACAGGCATGTGGTCGTGTGCTTTAGGAATAAATATATTTGTTGGTGTGTTTTTTTCTACACCACATGGTGTATTTAAAATGGACATGCAACCATAGTTCCCATTATTTGTGTGGCTGTGTTGAATGTCATGACACACAGGCATAATGTTTTTTTCTTTGTTTGTTTTTTTAAATCAGTTTATTGATCATTTTTTTAAAAGCTGCTTCTTGATAAATTGATCCGTATTTAAAAAAAATAAATAAATATTTAGGTCAGTACACCAAGTGGGAATGTGATTTGAAGTATTGTTTTTCATAGCTCCAGATAGAAAAGGTGTGAAACTAGCACATGAGAATTTATGTAATTATTCAAAGTTGAATTGTTTTTATTGGATGGATATTTTGGATTTTACTACTCGGACATAGTTTGTCAATATTTTGGAGTATACATGCAGTACACATGAGTGCTTATTTAGTGCTCAAAGTTTGGTTGGTCCTTGTGTGAATTCAGAGATCAATCAGCTCTTATATCTTGAATGGATAAAAACAGTACTGAGTGCTTGGCTGTTAGAGTGTAGATATATATATGTATATATAAAAAGTCTAAAAGACACTACTTAATATTTCAGTTGAGGCAGCATTAGTGATTATTAAAATCCAATTTCATCCGATTTAATTGACAGGAGCAGCCTTTTGTAATCAGTTTTATATCAGCTGTAGGTGATATTTTTGTGTCATAAAAACTACACATTTGAATTAGTCAGATCTAATCTCGAGCAGGGAGGAGGCAGCACTTTGTGTATTAGTAATATATGAAGTCACACACCGGTCGCCTGGTTTTAAAATGTGTATCTAATGTGCTCGCACTTTGAAATAGGTGTAGATATTTTGCTCATATTCGATTGAAGAGCGGATTGCTGTTGACACTCGCCGTGTGTGTGTGATTGTCAAATTAGTACTGGTGTTGTTTTAATAGTTTTTCTTCCTGTTGTGCCTCCAAGTTAATCTCCTTTAAAATGCTACAGGTCTGTGTCTCCCCTCCGTTCTCTGGTATTTGCCTTTTCACTCTCTGTGTAGAGCACCGTTGTGCTGTGCTGTGCTTTAGCATGACATTCTGTGACTCATCATTCTGTCTTCTCAGACCCCTCCGGCAAAATGGGCTCCCACCCCCATTTCCTGGTGAAACTGTGCCTCTCTTCTTGTATTTGCTCACATGTGTTGTAGCCAGGCTGCAGAGAGAACACCACCACCACCTCCACCCTTTTCTCTTCCTTCTTTCTGCACCACTCAGCACAAACTTTATAGTATTCAAATTTGCAGTGATGGGAACAGGTTTTCATGGGGTCCTTGTTGGTTATTTTCCAGAAGCTGACCTTGGTTTCAGCTCTGTGCCTCATCAGCATTAAACAGAAGCTGTCAAATAATTTTCTGTGCGTCAGTCACTTTCTCCCACAATCATAATTTAAACAGTGGTCAGTATATGTAAGTTCAGATGAGCGCATGGTGTGTTAATCCATAAAGTTAAGGCGGCATATGATGGTGCGAGGTCCTTGCATGCGTCTGTATGTTTTGCATTGGCTTTGATTTTTTTGCATACAGTAGGTGCTGCATCACTGTAGTGCACAGGGCTTTGCACCTGTCTCACTAAGTGAAAATGTTTTTAGAGGCGGCATTAACATTTTTAAATAATGTGCTTAAATGCTGTTAGAGGATCTGTGTGTGTGTGTGTGTGTCTGTAGTCAAGTTCTCACACACACATTTTCAGAAGTTGAAGAATTTTGTGGCCTGCTAAAGTGAGATCATCTGTTGTAAACATGTGACGTGTTTAGGTGGCCAATAAGCAGCTTTACAAAATGTTGAGTAAAATTTCCCAAAGGTAAAAAATCATTCAAAAAGTTGCACACTCAACTTTTATTGGTGTGTGTGTGTGTGTGTGTGTGTGTAGTGACAGAAATCCTCCCAGACTTGGAGAGCATGTTGTTTTTTAGAAAGAATACATCAGCTGCTGAATTCTCTGCATGATAATTAAATTTTAGGTAGTAATATGATAACCTGCAACAGCAACCAGCAGTAAGATCTGACATTGCAAGACTATGATACCTCCTCTGACTAACACACACACACACACACACACACACACTGGTTTCTTGCTTGCACCAGCCTTTTTTTTCACCTGAGGGTGCTAGATTAGGCCACAGTGTTAACTTGTAAGTAGTTAGGTTGGAAAGATTTCCAACAATCGGCTCAAATATTGATGAATTTCAGTTTTTTTTTGTTTGTTTGTAGCTAACCTGTTAGCAGGTAACACCTTGACCAATCAGGCTCGAGTGCAGACAGACCTGATGTTTTCACACGGTGTCATCTCGTTTGGTCAGTTTTATAAAGTTAGCTTCAAACAGCTAATTTTGTGTATTTTTAACAGCAATACCAACACGCAATTATTTATTTTATTTTATTCTATAAAATTTAGTGCTGTAACTAACAGATCTGCTGCTGTGTAACTGTAATTATAATGTGTAACTACAGATGTAGGTAGGTAGATCAAATCTATCCAGGAGAGTGTGAGCATTAATGCAATTCATTTAGAGAAGAGTCTGATGTATTTATTAATATGTCTTTAATTTTGCAACAGTGTGACAACAAAACTTAAAACTCATTTTTTTAAAATTAGGAAAAATTTGTGCAGTGATGTGTGTTTAACACACACTTCTACACTGTGAGCCGCAGTAATGTGACTCCAGATTCAGCCATTTGAATTGGAATATGTACCAACAAAAGTACAGTGTGTGTTTGTGTAACTGGTGTATGGGTGTGCCATTCAGCTCTCACAGCTTTGCTTCCTCTTTTGCTCCTCTTGCTTATGTATGCATCTACAATACAACACACACGCCTCCCAGGATCCTAATTTCTGTCTCACTGTAACTCAAGTCATTAAGAAAGTTGTGGTGGTCGTGTTGAAGGTTGCTGTACTTGAGAATGTGATTTGTTTAGGTGGTCGTAGCCGTGCCCTTGGGGGGGAAAAAAACAACAGAAAAAAGTTTGATGCCATTGGTCAAGTGTAAATGAAGTCCTCAGGTCGTACTTTTGATATTGCATCACAGTGTACTTGCTCTGTCTGCATCCTGTTTATTGCTGCTGCTTTGGCTTCTTTTCCGTGGCAGTGGGAGGAAGCTCGAGATAGTTCACATGAAGTAGTAAATAACCGAAATGAATTTCTCGAGGAATGCGTAACGCCGAGTGTGTGAATGCATTGTTTATACGGTCAGCGGCAGGTACGGCATTTGTGTGTTGAGATTAAATATTTCACCAGACACACAGTGGACATGCCGGGTGTGTTTAGATGACAGACACTGGTGTTGGTTATGTGGGAATCAAACCTTTTGAAGACAGGCACTGTGTGTCCTGTTGAGAGACCTGCTCTCCATAAATAGACATTATTTAACACACACTTAATTTTTAAGCTTAATTTCCAATCTAGCTTTTAAAATCATTCATTTAGATGGTGTGTGTAGCTGAAGTGTGAATAGTGGGTCTGTCACACTCACACCTGACAGTAAACGGAGGGGGTGGTGTGTACCTGTGGAGTGCAACAATGACTCAGAGGTCACTCTCTCTCTCTCTCTCTGTGCCAGTGTCGTCCTGTGAATCTGTTTATTCTCACATCGATGCCGCGTACACGTGTCTGCACATTTGTGGAGTTTTCTGTAATTCATTTGACTAGACATGACTACGTTTTCAGGGAATCCCACACTCACTCTGTGCCTGTGCCTGTGCTGGACATGTTTTGCTGTGTGAGCACATGTAACAGGTTTTTCAAGGATTAAACACAAAACATCACAGCACAGCACAGCACTGGTGTTTGTATGGGACAGAGCAGGTCTTTATGGGAAGCATCCCTGGTCAGCGATGATGGACAATAAAACGATTCACCACCTCCTGGGTTGCTCTTAGAATTAGATAGACGTCTCTATTTTTGATTAAAAAAAAAAAAGGTTATATTTATATATTTGTATTGATATATCATCATGAGTATTTGCTTTTACTGCTGCAGAGATGTCATGCTGTGTAACATGCTGCCCCAGCATCTGATGAAACATTTTATTACACTTATAAAGTTGTGGCACGGCGAACATCTTTCCAAATACAAAACAATGATTCGTCCCGCCTTACCTGGTGTGTGTCCGGCTTCAGATGTTGTAATCGTGTAGGGAGACATGTTAATAAACACCTAGCCCTATATTCTTCTATTTTTGATTGATCTCTAAATATATTCTGAAACAATATTAACCAGTGAAAAGTAAATAGATTTAAAGTGTTCAAAGAGGCAGTTGTGTCTGCATGTATTTACCTTGGAGGAGTTTCCTTCTGTGTCCCACAGATGGAAAGCTTTATGAACACAATCACAACTCAAATTTGCATAGATCTTTTTTTTTTTTTTTCCACAGCTTAGCTCACAGTTTAGATCTCCTCTTTTTTTAGTTTGTGCTCATACAGCCAGAGGACGATGTAAAAGAGGCCAGTCCAGACCACTTTCTGTGGAGGAGGAGGAGGTGGTGGTGATGAGTTGTCATGTCCACGTTCCCCGGGACCGATGTGGGGTGTAGGAGGTTACTTGACCTTCAACCTTCGGGTCAGGTGACTCTTTGAGGCCATTGTGACGGGGGAGCAAATGTCATAGGAATGGGTTAAAAAGGCTGAGCAGTGAAGGTGACATGTCTGGGCATGCTTCCTTAAAGGAGAGGGAGAAAAATGGAGAGAGGTTAGAGTCATTGATGTGAAAAATACAACCTGGACTTGTAAAGAAATTATCAGCTTAAAAAAGGGAAACACACACCGTACCTGGTCAGTGCTGTTGTGTGTGTGTGTGTGTGTTGTTTGTGTTGTTTGTTTTTAACTCCTGTGGTAGTTGTTTGATGACTTATCCTTTAAGTTTAATTAAAAATGACATCCACACATGACATGCAAGATAAGGAAATGATCGGGCAAATTTTCCGCATGTGAGTCGAGGTTAGTGCTCCGAGTGTCTCTTTGCATCGCGTAGATAAACAGTATGTTGCATGTGAAGGAGGGGCGGGGGTGTATCCGCTGTTTGCAACAGGAAAATAACCAGCAATGGCCTTTTTAAGCTGAGCTTACAATTAATTCATTTTATTATCGATGAATCAGCTGATCTTTGCTCTGTTTTTAGTCATTTATTAATTAATTCTTGAGATGTTTAAAATGGTGACAAACACCTCGTCACAGAGTGCAGTCATGCCCCCTGTTTGAAAAGCTGTGGCACCCTGTAACAAACTGTGAATTACTTGTTTATTTTTATTTATTTTTGTTGTTGCTGGCATTATTTTATCAGGCGCTGCTTCCAATGGTTATTTTTATTTTTATATATGTATATATATATTTTTATTTTTGGGCAGGCGATGCCGTTAGCCCAGGAGATGAACACAAGGAGATTTTTGTCACGGCCCACAGATGTGACAGTTACACAGCGCGGTGTAACTCGTCGTTGGTGTCTGATTGGTTCACTTTTTGTCACCGTGTGCGACGGTTTAAACAAAGTGAGGATTTTTTTTAAGATGCTGGGAATAATTGTAAAATTGGTTTTAAATGTAAGCTCTTCATGTTCATGCTAAATAAGCTCGTAACTTGTTCTCCGTGTTGTAGTTGAGGCGTCATACAGGCTTTAAATTGGCCTGGTTGAATTTAATTTTATTGTTTTTAAACTGGAGCACTCACACACACATCCTTACACTTTTGTATCCCTGACAAATGTCAGCCGTAATCTAAAGTCGAGTCTAATCCTGTATCATGCGAACTATTAATAAAAATGTGCATCTTTAGAATTTGTCAAATCGTGGCGTGAACGTCAGAAAATCTTATCAGCCTGGAGCGAGTATCGCAGACGCTCTCAGACGACGCCTTAACGATGCCGCCAGAAGTTGATTAAAAAAAAAAATTTCTATGAACTAGCTGATTTGTTGGATTGACTTCTGATCTTTGAGTCAGCTGTTTCTGTATCACAGCGAACACTTTGTGGCTCTTTTGGTGGGTTGTGTTGTTGCAGCATGGTGATGTAACGTAGGTGTGAGTGTTTTGAAATCTGCCTTTTTTTTTGGTGTTTAAAAGTCAGATTTCAAAAAAAGCAGCTCTGCCAGTGTGGGTTTATTTTATGTCTGATGAAAGCAGCACGTCTGCACAGGTGACCCTCAGATCTTCAGGCCTTTTTTAATTAATATTATCTGTGGGTGCAGCTTCTTTACCACATGACAAAAATACCTCTGGGACATCAGAATAAAGGCCACAAATTTTTACTTTTCTCAAGCTGATTATTTAAATAGTTTGTTTCTGTGAGCTGCACTGGAGTTTGTCTGGCAGAGGGAAGGCCTGCACGTCTTGTCACTGTCTTTCTTTCTGGAAGGGAAGTATGTTAAAGATGTTATTAGGTTCAGGCTATCGGGTCCATCTCAGACCAAGATCATAATTACAGGTCCATTGAGACCTCTAGTGGCAACAACACATCAGTTGGACCCAATCTGCCTCAGGATGAAATGAGTTGTAACACCTCTGCTTACATACAAACAGGACGTTTTTAAGATTCAAACATGTCGACACAGTCTCTGCTAAAACTGGACGAGCTTCACTGATTCCTCCAGCCGGCTGATTCTGCCTCGGATTCACTAAACGACGCTCGAACAGACAAAAAAAAAAATCTCGTCACTTGTTGTGCAGACTGCTGCCTTGACTCTCCTGCTTCATTAAAAGGTTAAAGAGAATTAAAACAGACGCTTGTCGCGTGAACAAAATATTTGCCTCATGTTTCTTCCAGGTTTAAGCACACTGGGTTCTGCCGGTTGCACACTTAGCCGAGTACAATGGAGCAGTAATTATCTTTGAAACCTAAGAGTGCTCCACCGCTGAATGAGACATTACACAACAATGTTTGTAACTCAGACTCACTGTACACTCAGGTGTGTGTGGCACCTGTCAGTAGCACCGAATGCCACCGTGTGTTATGAGTGATACAATGACTCCTTACTTAATATATTAAGTCTGAGTCATGCACAGTACAGAGTGCTGCTTTTCACACCGTGTGAATTTATTTTTCAGCACATCAGTGTTGTAAAGTCTGTCGAGCTGTGGTACGAGCACACGACCTCCGGCAGTGTAGAAAAGGGATTTAAAAACATTATACGATCAAAATACCACAAAGTTTCTAAAGAAACTGGATGTTGTTGTTGTTGCCTGTTGTGGTAAGCGAAAGGTGAAATAATAAGTGGTTAAAAAACTCTAAAAGTTTGGATCAGGAGTACTGCTCTCCAACAAATCGGCTCTGGTTCTCGAGACGGTTTCATTCAGGATTCAGCAGTCAACAGTAAATGATATGAACCTGCCTCCTGTGCGAACAGGGTCGTCTGTCGTAATGGTGCTTACTTTGAAAGCCTGATGTTTTCTGACTGCTTTAGCACTCGCCGTGCTGCTAAACTGTTTGTCGAATCGGCTCCTGAAAGTTTATTTTACTTATTTTGTAGGCGTGAAGCAGCTCTGCTATTTCTGCTAAAATGCAACCAGTTGTTGCGTTCGACTCGATTAGAGAAGTTGTATTTGTGCCTGAAGATGTGAACTGACTGGAGTTCACTCTGGCCAGTGTGTGGACAACCCTGTGCCTCGGCTGCTTGGTTCCAGTTAAGGGGAACCCTTTTGTTGCAGCACACAGTGATATTTTAGTGTTGTCGCAACAGTTTGGGAAAAGCCCCTTCGTGTTTCAACACGCCAGCACCGCTGTGCATTAAGCAACATCCGTAAAGTTTTGTTGTTTGGTGTGGAAGAGCTGTAACTGTCCTCAGAGGGAGAGAGAGAGAGAGCCCTGACCTCAACCTCAATCCGAACAGCTTTGGCATGAGTTGGAGAGCTGACACGGAGCCAGGCGACGTTGGGCGATAACCAACATCGATGCCCGACCTCGCGTTGTGGCTAAATTGGAGCAGATCTGTGCAGCCGGGTTTTAAAATCATACTCAGACGAGCGGCGGGCGGCTGTGTAGTACTTTTGTCTCAACCAGTGTGGTCGACGCCTGCTTGATGATGTTCACACTGCTGGTTGCTCACCCCCTCACTTCAGCTCTGGCCAACCAATTACTGCCAGTTGATGTTCTGGTGCACCGGTGTGGGAACATCACCGCAGATTTATCTTGTGAGTGTAGCATACTGCCGTCCACATACTTCTGGCCACTTTGATGCCTAACTGTAATTCTCTTTGTGTCTGTTTTCCAGGCGGCGACGCTCGTCTCCTGCTCTACGAGTCGGACTTTAAATCTGCAGAAGAAGCTGCTGATCGTCTTTTAAATGATAGGTAATGAGTCTGTCCTCATCTGTGAACACCATGTGGTTTGGACTCGAGGAAACAAACATGAGGAAGATGAGAAGAAGAGCGTGAGGCAGCGTGGACCATGACTTCTGGCGATGCTGTAGCAGCACGGAATGGTTTGTGGGTTACACAGAGATGCAGGCCATGCTGTGCTGCCGCAGGAAAGCCTGAATAACACGACCTGTCGCCCTGTTTACGAGCACACACACACACACACACACACACACATGATGATGATGATGAAGAAGTTAAAGTTTGGCTGGTCGCCTTACTGTAGCAGCACGTAAATATTGGAGTTAAGACTCTAGCTGAAGCCTCCAGTATTGATCGTGCTGCTGAAGCAAAGCTTGACCACTCACAGTCAGCAGCACTGAGTACTCACGCCTCACTCACAGGTACACACCTCCGCTTTGTTTTCAATGTGTTAACTGTGTGTCAGCATCGCTTCACACCCCACTGTTCTGTCTGCACTCTGACAAATAAAAACTTCAACCGCCTTCTGTCTGTAATGTGTTTTGAACGTGACACACTGACTGTTTATTTGCATACACTGCATAAAGCTCATTGTAACGTTGTTTTAAATAGGTGCGCAGTGACGCGCGCGCACACACACACACACACACACTGCGGCCCTCGCGGCCTGCAGCGCTGCTGCTGCTGCTGGTGGTGGTGGGATGTCCGGCCTGTGCAGCACGAGCCGCCGTGACACACACAGTTTTCCAGCGGATTAAAATGATTCAGACTTCTTTTTTAAATATTTAAAAAATGATAAATTAGATGTTTTAATTTTTTTTTCAGACATTCTCGGTTTTTTAATCCCTCCCTGTCTTTATTTGAATCCGTCTCCAGCTCGTGTATTAACGCCTCCAAACTTATTCTGATATATTCATGTGTTAACTGAAATCACTGTACATGTGATGTGATGTGACGTCCCGTGACATGGAGAACAGCTCCTCCGTTTTATAAGCGCTGTCGGGTCGGATACGCGCGTAATGCGCGCATCTCTGTGCCGGACGATAATCCCAAATCACACATCCTCAACAACGAGGACTGAATTCAGGTTTTTACGGGCCGTTTGGTGACTGTAAATTTTACACATCAATTTGCAAGGTAAAATAATAATTTAAAAAAAACGGATAACTGAGTTTTTGCACTTATTTCCAAAGTGATCCGCTCCAGATCTTTTTTTGTTTATTTATTTATTTTTAATAAAAATACATGAAACAAATAAAGTTGTGACATTATTACATTTTTCCTGATCACATCCCGCCATATTTCACCGTGTGTGTGTGTGTGGCAGCAGCAGCAGCAGTGCTCCTCCATTTGGCCTTGTAGGCCTTTTTAATAATTCAAATTCTCGGATTTAGTTTTCGCAGCTTTAAATTCAAAGTAAAGTGAAATCGGGACTTTTTATTACATATTTATGCAAAAATGATTTTAGAGATAAAAGTGGCGCGTTTTTAGGACAAATTTTTAAAACACTGAGGCTCGAATTTATTTTATTTTTGAGGAATATTAAAAATCTATGATCAGGCCTCATTCGTTTTGTTTTATTTAAAATGGTTGAATATAACACTTTATAATGACACATCTGCAAGACGGACACCTATTTTCTGTGTGTGTGTGTGTGTGTCAGCGGAATTATTTAAATTACATTATTAAATATTATAAATTCTTTCAGCGCTTCCTTCCATTTCAATTTAAACAAAATGTGATCCGGTGACGCACGGCCTCAAACTCCACATTTCTGCACATTTCTCCACCTTCAATGTGGAGCTTCACATTTTTACATTTTTTTAAACTGGATGCTTAATTATAAAAAATTACGCACGCGTTTTGATTGCGCTTTACAGCCATAGTTTCCAGAATAAACGTGTAAAATAAGCTGGTTTAATGACAGGAATAATAATAAAAGCAGGGTCACTGTTAATCACTGTCACACACTCAGAGCCTCTCTCAGGTGTGACAGTGTTAGTGTTATCCAGTGATGTGATCAGACACTGAACACACTCTTCTGTCGTTATCTGGATTAAATGATTGAAGAGTTGAAGTTCATCCTCAGCACAGGCCCTCTGCACAGTGCGTCCTGCCCTCTCCTCCCTCTGTCTGTGTGCTCATTTATTCTCATTAAAGTCTCTTTAATATTTGGACTGAGTTTATGAAACTACATTTTAAAATTCACCGTGATAATTAAGATATAAACGCGGAGGGATACATTTATTTTCATCCTATATTTGCCTGGCAACAGAGGGGCTATATATACATGTAGACGCGCGCCATGACGTACATCCTGAATTATGGTCAGTGCTGACATCACGGATTCACTTTGAGCTCTGACGTTTTGTTTTTCTCTCTTCAGGAGAATCAATAATAAATTAATATAATATATGATCATTGCTCTGAATAAACACTCCTGTGGTTGGCGATGAGCCAAAGTTGTCACAGAGCTGCCCTCGATTTTAAAGAATTTCTGAAAACCTCCATTTGCACACACACACACACACTCTCTTTATGTATTTAGAAGTTGTTAGTCAGCAGTAGAAAACAGGCTCACACTAACACTGACTGGACTTTAACTTAACAGCCTGCAGATGTTTGACTTTACAGACCGGACATGTCATGCAACCAGAGAAATGAGCTCCGCAAATAAATCTCGTGACTCGCCTGTTTTTTTTTTTTTATTGTCACTGATAGAGTGAGTACATCTTTTTTAAATTTATTTTAGATTTTATGACAACACCGTATTTTTTATGCACTGTCTGCAGCCTGGTGAATATTTCACACAGGGCCTTGTTATGTAACGTTTGTAACCTTGAAGAGGTTGCAGCAGCAGCAGCAGCAGCATCACTGAGCTGTGCTGTGCTGCTGATGTGGGACTGACTGCACTGTTTTCTTTTATTTTTATGACTCACTGAACAAGCTGACGCGTCCCCCGAATAAAAACAAACATGGAGGTGAATTAAATTTCTCACTTTTTATTTATATCATGATCTTGCACATGTAAAACAAACAAACAAAAGAAAAATCAAAAACAGGAGAGGTTGCACATTGGTGTCTTCTTAACGTTTAAAAATCTGCAGATTAAGTGTCGGTTCTGTTTGATTGCATGGCTTCAGTGAGGTCAGGGTGTGAGCAAATGAAGGCAGAACACATAAGACGTGCTGTAAGAGTAGATAAACTAGTGTTTCCAGAGTTTAATCACCTCATGCTGGATGACACGCAAGGCTAAATAATTAAAACAACTTACAACTGCCAATAAAACTGACAGCGGAGTCTATTAAGTTCACGACAGAGTCCTGACCTGCACCCATTAAACTCGTGCACATGTCAGTTATTCCCCGCAGGTGCGCGCCAGCGTGGGTAAGGTGCGTGGAGACCTCGGTGAGGAATGGTTGGATCTGTGAGAGCGCGTAGTGTGGCTGCATCAGGAGCAGCAGCGTCGCCGGCAGCAGCAGCAGCAGCAGCAAACTCAGGAATAAGGTGATACATCTGCGTGCTGTCATCCGTGAGCCCCTCGCTCGGTGGGAGCCACCACCGCCACACCCGTGGGGGACTGAGATCTTGTCCACTTCTCGGAGCCGGAGCGAGTCCCACTTTTTAACGTCGAAATTACGCACGGGAAGACCGACGTCCATGTCTTTACGAGAGGGCGGCAGAGTCTCCTTGAGGATCCCCAACTTCTCCCGAAACTCCTGCATCTGCTGCAGGAAGCACAGGGGGTCGGAGACGCTCCTGAAGGACTCGGCGATGCTGAGCGCCCGTCGGTGGTCCTCCACCGCCGCGCTCAGCTTGGTGATCTCCGGGTCGTACGCTTGCAGCACCACCAGCTTCAGCGTCTCGAAATCGGACAGGATCTCGTTCTTTTTGCCTTCGATGGCACTGATGAGTTTGTCGAAATAGTCTGTTACCTCCTCCGCGTCCTTGGTCACCGACTGAAGCGCTTTTTTCTTACTGGCTTGTAGTGTCTCCAGGCAGGACAGGATGTCTGCGCTCTGCCAGCTCTCCACCCCGTGCAGCAGCTCTTCAAACGCCTCCTTCTCTCGCTCGTACGCCTCCTCCAGGGAGCTGAATTTATGCCCTTTGTGGTCATCCGTCGTTGCGCAAAAGCCACAGATGAGTTTCAAGTCGGTGGCGCAAAATATGTTGAGAGGCTGCCCGCAGTGCTGTTTGCAAACAGACATTTTGGGCATGACCCTTATTTTGCTGTACTTCTCCACTATCCCGCGCAGGGAGTAGTTGATCTGCAGGCTGTTTGCGCCGTTGTGCGGGCTCTCTTTGCGGCATGTTGGACATTTGAAAGGTGTCCTGAAAGCCGGACCTCGGTTCCCCTCCAACAGTCCCTCCAGGCATTTCTTGCAAAAGCTGTGCGAGCACAGCAAAACCCGCGGGTCCTCGAAGAGACCGCAGCAGATCGGGCACGTTAGTTCCTCTTCGAGCTGCTCCATGATGATGATGGCACATCTGTAAACACATTTATCCAGGCGTCAAAAATGGGAGCTTCATTAAAGTCAAGAAAACCCCAAAACAAACAAACAAACAAACAAACAAGAGGGGATGTAAATGACACATGAACATAGCTGCAGCATCGCAAAAGGATACAGATGTTTTCCAGCTGTGTCTGGAGTATTCCCATCCTGAAAGTGAAACTGACTTGGAGCTCGGCTGTGCCCGCGTAAAAAGCTTGGCACGACCTCCGCCAAAAAAAAAAAAACCCTCCGTTTGCGCACATAACGCGCAACAACAACATCTCTGCAAGCAGCTGACGCTGCAACAAACTTGCGTGGACATAAGTCCCAAAAAATCGTTAATAACTTTACAGCAAACGATTTTTCCACCCCCTCCCTCTCCCTCTTTAGCTTTGTGTCACAGAGCAGCAGCTCTGGCTGTGTTGGAGCCCTGAATTACCGCCGTCTGAACCAATCCAATGCGACAAATGATCGTAACAAACAAGCGTTCGCGTTAACGTCGCTCCTGTTGGCAAGGTACTGAAGTAAGAGGGAGCTGCGACAGATTTTTGCAAGCGCATAGTAACATGCAACTACTGGACCAAAAGAGATCACTCACCACCAGCTGCTGGAGACGCGCAAGTGCAACGCAATCATGGCGCTTGTTGCTGTGCAGACTTCACTCCCTTTTCCGGGTAGAGAGTTAACCGTTTCACTGACGCACAGAAAGTCCAGTGACTGAATCTTTTAGCGCATTTGCGCACATGCACATCAGTGAATGCGCAAAAGCGCCATCGGCGCAAAAGCTACCTTTTGTTTGAGTATTTTGGTTAGCTTCATTCTAAGCGTTAGGTGTGTTTACGTTTTTGCCCCTGCTGGGTAATTTGCAGAGGGTCCCCTGACAGGCAGATGGGGGGAGGGGCTGTTGCTATGCAAAACATTACAGCGTGAAAAAGTGTCAGCTAGATTCTTTTAGCATCACACAGCTCTTCATGCTGCCCCACTTAAAGATGCGGGTTCATGCCAATGCATGTAAACATGTTGACAACATGACACAAAGCCGGCACAGCTGCTGTTAGACTGACATGTATAAAAAGTAAACAGAAGCTACATGCAGCCGTCTGCAGGATGCTCTTCACTTCATCCCCTGAAACTCGCTTTATTTTCACTCGTGGTTACGTAACACCGAAACCAACAGTTACTTAGTCACGTGTATAAATTTTGACCTTGATTTTCTTCCCTTGTTTCCATGCCATCAGGAGCAAACTGCCTATCTTTTAGCCGCTGTGATTGGATACAGTCGGGTATATAGCGAAGCAAGGGGGCTTATGCAGTTCCCACTCCCGCCGCGCAGTGTCGCTGTTGTCGTTTTGGGGGGCGCTCTCTCACGTCACACACTCGTTGGTTTGTTTGATGGTGGTAGCAGTTTGTTTCCGGATGTGTAGCTAGTGTCAGAGAGCAGAGAGAGGATGGCTGCGATGTTTACGTGTTGTCTAGGCTGCTGCGGGGATGGCGGGCCGGGACACATCCCGCTCAAAGAGATGCCCACCGTGCAGTTAGACACTCACCACATGGGTACGTGTTCGAGTCCCACCGCTGTGACGCGAGGGTTCGCTACTTCCGCCGTTAGCATCAGCTAGCTCACCGATAGCAGCTCGTAGTGTTGAAATTAAACGTGTTTTTAGCGACATATAATGACTTAAGTTGTGCGTTTTAACACCCCTGCTTAAATATACATTCATTTATACGTAAATATAACGTTAACGCGGCTTAATAACAGCAGACAGGTCAGCTCGTGACATCTCAGCGGCTAGCTCCAGCAACTACAAAAAAAAAAAAATCAAGACACCGGTGTTTCGGTTCAACGAGTGACCGTGTTACCTGGTGACCAACTGTCAAACATAAACACCAAAGACGCCTGTTTGACGCATTCACATCGGCTAACAGTCACCAACTAACACGGCCGCCCGTTGAACTGAAACACCGGTGATGTTTGCTGTCAGGATTTCTTTTCTTACGTAACACAGAATGACTTAAGTTGTGTATTTTAACACCCCTACTTAAACATGCATTTGTTTATACATAAATATAATGTTAATGCGACTTAACAACAGCAGACAGGTCAGCTCGTGACACTCGAGCGCAAAAAAAATCAAGACACCGGTGTTTTGGTTCAACCAGTGACCGTGTTAAGTGGTGACCGTTAGTCGAATGGTGGGAAGTTCAGTTCTTTTTAGGGAGTCAGATCATTTGACTCAGCTCACCAAGAAGAGCCGGCCCTCAAACGACTCTTTGTTTTATCTGTTATACCTCTTAATAATTCAGACAAATTTAGCGCTTTTTGACTTGTTTTGATTTATTTATTTATTCGGCTGTGGCTCAGGAGGTAGAGCGGGTCGTCCACCAATCAGATGATCGGTGGTTCGATCCCCGGCTCCTCCAGTCTGCATGTTGAAGTGTCCTTGGGCAAGTTACTGAACCACAAATTCCTCCCTGAAAGTCGCTTCAGATAAATGACTAAAATGTAAAAACAAAAAATGTTGACACATTCGGCTAACAGTCACCAATTAACATGGTCACCCTTTGAACCGAAACACCGGTGATATTTGGCACACATGTTATTATACATATTTGAGTACTCTGCTTTGTGCACTAACGTGTATTTTCTCAGTTTGATTTCCACCTTAAAAATTCTTTACATGCAAATTTACCCTAATTTTTGTGTAATTATTGGACACAAGGTGTTTCCTCCTTCACTGAGAAGTCAGCAAATGATCACAGGAAGATTGCATACTGCACCAACAGTGAAGTGTCTGAGACTTAAAGGTCCAATGTGTAAGACTTAGAGAGATCTATCTATCTATGTGTTTCATGGCCACTGTAGTTTCTCCTTTTACACTAGGAAGGAAAGGGTGCAGCAAAGGTGTTGAAATCAGTTACTGCTAGATGCCACTAAGTCCTACACACTGGTCCCTTAAGGTGAGCGCAGAGAGACTGTTACAGCTGATGAGTTTGAACTCCGTCCTCTCCGTACGCCCACCACTCTGCACCGTGAACTGCTTTACTCTGTCTTATGTGATTGCAAATGTAATATCTTTGGTAGTTAGAGACAAATGAAGCCCTACAACACGTGACAATCAGCCAAATAATCAGCAGATTAATCAGAGAGAGCGATCGTCTCTACGTTAGCTTCATGTAATACGATGTGTTTTTCACTACAAGCCGTCTTCTCGCCTCTTTTGTTTTTGCAGGCACAGATGTCGTCATCGTAAAGAGCGGCCGGAGAATATGTGGCACCGGAGGCTGTCTGGCCAACGCTCCTCTGCACCAGAACAAAAGTTATTTTGAGTTTAAGATCCAGTCCACTGGTAAGCGTTTGACTCGGAGCTGATTGATATTTTCTGCTGCATTCTTAGCGAGAGTTCTCGACACAGACACGCTGAATCCACCGTCTCATGACTGCACGCTCGCTGATGGATTTCCGCTCAACACTTTAGGACTTCACCCTCATGCAGCTCCGCACAGACTCTTTTTATTAGTGCTCAGCTGAAAAATCTGCTGTGCACGTGAATTCCGCCTATTATTATTATTTTATTTCATCGCAGCTGGCCCGTGTCGTAAATGTAATCCATTTTAGTCCGAGTGTTTTATAGCAGGTAACTCAGTGTTGTGCTCTGTGTTCAGGTGTGTGGGGAATAGGTGTGGCCACGCAGAAAGTGAATCTTAATCAAGTGCCTTTGGGCAGAGACACAAACAGCCTAGTTCTGAGGCACGATGGGTCTGTGTACCACAATAATGAAGAGAAGAACCGCCTACCTGCAAACAGCCTTCCTCAGGAGGGTGACATTGTGGTAAGTGCAGAATTCATTAACCTGATCCTGAATCTAATCTTTGAATCACCTGGTGAGTCATTTGGTTTCTGTCGGGGCTCGTAGAGTCTCTGAGATCAGGTTAGTCTGTACTCAAAGTGATGGTTTGGACTAATCATCTGCTTAAAGACCAGGCTGGCCTGCAGGTCCCGTGAGACCTGCAGCAGATTTTGGTATCGTAGGCTTTTTTTTTTTCTTCCCAAGGCAGCTGGCAGACATCGATAGTCACATGATCTAACACGAGCTGGACAGCCTTCTGTTTGTGTCCAATTTGCCACATGTGCACCAAATTGCTATCTGGCCTTGTTATTTTCTGTTTTGTTAAATGACAGATGTAAGTCATATAATGTACAATTGAAGAAACATTTTAATTTTATTTTCTTTAGAGTGAAATATGATGTTAACGAGCGCAGAATTGATTGCAGGAGAGGGCCGGTGCAGCAGAGAATCTTGCAGATGACATGGGCGAGTGTGCAGGATCTGTTGCAGACCTCCATCTATGTACAAGACAAATCTTGTTTCTTTTTTTGGCAGTTACGGCTAGTCATGCCTCATTTTAGGACACCATATGGTTCTGAAGACAAGAGCAGCAAAGATTAAAGCTGCTGCTGGAGCTTCAAACTTCGTGAAAAGACGCCTGTCAGTCAGTAAAACTGACAGACTAACAGCCTGCAGGGTCATTGAGTACTATCCTCTAGCTATCAAGTTTGAATTATTTTATTAAACAATATTATGTAGTCCACCAGCTCAAATGTGTGTCTTCAATAGTCTCTGTGTGCTCTGTGGGCTCTAAAGTGTGGTCCAGGTACAGAAATCACCTGTGCAGGTAGGGGGCGTGGCCTCAACAGCCCTGCAGTAAGCAGTGTGCTATGTGCATGTGATTGAGGAATAGCAGAAATTCAAGTGTACCTGCAGGAAATCTGGTTGTTTTAGTCAAGATGATGCTAAAATATATTTTCATAAACTATATTTAAGTTCCCTGTTAAAGAGCCGACCTTCAGTTTGGCAAATCCGTGGTTTATTCCTGTTTATTCCCATGAAAAGTTTCCCAGAATTTTGCAACCCTAACGGGAATAGAACAGAGTCATGGTCCGGCAGGAGAAAGTGTAACTGCAGGAGAGGAAAGCAAAGATTTCTGTGTGATTAAAAACATCCACATACCTCGTTTTGTCTCTGTTCTCTCAGGCGTTTCAGTGTTTATCTCTTAAAAAGGTTACACTCCCAAACTTTGAAGAGCCCGGCTACGTGAAGGTTAAACCACATTTCAATGTGTGTGTCTCCCTCAGGGCATCACATACGACCACGTGGAGCTGAATTTATATCTCAACGGAAAGAACATGCATTGTCCTGCCTCAGGGATCCGAGGCACTGTGTACCCCGTTGTTTATGGTAAGTTCATCTGTCGACTTTTGGTGATTATCGTTATTGAATAGCTTTCTGAGGAACGCCATTATGGCAGTTACAATTTTCTTCCACTAGAGGGCTGTGTTTGTACATTTTTATATAACACTGCTCATGTCAGGCTTTAAAAGCTTCAGATACCTCGAAGAGTGAGAGGTCAAGATAAAGTCTTTAGCAGGAAGCTGCAGAGACATGCAGGGTTTATTCTGGTCAAAGGCTCCAGCAGCAGCAGCAGATGATGATTTCATGACTGTCTCCTCTGCTTGTAGACATTTGGAACTACCTGTTCTCGTCCTACAGCATCACTAATGCAGAAAAACTTGTTTGAGCTTTCTTGTGCAAACACTCCATGTTTAAATGTGTGTTTTTAAGTGTGTGTGTGTATGTATTTGCAGAAAAGAAATATAATAGTACCCATGAGTGTGGGTCCTCTTCCACAGAGTCTGTTGTGTTGTTTCAAACCAAACATCGGGCCTTTCCAGTTCTGTGAACACCTTTAGGGCGCATTCAGACGGCATCAGGGGCTGTGCAGCGGTGTGTGACGGGCTGCTGCTCCTTAAGCTGAACGTTAAAATCATTTTTTATTTCTCTGTTTAACTGTAACTTTATCGAGGCCGGCGCCCCCTCTCCTCTTTCACTGTCTGTGTCTTTCAACCAATGCTCGTTCTCGCTCTCTCAAACAAGCCGACACAAAACAAATGAAACTTCTTCGTGTCGTGTTTTGCAGCGTAAACAGAGAGTCAGATTCAGATTTAGAAGCTGCTTCATGACATAAACAGGTAGAGTCTCAGAGTTTAGATCAGGCTGACTGTGGAGGTGTTAGCCCAACTGCAGCGTCTGATTGGCGGCTGTAGCGTGACGTCGGCGGCTCAACCTCGCCACCGCAGGTCGCTGTGTTTCCGCTGCAGTGCCGGGTCTTGTCTGAATGCGGCCTAATGGATTAAACCCTGATGTCTGAACCATACAGATGCTGTGATTTCTCAGTTGTCCAGTATACCGATCTATACGTTTGTTACAAATCAGCCTCCGACTGTGTGTGTGAGAGAAAAGTTGCATCCAGGTCAACTTCACTTTTTCCTGATAAGCAGAGGAACATGCTCTCACGGTGTCTGTGTTATCCTGGTATGTTTTTACTTCCTATACATTATAGAATCCTTTGAGTTAGGTGTACTAATAGATTAAATACAAAATTAAAAGATTAAAAGCTGCTAAAGCCTAACCCCCCAAAGTTTTCTCTAAATTAGTTGCAGGAGCTGCAGTGGAACGGTTTCATTATTCCCCTTTTGAAACAAATGATTGCTCTCTCACATTGTAATCCACAACAAGGTCCGCTTTGTCTAATCTGTGTCTCGTAGCTTTGTTTCGCTGTGAGAGCCACCCGCTCTGTTTCTAAGCAGCACTTCAGACAGGTGCGGCACAAACAGTATCTTATGGATGACCTCTGTTGTCACCACACCTCAGGTTAGCAACTGGTAAACAAAACGAGGGACGCTGCAATTTACTGAGCGAGTCGACTCGGCCCTGAAGGCGATTTATGAGATTAGTCAGTCACCGTGCTAACTTGAATAACGTTCAAAGATTTCAGTGTTAACGAGCTTATTCAGTGCCGAGCGATTATGTCCAAATAGTTTGACCCAGTTTCTACAGAACAAGTAACTGGTTGGCTGTTTATTACATCATGAGTACGACGTGACATAAGTAATCCACTCAGTATCAAAAGGGCTTTTTATAATTTTGACTTAGAAATATAACAAACAAATGTTTAATCACCAGAGTATGTTGGACTTTGATTTACCCATCAACCCCGACTATAAACACATGATGTACCAAAATAACATCAGGCATCTCGGGTTTGAATATTTCATGCAGCACACATACATTAATGGTCCAGCGTGTACAAAAAATAATTTTCATCCGTGTATGATCACCAAGCGGCAACTGCAGTTCCTCTTGTCGTCCACTTGAGGCTGGCTCCGGAAGTGAGTCAGTCTCCATAAGTCCCCATGTTCAAATGTCCAGCTTCACAGCAGAAATAAACATGTTTACAGCCTGGTACAAAAAACAGTTTTGGTCTCTGTAGCTAATTTCTACTGAGGGTGAATTTATATACAACTCACCTGTTCAGATTATATTAAGGCTTAAAGTTATGCAGGATTAAGAGCGTGGACGCTTTGATTGACAGGTGGGTGTCGTCACAGACGGCTTGTTTGTGCAACCAGGCGTCATTCAGCCCGCCTCAGGTCCAAGTCTTCTGCTTCACAGCCACTGTAGTTTCTCCTTCACACTAGGAAGGAAAAGGGTGAAACAAGAGGGTCGAAATCAACTACATGATGTGATTTAGCTTCCCTTTAAAGGCTGCTAACATCTCCATTGTCTCTGTTCTGTTCCAGTGGACGACAGTGCCATCCTAGACTGCCAGTTTGGTGACTTCTATCACACACCTCCACAAGGATTTGAGAAGATCCTGTTTGAACAACAAATCTTCTAAAAGAAAAAGAAGGAAGATCTCCAGCCTTTGCCCCGCTTTACGTTGTCCTCCTCTCCTTATATCTCAAAGCAAAGCGACGTCTGTGACACTACAGTTTGACCTTGATTGGATGATATCTTTATGTGTGGCTCTTTGTTTTGTTTCCCCGTGATTACTCTGTCTCTGCTGCTGCTGCTGCTGCTCTGGACTAACGTCGGAGTATCCTTGAAAGGACTGTCAAATCATTCACGTTGTGTCAGTGGTAAATCACCCTGTATTAACTAAAACACTTTGAATTGCTGCTTACATACTCAATCTGTGTGTAGATGCCAGACAGTGGATGTAATGGTCACATGTTCCCATTGTTCAGGATCAGACGCCATCGCTTCAGTTTTTCCACATGTACCCTGCCGCACTGACATCCCAGCATTCGCCCTGTATTTATTTGTATTTATTTGATCATGACTGACACGCGTCAACAGTACCCCGTGCACTTTTTACGTCGCCTTCTTTGCAGACCAGCAGCACATTCCAGGTGACGGTGCTGGAAAATGTTTTACAGAGTTAAATATTTCTTAAAGGTCCACAGTGGTGTGAGGAATTTATTGGCTAAATATGGAATAAACTAGTCATACTGATTTAGATAAGGCCTTTCATGATTTTCACTCGTACCTTACACTACAGGGTCGTGTTACAGCGCGAGACGGGCTTCGTCTGGCTTTATCGAGGCCAGCGCTCGCTCACCCTCACTCACTGTCTACGTCTCTTGAAACCATCGACCACAAACCAAATGAAACTTCTTCGTGCAGCGTAAATTTCAGTCAGATTCAGATTTAGAAGCTGCTTCATGACATAAACAAAGTCAGAACACGACAGGTAGAGTCTCAGAGTTTAGTTTCAGGCTGACTGTGGAGGTGTTGGCCCGGTTTGAGCGTCTGATTGGCGGCTGCAGTGTGACGTCGGGCTGCATTTTTATTCAAAAGTTAGATCTGGGTCAGCTTCTCTATTCAAACTGGCGTGTCACTGCAGCAGTATGCGGCCGTTCTAGTCAGTGTTTCAAACCCCGCCAGCTCCGCCGCGGTCCAGTTCAAAAGCGTCCCAGAAGCGGGCCTCCGCTCGGCTGTTCTATTTTTGACGGACGCCGCGAGCAGCCCGCGGTTTCGGGGTAACATCTACAGAGGGAGCGGGTCCTCTTCTAAGCAGTCGGCCATGTTTCTACAGTAGCCCTGAAGGGACAAACCAAACACAAACTCTAAATAGGGAGTTCCATACTCACTTTAGGTTCTCCCACTAGCTTGGAAGGGGTGAGGGGTGTTCAGTTGGTTAGACGCCACTAAATCTCACACACACACTGGACCTTTTTAGAATAGCTGCCACCGATATGTATTAAGGCCGTCGTCTAAATCCAAACACTTCTCTCACCGTGAACTTCTCTTGTGGTGTGTTTTATTCTAATTATGAGAACATGATCGGAGATTTCTGGTTAAAATAAAAAATGTCAATCTGTTGTGTTGTATTGGCATTGCGTATCCGCTGCTCGAGTGTGACAGTCATATATTTCAAACGCTTGTCTCTGTTTGCACTAATGATGTTCTATATTGTACAAGCAAAAATCCAAATATTGTTGATTCATTAAAGTTTTGTGTCTTGGGGGGGCAAACTTTGTCAGAGTCATGTCATGTTTAGATAGATAGATAGATAGATATTATTACAGAACAGTGCATTTCTATGCAACTTTTATTCATAAAATGTTAGTATTGGCATCTTCACATTGTCAAATCATATAATAATCAAATAATAATAATTAAATAATAACATTATATAACAACAACAACAACAATTCCCTCACAGTTTGACAAAGTAGGGCCCCCCGCACAGCTAGAGCCGGCCCTGCACAGCTCTGAGGTGAATTTATTATTACTGCGTCGCGGAGGAAGAGCCGTGGAAACCAGGGCAGCCCATGCAGGAGGTATGCGTTAACTCCTCCCCTCACTCTGCGTTGTGTTACGTCCTCCTCCGCCTCCTCCTCCACCCCTCCTCTCCTCTCCTCTCCGGAGCCAGCAGCAGCAGCAGCAGCAGGGAGCTGCCGTGCCTCGTCTTTAACACACGGAGGAGTAACAGCATAAACCCCCCTTTACATACAGCCATGGCAGAAAACGCCGGCTTGGAGAACCACCGCATCAAGAGCTTTAAAAATAAAGGACGTGATGTCGAGGTGAGCTGACACATGAATGCGGGTCTGAACGGCGGGAGACACATTAGTTTAACGCCGAAAAACGACACACTTTGTGGGCCTCGTTGGAGGGGGGGAGCCCGGCCCCGGCTACAGCTGCCACCCAGCTTAGCTTAGCCTAGCTTAGCTTAGCTCACTAGCTAAGGTGCTCATTGGCCTAATCTTGATAACGGCACATTTCTCCCGTAATTAACCGACTTTGTTTATATTTAACAAGTTAACACAAGCGGCCTCCTATTACTTTATTAATATTTAGTCGTTAATGTGTGTAAAGATGACAGAACATCGCAGCTGGGAGGGAGAATTAAGAGCGCTAACGTTAACTAGCTAGTCGGATGGACACCGGTACGCAAAGCCGAGGATGAGGCCTGGGCCTTGACCCGGCGACCATAATCTTGACATTTCGCTCCCCTGACTTTAAAACCAACACCAGCGGCCTAACTTGGTGGACATCACACACATGTGCCACTATTTTTAAGCAAGTTTCACGCAGATTATTTGCCCCCACATCCACCCTTTTAAAACCAGATATTGCCCCTCCTTGTTAGCTCGCTTGCTTCAGGTGAGCTAGCTTTAAGCCACCAAAGAGTTCATGAAGGCTGGGTGGGAAACGATGCGATGACCTTTAGTGTTAGTGTGTGTGTACTGTGCATATGCAACCGTTTAAACGGACGTTTGAGGCGGGGACAGCTGTGAGGCACGCCGGCTTAGCAGCACTGTTAAATCTAACTTGGTCTAACGCTGTAATGTTGGGCCACACACACACACACACACACACAGAGCTATATTAACTGTAAATCTGAAGCTTTACAGACAAGTCATGTTCTAGAAAACACCACCAACACCACCCAACCTGCTGTGGAGTTAAACAGGCTGTGTATTGCAGCATCATTCAACTAACTAACTAACAGGTCTAATTATAAATCTCTGTGACAGCATTGGCCTGTAAATGCTCATTGACATGATGACCAAACCATTTGGCAAAGGCGAGTGTGTGTGTGTGTGTGCGTGTGCAGACAAGCTGAGGACGATGTCACAAATAGATCATCTGATTTAGGTTGTTATATACATTATATATGTGTGTGTGTGTGTGTCAGTGTCAGCTGCTTAAAAACACACCGATGCCCCACAGCTGGTTGTTTTGACTCTTGGAAGTTGGTGTGTGACAAGCACATGGCTACTATGACAAGACAGAAGTGCATCCAGTGACCTGATATTATGCTATTTCAGGCATCTTGGATGTCTGACCTCTGCATGGTTTTGGAGTTTTCCTAAACGGATGACTCAGACTAACATCAGCATTTTTATTTATCTGTTTATTATTTATTTATTTATTTATTTAGGTCAGGCATGAAAGATTGCTCTTCTTCTTTTCTGACATCATTAGGAGCAGCTTTGAATTGCAAAGCAGTGAAGTCCAACATGCAGGTCATAAGATCCTCCTTTGTTTGTCCTGGTCGTCATATAAAAGGTTCAGCATGTAACGCCTTGCAGAGTTGCAGGTTTTAACATTTGGACGCCTCGACGAGCTCCACGA
This sequence comes from Miichthys miiuy, assembly GCA_036365135.1. Taxonomy (NCBI): domain Eukaryota; kingdom Metazoa; phylum Chordata; class Actinopteri; family Sciaenidae; genus Miichthys; species Miichthys miiuy. The sequence goes on along the minus strand of CM071612.1, from coordinate 1,918,816 downwards.
ACGTCGTCCTCTTTGTTTTAGGATCCGTTAATCGTTCGTGTATTCTGATATTGTGCGACAGTGTTGTTTTGGGTGAGCTAAGCTGGTATCATTATTATTATTATTATTGTTGTGTTTGCAGTGGTTTGGGAGACACCTCTCCGCTCCGCAGCCTCCTGAGTTATGACTGTCCCAGATTACGCAAGAGGCTATTTAGGAAGGCAACATGAACCTCTTCAAACAGTCACAAGATCTTCGTCCATCTCAAACTGTTCAGGATGAACTAGAAACCCAACAGAGTGCAGAAATACAGCCGTCTGTTACGATATTTTTAACACTTAAGCTGCTTCTGAGTCGTTTCACAGAGCGCTTGGCTTCAAAGTGTCGGTGGTGGTTTCTGTTTTCAGGATTCAGCCACAGATTTTTAGCCTGAATTGATCGATGTTGTTAAAGTTTGTCATTAAAATGTTTATCAAATGGTTCAGGCTATATTCTGTGATTTAGGTCGCTCTGTGATCCACGTTAAAGGCTGCAGTGTGTGTGTGTGTTTTTCACTGCAGTAAACGGTTGAATGTCAAATAATTTCACTCATTCACTGTCTTTTTATTTTTGTGTCTTTGTTACAGACTATGAGAAGACATCGAAATGAGGTGACGGTCGAGTTGAGAAAGGTGAGAAAACGACACGCCGCCTGTCCACACACACTCACACACACACATAACACCTCCATCAAAGTTACCAGCGGAGGTAGACGTGTTAAAGAAGATTCAGACACACTGAACAAAGAACAAAGCCTCGCTATGACTCCGTCTCTTGTAACTGACTAAGCATTTGTCACTGGTGTCGGTAATCAGAGTGTGTAAACCTCCACACACTCCGATTTATGGAGTAATTGTGAGTTTTATCGGTGGCTGGTCCGGTGTAACCTTTAACGTGTGTTTGCTACGATACTCTCAGCTCTGAGCAGACGGTGGCGGAGTTAGCAATGTCTTTACGGTAAGCTGGGAACTAGTTGATGGAAAGTTTTTTGGCTTGTTGGTATGTGTGCCTGTTGAAGTCGATGGAAACCGTCATTTCTTAAAGGACCCATATGTAGCATGAACACTGACAGCTAGTGGTTAAACTGGGTACTGCAGCCCAAATTCAAAATATAAATATATATAAAGAGTCGCCTTCTCCCGCCCTCTCCCCTCTGGACTTGAAGCTCACGCAGGTTGCCAGATTGAAGACACTGAACCTTCATGAGTGCAGCTTGGTTTATTTCATGCACCAGCTTCTACGTCTGTGCTGCACAATCCGATGAAGCGGTTACGCTGAGCACAAACGAACGTCCCTCTTGAATCCTAGAAAATAGAAACATCCCACGCTTCAGCCCACACGGCAGTAATGTGGTAGTAGTGTTTTTGGCAACTTACCGACTCTACAACCGACCGGGAAAACAGCATCCGTCTCTCGCAGTCAGAGCAGAGTCGGTCCCCGCTGTGTGCTGACGGTGATTTCGCAAAAAAACTGAACCCACAATGTGTTCGTAGCTTCCTGAGGTGGTGGTGTAGATAAAGTCTTTGTCTTCGTGAACCCGTGGGTGACGTCACGTTCACGCCGTCCGTTCTTTGTACTGTCAGTGGTTTTAAATCCTGCTGCTGCTGCTTTGTGACAGCGTCGTCCAGAGAGACGTGATGTATGCGTTCATCCAGCAGTGACCTCACCACCTGCCCATAAATTAACACCATGTTTCACGGATTATGCTTCATTCTCTGCATCGCTGTGGTTTGATGGACTTTTGTGGTAACACTTTGTAACATTAGAGTAACTGTAACCTGGATTTTGTGTCTACGAGGTTGTGACGAGTCTCTGAGGTTGTGTGTGTGTGTGTTATCTTCACCTGATTTCCATTCTGATAAAACAACGTGTACATCCTGCAGAGGGCCTGCAGTCTGTTGGCATTTGTTTTTTCTGTTACTCACGTTTGATATTAATATAATTTCGGTGTGTTTAAATCACGAGAGTCAGAGAGAGCTGAGGCCTCGACGGCGCCTGATTCAATATTTTATTCAGTTCTGTGAGCGGATCACCAGGACGCTGCTCGGCTCGCCTGGTTTCCAGTCCACAGTTGTAGCGTTGACGTCATGTGAGATCATCTACAGCGTCTTCAGACCAAGAAAGTCTTGATTAAACTTATTAGTAATATCTGAATGCAGTTTGACAGCAGTTGCTGTTTTTGTACCCTTCTAACGTGCTGATGCGTTTGAGGTTTTCTTCTCGCGCGCACACACAGTTGGAGGCTGATTTGTAACACACTGGGTAGATCGGTATGGTTCATCCATCACAGTTGTGTCTGTTAGGCCACATTTAGAAAGGATCTGGCACTACAGTGAGAACACAGAGACCTACGGTGGAGATCCAAACGTTTGGGAAACACGCAGCTCGACGTCACGCTGCAGCCGCCAATCAGACACTCAGACCGGTCAAACCTCCACAATGTCTCTGAGACTGAGACTGTCTAAACTCTGAGACTCGACCTGTTGTTTACGCTGCAGAATAGAAACATGTAGAAGTTCAGCTTGGTTTGTGTCCGATCAGAGCCATCATCGTCATCATCCTCATCATCAGCAGAGGTTTGGAGAGCACTGGCCCGGGTGTTGAAACATAGAACGTCACCGCTCTGGAGTGCTGAGGTGTTTTCGAGTCTAGCACATTCCTTTCAGCTGGATCAGAGCAGCGAGAGGCGCTGCTGCACCGGCTGATTAGTCATCAGTGACGCACATCAGCATGATGCACAGGAATGTAGGGCAAGGGAATCTCCTCCTACCACTGACTCACATGCCCTGAAACTGATGGGGTGTGTGTGTGTGTGTGCCTGTGTATACAGTACGTGTGTGTGTCTGTTATGTTACTCACTGTGTTTAGGGTTAGGGTTCAGTGTCCTTCAAAGATGAGTGTGTGTTTGGTTTGTGGACCTGCAGGCGGATTTCTCTCACTTATCAACGCTAAAGTCCACCGGGCGCCGGGATGTGACGTCCTAGTCGATGTTTCAAACCCCGACCGGAACCGCCGCAGCCCGGTTCACAAGCAAGAAGCGGGTCTCCGCAGAGAATACACGGCTTGTTCTATTTTTGACGCCGCGAGCAGCTCGAGCTGACAGGAAGTCAGACACAGAGACGGCATAGAGAGTCCAGTCGAATTTCAAAATAAAACTCCCCGTGCACAAACTTCAAACAGCCGGAAGGGAAACAGTTTTAACTACGTAGCATATTTACATATTTAGAAGCACATAAATCAAGAAGAGATGACCCAATCTGAGCAAGTTAAAGTCTGGTGGGCTTCTGAAGTCACGTGGAGGACAGACCAAAGTGGCGTGACGTGACCGATGGGGTTTTGGCTCACTTGGATTTCTAACACGTACACGTGTCAAACTTTTTATACCACGTATACGTTTAACTAGGACTACTTGGACAGACGTTCACATCCAGCAGCGTAGGCCGACACTGTTCACACCTGAGGCAGGTGCATTCCTATTAAGAACCGAGTTTAACTGGTAATTATGTGGTCCTCCTGATCGGCACTTCCCTGCATCATGTTTCCTGTTTGGACTCTTTTTGAAACCTTAATTTTACCTCCTCTTACTGTCTGCACATCACATTTTAATTCATCAGCTAATTGTGGATGTACGTACGCGTTATGTGAATGAACGTGGCGACGTATAAGGCTACAAAACATATTTTAAATATCATTCCAGCGCTATCCGGGGGATCGAACCACCGATCATCTGATTAGTGGCCGACCCGCTCTGCCTCCTGAGCCACAGCCGCCCACAAGATGGGGTTTTGATTTCATTTAATTCAAACTGTAGATTGTAGATGATTCGATATGTTTTAAAATAATTTCAGAGATTCGTCCAAGTACCACTTCAGGAAGGTCGCATCCCTCCCGTGGTTCCCGTGTCGATTCACTGTTTCTTTAAGAACTCATGAATGGTTCCACTTTGATCTCCTCCTCTCACTGCTTTTGTCTTTTTTTTTTTCTTTCTTTCCCGTCAGAACAAACGAGACGAACATCTACTGAAGAAGAGAAACGTCCCGCAGGAGGAGAGTCTGGAGGACTCTGATGTCGACTCAGACTTCAAAGGAGTAAGTGTGTGTGTGTGTGAGATGCAGTGACACGTCACAAGGGTTAAAATCTTTACAAACTGTGTGTGATGCATGTTGTTGTCACAGAGCAGCTGTTCTGGAGCTTTCAGTCATGTGACACATTCCTCTTCGGTTGCCATGGAGTTGTTGATGTTCAAGATTTAGTCGTGTTTCTAAAGTCAAAGATCGCACGATAAACTCACTATGGTGAAGGTGATTGTGTTATGTGTTTTGGGGCTCCATGACAGCTGCTCAGCGGAGGACGGGGTGAGTTTGTTGTTGTGTTTTTTTTTTTAACTTTCTGTCCGTGCAGATTTCACGAATGTTGCTCGTGCTTCTCACAGCGATGCTCGAAAACTCCGAAAAGTAATGTCCCAGTCTCTCAGGATAATCCTCAGGCGCGTCTGTCAAGTGGAAAAATTGTTACAGAAACTGTCAGCGCCGTGAAACGAGGACGTTTATTGAAACATAATTTGCTTAAATAGATTTTTCTCCTTGCTTTGAGCACCACAAATCCGTCACTGATGGACAGGCTGTGAGTTTCCTCGTGATGTAATATACTGTATTTTACTTTAGTATATTAATGAAACGATGAAGAGCCGAGCAGCATCACTGAGAGAGGACTGATCCATCCGAGGCCGCGCTTTAACGTCAGTATTGACACAACAGTGATGCGTCAGCTCTGCGTCGTGGCCTCACGGGAGCTGCTGCAAAACAGAGCTAATGCCTCCGTCGTCTGTCAAAGGTTTATTGTTGAGCTCGTCTTACAATATTGACAGAAATCCAGAACACCACTTAATACTGAAACGAGAGAGGCTGGAAGTGGGACGGGACTTCCACACCATATTCTTCTTTCAGCCTTATTGGACAGTCACGGCGAGCAAAGAGAGGGCGCAGCTCGGCGTAGTTTCCTCCATCCTTTTCAGTGGAAAGCCGCCCGAGCGTTTTGCATCACAGATCTGCATTGAAAATGTTCACGAGAGCCGGATGCAGCAAGCAAGCTGTTCACAACAACCAAACACTGTTACATAGATAAGATGGAAGGTGGTGTTAATCAGGAGTCACATCAGTTTGTTGGTTTTATGCTGCAAAAATATCTAAAACCTGCCGTCTGTTTTATCTGAATCCATCACACACACCGCACACACTGCACTGAATGTGGGCGGTTTTTCAGTCAAATCAATCTGTCAGACTTTGTGTGTCACTTTTCATACAAACTAAATGTAACAGTGCTTCACACAGTAACCCTCAACACACCCCATCATCAACACGTCTCATCACTGAAGGCAGCTTAACGATGAATAAATAAGAAATAATAAAATAAAATAAAATGTATAATAGTAAAATAATGAAATAAAACAGGTTCAAATGAATAAATAAAATTAAAATAAATAAAATACCAATAAAACCCACTAATTGTATAATAAAAAATAATAATAATAAAATAAAAATAAAATTATAAAGAATAAAAAACTTCAACTAAGTTTGAATAAATAAAATTAAAAATAAATTAACATAGATTGAGAAAGTGCCATCTCATCATCCTGCAGTGAGGAAACAAAAGATGAATAAATAATAAAATACCAATAAAACCCTTAAAAATGTATAATAGTACAAATAAATAAAATTGACTAAAAATTAATAAAAAATAAAATAAAAATAAAATGTATAATTGTAAAATAAAACAGGTTAAAAATAGACAAATAAAATAAATAAAACCCATTAAAATGTATAAATATTTGGATAAAACCAAAGCATAATAAAATATGTAGATGGTTAAAACATAAATGTTAAAATATACAAATAGACAACTAACCAAATGAATAAATAAAAGTGAAAATGATGCAAATGTCTAAAAATAATTCAAGTAAAAGTCAGATTAAAAACATAAGGCTAGAGCTGATGCTAACATGACTGTGTGTTTCTCTCTGTGCAGCAGAACGTCACGCTTGATGCCATCTTACAGGTGAGAGAGCGTTCACGTCATTGAAGCATCCTTCACACCTGAAACTGCCCCAGCGCCGCGTGCTAACGTCTCTTTGTGTCCTCACAGAATGCTACCAGTGATAATGCAGTCATCCAGCTCAGTGCTGTACAGGCAGCCAGGTGAGAGGCTGACACACACACACACACACACACACAGCTGTTTGTTGTGTATGCAGTAGTTGAGTTTTCTTTCTCTTTGTCAGAAAACTGCTCTCAAGTGACAGAAACCCTCCCATCGACGACTTGATAAAGTCCGGCATCCTGCCCATTTTAGTCAAATGTCTGGAGAGGGACGACAAGTAAGTGTGTTTGTCCTCACTGTTATTTTGAACTCAGTGTTCTAGTTGTTAGGACTGCTGTGATGGATTACTGACGCTGCTACATGGAGTCTCTGCTTTGTGTGTGTGTGTGTGTGTGTGTGTGTGTGTGGAGGCGTGCAGTGCAGTTGGCTGGACCTCTCAGTCCAGGCCAGGCCAAGCCAAATATAACCGCATTCCTGTCCCTCGCAGTTCCCCAATTCCCAGGACCTTGTGTTCACCGAGGAGAGGAGGAGGAGGAGGAGGGGGAGCAGGAATAGTTTGGAGGGGAGGTAGAAGAAGTTGTAAGAGCGTTACCATGGCAACCAGCGGCGGACGGCGTCACATTTAACGCGGCGTGCCGGGTTGTATTTGACATCGCAGCAGTGCAGCGTGTAACCGCGTGCGTGCGTCCGTCCGTTGACTGTGTTGCCATAGCGTCGTGGCAGGAAGCCAAACGCAGCCCGGTGTGTTGTGAAATAGGAAGATGCACGATCACGCGAAGGGAGCGCCATCTTAGAGGAACCACAGCAGGCGACGTAAAGCTGATTAAAATAAAGGCACAGAATGGAAGTGTTCGGCCCGCTGTTACATCACAAAGAGCGCCACACCCGGTTTCCTGTTTGACATCCCAGCTGGAGCTCAAAGAAACGAGCGGGAGCTGCCGGTCGCTGGGCAGACAGACAGACTAACCACCACTTACTACCATTTGGCTGGTGGGCGGTGTGAGGTTCACTCAGCTGTGCGGTTTCTGATATTTCGTGTTGCATCATTTTTAAAACAATGATTTCATGACACGGTTCTCCAAACGGCGTGAAATGTAGGCCACTGATCCCGAGTCAGCTGTTTCATCTATGACGTGGTTCGGTTAAATGATGTGTTCATCACGTTCACGGCGTCTCTAACTTTGTCCTCTTCGTCCCACAGCCCCTCTCTTCAGTTCGAGGCAGCTTGGGCTCTGACCAACATCGCCTCCGGGACGTCAGCACAGACTCAGGCTGTGGTTAAATCCAGTAAGTCGACCCCGCGTCTGTCTGTGTTTGTGTACCGTCTGCAGTTTTGACGAGCTCGTTTATTTTTGGTTTTTTTCACTCAATGAGGCAGCCAGGTTTTTATTTTTTTATTACATTTTTATTAGATAACAGCGCGCTCTTATTTTGAAACAAAGCCAGCATGACTGGAGAGTGGAAACCATCGTCAGCATTCATCGGCTGTTACAGAGACACCACGAGTTAGAGTGGATCTGAGCATGAAGGATGAAACATGACATCAAACCAAACTTTTAATTATTGATCTGACGTCCAACTTTTACAAGAATCTATCTCAGCCTCAGCTCAAGGTGCATCGGATCTTTCTTATTTTATCGTAGGAATAAGTCTGCAAAGGTTCAAAGTGACTAAAACTTTTTAGTTTGTGTGATACTTGGAGAGAGGAATATTTTCTGAGGTGCTTCTGTCACAGTCTGAAGCTGACGAGTGTCTGTATGTCTGTATGAACATTTGGTACTGCTTCCAAGAAGATAATTTCTTGTTGAATCCTGAACAGAACCGCTTCAAGAACCAGTGAGTGGTTCTCCTGATCTGCACGTCTCTTCCTCATACTTCCTTCACGGATGTACGCTGATATTAAGATATTTCAGGAAATGCAAAACTTATTTTGAAATAACATTTGAGCGATCGACGAGTTTAACTTCATTCAAAATGTTGCTGACAGTTTGAAATGATTTTATCTGATCAGTGTGTTAAAACATCAAACTTGATGATTCATCTCAGTAGCTTATGTTTGAATCGTTCTGTTGGAAATGAGTCATTCACATCTGAAGTGAGCTCATAGATGGAGATATTCTCTGAAGAGCGTCCATCTTGAACGTTCACTCAGGTGTTGACAGTTCCTCGGGCTGATCAGATGTCGGCTCAGGTGGATGTTTGGGTGGAGACTGTGGGAAATGAGTGGGATCACCTAAAACTTGGCTTCTAACTGAGAAATAAGTCGAAGAGACGCTGTCTGTACACGTCCACAGTGCTGAGAAGACGAAATATTAAAACATCAGAGCGTGCGTCGGTTTATTTTATTTGAGCTTGTGGATTAAACTTTCTGGTGTGTGTGTGTGTGTGTGTGTGTGTGTGTGTGTGTGTGTGCGCGCAGATGCAGTGCCCCTCTTCCTGCGACTGCTACACTCTCCTCACCAGAACGTATGTGAACAGGCTGTATGGGCTTTAGGAAACATTATAGGTGAGTGCTACTCCTCTTCACTCAAGTGTGTGTGTGCATGCTCGGACACCTTTGTTGACCTCCGCCCTCTCTACCTGCCCAGGTGATGGTCCTCAGTGCAGGGATTATGTCATCTCCCTGGGCGTGGTCAAGCCCCTGCTTTCTTTTATCAACCCGTCGATCCCCATCACCTTCCTCCGCAACGTCACCTGGGTCATCGTCAACCTCTGCCGCAACAAGGATCCCCCGCCGCCCATGGAGACCGTGCAAGAGGTGTGTGTGTGTGTGTGCGTGCCAGACAGATGGATGTGTTGCAGTGGAGTGTTCACTGCAGGCTGAGTCACAGAGTTTTTGCAGCATCTCTCCGGTAGCTAACGTCATCGCCCGAGGCGGATTGTCTAACTATAAAGCTCCTCTGGTGACATTTGAAGTGTGCCGTCGACAGCCACTCTAGTCCTTTTACTTCCTCCGCCTGCGTCAAACCAACTCACAGCCTGCTTCTCTGTCTCCACAGATCCTGCCCGCCCTCTGCGTGCTAATATATCACACCGATATAAATGTAAGTATCCGAGCAAAAAGGCGACCGTCCCGGTCGTTTGGTATTTACCGAAACATCCCAGCACGCAGATCTCACGAGTTTAACGCGTCCCGTGTGTTCAGATCCTCGTAGACACAGTGTGGGCGCTGTCCTATCTGACGGACGGGGGCAACGAGCAGATCCAAATGGTCATCGATTCCGGAGTCGTTCCATTTCTTGTGCCTCTCCTCAGCCATCAGGAGGTCAAAGTTCAGGTGGGAACACGTAAAGATTCAAAATGTCTCCTCCATCCATGAATTCATAAGAGAAGTCTTTTTTTTTTTTTTTTTTTTTAACGAATCTTCGTGTTTAAACTCGACAGACGGCAGCTCTGAGGGCAGTGGGTAACATCGTGACGGGGACGGACGAGCAGACGCAGGTTGTCCTCAACTGTGACGTCCTCTCGTACTTCCCCAACCTGCTCACACACCCTAAAGAAAAGATCAACAAGGTATCACGACCAGCCTGCCTACGGCCAGTGGCTTAGCGCTATTTTGACGTCATTTTGGTGACCAAACCAGAAGGCTGCAGTAGTGCACCTAAAATCTGATATATCAGAAGCAGCATTTTTATTGTATGTTTTTTAAAGTCACGTGGTGAAAATCAGCCTCTGCCTGGTGTTTGTGGAGAGATTTCAGAGCATGCACACTCACCACGAGGCTGAATACTGATCTCACATCAGCCTTTGCTGTAACACATAAAAGAAACACACGTCGGGGTGCTGCAGCCAGACGATGTGAGTGTAATTCATCGGAGTTATTTCCTGTTTACTAGCCAGATGAGGAAAGAGTAATGTAGTGGAAGACAAATGGTGAAATATCCGTGTGTTTGTGCCGGTTTTGACCATTTGGGATTGTGTGTGTTTGCAGGAAGCGGTCTGGTTCCTGTCCAACATTACAGCTGGGAACCAGCAGCAGGTCCAAGCTGTGATTGATGCCGGGCTCATTCCTATGATCATCCACCAACTGGCTAAGGTTTGTGCACGATGGAAGAACTAGAAAGAAATTCCCTCAGCTCAACATCCTCCAGTTTCCTCAGCAGATGGACTCCAAATTTGGAGAAAAATGTCGGACGTTAATTGTTTGTGTTGGAGGCAGAGAGGCGACACGAGTCTCAGTAAATGAAGTGAACGCTGGCTTCGATTTGTGCGTGTCAGTGACAGCCTGTGTCTCTACAGGGCGACTTTGGCACTCAAAAGGAGGCAGCATGGGCCATCAGCAACCTCACCATCAGCGGCAGAAAAGACCAGGTGAGCTCCAAATCTGCCGTCGCCCCTCCCGATGATCAGATGTTTGCCTCAGCGGTTCACGAAGCGGCGGACTTGTTTTTACATACGAAGCAGTGACCTATCCACACCATGTTAACCATGTGCCTGTGTTGTAATCAAGTATGGATGTGGTGTGTGTGTGGGTTCGTGTAGGTGGAGTTCCTGGTGGAGCAGAACGTCATCCCCCCGTTCTGTAACCTGCTGTCGGTGAAGGACTCCCAGGTGGTGCAGGTCGTCCTGGACGGCCTCAAGAACATCCTCATCATGGCGGGAGACGAAGCCAGCACCATCGCCGAGATCATAGAGGAGTGTGGAGGTGCGTCACGCCTCAGTCTGCTAGATTCTACAGTGTGCATGTTGTTGTTAATAATCATAATAAGAGGAAAGGTTCCATTCATGTCTTTGTCTTTGACTTTTCAGGCTTGGAGAAGATAGAAAACCTGCAGCAGCACGAGAACGAGGACATCTACAAACTAGCCTTTGAGATTATTGATCAGTACTTTTCAGGAGATGATGTAAGTGAATTATTCATTTTACTTCCATGTAGAAGCAACACAAAAAAACACAATATGACAATATGATAACGCTTGGAGATAATGCTCGATGTTGATAACACGCATCGATCAGCACTGTCTGATGTCTCCATTTTTACTTTAATTAATTCTTAAACTGAATTGCAGATATCAAAACAAATCTTGACGCTTCAGAGCAAATCAAACTCCTTCGTTCACCTTCGTTCTTTGAGGTCCGCCTTCCTCTCGATGCGCTCTGGGAGTGTTTGGACGTGTTGTGTTCATCAGTCTGAACGTCCTCCGCTGTGACCTCACACGTTATCTGTCCTCTTTCAGATCGATGAAGACCCCAGGTTGATCCCTGACACCACCCAAGGGGGCACCTTTAACTTTGACCCAGCTTCCAACATGCAAATGAAGGAGTTTGATTTCTGAAAGGCCAGGATGGTTTGGTTCAACCAGCTGCACGGGTACTCTGTAATCACCCTCAGATCTTCATCCATCTCTCCTCCAACCTGGCAACCTGGTACCGAAGGATTTACTTAGTATCACTTCAAAACATGGAAACTCACCACTGAAGGATTTACCCGCCTCCCCGCCTCTGCACTACGGGGGAGAGTTTTTGTTTTTCTTTCTTCTTTTCAAACGGTCGTCCTTCACCGGCAACACGGCAACCTGGTCATTCAACGGGCGGCAACCATCAACACATCTTGGCAACCTGCGTCAGGAGGATTGCCGGTAGTCTCTCTCTGCCAGCGCTTCTGAATATCACACGAAAAATAAAAACCAGAAGGAAGAAAAAGCCTTCGCGGCAAGATTTCATTTGCCAAATGTCGAGTCTTCATAAAGACAGAACACACAAGCACATTTACAGTCACACACACACACACACTTTTTGACACTTAGAATTTGTGTGCATACTTCTGTTAGAAGCCATCATATCACTTACGGGGAAGAAAATACTGCTGTTTGTTTTTGTGGTTTTCTTTTTGTGCTTTCCTCCCGGACTGTCCTCTGGTGTTATTTCACCCACGCGCACACACACACACACTAACGACACACACTTCGTCACACGGATGACAAACCCTCTCTCTCACACACCCAGTTTAAAGAGTTAATCCCAGAGCTAAGCCATGATTAACCACGGACCCCCCTGCTGCCCTCCCAGGAGAGAGGAGAGCCCGGGAGGTGGAGGTGGAGGGGTGAGAAAGAGTGAGACTCCGTGGCAAACTGACTGACGGGACTTCTGGACTCAATGACGTCACTTTTCTTTTTTTTTTTTTTTGAATGCGACCTCTGTTGAATTATCAAACTGTAAAAAAGAAAGAAAATCATCAAAATGTGAAGAAAATGCCATAATTTTCTTTCCTTTTTATTATTTCTCCTGCTAAAGCCGCCTGCTTCTGATTCAGCAGCGCGGCGACACTTTGTGTTTTGTTTTTGTGGTTATTTCCCGGATGTCACGGGGCGGAGGAGGAGGAGGAGGCGGCGACGGAGGAGGCACCTTTGTTTTAAGGTGACGGCGCAGAGACTTTTAAGAGAAAGAGGAAGCACGTCAGCTGTAGCGTTTATCTCCACCTCTTACAGGACATCCATCACCGCAGCAGCAGGAGCTCGGTCACATCCCGAAATGTGAAACTTGGAAAACAAACAAACAAAAAAAAAAATCAACCCGAGTCGCTCAAATTAATTTGAATTGTTTTTAAATTCTCTCCGTTCAAACCGATGTTTTAGGTTCATGTTTCAGCTTCTGTAGAGCTTCCATACGTCTCTTTTGGTTTTATTTTTCCTTCAGTCTTATGCACACGTCTGATGACGAGGCATCTCGATGTCCGCCTGCAGAGAAGAGGGGGGGGACCTTTACTCATCGAAGACTAGACTTATATAGAAAACGAGTACAGGTCCTGCTACCTTCACAACAGTACTTAACTACTTTTTTCTGATGAAGAGGTCACATGTCATCACTCGATTTGAATAATTGTACAAAAAAAAACAAACAAAAAGAAATGTGATGTGTACCTCTCCTTGCCGTCTAATGAATATATGAATATATTTACATAAAGCCTGTACAAAGCTGCTGCAGCTGACAGTCATTGGATGGACGATAACTTTACTGTCAAAGATGGCTGGGGAGGGTTTTTGTTTTTTTTTGTTTTTGTTGAAGCAATATTTCTTTGTTTTATTGTTTTTAATTTTTGACTTGCATATGTATTGTGATGACATGCTGATATGAATTGGAACAGGCTGTTTTCTCTCTCTCTCTCTCTTCGTTAGTGGTGACGGGCTCTTTAAAGAAAACGTACCGTCCCATGTATCTCCCAGCTGGTGTGCAGGTTCGGGTTCGAGGCGCCGCTAGAAAAACCCGACCCTGACCACTGGTCGCGAAGACGTTATGATGATCCTCTGGTTGGCTGCTAACTACTGAGAGGGGGTCGGGTGGGGACGGGTGGGGGTTTTAAATATTTGGGTGGGGTTGTTACGAGCAGCCCAGGCTTGTTTTTGGGACTAGCTGTTTATTACTGAACAAAAAAAACTTCTAGAGAGGGTGTACAGTCATGAACTAGCAGACTTAGACCGAGCCACTTTAAAGATTTACATTTGTTGCCTTGTATCCAAATTGGATACAAGCTTATGTTTGCTGCAAGATTTTTACTTGCTAATGAAAAAGTTGTTTTAAATAATAAAAAAAAATAAAATAAAATAGGAGAAAAGCAACAGACAGCGTTTTGGCCTCTGATTGTTTATATCTTTTTATAAATTTTAGATTGAATTCCTCTCTTTAAGGTGGCTCATTGATGCTTTCAACTCTTGTGCATATTAAAGACAAGAATGAGTTGAAAATCATTGTGCCTTTTGTTTTTCATTTCAACTAAAACTAGGTTTTATTGAATAGAAAAGAAGTCTCTGAGCAACTTTTTGGAAACGGGAGGCGATGTGGCGACAGGCGTGAGATGTGAGCGAGGCTCCCTCCTTCTTCTTGTTGTTGTTGTTGGAGTTTGCCATGGGAACGGTCAATGCTGCTCTCTGCTGTTGAGAGTTAACTTGCTCCCCCTCCGATCTTTATTCACTGAACATTGTAAAACACCATTTCTCCCATTCATCATCACCACCTTCCTCCATCCATCCATCCCTGAACCACACCACGACACCATCATTGCCATGTTTCAGTCAGGGGTCGTTTTCTTTGGATCTCATCTCACCCTCAGGACATGATCTGTGTTTCTGATCCTAACCAAAATAAACTTGCTGTTTAGCCGTTGGATCCTCCCGTGCTTGCAAGTGTTGTGATTCACACATACAGTAAAGTCAGATTTAAGTTGTATGAGCATGAATGTGAAAGAAAGAAAGGAGGTGGAGTCCCTCCCGCTTCCTCCACCACCACCACGGGTAAGAGCAATTTGACCATCATATCAAGTCAAACATGAAACTCTGAAGTGCTCTTACTCCTGTCACTGTTCTTCTGTACGTTACAGGTGAGGTCTGTCAGCAGCACGTCACGCTCTTGCTCATCACGCACACTTCCAAATGGCTCATTGTGTAACGGACATGTTTGTTTTGTAAGTGGCACGAGGGGAAGGTGTGTGTGTGTGACTCGAGGGCAATGATTAACTGTTTTCTGCAGGAGTGTGTACCGTGAGATAACTGTCGTCCGCGACATTCACACCACCTGATCAGATCCCCAGGTTTACCGTGTGGTCATTTTGATTGATGTAAAGTGAAGAAGTCCTCAAAGAGACGAAGAATGTTTTGTCAGCTGAGTTCTGAGATCTTGTCATTTGTAGTCTGCCACACTTAATGTACCTGATGGATACTTAAAGGTCCTCTGCAGACATTAAAAATACTCTGCTCTGAATAATCTGTGCCTCACATGTTTTTCCTGGAAATAAAACATTAGTTAGCTTCTGAAAAATGTAATCCCAGTGTGGTAAATCTGGACAGCTTTGCTAACAGCCAAACATCAACAGCAGACACAGCAGCAGCTAATATTACTGACTAGTCCAACAGCAGTCAGCCCAGCTCGGCGTCTGTCTTTCAGCCTTTTATTTCACCAAGCTCTCACCAACCACTAAAAGTCAGTCCCAGATTTACTCTTGTCCGGCCGCTTCTTGCTCGCTCACTCTCTCCTTTTCTCTTCTTAGCTTCCTCCGTCAGCGTCCTCTTCGCTCTCTTCTCCTCTGCCATTACAGCTGCTGCTCAAAAGTTTGTGAACCTCTTAAAGCATTTTGGAGTTTTCTATTGTGGTGTCCTTATTTAATCAAAACCATTATTCTTTATATGAAATAACAGGTGCAGGTTTATCAATTCATTATACTCTAAAAAAAAGAAAATCAATTGTGTAGTCAAGACTAAATTAAAATGGTCAACCTTGGTTAAAAGAAGCAGTTAAGTAGAATCAGGCAGGAATAATTGGTGTCTAAATGAACCACTGAGATGGAGCAATAACATCAGAGTGATTGAAACAGAGATGAAAGCAGGTCACTTTAGTCTTACCCGGGTGAACCCATACAGGTCAGTCATGCCTCAGGAGGAGGGTAGTGACAGCACGTTTGTCTATGAAGTCATCTCAAAAGATCTGAGCTTCATTGTTCCAGCGTGACGCAGATCATCTACAAATTTAAAATAAAGAATGTCAATATAACCATTTCTTTAGTTTGAGTCCATTATTTGGGATGTCGGTGTTGTGAATTGGGGTATAACTTTACAGCGATTGTCAGATTTTTTTTTTTCTACAAAACACTAAAATAACTTTATTTAATGTTCACAAACTTCTGAGCAGCACTGTGTGTCCATAGAAGCTGCTGAGCTACACTAACACTTAGCCTGGCTAACAAACTGAGCTAACATGAGCTAACAGCAGCTACAGCTGTCAGCAGTTTACTTTTCACTGTCCATCAGGAAACTCTGTAAATCACTGTGTGTGTGTGTGTGTGTGTGTGTGTGTGTGTGTGTGTGTGTTCTCTCCATCTGCGGTCGATTATTTTGGCCTGTTGGGTCACGTGACATTATTTCTCTCTCTCTCTCTCGCTCTCTCTCTACTTCCGGAAATAAACGTCACAGCGGCTGTGAAAACACAGACAGACGTCCCGCCACCGACCCGAGCCGAACCGTCACCGACACCAGAACCGGGGCACACGTTGAAAAGGTGAGCGGACCGGAAGTGTCCGTATGCCCGGTGTGAAGTTGTTGTTGTTGTTGTTAAAGGCTGAGCGTCATCAGGAGGTTAGCTTAGGTAAGAGTGTGTGTGTGTGTGTGTGTGTGTCAGCTGTTTGCTGAATAATGCCTTTGTTAACAAAGGACTAACATTAGCCTAACAGCTAACAGCTAACTGTTTACATTTACCTCCATCACAGCTGTTACTAATGACACTAATTAAGGCTGAGTTCCGCTCAGGTCGGAGGGGTGCGTTCAAAGAGTCAGGAAGGTTCCTCACTGAGTGAAGTATGTTTGAACTCTCTTAAAGGAAAGGAGCTTCAGTGCTTCCTTTACTCGTCTCCTTTAGCAGAGGATACACCCTCAGGACCTTCCTTTACCAAAAGGAAAGGAGATAATGCTGTCCCACAATTCCATGCAGCAGCAACAATAAATGCATTGTGATTATTAATCATCCATCTTTGGCCTTAACTTGGATTCTCTGAACACCTCATGTCTCCTCCTCAGTCCTCTCCTTCACATCTTTCCTTGAGGTGAAGGTGAAGTGTTTAGGAAAGGACACAGGAGGTCATTTTTTTGATTATTTGATCACACCCAGGGTGCATGTTGTCTCTGCTGCACTAAATGGAACTGAACCTGAATTAGTATCATTGGAAACAGCTGAGTTTACCTGAGGGGCTGCAGGAGGAGACAGCAGAGGCACAAATGTACAAAAATATAAAGAAAATTAGTTTGACACACCTGTCAGGTGCCCACAGACATCACAAACATCTGTGTATTTTAAGGTGGATTTGTGTATTTTAAGGTGGATTTGTCTGCTGCTGTGTATCCTCAGCCACTGCTGGTGAGCTCGTGAGCTCTAACTGTGTTAGCAAACCTCCACGGCTCTCTTAAACAACAGTTTGTGTGTTGAGACGTGAAGTCTTAAGTCTCAGGAATGTTTCAGTCTAAGGAGCTTTAATGTGTGAGAGGCGCGAGGTTAGCGTTGTTTCTAATTAAGCTGAACATGCTGTGAAATGTCTAAACTCAGAGGAGTGAGTGTGTTTGAACGTCTTTGTGTGTGTGTGTGTGTGCTCACAACAGCGACGTCAGCACTGGCTCCCCCGCCCCCGCCCCCTCACTGCCATGCCTTTGGATTGAGACTCGTCCCTCTCCGCCCCCGCCGCCCTCCATCGGGCCACAGACTCGCAGTGCAGAGTGCATCATGGTGGATGTGACCAAATGGCCCCTTTTCAGCCTGATGGGGCCTCAGGAGCTCTCGGCCATACGGAAAGCGTGCGTGTTCGGGATGTCTGCTAACGAGGCCATCTACATCACCAACGATGACGAGGTGAGAGGTCGGAGGGGGGACGGGAAGTCACCGCAGACCTTTTATAGGTGATGTAAGACTTCCAGGGATGCTCTGAGACGTTAACTGGCTCTATTCCTCGTTCGAAAGCTGATCATTTCACTTCATGCCAGTTTAAAATTCAACTTTCTGTCAGAGTTGGAAACTTTCCATGGAAGTTAACAGGAATTTATGGGAAGCCGGCATGAACCACAGCAACACCCTGACTCGGTTAGCATCCTGTGTCGACCCTACTATTTCATGTCAAAACGGCTGCTGTAAAAAAAAAGGTTATATTCCCATTAGGGTTGCAAAATTCTGGGAAACTTTTCATGGAAATTAACGGGAATAAACTGTGAATTTACAAAACTGAAGGCTGGCCCTTTAACAGGAAACTTAAATATAGTTTGGGAAAATATATTTTAGCATCATCTTGACTAAAACAACCAGATTTCATGCAGGTACACTTGAATATCTGCTATTCCTCAATCACATGCACATTATTGAGGCCACGCCCCCTACCTGCACAGGTGATTTCTGTACCTGGACCACACTTTAGAGCCCACATGCTATGAGACAGTTTACTCACATAAAATAAGGAAAATTCCTGAGCTTAACTTCCCATGGAAACTTTCCTTTGCAGCCCTAGTTTTACTGCCCATAACGTCCTCACTGCTCTCATCGACCTTATAGACATAGCAAACAAGCTCCACAGCGCACAGAGCAAAATGAGCAGCCAGGTGGTGACATGAAGTGAATATTAGACATACTGTACACTCATCAATGAGCGCTCTGCGTCTGCTGGACGTGTTAACGGGGAATCGATCGCTTACACAACATCACGAGGCAAAAATATGTCAACGTTATGTTTGCAGCCTGTTCTGCTGCCCCCTGGTGGCCAAAAATTAAGAACTGCAGCTGCAACTATCAGGAATTGGAGAGACACACAAACTGGCACATCTTGTAAAGCTGAATACTGCTCATGATCAGCAGTAATGTGTAACTAATTTAATAAATAATTATAGTAGAGAGGTTACAGGATCATCTCTACCTCAAACAAATCTTGTACTGTCCTCCTGACGGGCCTCCCAGCCTGCACAGAGAAACCCTTTCAGACGGCTCTCCTGGTCTTCAATCAACCCAAAAGGTCACATCACCTCGCTGCTCATGGAGCTCCACTGTCTGCCTGTAGCAGCCCACGTTAAATTCAAAAATTCAAATTCACGTCCTACCAGATCAGATCAGGGGCGTCCCTCTCTACCTTCACAAACCTCCTGTTACCTACTCTGCTGAGCGAGGTTTAGCTCTGCTTATCACTGATCCACGTTACCTGTTCTCCTCTTCGTCCCTCCTCTCTCCACACTCAGGTGTATGTGTTTGGGTTGAACTGCAGTAACTGCCTGGGAACAGGGGACAGCCTGAGCACCATTGTGCCCAAGAAGGTGGACTTCCTGAGCGGGAGGAAGGTGGTGAGCCTGAGTTACGGCAGTGGACCTCACATCCTTCTGGCCACAGAGGGTAACTGCCACCAATCGTCTAATCCTCGTCTTCACGTTTGGATTCAAAAGTGCTGCTGGGTGACTGATCTTTTTGTGTTTTAGATGGAGAGCTCTTCGCCTGGGGCCATAACGGTTACAGCCAACTGGGGAATGGGACAACCAACCAAGGAGTAGCTCCGGTGCTCGTGTCCGCCAACCTGCTCAATAAGAAGGTCACAGTGGTGGCCTGCGGCTCTCACCACTCGATGGCTCTGACTGACTCGGGAGAAGTGAGTGTCCGCTGAAAGGAATGTTACTTTTACAGCAGAGCTCTACAGAAACCCGTTTAAGACCCTCCTAATGATGCAGGTGATTCAGCTTTGGTCATGCAGAGCATCTCAGGGATCGAAGTTCAGCAGTACTTAGAAAACTAAGCTCAGCCTTTAAGTAAACCTTTGTGCTTCAAACGACTCAAACATAGTCCGCTTCTTCCTGTAGCATGCAGGCTGGATGGGCTATGTAGTCCCTCCAGCGGGTTCTGGGTCTGCCCCGGGGTCTCCTCCCAGTTGGACGTGCGGCGTCCAGCTGGCTCCACCTCTGCTGGCTGCTTTCGATGCGAAGGAGCAGCAGCTCTACTCTACTTCCAATCTAAGGCTGAGCCCGGCCACGCGCTGGAGGAAGCTCATTTCTGCCGCTTGTGTCCACAATCTCATTATTTTCAGTCACTACCCAAAGTTCATGACCATAGGTGAGGGTTGGAACGTAGATGGACCTGAAGATGGAGAGCTTTGCCTTCAGGCTCAGCTCCCTCTGAACCACAACGGTCCGGTACAACGTCTGCAGGACTGCAGACGCCGCACCGACCTGCCGGTCCATCTGACGCTCCATTTTCCCGTCACTCGTGAACGAGACCCCGAGATACTTGAACTCCTTCTCTTGGGGCAGCAACTCGCTCACAACCCTTCCCTTGTGAATCTTATTTATGTGATCCTTAGATCGAGTTTAACACTCAAAGACTGTCCTTGAGATTTGATTGATTGTGACCTGACAACATCAGGAAGTGTTTAATTTACAGTTTTATACAGACGTGAAGGGAAACACACTCAGACTCTCCATTTTTCAGGCCCACCAGCTGCCAGCTAACTTAGCTTTCTTGGCCGGGACACGTACATTGTCTGGACTCTCTGCTGGTTGCCTGGCAACTGGTGCTTGTCAAGAAACAGATGGGAGGCGTGTATTTAACTCTTCATCCTCTAAAAACATCCTTCCTGTCTGGCAGGTGTACGCGTGGGGCTACAACAACTGTGGTCAGGTGGGTTCAGGGTCCACAGCGAACCAGCCCACGCCCCGCAGAGTGTCCAGCTGCCTGCAGAGCAAAGTGGCTGTCGGTATCGCCTGTGGTCAGACCTCGTCTCTGGCGGTGGTGGACAATGGAGAGGTGAGCTATGAACGGCCTGTTATTCTTCTCCAAACGCAGCACAGCGCTCTTCACGTGTCCTCTCCGTGTCTCTGCAGGTGTACGGCTGGGGCTACAACGGGAACGGACAGCTCGGTCTCGGAAATAACGGGAACCAGCTCACTCCCTGTCGCCTCGTCGCTCTGCAGGGTTTGTGTGTGCAACAGGTGTGAGATTACACACTCACTGAATTGTATACTGTCACACTGGCACCTTGTTTAGTTGATGTTCATATCATCATATAAATATGCAATCAAGACCAGCTGAGCCCTTAGAAACAAACTCTGCAACAGTTTTCAGTATCTGTGACTTTCTCTCTTGTTTCTCTTAGTTTACTTCGCAAACTTTGCCTTTTTTTACAAACTCTGATTTTATTCTGCATTACTGTGATGTCAAGTCTGCCTTGTTCACTTTTCAAACCTTTCTTTGCTGTAAATCTTGGCATGAAATAATCTTTAAAACTAGAGCAAAAACAGGTTTTCAGATTTCACCTTGTCCATCGTATCAGTAATAAACTGTTATTTAGTCTAATATTTAAAAAGTAAGCGGTGCCAAAAGTCATGCTCTGACACGTCTAACGGAGAATCAAAAGTCCAGAAGAAAAACTTTAAAGACAAACGTTCAAAATATCCTGAGATAAATCTAAATTTAAATTCAAATCTGTGCTAAAATAGTGAACATTTGCAGAGAAGTTAGAGTTTAAAAGAAAGAAATTCAAAATGCATAAACTGTAAGGTATTTAAAACAGAGAGTTGATTGAAAGGAGTACCCAGCACGAGCCTTCTTTCTGTAGACGGACCGATCAATATATTTGATTATCCATCTATCAGCCAATCATTTCCATGCTATGTACATACTTTTATTCAGACTTTGCTTCTTTTGATTTGATTGAATTTGGCATATTTCAGCGTGTGGCTGGTTTTCCTCTGCAGATCGTCTCAGGCTATGCTCACTCCCTTGCACTAACAGACGAGGGCTTGCTCTACGCCTGGGGTTCCAACACGTATGGACAACTGGGCACCGGCAACAAGAGCAACCAGCTGAGCCCGGTTCAGATCATGACTGAGAAAGAGAGGTGAGTGACACGAAGCACCACGGAGACGTCAATCCTCCCTCTCACCGTCTGCTTCACTCTCTTCTTCTTCTTCTTCTTCTTCGACAGGATCGTGGAGATCGCTGCCTGTCACTCCACACACACATCAGCTGCAAAGACGCAGAGTGGTCAGGTGTACATGTGGGGCCAGTGCAAGGGCCAGTCTATAATGCTGCCTCACGTCACGCACTTCGCCTGCACCGACGACGTCTTTGCATGCTTTGCCAGCCCCTCGGTCATGTGGAGGCTTCTTTCCATCGGTAAGACACACACGCAGTGATGTTTCAGTGTGTTCATCGTGGAAGTTACGTAGGTAACTCTGGTTCTGTGAAGTCCTGGACGACTGCCAGGGGCAGTAAACAAAGTGGATGTCATCCCCGCTGTGCAAGTCGGTATAAAATCAGAGTCACGCACCAGCTTTGTTTATTGCCACTGGATCAGGAAGGAGCGAAACTAGAGTCGGGATATTACATATTAGCAATAAGAGTAAGGTGACCAGGTAGTTGGCAGGTTTTCATAATGTCAGACTTTAAATAAGATAAAGATGACATAATGTCAGACTGTGTGTGTGTGTGTCCCTCCAGAGCATGATGACTTCTTGACCGTGGCTCAGTCTCTAAAGAAAGAGTTTGACAACCCGGAGACGGCGGACCTCAAGTTCTGCGTCGACGGCAAATATATCTACGTCCACAAAGCTGTCCTCAAAATCAGGTCAGAGATTTGTTGTTCTCACAGCCGTCACGATGAAACTACAGAAGAAATAGTTCATCTGAGTGAAACAATCTGTCGTGCAGGTGTGAACACTTCAGGTCCATGTTTCAGTCCCACTGGAACGAAGACGTGAAGGAGGTGATCGAGATAGATCAGTTCTCCTACCCGGTGTACCGCTCCTTCCTGGAGTTCCTTTACACGGATTATGTGGAGCTGCCACCTGAGGACGCTATTGGTCAGGACCACACACACACACACACAACACATTCATCTGTGTGTTAGCTGTTAAAACTTAGTGTTACTGTCTCTGCTCTGTCAGGGCTGTTGGACCTGGCCACGTCTTATTGTGAGAACCACCTGAAGTGTCTGTGTCAGCACATCATAAAGAGAGGAATCACCGTCGATAACGCCTTCTCGCTGCTGTCTGCTGCTGTGCGCTACGATGCAGAGGTCCGTCTAATACTAAAAGAATAAAGTCAGAACTCTGCCTAAATTTTTAATCTTCTCCCGTAGCACCGCGAGCTTGGCACAAACAGTCACCACGTGGTTCATTTATCTGTCCTGATTCTTCCTCATATTTGTCGTTCAGGACCTGGAAGATTTCTGCTTTAAGTTCTGCGTGAATCACCTCACCGAGGTGACCCAGACGACCGCTTTCTGGCAGATCGACGGCAACCTGCTGAAAGATTTCATCTGTCGGGCCAGCCGCTCCGGAGCCTTCAAAAACTGACTTGAACCCCGCAGACGACTGTAGACTCAGAGCAGAGGCTGCTGTGGCGACTCCAGGAGTGACTCCTCAGAGGACTTCATCACTCCCGGTCATCTCCACACCTTCACTGACAGGCGGTCACAAATCTTCAGATATTCTCCATCACTGTCACACGTTATTCATCTCATTCCAGGCTGAAGCAGTCTGTCTGTTACAGAAATCAGCAGGTAGCAGCATCATTAGCTGTTTGCCACAGTGCCTGACCGCCTTTCCATTTACACAGTGTGTGACGCATTTAGAGTCGTAGCTTCTAATAACTTGAAAGATTCTTGCCAGTCGCCTGATAACACTTTACTTTTTCTATTATTCTGTTTAATTGACCAAGTTACTTCTTCAGCGTTTGGACGTGCCATCTGAAATCAGAGTTTTCAGGATGTGTGAGGCTGTTTGCACTTGTAGATGTCAGGATAGAAGAAGTACTTTGAAGACTGGGCATCGACAAAAAAAAAAAAAACAGATTGAAGCTTTTATTAAGTCTGTCTGGGTCAAATTCTGAGATTATTAGTCCTGATGACGTTTTAAGACGACCCAAAGAGAAGAACTCAGGTTACTGGTGAGCTTCAGTCTTAAACTGATCTATGAAAGTTTTACTTAGCGCAGCTACAAACCCATAAAGCTTCTTTAGTTTGTCCGTTAGTGCACAAACACTTCGTTGGTGTGAACAAACGTACGGAGCCATTAGACATCAGTTTACACACCTCCTCATTCACAACCATCGACTGTATGCCGACGATATTTTGGAGTATTAACATTTATAAAGTTTAGTGACTGCTGCACTACTGCTGTGAGTATTTTGAAGAACACATGCTAATTTCTATACAGGATATTTCTACTGCACAATCAATAATTATGTTGATTGATTGAGTGAGTGATTGTTATGACGTGCCAGTTCAATTTTGTGACCTCAGCAAGCAAATGAATAAAAAGAATCTTGTCTCTTGTCTTTTTGTTATTATTTCTGCTTATTACCAAAGGGGGGGGGTGGAATTCAAACCATTGCTGATAATAATGCACATATTCTGTCAATAACTCGCTGACAAGAGAAACATTCACCAACATATTTAATAACATGTAACCCAGAACAGGAAGACTAGATTCAGGCTAGCTTGGTACAGTTGGCTATGGAACATTCATAAAATAAATATTTTACAATTATAATTAATGTTCAGTGCAGGTTTTGAAATGATAGACCTTTTTTCACTGACTAAAAATGTATCATTTGTAATAAAACACTTAAAAAATTTGATAAATTAGCTGAAGAGAGTCAGGAAAGAGATAGTGGATGACACAGGTCGGGTTCAAACCCCGGGCTGCTGTGATAAGGACTGACCAGGTGAGCTAATTTTAAAATATAAGATCAATAAAAAAACGTATGTAACGTTAAAAAGGACAGTGTGACTGTAAATCTGAAGAGAGCCGTGAGCTCTGATCTCCTCTGGAGGCTGACTGACTCATCTCTTCAGTGCTGAGCGAACCTCCATCATGGCTGCCGCTGCCTTCTGCAGCTCCGTCTGTTTCCTCACTAACTCTGTAAAACACAAGACATCACTTTCATTATGATGGATGAAAAATTTTGACTTTTTCCCCTTCAAATTCTGACTTTTATTCCCCAAAATTCCAACTTTTTGCCCTCAAAATTCAGATTTTTTTCCCTTCAAAATTCTGACTTTTTGCTCTCAAAATTTAAACTTTTTCCCCTCAAAATCCTGACTTTTTCCTCCTTCAAAATTCTGACTTTTTTTTCTCTAAATTCTGACTTTTTTCCCCTTAAAATTCTGATTTTTTTTTCCCTCAAAATTCCTACTTTTTCCTCAAAATTCCAACTTTTGCCTCTGACTTTTTCAAAATTCTGAATTTTTCCTTCAAAATTCTGATTTTTTCCTCAAAATTCCAACTTTTTTCAAAATTCTTAACTTTTTCCCCTCAAAATCCTGACTTTTTCCCTTCAAAATTCAGACTTTTCCCTCAAAATTCAGATTTTTCCCCAAAATCCTGACTTTTCCCCTCAAAATTCTGATTTTTCCCTTCAAAATTCCAAAATTCTTTTTTTCTCAAAATTCTAAAATTTTTTTCCTCAAAATTCTGACTTTTTCCCTCAAAATTCCTTTTTCCTTCAAAATTCCAACTTTTTCCTCAAAATTCTGACTTTTTCATCAAAATTCCAACTTTTGCCCTCAAAATTTGAAACTTTTCCCCTCAAAATTCTGACTTTTTCCCTTCAAAATTCTGACTTTTTCCTCAAAATTCTGATTTTTCCCCTCAAAATTCTGACTTTTTTCCCCTCAAAATTCTGACTTTTTTCCCTTCAAACTCTGATGTTTTTTTCCTCCAAATTCAGATTTTTTTTCCCTCAAAATCCTGACTTTTTCCCCTTAAAATTCCGACTTTATTCCTTAAAATTCGGACTTTTCCCCCTTCAAAATTCTGACTTTTTCCCCCTTCAAAATTCTGACTTTTCCTCCCTCAAAATTCCAACTTTTTTTCCTTCAAAATTCCAACTTTTTTCCTCAAAATTCTGACTTTTTTTCCTCAAAATTCCAACTTTTTGCCCTCAAAATTCTGATTTTTCCCCCTCAAAATTCTAACTTTTTCCTCAAAATTCGACTTTTTTCCCCCTTAAAATTCGACTTTTCCCCTTCAAAATTCTGACTTTTCCCCTTCAAAATTCTGACTTTTCCTCCCTCAAAATTCCAACTTTTTTTCCTTCAAAATTCCAACTTTTTTCCTCAAAATTCTGACTTTTTTTCCTCAAAATTCCAACTTTTTGCCCTGAAAATTCTGATTTTTCCCCCTCAAAATTCTGACTTTTTCCCCTTGAAATTCCAATTTTTTCCACCAAATTCTGATTTTTCCTCAAAATTCCAACTTTTTTTCCTCAAAATTCCAACTTTTTTTCTTCAAAATTCCGACTTTTTCCTCAAAATTCCAACTTTTTGCCCTCAAAATTCTGACTTTTTCTTAAAATTCTGACTTTTCCCCCTCAAAACTCCAACTTTTGCCCTCAAAATTCTGACGTTTTTCCTCAAAATTCAAAAAATTCTGAATTTTTTCCTTCAAAATTTCAAAATTCACACTGTAACACTGTAAAGAGTTTACTTCACCTTCCTGCTGCCTGATCATGAGCTCAGTCAGCTTTCCAGAAGCCTCCATCACTCTTAGTGCACAGTCATAATCTGTGGAGAGAAAAGAGAGAGCTTTATGTTCCGATCTTTGAAAGTAAATCAGAATGATGCCGTCACATCTTGGATCTTCCTCACCCTCCTGGCTGGCTTCGTCTGACTGAATTCTGCTGGATATTTCCTCCATCTCACGGATGAAATCAGCGAACACGGCCTGTGTGCAGCCCGCCGCGTTGCAGCCTTTCCAGAAGCGGGAGGAGTCGATGCTGGGCTTTGGGTTCGAGAGGTGGAGGGACGCACAGACGGTTTCAGGTGGAGCTGCTGTGGACCGGTCAGGAGACGGAGGGGACCTGACGGAGGTTTGCTGTGGGACAGTGGGCTCAGAGGTGATCTCAGGGCTGAACTCTGAGAAAAGAGACAGCTCCAGCTGAGGTAACATCATTCAGCTCACCGGACAGGTGTGGTACACCTGGGTTCACCATTCATTATTATTTCAAAGTATGGACTTTAATAGCTGTGTGAAAATTGATATATAACATATAGACCTTTAAACATCCATCAGGAGACCAGAGCTCATCACATGGGATGTGTTAACTTCATTTACCTTCCTCTTCCTGGACTGTCTCTCCCTTCATCACAGTCATTCCGGGTTGTGCAGTCTGAGTTTCCACAGTGTTTGAACGTTGCAGAGGCTCTGTGCTGTTGCCCACGGGAGGGAGCAGACTCGGTGACTCAGCAACCTGAGAGCACGTAAACACATTTCATGTCAGACGAGTTAATGCAGAGAGAAAGATCAGATGTACTCCAGGACTGAGGAATCATCATCAGAGTATAAAAGTATCACTTTAACACATTTAGGAGGTAAGACATGTTTGATGTGATGTCTAAAAACTCACTGGATCATCTTCATTTCCTTCATTGTCCGGCTGATGCCCTGAATCTGATGACTTGGTGTCTTTTCTGTGAGTGGAGAAAGTTACCCTCTGTGAAACCAATACATAATAAAACCTGGCTAATATTTCAGCTCAGTTATCGTGTTTGAGGCTGTGTGTAGTTGTGGTGTTGCTACATTGTCGGTTACTGTCTAGATAGATAGATCTTTATATTATTTGTTTTGTGTAATGCAAACATCATATTAAAAACAGACTCATTGAGCATCTCACCTGGTCACCTGCTGCACAGTCAGGAAGCGGGAAAACAAACACGAAGAAAAATGAAGATCAGATGATTGAACTTCTTCTTCATCTAAAGGAATCTTTAAATATTTAAACCACAGACCTCTGGAACAGAGTTTGCACTGTCGTCTGAGTCAAACTCTAAGGGGGCAAATATTTCCATGTCTGCATCAGCTGCAGAAGAAGAGAACGATCAGATAAACGTGAACTCCTTCACAGGTTTGATTCTCTCGTGTATTGTAAAGGGAGTTAACCTGAATCTGAAGAAGTGTCTGATATAATCCGGTTCCAGCCTTCAGATCTACGTTTAGGCGCCCTTTCTTCCAGTCTGTGACAGAGGAGAGCGATCAGGCATGACAACAGCTGACAGAGCGTTTTAGACATATTGCAACTTGTTACTTAAACTGTCAGCAGTAAAAAAAACTTTGACTGCTTAGTGGAAAGAAAAGAAACAATCCTGCACGGTCTCCATCACTAGTATTCAGCTTAGCCCTCGTGATGGAAGTCGCTTGAAGTCTTCTGTTGGCCGACTTTTCCGAGGATAAACTTAAAGCGCTGAGCTATTCTTTTCCATGCACAGTAACCTCAGAGTGCTGATGTTGATTCATTTAGAGACGAGGACCCTAAGAACGACTGGCAATGGGAGATGAGATCCTGCCTGTGGGACATTTACCAGTAATGGACACGTTGTTTGAGTGGGAAGCCGTGACACCTGCGCGTCATTCAAACCATTTAAAAACAGAAAACATGCATGTCCACTTTGCAGTCCATAAAAATCCATTTCAAATAAGCACAGACTTTAATTTCAGTTTTGGTTCATTTTGTTTTGTTTATGCGACGTTATGAAAAGTTTAAAAAGTCTGAGGAATGAAGCGTTGTCAGTAAAGTGAGTACAAGTGAAGAGAAGAGTTTTTGATCCTAACCATCTGTCACTATTTTATTTATAATACAAATAACCATTGGAGCTGTAACAATGAATAATGATGCTACAGACGTTTCAACACATAAAGAACAGAGAAGTTCAGATAATCACACACTTACTTGTCATCGAAACTCCGCCGCCTCTGTTACAGAGTCAAAAGCAGAGTGATTAAAAATCAGCGAGTCATTCAAATAAATGAAATAACATTAAAAGTCTGTATTCTAAGCGAGCTGTGACGTGTGAACCTTGGAGGTGGAAGGCGTACAGCTGGGTGAGTCGACCGGTCCGGCTGCCGTAGAATCACCTGTCAAGAACGAAGACGTTTAACCTGGAGTACTAAGAATTAAAAGACGGCGTGATGTGAGCAGGACTCACCGCTGGAGCTCCTCTTCTGTGATGAAGCAGCATGTTTGTCACGATACAATCTAAAAACACACGATATGGTTACATGCAAACACATACTGAGGAGCACGGTTCAGTTACTACACGTGAACATACTTACATAAAAATGTCCAAACATGGCAGCACACCTCAGGAGAAGAACACATGGATATGGTTAGTTGTTGAACAGTTTGTGGCCTGTGCCTGTCTTTACAGGAGTTATAGCATCCGGCTGCTGTAACTAAATGTGCATTAATCCACCCCTGAAAACAGTCCACAAATAATTTAGCCCTTCTTAATCTTCTTCTTAGTCTAACCTTAGACGGTGCAGCATCGCTGGGATTTTTGGAAGTTTGGGGCTTTTTGATGCCGTTTACAGAGACGCCGTTTTCTGCAAGTGGAAAAAGAAAAACTCAACTTCAAAATATGTCACACGTCAAGGAAAATGTTTGCATGAAGATCCTCGCTCACCTCGTGTTTCACTGTGTCTGACACAGTACAGCCTGAAAGCATGAAGACACAGAGAGGGAAATAAACAGACTGCCGCGCTGATTGCAGAACATAACACGCACAGACAAACATGTTGGACTAACCCATAGCTTCCCTTGTCTGTGTCCTCAACTATCCTAGCTCCAGCAGTAACAGCACACGGGTAATGGAAGGACTTCTTGCAGCGTCCCACTTCACATCCAGCGGTGGCTCCCTTTTTTTTACACTGGCTGCAGATCTAAAACAAACAGAACAAGAGACAGAGCTGAACGGACTCACCGCTGTGATGCGACCCACGTACATGGATTAGGCTGAAAACGTCAACAGCCGTCTTTACCAGTTTGTTTCCGCGTTTCACCTCGCTCATCACGTCGTCCACAGAGAAACCAAACAGATCGTCGAACTGCGGCGAATACTGACAGAAAATACCGGAGGAGAAAAGCTGCGAGGCAGAGAGGAGAGACGACACCGTGAGAACGAAAATATACCAACAAAAGTTACACACAAATGTTCTGTAACAATACTGTAATATGTTTAGTGATGAGTCATGGTGATTTGAGCACATTCAAATGTCTAGTTGACCAATCAGATCGCTCGGTCGGACCCACTTACTGTATAACCTCAGTTTTTTTTATTTATTTATGTCATTATCTCGACATAACAAATGACACACTAAATGCAACCATTTCCTCCAGATCTCGTTAATTATTTCGTTATCTCAGAAAAACAACATTTGTCATATCAGGATAATAAATAAATAACTCCTGAGAAAATTATCCAGATAACGAAACTTTCTTTTTTCTCGAGATAATGAGAAAAAATTAGATCAAAAATCTCAAGAAAACAGATGATATCAACTCTGCATGGCCTCTTTGGGCTTCCGTAGCACAGTTAACAAAGGCTGTGTGTTCAGTGTGTTCAGTGTGTTCTCTGTGTTCAGTGTGTGCAGTGTGTTCAGTGTGTTCAGTGTGTGTGTAGGAGTCACACATCTTCACCACACTGATGTTTCTGCTGAACTTTTCTGCCTCCATCTTGTCACTTCTCACATCCGGCCTCGTCTCCTTTAAGGCCGGTTAAGTCGTCGAGCGCCAACATTTAAACCTGCTCAGCTGATCTTTACGGATATATGGGTCAAACATATTTCATATATGTTATATATCTGTATGTATTTATTGATATATTTACCAAACAGTTCTGGTGAGCCGTCACTTCGTCTTTTGTCGACAGCACGCCGGTGATCTTCGTCTCCTCGGACCGCTGACAGAGCACGCAGCACACTTTGTCACCGTCGTCCGTTTCCATCCTGTAATTAGTACTTTAATTACTTTCCAGCGGTGTAACGGCTCATTTACATACATGCATACATGTATACATGCAGACATGCAGACATGACACTGAGCTCAACTCTTCCTGAAGCTTCTCCGCCCACCACTGTTTGTGCCCGTGTGGGTAGCGGAGGTTGCCAGGTCCTGTCCGAAATATCCCCCCCAAAACCCCGCAGTTTACTTCAATAGCACAATAGATACAGTCCAATGTGATCAAATACAACAGCTGTGACGTTAATTCAACTTTTATGAAGCT
This sequence comes from Miichthys miiuy, assembly GCA_036365135.1. NCBI lineage: Eukaryota > Metazoa > Chordata > Actinopteri > Sciaenidae > Miichthys > Miichthys miiuy. Next base: position 1,888,209 of record CM071612.1, on the reverse strand, counting down.
CATAATGTTTCAGTTTTTGTTGACACAGTCAAAGAAATATCAATTTAACTATAACTGTATGTTAGTTTTATGTTTTACCCTGAAAATCTGTGCATTAATCTATAAATCTGTGCATTAATCTATAAATCTGTGCATTAATCTATAAATCTGTGCAATAATCTATAAATCTGTGCATTAATCTATAAATCTGTGCAATAATCTATAAATCTGTGCATTAATCTATAAATCTGTGCATTAATCTATAAATCTGTGCATTAATCTATAAATCTGTGCAATAACCTGTAGCCTACATTATAACTTCTCTTCACTGTGCTGAACAGAACACAGCCGGTTGTAGAAACCAAATTTATTCCATCCTCTGCAGCATCACCACTCCTTTATCCAGTGTACAAACGTTACTGTCAAATGTCGATAGATACACACGTCTATATTTATGCATATATATCTTTTAAATATATATGTGGTTATTTTTATGTTTATGTCTGCACCTACCGGTCATGTCCCTTGTCTTTTAACTGTACTTGGCAAGGTGAACTGGAGTCAAACTTCTCGTGTGTGTGTGTGTGTGTACACACACCTGGCCAGTAAAGTGATTCTGATTCTGATGTTTACTGTTGCGGTTGTAGTTTGCAGTAGTGTTAAACTGGAGTGCACTTGGTGGCTGGAGTTTTTTTTGGACAAAGAGGGTGACAGGCTCCGATGTCACTATTTATTATCACGTTTCACTTTTTTATTGCCGTCTCAGCACTTATATCATTTCATCTCGTGTAGTTCAGTTTGTCGTTATGCCAGTTTAAGTTTGTTGTTACTATTTTGGTTAATAAACATCAGAAACTTACAACGTGGACTTTGGATTTTCTTTTTGCACCAACGCCACAGTAGGAGCACACTCCGCCTCTTAGTGGCCGATTGAATGGAAAGTTGCTGCTACACTCGTTTTCTCATGATAAGTTAATTTCATTTGTTTTCTCAAGATCTCGAGTTATTTATGTCATTATGTCGAAATAACAGATTGTTATCCCGAGGTAAAGGATAGTCTAGTATATGTAAAATCATCATCACCTTTACGTGGAGAGTTTTCATCTGCTTTAGAAAGACTTGTTCTGTTGTTGAGCTTAGAACTCAAATTCAAAGATTCATGATGCCTCATTTCTGTCTGTCTAAATCAAATGAAAAGAATGATCTATGCAAGTTGAGATATAAATATAAATGGTGGATTTTAACAAACCTGGCAACCCGGTTTGCACAGTTTCACTTTCATTTCCGTTCTTTGCTCCTCTAATTTGAGGCTTTGTCTGCTCTTGTGTTTTTATATCTGCACACAGAAATGCATAATTTACTTCAGCCATAGAAAAATGCATCAATATTTAGCTTCAAAGAGCAATAATAAGACAAGATGTCTTCATTTATAGACAAAGGAGGAAACAGTGGCTGAATTATAACAACTCGTTTATGTAAAAATTAGACAAGTCACAAAGTAGTGACATCACCATACTTAATGTACAATATAGCATCTCAGATAACAAACATTTCATGACAGACAGACATTAATGAACAATATCTACATTCAGAACGTGATCCCTCCACTGGGGGGGAATACATTACACTATACAGTGACCTTTGATTATTCACATGGAGAAACATTATTTTAACTGGAGCGTACATGAAAAGCCCACAGTGTTTGACCACGAGGCCCCAAGAAGAGCCCCCCCCAAAAAAGACAAAAGCTCATACGCAAAGTGTGGACAGCTGGTGGCAGAACAGGTTTCTAATGACAGACTGACGACAGAGACACAAAAAGAAAACTAGACTAAAGACGTGTGAGCTGTTTCAATTCTTACAAATAAATAAACACGTATAAGAGGACAGAGAACATTCATTCAAGCTAAACAAGCTGTGCGTATTCATCTCTCTCCCTCTCTTTTAAATTTACAGTAACAGTGGAATTATGAGCTCTCGTGATGAATTAGTGCAGACGAACACATGATCGCTGACTCTTTCTCCATTTTTAATGTGAACACAAATAGATGCATTGACTGAGATCAGTCCCGCTGGCCCATTCATACATCTATTACATTATAATCACAGGTATCCTCTGCTCTTCAGAAAAATATGTGTATGACTAGAGGAAGATCACGTTACTATATACTGTGATGTACTTCTAACCCCAGTATCTGCACTGCACAATTGCACCACAATCATATCTAGAACATGTGCACACGTATGACGTATTAATAACTGGTGCATGTGCATGACTTTAAAAACTGAAAAAATACAGCTTTCTGTGGAAACCTGACAAAATACTTGATGATGATGTTGTCGTTGGCAATACAGCACGGATAGCCACGTGATGCTAGCAGTTTGGTGATGCAAGGAAGTGCTGGAGGAGCTCAGGGCTTGATGTCAGAGAAGCTCGTGTAGGTCTCACTGCAGCTGGACGACGTGCTGAGGTTCCCAGAGCCGCTGCCTTCTGTTAGAAACACACACACACACACACATTGTGGATTGATGTTAGACACAGAGGACATGTGTCACACCCTTCGTTTGGGATAGTTTGTTTGCATACCTGAGCTGGCGAGAGACTGGCAAGACTTGGACTTTCCAATAAGCGCGATAAGATTAGCAGCTGCGATCCAGCCCTCCTTAGAAGTGCTTATGTTACGTACAAACCTGCGTGGTCACACACACACATATATGCAAATCCTATTATAGCAGTGCTACTATAATATTTGTTCTATTTCTGTAGCATTAAGGTTGTTTTCTTACCACTGCCCATCATCCCCCTTCCTGACCAGCTGCACCATGTCTCCACTCTTCACTGGGAGCTCCTGAGCGCCGCCCTTCTCGTAGTCAGCCATCACTCTGTATTTACCGGCATGCTGTTAAACGTTGAGAAAAGGAAAAAAGAGTTACTCAACTGCACTAATCAACATCTTTATTTTAAAAATAACTATCTGTAATGTGAAAGGGAACCTCAAAGAATTTGTTTTTATTAACTTTTTAAGCGTATCTGATATCAGATATCTGTCCATAGAGATGAGCAGAAATGTATCTTTCTTGTCATTCTTGCGTATAAAGTTGCTGCACAGGCTGCAGAGGAAGTCTTGGCCCTGATATCCAGATATCTGCTGGCTACAACAGAGCTTAGAAAGATGCTAAACACGAGCAAGAAATATCTAAACATGGACGTCATTCTCCCATTGTCCCCAGATGGGACGTGAGTCCCCGCAATCTGACTGTGTAAACAAATCGTAGTCCCCACATTGTGACCGATACAAGTACAGAGGTGTTGACACATGTTCGCCACACACAGCGACTCACCAGCTTCTTGCCGTTGTCGTCCTCTGGGTCGGAGTTCAGAGGATCCTCAGCACTGGAATAGCCGTCATGCTCCTCTGAGGCGTCCAGCGATAGTGAAGCCTTATTCCAGCCTGAGGTGAAGAGGGAGACATGTGTGTGTGTGTGTTTAGTTTACAGCGACGTTCAGCTTCAGCTACTGTCAAACATGTGCGTGACCTGCGGTGATGAGATCTACAAGCGTGAAAGAGTGAGAGGAAGGAAACATCTAATCCCAGGAGTCCCAGCATGACACGATCAGTTCAACAGCTATTACCAAAAAACTCTAAGACTCTAAGACCAGCATGCACCTCCATATTTTTAACAAACAAAGAAGAAGTGGCAGGCAAAAATTCCTTCATATCAGTGTGTTTTCTATGATTTTGTTCCTTTCACTAGGCCTGAAAGGAACGTGGAGATGTGGGACGGAAAAGCAAAAAACTGAGAAAGACGGAAAGGTTTATAGAGGTGAGACTGTGCCCTGACACACAACCAGCGGGCCGGCTGGGGATAGGATACCTCTCCACTTTGTCTGTAAGAGACTAGAGGTGCTGAACCACCTGGCCCTGCTCAGGTGGAGAGGGGGAGGACCTGCATCTGAGGGACAGGAGGCAATAGAAACACAGCTAGTCACTCAGCCTGCAGCAGCCACAGCCAATGAAAAGCAATCACTGTTAGAGGCCGAGGCTGTGCTCGAGCATCATGGAGAGCACATGGACAGTATGCAGTTACTGTTGAGCAAGCTAACTACCTTTGAAGCCGAATGGTGTGGGGTCACTCTGGCGTTTCGTCTTGTGATCGGGGCTTGTGGGAGATCCTGTCATCAAACAAGAGAAAGACAGCGGTTAAGGCTGGTTGTTGAGGCAAGAAAGAAACCATCGCCAAAATATTGAAAATTAAACTGAATGAATTTTGATGAGAAAAGGACAGAGGACAGATGACAGACAGCAGATTTCAGAAAGGTTAAGTAAAGATACAGACACAGAGGCAGGAAACTATTTTCATAAGGAGATGCAGGACGCTCTATGAATGAAAGAGGCTACCATAAAAGCATAATCTGACCCGTCACAGCAGGAAAAGCACAGGAGCAAATAATCAAATCAGTTTTGGTTGAATTCCATTTAGCTGCTTCAGTTTCAGGGCATGCTGGAACTGAGATACTCGAACAGAACGGAGCCATCCGCTGTGCTTTCCCCACTGTGAAAAGTCAAAGCTCTGACTAAGGCGCTAAATCTAGAGGTCTAGAGCTGTGTGATACCTGCTGACAGGAGGATCGTCATGGGTAATGTAAAACATTTATCATCAGCAGATGAAGGCTCTGTGGAGGGAAGCATGCAGTATTTGACCTACTGATGAAACATATTGTTGTTTTTTTCATTTAGTTTATCCTCCAGACGCTTCGGTCGAGGAATAGTTCAACACTCATCAGCTTCACATACAGAACTTGCAGAGAGTGGGACGAGAAGATCAATACCGCTCCTACACTAAGAATAAAGGCCCAGATAAAACACATTATTTATCTGGTTTGTGTGTGTAAAAATGAAAACTCATGGCTTCAGGTTGAGGTATGAGTCGGTGTCTGACTTCTACTCTCAGCAAGAATGCAAGTAAGCATATTTCAACATGATTCAATGAGATTCTTTAACTTAGTAGGTAGATGATGCGATATGTCGGACATGAAATGGACAGCAGGCTGCACGCAGTTACCTTTCTGAGCTTTGAGGTTACTGAAGCCCTGTAAAGTAAAGCGCTTTTTAGCCACAGCAGCTCTGTCTGAGGTCGGACTTGTCACAGCCTCATCTGACCCAGATTAGAGGCAGGAAGACGGGAGCAGACGAAAAGAAGGAAGGAAGGACGTAAGGTAAAGTGTGAAGGAAGAAAGGAAAGACAGTGGAAGAGACAGACGTTGGGTTAAGGGGTTAATCATCAGGAAATATTTGTTTAAACAAAGCATTGGACGACTCTTCCTCTCTTCACCTTTTCCTGCGGGCTTTGGTGAGGAAGAGGAGTTGACATCAGGGCTGCAGGACTCAGCTTTCTTCTCCTCTCCCCTTTTAAAGCTCTTCTGACCGGACTTGAATGGACTGCGGTCGGAGAAAAGTGAAACATAAGAAACATTTCACACAAATCAAAGTGTTCATTTAAACAGTGAGATAAATAAATGATTACCTGAGGCTGACTGCTCCACTGGGCACAGGAGGGGCCTGGAAAACTGGGTCTGGTGCCCTCTGCTGGTTGGCTTCTGAAACACGTTATAAATAATCGTGTTTCAGTCTCTACTAAAACATATTTGTGTGGACATGAAATCTAGAAATGGGTTTTAGAGTACATCCTCTGTCTGTACCTCTACACGCCTCCAGCTGGGTTGTCAGGACCTTCCTGATCTCTCTTACCCAGGTGGTTTTTACTTCAGCCGTTGCCGCCTGAAAAGGTTCAGACATGCCGTATGTTAACGGGCTCAGTGTTACTCAAATATAAGCATCATAAACCTGAATTTTAATTAGAGCCAAAGAAATGCAGAATACTAATTACTATGATTATTATTTTGGAAGAATGAGTCGAGAGAATTGAGTTGTTCCTGGGCCAGTTAGCAGACTTTCTGCCACTGGAGAGACCAACATTGGAGAGGCATGGCCGCTGACATATTTTCCAGGATCTAATTTCCCACCTTGAAAATGATTTGAGAGACCCATAATCCATAGGTGCCTCTGTCCCTGAGTCATAAATATATATAAGCAGAGTTACCCTTACTTCCAACTGTCTACTGTCAAGGCACCAGATGAAGTAAATACATAAAGTTCTGTGTTAACATACCTGAACGATATAGACCTCTTCTCTGGAGTTGCACCAGATTTCAAACTTCTTGTTGTCTCCCTTGCGTTCTCGGTAATGCCAACAGCGCTCATCTGTTGAAGAAGAAGACAGCGAGTGAAACATTTTGTACATACAAATAGATTAGCAGAGACAAGCACAGCAGAGCGGTGCTCACATTCAGAGACTGTTTGAAGCTGTATGACGGAGCTTTCTCGTAGCCCTCCCCGTTCTCCTCCCTCCTCTTGCAGAACAGCAGGGCCTTCTCGTGGAGGAAGAGGTGCCTCTGCATGGGCTTGAAACGGGCCAGATCCTTAACTTTGGCATGACCTTTCTTGTGCTCTGTCCACACGCTGAACGAGCCCTGCATCAGCAGCTTCGAGCTCGGTCATGTTACCCTGAGGAAGAAGAGGGTTAAAGAAGCCGTGAGACAGAGCTGATTCAACACATACTGCAGAATAATGTGTCTGTATTTCCATGGAAGTATCTGCTGCAAGTAAGTACACTAATAAAATATACTGAGGCGCACAGCGGTGCAGTGGTTAGCACCGTCTTACTCACAGTAAGAAAGTTTCTGGCGATTTGTCCAGGGCGAGCCCGCCTCTCGCTCTAAGTCAGCTGGGATACTTCATATATTCTTAGATTAAGGCTGTATAACTGTAGCAGTTATTGTAAAATAGGACTGATGAAATGTGCAGTGAGTCAGCAGATGTCTGTAGATTTTACGGTGGAAAAAACTGCCAAACCACGACGGTAAAAGGCCGTAAAATATGAGTATAAAATATGACTGTTTTATTGTATACAGTAAGACACGGTCATGTTTTTAAAGCCTCTATTTACACGTCATTCTAAGGGAATTTATACAGCATGGAGTATTTTATATTAGAGACTGTTAATTGTTCATCAAAACCTTTATCTTTACGGCATTTATACAATATTTTCATGTTAGTTTTACGGCAAAACAGTGTTGATATTGAATAAAATGCATAAAATAGGAATCTGCAGTGAGTCAGCAGATGTCTGTAGATTGATAGAAAAGCTGTCGAACCGTGACGCTAAAATATGACTGTTTTATTGTATACAGTAAAATACAGTCATGTTGTATATAATTGTGTTTTTTTAAGTCACTGACCTATATAACGCGTCTGTATCCTGCTTTAATGCCTCACCTCATATCCTGTAATGGCGATGAGGTGCATGGAGTCATTGACAGCCTTCAGGATGCCTAAGATGGAGGTCAGCGCCTCCTGCAGGTCGTCGGCTCCCTCGCAGGTCTTACTGTACTTCAGCATTTCCTGTAGTCAGAACCACAATGAACAACCATCTCAACACCTCTAAAGAGCAATTTAAGTTTCGATATGAGGTCAGCAGATATGACTGTACCTTCAGCAGCAGCTGATATTTGGTAATCCTCTGAACAGGCTTCAGCAGATAGGAATCCAAGCCCAGTTTATGCTCCAGCTTTTTCTGACACTCCTGACGGAAATAAAAAAAAAAAGACAAGACGCGTGTCAAATAAAACACAGTTAAGATTATTTGGTTAAAAACATAAACGACCGTCTGCTCACCTGGAAGAAGGCGCAGTCTGAGCACTGCCTCCAGAGACTTTCAGAGCGAGGCTTGTTGTGACAGTACTTCTCGTAGATCTGCAGGTCTGTCATCTGGAGGAAGGAAGCGGAAACCTTTTTTTAAAATCAGCACAAATGAAGTCATATGAATGTGCTGAAAATCTCTCAAATAATCCACTCACCCTCTCTAGAAAACACCGTCCAACCAACTCTGGGCAGTCGGTGTACTGCTCCAGCTCCCTCAGAAACGTCCTGGAGATGACAAAATCACGTTATTGATGAAAGACTGAAAGACAATTGAATAAAACATTGATTAGCTTTGATTGATAACCAGTAGTTTGCTCAGGGTGTTAACTGTTTCCCCATCCAGTGGGACTAAGTCACAGAGCACTGGTATCATCAGTGACAGGCAGATGGCGCTCCTTCACCTCCTGTGAAAGTGGTAGATCTCTGGCATGTTTCCAAACAGAACCTCCTTTTTGTTCTGCAGAGGAGCAGGCATGAGGTGAACCATCGCTGGATTATCCATCTCAGAAGCATATCCCTGCAAACACACACAGAAAACGATGAGTGAAATTATAATAATCACAGAGAAGAGTGAACATGTTATGGGGTGGATAAACACCTGCAGCACGCAGAGCAGCTCCTCCACGTACGCTCTCTCGGTTTCCAGCAGCTCGTTCATAACGTGCCTGCAGACAGGCAGAGAAAAGAGACAGACAGGCAGTGAGACAGATCAAATGAAGGCAGACGCACAGCTCCGTAGATAACGAGGTTACAGTTTTCACACAGTCCATCTGCCGTGTAATTTGATTACAGATGAAAGAGCCTCACCTCCTGAGCACCGCCAGGTTCTCCTCCTCCTCTGACAGAGAGACGTGTCGGCTGTTACCGTCTCCGTTCTGCAGTTGGACGTTTTCCTGGGAAAAACAAACAAACCCAACAACAGATCAGACAAATGCAACCGGACAGAACAACTGGACAGACACACAACATGAACACTACACTCACTTTTTCACAGTTGTTCCCAGAGTCTGTGTCTGGGCAGATTTTCTCCTGCTGAGCTCTGTGTGCTGAGGTGGAGGAGGAAACAAAGAGTCAGGAGTGCAGCCATTTACTGTATACTATACACACACCTTAAGATTTTGCACATATTTGTGGTGCAACAAAATATTTTAAATATGATATGAAAACCTCTGAATAAACAGAGGGCTGAGACCGGTTAAGACCAAGACCAGACAGTATATACCAGACTTAGGTAGCTAATATTTATGAAAACTCTTTGGGTGAAGCGTGGTTGCTACATTGAGTCACCTCATTAAGTGTCGCCTTGAAGTATTTACAAACCGTTGGCTGATGTCTCCTCCCAGACACTTCACGAATAAATCAGAAAATGCACCAAGCAATTCAGTGATATCCTCACAGTTATGGACTTGAACTAAAATCCAGACTCTTCTTTGTCTGAGGCCAGACGAGACAGATGCCTTTAAAAAGAATCGAGTACTACGACATTGAACCTGGGCATTTCTGTGCCAATAGAGAATTATCAAACTCTGCTGCCTTTTTAGTCAGAAGACACAACAGAGCTCAATAAATTTCAGCATGTAAGATAAATTTATTTTCAGATGCCACTTGGGCGGCTGTGGCTCGGAGGTAGAGTGGGTAGTCCACCAATCAGAAGATCGGCGGATCAATCCCCAGTCTGCATGTTGAAGTGTCTTTGGGCAAGATACTGTGTAAGTACAGTCCATTTATCAGGTTGGAGTCTTGAAACTTCCTGATAAATATCATGCTGTCGTTACATCATCTGAAAATGAAATCTGAATAATAAAATAGACGTTAAAATAAAAGATTCTTCATTCCTGACTTTAAATTGTTGGTTATTGTTTTGTTGTTTCTTCAGATAAAATAAATGTCCTCATTAAAACGACTGTGTTTTCTTCTGAAACACACCAAATGCCATCCATGAGTGTGCACTTCATGAGTGTGCACTTCATGGATGCTAAGAAGTCAGTGACATTTAAAAACAGTCACCTCAGAGCTGGTCTCGCTCACTTATAACTTCTGGGTTCAATTCTAAGAATGTAGCTTTAAAAAAAATGCTTCACAGGAACAGCGTTAGCCATAAATGAGATTTATCCATCCAGAGTTCAGAGGCTGTGGAGTCTGATAATGGACATTTACGAGCTACACATAATGTGAATAACATTAGTGCAGAGAAGCCTCTAGACGGCCCTGCGCTGTGTGAAATAGATGGTCCAGGTGGAGATGTGTGGAGACTGACCAGGCGAGCTGAGAGGGGATTTGATGAAGGCTTCAGGTCTGGGTGCTACAGGCTGCACCGGCCTGGTCTGTTTGGCTGCTAGCTTCTTCAGGCTGACCCTCCTCTTGTCGAACATCTCCTGCATGGACGTCTGCTTCTGGAACACCTTCTCCACTTGGTCCTGATGCAATGTTATCAGAGGAGTGACACCATCATTTCTCTGTTAGCATATTATCTGGAAGACCGCTGAGGGAACATTCATTCTTTGGCTGGTCGTTTTACCCTGAACTGCTGGTTGAGCACTGCCTCGTATTCTCTCCAGATGGTACTGAGGTCTGTCAGTTGGTTCTGGCCCGCGTTATCCAGGTAACGCTCCAGCTCCTGCAGGGCTAACTCAGCCCCCTCGTGTGACTGACACTTGTCTACTGGCTGCGACGCCAGCAGGTATATACCATCATCAACCCATTTAGAAGCCTGAGGAGACAGCAGAGGAGGAAGAATCAGTAAAATATCAAGACAGGGAACTGCACTGGGACTGTTGTATCTTCTCACCCTCTCCAAACAGCGGTGGAGCTCCATGGCTTTGAGGAGGTGGTCTTTCTTGGCCCTCAGGTTGCTGCTCACGTTCTCACTGATTGCTCTGACCTCACTGCATTTGGGCTGAATGGAGTCCTCCGCATAGTGCGAGTTCTGGATCAGTTCATCTCCATCACGAGCCAACGACGAGGCTCTGTCCAGCACCTCCTGTAGACCAGTGTGGAGTGATACTTAATTAACCTCACCAGCCTTCCTCCAAAGTATTATTCAAGGCCACCATCGGCCAATCGACGTGATTGAAATGTGTATTTTGATGCAGATCTGGATCCAGATTAGGACATTAGGACATCAGAAATTTTAAATATTGTCTAAAGTGAATACAGATGAGTTCGTAGGGACTTGGCTTGGGAACTGGAGGGTGGCTGGTTCAAGTCCAGCATGGACCAAAGTATGGAGGGTGGACTGGTAGCTGGAGATGTGCCAGTTCACCTCATGGTACCGAACCCCTAACTGCTCCCAGGGCGCCCTATCACTCCACCATCTCTCCGCATTTTCATGTCTATGAGCCCTTGTGTGTGTGTGTGTGTGTGTGTATTTCAGACTACGCATGTAAAACTTACGAGGACCAACAAAGTATCTATAAGGTAGAGTGGGTTGTCCACCAATCAGATGATTGGTGGTTCGAAATTACAAGCTCCCACAAACTGATGAGCAGTTGGCACCTTACATGGCAGCCAATGCCATCAGTGTGCGAATGTGTGAAGGAGATATGTAGTGTAAAGGTGCTTTAGGTACAGACTTGTGAGTACAGACCATTTACCATGATTGTGCAGTGATGGCAGAGCGGTTGGTTTAATTAATGTTATTTCAATGTTGGTTCAATGATAAAACAGCGATTTTAAGTTGAACTAACATCGATTTGATGTCTGTCTTGATCTATTTTTCATCATGGAAATAACTTTTATTATTTCAGGGTGCAAACCTGATGAAAATTCAATGTTATATTTCAATGTTGAGCAATGTTGTTCTGCTATCTGGGTATATGTATTTGAATATGAGTATCCCTGCAGTCTCTTATTGTACAACATCACTGTACACTCTTTATTGGGATCAAAACACAGAGTGATATTATTACAAGCTACATTTTATAGATTTCTCTTGAGTCTTGCTGAAACTTTGTTACTTATTATTAATCATTCATGAGAATAGACCACATTATAAAGAAAAACATCCTTCGCCTATTCATGCCACGTCAGCGGTTACACAAAGCTTTAATTGTGAGTGGTTGGGTATTACTTACACAGACTCTCTCCTCATAGGTGGTGAGTTCACAGAAGATATGGTCAGCGTGGGCCGGGCTGATACCCACCTCAGAGAAGGTCGCAAGTTTCTCAGACACCTGATCCAGCAGAGCCCTCACCTGCAGCAGAAATACTACAGTCAGTGTTTGAAAAAAGAGAGCGAGATCATGTGATCGTTTGGATCAGTGTGGAATGATTCGAGCTGACGAGGCTCAAACTCACCTCTCTGTAGTTGTGCTCAAAGTGGCGCAGTTGGAGACATTGCTCCAGTTTGGTGTGATGTCTCACCCAGAACTCATCGAAAGCCCGCTCTGTCTCGTCCAGCTGAGACAGCAGCCTGAAAGACGAGCAGAGAGAGACAGATTGTTAAAAAAATGAGAGTCTGACTGACATGTTTGGATATTTTTCTGTTTGTGTATTATGTAGACTTGATGCTGGCTGACATGGGAATCAGTGCCCGCAGTGATGCTTAAAATACTGACTGACCTCAAAGCACACTGCTGTGCCAACTATTATTCCAACCACACTGACGGCAGAGCTGAGACAGCCGCGAACTAATCACCTTCATCAGTCTTGAACCAAAATCCTGAGTCCTCTTTGTCTAAGACCGAGACGAGGCAGAGGCCTTGAGAAAGTGGTCTTGACACTCAGCTTATAAAATGACTCCAGTGTGTCATGTATCATGTAACGGTTATATATAGAGGAGCTCTAATAATCAGTTTTCTGTGAAGGTTCTCAGTCATCCCCGTCATATTTCTTCAAGGATCTTGGACTTAGATCTGTTCAAGTTTAGTCCGGTCCAACCAAGTCCAGTTGCCCCAGATTTAAACCTTCTCAAAGTCTACTAATCAGTTTGTTAAATGTCTTTAAATGTCCTGAAGCTCTGCTATCTGTTGCGGTTCTAACCTCTGCACTGTAGCCAGGTTCTCCAGCTCGTCCTGGTTCATGTTGTGGTCGGGTCTCTCACTACGGGCTCGTTGATGCTCTCCAGCAGCCTGCTGCCCTGACCCAGAGCCACCAGCAGATCCCCCTGCAGACAGACGGAGAGATATCACCCAAATACATCACATATACACACCTGGTATACTGTAGATATGTAACATACATGTTGATGGTGTTACCTTCATTTTTTCTTTCTTGTTGGTGTGTGTGCTCAGCAGGACGGTCGTGGCCTGGATTTCATTGGGGAGTTCAGTTTCAGCCAGCTCCGTCCCAAACGACTGCAGCGTCTGTGCGGTTTTCTTTACCATCACTGCAAAGCCTTCGATAGCCTGACGCACACGAGACACAACGAAGACCGTCAGCAAGCACGCTCATGAGAACCAAGACCTTCGTTACCTTTCATTACACAGTGTTGACAGTGTTGACATAGTAAGGTAGCCTGAAGTAAACTTATAATTCTCCCGTTTTACTTTATTTGTGTTTGTCTTCATCTTTTACATGCACATAAGTTTCAAAAGTTCCTGTTTCTTTCACTTATTTTACACATTTCTACGACCACAGTTTGATTATTTTTTCAAATGGTGGCCAACTGACGGTGCAACTTCTTTGTGGAGAACTTCAACTTTCCTGTGAGGCTGTCCTGACAGACGTCAGCCTTCATATGGAGCTGAGGCAAGAAATTGAGGCCAAGAGTTCAGAAAAAAACAAGTTGAGATCATAAACGGACCACCAGGATCATGCCCAGGTGATAACCGAGCAAGCTGACATGGTGGACACAACGTCTCTCAGATGTACCTTTCAACAGCTGGAGCACCTTGATAAATCGAAAACAAAGGAGCTGAACTGCCTAAAGGACAAATGTTTTAACCTTGAAACCTTGAATTCCAGAGATTTTGGTGTGCACATTGATTATTAGTGTCAAAACCTAAAAAGGGAGTCTGGCCATGACCTGTTATTGTACGATACAACGCCTTGCGATGATGGTATGGAGCAGTGTTATGTTGTCAATGCTACATACAGTGCGGTGAGAGATCCACTTCTCGTGGCAGTACTCCCGCTCCCCGAGTTCCTGGGTCAGCTGAGAGCGGTCGATGTAGGAGTGCAGCTCAGTCACTGAGCTCAGCATGATCACCTGCAACAGAAACACCTGAAACTATTACACACCTGCAAACTTTTGAGTGAGCGCCGTATTGAAATCTTTGTTGACTGTACGCACCGGCACCTTCATCTTGAACTCATCCTTGTTGAACTTGAAGAGGATGTCAGAGAGTGCACGCTGCAGGAGGGTGGTGGGCCTCAGAACCAGAACCAGCTGGAGGTTCCCTGGGAAGGAGCCCTGAAATGAGAGAGTAGATGAAGACTGTCCACCCTGAGCCAATTATACATCACACTTTCTGCAGACAGCCTGCACTTCCTTTGTCCGACCCTCTGCGTCCCATGTGAAAACTCTCGCTCAAACACACTCAGGCGTGAACGTGGAGTGTGTGGAGTACAAGGGAAAGGGAAACGTGGGGGATGTCGGGCAGGGACATTAATCTTCATGTCCTCTGAGATGCTTCTGCAAGAATAATGAGGTAGAAGGAGCCGCCACTGACTCATACATGTGAGCAGGCACATGGATTCACCTCGCTGAGACGTAAATTGGCATAGCTTTGACTTGGAATGATGCAAAAGGAAACTAACAAACATACTCAGCATAAAACAAGTCTAAACTAAGCAGAAATTAAATTGCTAGATGCTTTCGTAACAACATATCCTGTAATATTTACTGTATTATGCTCTGCTCAGCCAATAGAACCAATAAAAGTCCAATTAAAATGCCACGATTGACGCCCACTGACAGACTAAGTACTGCTGTGAAAGCAGTTGGGTGATGGTAGAGGATGGACACTGATCTCCGCCTCCCGAGGCAATGCAATTGTTAATGCAACTTTAATTAGCTAATGACCTAAGCGGCCGGTTCGCCGGATTGGCCGCTCTCCCCCGAGTGAGTTGGGGAATGCTGGTCTAAGCAGAAACGACGATGAATACATTGTTAATAAAAAACCCACTCAGGACTGTTAATGGAATTAATAAATCAATTCAGCGTTTGTCCTCGCTGACCTGCCGTAAAACCAGGAGAAGAACTGTGAAAACCAAAGAAATGAAAGTTACTGTGGGACACGAGGCTGTTTTTAAAAAGGAGGTAGCATACAACAAAGAGCTATAATGTTCAGTGTCTTTAGGGTTTTAAATATTTCTTGTGTAGCAAAAGCGTAATATATCTTAAACCTCTTTTTTTAGACATTTAGCTCTATTAAAAACACTTGAATGAGTCACTCTCTTCTGATGGACTGTGTTCCTTCATGATGATAAACATGGACACTGCTGCCATAAATCCTCACTCAGTCATCAAATTTGCAGCTGAAAATAGTCCCTGATTCGAGTATATGAGTAATGTTCGCTAAAATCAACCTTTTTTTTTTAGATGAAACTATAAATTCTTAACCAAACATTTACATCTTCAGCCACAGACTGACTACAGCTTTGTTGGTTTTAGTCTTTGTTATATATCCAGCCTTAACCTTTCAATGTACACTGCAGCATCGAACCGTGCTGGGATCTGTGGTCACTGTCAGTCACGGTCATGGTCTACTTGTTCTTTGTGTCTTGTCAACGATAGGCTGGGCTGAGAGATGAACGCAGACGCACACCAAAGCCTGAGAGAAGAGCCAGATAAATGACATGCAGGAGTGTATGCTTTAGGGACTGGCAGCTACGCTGTAGACTTAATTAGCAGCAGTCTATAAAACACACTTTCTGTCTGTCAGCAGATCAGACTCAGCCTTGCACGACGAACGTGAGCTCTCCCTGAAACACAAACTCACGTACACACGAGTGTGCATACGTGCACAGACGCACAAAAAGACAAAGGAAGTTGTTTGAGAGCGTAAACATTCAGTATCCTCATTCACGAGTGGATACATCACTGTTGCTCTGAATTCAATGTACATGAAGTGAGTCTCCACTCCAAATATAGAAAAAGAGTCAGCTTTCATCATCATCCATTTAGCAGCCTGGCTGAATCACCCCGAACAGACATTATTATGGCAGGGATGACTGAATGTCCCCTATTACCAGCCTGTCAGCCTGTAAATGTCCCCCCTTGTGGGATTAATAAAGCTTGATTTAATTTGAAATGAGCGATGTGGTCTCCCATGTCTCTCGAGACAACGGCTGGCGATAGTCATCTCTCATTGTCTCTCCCAGACAGCTCATCTTTTCGTATATACCTCTCTCCTCTGCTGCTGTAAACATGCTGTGATCAAACCTCCTCATTCAGTCACTTTCAAATGTTGCAAACCTTCTTCTGCTACGATAAACAGGCCTGCACGGCACCGGCAGAGATTCATGGTGTTAGTCACCTGCCCATTGTTTGAGCCCAAAACACTGAGAGAGGTGTGTGTGTGATGGGGGTGATCACACATTTCGAGTCCCAGAGGAAGACCCTGATTACTTCTGATGTTCTACCACTGCAGTATCTGTCCTCCATCTCCAGCAAACATGTAATAAAGCATAAAATAGCATTGGAAACGGTGGTAGGATGATACACGATACGCTGAAAGGAAGGGAGATGCAAAAGATATGACTCAAAGTAAGTAGACTTGCAGGCTGCACAGGACGGAGCATGCGTGTACTTACATCAGACTGTGTTAGTTATCCATTATTTAAGCAGTCCCAGCAGGTTAATTCTGTGTAAATATGTTTGTTGTTCCTCAGTCGTGAATCATGCGATGCACAGACGATGAATAAATGATGACATTTAAACAAATGAGTGAACAAAAGGAACATCATCTCCCTTTTGTCTTTTTTTTTTTTGGCACGTGGCTGTTTATTTGTCCCTGTAGCTATGGAAACACATGGCAGGCTGCGTTGTGATGGGAGAGAGTTCAAGGATGGGGTTGGTTTATATTAACCTCCCCTCCAGGGCGGGAGTGATATTATGGTGGAGCTGTGAGAGAGAGAGAGATGGGGATGCTGACAAACGTCTTCTTCCCGTGGCTGAGGGTGCTAGGCCAGTGCACACACACACACACCAACTTACTGCGATGCGAAGCAGGGTCCCCTTGACGGCTGCCCATCGGTCTTGCCGGCGATCGATGACCAGGATGAAACCCACGTCTGTCGAGGACAAACTGGAACACACAGAGGCAACAGTGGTCTGTTTATACTCAGCTGGAGCGTGATTTAACAACTTCTACCTCACACTGACATAAAATATAAAAGCACACACAAAAACTCCAAAACATACATGTAGTTCCCCTTCGCTGCATGCACAGTGACACAGTAAATGTTTTGTTGAGCTGCTCTTTATCTTCTCAGACAGCTGGTGCAGTCCATAAAGGGAGATGCTGTGAAGCACCTGCAGGTTTCTTGGCCCTCAGCCTCCAGCCAGCACCACCACCCTCCCCGAGTTCTCTCCCTACGCCTCCCCTTCCACTGCTGTCCTCTCTGGTCCCACGAGAGAGGACAGCAGCTTTATGGTTTATACACCACCAAGGATCAGTGACAGACTCCAAAACATGATGCACCTTCAGCAAAGGTGCACAAATATCCAAGTAATCTTCAAGTATTTGTTTTCACGTCCACCATTCTGCAAGTACTAAATCTACGAACAAGAGCAGTCCTCGGGACGACAAGGACAAAATAAAAGCACAGAAGAAGAGGATGTGTCTCAGAGGTAGATCCCAGTGTGCTGTGATGTTTGAAGGAGAGGGAGGCAAATATCATTTAGACCATCACAGCATCCAGCCGGTCCCCCCTCACTGCACTGCATCTATCAGCCGTCCAATGGGACGCTGGAAGCTGCCGAGACACGAGCCTATCACAGGACCGCTGCAGAGTGATGAGCAGCTCTAGCAGCCAGTCAGCAGGTCTTTACAGATGTGTGTGGGGGGGACCATCCTACTGTAAGCATGAAGGTTTGATACAGACTGTTTATCAGACTGTGACATCCGCAGCACCACTTCTCCTTTTCATCGTTTCTATTCTCTTCCTCCATCACACACTCCTCTGCTCTGCTCAGTCATCTACACAGACTCGCAGACATTCAGGCTTTCAAAGCTCAGACTGCTTTACATCTCAAGAGGAGGAGGAGGAGGACGAGGAGGACGAGGAGGAGGAGACATTTACTGCTGCTGAGTTGAGAGGCTGGTTTATGGTGAACATACAGCATTTGAAATGTCCCAGACTAACTATTACATTAGATTTTAATATATGTCACTTATTATTTATTAGCAGTTAAGCTAACATGACACATTTTCACTACACTAGACAAAAATATTGATACAAAACATGATTTACAAAGACCATTTACATTTTTATAAATTCAAAATAATAAACCAAAATTTTGTTATTTATATTTTAGTACTGATATATAATCTGAAACCACATCTGATGTTGATGGTTTGTTCATTTAGAGTGTATCACTGTAAAAAAAAAAAGTTAACTGTTAAAACAGTAAAAAGAAACTTTCAGCTGTGGTAATAAATACAGTATAATTCTTTTGGTTATGACGGTAAAAGGATATTAGTACTGTTGATTTCATGTCCATATTTTAACTGTATAAATTATAAAAAACTAGCCAGAATATTACCTTAATTAACACAGTATTACTTTTTCTAATTTTATGGTAAAAGGGTATTGTTGATCTTACAGTTAAGGATGGAGTTTTATTCTATATTTTACCGTATAAATACAGTAAGTTTTAAGTCTGTAAAGACGTTTTTTCCATCAAAAGAAACACTGTTTTGCCGTATAATTGACATGAATATATCACATGAATACTGTGTAAAATAAAGGTTTTACAGTGTTTTACTGTAAGATTAACAGTCTCTAATATAAAATACTTTATTCTGTATAAACTCTCTAAAAAATAAGTATAAATAAGGGTTCTGCTATAAAATATGACAGTGGAGAAAACCGTAAAATACCGGCAGCTGTGGTTGCCAGAATTTTACCGTAATAAATACAGTACAACCTTTTCTAATATTACAGTAGATATTAGTACTGTTGATTTCAAGTATACTGTTGATGTTTTATTCCATAAATTTGAAAAACTGCCAAACCATGACAGTCTCTAATATAAAATACTTTTTTTCTGTATAAATTCCTTTAAAATGAAGTACAAATAAAGGTTGACTGTTTTACTGTAATCATGTTGTATTGTAAACACACAGTCACACACATAAACTGCTTCATTTAAATATTCATTCAGAGATTGCGCGGTGATGTTGCTGCTGCACACGCACGAGTGACCTCTTAATAATTGGATTTCTCGTTGTGAGCTGTGAGTTGTGAAAAAGCTCTGCCTAATGGCAATGCAGTGATGATGAGGGGAAATTTGCTGCATGAATGCATATGCAGACATAACAACACATGCAGCTACTGTCCCTCCTCATCCTCATCCTCCTCCTGTAGTGAACAGAGCAGAAAACTGTGTCTCGTTACCATAAAACCAATAACTGAAACTACAGTAGATCCATGCATGAATTTATCGGGAACATGGTCTGACAAAGGATAGATATTAATTTATTGACTGATGGAGATATACATGTACATATCTGAGGATCCAGATATGTCTGACATTATTGATTTGAAGTAGTAAACCAGCAGCAGCTGTTCAAGGTCATAACACACTCTTGTGTTGTATTGTAGGACATTAGCTGCTGGCTGTGGAGTGTGTGTGTGTGTGTGTGTGTGTGTGTGTGTGTGTGTGTGTGTCCTGCTGGGGTTGTCGGTCCCTCAGGTAGCTGGAAACCATCTGCCTCTGTATTCACAACAGCTTGAGGCTCTTTAACACTTTTCCGTCCCTGTGGATGATCCTCCTTCACATGACGGGCACCCTCAACAGTCAGACCGTGAAGGAGGTAAATTTAGACACTCATGATGGATGCAAATGATGCCGACCTGCAACGTCCTCTTTAATAAGCTGGACTTAATAATATTTCTATTGGTTCAAAGGTCAGATTATTTAAAGGCCTGTACGCCTTCATGCAGATACATGTGTGAACTCATCACACACACACTTCAGATCACCGCTCTGCTCAGTGGTCTGCATGCATTATTCAGATTCAAACAGTCAGATCACTGCAGCTTCTGTTTTTATGCACTGAATGTGGTAGATTATCTGCAGCAGACTGATGAAGACTTCAGGGTTATTAAATGGCTATCTTATTATCAAAGGCGTCACAACACTCACAGCTCTTCATATGTATGCAATGAAACTGTGTTTAAGTATCCACTGCCACCTACTGGCAGACATTTGCATGTCTTTGGACTGAAGAACACACACAGAAAAGAGCTGATAAAGAAGGAATGAGGATAGGAAACAAGGTTTTGAAGGGGAGTGTGAATACAGTTAAACAACAGATTAGTGTGTGTGCGTGTGTGTGTGTGCGTGTGTTACCTGGGCACACTCGTCAGGTAGGTCAACACGTTGTGAAACTCTCTGTCCGTGACATCTCCAAATGCAGGGAATTCTGGGAACACAATGATGGGGCTGCCATTATCTCCTCTACCTCCTGGAAAATAGAAGAGAAAGAAGAACACTGACACTTTCCACATGAATATGGTTATGATGATATTACAGTAAAAGGATGTTAGTACAGCTGGAGTTTTATTGCGTATCCAACATTATTTTGCCATAAAACTGACATGAAAATACCATATGAATGCCGTACAAATAAAGGTTTTACCATTAAACATTACAGTGTTTTACTGTACAATTAACAGTCACTAATATAAAATACTTTATTCTGTATTAATTCTCTTAAAATGAAGTATAAATACAGGTTTTGAAATATGACTGCGTTTTACTGTATACAGTATAACACAGCCATATTTCATGGCATATTTTGCTGTCATGGTTTGGCAGTTTTTCAGCGTGAAGGGAGAGAGCACTGAGGAAGAAGACAGTGTGGCCACATGGGGGCAGCACTGATGTTAAAGTTAATCTGTGATGACTGGAGGCTGCACAAACAGATGATGTATGATGTCTCATAACCATCAACAAAAAAATCACTTTGATATAAGAAATATGTAAATGTTTGAAAAAGGGAACAATACATGACAAATGTAAACAGCGGATTATCTCGTTATAACAACCCAATCTTCTCATGAATAATTACCTTGAAGCAAACAGAGATAACATTTCTAATTGCCTTGGTGATTAATTTAGTTTCCTCTGGTCTGTGTTGATGCTGTTTGACCTCGTCGTCTGTGTCCTTAGATTTTAATTTAAAATATTGTTAAATCCTGATTGGTGCACAAAGGCTTGTGACATCACCATTTTTCAAACAGAGCTCCGCCCACCTCACACCGGGAAGTTGTGTGTGTTCATGTAGGACTCCCATTGGTCAGAATTAGATTGACTCACAACTTGACAACACAACTGTTCAAGTAGGAATAAAAAATGATGAGAGAAAAAAAGAGGTGAAACACACACACGCACATACACACACACACACACACACCCCATGTGGACAGCTGCTCTGTCAGCGCATGTGACTGGAATATCAATCTGTCTGCCTTTTCTTCTCTCATCGCTATAGCAACAGCAAGTGCACGGTCATGGTTTAGATCTTTGTCTGCAAAATGGTTCCCGACTCTGCTGCAGCCACAGGGTCACTTCTGACACACACACACACCCACGATGTGAATAGACACTTGTGGTTGTTGTTGTGATGAAAATGTGTCATCATGAACCGGACGTCTCTCATACAAATTAACAGGTAACAGTAGCAATGAGGCGGTGGCGGGGGCAGCAATGGACCTGACAAACAGTGAAGAGGAAAAAGGAAACAGGAGATACTGTATTTGCATAGCAAACTGTAACTGCCAGGAGATAACAGTTCATATGAGCTGTGCACACAGCGAGCTGAACTATGAATGACTCATGGAAAAGATGAAAGAGACAATCAGCGGTTTGCTAATGAAAGACTGTCAATGATGAACTGACGGATGGCTGATGAATGAAGTGAGGCTAAAATGACACTCAAGAGAAAATGGAGACACAAATTCCCATACAGACAGACAGACAGACAGACAGACAGACAGACATTTTTCTGCATGCAAAATACAAATTCTTCAGAATTGCATGAGACAGCATCGACTAAACTGACTCCTGACACGATATTCCAGTCAAATTATGCTGTAGCCGTGAAAATACTGGTGAAAAAATGATGAGGAAGTGGTTAAATATAAAGAAGCGGCCGGAAAAGCCGAGTTAATTACAGGAAGGGAGTGTGTCACAGCCACAGATACCATCCTGTAAACATGCAGCGCTGAGTCAAAGTAACAGTTAAGGGCAATATTTACTTTTCTTCATAGTCTGACTTTGTTCGTCCTGTTTTCCTGCATCACCACATCACTGACAAACTTGAGTCACATGCAGGTCAATAAAGACACTACTCGGATGTCAGAGATGAGATAGCCGTTTAGCGGTGTGCTAATGAAGAGATAAGCTGACAGACAGCAGATGAATGGAGGCAGTAATAATGCAGATACAGTCGGAGTGTTACCTGAAAGGAAGGCGAACTGCCTCTTCAGGTCGGGGGTGATGTCAGCAGCACGGAGGGGGCTGCTGTCGAGCTGCATGATCTCATCTGGAGGAAAGACAGAAGGTCAGATATTAGTGATGAACAGCATGGAGGGAGACTGAAGTTACCATGTTTATAACATCGGTTTGATCTGTGCGTACGAGCTGCTCTGCCACATAAAGATAGTAACATTTCCAGTACATTAATAAATGAATTAATACATATCACTGAAGATTTCCCCACAGGTCTGTTCTACTGTAGATAATGTACAATATTAAGTCTTTGTAGGTCCCCCTACTCCACCTTCAACAGCTCTCCAGCCCCTGTAAGGATTAAAATAATCAGATTAATAGGAGAGATTCTGGGGATCAACCAGCAGACACTCAGAGCATGGGGGGCATAAGGAGTCCAGCCGGGTGGCTGCTTACCTTTGTAGATCATTACATGTTGGACATTGTTACAGTAACATGAGGAAAACACTAAGTGTTGAGACACATCTGTGTCAGGCAGCTGCCCGGCCTCATGAATATGCATTAAACATAAACAGTCTCTCTGCAATATACACCGTTCAATATGAGAGCCGCGCAGAGAAAGGCAAAACAGATCGATGGAGGAAAACTGGCAGCTCTTCATGTTACTGCTACACACACACACACACACACACACTCCATGTTTACATCAGCTAAAAGAGGAACACATCCTCTTAATTTACATTCTGCAAAGTGAACACAATGGACTACTGTGGACGTGTGTCTGGTTCTATTTGTGGCATTTATATCTGTTATAAGCATCAAAATCATTCACATTTATTTCACTGGATTCAGCCTGCAACATAAATAAACACACACACACACACACACACACACACACACTTCACCCTGTTCTGCAGAAGAAAACAAGCCCGTCTGTTGATATCTGTCTTCTCTTTGCATGTTCGAGTCTGAACTTCATTTGCAGATGCAGTGATGAACTGTGTTTATGTTCCTGAGTGCATGTAGCAATAACCTTCATACAGTTATGATGATGTTTGATGCAGCGCTGCCTCAGGGTCGAAGGTCACGACCATTTGATATACTCTATATAACTGAGTAATTTAAGAGTCTGACTGTCAGCTGTTGGATGAAGGACCTGTGGTAGATCTCCTTCTTACATGGTGGGAGTAGCAGTCTGTCACTGAAGAGCTGTTTCATGCAGGAGGTGAGAGGAGTTGTTTATGATGGATGTCAGCTGTCTAAACAGCCGTCTGTTAACAGTCTTAAAAGAAGACATCATAGTGAGACCGAGGAAAGAAGCTCCTGTGAGTCATTTTGAGTCATCAATCCATTGGGGCATTTTAATGTGCAAATATTGGTGTTAGATTTGATCTGAGCACTCAGCAGTAATGGTGCATATCAGAACCTGAAAAACAGTTACTCAGTTCCTTGACGGATCTGCCAAATGGATGTTTAAAGATAGGGAGGTGTGTATTTTATATCTAGTAAAATGTCACTCACTACATCTCAAGACAGACCTGATATAGTTCAGAGTCAGAGAAAAGCATGAAGCACTGACGAGTTTTCTATATAAAAGCACCTCAGTGCTCCACCAAGATGCTCAGGGCTAGCTATCTGTAGGAAAATGAAAAGGACGAGCATCTAGGAGCAGAAAAGCTGAAAGGAGTTTACAGCAAGCGAGCGTCTCACACTATCCTGTAAACGTGGTTTCAAATATAGACGGGTAAGTCAACGTAACAAAAGAACAATATTGACTTTTCGTCTTAGTGTGACTCTGTTTGACCTGTTTTCCTGAATCACCACAGCACTGCTAAACGTGCAGTTCTTCCACCGTTAAAAGTCAGAACTTAAAGTGGTTCTTCATGGTGATGCCTTTGTCGGTTCTGCAAGGAACCGTCTACCTATTGGCTCTTCAACGAACTAGTTGCTGCAAAGAGTCGACTTAAAGAAGTTTACTGAGCATGAAAAGGTTCTTCAAAGCACCAAAAGTGCTAAAATTGTGACTTAAAGAACTCTGTTTTGGCATTCAGTTATCCAGAGAACCTTAACTTAGATTTTGTCTTCTTATTATTGAGTTATTGAGTAATCCTGAAGAAATGAGGATATGAAGCACTGTACTGACAAGACGTAGATGAATACACACTCTGTCCAAACAGCTTACCATACCTGTCCTGTGACAGAGCCAAAAACACGTCCATCTAGTCTGGATTCATGCTCAGTCCGCCTCGGAGTATCGTACGTAATTATCCATCATCGTTATGGAAGTCGTTCCTCTTTATCCCGTGTTATCCTGACTGATCTGTGTCTTCACAGGCACAGCCCCTTCACTGTGAGCCGTCCTCTGACTCCACTTTAAACAAACCAAGGAGGCTTTTACTCTTTGTTTGGAAATTAGAGATATCAGGTGACTTGGCCTGAGGGCACGCTGACATTCATTGCTCTCTCTCTCTGTCTCACACACACACACACACACACACACACACACACACACACACACACACACACACACACACACACACACAAACTGTTTGTGGACAGGATTCGTTCAAGTGTGGCGTCTTGGTCTGGCATTTTCAGTCTTCTTGCGCCTCCTTTGAACCTTTGAACATCCAGCTGGTGCCATGTCTGTTAGCTAATCAGGGAACTTAAAGGACCATACCAAAACCAAACGCAGAAGTGTGCAGAAAAACTGCAGTTCCTGTTCTCGTCTACTTGAGGCCATGGCTGTCCAACCCCAAGCAGCAACCTCCATGACGGGGAAATGAAGCCAGTGTGTCAAAAACTGCAGTTCCTCAAATGTCCACTTGAGTCTGGCTCCAGAAGTGAGTCAGTCTCCATAAGTCCCCATGTTCAAATGTCCAACTTCACAGCAGAAATAAACATGTTTACAGCCTGGTACAAAAAACAGTTTTAATCTCTATAGCTAATTTTCCATTCATGACAACTGCACTAAGCTAACAGGCTAACAAAAAGCTAAAACAAGCTAACAATGAACTGAAACAAGTTAACAACAGGCTAAATCAAAATAACACCAAGCTAAAACAAGCTAAAACAAGCTAACAATGAGCTAAAACAAGTCAACAATGAGTTAAAACAAGCTAACAATGAGCTAAAACAAATTAACAATGAACTGAAACAAGTTAGCAACAAGCGAAAACAAGCTAACAATGAAACAAAACAAGTGAACGAGCTAAAACAAGCTAACAACAAGCTAAATCAAAATAACAACAAGTTAAAACAAGCTAACAATGAGCTAAAACAAGTTAACAATGAAACAAAACAAGTTAACGAGCTAAAACAAGTTAACAACGAACTAAAACAAGCTAACAACAAGCTAAATCAAAATAACAAGTTAAAACAAGATAACAACAAGCTAAATCAAAATAACAACAAGCTAAAACAAGCTAACAACAAGCTAAATCAAAATAACAACAAGCTAAATCAAAATAACAACAAGCTAAAACAAGCTAACAACAAGCTAAATCAAAATAACAACAAGCTAAAACAAGATAACAACGAGTTAAAACAAGCTAACAACAAGCTAAATCAAAATAACAAGTTAAAACAAGATAACAACAAGCTAAATCAAAATAACAACAAGCTAAATCAAAATAACAACAAGCTAAAACAAGCTAACAACAAGCTAAATCAAAATAACAACAAGCTAAAACAAGTTAACAATGAGCTAAAACAAGCTAACAACAAGCTAAATCAAGATAACAACAAGATCAACCAAGCAGCAACCTCTGTAAATGAAACCTGCCAAAAACTGCAGTTCCTCAAACATCCACTTGAGGCTGGCTCCAGAAGTGAGTCAGTCTCCATAAGTCCCCATGTTCAAATGTCGAACTTCACAGCAGAAATAAACATGTTTACAGCCTGGTGCAAAAAACAGGACTTCCAACATGGCGGCGGCCGGCACCACAGATTTTAAGCTTTAAAATGGCGCTTTGAAAACCTGTGAGTGACGTCATGCATACGCTGTCCATTCTTTACACTGTCACTGGTGTTAGCCCACTGGCTGCTTTGCACTACAATTCTCTTATACTATACCATTTTACTATGAGTTTAGAGTGCTCTCCTGCCCATCAGTACACATGTAAAACACCTTTAGGTATCACTTTAAGTATATGAAAATCACATTAAATTACATTCATTTTGCAGATGTTTTTATCCAAAGCAGCTCATGATAAGTGCGTCTGCAGGAACGATGACTAAAAGTCAATAAGGAGGTGCATCCCTCCCAGACAAACAACTCAAAATGTGTTGGACTGAGTGAGTCTGTAGCTGATAACAACAGGAGATACTATATCTATGAATGAAACCAGTGAGAACATCATCATGTAGGAGCCCATCGCAGTAAGAAGCTGATTGAGGCCCTTTAAGTGTACGACATCACTATGAGAATGACATCACAACACCTTTGTGACCTCACAAACTCTTCAGCTCACCTGTGTGTTTTTTTTAAATCTTGCAGCAGGACAGCAGGAGACCTCTGAGGCTGTTGCAAAGATCGCCGTGTTATTCAGTTACACATTGACTGGAAATCTGTTTGTGATGTGGCAACGGTCGCACCAGTTCATCTATTATAAATGAAACACCTACCTGTAGCTGAACAAACATTATTGATCTCACAACCTTATGGACTGTGCCAATTTTTGTTAGAAAAATGATCAGTTTTATTCTTACAGACCTGTAGGGAAGAGATCTCTCTGTGTCAGCCTCCTCCTCTATTGACTGGATACTATTTCTGACATCTGTAGCTAATGAATATTGATTAGAGACAACTGACAGACGTCTACAGATGTTATGTGAGGCACAGCTTCCTTTTCTTTTTAACCTCAAGCAAAGGTGTGCACACTCAGCAGAGGTCAGGAAATGAGACTAGATAAATGACCACATGTGTGATGTTTGTAACTTGGTCGCTCTCTTGCCCGAGGACGCTAAGCTACAACCGTCTAGCCGTCTGCAGAGCGCTCGGAGGCGCTCACACGCCTCTCGTGGAATCAAGTTCACACAGAAACCTCCGTCAGTTTCCACTTTCTGACCCCCGCCACACTTACTCAACCAGCCACACCTCGCCCACCAGCAGCTCCCACACATATCAAATCAGAAACCAACCCCCACCCAGGTCAGCTCTACTTTGTTTCCAGAAAGAGGCTATTCTGTTACTGAAAAGTCCCCTCCTGGAAGATGAAAGATTTAAGTTTCAATGACTTTCTACAGTCACTTCCACGTCCAAACTTCCACTCACAGTATTATACAATCAATAACTGCCCCTCTGGCCATTAGAGAGGGACAGGGTGGGAGAGGAGAGGAGCGTAACAGTGAAACCAATGTACTCTGATCTCTGTTTGTACGTCTGCACATGAGCAAGTATCGATGATTATTAATGTATCTAATGCGAAACTCAGTCTGTATGTATGGACACACACTGGCCACATCAGGAAACAGATAAACAAGAATTACGAGGGAAGGTCACTGAAAATAATTACATAATTACTTTTATTTCACCGATACTAGTCTGCATAGTATTGGGTGGTAGATACACTGTAAAAAAAAAAGTATTTTTACAGTGAAAAACTGCCAAACAATGACAGTAAGACTGTAAAATATACCACAAAATATGATTGTACACAGTAAAAAACACCATAATATTTAATGACAAAACCTTTTTATACGGCATTCATACAGTGTTTTCATGTGAGTTATACGACAAAATGCCAAACTTAAACATGAAATCAACAGTACTAACATCTGTTTACCGTAATATTAAGAAAAAGGTTATACCGTATTTATTACGGTAAAATTCTGGAAACTACAGCTGGCGGTTTTTCTTTTACCGTAAAAAAACAGAAGATGCCAAATCTTTACCTGCTATACAAACTATTAAATGAACTTGTGAACATGTTCCAACATTCCCCACACACACACATAAACACACACACGTAAACACACACACATACACACCACCTGCTGGTTGAGACGCTAATGTTCTTTAAAAGGCTTAACGACGAGGATTAGTGTCCTCACTCGCGATCACGTTTGTGGGTGACGAGTCAAACGTTAGTGGGTCAGAGTCACACACCTGGACCGCCTGATACTACTGACACTGATTAAACAGGACGAGAGCTGAAGCCTGAAACCCACGAATAAAATGTAGAAACTGAAGCCGGTGATTAGCTTGTTTGTGATAGCTGTCTTGCAAGAAACCTGAAAATATTTAGCACTCTGAGTATTGGACAGTTCAGAGTTGGGGGTTGGGGCGAGGGCAGGGATGGGACGGGATGGACACCCACAGACAGAGAGATGGGGGAGGGCAACAAGTGGGGATAAGGGGCTTACAGTTACGGCCATGGAGGAGTGACAGAGACTGAGCAGTGACAGATGAGTCCATAATATGATGAAGGAAGCCGACGGGTTAGAGGGTTCAAAAAGGCCATGTTTAAGGTGATGGTTAACAATCCAGACAATAAAGAAATAAGGAAGATAGAAGATAAAGATGAGTTTACCCAGGACACAGACGGAAACAGAGCCCATAATTCCTCTGTAGTAGATTTAAAAACAGCCAAATGGACCCAAGATTTCAAGGACAAGTAGCAAATGTTTTCCCAATCCTAACACGAGGTGAGGGCAAAGGTACGGATGCAGGTGAGCTCAAACACACGAGGGCAGGTGGAGGATGTGCTGTTACGATAACAGAAGTGTAAACACAGTGTGGTGAAGACAGACTGTGACTGTGGGGAATAATCATTTTGTCACCTACCACACAGCCAGCGGCAGCAGCGAGAAAATCTGTAGTATCTTTGCACTTCCTCCAGAGAGATCCGCACGTGACCACCGCTCTCCTCTACCGGCCACAAACACACATCCAATGCTCCTTCCATCTTTTCCTCTTCAGTTTGATCATCCACCTCTGCACCTCCTCTCTCTGCTTCAGTCTCTTCATTCTCCTCTGACCCCGTGTCAGCCTCCATCTCACCTTCCTTTGACTTCCTCCAGGACTTCCTCTTCCTCGCTTTGCTCATCACTAGCCAACAGATAATCTCTGTGTTCTGCAACCACAAACCAGTCCGACTCTTCTCTGTCTGAGCTCATGCTCGCTCGTCCTGCTAATCTCAGCTCCGAGTCCACTTCCATGTAAAACCCAGAGTCTAACTCGACCTCAACACCCTCCTCCATCAAGGAGCCTGTATCTGCCATCTCCTCTCCTCCCATCCTGCCGTCCCGCTCTGCTTCTTGTTCACTCCCCCTCTGCAACACTTCTTCCATGCAGCTTTCCAAAATGTATCACCGTAACAGTTTCCTCTCATCCTGACTGACTCCACCTTCCAGCAGACTCCACATGCAGCCTCTCGCTCTGTGTCAGCCTTCAGGTGCTCTACAGCCTGCAGGTCGTCACTTAGTAACTGTGGGGACTTCCTAATGCAACCTCAGGTTACCTTTCCTGTAGACAAAAGCTACAGTGTAGCACTCTACTCCACCCTCCCGACTCACCCAGCCTTATCCCTCCCCTAAAAAGGACAATTACCTGACCCCTCCCGGTTGAATAGCAATGCCTCCAACCTGCTAGTGTATGAT
This sequence comes from Miichthys miiuy, assembly GCA_036365135.1. Classification (NCBI taxonomy): domain Eukaryota; kingdom Metazoa; phylum Chordata; class Actinopteri; family Sciaenidae; genus Miichthys; species Miichthys miiuy. The sequence goes on along the minus strand of CM071612.1, from coordinate 1,858,299 downwards.
TTAGTCTGACCTCTAAAAGAGATCCAGTTATGACTGCGTTTGAAGGCTACAAACAGAAGAGTTATGTCATGCCGTGTTGTGTCACAGTAAGTTGCAGAGCTGCAGCTCGCAGCGCTCATTTACCTACACCAAACAAAGCTCGAGCTCCTCGCCTGCCTTATCTCAGGAGATGTGGTCCAAAGGTACAAAGCCTCCATTCTGGCCAGCCCCATTCAAACACTGCCTGCATCTCCATTTGACCATTCACAAACTATACCATTCAAAGCCCCTATTCTTGTTTACACCCACTCAGAAAGAGTCCATTCTTACAAACGCACTGAAAGACTCAATTCTAACGAGACCTCTCAAAGAAAGACGCTGTTTCTTAACAGAATGTGGCAATTTAGATTCCATTTCAATGAGTTGTATAAAAGATATAAATCAGCCAAAACAAGCTAAAAGACACTATTCTGTCTGCTAATTCAGCCATTATCCACTAAATACAAGTCCAGTGTGCTGAAAGGTTTGGCCGAGAGACGTTGATTGTGTTATATGTGCGTGCTTATACGCTTCCACGAGTGTGTGCATGGCGACGAAAGTTTGCAGCTGCATGTGTGGGTGTTGTGCGTCGTGTTTAACACACGTGTTTGCTCTGTGACCAAGGGCATGCACGAGGTTATCGGTGTCGTAAACCTTGAGAGGTAAACATGAGAGCCATCAGGTCGCAGAAGTGTGCACAGCTCAAAGTGAAGGAGCGGCTCAAACAAAAGGGACAGAGCAACGATCAACTCGCAGTCTAATTTAGAGAGGAAGTCATTAACTTTTCACATAAAGTCAGTGAGTGAGTATGCTGTATTTCCTCTAACTCAGAGATGTATTCACCATCAACTCAGTCAGCACAAAATGCCCAGAGTACAGGTAGGTAAAGGTAACCCTGACTGTGCAAGAGACAACTTTTGTCTCTCCAGGCAGCCTGACAACTTTTTTGTAACTTACTGCAAGACACGCTTTTTTCTAATTTCACTCATTAAAGTCTATTAACAGGTCTTTTGCATCTCTACTGCATACGGGGAAAAATGTCTTATGTAGACTTTTGGTGTTCACGTGATGTCTCAAGTCCTGAGTCAGTGTCAGTTTGGGTTGATAAGTTATGAAAAATATCTGCTGTTGTCTGACCGGACGTCTGCACCCTGTTCCTCATCGCTGCTCGAGGCTACATTAGCCGCTACTAGCATCACAAACAGGAATCTCTCTAGTTGTCAGCGGTCGAGTTGTATTGTTGGAAATGTAGGCAGAAGAAAATGATGATATCTCTGGTTCTGCTGCATTAAAATTTTAAAACCGTCCATCATGAGCCCGACAACAACAAAGACGAGGTGATCCCTCACTGGCTTCCCACCTACAAACACTGTGAAATGTGTCATTGGTCACGGTGCTGCCACCACCACCTCTCTGCTGCTCCTGCAGGATCACAGCACATGTGACGTAGTAAACGTGTTTAAGATGACGAGCCGTCAGACTGTGACTCTCTGAGTGATCTGGGTAACTCTGATGAGCTACGATCGCTCTATGTTTACATTCTCAGTTCAATCCCACAATTCTTTAAGATGAGGAACAGAGGAGGGATTCCTCTTCTTCCAGGTCAGACAGCCATACAATAGATGTCATACAGAGTGAACAGAAGCAGCTGCAGATTGCACTATGCATTAGTCCAAGAAGAAAGAAGAAAGTTAGACTTGAAATGAGTCGAGCTAGCCTGCTTTCATTTGTGCCTCTTCTGAATCAATCATAGGTAAAATAACATGCGGAGAAACGTTTTTGTGTGGCCTACACATGTAAGAAAACACACAACTTTCTCAGATTTTCATGTCATTAGTGTTCGCTGGCATCAGCCTGTAGCACAGAAACAGCTCCTCTCTTGTATGAATTCACCTCATGGCTAATGACTTAAACAGAGCTGGGGAGAAAGAAGAACTTTCCGAGAACCCCACATAGCACGAGGCGCAGACAAACAAAGCAGACATGAACAACATGCACATACTGTGTGTCCATGTGCATGCACGTAGATGTACATACATAGAGGTATAATCCATCACTGCCACTAGCACACATGCGGTGACATTCCTCGATGCATACAACAACCATAAATATCTGAGGACAACCTTGGGGAGAGATGAGGCCGGCTCACAAAAACAAGATTTCCACGTTGTGTCAGCAAGCTATTGGAAAACAGCTTACACACACAGATAGACACAAAGTCAGCTTTTTCTAAACAAAGTAAAATACGGTACACACACAGAGAGACAAAAATATCATCCATACTATCTATATCTCCTGACTCACGTGGCTTAAGTGGAACCATCGGCATCCCACTGTCCCATTGAGGAGCACTCCTCCTGGCTTTCCTCACCATGATTTTCTCCCTGCGTGTTAGCGAGATCTGGGAAAGTCCTTTTCTGTGCATCGGCACAAACTCAAGGTCTCAAAGCAGCAACAGACTGGCTGAGAGGACACAGACTTGAACACTCAGCAGCTTTAATCAGCACTTCCTACTCCTTTGCACCAGCTCGACTGCTGGTGAGGTCCCCTGTGCTGCAATTTTCTGCATTTGCTGAAGAATCTGTTACGGTGCAGCTGCCGAGATCTGTATGTTGGAAACTGAAGCGGCTTGTTTAAGCTGCGCAGTCACGCACTCGCACAGACACAAACTGTTAGAAAGACACAGAAACAGCCCAGTGGGGAAGCAAGGGAAGCCCACAGGAAACACTGTGTGCGAGGCTCTGGGCATGATGCCCTGCAGAACTCTGGCCAGAGCTTCAGTCAGAAACACACACACACACGCATATATATAAAAATGATGAATGTAGTCATACAAACTCTGCAAAGTCACAGTAACGCACACACACTGTCTGCCTTCCTCTCTTTGGTCTTACCATCCCAGTCTCTCCAGGAGTTTCTGCGACTGCCGGGGCTGAAAGGGAAAGGAGATCCAGAGATGTCCAGGTTCTGGATCAGATGACTGAGGCGATTCATGATCCGGTAGGACGCCTCACCACCCTCCCGCAGAAACTCGTGCAAAGACATGAGAGCAGGCTGCTGCTAGTCTCACACACTCAAACAAAACTCTGTCATCCAGAGAGAGAGAGAGAGAGAGACCCCTCACTGCACCTGCAAAGCTCCGCTGCAAACTCTAACAGACTCCAAATCGCAGTTTCCCGAATGCAGGCATGAGAAGGAGCTCAAGACAACCTGCTCTCACACACATCCTGTGAGGAGACGTCTGCATTGGCTGCATATAAGACAAGCCTGCTGTCCTCTGCAGAGCCACATTGGGGACTAAGCACAGCACAAAGCAGACAGAACAAAAAAAAATATATAAAAGAAGCTGAGTCACTGTCTGCATAAACCCTGAAACAAACACTGGAGGTGTTAATGGGTCCGGCTCTGCTCTGCACAAACAGACTCACACTCTGATGGCACATGCATACCTCGTCGCAAGTGCAACTATTGACAGCTAGAGGGGAGGAGGACGGAGGGGGGGAGCAGAGGGCAGCCGGTAGAGCACAAATCCCCTTCTGCTGCTCAGGCTAATTATATTCCTCCACTCCGCAACTAATCTGCCTTTTCTTTCCCTCTTTCTATCTCCCCAGATTCTTCCGTGCATTCACTCCTGGTGAGCCATAAAAGAAAGGAAGAACCGTGAAAACTGTTAAATTTAAAACGCTCCAGCACTAAAACTTTGTGTTGAACACTGACAACAACACACACTGAGGTGCAGGAGGTGCAGGAGCAAACATAAAGGGCCCTCTTGAATGGAGAGAGGAGCAGGTTTCTGGCAGACCTTTAAAAGGTGTGTGTGTGTGTGTGTGTGTGTGTGATTGTGTGCTGGCAAGCAAAAGGTAGCTTGCAGTTTATCGGCTTAGAATAGAGATGAGAGAGGAGCTGCGCTGTCACACATACTGATGAGGCGACTGCAGGAGACACACATCAGCCATCCACCCCAAAAAACCCTCCATCTCTCCGTCTCCCCTCCGCTCTCTCCTCTGCTGTTAAATCAGGTCTGATCCGTCCTTTGAGGCATCTCCCACCGCCTGTTTGGGCTTATTGGTGTCGTAACATTTTCTTAAAATTTAAATTTTAATCGATGGCTTTGATGAAAAGTCAGAATATCACCATGGTTACCGCAATTCATCCCGAGGGAGGACCATGGCTGTCCAACCCCAAGCAGCAACCTCCATGACGGGGAAATGAAGCCAGTGTGCCAAAAACTTGCAGTTCCTCTTGTCGTCCACTTGAGGCTGGCTCCAGAAGTGAGTCAGTCTCCATAAGTCCCCATGTTCAAATGTCCAACTTCACAGCAGAAATAAACATGTTTACAGCCTGGTACAAAAAACAGTTTTGGTCTCTGTAGCTAATTTCCCCGTTCATGACAACTGTACTGAGGGTGAATTTATATACAACTCACCTGTTCAGATTATATTAAGGCTTAAAGTTATGCAGGATTAAGAGCGTGGACGCTTTGATTGACAGGTGGACGCTGTTACAGATGGCTTGTTTGAGCAACCAGGCGTCATTCAGCCCGCCTCAGGTCCACCGATGATTTTTAGATTAGATTTGGGGTTCAGTATCTTGCTGAAGGACACTTCAACATGCAGACTGGAGGAGCTGCTGATCTTTTAGATTAGTGGACGACCTCCTGAGCCACAGCCTGGAACAATGTGCTGCACCGAACAAACAGCTGACGGACACCCCATAGAGCCCATAGAGTGTGGCTAAGATCCTGATATTCATCTATTAGTATTGCCACTACATGAACTTATTGTTTTAAAGTGAATATAAAGATATAGTAGATACGAATCTGAGGCTTGCCTCAGCAAAATACAGTACAACAAACTGAGAGTGCGACATTACTGCAGCACTCGCCCTGAGTAGCTTCTTTAGTGACCTGCTGGATCCATCTGGTGATACATCTGCTCTGCCTTCAGGGATGAACACCACAGCTCACGTAAAGGAGGTGGAATGAACCTCTGACCTCGAGCTCAAAAAGAGGAACGCACATTATGTTAACAATAATAACTCCTCGTTGTGCTTTTGATTAAAATAACGTAATGGAGGAGCATTTGTTCACCGTGAGCTCGTGAGGCAGCTGAGCTGCCCGGAGCTCAGACACTCTCAGACACAGCAAAAGACACAAAAACACACAACAGAGCACCAACTTCAACATATAATCTGTCACTATTATGGCGCCATAAATAACATAGCCTCTCCATGCAGCAACCGGCTGCAGAGACTTGTGCCTCACTGAGCTGGATGTGTCCCTTTAAATCAACTGGAAGTAGGTCAAGTGCGCAGTTAGAGGGTCGAGGAGGCGCTGTCTGTGATCAGGGCGTTGTTTTAACGACTGATTAATCTGCTGATTTCGAAGTCACTGCAGCTGAACCGACGTCAGATTTTTTAGCTATGCTAAGGGTGTGGCTCTGTGTTGGTCAGTCAGTACATCACTGTGGCCCAGACTGAAATATTTCAGCAACTATTTGTTTGATTACCATGAAATTCTGTACAGATATTCATGGTTCCCAGAGAATGAAGCATATTGACGTTGGTGATCTTTTCCAGTAGTGCCACCAGCAGGTCAAAGTTTTCACTTATCCTGAGAAAAGTCTGACTTGCTGCTGGTGCTACATCTACAGAATGAACAAAACTTTGAATGCACATTCATGGTCCCCACAGGATGTAATCGAAAGACTTTGGGGATCATCTGATTTTTCCTTTAGCGCTACCACATTTGTGATTTGGCGTTGAAATATCCCAACAAATATTGGATGGATTGCCATGAAATATGGTACACACACATTCATGGTTCCCAGAAGATGAAGCATACAGGTGATTCCCTTGACTCTTCTCGTAGCACCACCAGCAGGTCAAGGTTTTCAGAAAACTCTCACTTGCTGTTGGTGCTACATCTACTGGATGAACTGGGACAAAACTTTATACAGATATTCATGGTTCCCAGAGGATGAAATGTTATTCCCATCAGCCTCAACTGTACTTCAAGTTCAATTAGCATGCTAACATGCTAAACTAAGTGGGCGAACAGGATAAATATTATTCTTGCTGTTCAGACCACAACCAAAGTTATTTATTTATATCAAATGAAGACACGTTTCAACTGTGCACAGATCAAATGTTATAAACAGCTCTGCCCACTCACTGCTGCTCGAGCAGTTACACTGATAGATGGGTGGATTGGATAATAGATCATGATTTGAGGATACTGCATGTGCAGTCATGTTCATAGCACAGACACAGAAACCAGGAGCTAATACTGACACAAGACGTGTCAGTGCAACTCGCTCTGTGGGGAAAAGGGAACACGACGGGGGGTTTGTTCTCTGCATTTCACAAAAAAAACCACACCTCCTCCTGAGCTCAGGAGAAGCGAGCAGTTTGCCAGATTAGACAATGCTGGATCCTTTTCATCCTCAGCTGACTTTCTATCCCTGAATCTCTCTTTTCCTCACTCTCCCTTCCTCTCCGCTGTCTTCTGTGATCAGCGTTTGAGTCTCTCCTCTGAGCCGATTACCGCTCTCATCCTCCTGCCACAGCACATTCCTATCACATTTCCTCATAAACTGAGTGCTAACGATGATTGCATGTCTGCAAATGTTTAGTATAATGATATATGCAAAATTCATAATATGTGATAATATTCCATCAGAGCTGCAGTTTGTTCAGTTTTAGTCCTCTATCTTGGGCCTCTCCTCGCTCAAGTCCACCCACTCACTACTTTTCACCATCTCTAGTGTTAAGGAGGAGAATATGCAACTAGAATCCACCGTGCTGTGTTAATGAATGCAGCAGGAGATCAACCATCGCAGAAGATTTTGCACTTCTACACAAAACACACTGTAGGTCTACATGAACAGATGCTACGCACACAGCTAAAAAGAAACATGACAATACAATCTGAGCAGCTGAGGCTTCTCTAAATGAGATGTGCTTTCATGCACATAAGACTGACTGTTTGCTAGCAGTAAGTGGATTAAGGGAGACGTCTATAAATGGATTAAAAGAGAAGAGAGAAGCAAACGTCAGAAAAATAACTCAATCAATCATATTAGTGGTTCGACAGAGGAGAAAGGCGATAAATCACGTCTCTGCAGGAGCCACAGCAGACCAGAGATGTGACGTCATCTGTGGTCTGGAAAAGGCTGCTTTGAACAAACCACAGCAAAAATTTAAGAAGTGATGTGGCTTTCCTGATGTGCTGAGTCATCAGTGAAGGGTTACATCGGATATTTAGGTCACCGTCTCCGATTTCTGCCCTCAACACCTCTCCCGAACACACACAGGCCAAATACTGTAACTGATTAGGGTGGAGTACTGACAGGACTGTATCTGTAGCCTGTGATTGAACAGATTTAACACGCAGATTTAATTTTAAATGTAAGTCATATCATTTCAAGCCTTATATTACAACATATGTTTTCTACAGCGAGCATCACCACAGCTTACTGGCCAAACACCTGCCGGGCCTGAGGCAGAAATAAACCTTAAACCTGATGTGGTTTTCTGCAGAAACAAAGCTTTACAGCTCACTAACATGATGATCCTGCTTTTTTTTCTTTCACCTTTTATTTGGTCTGAATTTAACCAAGCAAGAGATACAATGTTGTCTCTCACTGAGGCTGTGCACAGATTAGTATTTCACCTTTATCCAGGTATCAGACAAACATGTATAATCAACAAAACAATGATCAGGGGACTAGAGATGATGTTGTGTTGCTGCCACCCACCTATGCTTTGGATGACTGTCCTCAGTCTCTCCAGCAGCTCCCCCAGGGCCATCTCTTCTGTCTTCATCCACAGGATCATCCTCCAGAGGGACAGTGGAAGACCAGCTGCCCAGCCAAGAGACACTTTCACGGGAAGAAGAGACAGCTTGCCTGATTTTTCCTGAACGCGCTCGAGAGAGGATGCTGGTGAAGAGGACGGAGAGGGGAACTGTTGTGGTGGCGAGCCCAGCCGAGCTGAAGGGAAGAGGGGGATGCAGCGGGGTGAACTAACCCGGGTTGTGACTGCCTGGCTGCCGTCTTCTTGTGCGTCACACGGATGCTGGTGGGAAAAGACCTGAAGGGTGTGTAGCTCAGGAGTGCTGGGATGCTTGTGAGAGATGGATGCTTTCGAGGATGGAGAGGATGCTGCAGAGGTGGAAGAAGGAATGATGCTGATGAAGCTCCACTGACGAGTCCTCCGCAGAGGGATGCGGTGGGCAGGATGCCGGCGATGGGGATGAAGAGGAGGCGGAGGCGGAGGCGGAGGTGGAGGTGGAGCGGGAGGCAGCCTCAGTCGCACATGCATGCTTCAGCCTCAGCACACATGATGGTGCAAACCTGTGCAGACCCAGCAGACAGAGAGGGGGAGGGAAAGTGAAGGTCAACGTTGCAGTTTTCACACGACAACAGCTGATCCCATAGTGACACCCAGTGTGGAGGCAAGGCATGACAGCCATGACATGAAACATGAACAGGATCCTGGTCATGCACCACTGATTATACTGCAGTGCCACCATGTGACAACACTTGGTTATGACAAACTGAAGCACAACAGACTTTTCATAGTGGTCTTTGTTTGTATGAAATGTGGAGTACAAATAAAGTCTGACTGATTGATAATAGAAGAAGCATGTGTTACTGACACCAACAAAGGCTCGGTTCTATTCAGCTGTCCACGGCTGTGTGACAGTAAGCCAGCAATACTGGGACCCGGAAAACTGATGCAGCTCTAATCCACAGAGAAATGCACTCAGCCCGTATTCAGAAACTATACAGTCACCACGCTCAGCGATGCTACCACCGTTCATCATGACAAACTCACTCATAACAGTCCCAAAGTTGAGTCTAGAACACTGGAAACTTCTCGCCCTCAATGGTCGCCATCTTGGCAACGTAACAGTAGAGGAGGGGCCACCAGCATTGTGAAGATGGAGGCAGAGGAAGCTGCTGGACCTGAAGGGGTTGCAGTGGATACCACAATATACAAATGTAAGTTTTATATTTATAGTTTGGTTAAATGTTGGTGCTCATGTTTTACACAGTTATAATTAAGCAGAGAAGAAACACCATTCACCAGATCACACCTTTACCTGCCTGTAAGATGACAATGTCCATTTAATCAGCAAAGTTGAGCTCTGTAGCAAACAAAGCTGCTGTTTGACAGTTTAACCCGGTCTGCAAAGTTTCATACTAGCCTGGTAAGTCCTAATGTTTTAATTTATCATTAGTTAAAATCCAGAAATACAGATTTCCAACACCTAAAAAGACAACAACACGGTAAGTACCAGCAGCAGCAGTAACATTTAAAAGCACAGACTATCTGTCCTGAAGAATTCATAGACTGTGCTGACCTTAGTGGTGACAGCAAACAGTGTTGAATTGTTGAAAGGCTGCCACTCCAGGTACAGAGTACAGAGTGTGGACTGCATGTGGTGAGGTTACCCATGCACACAAAGTTTCTTAATATTAATAAAAACACACAGGAAACTATTTAACCGCTTAGAGGAACGTAAAGGCCGTTTCCTCCAGGCGTCACTTTATCATCTTTCCTTGCACAGTGGGCTAACAGAGGACACTCATTCAAGTGGAACAATCATTCAAGTTGGAAACTCATCTAACCTGGTGATAACCCACCTGTGATCACCTCCTGCTGCCTGCTGTGGTTGATTAGGGAGGATGAGGGGCAGAAAATGGTGGAGGACATGCAGGGAATGACGGGGTCTGAAATGACAGGGGAGGTTAGAACGAGAAGGCACGGACAGTAAACACACTGACATTAATAACACGCGACAGTGTTTTCATTCTTTCTTTATTACAAGCAGAATGACAATACAGTGCTTTGCCCTCAGTTGCTACAGACAGGCTGGCAAAAAAGTCAACAGGTGAACTTTTAAAATCTTTATATCCAAAAAAAAAAAAAAGAAAAAAGTAAAGAGTCAAAACCTGTTTAGTAATACAAACAGTGCCGTACTGAAGGTATGATATGAAGAGTGCTGCTCGGAGCACACGAGTTGACATTTCAGACCTTTGCCAAGCTCAGGAATGACAGGAGGAGGAGCACCTGCTGTTCTGCAGTTTGACATTCTGATCAGCAGTAAAAGGCTGGTGCAAAACCCATTTGAGACAGAGGTTGACAGCTACAGACAGTCCATCCAAGTTATTTGGTCACTTTTTTTTTTTTTTTAAATATTTTATTTATTTCAACCACTACAATCTTCTTAGAAAAATAACTCGTGAGGAAGAGTGAACACTTAGAAACCCCGGTCGACGGACGGACAGTCGACTCTTGCTTCAGGGGAAACTGATCAGTCGTGGAACAAAGTGCAGCGTGTAGACCTATCGGTAAATCTCTAATGAAGAATATAATGTATATGTTGCTCTCGTTTTGGTTATAAATTTTGAACATACATTCTAACAGAGTTAAAATATAGTTTTCTCTCTGGGATACAAAAGTAGCAAAAAGAAATATTCAGAATGGACAACACAAAAATGACTCGAGCTGTGAAGGCTAACGAACGACTACAAAGAGTTCACCCCGTTACGTTATGAAAGTAAAACAGACCTTACAGTATTATTGGGGTAGGATCGGTGTGTGGCATTTAGAATATGTCTGGAGACAGTATGGCAACAGCACAGTGAGGTGGGACACTGCATAACAAGCACCAAGGCTCTTTTATTATTAAATCTACTTGAGGTCAGGACGTTGAGCCCAAACACTTGTGGAGGCTCGTGGGCTGAAAGAGATAAATCCAGACCTCCAACCAAACTTTGATAAATCATCTGTGCCCCAAAAAATACTGAAGGCCTGTTTAAATCTGTACATGTTGGCAGATGGTGATGGTGTATGAAAATAAACTGTATAAACATAGAAAAATGCTTCAGAATCTGACATTCAAGACTTCCAGAGTCAGTCACTTGCTGTGCAACAACAACACGACAGATACGCTTTGGACAAAAGAGGACTTCGGATGTTAGAGATGCAGAAAAGAGGTTCATCCATAATGAGCTACAATCTTCAGGCTGGAGGACATGATGGACAAATCAGTTCAACATTCTGTTTGATTGTGACGTCGCCGATTCAAGTCTCCCTCCTTAACAACAGACGTACGCAGAACAACCCCGTCTCACTACGATATATATATCAAAAGTTTTTAAGTTACATTCATACAGCAACGGTGACCGCCATTGATAAATTTGAGAACAAATTGATTAATGCAACATATAATGTGACAGCATGACATCAGCATTCTTACATACAACTTTTGCATAACACAGAGAGTGGCGGCAAACGCACGAGCACGATGCGACAGTGAGGAAACAGCAAGTCATTGAGGACATCCATAAATAAAAAGACTCCATCCTGGTCATCGTGGGCTGCTGCTGCTGTTACCCGACACGGCCACATGGAGGCAGGAGTGGGCACAGAGCGCTCACGTCGTCAGGAGAGAAAGAAAAAAAGGGTGTCGTGATATGTTTGATGATGAACGGAGAAGTAAGATCTGAGAGGAGGACAGATCAGCGTGCAGCAGAGAGAGAGTCCACGTGCTACAAAAACAAGTCGACACACATCGTGAGGGCTCAGGAAGAGGAATAACACACACACTGTTCCAGACATGTGAGTGTGAACCTCCCCTGTCCACTCAGATATGTTTAAACTCCACTTAAAAATGGGTCTCTATGAATTAAGGCAGGGTGGCTCGAATACTGCACATCCCCTCTTCAGATTTCCCCCCATTTCTCTCCTCCAGCTGATGGGTGTGTGTGAGTGTAAGGCTTTGTAATACACCACCTTATTATTTTTTTTAAAAACACCTTTCTCCTTTGGCTCCTAGCCTGCTGCTGCTACTGCTGCTGTGTGGTTACCTGTAAGGCAAAGGTGTGTCACATACAAACATACAAGTAACAGGCAAATTCATGCATACAAACTCCTGCACATGCACACTCACGCACACCTAAAGGGCACGAGCTCGACGGCTGCTGCTCCCCTTTACTTGGCCGGACCACATACTGTACATGGCAAACATTTACAAAGAAGCAAAAAAGAAGAAGACGGACACGAAAAGTGGAGGAACAGGCAAGAATGAAAATGAGGACGAGGAATACAAAAAAGGCCCGAGACAGGACAGTTCCTTAGTGCACGAAACATTGCACATGATTCCCCATTTTGTTCTTCAAGTAAGAGTCTGGGTAGGAACTAAGACGAGGACTACACTGAAACAAAAAGATGTTACCAAAGTGTGAAGATGAGGCGTCGGGGCTGTGATATCTAAAGGGTTGTCCACTCAAGCTGTAGCCCAGAAAATGCACATGGTGAACTCAGCATGGAGCTGTGTGAACCTGTTTGTGTTTTGCTCTAACAAATCCTTGACCCTTGAGGTGCAGATCTTGGTCACACACACACTGTGGGATGTAGTTCATGTTTCAGTCCACGAGATTCACATACGCATAGTTTCAGAGTCTGCGTCCGCGTTCACACGGAGGTCTCCGGCCCCGGAGCGTAGTAGGCGAATCCCGCCCCTGAGAGTCGGAGCACGTAGGGGCTGAGAGAGCGCAAGTCTGCCCCTCCGCCTTCCGCCAGGCGGGCCAGTAGTTTCTGGGGAAGGGGATCAGACCCGCGGAGCGACAGCATCTCTACGGTGCCGAGGTGGAGGTGAGAGGAATCCGTGCTCGTGCCTTTATAGGATCGACCAGAGGATGGTGGAGTCGACTCGGCCACGCCATCCCGCGACAGCTTCTCACGATCCTGCAGAGAGAGACGGAGGGGGCGTCATCGTGAGGAAATCCAAACAGAAGAGTGGAAAAAGAAATCAAAAGAATCAAACACAGAATGACGACTGATGTGAGACAGCAGCAGGGATATATTCAGAAGGTTTAGCAGGTTTGTTTTAGACATTCAGTCGTAATTAACTGAACAAACTGGACAAAGAAATCCAGAATTCAGTGATCAATGATGAGAAACCCTCGGAAAACTCCCAAATTCTGATTACATGTTAGATTAAGCATGCAAGACAATGTTCACACGTGCTATTCCACCGTCCAGCAGCAGATGTCGCCAGTAGTCCTGGTACAAGAGGACACTGCTCAGGATTAAGGGTAGGGTTAGGGTTAGGGTGCACGGGTACACAGTACATGCTTCGCCATTTGCAACCTGGACATCAATAATAGATTACTACTGACCTTGCCTGATAAAATATGACCCTGGTTACTATCTAAATAATCAAATCTGTGTGAACCTCTAAAACCTTCCCGTCATGTCATATTTCATAGTTAAACCTCGTCTGACCCAGAACTTTCAGTTTGAGTCCTCAGCTTTGCTTTCACATCTATCTTAAGATTCAGTCACGGCGAGCCTTCGACCCGTTGGCTCCCACATGACAAGCAGTGATAGATTTTAAGACAGAATCAAACTTCTCATTTGGCTCGTACCCAGATCATCCCACATGCAGTGAGTAGCACAGCATGCTTTGGAGCCGGCACTGCAGAGTTAATTGGAGACTGGGCCCACGCACTCCCCATGCAGTGCAGAGCAGCAGGCAGCATCATGGCAGCAGCATTAAGAACCCGACTCCCCTATAGTCAACGCCCTCCTCCGGCGTGCTGTTACCATGGTGACCCTAGCCCAACTAGGGGAGGTTGCACTCTCTAGGGTTTGCTGAGCGGGGTGCTGTGGCTGTGTGACATCATGGAGTCATAGGTCCTAGTAGCTTTGTCTCCCTCACAGGTCCTATCAGGGTGGAGCAGGTCCCTCTCATTGCTTTCCTCTCCAGCAGTAGCAGTGCCAGGAGCCACAAAGCCCTCCAGGGCTCCTGCTGTTCTTACCTTCTGTGGATGACGTTAGAGGAAAGGAGGTGATGATGGAATCTGTTCAGACTGTGTGTGTTTTGTATCCAGGTATACTCAGCTGCCAGTTTATTAGGTACAGATAGCTAAAAGTGATCATCTTACTCATGAGATGGACCTTCAGCTTAAAGGTCCAGTGTGTAACATTTAGGAGGACTTTAATATTCACAGGTATGTTTTCGTTAGTGTATGATCACCTGAGAATACAACGAGCCCTTTATATCTACAGAGCGGGTCCTCTCACACAGTCCAACATGTTTCTACAGTAATTCTTTTGGTTTTTCATGAGGTTTGTTTCTCCTACACACTTCAGACGACGAGATGAGTTGGTTGCATTCTCCAACTTCACAGCTAGGTGCCACTAAATCCTACAAACACACACACACACACACACACAGACACAGGTGGGACCTTTAAATCCTGAATAAACACTAAAAAAATCTGCCAAGGCAGGCTTTTAGTGCAGCGATGACACATTTACGCTCGGTGTACTACATATCTGCTCATTCACATCCCCGGCCAACTCTGAGATTAGATACCAGCGTGGCCACAGCTCAGTTTCAGAGGACCTCACTTTGAGCACTGCAAATCTCAGTTATCTGACAGCTAATATACGATCGGGAATATATATATTTTTATTATTATTTTCTCAATCAATCATTTGGTCTTTGGAATATACTGCAGATCTGCAGATCAGAGAAGCTGGATTTGGATTTTTGCTTTAAAAACGACAAAAACAAAATAATTAATAAACATGTATCAAGATAATTGATGACAATCTGAGGAAAGCTGTGGTCCCACACATAAAAAGAACACATGACAACATGAAAAACATAAAACAAACATGGTACGGTGCACGCTTGAATCTAAATATAGAACAGGACAGAAAACATGAAATATATCATGGGAATGTTCACAAATCATCAGTGCAGTTAGTGTCACATTAAGTGAGGTGTTGAGACAGTGATCAGTGGTTCACACTGGGACATGCCACCATGCACATACAGAGATAAGGGCGTAAAAGAGAGAGTCACCTCCTCTTCCTGCTCCTCTCTCGTCTCTCTGGGCCAATCAGAAACTCATTCTGCTGGAGGACTGAGAAAGCATGAAGATGGTGGACGGCTCCACAGTAAGGCACGGGCGAGTGGACTGCAGCCCGAAGAGGCGAGCGAGTGCAGGGAGTCACAGGCACACAGGGGAGAGAGAGGAGACAGTAATGAAGAAGGAGGGGGGAAAACGGAGAAAGGAAACGATGTGGAAGGGTGTGAATTTTGATTATGGTGGTCCATTAGGGTGCAGCGAGAAGAGAGAAAAGAGAAGAAAGAGCACAGCGGGAAAAAATCTGTCAGACCTTTCATTCATTTTTCCATTTATGGTGAAGCTCCTTGCTTCACGGGAAGCAAGGAGACTAAGCCATAGGGAACAGGAAGTCATTCTAAAACACACCATTGCTCACAGCTATTAGAGATCCTAATGGTCTTCCTGGATGATTAATAGAGTGGAATAGATTTGCAGCCACTCGTATCAGCTACAATTTAAGAAATACTATTCGCTACATCAGATCATTTCAGGCGGTGAACTATACTGTACTGCTAAAAAAGAGATTAGTTGTTGGTTAATGGTTTTAGCAAAGCAATTAGTTGATATGTAAGAAGTCACTACATCTAAAACTAAACTTGTGTTCACAGTTTAAAGCTTCAGCTTCGCCGTGGAGTCGGTGTTACGCTCTTACCTGTGCACGTTCAGTGGCTGTGGGACACACGGCCCTGCAGAGGACCTTCTTGATGACATCTGGCAGCAAGCTGACCGTAATAAGCAAGATGATGCTGAGCCAGGCCGGACCGCTGGACAGCATCTGCATGAACACGTAGTACATCCTCTGGTAGTTCAGGAAGGGCCTGAGCAGGAGACAGAAAAAAAGGTTAATCTTTCACAAATGTGCTCATCAAAAACATAAAAGTTATAAATGATCACACAAAGAGCGTTATACCAAATAATGCCTCCCCAGAGAAGAGAGAAAATAACGTAGAAAAGTAGTGACCCCCAGATGACAAAGTGATTGATCCAGGTCCAGTGGTGTGTGTCCAGGGCAAGCTGAAACAAACAGAATATATACATAGTAAACACCCAACCAGTCGATGTAGTCGATGCCTTTGCCTTTAGGGTTTACTGCTGTGCAAACTGAGCTGTCAGTGTAGTCGATCTTTTCTCTAACGTGTTCGTTAACACGTGTGCCGCGAGCTCGTCCACGCGTGCAAACATAATGAACTCATTTAAAATGGAGGGATCACGCAGTACGCGCACACACACACACACACCTTGAGCGTCACGGTGAACACCAGCACAGTAAAGACGAGAGTCCCGAAGGTCCAGTTCCCAAACATCTGCGAGGCGAGAGAGGAAGCAGAGAGAGAGAGAGTTAGCGGCACACATCAGTCACACACATCCTCCCTATCGCCTGGCATCCACGGGTGGATATAGTGAAAAATCTTGTAGTTTTAAAGGTGCTAATCTGACACCAAACATCATATCTGATGAGGTGAGGGGTCATCTGTCTGGGGTTTTTCTTTTAAGCTTTGGGGCCCATTAACTGAGAATATCACCTCTTAGCATCCATATTTTTCAGGTTTAGGTGGCAAACAGATGGAATGAGAGTTGGGAGGGGAGAGAAGGGTGGAGGGCGGAGGGTGGAGGGAGAGAGAGATCAAGAAACAGGCGAGTTTATGTAATAACCACAGCTGGTTGTTGGTACCAGTGCATCTATCTCTGCTGGAGTTCCTTCACTGAGTCTGTCTGCAAGGCAAATTCACTGTCCCCATACTGATTATTCTGACGTATTCCAGGAATTCAGAGCGCTACTCCTCCTGCAGTTTTGGTCGCACATACACAAAAAAGGTATCAAAACGACCGGCTCGGCCAGGAATGGTTTGCTCTGACTTTTCTAAGAGTTTCGCCAAACGGTTTTGCCAAAAATCGTCAAAAACCACGCCAAAGTTTACAATGGGTGTGTATTGGTAGAATGTTCCAGAGCTAGAGTGGGTGACATCATCGTGGAGAGTGAGTGGAGAGGGAGAGAAATGTTTGTCAGAAAATACATTTGCAAACGGCTCTCGTGGCCACAAATGTCACTCTACAGAAATAATTTCTACATAGAAACGTAGGAAAATTCGTGGGCTACGCAGCGATATCACTGCTGAAGCTGTCAGACTTATAGTTTTGGCGGGAGACGCACTGATGCGCCAGGATCACCCACCGACAGCCCCATCTACTCCCATGTAAACTGGAGAGGAGAAATTTCCCAAAGGAGCACGGGGCACCTGTTCTTTCTCTCTCTCCCCAGGTCACATTTTTTAACTTTACACACTGAAATTCGGCATTCACATGGTCGACAAGATGAGGATGCTCACGGTCATTTGGGCATTTTGATACGACCTACCGTTTGGCATTAGTGTTCACTAGTTGGAGGGGGTTCATTTAGAGATTTTCTGTGTCTCTCAGCAGTCACTCACACACAGACAGAGCACAGCTGCAGTTAATTGCTCTGACCTGCAGCTGACCCTGGTTGCTTGGCAACCTCAAGCCTGCCTTTGACTAACTTTATTGAAGTCTCTGTGCTACTGCAGTGTCAATAATAATGTATGTCAGACACACTCTACATTTATTTAGACATTTTCTAGTTCATTAATCCTTTATTTATTTATTAATGAATTTATGAGAAAATTCCATTTTTTGTTGGATGAAAACAGTCCAGCCGCCCCGCTGGATGCCGGAGCAGTTAAAATTAAAAACCAACCAACCCCAAGAACTGCTACATGAACATACATATACACACACACACGCACACAAATGCACAAACACATTAGACAGAACAACAAACAGATGTTGGATCTTAATCTATAGTACAGACTAGCAATATTCTATTTACTACCACAAGGAAACACAAGGATAATGTGGGGGGAGCGTCTAAGGTTTCTACTATGTCAGTGGAGTTGTTAGGATCAGGTACTGTGCAGGATTCAGGGCTTTACAGAGATTAGGGGGGAATAATGGAGCACTGGAAAACTACACATTCAAATGAAAGTGCATGGATGATGTGAAGTGAGAGAGGATGAAACCGGATGAGACAGTCAAACTGAAAGCGTAAACGGTACGACAAGAACTGAAAAAAGCGTGAAAGACAGAGAGAGCTGACAGGGAGGGGAGACAGGGCTTACCATCTGTGTGTTGGTGGTCATAAGCTGAGGAAGAAGAAGAAGGAGACGAAGAAGAAGAAGGAGGAGGAGGAGTAAGAAGAAGAGGAGCAAAATAAAGAGAGAGGAAGCAGAGAGAAGGAGGGGGGGAAGAAAAGAGAAAGGAATCAGGACAAAGGGTAAAATGAATTTCAGGATGTTTCAACTTAAAAAACAGGACCAAAGGCAATCAAAAACAGTTGACATGATACAAATTAACGATACAGAGAAAGATGCTATTGCGTTGTCGATATGAATGAAGATCCAATGTTAGCCTACGGGGGGCCCAAGATATAAAATCTTACTGTTAAAGATCAAAGTCATCCTGGAACACGTAACTCCTCTTTTCATGAGAATCCAATGGAGATGGATGAGTGTTTGTAAAGAAAGCGCTAACTCTGTGTCCATTATTCTCGTTTAATTTCCATACAGGGACACCTCCAACGCCCCAGAAACCGCCACAACCGCTCTGTTTCTACTCTTTCCACAGTATGACTGATCTCACTGCCTCTGTTGACGCAGAGACGGACGCTTACCTGGCCATTGCTGGTGAAGGTGGTGTTGTCAAATAGGAAGTAGGCACCAAAGAAGAAGATAACGGCGTCAAACACACCGAGGCATGTCCAGTACAGGAAGACAGGCCAGCGGAGGAGGGAGTTCTTAGCTATGTCCCTGAAGGAGACGGAGAGCAAAAGCAAACAGTGTGATAAAAGTCACAAATATCAGCTGCTCAGACACCTTCTTTGACCTCCTCACCTGTACAACGAGGGCTCCCTCTTGAGTGTCTCCATGGTGACGTGCTGCTCAACCAGGCTGTAGAGGAGGATGGGGAGGGAGGTGAAGCTGATGTTGTACAACGTCAGATAGGCGGTGTCGTACAGAGGCTGCGGAGGGACAATAAGATGATACGGATAATACAGATGACAGATCATCATCTTAGAAAGTTTTTT
Organism: Miichthys miiuy; assembly: GCA_036365135.1. Taxonomy (NCBI): domain Eukaryota; kingdom Metazoa; phylum Chordata; class Actinopteri; family Sciaenidae; genus Miichthys; species Miichthys miiuy. The sequence goes on along the minus strand of CM071612.1, from coordinate 1,839,246 downwards.
TTTAATCATGAACACGTTGGCAAACAGTTGTCTAATTAAAGATAAATATAAAATATATCATTTAAAGTTAACTGAGACCAAGTCAAGACCAAGACACTATAGCCTACTAGCTACTAGCTAACATGTAGCTATATAGTGTCCACATCTCTTTGGGTGAGGCCTCGCAGCCTCCTCAGTAAGCGTTGTTTTACAGATGAACTCTTTGTGTTTTAAAATTTTTAATTTTATTATAGAAGATTTGAACTACTTCACATGAGTTACTCCCTTTTTTAATGAGCTGCTTTATGTTTGATTTGATGGAGGAAACTTTTCTGAGTGTGTTCGCTCTACAACTACAGACTGAAGAACGACTTGTTGAACAGTTTCTCAGCTGCTTTCACCGTCATTTGTTTTATTCTCGGTCTCGCTGCCAGAAAATGAAAATGAAACTTCAGTTCCACCTGAAGAAACACTGATATCATCTGGGAGACCGGTCTTGAAATAAAATCCAGAGTCCTCTTTGTGAAAGGCCGAGAGCAAAAATGCGCTCGATTCCGAGACGAGACCTAAAAAAAACACCTATCCCGAGTATTACAACACTGATATCCAATATTCAGCCTCCTTTTAGCTCTGTTTTGGTCACCACCACCTCCTGAGAAAATCTTCTTTGTGACCAGCTACTTGGTGACCGTGTCAGCCATTCGGTTCAAGTTGGTCTGCTCCGAGTTTGCGTGGATGTAAAATCAAAACAATGAGCTAAAAGAGGCTCAGTTCAGCTCAGTCAACCTTCGACGAACGAATTAGTGCAGCTTTAAAAATAAACATTTCAAAAGCTTTAATCACTACGTGAAGCTAGTTTAATGCAGAACGCTGTGAGGATATGTGATGATGTACATACAATGCCGTGCCCTAACAGAGTATTAAGTGCTTACCTGCTGGGAGAACCCACAGAAGAACTGATACAGGAACTGAGGGAAGATGAAGCACACGTTCTGGAAAGATTTAAGAGGAGAGAAAGAAGACAAATGGAGAAAGTGACGGGCTTGTGACAAGTATACGTGAAGAGATTTGAAGAATCTAAAAATGCTACTATCTACACATTTCTGTTTATGCGCAGATTGTGTGCTGTAAGCTCACTGAGTGGGCCGCACAGAGCCGGCCTGCCAAAAAGGAAAAAATGAATCAGTTGGCAAGGCGCTGCTCGCTGTGGAAGCCGCCCACACTGATCATCACAGGAGAGGATTCATGAATCCAGTAATCTGTCAGAGTAGATGCAAAAATCTGCGTCTTTGTAACTCAGTGTTTCACTGGGAATTACCATAAAGTGATTAAAAATGTGCGAGCACACGCGAGGCATTCGTCTTGTACCTTGTAGAAGAAGTACTGAACGAGTTCAGCGATTCGGATGTAATAGTAGTGGCCGTGAACGAGCAGCATCTTCTTCAGGTGTTTGAACTTCGGGATGGCGTAGTCGCTGTTCCTCGCTGCCTGTCGGCCTTCTTTACCCATGATGCCTTGAGGGGAAAAGACGTTTGTTACATGTAATCTGATCGGGAATATAACACAGCCATGAGTCTGACATACAAAGGTAGTAAAGACCAGCTAATTTACAGTATATAGGTGAGGCGCAAATACATTGTACATGTTGGCAAACATGCAAAACGACATTTGAATTTGAATTTATATGTATATTTTGTTTTTATAGGATGTTCTGAAGTATAATTACTCTAATTTAAGTGAGGTTTAGTGTATTTTATATATATCTAAGTCAGCTGGCCCTGATGAGGATACACAGTCACAGAAAATGCATGTACTGAGCTCACCGATGCCCACGTGAGCTTCCAAGATCATGCTGACATCGTTGGCTCCATCACCGATGGCGAGGGTTATGGGGTGCTCTTTGGAAGCTTTAATTAGCTTCACAATCTGCAAGAAACAAAAACAAACACAATTTCAGTCACTAAAATGTCTATTTAAGATATATTTGTAAATTCACGTGCAGTTCTCTCACCTGTGCTTTCTGCAGCGGCGCCATGCGACAGCACAGCACGGCGCTGCAGTTGCGACAGATCTCCAGAAAGATCTCTCTGTAGTTGCTCGGGTTGGCTCGCTCCTGGTTAGGCTTTAGCACCGCAGACAGAGTGGCCCCGTCGATGATCAGACCAAAGTCGAGGCAGTCTACTGACAACCTGGAACAAAACGTCACACATCACTGATCAGCAGGGAGCTAATTATCATATAATCTTGTTATTCCACTGATTTAACCAGATGTTAACTGTTATAATCTCTGATTATTCACCATGTGGATTTATGCAGACACTGCAGAGCTTGACAGAAAATTAATCAACAACTATTTTGATAATCGATTAACAGTTTCAAGGAACAATGGCCAAAATGTGACAGCTCCAAGCTTCTTAACCCTCTGGGGTCCTGTCAATGATCCTCAATCAACTGCTTTCGCAATGGCAAATCAAAGGTCCAGTTGTAGAGAGGGGACAGATGTATCATGTCCAGTTGTTGGTAGTGTTGTAGAGGAGGTCCTCTCTGAAGAGCTGGAGGTCTTCAGGAGGTTTGTGAAGGTAGAGAGGGACGCCCCCGATCTGGTAGGAACTGGTAGGACGTTCCACCAACGGGGAACAACAGACGAGAAAAGTTTGGATCGTCCTGAGCGTACGGGTGGCAGAGCCAGGCGTCGCTCATTGGAGGAGGTAACATATGTCTGTATGAGGACGTTCAAGTAGAAGGGCAGGCGCCGCGTTCTGGATCATCTAGTCATAAGATGACCACAGCCTGTATGAGGAGCTGGCCTGAATATCTTTAGCTTTAGTGCTGTTGGACACTTGGTGTTGTATAAACCAAACAAATCATTTCAAAAATAAATAATTACTGTAGATACACACGTGCATGTGTCATACCCAGAAATAGAGCGTTGTCTGAGGACAGTCCTGTTCAGTTCGAACAGGACGTCGTGCAGACTCTGCTCCTCCGTGCGTTTCTTGGTCAGCTCCAGGATCTGGGTGCTGCGACGGAACAGCTTGCTGGCGTAGCAGGTAGCCGCCGCAGTCTCCATCTTGTCCCCCGTCAGGACCCAAACCTTCATCCCCGCCTTGTGCAGTGACTCGATGGTGTCGGCAGCTTTCTCCTGGAGCCTGCACGTCAATAAGTCAATAAGTGTTTCAGCCTCCAGTGGGGCGGGTAAAAAGCATCCGTCAAAACTTCAATCAATCAATTACCAACTGGTGATAACTTATCAATGCATGACCGCCCCTGTCCCTGCCCAGCACCGGTTCATCAAACTGTCAGGCAGCTGATCGATCAGTTATAGAAAACTACCTTTGCAGGTCAGAGATAGAGCAGATCTCATATTTTAACAGAGCAGAAACAGCAGTGTTAGGAGTTAGTCACCAGCTCAGGCTGAATCTTTGCTGCCTTCATGAGTCATTACAACACTTTGAAGACGACTTCATGACTCATTAATCTTCCCTGCTGCTGCACTGTTTTTAAGCCTTTCCCTCCCTCCACGGGGACTAACCTGTCCTCCACCGCCGTGGCGCCCAAAAGCACAAAGTCCCTCTCGATGATGTCATAGGCCTGGGCCAGCCTCTGCTCCCTGTCCTGCAGGGCCAGCTTGGCTTCGGTCAGCTGATGACACGCCTCCTCGTATTCGGACTGAGACAGCCTTCGGTAAGCGACGCACAGAGTCCGCAGCCCCTCCTGAGAGAGAGGGGTGTTAGAGTTATCCTTAGGGATACCAAAACTGTCCTGATACATTATATATCTGTACTGGTCAAACTGCACACTTACTACAGCGTTCTGCTCCACCCGGGCTTTCACCTGCTCCACCTTCCCAGACACCACTGAGGAAAAATGGACGAGTCCGCCCCCTTACAGAACAGCAGGTATTCTCCTGAGATCCAACAAACACACACACACACACACACATTTCAAACAAGCTGCAGTGACAGTCCAGTATCTGACGATGGATTTATTAACACAGCATGGATATCGGTGTACGAGTTTGTATCTTGCCTGAGCTCGACTTGACGATGACGCTCATCCTCCTCCTGACGGAGTCAAAGTTCAGCACGTGGAGCAGCTCGAACCTGAAGGAGAGGAGACACAGTTCTGTTTGTTTATTCACACTTCTTTAGGACACGCTGTACACCTCAGACTTTCAGCATCACTCTGTCATCTGTAGAGAGTGTCAGTCCACCTCATCTGGTGATGGTCGTGGACTTTAGGAGGTCTAACCTGAGCACAGAAGAGGTGGAGGTGGTGGAGGACTACAGGTACTGTATGTCTGCATGTACCTGGACACTAAGGCTGTCTACAGGAAGGGACAGTGCAGACTCTGCTTCTTGAGGGAGCTCAGGTTCTTTTATCCATGTTTTCGTTCATGCTTTTCTCTGTTTAACAGGCTGTTCTGGAACTATTAATGTGTTGAAGTGGAAAAGAAATCAAGGGCCTGATGAAGTACGGCATTTGATTATTGAGAACATCATTTCTAACGTAGGTCACTTGCTTCCACCGCCACGTCCTTGAACTTCCTGTGATGCAAACTCTAATTCAAATGAAGTGAATGCAGACCAAACATCTCAGACTGAGGTCTGCGAGTTATGTTACATTTGTGTGCTGGAAGTTTGTGCAACGAGCCAAAAGACTCCCCAGAAACGGTAAAAACAGCAAGTGTGAGAATCCTCGAGAACATTTTCCATTCCCTCCAATCTCCTGGATGCACTCACTCCTCCTCCTCCTCCTCCTCCTCTCTCTCCTTGCTTCCTTAAAATAGCTCACTATTGACAGGCCACTGCAGAGAGTGATGTAGAGAGAGGGTGGTTACATGAACACTTCCCATGGATCAAAACATTAGACGATTTTCCCAAAACCACTCTAATGGAATCTTGCTGCCTTTCATTCTTACAGATCACCACCACCACCACCACCACCACCACCCTGCTCCGCTCTTTTGTGGTTGTGTATTTTTTTTTTTGTGACGTCTGTTGAACATGAAACACAATCTGAGAGCCGCTTCTCTCTCCGGGCTGGCTGATGTACGACCGCAGCTCCATCGAGTGCTGCTTTATCTCCTGCGGTGTGACCACAAATAGACCCTCAAACAGACCAACCTTTCGATCTCGTCGTCTTTGTTGAGGATCTCCATGTAGTTGTCTTTCAGCCTCAGATAGGTGTAACCCAGCCTGGCAAACAGAGAGCGAGGGAACAGATTCATTTAAAACAAACAATATCCAGAAACACTGTGCAGTATTACTCACTTGGCTGAAGGTGTTGTGTGACGCATTTGGTGTAACCTGAGCCCAGTTTCTACAGTGATTCACATCTGTGAAAGCAATATGTGAGAGCAACACACCCCCTGATTTGGCATGTTGGACCATGTTTCTTACATGTGTCGAAGGCCACGTTCAAACCAGAAATAGCACAGCAACAAAAAACATGTTGGTCTGTGTCGGTGTGGGCTTGTTGATCCGGGTATGACTGAGAAGATGAAATGCGACCCGGGAAGTCCAGTTTGCACTGGACACGTACTGTCAGAAACAATCCCTGCTGCCTCTATCTGTGTGTGTGTGTGTGTGTGTGTTCTGATTCTGATTCTGTGATGCCAAAACACAGCAGTTTAAACTGTTATGAGATAGCTTTCAAAGCAGCAACTTGTTTGGCGTTTAGGTTTGAAAGTATGGCTGCCAACATTATGTCTGGCACAGCAGCAGAACATCATGAGGGAAGACACCAAGCTTTTGCTGGTGTGTGTGTGTGTGTGTGTGTGTTTGACAGCAAAATATCAGACATTACCTAACGTGTTTACCTTTTCATTCCCTCCACCAAAGCCACCTCATCCGGCGACGAGGAGATGTAGAAGGAGGTGGGCCGGCCCTGGTGGATGCCTCTCTTGATGCCGTCCACCGTCTCCTCCTCCTTCACCTGCACCGTGTGGCACAGACACAGCGCCCGGAAAAACAGATCCTCGTGCTCCTACGGACACAAATCCAGAATTTGTAATCCTCACTGACGTGAAATAACTTCCTCTAATCCTGAAGCTGTTGTTGTGTTTCCCAGGATTACATAGCAACAAAGCAACGTATCCATAAAATATAAAGTCAAGTTTTGTGCACATTTAAGTTTTTGGCAGCGACTGCTCTTCTTTCTCTCTTTGGTCATCTGCGGTGACGACTGCTGCTCCTGCTGACTATGCAGTTTTTTTTTTCTATTAAATCTAAACAAATCACTGTTGCTGCTGCCAGAAATGCAACGCTCGACACTTTTCTGTGGACCGGTGGACTTTTCCTCCATGTAAGACACAGCAAAGCACTTTGGCATTGTAAAGAAAATGTTTTCATGAAGTGGATACCGGCTGTTTTATATCAAACTGTCAGATGTGGCTCCGTCACATCTTCATCTAAAATAAGTTTTCTTGACTCTTGAGTCTCCATCTCTGTTCGGTGGCAGCGTGAGTCTCTTCAGGCTGGATTTAGAAGTCTGTTTGCTTTGTCAAACACACACACTTACTCTCCTGTATCCTCCAGGTGAGGAATCAATCATGTCTATGCTGGAGGCGGCGCTGAGGATTTGGCCGTTGCAGATGGCGTGCGGGATGTAGACGTTCCCATCGACGCAGCATTCAATAAACTCCATGTTGTTCTCAGTCAGGGTGCCCGTCTTATCAGTAAACACATACTCCACCTGGGAGGGAAGGAAGAGGAAGGGTAGGGTAAGGGCACGTCTGCGAGTGGCTGAGTTGCAGATACTGTATGCAAATGTGTGTGTGTGTGTGTGTTCATGTACCTGTCCCAGCTCTTCATTCAGGTCCGAGGTGTTGACCTGAGCTCCCTCTCCCAGCTCCTCATCAAACATTTCCTCATCCCAGGTGATGAAATAGGAGCCCAGGAACTTCTGCATCTCCACCGTCACGTACATGGACACAGGGATGATGTAATTAAATAAGACCATGAAGGCCAGGAAGTCTGTGAACGCTCGGATCACCTGAAGGTAAAGGAGGAAGAAAGATGATGAAGATTTAGGGGAAATGAGATTTGGGACGAGGCTGTGTTTTTAAGGCAGAGGTCGGTGAACGGACCACATGGCGCTGGCGCTCGTTCTCAGTCCTGTGGTTGTACCACGGCTCGTCTCGGTCAGGTGACCACTGCCAGGCGTATTTCAGAACAGTGTTGATCACAGCTTTACTGATCAGGATGCACAGATACACGATGAGAAAGGCGTTCATCGACCTGCAGACAGACAGACAGACAGACAGACAGACAGGACATCCTCAAAAAACAAATCCTGACAGACGATGAATCTAAATCATGCAGTGAAAGCCGCGGAGGCATTAATCATACTTTTCCACAGCGGAGCGCTTCTGAGATTTAGACTGGTAATTGAGCGCCATCTTAGTCTCCATACCAGTGTAGACTGCAACAGCTGAGCGGAGAAAAAACAAGACAATAAGTCACTGCTCTCAACAACATTAAAGAGTCATTAAAAAAGAGTGAATCCACATGTTACTACCATAAATATGTTGTGTGTTCTTCAGTGTGGCTCCTCTAAGGAGCAAATTCTCAGCCCCGAGCGTTCTGCAAGAATGAAACAGGAACAGCATTAAAGATTATATATAAAACTATAAACTGTAAATAAATGTAGAGTGTGCCTGACTGACATTATTATTGACACTGCAGTAGCACAGAGACTTCAATAAAGTGAGTCAAAGGCAGGCTTGAGGTTGCCAAGCAACCAGGGTCAGCTGCAGGTCAGAGCAATTAACTGCAGCTGTGCTCTGTCTGTGTGTGAGTGACTGCTGAGAGACACAGAAAATCTCTAAATGAACCCCCTCCAACTAGTGGACACTAATGCCAAACGGTAGGTCGTATCAAAAAGCCCAAATGACCGTGAGCATCCTCATCTTGTCGGCCATGTGAATGCCGAATTTCAGTGTCTAAAGTTAAAAAATGTGACCTGGGGAGAGAGAGAAAGAACAGGTGCCCCGTGCTCCTTTGGGAAATTTCTCCTCTCCAGTTTACATGGGAGTAGATGGGGCTGTCGGTGGGTGATCCTGGCACATCAGTGCGTCTCCTGCCAAAACTATAAGTCTGACAGCTTCAGCAGTGATATCGCTGCGTAGCCCATGAATTTTCCTACGTTTCTATGTATAAATTATTTCTGTAGAGTGACATTTGTGGCCACGAGAGCCGTTTGCAAATGTATTTTCTGACAAATGTTTCTCTCCCTCTCCACTCTAGCGATGATGTCACCCATTCTAGCTCTGGAACGTTCTACCAATACACACCCATTGTAAATTTTGCCGTGGTTTTTGGCGATTTTTGGCAAAACCGTTTGGCGAAACTCTTAGAAAAGTCACAGCACACCATTCCCGGCCGAGCCGGTCGTTTTGATACCTTTTTTGTGTATGTGCAACCAAAACTGTGGGAGGAGTAGTAGGAGTAAATTCCTGAAATACGTCAGAATAATCAGTATGGGGACAGTGAATAGCGCGCCGTGCACCCCAAAAAAGTGTTTGATTAATTGAGACACAGAGTTTGTATCAGCTTGTACCTGCCTACAAAAAGCAGCACACTCACCTCGCCACAGGCTCTTCTTTGTCCGTGTAAATATTAATGCGTCCCACAAATCTGCAGAGCAAAATAAAATCAAAAAGGAGCAACGAGGGACGATCTGCTTCTATGAGATTATAATAATATGCGTGCATCGGTGAGCGTGTGTTACACTCACTTGTAGAGGTCAGGCTGCGGTTGTTCACATTCAATAGTGGCATGTAGCGAATCCACCTCCCGCTCCGTTCTAAAGGCCATGGTATCTGGTACAGCATAATAGGTCTGAGATAGAAAGGTGGAGGAAGGGGGGCGGGGGAAGAAGAAGAACAGAGGAAAATGTCAGCCACAGCCACTAATGAGAGCAGGGTCCATTTGACTCCTCCGCCTGGCTTCCAGCAGATTTTCTAAATGACTGAGAGAGCTGTGGAGGTGGACTGTTACAGGCCGCTCCCGGGTCAGGAGAGGACAGCATGCTGGGATGGTGAGCACATCAGGGGGTCACCCCCCGGGGCGTGTGGAGGAGGGCGGAGGAAGAGGAGGAGGAGGGTGGAGTCAATGCTATACTGTGGGGTGTACATATATACATATATGTGTGTGCTCAGCCACGCGTATGCTTGTGAGTGACATCAATGAACATCAGAGAAGATGTGAGAATATGAAATGTGGTGTGTGACCATGTGTCACCTACACCATTATGCAATTGTGTGTGTTTTTCATATTTACATTAATGTTTCATATTTTTGCTGACCTAAATGATAAATCAATTAGGAGCTGAAACCATTAGTCGATGAACTTATTAGGTGATTGACAGAAAATTATTATTATAAAATCATATTTTGTCAATCAATTAATGATTGAAAAAGTTCATTTTTAAGCAAAAATGGCAAAAATAAATGTAATTTCAGTTTCTCAAATGTGAAAATTTGTTTGTTTTCTCAGGTTTATACGACAGAAAACTGGATATCATAATAATATAACAGTTAGTTGGACATAAAAATCAGATATTGATACAAAAACAGTCAGTTTCTAAATATATATTGAACTAGTATACACTATAAATTACAGCAGTGTTCAGTAAAACTGGTATTTTTCATTGTTAATTGAATTTAATGTTAATTTGGTCATGTTATGGTGAAGTAATGATAAAAAGTCACTAAAAAGCATTTTTATGGGTTAAAGAGAGCTATGGTAAAAAAAACTTATATACACTGTTAAAAAATTTTGGTCAAAATACTCAGAGGATAATGCAAACTATTGGTTTTGGGATCAAAGATGAGTCAAGTTAAAAATATAAAATCATGCCGGCACCTTGTGACTAGACTCCCCGTCCAGGCTGGTGGTGGTGACGTAGCAGGTCCCATCATGGCGGCTGGAGGAGAGCAGGATGAGGTCACAGGGGAAAGTCTCGTCCTCCCTCACCACGACGATGTCCCCCACCTGACAGACAGACCGAGCGGGACACAAAGCAGCGGCTTACACATCAATAATAAATGAGTGTTCGCGTAAACACAGAGAGTAAAAGACAAAGAGACACACCGGCTCACACATCGTCTGCTCATCCTTTTCTTTTCTTTTTTTTCAAAGGATTGAGAAGTTGCATAACGGATTATGTGAGAGGAGCGGCTTAAGCTCGGATAAATCCCATCTCCACGGTGACCATACACATGACACATGCTCTCTGATTTTGCATGATTAATATATTCATCATTATTCCTGCTCCCAATGCACACTCTAATCCTCTCTGTTTGATCTACGGCGGTGAGAAACCTTGATACAGAAAACGCTGGAAGACAGAGAGAGGCAGAGAGAGGAGGACGGGGACGGGGGACAGACAGACGGAGACGGAAAAAGACAACCAGTGATATTCAGTGAAAATTACTAAACTATAAGACGCTTTATTCCGTGCTGACCCTAAACGTCTCACACAGCCTCTGCACACTTGACAGAAGCAGCAGACGCAGCAGGAATTAGATGAACCGGCGCCCTTTATGTACCCTCCGACACAATGGCGTTGGTGAAATAAGACTGAAATATAAATATACCTCTACATCTACATAGAAGGTGAGCCAGACATTCACATGACACAGTGTGTGACACCTCCGTCATCCACGTTGGGGTGATGTAGATAGATTCCTGCAGAGTAACAGCTCGGTGAAGCTCTTCACCTCTACGTCGGTTTTTACAGTGCTCACGTTTTTTGCACTTATACCAGTAAAGAATTACACAATATGAACCGGAGCAGTAAGGTCTACAATTACCTAATAAGTACGTTCATTTATTGAGCTTCGTAGCTACTGTGGTTCGTGATGGCAAGCATGTTTGCTGAAGGTCTAATGGTGCTGACGTGAACTTACAGTGTACGCAGTAAATGTATGTTCTGTTCTTTTTAGTCAATTCAAATGAAGCTCGCCTTCAGAGTATGCTAGCTTTTGATGGTGTTCATCATACTCTGCTCGTCATGCTTCATTTTGTCTTCTTAGCCGACACAAACATCACACTGTCAACAAGCCCCATAAAAAGACCAAAAACCAACAATGAATTGACTCGACTGGCGAGTATCTGTTCAGCCAAAGCCTGATATCGATTATTGTTCTGTGTCACAGACCTCCACTGTGGTCCAAAGACCTCCACTGTGCTCCAAAGACCTCCACTGTGCTCCAAAGACCTCCACTGTGCTCCAAAGACCTCCACTGTGATCCAAAGACCTCCACTGTGCTCCAAAGACCTCCACTGTGATCCAAAGACCTCCACTGTGGTCCAAAGACCTCCACTGTGGTCCAGCCACACAGCTTCACTTGTTAATTCATCACTACTTACTAAATACTACAGTGCCCAGCTGTTTGGGATGAAGCTTTTTAACATGCTCTGATCACGGGAGAGGCAGATCATCAGTAACTATAGAAACTAGGACAGAGAAAGGCCATTACAGAATGCAAATGACACGGAGTGTTGGCTGTCAAACGTGAGTTTTAATGGATTAAAAAGCATTTTAAAGAATTAGACTGAGCTACCTAACCGTGATCTGCTGTTGCATCAGGATGACATAAGAGAACATGAAGGGACGATGACAGGAATATCCATAACTTATGAAATACATCAGTCATGTTCATTTTCCAAGGGGGCTCTTGCATTGTGCACCAGGGGACACTGTAATTGCTCCTCTTCTACAGTTTCAGGGGCAATTAATTGTTGGGAGCGACAAGAGAGAGCGAGAGAGGAAGGAAACAAAGTTAGAGAGGACTGCAGAGAGGAAAGGAAAGGGGGGATGGGAGGGGGTGACAGGCAGTTATAGAAAAAGTGAGCTATGCAGCAGTACTGTAGTGTTGCTTTGTGGCCTCAGGTGCTATACTGCTCTAATGAGGCCATTCTTACCCGTAGCTTGTGACTCTGTGTCCTCACCACCTTCCCCTGCTGCACCACGTCCACCGGACACTCGTTTATGGAGCAGTCAGCCTTGTGTCTGAGCCAGTCCTCGTAGCCCTGAGAGAGGAAGAAGACTGTAAGAGGACGCCGATGTGTTTGTTGGCAGTGGTGTGGAAACAGAGAATATGGATTATCGTGCAGAGTATATAGCATGAGATCAAGACAGGCCGAGGGGGGAGAGGTGAAAGTCATACACCGTAATTAATTAGCATTGTGCTCCCAGAGTTTAGTGACCTGTTTCCCGGATTTCTAGCCAACATGTCATGTTTTAGATTTATGTCCCAGTAAAACTCAGGCTTCCTTAGCCAGAACAGCTCCATCTATCACTGATAGTACCCCATCCCTCAGTACCGGGACGTGGAAGAGAGGATGCATCTCCCAGGGGGCATGGGATCCTCAGCTAGAGTGATTAACAGAGGAGACCATTCATTATCATATTTCTCACATCACCAGACATATTCAATGGCATGTCCTTTCACTGAGAGAGGAATGTGTATATACAGATAATAGAGGATGTGTATTTGAGGCTGGGAGTTGGTGTGTGCGCGCGGTGGTGGGCAATATTTCCCAGGAAATGTGAGCGTGTTTGTGTGTGTCCTACCTGTTTTATGGCGGTGACAGTGATAACAAAGAAGAGGGGCAGGCCGCTGGTGACTGGGCTGGTGGGGGTGTCGATGATAAGCTGCAAAGTGGGAGAGGAGGAGTGGGAGGAAAATGCAAGGGGGAGGGTGCAAAGTAATGCAACACTGAGTAAGGAAGTGCAGCAGGGAAGAAGAAGCTTCTGTAATAAGGAATCGAGCACCGGTCTGACAAAGCTTAAAGGATCCAGATCTTATTTCATTTCCTCCATCTGCACTCACAGGACAAACATCCTTTCTCTGATACTTAAATCATTTTATTTCGAATGTTTCCTGCTGTTTTTTTTAGAGACGGTACATGTGCAGGTGCAGAGAGTGAACACAAAGAAAGGAGTACAAACACTGCTGCAGGTTTTCCTGTTAAGAGGGTGTTGTATTTCACATGCTACTGATAAAACATACAACACACGAAACACCCGAGCTGCTGGCCATGTTGTGTTCTAGTCAACGGAGACAAACTGCTGCTAAAGAAATGTTCTCCTCCTCTCCTGTGACGAGGTCGTCCGTGCATGATTATTCAACATTTAATGCAATGTAGAGGCTCAAGGAAAAATTCAAATGACGGTAATCCTCATCCAGGTGATGTCAGACACAGGGGCAGGATTTAACTCAGGAGCACTAAACTGTCCTCAGAGCTCGTTTGATTGGATAGTGCACACGACAAGGATAAAAAAAGTCTGCAGCCATGATGTTACAAGTCAAGTCAAGTGAACCTCACCACCTGATCTGCTGGGTTAAAATGTTTGCACTAGGTTTTCTGGTTGGATTTGTGCCCAAGAAGATTCTAGATTCAGTCTGATCTTCACTATCGAGGCAGTGTTCAGCGGTCACACTTCTCCAGCTGCCCTGAAAATATCCTGATGCAAAGCCGTGCACTTTAATTAAAACTAGGCCGGGTCAGAATTTAAAAATAAAAGTGCAAAATGGACCCAAGGATGTAACGTTTGTTAGTTTGTCAGCAGCCGTTTCTTCAGAGCTTCAGGTGAAACAAAGAACTTCTTATGATCGTCATGAAAATCTCACCTGGACCAGAAAAATGACCAAGAAGTAGAAGTTAGCGATTCTTCTGAACTGCTCAAACAAGTTCTTGGGGATGAAGTTCCAGAAGGTGTACTGTGGGACAAAGTGACATGATTATTAACACACACACACACACACACACGCGGAAACAGGAAGGGAAACATCATCATCATCATCTCACACCTCGACCAACGTAAGAAAAGTGAGGTGAGTCATCCTTAAAAACAGATTACGTGTTGTCTAAAAGAGGACAACGTGATGATGAATGTTACGGTAGCTGACTCATGAGCTGCGGCTCGCTCACCTTGGAGGAGACGATGCGGTTGTCGGGGTAACGCTGAGGGATGTAGGCCTCAGCTCCCGGAGGGGGTTCTTTATGCCCGATGTATACCGTCCGACTGTCCACCCAGATCTCCTCTCCCACACACTGATGCAGAGAGAAAGATACAGTGTACAGAGATCATACTGTACTGGCTTTGTAACACCTCATAAGCTGCTCACTATCATGAGGCTTATATTATCAATATCACCCTCATCAGCACCAGACAATGTGCACATCTTTAGTTTAGAATTTAGCTTCTTCTTCTTCTGGATGTTTTTTATTTTTCTAATAACACTAATGCTGAAATAATTAGTCAATTAGTAGATCAGCTGATCGGCGGGAAATTAAGTTCCAAGTCCTCTGGACCAGTTCATCACAGGGGCACATGGAGACAAACAACCATCCACAGTCACAGTCACACACGGGGTGCAAACCAGTACCCGTGGAAATACAGTACGCACCACAAGCACACAAAGGACAGCGATAGCATTCTGCAGCCTCAGAACTCGTAGGGTGATCTTAATGAGCTGGAAATCTAATAAATGCCGCTCAGGAGGTGTTAACTCTACTTCAGCTAGAAAAAATGAGACATACACTGAAAGGTTCTCGTGACACATTCACTAGAGTGTGAGCTCCTTTCATTGAATATGTGAAGAACGGGAAGGGAGAAGGGGAGGGTAGTAATACGGGTTACGTTTGTATATGAATGTATGCTTATGTCTCTATAACTGAAAGTGACTTACAGTAAATGAAGTTATAACAAAATTATGAAAGCTGCAGCCCTAAACATCAGAAAATCAAAGTTAATCAGATGAATAAGGAATAAAATATTAGTTTTAATAAGACGTTTGCCGGGCTGATTTAATGTAACGTTACACGACTTACTTCAGCCTCTTCCTTTAACAAACCTCACGGCTGATGGACGAGTGTGTGTTTGCTCATGTGTGTCGGAGCGATCAGCTCGGAGTCATACACGTGTGGATCTGTCATTTATCTCTTCACCTCCCTGCAGTCTGCACTCTGCTCCATCACTTCCACACAACAACAACAACAACAACACTCTGTTGGTTTTACTACGACAGTCCAGCGCTGCGATGCAAACACAATGAAAGCACATTTTGATCGCGTGTTTGCAAACCTACATTTCAGTTATATCTAAGTGGCTCCCTGGGGACTAAAACAGAGTGCATTCTGGGAGTTTAGTGCAGCACATATTTTACCAAAGTGTCCTTCATTTACACACTATTGTGGAAAGAGAGTCAAGAGACCTCAGCATTCAGCTGTTTGTTTCCATCTGGCTTCCTACATGGCTCCTAATGCTTTGGCCTGAGTGGGCAGTGTGAGCGTAGCCTTTGGCAAAGCAGCCCGCCTGACACAGCTCAAAGCAGAAGTGTTGACCATTAGCAGAAAAGTTCTGGGACAAGCACTTCAGTAGAAGCAGCGCTTCACTGCTTAAAATGTCCTCAAAGTTTTGGCAGAGATGCAGCTCGTCGCTGCCAATGAGCAAATCTTTTAATGTTCGCACGTCTCCTCGGTAACCTTCAGATTCAAATCCACGAGTTTAACCCGGAATGCTGCTTTAAAGTTTGGACCCAAGATAAAAACAAAGGCTTGTTTAAGTTTCCCTGCTGCGCTCATGTATCGTGAAAAATCTGTGTCAAAATAGTGATTCACAACAGCTTAAAGCAGAGCCTCAGATCTAAACTTATCCACTGTGATCAACAGGCGCTTGGCAGTGGGATGAAAATAGACATAGAGCCAACAGTGTCAGCTGACTTGAGACCCCTCCAAAACATTAGGGGGGCAACATGACCCAGAGAGTGGAGAGAGAGAGAGAGAGAGAGAGAGGTGGAGGACGAGCAGAGCGAAGACTGAGACGGACAAAAGAATGAAGTGACGAGACGATGAAAGATTGGAGACGCCAAGTTCAAAGAACAGACGCTGTAGTTGGTGCCATGTTGACCAGATGATGTAGCACACACTGAAGGGAAAGTAACTGACCAAAGCAAACACACACAGAGCGTCATGCTGAAATAATCCTGGTTAGCATCATGACAGCTAGCTAATTCCAATGACAGAAGCTCGCTAATCTAAAAATCTACAAAAATGTTGCTCATCTGCAGACCTGAGGCGGCTGAATGACGCCCGGTTGCTCAAACAAGCCATCTGTGACCACACCCACCTGTCAATCAAAGCGTCCACGCTCTTAATCCTGCATAACTTTAAGCCTTAATATAATGTGAACAGGTGAGTTGTATATAAATTCACCCTCAGTACAGTTGTCATGAACGGGGAAATTAGCTACAGAGACCAAAACTGTTTTTTGTACCAGGCTGTAAACATGTTTATTTCTGCTGTGAAGTTGGACTAACATGGGGACTTATGGAGACTGACTCACTTCTTCTGGAGCCAGCCTCAAGTGGACGACAAGAGGAACTGCAAGTTTTGACACTTCCTGTGTTCGACACAATAGACCTTTATCACAGCAGCCATGGCATGAAATAGTGAACACGGGTGTTAGCAATGATGCTAATTAAGGCTCCTCCATTAGTCCAAAGACATGCAGGTTAACTGGTGATTCGAAATTGTCCGTAGGTGTGTATGTTTGTCTCCATGTGCCCTGTGATGAACTGGTGACTGACTCCAGCCCCACCGTGACCCTGATGAGGAGAAGCGGTTACAGAAAACTGATGGATGGATGGATTGAAATCATAAATCAATAAGTCGATCCACTAACTGATAACCAGGCCTCGACAGAGAGCGTATCACCCGGCGCTGTCTGTATCTACTACTCTCCTCCTTCTATTCAAACATTTTCCTTCTAAACCCACCACTGGCTCCCTCCATCACTCGTCCCCTCATATTTCTATCTGCACTTTTCTCCCTTTGTTCCCTCCATCTTCAGGCGGAGCGTGTCACACTCTGACAGTGTGACTGTGGGAGAGCGATGGAGAAAGACACAGAGAGATTGCATTGTGCTTTGTAGTTATCTGATCATTAATCCTCACTGATCCGTATCAACCCCCGGCCCGCTGTTCTCCTCTTCACTCTGCTACTCCATCAGACAAAGTGGCTGGCTGGTTGGTTGCAGGACATGGAAGCTTTGTCTATATTAACAATGCTGAAACGGCCTCCCAGCAGAGAGAGAGCTGATCTTACATCACCATCAATCATCAGCAATGACAAGATGGATCTGATAACGCACATCACACCGCTGCAACTTCTTTTGTCATGCTCTGTAATGTGCACACTCTCTCTCTCGAGCCGTTTAAACTCCACCAAGCAGATCGGCTGTCTTTAGGCTTTAAAACGTCCAGACGTGTGGATGTGTATATTTTCATTGTGGATGAGCGACCCCTGACCCCGGCAGTGCCGTGATCTATCTGTGCTGTCCCCCCACGATGTAGCTCCTTTCTGCCACAGAGCTGTAATAAAAAAGGTACACACCATTAACCGGCCTGATTAAATGGTCGTGTCTCACCCCTCCTCCACTGTGCTGCACTGCAGAAGCACACGGCATGTTGAGCAGGTTTCCTTCATTAACACGTTCGTTTGACTGAGCTCTTCCTTAATGAACTGCTCATGTTAACTGGACAGACGACGTAGAAACACAGAAAACACGACTACGCAGCACCGGTGGGTGCACGGGATGTGGCGGTAAAGCATCGCTCTACAGTCAATGTTACGGGAAAATGTATAATAATAAAAACTCTCATCATCAACTCTCTGTGATTTACAGAGTTTCCTGATGGACAGTGAAGTAAACTGTAGCTGCTGTTAGCTAATGTTAGCTCAGTTTGTTAGCCAGGCTGCCAACACTGTGAGCTCAGAGCACCGGGGAGTGTTAGTGTTTGTACCACCTGGAAGAAGAGGAGGGTGAATACTGACGGGGAACAGAACCAATGTCGTGCCAGAACCGGAGCTGGGTAAGCGGGTAATGTAACCCGGGCTCAGCAGCCTCTATGGACACAATGACAGAGAAGAAAAGACCGAAGAGGACGCTGCCGGACAAGAGTAAAGCTCTCAGAGCTTGGTGAAATAAGAGGCTGAAAGACAGACGCCGAGCTGGGCTTCTTGGATGTTGATGAATAATATTAGCTAGCTGCTATGTCACTTGATCAAGTAATATAATCATAACAGATATACAACTGTCCGTATTTACGACAGTGGTATTGGATTAAATACCATTTAAAGTTAACAGCCAGTCACCCTTAAGTCATGTTAAGGTAATGTTACATAATTGTTTTTTAATCTACATATTCCTGCAGTCTCTCTCTCTCTCTCCACCCTAATAATGAATGTATGAATAGCTGGTGCGACGATCTAAGAGGCGCTCAGAGGACCGCAGCTGAGGAAATCTTTCCTGGGTGAGAATATTTATTCTTATTCTTATTAACAGACAGCTGTGAAGTTTGTCATCGCGTTGAGCAAAGATAAAAGGAGCCTCGAGGCCTTGATCAGCTGAACAGGAAGGAGGCTACCTGTTCAACATGCAGTCCACCGCTACTCATTCACCATTAATCACCATGGCAACACGGCACGAAGCAACAGACAGCCATGTCTGCGAGTTCATAATGCAAAGAAACAGGAGCACACAGAGGCTTCGTTATAGATCAAATAGTGTAGGCGTTCCTCGTTAACTTAACGCCCTGAAGCTGGATTTGACGAGAGATTATACGACGTTAGGAAAAGACTATCCTCAAGATCTTCTTCATGCTTTTGTTTGGTTCAACAAGGACTTCTTAGAGTGTGGAACAAAGCAGAATCAAAGAGCAAGCATCAAAAGCAGCAGCGAGGAAGAAACTAATGAAATAAGGAGAGGGGACGTAGCTCACGGGGAGAGGTGCCGTCCCCGGTTAAACTCATCTATTAGTCATATTTTGGAGAAACTGCACAGACGTAGCGGAAAATCTGAAAAAGCCAGACCGCCGATGACGCAGATATACCCACATCTAAATGAAAGGATCAATGTGAGATTACTTTAAAACGTGTATTCTGTTGTTGCCTCAGCTTCCTCTCCCACTTGACTTGCGTTGATCCAACTGTTACATAAGTCTTTAATCCAGCTGTGCAACTTCTCCCCTCCCCTCCCTCCCGTTTCGTCTTAATCTGAATTTATTAAAAAACACTGTAAAAAACTGCCAAACCATGACAGTAAAAGACCGTAAAATATGTAAAATATGCCACGAGGTATGTCATGTTTAAAAACCTTTACTTATACAGCATTTTAAGGGAATTTATACAGAATAAAGTGTTTTATATTAAAGACTGATAATTGTACATGGCAGATCTTTATTTTATACGATATTTTCATGTCAGTTATATAGCAAATCGGTGTAATATCCTTTTACAGTAATTTCCCTGTTTTCCTGTATACAGTAAAACACAGTCATGTTTCAAATCCTTTATTTATACAGTGTTTTAGGGGAATTCATACAGAATAAAGCAGTCTTGTATGTCAGAGACTGTTAATTGTACAGCACAGCAGCATAATATTTAATGGCATATTTTACGGCCTTTTACTGTCATGCGTTGGCAGTTTTTCACTGTAAATCTACAGACGTTTTAGAATATGTAATCAAACACCCACATGAAGTCAAGACCACTAATATCCTATTACTTTAATATTAGAAAAGGTATACCGTATTTATTACGGTAACATTCTGGAAACCACAGCTGACAGTTTTTTACCGTAAAAACTGCTTTTTTACAGTGTAAAAAACTACAGGTTGTCATTTTATTTCATATTTTAACCGAATATATATAAATTTTTGTCATCAAAAGAAACACTGTTTGGCCATATAGTTGACATGAAAAGACAGTATGAATGCCGTATAAAATAAAAGGTTTTGCCATGAAATATTACAGTGTTTAACTGTAATTTAAAATGCTACTTTAGTCTGTATCAGTTCCCTTAAAATGCCGTATAAATAAAGGTTTTGGACTGTTAGCAGTCACATTGCTGTTGCTGCCTAACACAGGCTTGAAATTGTGTCTTATAATGAATCCTGTGTCTCGGGTCGCACTGTGGGAGACAAAATAACTCTTATGAGGCATTAAGGCGAGGCTTTCCTCTGATGTATACACAGGCCAGCGGGCAAAGCTTCGCCCAAACACAAATCCTGTGTGTTTTTGTCACCTACTGCCACTGTCTCTCCAACAGGGCCCCATCTCTGAGAGGAGGGCGGAGGGGCAGTGGACAGGAATAGACTGCCCTTAACTGTAGCGGTGAGAGCTAACGCCAGCCGGGGAACTCAAAGAGCTGTAAAGTTGCTTTAAAGCTGGCACCCTTTTGATCAAAGCGAGGCCTTTTCTCCTTTATCGGCTGAGGCTGAGAGAGAATAACAGTCATACATTCATAGATAAGATGTAAAGGAGGGTGATGACAGAGGGGGACAAGGGTAAACCTGTGGGCACGCCGCTGATACCAATCAAAAGGTTGTTACCGCAGTGACGCTTTACAACATTTAATATAACCAGCGATCTCACACACACACACACACACACACACACACACACACACACACACACACACACACACACACCAAAGTTCTTCTCATCCAGATCATGACCTCATGCAGTTCTCACGCTTTGCGCCAGTCTGAGGCATCACGCCATCGCTATTATTATTATGAGACGACAAAAAGGCACCAAAGAGAAGGGAGGACAACACACACACACACACACACACACACACACACACACACACACACACACACAGAGGATCTGTTCAGACCACAGGAGGTCATTTTACAGATAAATCTCATTATAAATAAAATCTCTTCCTGTCATGTCCGGGCCCAGAGTCTGCTGAGATACCAGAACAAGAGCGCACACACACACACACACACACACACACACACACACACACACACACACACACACACACATTATACTCATATCTTATTGCATGGAGTCTTAGTCAGTCTTTTTTACGCCGACAGAGTGAGAAAAGTTAAACAGATTTAGGTTATTACGCAACAAAATGTCCCATTTAAACTTCACGCGCTGCAAAACACCATGACAGCGTATTTTTCTCTCCAACAACAAGTTACCGTATCGTACAGGCTCAGTTCTCTCGAGTCATAAAACAGGCTTATTATAAGCATGACAGACTCTCATTCTCACTACAAAGCGCTGCACAGGACAGATATGAACAACTGTACACTATACTAATAATCACAGAACTTCACAGCTGATGCAGCGATCGTCGAGCTGAAGACCAGATCAAATAATAAACATGAACATTTGGTTTGAACAGACGTCAGAGCAAAGCGTTCTTTCTAACTTGTCTGCTTCCAGTGCTGTAGTGAAGACTAACTAAACCGAGACCAAGTCATGACCGAGACAAGACCAAGACTTTGAGGGGAGAGACCGAGTCAAACCAAGACCAAGACCAGACAGTGTATAACAGACTTAGGTAGCTCGTGTTCACTCAAACTCTTTGGCTGCTACGCTGAGTCACCTCATTAAGCGTCACGTTGAAGTATTCACAAACCGCCGTGTGTTGTTCCGCAGATCAACTCTTTGCGGTTTAAGAAGCCAGATTTTATTCCAGAAGATTTGGCTGATGTCACCTCGCAGACGGTTAACGGATAAATCAGAAAATGCAGTTAAGTGACATCCACACAGTTATATCCTCTTTGTCTGAGACGAGACGACGCTGAGGCCTGTAAAAAGTCCAACATCAAGTCCTACAAGACTGTCTGCTTCCTTAAAAAAAGAGGCTAAGATGTTGTATTTTAAAAATGTATTACAATGCTGTCAATAAACCAAAAACAAGCTACGCAGAGGACGAGTCGAAGACAGACATACAGACAGGATGTTAATAAGGGAACAAGATATGAAGTGAAAGGCTCATAAATTTGCCCGGTGGAGCACAGTGGACTAAATCAGAAGTACATCCTTTCATGGCCGGAGAAGCTTCACTAATCCAGCCATATTATGAAAGTACAGGAGGCGGTGACCTTGATGGGAGGTTTACAACTCTCTGTGTCCAGAGGAAAGGCCCAGACGCCTTGCTTATCACATGTTAATCACCTTGCATGATGTAATGTTTGTTCCTCTATGTGGCCTCATTACGGGAGCAGCTGTTCAGAATATGGCAGGGTTAATAGAGGGTGATGCACACGGAGTGGAGGACCACATATACATCAACCATCCTCCGATTCTGAGTCAATATCTGGATAATTGAATTAATGATTCATTCCCTGCCTACTTCATAATGCTGCCGAGTGAGGATGCAAAGGGTGAGAGATGAGGGGCGTGTTCCACGACCCCTCCACCCATCCCTCCATCCTTCACTCCGCCTCACTTGTGGATCTGATTTCCCCTGATATTAGCCCTGCCGGAGCATCCGTCAGCCTCACTCATTGGTACGAGCCTGACAAACATGCATCCGATGATAGTTATCTTCACTGCACCTGAGCCGGTCCTAAGGTCAGGTGAAAGGGTCGACGTGACGATACTCCAGAGGTGGCCCGAGTCTGATGAACATCACCAGACCTGTCACAGTTGGTTCCTCAACTACTAATTCAGCCGCCCACCAACCAGCTGCTTCCTGCTCTGGCTGATGAGCAGAGACCACCGATGGCACCGGCCCGTTCAGACCAACCCAGTAATCTGATTACAGCTCATCATCATCATCTACTTTGTGTAAGATCAGGGGCCTCTATTTCAGAAGAAGGCAGACATGGAATATAATATTCATATCTATGTTTTCATGCATGTATAATCACCTGAAAATAAGAATATCTACAGTGGGAGCAGGTCCTCTTCCATGGAGGCCACCATGTTTCTACAGTAGCCCAGAGCAGACAAACTTTCAAACAAAATGAAGTCCCCATGTTCAAATGTCCAACTTCACAGCAGAAATAAACATGTTTACGCTCATCTGGTTTCACGATGAGAGGATTGATACCACTCCCGTGTCGTTAATGTGCGTTAAATATGAAGCTACAGCAAGCAGTTAGCTTAGCTTAGCACAAAGACTGGAAACAGGGGGAAACAGCTAGCCTGGCTCTGTCCAAATGTGACAAAATTAGCTCACCAGCACATCTAAAGCTCACTAATTAACATGTTTTATCCAAGCAGCAACCTCCATCAAAAACTGCAGTTCCTCAAACGTCCACTTGAGGCTGGCTCCAGAAGTGAGTCAGTCTCCATAAGTCCCCATGTTCAAATGCAGAAATAAACATGTTTACAGCCTGGTACAAAAAACAGTTTTGGTCTCTGTAGCTAATTTCCCCGTTCATGACAACTGTACTGAGGGTGAATTTATATACAACTCACCTGTTCAGGTTATATTAAGGCTTAAAGTTATGCAGGATTAAGAGCGTGGACGCTTTGATTGACAGCTGGGTTGAGCACCCAGGCGTCATTCAGGCCGCCTCAGGTCTGCTGATGATCCACGTCTTTGCCACATATTTTGAGCTTTGCTCTGTCCATTCTTTATACTGTTATTGCTCTATACAGCTTGTTTACTAGGTAGGCGAGGGTGATGTGAGGAGATCGCAATGCAGCAATTACACCACTAGATGCAACTAAATCCTGCACACCCCGGACCTTTAACGTGGACGTCTCCTGCTAACATCGAGGTTAGGGTTTCGATCTCCTCGTCAAGGCCCCTCAGGTCTGATTTATTCCCTCTGCAGACAGTTTAGTATGCATGCATGTTGTAACTCACTAAACCAGCGTAAGTGGGCCAGCCAAGTTCATTTCTATTCTACACATTCACCAGCCGACCCTGCATCTGTAGCCACACTGGCACATTCCCCATTCAGCTCCACAACAAACATTGTAAAGCCCCCCACAGTCAATGGCCTGCCAGGAAAGCAGCGTGTTTATCATTGCAGATGAGCAAAAGAGTTCATCATCTGGCTGAGGCGTGCACTTTCATTTCCAACACACACACACACACACACAGAGAGAGAGCTACAGATGAAATATGTGACATGCATTATTTATAGTTGGACTTGCAGACACAGCTACAGTTGTGACAGTGCTGACAGACGGCGGCCCTTACGTATCTGCTGATGATATTCCGGAGCAGGCTGAAATCCATCCTTCAGACAGCGAGTGGACTGTGCAGCAGAGTCGTTCAGCTCTCCTCGGATCCCCGTTAAACGCTACCTAATGTGGATCTTTCCACCAGCATCCATCGCTCACCACCACCACCACCACCACCAACACCACCAAGAGGCTCTCTGTCTCTCAGTCGGCTGTTGTGATTTTCATGGCATCCCCGGGAAGAGCCATGCAGCGACCGACCGAGCGGTTACACCGAGCCGCACTCACGCTGCTGCTGCTGCTGCTGGCCACATTTCAGGACACAAATCACCGCATGCAAAACGTCCAAAACCCCCGTGCCGGTGTGCGCGCGCTCACTCCTCGTCCGGTAAACGTTTTTGTGTGTGTGTGTGTGTGTGTTATTATTCGTGCAGGAGACGGTCCCTCGTGGAGGTTTGGAGGAGGATCTGTCTGTCCCCGCTCGGTGCTACCAGCTGTGGCCTCTCGGTCGGTGTAGCGCCCAGCAGCACGTCAGATGACTACGCTGCACATGCGCACTGAGCTCTGACACTGTAAGAAGTGATCACGTCCAACATGCACCAAGACCCAAAACAATATTAACAATAATAACGTTCATATGTCCAGTGTTCAGATATTTTAATACCACAGAGTAAAACACAGTTTATTTGGTCAGCTTTGTCTGTACTGAACTGTATTCACTTATTTCAACTCAAAACCTGATTAAGGTTCAATTACATCACAATGACTTACAATACAAATACACACTGAACGTTAACCTGTAAAATACGTCTGCATGAAACGTGCTGAGATCTTTACAAATAAAGAAATGACATAAAAAGTACAAATAGAAATATATTTTTCTATGGAAACAAACTCAGACTTTATTTATTTATTTATATATATAGCACCACAGTGATTCACGGAGCAAAAATAAAGACAGAAACAGACAATAACAGAAATCTAATGAGTCTGTACAATATAAGATAAAAGCCAGTGAGTTTAAGAACAGCTGCACAAAAATTCAAAATTCAAACCAACAATAAAAACAGAAACATTAAAAGAAATAAAATGTTTGAAATTGAAACCTGTGAGATAAATAGAAAAGATTGATCAGGACTTAAAGACTCAGTGAATGGTGAGGCACCTTGAGGAAAAGCCAGGCTAAGATATGTTTCAAGTTTTTTAAAAGGAAAAAGAAGAAGTAGAACTTTAAATACAGATGAAGTGCAGATGTATCCATAACTATCAGCTGAATGTAGCTGAGCAGAAGCTACATTAAATCCCCTCTCAGGTGTAGTGGAGTACAAACAGAAGAGTATTTGAGTAAATGTACTAAGTTACTGCAGCCTCGTATCACAGCTCTCACTCTTTAATATAATATATACTGTATGTGACGGCACATTTAACCCCTGAGTATGTTTAGGCAGACATATTTCACATGTCCTGAATACCAGCTGCTTGTTTCACACACACACACACACACACACACACACTGCCAGGTATCCTTTTTATGCATTTCACAGTAACCAGCTGGCAGCTGTTGACAAGTAACTCTACAGTACATCATAGGTTACTGTAATTTTCACAGTAACTGTAGTTTTTGACAGAATACACAGTACACTACTGTAAAATGGTTCACTGGGCACAAACACAGTACACGACGTTTACAGTGTAGACGTTCTCATCAGTAAAATAAGGTATGAACAGACTGTAAACAGATTCAGCTCTGCCTTCCGTGTGTTTGTTGTCTTTGCTTTCATGAGCAGATCTGATGAGCTGTGTGTTCATCCTGGAGGGGTTCCTCTGGCTGCGGGGCGGCAGGCCAGACAACGTTTCATTTGTGGTGTTATGACTTTCAATTAGCACAGATGCTATTAATAATGCACAGCTCTTTCAGCTCTGACCTACTAATGCTCGATGCTGCTGTTGCTGTTTACCTCCCTCAAGACCTCGGGGCACTTAGTGTCTAATGATGAGCGTGCCTCAGTGGGCCGATTACAACATGCTCTTTATGTATCGACTGTCACGATTACATGCACGCTGTGTTTTATGTCTTTGTTATGTTGTGGAGGATAGCTCAAGATGTACCACCCCAGCAGATAGAAGAGATATCATAATGTGTGCTTTAATAAGACTAGAGTCTGAATGACGTCTCCATGCTGGAAATGAACCATCTACTTCATTTCTGGTCAAAGAAATCTGATTACATGAGTACATTCAGCTGGCCTTGGTTTCCAAACCAAACGGGACAAGATTGTTGCTCATGTTTCAAGCACTGGGTGATGTTTCCATTGCTGTTGCTGTGATTATCACATAGCTGACTGTGGAGGAAGCGGGTCATTGTTCATTCTTTCCTTCTGTCTTCTGTGTGGGCGAGCAGGGGGAGCTACATACGGGGCAGTGGGTTACTTTCCTCGTGCTGCCATCAGTCCTGTGTGGGCAGAATCTGCATATCTGGACACAGAGTTCACAGTTCTTTAACAATGAGCGTAACACTAGTAATCTATGCAATGAGTAATCTATCAATGACTGCAGATGATTGTCATGTTTTAGCAGTTTCCAGACATGCATGTGATCCCAGGAGCTCCGTGTTCACTGAGCATCATTTGGTTTCTGTAATTTGAGCAAAGATTGTGGCTCTATATCAAAGTCTTCAGTGCTCACATGGTACCTGCACGCATATTATTCCAACATCGCTGCACTGATGAAGGCTCCATGTATATGTCTGCTGACTTAAGCTCTCTGGTCTCCTCACTGTGTTGCTGTAGCTGTTGTAATATTGTAAAAACATAACACAGTACAGATTCTGTATGCTGATGCTGTTCATTAGCTGAAAGCGTAAACTGCCTCTTCTTTCAGTGGTTTCTAGTATTCTTTCTTTCTTGTGTAGTTTAATCATTACAGCTCTTGTTGCAGTGCGAGCAGCTGACTCTGTACTATTGTCAGCACAAACAGTGGATCCTATTATGCTGAAGATATGAATTATTCCTGACTGTGGAAAATAAAGAATGCGGAGCATGGGCTGATGTTTGGGGAACAACTGCTTTTATTTCGGATATTGCCGCAGAGCACGGCGTCCATCCATACTGTGAGAACATTAAGAACAATATCCTGGATGATTGTTCGTCACTCATCAAGAGCTGACGGTTATTTGAGTTGAGACGTTCTTCAGTTTGTGCCTGTGTGTTTCCAGTGAGCCGACATGCACCACAGCAGCACCCTGACCCTGTCTGACCTGAATGGAACGGAACCACAATCAGAGAAATTAAATAAAATATATAACACCTGTACAAGTAGAAAACTATGTAAAAAGTAGAAAATATATGAAGCAGAACTACAAATAGTGATTAAGAACTATGTGCAATTAAACGAGGCTGCAGACGGATGAGTGAAGTCACAGCATGTGGCAGAGGTCGTGCAGATAGAGACAGATTTTGTCCTTTGTCTGTCCCTCCTGCCACGACTGAGAGCTGCTGTGAGGCTGATGTTCAGACATACATGAAGCGAAGAACCCTGACAAATGTTTCAGAGGTTTCAGGACTCTGCGGTGGCTGGTGACTGCTGAGGATGACAAAGATGAGGATGAAGGAGAGGTTCTGATTTATTATCTGTTGTTTCATAACGCCTCCACCTGCTGACTCGTGCTGTGTGTGTTTTCAGTTTGTCTTATGTTGAACTGAAGTGTTTATCACAGCTCACTGTGATGATGGCTGCACAGAGGTACAGTCAGGTATCTGGTGACATCTAGTGGCCGTCACACACAAACACACGAGCTGTCTCAGTGCAGCAGCACATGTACACTCACTCCATGGCTCTGCTGGTGTACATTCAGGTAATTTGGCAGCTAATTAATTGCTTTGATTAGCTGTAATTGGAGTACCGTTAAAGCACGAGTTTACCCTGCAGAACTAATTAACAGAAGGTGACAATTAGCCCTACAGTGTTTTGTCTACTGTTTATTAATTAATGAAGCTTCAGCAGATTGACTTGTTGTTACTTGACTGAATGGGTTTCTGAGTGTGTTTGGTGATTGCTCGAGTGATTTAGCTGATGAGCGAGTGAACCTGTATGTGTGACCTCTCGGCTCGTGTCAGAGGTTACTGAAAGCAGCTAACGCAGCTTGTGAGACTGTGTGAGTAAGCACTGAGCGCACACTGCAGGATACCGGCCCCCTCTCTCTCTCTCTCTCTCTGAGCAAATATAATAGGTGTGTTTGTTATGTTCTGGCGGTGCTGGTGTGCGTCACATGCCTTCTCTCTCCATGCCCAGTCCGGGTGCCAAGAGAGGGGCTTAAACCTGCGTCTGGAGATGGGAGCTGTGGAGATCCCAGGGAGCGGATGCTTGGCACCGTGAAATAGGATTTTGGGGAGGACCGAAGCAATGAAGCGAGAGGGAGAAGAGTAACTGCCAAGTCCTCTCTGTGGATTTGATGCCCCCCTCCTCACCCCTTCAACATATTCAGCTTGTGCACGCACACACGTGTGCACTGGAAAAGAGAGAGAGAGAAGCAATGCAAAGAGGGGAGTATAATAATAAGAAGAAGAAGACGAAGCGGGTTTGGAGCAATAACACAGTGCAGTCAGAGAGACAGTGACCTGAACATGTGTTCCTCACCGTAACCAACTCACACAACTCACTAATCCTGCCAGCGCTTTCACCAGGTGCCTCCTGCCTGCCTGCATGTGTGCATGTGGATTCCTACATGTTGTGTCCTGTAAGTGACAGCAGAGGTAGAGAGAGAAATAGGAGGGAGGAGCTGGAGGTGGGAGCTCCTCACATGGCTGTCAAGGGGGGTGATTGATTTTTTCCGCCCCCTGTTATCGAGGCCAGCAGCCACGAGGACCCCTAATATCCCCCCCCCACCCTGTCTGACACACAAACACTATCAGCAGCTCAATACCCAGAAAATAGGCCTATCAAGTATCATCTGTCTCTCTCTCACGTGGTCATAACAAATATCTAATCAGCATAGTTGGCTCTGGCCTGCGTGGAGCAGAGGGAGCCGAAGAAAAGGGAAAACATAAGTTGGCTCGGTTCATCTGCGGCTGACAGCGTACAAGAACAGAAATCAGCACAGATGATTGAGGAGCTGAGATGGATATATTCAAGTGTCTCACATCTCCTCCGTTCATCTCAGACTGTGCAAAGTTGATAAACGCTGTAAACACTCACACACACACACACACACACAGCAGAAGTGTGGAGGTGACAAACATTTCAAGTCAACACAGTGAACAACACCCTGCATCGCTCTTTTCCTCACACTCACTTCTCACCTCTTGTTCGGTGCCATTTCAGCCCAATCTTGAATGATTTCTTCTCTCTCTCTCTTTTTTAAAAGTTTCCATAAAGGACTCGTGCAATTTTGCCATTACTCATATTATTGCTGGTGGCTGCAAACCGAGTCTTGGCTCCATTCCTCAGGGGTAATTGGAAACTGCAGGTGTGAGAGGGGCACATTAGCATACACAAGCCTTGCACAGCATACTGCTTCAGCCCTAATGGCAGCACGAAAAATACATCTATCACGCTAATGCCAAAGAGATGGATGTGTACTGTAGTTACACCACTGAGACCAGTCATAAAAATGTGATGTCCTGCGGCGTTGGCGAGCTTGTGCACTTATTTTTTTAAAAAGTGTGTGTACCTGAGACAGACAGAGGAGAGGGCAGCGAGGCAAAGTGATACTGAGCGTCTGATACTGTCTGTTCATATAAAGGAAACGCATGCACACGTCATATTTCTTTAAGTCCGAGCAGATATTTTATGGATTTCGGTCCACTTTGAGCAGATTGTGGAGTTAGCCTGCAGTTTCAGGTGATATCAACCAGTGAGACAACATAAACATCAAGTTTTGAGGCCTCGTGAGTCGTCACGATGTCACCGGCTTTGGGTTTTGTCCCAAACTGTCTCTGATCAGCTTCTATACTGCAGTTTAAAGGTCCAGTGTGTGAAGGAATTAGTGGCACCTAGCGGTGAAGTTGCAGATTGCAACCAAATGAATACTCTCCGCACACCTCACCCTCTCGGATTATTCAAGAAATACTCACAGATTCTTATTTTCAGGTGATTATACACTGATGAAAACATGCTGATGAATACTGGATTACATTCCTGCCAATAGATCCTCTAAATCTGACACACTGGACCTTTAAATCATCCTGCGTGTTTAATTCTGTTTACTCACTGTTAATAATTCAAAATATTACCTGAACACACGTGTGTGGATGTCTGTTACATTTCTTACTTACATGATCATTGCTGTCTGAATCCAGACGTCACAGCACAGTGTGTGAAATATAATTTGATAGATCGCTGCAGTAACTGTAGTTTAGTACAAAGCGACGATAACCGATCACAAGGAGGAAAATCTGTGCTGCGTTCTCAGCCGGGTTCCTCGCAGTCTGTCTCACAATCAGCTGATTGACAGCAGCTTGCTTTGGTCAGCCCCAAAGATCCTCAGACAAGAAGAAGAACAGACATGTCGAGCAGAAAATGGCTGGTGGTAACAGATATATACAGTATGGACAGACTGAAATGAATACGCTGAGAGAGTACAGCTGGTGCAGCAGCAGCAGAATAAAGGTAATAATGGTGTAACTATTTCCATTCAAAACTAAATAATGAATGTTATCATGTCATGTCAAAATTAGATATATATGTCAGAGATTCACCACACAAGTGAGCTCACGTACCACCAATAGTATTTGTACCACAGATTACTGTTACTACATATCTGAGAGTTTTCTCTCTGTGCTGTACGCCACAGGAAAATCTACAATACTAGAAAACTTTCTGATAATTAATCCACCAGAACAGTGGGACCATATGAGTATGGTAATAATAAGTAGTCGAAGGTCTATCTGGATATCGAGAGTCTCGCTGTGTCCCACTTTGCCACAATTTCAGAGACATTTAAAACAGGGTGAACACTTTCTTCCCAGGAGGTGAAATAATGACCCATTTGGACCCCCCGGAGTGTTCGCATAGGGTGCACGCTCCTTCAACTTGTTAACCGTAGTCGTGTGTTATTACCATATCCACACACACACATGCACACACACACAGATTTTCAGGCTCTTTCTTTGTCCTGTCTGCAGTCTGCAGTTTTTCTTGTCTATAGAACAGTTCTGAAACAGCTTGTTAAACAGTGACATCCATTGACTCCCACACCCCCCGCTGAGCTCATCTCACTGCAGTTAAGGCAGCAAACCAGCCATCACTCCACTTCCTCAGAGGGGCTGTAGTTACTTCACAGTGAGAGACTCAAACCGCCTCACGGAGCATGCATGTGCAGCGTGAACACACAGAGGGGATGCAGGTCAGGAGCTCCTGACAGAGCCCTGACCTGCATCCCCTCTGCATGATCAGCGATGGTTTGACCCGCCTGTTCTCTTGTTAGTGCAGCCATGAAACACGTTTCAGGAAAGCGTCAGTCCTGGTGCATTGTCTATACGTGTGTTTGATCCCCAGTGCTGTGTTTAATTACACACACGTCTGCACCGGTAACCACGCTGCTTTTTTTCTTTATTCTAAGTGCAGAAGAGGTGCAGCATAAAAATCTGGGCCCCTCGAAACACGTCTAAAAATAAATAATCTATAGAGGCTTTATTCTTATTCTTAGTCTTATTTTTTGTAGCTGAAGTGTGAGTCTCACTCCGAGGACGCCGTTTCTATCATAGCTTTCATTGTAACATGAGTGTAACTGTCAGACAAAGGTGGAAGTCGTCTCACTCTCATCCGGCTCCTACACTCATAAAAAAACATAATAAATGATTTTATGTTGTAATAAAAACACGACCTCATAAGACTTCACAGGAACCACCGTTTATTTGCAGAATTATATACAGTATAATAAGATTAGTGTCCACAGAAACACACAGACTCCTACAATAAAACATTAGAGAGTTAAATGTCTGCATTAGATCTTGCTATCACTGTTATTAAATAATAATTCAGTTATCTGTAACACAATGAACTGATCATATCCCTAGTTATTACTTAATAAATATCAACTGACAACAACCTGAGTTTAGTTTTTTAGTGTCAGCTCACATCAGATGATGGACAGAGATCCAAATATTCACTTATTTTTGATGATTTAATCATGAGGCGTTCAAGTACTAGAGGACAATGTGGACATAGATGTTATGCTTCTTTATCCTTCCACATCTCAGAGGAAAATATTGAGCTTTTTTTTTTAAGCTCTTCGAGTTCTCTGGAGAATCTTTTTTTATCCTTAAAAACATTTTTGCTGTCTACTGAAGTCATGATTGCAGAACTTTGAAGAACATTCTCATGTTTAATAATCTGATTTTTTCCTTTTAAAGGTTCTTTGAAATTCTGATTACTGCTTCTCCTCCTGTGCGGTGTGGACTAAGACTAAAGGAGTAACACAGGATTGATTGATAATTTATACTTTAAGCTGTAAATAAAAGGTAAAACCAGGCGAGGACAAAAAGGTGTCTGCAAATCAGGAGGACATAACGAGGGTTAAGTGCCACACACACACACACGCACACACACACACACACTCACATATATATAACATATTGACAAACTGTGTGTAGAAATTATTATTACGGTGCCATTTAAAATAAAAGTTAAAATACAAATTGAGACAGAGCGGTCTGTAGCTAGTGTTGCATTTAAAATGAAAGCGCCGGTGTTCACCAGGATTTAGTGGCATCTGGTGGTGCAGTTGCTGATTGCAGCCGCCTCGCCTCACCCTCTGCTTCCTACAACACCAACATTTTAAAATGACAGCACCCAAAGAAAGTGAAAGGTCCTCGAGCCTGGAGTGTTTCTTTCTCTGAAAAATGACAGTTCAACATAAACCTTTAATAATTCATGTGATTACAAATCGCACCTCGAATGAACTCAAACATAAAAACTGTTTATGCTGAAGTCTGGAGAAGAAGGTGATAATACATTCTCTGAAGAACGGATAAAAAACCTAAAAAAGGTTCCTGACTCAAACCTTTATTTTTAAGTGTAGTCACCGCTGTAGTTTTTATAATAAATAGAAACTCAGAGAAGTTTGAGACAAAAGTGTTAAACAATGAGGCTGTAAACAGACATATATATGTGTGTGTGTGTGTGTGTGCACACGTGTTTTCCTCGCAGGAGGTCAGGACTGACTGTGAGGGATTATTATGGGATTAGAGGTGTCTCAGTTACCACGTTGAGATGATAATCACAGTGGCTGTCCTCTGATCTCGACAGTGATAGGAGCGTCAATCAAACTGGAGACACTCAGAGATGAGAGGGAGCACTGCTGTGAGCGCGAACACGTGTGTGTGTGTGTGTGTGTGTGTGTGTGTGTGTGTGTTTTCGTTACATGTTGTGTGAATGTTTTGTGTGAATCAGATGTCAGGTACAGAGAAAAGGAGCTGGTGTTTTTTTTCCAGCTCGCCAGCAGATGAGTGAATTTATGTTTTATGGAAATAAAATATGGCCTTCACCTCCTCCTCCTCCTCCTCCTCCTCCTCCTCCTCCTCCTCCTCCTCCACCTCCTCCTGCCTCCAGATGGTCCCTGTGGAGAGAGGGTGATTATCTGGCCCATCTGAGCCAGGGGAACCTGAGAGTGTTGATGTTGGGTGGGCAGTGCGGTGCCACGCCAAGCCTCCTGTCCCCAGGAGCCTGAATACGATCCCCTTTACCTGCCCCCTGTCTCTGGTCCTCTCCCTCCCTCCTCCACCACCACCACACCACCGGCTAGACTTACTGCACCCTCCACCTCCACCTCCACCTCCCCCCTCCTCCTCCCGTCTCTGCCCTGGGATAGACTTTCTTCCACCTGACAAGGCTTGGCCTGGATTACTGGAATACCTGGACAGGTAAGTCTACTGAGGAAGGTGTCAAGTGCATGTGTGTGTGTGTTTGCATGTGAAGCAGAGAGAGAGAGAGAGAGAGAGAGGTAGTTTGTGATGCTTAGCAACCTCTCAGGAGCAAAACAGCGGACAGGCACATCATGGTTGGAGCTTGGCAGGGCGCTCTGTTCCAAAGTCCTCTTTAGTAACCCCATGAATAAATAAGCAGGGGTCACCAGCTCTGTTAATAAAGTCTCCCTCGTTTTGATTTTCAATCTTCTCTCTCTCTTTTCTCTCTCTCCATCCATTTCTCTCCATCCGCCCGCTAATTAGGCCAGGTCTTCGGTTTCGCTGTCATGTGTGATATGAGTTTATCAGAGCGGGCCTGTGGAGGGGTCAGAGGCCGAGCCGCGGCGCAGACTCACGGATCAGAACCAAAAAGGAGAAGACGAGACCGCTAAACGTCTGATCATCACCGTGAACTTCTTCTTTGTTTCTCCAATTAGTGGCTTTTATTCTACGGTCACATGAGTACACACTCCAGTGGAAGAACTCGTCTTCTCTGCTCGTTTCTTTTCTTGGAAAATGTTTGAAATTTTGTGTGTGTGTGTGTGTGTGTGTGTGTTTTGAGTTGAATATTTCCTGCAGTGTAAATACTTAAAGCAGTAATAACATTTTTAACAAAGGGATGGAGATGATGCCTTTAAAGTCACTGATACCATCACACACACACACACACACACACACACACACACACACACACACAGCCTAAAAGATGTGTGTGTTTTAGTGTCTGTGCATCGAATATTATAAAACAATAATAATAAAACTCTGACGTTTCACATGCAAAAACTATTTTAAGTAACATTTTGTAATTAAGAAAAATGTATTTATGTACAACACAACAACGTGTGATCACTGAAGATTAATGTCAGACACCTTCATGACACTCACAGTTTGTTGTTATTCATAATTTTACATTTATTGCACAGAAACTGAACATTTTAATTTTAATTTAAGGATTTCTTTCTGCGTGCAACAAAACATCAGATCTTTTTTTTATATAGCTGCCTCACATCTTCAGTTTTCTCTGCTGCGTTTAAGGTTCATTAATTCTGTCTAATAATAATAATAATAATAAAAAAAAAACATCTTGTGTTGAATTTCTGATTCATTTTATGTGTTTCTGTTTGGGTGCTCCTCTGCTGCAGCTCCTCGCCGGGAAACACTGCAGTGGATTCAAAAGAGGGCAGTGTAACCACACATGCAGGTCCGCTCGCTGCCTTCTCTCTGTTTCAGTATCGATCTGTCACACAACAAACAACCAGAATATTCCAACACAACATGCACACACGCTAAATCTATTTTCAACTCTTTCAAACAAGTATTTATCAGGAGGGGAAGAAAAAGAAGTATGACTAATATAATTTGAGCAGTCAGAGTGGCCAAGCTGTGAGAAATAATAATAAAAAAAAAAAAACAGCTGTAATTGCTGCAACGTGCATCAGACTACATCTAAGAAAATTGCTTCATAGTTAATGTATTATTATTTCAGTGATCACGGAGAGGTCGCTCTGCCTGGCCCTGGGTGGCATCATTAACACAGCCTGGAGTAACACGTTTAAATCAGATGGCATTGTCACAGGTGTGACTACTGCTGTTCATGCATGTGATTAATGTCCCCGTTTCTGATTAATTTCCGACGTTGGCTGAGAAGCCCTCGCGTTTGTGATTAATGAACCTGCAGCCTGATATAATGTAACGCTGCTTTGGTACATATTTTGTGTATGTTTGTGCATGTGTGTGTGTGTGTGTGTGTGACCAGTACTCAACATCCCACAAATCCCCAGTTCAGTCAGCGGTCACAGCCAAAAGGTCAGACTGGAGGAAACCAACACACACACACACACACAGAGTGAAACACAACGCAGCTGATCTGAGGTCACACAGATCATCATGAAAGAATAAAAGTGTGACTTAAGCTGAAACATCGGATGGTGTGAGGAAGAGGATAAAGAAGTTATCAGAGAGATGATGATTGCATTCAGGTTGAAACACTGACTGGTGTACTTCTATTTTCTGAATAAGGAATCGATAATTTCAGCCCAGAATATGAAGAGAGGTTTGAGTCATGTCACACTGAGCCGAACACACGTAGCACCAAGAGAAGAAACTAATCAAACATGATGATTTATGATTTATTTTATGACTTCTGTCTGTGGCCCCTGAAGTAAAATGAGTTTGACGTCCCTGCAGAGGACAGACAGAAGTCTCTCCTCAGATCATCTGTGACGTGTTTCACTCTGAAAGTCAGTCTCTGACAGCCGGTGCAGAGAGGTGAGAACAGGACTGGAGTGTGTGCTGCCTCTTTTTCAAGCCTTCCCGCTACAGTGAGTCTCGGAGACAAAGAGGAGACAGAAACCGGCTCAGCCCTTGTACGTCAGGTTAGTGGCAGGCTGATACATAAATCCACATATACCGACAGCTCCGGTCCCATGAGTCTAAGCTTCTCTCTCTGCCTCGGGGCTGGGAAAGGGCGTGACCAAGATGCTGCAAAAGCAGAGCCGCACACTCTTCCTGTCTTCACAGAGGGAAGAGGTGCAGCGCTTGGTTATACACTGTTGACCTTTTGATGTCTGAGTCAATATTCTTTTTTTTATTTCCCTCTCAGGCTTCGTCCCTCCACTCCACGCCCCACCTTCCCCATCTCCCCCGGTGGTGACAGAGACAGAGGACACAGGGGTCTGTAATTAGCTGGTTGACCCCGGGGTTGGGTTGTGTGACCCCGGCAGCCGCGAAGCGCAGATCCAGCCTGATCAGATGAGTAGTTCTGAGGGGGATCAGTGGTTGAAAGACAGCCGCCTCCGTGCCTCGGCCAACCCAGTCACATTAGAGGGGCACAGTTACAGGAGCCCAGCTGCCGAGCCCAAACAGAGTCACAAACACCTGTCTGGGTAGAGTACAAACATACAGACACATGCTTTTCAACATCCACAGACACCGATGCCGCTGCAAAACACACTACCTGCCACCACTCAAGGATAGGAGGAGGTGGAGGAGGTGGAGGAGTGGGGGCTGAGGGGTAACCTGACCCAGGTAGGGGAAGGATAGGGGTGGGAGGGGATGGGAGGGAGGGAGGAGCAGTGCTGGCCCTTGGTCAAGTGCCTTGTATTCCACAAACAGGCCGCATCCAGTTACACTCTACCTGAGACGCCGAGCCTGAGGAGAGGATTCAAAGAAAAGCATGTGGACCCTCCCTTTGGTGTGCCTGCTTTTGGCTAATGGAGATTTCACTCATAAAAACACACTCTGATTTCTTCCCTGAGCATGTATCCTGGGACTCGGTGAAAATCAAGACATGCTCCATTATTCTGACTCAGTTCAAGTGTGATTGTGTTTTTTCTCCCAGCTGCAGAAGTATTAAAAGCACCGAACAGTCGTCGCAGAGGTCGATGATTGGTGAACGTGGCTCGGCCTGCCTCCGCCGCTGCTCACTACGCTAATTAAAAGCAGCGAGATGGGGAGAAAGGGAGAGAGAGAGAGTGTCATCAAGGACACGCTGGGAGATGTACACCTGAGACGGCCACAGTCACCGATGCTCCGGGCCACATCAGCATGACCTGAACGCCGGCGCCGTTTGAAGTTGTGACAGAGAGAAAGAGAGACAAAAGTGTCTGGATCTGAAAAGTTGCCCCGAGGGGGGAAATAAAATAAAAGAGGGATCACATGAAAAGAGAGCGAGGAGATGGAGAGAGGGGGGAAGGAAAGGAAACATTTGGTAGATAGGAAAGGGAGAGTCTCCTCGTCCTCTCCCTGTGTGAAAGTTGAAGCATCCTCTTTAGGATACTTCTTCTTTAGTCTCATTTCTACCTCCTTACCTCTCTCAAGTCATCATGTTTACACAAGCTGTTACTGCCATCTCCCTGTCGTCTAACCCTCTGCTGTTTTTCCTCCTTCTTTCCCCTCTTTCTTTCTTTCTTTGTCTTTTTTTTCCTCCTTGCTGGTTGGAAATCTGCGAGGCTTGCTCATTGGCGCCAGCCTCTGTTAATCCCCTCCCAAAGCACCTTAGCAACGCTAGGAATTTAGAGATGCTAAAAAAAAAACCACACGGCGACGAGGACGACGACAGCAGCAGCAGCGACAACAACTGTTCTTAACACTGGGCTCATATTGGCAAGAGTGGCCACATCTTGAGATGTGTGTGTGTGTGTGTGTGTGTGTGTGTTTCCATAAGTAGTTCAGAACAATCTGGAAGGGTGTGATAACCAAGGATCTCTCAGAGTGTGTGTGTGTGTGTGTCAGAATGAATGTGTGTATGTTTATGTGATATAGTTCCTATAACAGCAGCAACCTGGTAATCACTGCATGTAGTCACCTGAGATGCTCATTATCTAGTCCCTGTCTGTGTCTGAGCACACACACACACACACAGCTGGACTCACACAAGTGTGTGTCTTTATGTGTGTGTGTGTGTGCACACACCTGAATGACTGACTGAGCGAGTGAACGAAATATAAATTATCACAGAGAGCCGTGGAACAACTTGTGTTATTATGTCCAACTCTGATGTTAGCCAAATGCCTTGATGGGGAAAAAAAAATCAATAAAGCATAGCAATTATGCTGTTAGTTATTTTTCATTTGTTGGCTTTCACACACACACACACACACACCCTCACACACACTCCCTCTCTCTCTCTTTCTCTACCTAAAATCAATTACCTCGGGGCAATGCTAAAATAATTGAGGGTGCATTTAGGCCTTGAAATGAATACACAGTTTAAATGTTCAAACCTTTCCATAACTTCTCACTATGATGTATTAATTTAAAAAAACATGACGGAAAGCTTCAGACATAACAGAGTTTATTTCAGATTTTTTTTTTTTTGTACCCAGCGAAGCTAAAACAGCAGAACACACTGCACAAGTACAAAACAAAGACCCGTCTCACAAGATGAGCTGCACTAACAGTTTATCATTTGTTATTCAGATAATCATGCATGAATCTACACGTCAAAAAGAAAAACAAAACACAGTTTACAGCTCCCCTCGTGACAGATCAGTACACGTTTCTCACTGGGCCTCGGTCAAACGGCATATTAAAATACACTCATACGGCGCTGTAGAAATATTCATTACAGGCGTTCTGACGACGGATTTTACAAATCTGAAAACGCAGCTCGGCTCTTGGAAAACATGCCAACATGAGGGACTAAGAGTATTAAGACAGTGAAGCTGGCTCCAGTGAAAGAGGAGCTGCTTTTGTGTATCTGCTGAGAAGGCTGAAATATGTGTGTGTGTGTGTGTGTGTGTATACATCCGATCTTCAGATAAAATAAAATGCTCTGAAATCAGACACTGCACTTAAAGATACAAAACATCAGGCAATAGCAGAGAGGGCTCGTGTAATTAAGGGGTTCAGAGAGTTTAAGGTAGCATCACGAGTGAATGGAGGAAAATCTGGGGCTTTGACTGTCGCTGACATTTTCCAAAAGGTCTTTTTCGCTCACAGAAGCTGATTCTTCCAGCGCTCGTCGTAATGATGGCCTGCCAAGCAGAGGAGACGAAGTGCTATCTGTTAATCACAGGCCTCCCCCACAGTGATCCATGTCCACGCGGTGATAGCCGTGCTGGACACTCTGCTGGAAGAGAAAGAGAGAAAGACAGAGAGGATGTCGATTTATAGAAATATCAAATGTCAAAAGTTAATAAATAAAGACAGAGTATAGTTTATACTGCGCTCGGTATGTATTCACACACATCATGGTTCAAAACCCCGAAATACTTGAACTCCTTCACGATCTACGAGTTTTAAAGTGTTGTTTCTCCTTTACACTAAGAAGGCGAGGGTGATGTGAGGAGATTGCAATACAGCGATTGGTCCACTGGATGCAACTAAATCCTGCACACTGGACCTTTAACTATTTACATGTTTACATGTTTAAATATATTAAGTCCTGGCTTCTTATTGGCTAAGTTGAGTCACGCGAGAAGCCCGAACAAGGAGGTGAAGAAGTTGTTTATGAGGAAAGTTATCCGTCTCCATCCTGCTGATGTTTCCTGTTATAAAGAGTGATCCGAGAACATATTAATTCATCCGATAGTTGTTGAGACATTTCACCAAAAAAAACAAACAAAACATACAAATGTCGACCTAATAGTGGCGCTAGAGGAAGAGAGGGAAACCTGAACGCCCGTAGTGTCAATTTATCGAGCTGGATGTGTGAAAAATCTCAGGGTTCATCCTCTGGGCACCATGAATTTCTGTATAAATGTCCATGTGCATCTAAGAGATATTTAGTGGTGGACTGACCAACCAGCACTGCCATCCCACATTTAGCTGCTGGACGTCGAGAGGACGTCGATGATTTATAGAAATATCAAATAAAGTTAATAATAAAGTCAGAGCGGAGCAAAGAGTAGCTGTCGGTTTATAACACACACTCTGTTCAATGTGTGTATTCATACACAGGAACACACACAGGAGGAGGACAGCAGGTTATCACTTAAATTACAAATGAATCAAATGTATGTCATAGCTTAAACAGTCTGATAGCCGACAACAATCTAATGGCTCTGGAAACAAATTGAGTCGGGTTATAATCATTAAGAAGTATTTATCTGTTCCTGTCGGACGTACTGCCGCGGCGTGCACATCCTTCACCCGTCCCAATCTGCCGTATCTAAACGACCCGGTTTGTTGATCACTTGACCCCGCAGAGTTCAAAGGTCAAGCCAGTTCAAACAGCTATCAGCGCGCAGCAGGCACCATAAAACTGCTGTTTCCTATTTGAACCCTTTGACCCCTCATTAGAGAGTTATCACCTGCTACGCAGCGGCAGAAATCCTTTGCAGCATCTGGTGGCTTCACGTGTGTGCAGGCCGGTGATAGAGGAACACTGCAGGTGTGCTCTGAGCATACATTAAACTAACACAAATGCCATGTTTCCATCATGTTTTCTATATAGTTCTCTGAATGTTTGACTCCATCACTTCACCTTAGGCGCTCTTCTTCTGCAACTTTAACGCCGTGCAACAACAAGCTGCTCATCTCAACGAAACAACCACTAAACAAAAACGTTAGCGTAAAGTTGGTCGATTGATTGGAGTTAGTGAGACAGAGAACCTCAGTCAGTAACTAAAGTCTACATCTGTCAGGAAGGATGGTAGAGATTGTCGCCTGTTATCAACTCGCAAGTGTTAGAACTTGACATGAAATGTTGAACGTAATGATGCCATCCATCCATCCGTAGTTAGCAGGGCACTTGAGACGTCCTTCTTCAAACTCCTCTTGGAGGATCCCGAGGCGTTCCCAGGCTAGATGGGCTATGTAGTCCCTCCAGCAGGTTCTGGGTCTGCCCCGGCGTCTCCTCCCAGTTGGACGTGCCCAGAACACCTCCAAAGGAAGACGCCCCC
This sequence comes from Miichthys miiuy, assembly GCA_036365135.1. Classification (NCBI taxonomy): domain Eukaryota; kingdom Metazoa; phylum Chordata; class Actinopteri; family Sciaenidae; genus Miichthys; species Miichthys miiuy. The sequence continues at coordinate 1,798,047 of CM071612.1, read as the reverse complement.
GGGTGTGCATCCTAATCAGATGCCCGAACCACCTCAGCTGGCTCCTTTAAACACCAAAGAACCAGTGAACCCGACGGAGGAAGCTCATTTCAGCTGCTTGTATCCGCGATCTCATTCTTTAAGTCACTACCCAATGATCATCATCCATCTACGTTCAGCTCAGCTCCTTCTTCCCACCGGTCCGGTACAACATCTGCAGTACTGCAGACGCCGCACCAACCCGCCGATCCATCCCACGGTCTATTTTCCCGTCACTCATGAACAAGACCCCGAGATACTTGAACTCCTTCACTATCTACGAGTCATAATTAGAGAGGAAAAGAGGAAAACTTGGATGCCTCATTTGAGAACCGTGAACGCCTGAAGCCGACATGCCCCCAGCATCTCAGAGGACAAACAGGAAGCCATATTTTGTACATTTTATTCAAAATTCATAGTTTTGCTTCACGAAGTTTGTTTGTCTCCATGAAAGAAACTCTTTGTGGAGCCACTTGTGTTGAAAGAGAGTGAATACTGGGGCCAAAGATCCTTCAAGTACACGAAAAACAAGATGATTGTAGAGGATACTTAAAATGTATCCTGTGACCTTTACCTGCTGTTCAGATGATTGGGACACTTTTTTTAAATGTGCAACTTGCTGTTGGATCTCGTGTTCATGTGTCAGCCCAACTGACTCTCTCTGCATAGTGCTGCTCCTTCTCATGTGATCCACTGCACCTTGAGGAATGAGCTGCACACATACTGATTGCTCTGATTGTCTCTCTGCTGGTGTTTCTTGCCCTGTTGGACCTATTTTTTTCTGCAAATATTCCTGAGATCGCAGTAATTACTCTGGTGGCGACAGAGTTGATGACCACGGCCAATGAAGTAAAAATGGCACACCAACTGGAGAGATGACTTCTCCAGTGCAGAGCGGCACGGCTGAAAGCATGACAACAAATCTGCAGCCCCAAAAGCAGACGTCGGCTTTCAGAGCCGAGTTTGTATTTGTGGAGATAATGAAAGTTCGATCGCGTCGTCATTTTGCAGCGGTTAAATTATTGTTACATGCAGTTGCTGACTCTGTTGTAGACTCTGTACCGCATCATGTCCTCAGATTAAAACTGCATTTTAAGAATAAAAACATGACACGCCATCTGAGAGCAGCAGGGATTTAGGTGACTGAAGGAGGGTTTCACACATCAGTACAGACTGTTTGTTTGGCATTCCTACTATAGCCACATTTAAATTTGACATCTGAGTCTACCTACAGGAGTCTTTAGTCAAATCTGCTTACATTCTCTCTTCACTTGGGTGCAAATCCATTTAGTATTTAGTTTGCCCTTGTTGACAGAATCCCCTAATTCCCATTTGAGTGTCAGCTCGATGTCTAAGACTCAATTTCCACCAGAAATACCAGCAACCTGCTTTGAAATACTTCTAATACTGCTCATTTACTTTGCTTTAGGGACCTGTGTGTAGGATTTAGTGGCGTCTAGCAGTGTAGTTGCAACCCCCTCGCTTCACCCTATTCGTCCAAGCGTGAAGGAGAATCTACGGCGGTCCCGTGTAGAGTCGGGTGTTTAGTTTATGTGCTGTGGTACTGGTTCTTTAAGTCAACCTTTGCAGCAACTGATGAAAGAACCAATAGTTAAAAGGTTCCTTGTAGAACCGAAATGATGGCATCGCCATCAAGAACCACTTTAGCTCCCTGACTTTATCTTTACTTTGAGTTCTCTGGAGAACCTTTCTTTGTGCCATTTAAAGGTTCTTTGGAAAACTGATCGTTCTTTAAGTCACAACCTTTTTATGTTTAAGCAGCCGAGGACACACACACACACACTCACACACACACACACACACACACACACACACACACACATTTTGGGGGTCACATGTTGGATTTTGGGAATACTTTTAGACTGAATGTCCCTTGAGTTACACGCTGCAGTGTAGAGAAAGTTTGGACACATTAAACTAGAATAAAATGATATATAATTATTACATATAGCTGAACAGTTAACTGACTTTTTAAAACAGAGATGTTTGTTGACTTGTCGTATTTCTATGAGGATGAGGATGTGACTTTGGACTCATGACTTCAGTAAAATCATGGCTACATCACTGACTGGGACTCTCCTCCTCGCTCCATTCAGTGATGGACAGTGAGGCCACTCAGTATGCTACACCCACCTCCCCAAACGTCCATCTTCTTCAGACTTATTCTTTCCTTTCTCCTCCTTCCTCCCCCGGTTCCCGTGGCGTGGCTGGTTTTGTGTGGGCCCAGCACTGTCCCCCGTTTTTATCACTCCTCTGATGGGGTTACCCCCGGTCCCCCCTCGCACCTGCGCCGCTCCCAGGTCCCTACAGGAATGCGCTGGGGCTTGTAATCGCTTTTGTGGGGGCCATTGAGTTGTATGGCTGACTGAAACTTCCCAACCTCACAGCGCGCTGGCCGCTGAATGGGGCTCAGCGTGGGGGCGCCTCTCCAAACCACGGCTGCTGCCAAATTCCTACAGTGGCGCTCCACAATCACTCCCACACAGGCCCTGATATACCGCCAGGCAGGAGGGACGGAGAGAGGGGGGAGTGAGGGTGTGTGTGAGTGTGAGTGTGTAGGGCAGAGAGATGGAAAAGTCTCCACCAAACAAGACGGACACTTTTCAAGCGTAATATCGCCACTCTGACTGTGGATGGACATGGCACAAACACGCTTTTTTGGGTCACTTTTTTGATGAGATTGGTGCATTTTTTCGTTTTAATATCTCACCTCTTGTCAAAAAGTTCCAGTGCAGATGTTATTCCAACAACGGGGAAATCTGAAACATATAAAAAAAAGGAGGAGGGGGGGTAAAAAAAAAAAAGCGTTTGAATGCTGGACAAAGTTGGAAAAAATAAAGCAATTTCTCAGAACTTTCACAACATTTGTGCTGCTGCGTTTCGGTGCATTAGGTCTGTGCGCGCCGGCATATAGCGCGCGGTAGCTGTGGGTAGATAGAGGCAGCACTGCAGGATTAAGAGGCAGCAAGATTGTTAAACATGTCAACGTGTAATTGCACGATAAGGCCCTTCCGAGGAATTCATTGGCCCAGTTGCTTTCTCTATTCCGCGCTAATCTCGCCCGGCACATTCGCTCTGTGCAATCTGTCTCCATAATCTTCTGTGACAGAGCGGGCGACGAGAGCAAGGCTGCTTGGTAATTTTTTTAGGAAAAGGGGGGAGAGACGCGGAGAAAATATGCAGAGGCGTGATAAAGTGACGCTAATTATCCCCATTTAGGACAGGGAGTGCAAGGGATCGGGGCTTTACGAGCAACCGAGTGTGCGCCGGAGCTGATGGCCTCCTAGCACAGAATATATCGGTGGCTACAAGATAAGAGCATCGCACGGTGGAGAGATTTATTGGCCGGTCAGCTAAACACACACACGCACACACACACACACACACGTGTGCGCGCGCAGCAACATAGCCTGTATACGTCGCACCCTACACTTACCCCCTCATCCAGCTCAAGGTGTAATTTATTCGGGTTAAATTTGCCAGAACGCTCCTCTTTTTTAGCCTGGCGATGCGCCGTGACGCGCTCCGCCTCTCCGGGCTTTCAGCAGTGTTAATCCGCATCTCTTCACATCAACAGATAAGATGCACACACACACAAAACACACACACACACACACACACACACGAGGAGGGCCATGCCATAGGATGCGGATGCGCGCCGTGGCACACAGAGAGAGAGAGAGAGAGAGAGAGATGTCTCCATAGATGCGCTTTTTTTTCTTTTTTGGGGGGTTCGGAATTGAAATTTTCAGACATTGTTCCTCTGATTTCTTTGAATAGATTAACGCGCAGCCAGCAGCCAGACGTTTACACGCTCCACTATGAGGTCTAACAGGTTTAATTGACACACCATGCAAGTCTTCATCAGTGTGAAATAGGCCCCTTTAACTCTGTATTTGAGATTAATTGATTTTTTAAAACAACCTAAGTATGCATAAATGTCTATGATTTGCATGTGTATGGCTGTTAGCTTGTATCTACGCATGAGGCCTGCAGACATGTCACCAGCAGCTGTGGCCTGTCACAAAGAGCGACGTCATTTTTCATGAAAGGGATTAATAATCTGCAGGACACGAGGAGATTTATCATCCACAAACTCAGAGTCATGACAAATCCAACAAGCTTTTAAAATTCTGATGAGTCATGAACCAGTAAAAGCCCACTTCAGGTCCAGTCTGTGCAGCAGCAGCAGGGTCAGGATCTGTGCGTAATGATGGAGTGATGCCACGCTCTGCTGCGCACAGCTTCTAAACATTATTATTATTATTTTATTATTTTTACGGTTTATTCCTCAGAAGTTTGTCCACAGTGGAAATATCAAACATGAACTTATTGTTCATTTACTGCCCCCGATTTGATCAAGTGGCAACAGCTGAGCTCAGAGAGGCAGGGAGTGATCAAACAGCTCAGAAATTAATTCAAATAACGCTTATTATGTGTTAGATATTATATATTATAACAAAAACAAAACACTGCAGAGCGGCAGAAATTAGGATTATGTATGTGCGGATTTTTCTTTGGATTATTGCTGATGTTTTAATTTGTAGAAGATTAAAAGAAGTCCCGAGAGGGCGGAGAGGAGAGCGGAATGAATTCATTTTAAAATCTGTATTTTATCACTGAAGTGTTGAATAAATATTACTGATGTTCCGAGGCAGTCAAATGAAATCAACGTTTCTCTCAGATATGAATCTATTTGAATGATTTTTTGTTTAATATAAATTTAATATAAATCCAGATTTTAAAGATGAAAAGCAGCTGCAACATTTTCATGAATTTTGGTTGAAGGACATTTTTTTTTTTTTTTAAATGTGATGTGATCTCAAGACAACAAATTAAAAATCATATTTAAACTGATCAAATGAAACGAGGAGAAATTTGTTAAAATTATAAATTAATAACTTTACGTTCATTTAGCGGGAAATAAAATATATTAAAGGTAAAAAATAAAATGTCTTCTATCCGTTAATGATTGAGGACGTTTCGTTCATAACACTAACAGGTGGTTTGTCACATGAGGCCTTCACGGACTCTTTATGATATCATTTTGTTATTTTGTTTTTTGGAGAAAATACAAAAATGTATTAATGTGTCAGGAGGATGTGAGCCATCATACTTTAAATATTAACAATTATACTTGGATATACTTTGGCCTGCACGCCACTTAAATATATATACATATATATTTTTATATATAATTTATAAAAACATTTATCATCAGCCATAAACAACAACATCATCCTGACAAAATGGTTTCCCCCTCGTTGGCCTGCAGACTGAAGCTTTTACGCACAATTACGCACAAACAATCAGACTATTAAAAAAAAAAAAAAAAAAAGCTCCAAGCAGCGGTGTCAAAATTTAAACAGGTGGCTAATTGTTTTATGTTTTTGATCATAATCATGTGTCTCATAAGTTCAGGTAAGAACACTGTGAGGAAATAATCAATCTAAGAAACGTCGTCTTAAAATCAAAGCAACATCTTGTGAAATTTATTCAATTCTTTCTTTCATTGCAATGTTCAGAGCTTTTCAACCCGCAGAAAAGCACTTTGAAATTACAACAGCAGTTCGCCCGTCATCCTTTGAAATATTAAAATTATTCACAATTTTACAATAATTAGAGTGTTACAATAAAAAGATGAAGACACAAATGATTTAAAGAATGTTTCCCACATCTTTTAAAGCACTTTTCTTTTAAAGATTATGACACGTTATCTCATTTTTCAATAACTTACAGATAACACCACCCACGCCCACCCTCCACCCACCTCCTGCTCCTCCAACCACCCACCCACCCCCAAAAAAATTATGAGACAATTGTGAAGCCCCTCCATGTGAACCTGGCGTAACCCTCAACTAAGACTGTGAAGTAATGGACAAAAAGATGGTGCAGCACAATAACCAAATATCTCATCAGCATCATATTCGTTATATAATTCCACTGGAGGCTATTCCAAAAAAAGAAAGAAAGGCCGAGATGAATATGTTATTTACCCTTCATTTACAATATCATAAACATTCTGTACAAAATGCAGGTAGTTCTCGGGACTTCTCGGGGTTATTTAGAAAAGAGGTAAATATTTGGTTATGTGTTCGTTTGCAGGTTTCAATTATTCTGTGAGTTCTAAATGTGTGTTAGAGGGACCGTCCCGTTCACTCCAGCCGTGGCGCTCTGGTAATGCTGCGGCAAGGCATGGAGTCTACTTTGCATTGACGGGTCCCCCGGCTCTCCGGTCGGTAAATACATGCTTATCATCTCTCTCAAGTCTCCGGGGCAAGGACCCCGTGAGTGTGTGCTGCTGACGGGAGGGCTTACACTCGGCTCCGACTTCACCAGCGACCCTAACGTCCCCATGGCAGCTGAGGAGGAGACGCCGGAGCCCTGGTGCTGTGTGTAGGTGATCCCGCCGTAGCCGGATGGAGAAGCGTTCATGTAGCTCTGAGAGTTTGAGATGGGGCTGTACTGCAGGGCTGTCATGTCGTAGCGGTGCATCGGCTGCGGGTTGTGTGAGTGATGGTGGTGTGAGTGGTGGTGGTGGTGCGCTCCGCTCCCCGGGTGCTGGCTGTAGGCTAGCTGAGCCTCCTGCATCATCGCCGCGGCCGCCGCGGCTGCAGCCACCTGCCCCGAGTACGCACCGTTCGCCCAGCCGTTCATGTGCGCGTAGCCGGAGCTGGCGGAGCCTCCGTGCCCCCCGGGGCTCTCTAACCTCTGCCCAACCCCGGATGAACTCATTCCGACCCCTAAACCAACTCCACCGCCCCCACTGGGCCCAGAAAGCAGTCCACCGGCCAGGGAATATTTGTCCTTTTTCAGCAGCGTCTTGGTCTTCCGTCTTGGCCGGTACTTGTAATCCGGATGCTCCTTCATGTGCATGGCTCGCAACCGTTTCGCCTCGTCGATGAAAGGGCGCTTCTCTGCCTCGGACATCACCTTCCACTCGGCGCCCAGCCGCTTGCTGATCTCAGAGTTGTGCATTTTGGGGTTCTCCTGTGCCATCTTTCTCCGCTGCCCACGGGACCACACCATGAAAGCGTTCATCGGTCTTTTCACCCGCTCCTGATTTGCTTTGGACCCGCTGTTCGGCCCCGTTTGCCCCGTGGTCGTGTTCGTTTGGGGCCGGGGAATGGAGGTCAGTTTCCATCATCATGCTATACATTCACCTGGTTTTAAACTTCGCCACCAACAGAGAAAAAAAAAAGTCTATTTCAAGATAGGTCAAGGCGCGCACAAGATCAGCTGCGCACAGGACGGAGCGGGTAACAAAATTAATATTCTAACCCCGAATGAATCATAAACGAGACGAAAATTAATCCGAAAAGGGAAATAAAATGTTCTCCAACCAGAATTTCAGCCTGTCTCCGCCCGGGCTGCTTCACATCCACTGTGATAGAATGCGCATTTGAGCCACTTTCCCTGTCGGAGTTGAGAAGTTGGTTAAAGCGGCGGCCATATGATGCGCACTGACAGCGGTTAAAAGAGCCACAAGCGGCCAATGAGGCTCTAGCAGCGGAATGATTTGCATGGCGTTTGGTCAGGTGACTAGAGGACCATAGAGGAAGAACACACCGGAGGAGGAGGAGGAGGAGGAGGAGGAGGAGGAGGCAGAAAAGGAGGGCCAATCCCACAAATAGCACAAGGCATTTGAAATTTCCAAACACGCTCTCAGAAACAAAAATAACTGAGATTTGTTAGCGGCCAAAAGGTGGGAGCAGACTGTGATTACGATGAGTCAAACGTCTCTACAGTTTCTGTTTTCGCAAACACGGATGCTGATTTCTGAAATCATGTCAGACTGATTTTAAATTCTCAGACTTCAATAAAAGTCGAAAAATCATTTTTACGCACAACTTCTGTTGGTTTATTTGTCCGTCTGAACACTTCCTCCTGACTTTAATATTATTCTCTCGTTCACTTGTGCGCCCTGGAGGCCTGAGCCCAACTCTACGTTCATGCACTGGAATTACACTTTCACCGTGAGACGACTTAACGCTCAAACCGGCAGCGCCTCAGAAAAATCCATTTCTCTCCCACCTGCGGGTGTGTAATTAAGGTATGTAATAATAGCAGGTGTCAGATAGAGTAATTACACACACTCACTGCAGAAGATGATGATGTGGAAGATTTGGTTTAAAACACACACACACACACACACACACACGACTGTTGGTGTAAGAGGAGAAGCCCCCCTGAGGATGGATGGCCACATAATGACGTGAAATTTGCGAGGCAAAGCGGCGTTATCGCCGTCTGCTGGTGGTGCGGAAAGAGTGTGTCTGTGTGTGTGTCTGTGTGTGTAGCTGAAGATGGGAAGAAAGGCCACGTGTAAACTTCATTTTTTTAGTATGTGTCTGATCCATTTTTACGTCCTGTATTAAACATCCTAAATGAAGGAACCCCTCAGTTTGCGATCCAGCAGAGGAGAGGAGGGGAAACGGGTCTATGTGTGTTCAGGTCCGCGCATATATAATTCAGATTTCACAGCTGACCTCCCTTGAAAAGCCCAATCAACCTCTAATTGAAAGGGAAAACGAAATACCGCTTCCCGCGGCGAGACTAACGATTTAATCATTCTATCGTTCTTTGCTGTTTTTTTTTTTTATATTTTAATTGGAGCGTAGCTTGATATATCTGTGTGTGTGTGTGTGTGTGTGTGTGTGTGTGTGTGTGTGTGTTTAGAGGCCTGAGGGAGCGTGATCACTCGGTGCGTGATCCGTGCAGATTTTTTTTTTTTTTTTAATGCGTAATGGGGTTAACAGGATATCACAAATGTGGTCAATAAGAAACGCTTCCAGTGGTTCCATGCCGGGTGGCCGCCATGTGGCTTCAGGCCACAACACGATGATGACACCCCGGAGGAGGAGGAGGAGGAGGAGGAGGAGGAGGAAGAGGAGGAGAGCTCTCTGGGACCGTGAGTGCCAGTGAAGGCATCATCACACCAGAACACAAACAAACAGAAATATTTTAGAATTTAAATTTTATTAACAAAACAAAACTAAAATGTTGTTTTATAGAATTGTTGGATGAAATTTACGCACCAGACTTCAGTCTGCTGAGTGTTTTAAAGAAGAAGTCCACACTTTAATATCTGTATGAATTCATTGTGAATTATAAATGTGCAGTGGTGACGTTAAAATCAAACAATCTGATGAAAATAATTAAAGAGACTTGTTGTATCCGGAATAATCATGATCGTTCTTCTTGTTGTTTGCTGAGTGGATTTAAGCTTGTAGAGGATTAGCCTCCATGCAGTGACACCGGGGCCCCCGGTGCACCCTCTGCCCCCTGTTTACACTCTGTCATCCCCCATCACTCTCCTCTTTTAACAAACCTCTTTTGTGCTGCAGCCTCTGCAACAGGGTGCGCGATGATGGTGCGCGTCCGAGTGAGAGGAGAGGAGGGTGGAGGGGGTGCAAGGGTCAAAGCAGTTAGCCGAACCGTCCCCAAACACCCATAACTGAATAAATACATACATAAATAAATAAGAGAAGCCTTGTGAACTAATAATAAACACGTTAGCGGCTCACTGTGCCGCGCAAAGTCACCTTTACGCACGATCGTGTCCAGGTTATCCCGCTTTAATCTGCGGGTCTTAAACCAGAGCAACACTTTCCACGCGTGGACTAGTGCCTCTAGTCTGTGATGATGAAGGGGGGTCACCTGCTGATGACCTGCCTGCATACAAACTGGGTTAAGCAAGAGAAAGTAATTATTTGTCGAGCGCCACTTCCACCTTCACCAGCCTCCACCTCACACACCCACCCACCCCCGCCTCCTGAAAAGTTAAAAAAAAAAAAAACACAGAGAATCATGTACCAAGCCGCGGGAAACCTTTTTTTTTTCATAAACACTTCCATGTGTCAGAGGCATGCAGCGCATTTTACAGTGGCGCACACGGATGATAAGCACTCAGTCCCCGCAGCAGATCAGCAGCCGATAATGTCACTTGAGAAAATTAAACTGAGTCGGTTAGAAAAGCAACTGGTAGCAGCAGCAGCAGCAGCAGCACGGTGAAGCCACGGAGCTCTGCGCGCGCTCTGCGCAGCAGAAACACCCCCCAAAAAATAAAACGGCAGCCTGCAGCTAGAAACAACACTTTATCCGCAGAGCGGGGCGCACACGTCCCCAAATAAAAGGCTCCCAGTGAGGACACTTATTTCAGTGTGTATGCGCAATCAGGGAGATTAAAACAAAGCTTCACCCTGCCCTGAAAAAAATCCAGCAATAATTCACTCACAGAATTTACTCACACAAATATAGGTTAAGAGTGCAGCTGCAGGTTGTGTAAAAACCGCCTTGCAGAATTGTCAAACTTACGCATGTTCCCCTGGTTCCCTCTGCTCCAGACCAAAGTGGCGCAGATTTGTCCTAAAGCCGTCCTAAACCCTCAAAATCTCCATGTAAGACCGTTATATTCCCACTACAATCTGGCCGCTCGCGGTGCCAAGGCCATCCATGATGCCCGGTGCCCAAACCCACCACCACCACCACCGCCGCCACTTCAACACACACTGAGGGGCAGAGACAAGAATAAATGACATTTATTACACACTCTAAAAAAAAGACAATTCCAACTTATTGTTTCTGTGTGTGTGTGTGTGTGTGTGTGTGTGTGCGGGAAGAGGGGGGCCTGCTTCTAACATAATGAAGCGTCTTTTGTGTGGCCACGGAACAATACAAAACAAGTATTCTAATAAATAGCCACTTTTTTTTCATGGCTCTCTCCAGGATGGATGAATGGGCTGGAGCTGGAGCTGGAGCTGGAGCTGGAGCGGCGGGTTTTCTGAAAGGCAGCTGTGCCGCATTCGGGGAGGAGGGGCGAGGACTCGAGGAGGAGCCGCCCCGCAAAACCCACCATCCATCCAGAGCCTCCTCCTGGATACTGAGTCCCATTACTGATCCGGGAACAGAGAAGGATGCAAAGAGAGAGGAGTGTGTGTGTGTGTGTGTGTGTGTGTGTGTGTGTGTGTGTGTGGTATTGACTTTGGACATTCACTGTGTCCAACAATGCGATCCTCAAATCACCAAATATTACTTCACACTGTGAAGTCCACAGCGTCCAATTAGATTTAGTTCATATGAAGCTGCACAGCTTGCAAGCATGTGGCTCAGACAGCTTCACACACACACACACACACACACACACACACACACACACACACACACACACACACACACACACACAGTAGCTGGGCTCTTATTTACACACAGTTTCACAGTTTTGAGACACAGCACTGTCAGCATCTGTTTCAGACACACACACACACACACACACACATGTCCTGTTTGTCTCACAGGGGGTCGGTCGGTTGGTGGAGCAGTGCCTCAGGCGTCTCCCTCCCTCCCTCCTCCCCTCCCTCTCCGCCTGCCTGTTGCAGCGTCGTCGTGGCTTCACGGCTGCCAGAGCACCGACAGCCTCCCTGACTTGTAGCTGATGTAGCTGGCAGCTTTTTCTCCGCTGCTGCTGCTGCTTCACACATCCATCTGCTTACTGCTGGAGCCAAGGTGAAAAAATTTGTGGCTCCTATAAAAGTAATTTCCTCAGCCTTCTATTGTTTCCGAACAAATCAGACACCAGTGATCAGTCATTGTTATGCAGGGACAGACAGTGGGACAGCTCTGGGTGCAGACGTTCCCTCCATCATAACACCACCTTTCCAAATCACAGGAATTATCCCCTGGCATAAACTCTTAAGACATTTCTTGAATGGTAGTTAAACAACACTTTTATTTACTGGCTGCCTCGCTGGAGATTAAAACAACCTCTACGTCTGATTCACCAGAGATTTACTGTGTCACTCTGCAAGATGTACTGCATCGCACGAGTACTACACATAAAGGTACAGAAATACACGAGATTGACATAAAGTGGTGAGGCTAAGTAAAAGGCGATGTTGAAATGTATTAAGAGTGGGGGAAAGCTAGAGAGAGAGAGAGAGAGAGAGATCAGGTCAGGCTCAGGCCTAAAAGCGCTGAAGGGAAAAGTGAGCCAATCGGCTAAAAGCAGAGGTCTTCAGCTCACTTCATAGATTCTCTCTCTCTGCAGCACACAAACCTCCAAAAACACAAAGACACTCAAAAAGCTTCAGAGCGAGCGGCAACAACACACACACACACACGTCAGAAAAAGTTGAAGGGTTGATGCTGCCACAAAGTGAGAAACTACGAGGCTGAATGAAAACTGCACGTGATCCGCCGTGAAGATGAAGAACCTGTTCAGCTCATCAGGACACGGACGCAGCATAAAAACATGCAAGACAAGTGAAGAAGAAGTTAAAGGTCCAGTGATGATGTCCGGGTTACCTGTTGTAGCAGGTGGGGATCGTAATTAGTGACACACGGGGATGCACATGTGACGTAGCCGCACTTTCCTGGTGAGAACTCAGGAAGATGTGCAGCGATGCTCGGTGTCTCTTAGTCAAGCTGGCACATTTAAAAGTGTCTTATCCTGTCATGAACTTCACGTAGCGTTGGATCATTATTGACACTCACATTTCGACAGAGATTTTGCCCTCATTCGCACATTTTCTGACCCACCGCTGAAGATTGAGGGAGATTTATTCGTATGTTTTCATGAGTGTATTTGTGTTTTTGAGCCCTTTATATCTGCAGTGAGAGCGGGTCCTCTTCTACAGTAGCCCGGAGCAGACAAACCTAACTCTGATCTAGATCTGGACTTTTGCTTTTTTATGTCAGTTTGGCAGCCTGAGTTCTTCCTACATCATGCTTGGGAGGCGCCGGAGTGTATTCATTCGGTCGCAAGCTGCAACTTCACAGCTAGGTGTCACTAAATCCTACACACTGGACCTTTAACCTCTTACAGAGGGCAGCGTGAGATGCGTGCACAGTACGGACGATCAATGCGTCTGCTCCTAACATGTAGCATACCAAAATGACGGAGAGGAACTCAGCTAAAAGCCTCTGGCGAGCATCGTCTCCTAAACGAAACACAATTCAAACCCCGTGCGATTAAAACAGCACGTCCGTCTTTTTAGGCGAATATAAAAATTAAAATTTTCCAGGTGAATTCACCCTGACACAGTAACACATATCTTATTCTGACATTTCTGTAATAATCTCACATGTCTTAGCTTTCTTTTGAGACTAAGGTCATACAAACAGCCCTTGTAGTTGTGAAGACATGCTCCATTTATTTTGGGTAAGTCATTTCGGACAGAAAAATAGGCCTCGTGTGGAGAGGTTAACTGAGATCCGGTGAATATTTAAAGTTATAATCTGGATTATTACCAACATGTTTTATGGCCATCCCTCAGAGCAGGAAGCAAACCCCAAAACTGACAAACTCAAAGTGTGTGTGAGAGAGAGAACATAACATGCCATTCAAATCTGGGGCACTCGTCTTAGAAGCAATTTGTTCTTTTGTTGCTCCATGTGCTCTATTTTCATCTTCTGCTTCTTCTCGGGTGGAATTGTAAGAGAAGAGCGTATAAGGGCTTGATGGAGTGGTGAGTCAGAGCCAGGATAACACGAACAAGTGAGAAAGAGAGTAAGAAGAGAGAGAGAGAGAGACCGGGGAGGCCAATGTCAATCCCTCAGCAAACAGCAGTGGATAATCACAGGCTTTAGGAAAACACTATGTCCATAATGCTATTACCCAGGATTACCTACTCCAGCAGAGAAGGCGAGACTCTCTTCACAATGTGCCACAGACCTTTCAGATAATCATCTTATCACAGATGACAAACCCAGAAGAAACATCCCATTATTCAAGAAATCTACAGCATGTTTGGATGAAGACATATCGGAAGATGGCAAAATTATTCGAGTGGAAAAATATCAGATTTCTGAAATTAGCACATCGGTCGCTTCCCCACTCTCTCTTTCATTCTCTCACTGTCTCTTTCTCCAGGGGCACTTTCTCTTTTTCCCACAGGGCAATTAGAGACAAGATTTTATGCATTGTTCAGCTTATCAATTAGCCATAACACCCCCCCCCCACTTCCCCCCCGATTGGTCTGTAATGAACGTAATGGTTTTAACAGTCAGGAGTTGCAACTCTTAGAGGTGCTGTGCTAATGGTGTCGCCACAGCGATGGAGTCACAGTAACAACTCTGCGGAAAAAAAAAGCAGGAAGGAGGAGGCGAGGGGAGGTGAGGCGAGGGGAGGAGGGGGAGGCAAGTCAGCTCTCCCTAACACATCTCTAATTAGAGCTCACAGTCAGTCATTACTGATGTAATAGGGTGTAACACTAATGGCTATCAGGCAAGCCCCCACAAACAACAGAGGGGGGTTCTTGTAAGGTGAGAGGAGCAGAAAATTTATGGACGAGGAGGGGAAAAAAAAGGAAAAAATCAGATTATGGTGTGGAGAGGAGGTGAAATGGAAAAGTTGGGGGAGGCGGCGGTGGCGGAGGGGGAGTGGAGGAGGGTCAAGGAGTGAGGAGAGTGATTAGGGGGAAAGTGCACCAAGCAGCAGAGACGTTTCTTTAAGTACAGTAGTCAGACAAGGTCAGCGCCCATTAATGGAAAACCTTTCTTTGATGATAGCAAAAAATCTGTCATGTTGGACATTGTCCAAACATCCAGAGTGACAAGACAAAAAAAAAAAAACACAGATCAGAATTAAGGAAGTCTGAAGCCGCCTGGCTGTGAGGGAGGAAAGAAGGAAAGGGAGCCAGACGGACTCCTCGTTAACCACCGTAGACCTCGTTAGCACTGATGCACTCCGCGCTCCATTCAGCTAGTGATGCATGTTTTTACACTTTTCAACACCAAATTGCGGCGGCTGTAGCAGAAAAGAGCCGAGTCTGAGCCGAGCCATGAAAAGAGAGAAAAAGTTCTCCTCGCTGCCTCCGTGTCACGGAAGAATTCAAGAATTCAAGTTTATTTGATTTTGTTCACGATATATATTTAATAATTTCCTTGTTTATGTGTGGATGAGGTATACATAACACCATGCACAAAGCCACAAACTGCAGTTCCTCAGACATCCACTTGAGGCTGGCTCCAGAAGTGAGTCAGTCTCCATAAGTCCCCATGTTCAAATGTCCAACTTCACAGCAGAAATAAACATGTTTACAGCCTGGTACAAGCATGGCATCAACACACTAACAGTGGCGGTGTGGTTTACACTCGACCAGTAATAAGCCATCTGAGAAAACAGTCTCACCACAACATTCATTCAGCAGCATCCCTGGAGATTTCAGTCCTATCACATGACCTTCATCAGCAGACGGAGTCGGCACAGTTTTTTTCTGAGCACTTTTAGGAAGTTGTTCTTTATTCTACACGTGTTGCTGCAGGTTTGACCCTCTCAGGTCACGATCAAAGAAAGCAAGACGTACTCAACAAAAGCAGGACGACAGGTGAGCTTCGTTTTCTTGGACTGACAGACTGTCTTGGAAACCAGTGAGCAGATTACGGACCAGTATCCATCCGGATCAATGACAGATTAAAACAATATTATTGATTATCAGAGTCTGAGAGATGTTTTATTTTGAAACATGACTGGATACGGGCTGTTGTTTAGCTCAGTTGGTAGAGCCGCAGCGACACTTCGGCCGGTCATGTGATACGTTACCCCAAAAATGAAGGCCACAAGCTAAAAATGAGTAAAAAAAAAAACAAACAAACCAAAACAGAATCACGGAGTCGACTGGACACGAGGAACACACTTGGACCGGCTGGTTGCAGAGAAACAAGCTCAGGGCTCGCACTAATTCAGCGTAATGGTGAGTTGTATTTAACTCTCGCACAGTCACCTCAGTGTAGTTACTGTGCATGCAAACAGTCTCATACGGTACATGCAGGACTTCCACACATGCATCGGGGACACGCTGAGTGAATCAGCCTCATGCATAAGACGTCTCTTCGTAGTTAAAGAAGGATTTAGCTGCTCGCTTGCTACCATTCCACCAAGGATGCAGAGTTGACCTTGGAGGCATATTGTACACTGTAACCTATTATGTAGCTTCACTAACGACAATGGCGGCAGCCTGGCCTTTGAGGGAGCTGCAGGACTTCGGGGTGGGGGTGGGGGCTCTATTCCTGAACTCAGCCTTGAAAGTGCATTTGAGTGTGTGTAAGTGTGTGTGTGTGTATTTAAGACATTTCGGGGGACGGGGCTCCTCAGTTGCCTAACCGTAGTCCCTCATCCAGAATTTGAAATAAGGTCATCGTCCCCAGGAGGCCCCCCAAGTCAAAGCCTCCCTTCCTCACCTGCCCTTTAACTCTCCTCATCGCCTCCTTTTCTTAATTTAACTCCTCACCTGGGTCCCATGAATCCATCTTTCCATCTTCTTTTCCTCTATTTCCTCTTTTGTTTACACTTTAACTTCCTCTTCCTCAGGTGTAAACACTTCCCGACGAAAGCACCAAAGAAGAAGAAGAAGAACAGGACAATGGCACGGTCTTGCGTCCTTTACCTCAACAGTTGGAGCTTCCTCCTGTTTGTTTTGGACTCTGCAGTAATGTTATTGGGCCTTAAAACTGTAATTTGATTGGAGAAATGAATTTTATGGATTAGCAAAACAATAAAGACAGAAATGGCATCATTAGTAGATAAGGCAGGTAATAAGTGTATTAAAGCTCGTGGTCTGTGTGTGTGTGTGTGTGTGTGTGTGCAAAGCACAGATGCATATCCAATAGGACGCAGAGTGAAGCAGGACAATAACACGCGATTCTTATGCTAATCAAGGAGGCCATTAATGTTTACATTCAGAATCAGGCCCTTTCCAGAGAAATACATTCTCTGCCCGCTTAAACTCGGATAATTAGTTCCCTCTTAAACCCATATTCCATTAACTCAGGTGAATCCATCTGAGTTTCATCAAATTTCTGCTTCATTTTGCATGATAATGCAATTTAAAAGCAAATGACATATTCAGACCGCTCGCTCGGAAATAATATATGTGTGAAAAGGCTTTTTGTGTTTTTTTTTTTACGTGTATCTGTAAATATTTAAAAGTATTTCCCATAATTCAGTGTGACTGATTTATGAATAAATTAAATCTTTAACTATAAACAGCTTATTGGAGATTAGCGACTGATGTATTAAATGCTGCCTGCTGCTTTCTCTGCACACTTATATGTGACATCTAATATCACAGTGACACGATGTGAACGTCCTCGTTTGAAGCGGCTGTGGAGAGATCCTCCAAATCAGCAGCGAAATAACAAAACCAACGATAGTGTCGAATATAAAATATTACCCTATTATGAATAAATTTCCTTAAAATGATGCAAAATAAAGGTTTTTAAGTACAGCAGTGTCTTACTGTATACAGGAAGCCAGTCATACTTCATGACACATTTTACGGTCTTTTACTCATTGTCATTGTTTGGCAGTTTTTCACCGTAAATCTACTATTTGTCCCTTTTTTATGTGACATACTTGTGCTATTACAGTAATAGGATATTAGTACTGTTATATTAGTACATTTATGGTTGGCATTTTGCTCCAAATTTTAAAGTGTCTGTAGATTTTACAGTAAAAAAACCAACTAGAGACTAAATATGCCATTAAATATGACAGTGTTTTACTGTATAATCAACAGTGTCTGATATAAAATACTACCCTATTATGTATGAATTTCCTTCAAATGAAGTATAAATAAAGGTTTTCCTGTATACAGTAAAACACAGTCATACTTCAGGGCATATTTTACGTCTTTTACTGTCATGGTTTGTCAGTTTTTCACCGTTTTTTTTTTTTTTTTTTTTTTACAGTGTGGCGTTACTTGTGTTGACGTGGTTTCACTAAAATAGGAAGTGATGTAAAGGTGCATTTGTCCACATATATGCATGCACAGGTAACGAGCAGAGAAATGGATTTCTGGTTTCAGAGTTCAGAGCTTTCCAACTTTGAAACACAAAAGCCCCAAAACAGAAAACTTGGCTTGAGCAAGTCAGTTTTCCCATGGTGTGTGAATGGGTGTGTGTGTGTGTGAGTACAAGAGTGTGTATCATGTGCATGTGCGGCAGTGTGTAATTTTACTTCACGAAAAAACCTTAAAAAGATCAAAATGTGCCTCATTTTGTGCCCTTTATGCAATATCTCTGTTTTCCTATATTCCTTTTAACACAGACGTTTACTGTGCTTAAAACACTTATGATTTATATAGGAAGGTAGCTTCACGTCTGTCTCTTTCACACACACACACACACACACACACTGTAATGGATAGGAGCTGGCTGAGGGCGTCTGTCAGGGGCGACTGTTCTAATCAGAGCAGTGGGGAGAGAGATAAAGGAGAAAATAATGAGTGTGGCATCAGGCCTTTCATAGCGCAACAAAAGGCCACGGGATCAGATAGACAGACACAATGTGGAGAGGAGAGGAAGAGAGGGAGAGAGAAGAGAGAGGGAGAGAGAGAGGGAGGGAGGGGGAGGAGGCAGGGTGGGGAGAGAGGAGGAGAGAGGAGAGAGGAGGGATGGAATGGGTTTGCTAATAAGCCTCCTTGCACTGTAGGTGATGTAGGCAACAGTAGGCGACATCATGAAATGCAAGCTTACGTCTGGCTTCACTCGAAGGATGCCATGGAGTGGGGCGGATGGAAGTTTCTATGACAACATTAATAATTTTAGCACAGAGTAGTCCATCTCCAGCCCGGGCAGGGTGGTGGTGGTGGTGGTGGTGGTGGTTGGGTGGAGGGGCTGATTATAAATGCGTCCTCTCGTAACACATCCTTCCATTTTCTGTCTCAAAATACTTTGTCGGCCCGTGCCCTCTTTCTTCCTGCTGATTAGTGCCGCTTCATTTACTGTGTGTGTGATAATTTCCAGTCATCCTTTGATTATTAATGCTTAATTTACCCAGATTACACTCCTTTGATTATTAATGCCTAATTTAGCCTGATGACTCCCAATCATTAGACGGTGCCCAAACTGAAAGCAAACAACCTTAGTGGTCTCCCAATGTACCGATACAGCCTCTTCTCCAGATAATGATACTGTTCAGAGGAGCCAGCGAGCGTTAAGTCAGTGCCCACGGTTTTTTTTTTTTTTTTTTACCCAAACTCCCATCAAACTTTAAAGAGAAAAGAAATACTAATTAGAAACTGCAAGCTAGGAGAAATGAGCAGGCAGACTCAGAACAGAAAATCCTATTCAAAGACTTAATGAGCTTGTCGAAGCTGAATAATTGATTTCTAATTCTAGCCTGCAGCTGTTGACCCAACCGGGGAGTGTTTTTGAATGGAGCTGAAATATGTTGCGCTCTGACTTGGCACCGTTGGCTTTCTGGTAGCAGAACCATTAGCGAATACCCTCGTGCCTACCTCACACTTTTAAGGTTTTAGTCAGACTTTCACGTTTCGCGCTTAATTACTCAACTTTGCTGCACGAAAAACAAACAAAAAAAAAAAAATCGGGGCTCTCCCTTTGAAACTCATCACAGGTAACTCCCTCGACGACTTAATCCTCCTTCAGATCTTGTTTAATATTTTAGACTGGACACAGTTTAATAAAAGGCCGTTTGATTCGGAGCTGTGAAAGCCCAGCGAGGTAAAAACTCTCCCAGCGTATAAAGCGTTGGGAAAGCGCGCTCCATATCAGATTGTAGGTGTTTTATGTTTCGTTCATTTGCTTGCGGAGTGATTCTTTGTTGCCCCTGTGTGGACGATCATATCCTGGGGGGCTCTGGGGCGGGAGCAGCACAGAGAGCACCCTGTGTGTGAACCACAGCCGCCCAGCGTCCCTGTAAGATGACCTCACGGAAAATAGGCCTAATTATTGCCGTGACAGCCCGTGCTATCATATTCTGCCAGATCAGTCACTACATAGGAGAGAGGGAGAGAGGAGGGGAGGTGGTGGAGGTGAGGGGGGAGAAAAATTAACAGAAATATATACCACCGTGCCACCAAACCCCCCCTAAACTCAGCCCATTTATTTTTAATACCCTAATCAGCAGGTCCCAAAGGGGGCTTGGCTCTCACTCACCTGCACAGACAGACACAGGTGAGTACAGGTAAGGCGGCAGGGAGAGAGGAGGAGGGGGGATGGGGAGCAGCTTGGATGTGCGAGGCAGTGGCTTGAACTGGAGTTTTGATCAAGAAATAGAAACTGAGTGTGCGCACGGTGAACACACAACCTCCGTTTGAGGGAAATATGTTTGCATAGAAACTTTCCCAAGAGGACACGGCCATTATACAGAGTTTAAGGTAGACGGCAGTGATTAACTGAAGCTCCGTCCTATTCCTGAAGCCGCAGTCATTAGGCCTGGATCATTATATGATAGATTTCAGGGCTATTTGCCCGGTTTTGTTCCCAGAGACAGCACGACTACGAGAGACACCCTGGGAATGGGACATACTACACCAACAGCTACCTCCGTGAGAAAAACACGGCAAATATCAACGCTGCGTCCCGAGCTGTGGCCGACACTGAGGCTTTTACTTTCTAGCTTTCTAGCTCCAGATTGTTAGAAAGCACAACCGACGATGACTCAGCAAAACAAAGGGTATGCAGAGAGCGCAGGTTCAGACAGGTGTTTTGTTAGCAGGGTGTAGAATGAGCCTGTTTACCTTCATTAGACTTCATCAGGAGGGACAGAGTTTATCCAGGTTATCGAAACTTCTTCATGTGGAGGCGAAACTAAATGTGAGCGCACCCGTAATGTCAGTAATTTCCCCTCATTGCACAGGAACTTGGCAGTCCTGCCTCTTAATCTAAAAATCGACAAAGACGTGGATCATCTGCGGGCTGAATGACACCTGGTTGCTCAAACAAGCCACCTGTAACGACACCCACCTGTCAGTCAAAGCGTTAAGCCTTAATATAACCTGAACAGGTGAGTTGTATATAAATTCACCCTCAGTACAGTTGTCATGAACGGGGAAATTAGCTACAGAGACCAAAACTGTTTTTTGTACCAGGCTGTAAACATGTTTATTTCTGCTGTGAAGTTGGACATTTGAACATGGGGACTTATGGAGACTGACTCACTTCTGCAGCCAGCCTCAGGTGGACGTTTGAGGAACTGCAGTTTTTGGCTTTGTGTATGGTGTTATGTATAACCCATCCACACATAAATAAGGAAACTATTGAATATATATCATGAACAAAATCAAATGAACATTAAAGTTATGCAGACTTATCGACACATGCTGCTGTTTTCTAGCCCTGACCACGTCGTTAATGTTAATAAACCTTAATTATCTTTATCACAGTGTTGTGACAGAACGGACAAACACTGTCATCGGATGATTTGTTGGAAAAGTGTCGCTGAACAAACATTTTCACTCACTTCTGAATAAGTTTGGATAAACTGGAGGTCTGACTTCTATTTAGCGACGTTGGCGTGTTTCCAGATCTCAGCAACGAACCCGTAAAATATGACATCATCATAATTAAAAGAAATAACGGATCTAAGTTTATCACTTAATACTCACAGTAGAACAAAGAGTCTGATCAGGTTAAAGAATTTATCTTAAATGAGTTTACCTGAATGAAAACTAATGATGACACAACTTCACCATGTTTAGACTGAGAATAAGGCTGTGACACACACACACACACACACACACACACACACACACACACACACACACACACAATCAGACTACGGTAATAAGTTAATAATGTGATTAATTCCACTGATTACAAAAATCAGCCTGCTTGAAACAACTGTGTGTTTTCATTTGTGGGTTTCCTGATTTTGTGTTTTGGTGTGTGTGTGTGTGTGTGTGTGTGTCAATGTCGCTTTTTGCTGGGAAAGAAAAGAATACAGTAGTAACCCTTTTGTAACCCAGCCCTGCCCTCCACCCCGCGGCCCCCTCTCGCTGTCACTGGCCATGTGTAGTGTGTAATAGGCACTGACAGTCGTTGTGCAGGTCAGTAACCTCCGTGGCCTCGTCTAATTGAGGCTAAGGATCCCGACTTGTCCTGCCATCTATAATTAACCACATCATCTGCAGCCGTATGAAAGATTCAGCTGGACTGGGAGTGGCCGACACATGATCCCGCCGTTGGTGTTTACCGCTCGTGTGTAGAAATGTGTGTGTGTTAGTAGATGCGTTGTAGCCACAGTGACTTGGAAGAATCTTTTGATTTAGCAGGTGTTTAATAAGAAGTGTTGACGGCGTACACATCCATCGATCTACTGCAAATGTACATGTGGGCATCTAACCTTAAAACTGTCACCACATTATACAGCCATGGACAAAAATATTGTCACAAAATGAACTTATTCTCCACAAAAAATGATGCAATTACAAATGTTTCAGTAGTTTAATGTATGTTTCTTTTGTCTGCATCAGAACGACACAAAAAAACTCAGGAAAAAAAGATATTTTACACAAAACTCCAAACATGGATTGGAGAAAAGTATTGTAACCTGTAACCATCAGTGAGTTTCTGTACTGGAGTTTTGGACCACTCTTCTTTTGCCAACTGATCCAGATCTTTCAGATTTGATGGGTTCCTTCTCCCAAACACTGTTCTGAGATCTCTCCACAGGAGCTCTGTGGGATTTAGATCTGGACTTCTGGCCACTTCAGAACTCTCCAGCTCTTTGTCTTTGGGTCATTGTCCTGCTGTAAGACCCGCGTACCTCTGACGGAGACCCAGATTTGTGACGCTGGGCCCCAGAATTCTTTGGTAGTCTTCAGATCAGAGAACCTCCACCATGTTTGGCCGTAGCGGCCGTGTTCTTTTCTCATTTAGTTTTCTGAGAACAGAAGAACGATGTTCTTTAACAAAAAGCTCCATTTTGTTTCAGTCTCGTCTGTCCACAGCACGTTCTCCCGGACGGATTTTGGCTTCCTCTGGTAAATTTTTGGAAAACTTCAATCTGGCTTCATGATGTTTTATTTTACAGGAGCATCATGTGTTTGAAATCTGATTATTTCTGAAGTTTTGTATGGAATATCTTAGATCTTTTCTCTGAGTTGTTTCACTGCAAACAAAAGAAATATACATTTGTACCTGCAGCAGTTTGCAGACGGAGAAGAGAACACTAACCTCTAACTTAATCTAACCATACTGTTGTCTTGAATGTTATTGCTTAATAACAGCCACCTGCACAGAGATCCACTAAATCTGCAGTCACCTCCTCACACATGCTTTCCATCGTCCCCCCTCCTCCTCCACCTTCCCCTCCTATAAGCTTGATCTTTGGCGTGACAGAAACTTGAAGTGTACTCTGCCCCTTCAAACACCTTGGCTCTGCCTTCCTCTGCCTCTCTCCTCCTCCTCCTCCTCCTCCTCCTCCACCTCCTCCTCCTGTTCGCTCAGCTCTCCCAGCTCACCCTACCCCACTTAGCTCCTCTCTCTTTCCTGTCGAAGCCTTTGAAATACGGCTTTCAAAAATGCTGCTTTTTGAATTAATGAATCATTTTTCGCCAGGTGTCGTTGGGTGGAGGGGTGGAGGGGAGCGGGCAAAGGGGAGAGAGAGAGAGAGAGAGAGAGAGAGAGAGAGAGAGAGAGAGGGGGCTAATAAATACAGAGTGGAGAGAGCCTCACCACTACCTTCCCTCCCTCATCCGACACACACACACACACACACGCCTTTGCTTTCCTCCAACAGCCCTCCACCCTCCACCCCCAGCCCTAGATGAAAGGCCTGGCTCGTTCCTGTACCTTTAATTTAAAGCTGAAAAGGAAAACGAGAGCGGGGGGTGCGAAACACGCTTATGAATATGGAGAAAATTGAATGAGTACCATCCCTTTGAATAAATCAGTATGAATGTCCCTTGGCCTTGTTGGGAGGAAGGTCGCAGGAGACCCTTGGATATACGGATGGATGGACCGGCGCGTGTACATGTGTGTTACGCAAGTATGTAGCGCGTCCTTGCAAAGTGTACGCAGATGTTCAGAGAACTTTGGACCGCTCATGATGTTTTCATTGTTGAAGTGCAATTTAAAAAAAAAAGAACATTTGTTGATTAAACTGGAAGTGAGCATTAGAAACTGATGACTTAAATAACTGGTCACATGACAGCGCTGATGCACATATGGAGATACGAGTGCAGCCTGAGAGGCACGTGGCCATGCAAAGAGAGGACACTGTGTGTGTTTACACTCTGTAGAAGGTCTAGGAGGGCTTCAGGAAAAACCTCTTCCTTCAGTGATGTGGAAGACAACATGAACTTTGAGCAGATGAGCTACATCGCCCCACAAAGACCTTTTAGTCCATCAGCTGACTGAACTGCGAGACGAGACAGTGATCGATCATATCGTACGTTTGCATCACTGTGAATGAACAGAACGAGTCGCAGCCATGTTGGGATGAGTCGGGTGAGTATTAATTGATTAATGCATTAATTAATTAATCATGTAAGTCAATATTTGAATGTTTCCAGCTTCTCTAATATGAAGACTTGCTGCTTTTCAGAGCGTTACATCATCCTAAACTGAATATTTTGAGGTTTTGGACAAAAAAAAAAAGAGTCAATCTGAAGAAGGCAATCATGTTCTGATGTTTTACAGACACATCATTCTCATTAATATCATCATGTTGATATTTTTTAACTCCAGATCTGTCCATAGAGGTGAAATGCCACAAAAATAAGTCAGTCAAATCACACATGAAGCAGATAAACCATCAAATTAATTATTTTTATCAAACAATTAAATCTCAAGTTGAAATCAAATCTCCTTGATCAATGGATGAATCATTTTGTTTATAAAACAAAAGATGACACATCAAATCTCCACGTAGGAAACAAAGAAATGTTTCACATAACTGCTTGAAAAAATGAACCAAACGATTAATAGATTAATTTTCAGCTGATCGACTCATCGATGAATCGTTTCATTTGTTTTATCCAGTGATGGACTCAAACACGAGGCATGCCGAAGTGTGTTTAAGATGACAGAAAAATGAACAGCCTGATTAATTATCTTAATCAGTTTTTATTATTTTCTTAATGAGTAAATCTGAATACAAACAGACAACACAGGAAAGACAGAGAGAGGAGGTGGAGGACAGAGGTGGAGGACAGAGGGGAGGACAGAGGGGGAGGACAGAGGGGGAGCAGATGATTGGAAAGACGGGCAGAAATTGAATTCTCGGCTACTTTGGCGAACAAGGAGACGCTGACTGACACTCATGAGTTAAATGCTAATTGAAGGCAGCAGAGGTTTGGATGTGAGCTCTGAGAGCACAGCCTGAATGGAACGCGGCCTTGGACCGAGAACGCCACAATAGACGGATCTAAAAGCGGAGTGTGTGTACTGCTGTGAGTGGAGGATATACGGACACTCTTTTTTTGTAAACAGAGAATAAGAGATGGATTCCATTTATGAACATACACACAGATACACTGACAATATCAACCAACCAATCATTGTTATGATCATCTAATTTGATCCAATAAATTCAAGCAATTGTGCATGTGTGAGTGAGATCACCAGGGAAAGTTTATATGTAAGATAAGATAAAAACAATGTGTTGACATGTGTCATAGTTGGATGGGAGGTCAGGTCATGTTATTACGGAGTGACAGTTCACAAAGAGAGAGCTGTTCATATGTTGTTTCCTGCCGACACTCAAATTAATTACAATGATGAAAACTGGTTTATGTACTTCTAAATATGTAAATATGCAAATATGTAAATATTATTTTGAAAATCTACCACATTCCCCATGTCGTTTCTGTGCCTGACTTCCTGTCAGCTCGACGCTGGTTGCTTGCGGCATCCATCAAAAATTGTACAGCCGCGTATTCTTGGTAGAGACCCGCGTCATGAACGCTTCTGAAATGGACCACGGCGGTTCTGGTTGGGTTTGAGACAATGATTACGGCTGTGATTGCTTTACTTACAAAACATTCACTCATTGTGTATTT
This sequence comes from Miichthys miiuy, assembly GCA_036365135.1. Lineage (NCBI taxonomy): Eukaryota > Metazoa > Chordata > Actinopteri > Sciaenidae > Miichthys > Miichthys miiuy. The sequence goes on along the minus strand of CM071612.1, from coordinate 1,772,260 downwards.
TGAATTTTTTTTTTGAGAAAGATCCAACAACATCACTGAAACTGAACTAAAACTTGAAATGGAAATGGACCACGGCGGTTCTGGTTGGGTTTGAAACATTGACAAGAACGATTAGCACGATTAGCACGATTAGCTCCAGTGGCCGCGGCGCACACAGAACGTGTCACATCCATGCCCGGTGGACTTTAGCCTCAAGATTAAGTGCAGCGATCGTCAGCATGGAGAGTATTGGTATGAGATGGACGGCCAACTCTAGCCTCAGTTGTCTGTTGTATATACTAGACTTTATGAATGTCATACTACTTCCAGCAATGGAACGAGGGAAGTATTATTCACAGAAATTCAATTATTTATTTCTAGATTTTTAGAAAATATAAATATTATAATTATAATTTTATATAATGCTTCTTTAAACAATGTTACAAAGTGTTTTACTAAAAGAAATCAAACCAAACCAGGCAGATAAAATGAGAATAACACAAATGAACACGACCACGGGAAGTAAAGACGATAAAATAAATTAAAATGTGTGCTAATATATTTAATTATTTAATTTAAATGTTAATGAATATTAGAACAAAGGAAACAATTCCCAATCAGAGTCAGATGTTTACATTTTTAAAGTGATTTTATTTCATGTTTCTATCTAAAATCTGAGATCTTAGAGTTTCAGAAAACTCTTCAGGTTTTAGGAGGTTGTTTAGGTTGGAACGGGTTCAAACCAGCAGCAGTGCCAACAGCTTAAACACTGACCGATCCAGCACAGAAACAGTAATCGAGTTCAACCTCAGCTGATCAACATATTCTGAGGTGACGATACAACATACAAACATGGTAAAAGTAAGATGTAATGAGTGCTAACAGAAGTCTGTATACACCAACATGTTCTGTGCTCATGATTGCTAACATCTCTGCTGCAGTTTGAGCTGTTAACAGCAGTGAATTAGCAGAGATGTTAATTACGTCCCTGGCTAGCTGTCCGACTTCACTTTGGACAGACCCGCTTCACAGTGACTTGGCGGGGTAAACACAGCTGCAGCTCATAACTAATAATTGGAAAGTTTAATTTTGGAATCGCCGATGGCGAGTGTGAAGCGTGAATGCAAAGTCACAGATAAAAACTCCCGACATCAAACTCACTTTATGAATTTTAGCCCAAAAGAAATAAACAATGGAATACAGTTTTTATTAGTTCAGTTTTCTGGGTGTGAGATCGATACCAATCGATCGATAAAGACTGGAAACGGGAAAGCGCTAGCCAGGCTCTGCCTAACATTGCAGGAATTAACTACAGGTTGATGCCACAATCAGAAACGTTTATTAGCTCCCTCTCCCCATTCACTGTCTATGTCTCTCTCACTGCTGTCCTAAACAAACAAACAAACACAAACCAAAAGAAACTTCTTGGTGTCCCTATTTTGCAGCATAGACTGAAACAAAGTAGAAGATGAAAACAAAGTAAAGTCACAATAGAGAGAGAGTATCATAGTTTGGACCGTGGACTGAACCTGGGTCAGTGATATTTCAGGTGGAGCAGTTTGACCACAGCGTGACGTTGGATGGCATTTCTCTAAAACTGAGTGTTGCAGGGTTATGGACAGATATTTGTTGGCCATTTCTTGAGTTACATGACAGAAATTTAGGCTTTGTTTACTCGTTGCAAATTCTTATTGAACACCAAAATATGTTTCTTTAGGTCAATGTGTAGAACCTCATTGATTTTCTGCTTTGTCAGGATAAACCACACACAGAGTAACTGGTATGTGATTAAAGCTAATGTTAGTCATGTTTAATGTCAGGATGTTTTACACTATAGCCGACCTAACTCCTGGAAAATATGCTGCTCATGTGGAATTGTGTTGCATTTCATTGATTTATCAGTGCCCTCAGTGTTCATTCATTCAGTGCACCTAATCTGTGTCCCAAATCCAATTCACTGCACTGTATTAGAGACTAACTGTGTACGCCCACAGTGAACATGTTTACATGCACACGAGAAACCAGGTTACTGAGAGGAGCGGAGAAAATGAAGCAACATGTAACCTGGTAACTGTAAAATTCACGTTTACATGCAGCAGGTCATTTTAAGTGTAACATACTGCAGTACATTGCTTCTTTACTGACTTATACAGACTTGATCTGAGTTATCCATCAGGCTCTAGTACAGGTGGGGACGTTTATTTCTCCGATCAGAGGTGATGTAATGCTGCTGCTGAAGGCTGACCGGCACAAATCAGACCTCGACCTCTGAGGAAACACCAGCGACAACACTTTTCTGCTGCAGTAGATGATGTGATGATGGATCTACGGTTCTTCTCTAATCGAAGCTGGCAAGAGAACAGGCTTTGTACCGGGCTGTAAACATGTTTATTCCTGCTGTGAAGTTGGACATTTTAACATGGGGACTTATGGAGACTGACTCACTTCTGGAGCCAGCCTCAGGTGGACGACAAGAGGAACTGCAGCTATGGAGGTGCCTGGTGTGAATGTTGCATGTGCGTACGTAGACACGTTGGACTCAGACTTAAGGTGAGGTCAGAGAAACTTTCACCATCCTCAGCAGGTGAATGAAAACAGGCTTCAAGCCCAAACATCGAAGAGGGAGTTAAAAACGTACTTGTGGGTAATTTTCTTAGGTACAGTAGTTCAAAACGAATGATGAGGTTTAGAGGTGTTCATTCAATTTTATTTTCAGTCTGTAGACTGTACTCTGCCCTGCCATGCTCAACCCATGTGAACAGCAGTCAGTCAGTTAGCCGTGATGCAATCAATGTCACAATAAAATAAATAAATTCACTAGAAGCCAGCGGCATCTGGGTCGATTCATGTTGTGTAAAATGTGTTTTGTCCTTCTGTACGGGATCCAACACATGCCAAACTCCTTCTGACACGTGAATATTACAAGAAAAAGTCCAATTAAAACACCTGAGAGGAACGGCTACCTGACTGTGTCACACTGAAAGTGTGTTACTTGAAGAGCATCCGTGTATAAAAACGTTGCCTTAAACCGAACACTGCATGCCAACTGACAACAAGCAACCTGAACATCAACGGCAGCTTCTTCCTCTAAAAGGTTTGCTTTCCCTCAGATTCACTTAACTTTCACCTTTACAACATCCTGATCCTGTTTTTAGCTGCTCCCTGATATTTTTCCACAGGTTCTCCGGGGCAGTGAGTGTTAGCACGAGATAAAAATGGGGTCTCTAACTGTGTTCACTTTGCTATGTTTATTAAAATAGATGCTGTGCAGAGTTTACACTGTAAATTTCAGCTGTGAAATCCACAGTAATTTACTGTGTTTGTGCCCAGTAAAATACTGTGAACCATTTCACAGTAGTATACTTCAGTCAAAAACTACAGTGATTATAGAGTTACTGTGGAATTTACAGTAACCAACGATGTACTGTAGAAAATTACAGTAACCTACAATGTACTGTAGAAAATTACAGTAACCAACGATGTACTGTAGAAAATTACAGTAACCTACAATGTACTGTAGAAAATTACAGTAACCTACAATGTACTGTAGAAAATTACAGTAACCTACAATGTACTGTAGAAAATTACAGTAACCAACGATGTACTGTAGAAAATTACAGTAACCTACAATGTACTGTAGAGTTACTTGTCAACAGCTGCCAGTTAGTTACTGTGAATTTCATTCATTCGGGGTATGTACAGTAAAAATGTGAAAATATTCTAACGACGTGATGCCACTTAAAGCTGATTCAACCTTCGTTGCTGTAAATGCAAAGATACTGTGGCTCGGTATTTCTCTGTTTATTCCCGTCAGTTACTGCAGAAACTGAAAATGTTGAATCTAATTATGTTTACCATTTGGACCAGGCGCTGACAGAGCTCAGCTCACTTTAAAAAAACTGGCATATCAGTGATCTTTTATTAAGTGTCACATTTTGACTTTCTGAACAAAATCTAACCAGCAACATAGCTGTCTAATTCTTGAGGCTAATGGCCTGGATAACACAAATGTCTTAGTGTTGCCATGTAGAATCATTGTAATGCAGTCATAGCACACCTTGAGCACTACACACCGTCACAGACTGTAACGTGGAGAGACGGTAGGGGTTGAGTCCTGCTAGGCTAATTAGTTTTCTACCAAGGTATAAATGAGACTATTTTATCGTGAAATGTCTCTTGCTGCAGGTTCAGGGCCATGGCCTTGAATGTTGGAGAGACATGAGTCTTTTCTTCCACCTCCACCTCTCACACTCCTCCATCTTTCACAGAGCTGAAAATTTATATTGACTTTTCCCACCTTCCTGCTTCTGCTGTTTAGTCAAAACTATGCCAGCGGACGTGAAATGGGGACACTGCAGTATACTGTATGTACAGTAAGCCATAATCACATTCAGTGTTTTTTAACATTATGCTTCTTCTACAAACCAGTTAGGAGCACATTTCAGTGGACTCTATGTAAGAGGACCCGCTCCATATGTAGATATAAAAAGCTCAATCTACGGTAATAAAAAAGTAATGATTTGTTTTTTTAGATGATTATATATGACTGAAAACGTAGTTATGCATGATATTTTCCATTTCTGTTAACCCTAAAAGTTACAGACTGAACCTTTAAAAAACAAGTAGAAATGTTTAGATTTCTTTCTTTTCTTTCTTTTTTTTTAAATGGAGGAGCTCGTCTCAGGGCCATGCAGCTCTTACCGCTGTGCTAATTACAAGCTTATTAGCCAGGAAGGACTCAGGTGCTGCAGAATCCTTCAGTGAGGGACATCTGTGGCTGACAGAGCCTGGAAGGCCATGCCATCTAGCCTCAATGGCTAATGAACAAACACAAGGATTTTCTCTCAGATTCATTATCGTCACAATGAATGAATTCCAGGTCCTTTTGGTTGTCGCTCTCAGCATATTATCTTCCCATCAGCCTGTCAATCACCCTCAACCCACAGACAAACCCCTATCTGCCGACACAAACATAGATGCACACTGTCAAACACACACAAGTACAAACACACACACACACACACACACAGAGAAAATCAGATCAGCTAATTAAGATGTGGCGGTTGAGTGGGAAGTAAACTCAAACAGGGCTGGACAGATGTCTCACTCCGCTGACTTCAAAAGGGAAATAAAGAACACAGGCCATGTAATGTGATTTAGATATAATGCTTCCAGGTCAGGGGTGATGGCTAGACCGCTGGGCAGTGGGAGAGCAGCTGACAAGCGTGTAACTAACCATGACGGATGGGAATTCAATGGACTGCCTACACTACACACTTGGAGCTAGACGGGAACAAATTACGTGGCTGACCACCTTGTTGGCTCCAGCGGGGGAGACGATTCATTTGTTCCCGGAGTTTTTTGACACATGTACGGGGCTCTAATCAAATCAGACGAGACGGCATTCTGAGGGAAATCCTCCTCTCTGCAATGTCCAGTCACGACACAATGATAGAATGATTAATGAGGAAAAAGGATGCACCGCTGTCCTCCCTGCGTTAACGCTGTGTGAGAATGATGAGGCAGTTTCTACTTTGTTCAATGCTGATCTCCAAAGATGGTGTCTTAAAAATGAAATGTTTGAAATTTGGGAAGAAATCAGTATAATTTATATCCTTGACCCGTCAACATTTCTCCTAATTTGATTGGTGCAATATATGAAATAATTAGTTATCCCTTAAATTCCAGTGGGGCTGATGTTAGCTTTTGTTTAGCCTCATTTTAGCCTGTTTTAGCACTCAGTCTGTGACTCCATGTCAGTATTCAAAATCACGTAGTAACCAATGACAGTATAAAGAATGGACAGCACGTGTGACGTCACCCACAGGTTTCCAAAATGCAGTTTGTGGATCATCGGTGGACTGAATGACGCCTGGTTGCTCAAATAAACCGTCTGAAACGACACCCACCTGTCAATCAAAGCGTCCACGCTCTTAATCCTGCATAACTTTAAGCCTTAATATAACCTGAACAGGTGAGTTGTATATAAATTCACCCTCAGTACAGTTGTCATGAACGGGGAAATTAGCTACAGAGACCAAAACTGTTTTTTGTACCAGGCTGTAAACATGTTTATTTCTGCTGTCTAACATGGGGACTTATGGAGACTGACTCACTTCTGGAGCCAGCCTCAAGTGGACGACAAGAGGAACTGCAAGTTTTGGCTTCATTTCACAGACAAGGAAGTTGCTGTTTGGCTAAAACATGTTAATTAGTGAGCATTATACGTACAGGTAGGCTAATTTTGTTACATTTGGTCAGAGGCAGGCTAGCTGTTTCCCCGTTTCCAGTCTTTATGCTAAGCAAAATATATGTCATAAGAAAAACTGCTGCAGCACCACTGTAGTAAAATATGTGGAGAAATAAAATGCATTGGTGATATTATATGTTATTATTTTGTCATGATGTTGAACAATAAACCTGTTAAACCGCGATCTAAATAAACTATTATCTGTGTTGCAATTAACATTTCTAGCAAACTGTCAGTATGAAAAAGAATATTTGGGAATCCAAAGCAGAAAAGCAAAAAGACAAAGACATTTCTGAAGCTCAGGAGAAATCAGAGGTGAGTGCATGAAGAGCTATTAAAACACGAGCAGGGCACGCAGACATTAGCGAGGACGTGGTGAGAGAAGGAATTAAGGCAACGAAGGGTTAAAAACATTTCACCTATTATGCTCCCACTCCTTCAGTACAGTCTGAGAAATTAATAGGAGAAATTAGCAAAGCAATTACCACTTTTAATTGGACTAATTCTTCTGGCCCTGTCACAGCTGCATCCAGAGGTACATGTCTTTTTCACCCTTTCACAAACACTATTATTAATTTCACAAATTTCCGTGGTCCTCTTTTAGCCTTTGACACCCGAGCCATTGAGGGTGAACTCCTGACAGCTTCCCCTAGATTATTATCCTCCGTTAGTATCTCTCTCTCTCTCTCTCTCAGCAGATGCACTACGCCCTCGATCCCTCTGCACCCCGTCACTTCTTCTTCTTCTTATCCTTGAAAGAAGGAAACAATGGCGCAGTCATTTGTGACAGAGGAAGACTGTCGCAATTAACAAATGAGCTTTAATGTGGCGTACGAAATCTTTTGGACAAACAACGCTGTCAGTGCAACCTCGTCGCCACTTGTTTTTGACCTTTTGGGTTTGACTCAATCTGTCTGTGGCTTTTCAGTATCAGGAGAGTCTCTCGTTCATCTGTTGTATCGGATTTAAAGAGGAAATTCATTTTTGTTGCACAAAAGTACAGACTGTTCTTGCCATATTGTACTAGTATTGGTGATATTGCACCAAAGAAAATGCACAACTAGCTTGCTGCTTGTTACTCTGGGATCCAGTTTGTTGCTGGCAGTCCTGCTCTTTTCCACAAAAAAACATATTGACAGGGTTGAACAGGGTTCCCTGTGCGTATTCCAGCTGTTTGCAGCTCAATCAGGAAAACTGGAGCACTGATTCACGGTCTTTAGTTGTACAAACAGGATATACTCCATTAAAATGTCCATTAGTGGCTAATAACCAAGCGTGGTTGGGGGAGTGAAGCCAATGCAGAAGTGCCAAAAACTGCAGTTCCTCTTGTCGTCCACTTGAGGCTGGCTCCAGAAGTGAGTCAGTCTCCATAAGTCCCCATGTTCAAATGTCCAACTTCACAGCAGAAATAAACATGTTTACAGCCTGGTACAAAAAACAGTTTTGGTCTCTGTAGCTAATTTCCCCGTTCATGACAACTGTACTGAGGGTGAATTTATATACAACTCACCTGTTCAGATTATATTAAGGCTTAAAGTTATGCAGGATTAAGAGCGTGGACGCTCTGATTGACAGGTGGGTGCTGTTACAGATGGCATGTTTGAGCAACCAGGAGCAGACCTGGCCAGAAATCGAGTTGTCACATATTGTAATTGTACACTGCAAAGGCTCCAGATATATCTTTGAGCATGTAAACTATGATGGAGCCCAAGGCATAGCTTCAGACGCACACACAAACATATAACACAGATACTGTGAGGAATATACGGATTCAGTGTGGAGCTGATATCATGGAGCCAAATCAGACACAAGGGCGAAGGTCAGAGAAAATAATTTCATTGTTTAATTTGTCCAAATAAATGAACCACAGGAGAGAAAGTACTGCCTGGTCCTCTGCAGCGTCAGGACAGACTCACTTGCTTACTGTCTTAGTGACTCATTGATTAGACTGACGCCTGACTGTATCACTCGAGATGCAGTCAAACTGTAAGGAAGCGGAGATGGGAGCATCTGTTGCCCCTGATAGCTTTGACTTATTTGACTTTCCCTGACACAGAAAGATGGGTGCCTTGCTTCTGAAGCCTCTCGGATACGTTAAACCCCGTCTGCGGCGATTCCCACCGGAGGAGGGGGCCGCTCACAGAATGTCCTGCCCTGATGGGCTGATGGGAATCAGAGGAAATCAATAAGCAATGATAGACTTCTGCTGTCCACTCAGCTAATCCGGTTAGTGATAGCTGTGGATTTAATCGAATGGTTGCACACACACTACAGACGCTCAGACAAGTGTACGTGCACACACACACACACACACACACACACACACACACACACACTTAACCCCATAACATTCTTATGGATAAGATCTGCAGATCTTCCACACACACTCGACGCTGTCATTTTGTTGAGACAAGCAGCAATTTGAGAGACAATTCATTCGGCGGTTAGAGGAGAATCAGTCAATTTAATAAATCCTTTGCTCATAGTCCAAGTTGGACTAGATTGCGGGAACATTTTCATTGGAGCTGAAGATGTGGAATAAAGACACATTTTGTCTGTATGATCGTTCGATAAAGGATCTCCTTTTTTGATATGGAGATCAGTACAATGCATGGCAGTGTATGGGGAGACTTCCTTTGACAAAGACGATCTCTCCACACGCCGTTTACATATCAAAGTGACATAAACCCTGATAACTACTCATCTCAATACACGAGCCACACATATGTTGCAAAGTATTTCTGGGTTAATACTTTAACCCCCCCTCCGCCTTCCTTCCCATGAGTGAATAGACATTATAAAAGCAGGCCCCAGTGGCACATGTTTAAAGGTACATTAAGAGAGCACATCAATTGTCGATGACATAATCCCCCCAGCTCTTTTCAGTCGCCCTCTCACTTCCTTAATCTCTCCGTTCTTTAACCCTCATCTTCTAAGAGGCTGAAAGCTCCCTTCATCTTCTCCTCAAGCTAGCAGAGAAACCCGCGAGCTGCCCGGGGAGAGAGGAGAAGAAGAGGTATTACTGAAGTCTGATTAAATTAACACTGTGATGCAGATTTCTTGCCTCTCTCTCTTCTTCGCTTTACCCGACAGTGTGGCGTCTTTGAAAATCAGATGAACTTGTCACACGAGGGTTTGCACATGTATAATGTGTGTACGTGCATCTGCTTTTAATTAATTACTCTCGTCTGTGTCATTAACGGGATCCATGACTTAGGATCCTGATTTGCATTGGTGTCTTTGATAAATAAATAAATAGAAGATAATGGGAGCTAATAAAAGACGGGAGTGTTTCTTCTCTCCACCTCATCCACCCCCCACCCCAACCCTCTGTAACCTCCAGCCTAGCCCCGGCTCTCCACAAGGCAGAAAGCGGAACCATCCCCTGTAGAAGTGCTTTAATTACAAGGTTCCTACATCCAAATAACAAGAGGTTTACATAACTCCCGCATGAGCTGCTCTGTATTCAAAAAACTATTCTTGCTATCCCCGTCTCCCCCTTCTAATACAAATGGTGTACAACAATGTGTGAGCTCCCACAAAGCATCATCCAGCGAGTTAAAGTTAAATAAATGAAGAAAAGTTCACTTTGTCTAACCTTACGTCCAATTTACGTCTTTACATGTGGACCGAATTCCAGCTCAGACACTGATTAAATTCCATCTATGTGAAGCTAATTAATCATTTCCATTGTGTCTAATATTGTCATAAGAAAGGTGCTTAGTTGACACTCTAATTCATAGAATATGGCACCTCTCATAGTGTGATCAGTACAATATGCCAACAGTAGCAAGAAATAGAATCTAGCTCTCCAGAGAGTATTAATTATATTCAATATAGACAATATACATTACCATTCAAAAGTTTGGAATCACTATTGATGTTTCTCTTTCCTTTTATAAAGACCTTTTTTTTTTTTTTTACACCTGAAGTATTATTTACAGTTGGAATAGTTTGGACCCTAAAAGACGATTAATGCAAGATGATTAAAACATCAACATAAGTACCCAAAGATCATTGTAGCGACCACAATTAATGAAAAAGTGTCGCTGAGAGGCTACGCAGGCTCTTACTGTGACACGTTCAAATCAAAGAGCCACAGTCACGTCAGAAACGTTTTATTAAACACAGGAACAACAAACAACTTAACTACACGAGACTAAACTACACGAGACTAAACTACACGAGACAAAACTACACGAGACTAAACTACACGAGACTAAACTACGAGACTAAACTATAACTAAACTATACGACTAAACTATACGAGACTAAACTAAACAGACTAAACTACGTGAGATTAAACTATACAAGACTAAACTACGAGACTAAACTATACGACTAAACTATCGTCACTAAACTATACGAGATACAACACAAGATAAACTATACGACTAAACTATATATACAACAAGATGAAACTATACGTCACTAAACTATACGTGATGATTAAACTATACAAGACTAAACTACACAAGACTAAACTATACGTCACTAAACTATACGTGACGATATAACACAAGATGAAAATATACGTTACGGAACTACATGACACAAAACTATGCATGACGATACAACATGAGACTAAACTATACAGATAAAACTATATGAGATGAAACTATACGTGACTAAACTATACGTCACTAAACTATACGTGACTAAACTATATGTGACTAAACTATACGTGACTAAACTATACGTCACTAAACTATACGTGACTAAACTATACGTCACTAAACTATACGTGACTAAACTATACGTGACGATACAACACAAGATTAAACTATACAAGACTAAACTACACGAGACTAAACTATACGTCACTAAACTATACGTCACTAAACTATACGTGACGATACAACACAAGATGAAACTATACGTCACTAAACTATACGTGACGATACAACACAAGATGAAACTATACGAGACGAAACTATACGTGACGGAACTACATGACACAAAACTATAATGAACTACTATACGAGACGAAATGATACAAGATGAAACTATACGAGACTAAACTACGCGAGATTAAACTATACAAGATGAAACTAAACGACTGTCAACAGAATTATGTATATTGAATATAATATTCAAGCTCCACTCACCTTCTTTGTCTGAATCCCGCCTACAAATAAAAAAAGAAGATAGAAGAAGGTGAAACCACACGATCACACCCCCCTGTGCCAAGTACCGTAAATATTAGTGATCTAAGCAAATAAGCAGTACAAGCTATACACACTTTTGGCTCCTACAATCATTATTGAACACACAGATTTTAATGCTAAGCTTCCAATTTCTTTGACCAATGATGAGTCCAAACTTTTGAACAGTATTGTGTATGAAGATGATGGTATACAAATATAGTCACTAAACATCACAAACTGTGTATCCGTATGTAAACTACAAGCATGTAACAAACTGATTATAATTCACACCTCCTCATCCAACCGTTCTCCCCCTCACAGTATTTTGCAACATCTCTTTATATCACATTTGATCATAATTTATCAGAAAAAAAAAAAATTGGCCCATATGGAAATTGCGCAATTTTATTACTTCTGGCCATTCAGTGTCTGAACCAGTGGCATTGTCCTGCTCCTTCTTCATTGACCCCATCCTGCCTCCGCCCATCTGCTCCAACAAGGTGATGTTTATCTCCCAGTAGGAGGAAATTAAAGCCTTGCTTCATGAGCTGCAGATATGCAAATCTTATACAGCGCAAATAGATTGCAGAGCTTGCACACTGGACGGCGTGTGTGTGTGTGTGTGTGTGTGTGTGTGTGTGTGGAAGGCCCACGCTGATTTAAAATCCAAGTGGAAGACGCACATGGAAAAAAAAAAAAAAAATCTGGACCTTGAGATATTAAGCAAAATAAATAAAGAGGAGAAGAATTAATTGCAGACCTAAAAATTAAAAAACATTATTTATTCAGCCGGTCCATCACGGTTTAATAACTCCTGTTCAACCACAGGTGAAGGCTTATCTCAAGCATGGAAATAAGTTCCTCTGATATGACCGTTACACGGGATATGTATTTTCTTGAACTCGCAAAATTGGAAAGTAATAGTGGCCATGCAAAACAGCTTTGCTGTTGTTGAGTATGTAATTTTGATATGCATTAGTGTTATTGTCAGGCGGGGGTACACGGGCTGTTTCCTTGTGTGATTGCAGGTCTGGCTTGTATTGTGGGAGGGAGGCAGACAGGAGAAAATAGTATTAAACCTGTCCTTGCCATTCCAATCTGTCTGCATGTTTCTCTTTATCATTCTGCAGTTTCTATCCACTTACGCTATAATTAAGTTTCCTGACCCCTGCCTTGCAGCCTTAACTAGGCATTGGGAAATATACAGCCACTGCAGATCTCTTAGCCTGATGTGCTCTTTCTCCCTCTCCTCTCCCGCCTCCTCCTCTCTCTCTCTCTCTCTCTCGTCTCCGTCCCTGTTTCTGAAAATCTCTCTCTCCCACCATCTTTCTCTCTCTTTCTTTCTCTGAGTCTCCATGGCACTGTAATGGAATAAGAATTATTAATCGAGTAATTGTGTGGAACACATTAGTTTGCATTGAATTTCTCTCTCTCATTTTCGATGCTTGATTATCAGCCTCCCTCTCCTCCCTCCCTTCACCTCTCTACCCACCACACTCCAAACACATAACACATGCCCGCACACACACACACACACACACACACACACAGCTAGATCACACTTTCCTAAATGGCATAATCTACCCCATTTCTCTTGTGCATGCATGTGTTTGCATCACACCTGATGCTTGCTCTGTGTGTGTGTGTGTGTGTGTGTGTGTGAGGAAAAAACTCTCCTGATTTTTTGTTGTAATGTCCCTTTAACCTCCAACATGTGTGATGAAAAACTGAAAATCACCTCCAGCATATGTACAAACATAAAGCAGAACATCAGAGACAGACGGTGCTGGCGCTGACATTCATCATAAAAAAATCCCTCTTCAATCATAATTAGTCTAATTAATTTAAATCAGTGTTGGATGCCTATCTAAATACAGTGACAACACTAAATGAACATCCACCCTGCAGCACATAGCCTCAGCCTATACGTTCCCATAGTGAAACACACCCTCGTAGGATTAGAGCAGAAGAATAGGGGGATTATTATTTCATGACCTTTCAATCCGCTGCCTGTCAGGTTGAACTAAAGCCATATATGCTGCTGGAGGACTAATCTCCTTCTCCCTTTGTGTCCGCAAGGGATGTGTCATTTCTTTATCCCCTCTATACAGATTTACTCCATAAAATAAACTTCCTAGCCTGATCTGATAAGAAGCCATCTCCTTACCGGGATAAGGCTGTGGTGTGCCTCGTCTCCCTGCTTCCCCCCGTAGCCGTATTTTTGGGTGTCAGATAACTCAGACGGGGATGGGAACAGTCAGGAAATGCCACTTTGTCTGTCTGGGAGCAGGTGACAACAAAACGACAGTGACTCTGATTAGAAAACACCCTCCTCCTCCTCCTCCAACACACACACACACACACACACACACACACACACACACACACATCCTCTCTTTCTAAAACCACCAGAAAAAAATAAATCTTTTTTTTTTATTTTTATTTTTTTTAAAATCACATTTTATCAACATTTGCCAGAAAACCACAAATAAATTGCAGGCTCACACAAGAGACAAAACTTCTGCTGCATCTCACACACACACACACACACACACACACACACTCCTGGTGTTATCGTCCCATCTTAATTAGTGATAAGTCATCACTGCTCCAGCTGTCAGTGCGATCGAGCCCCGAGCCATGATCTGCTGATCTGACCGACCGGTGCCCGTCGCCCCGTCGTGTTTTCGCTGCCTCACTGTCTGTTTTTATTATTATCTATTATTATTTAATGGACATGAGCCATGTATGAGCTGTTTCATAGATTTGATGCACAGAAATATTTCAGGCATTTTTTAAATGGAGGGGCACACTTCCCCTGTTGGCTAAAAGGTCACAGCCTACAGGTGGCAGAAATGAGTATGACGGAGCAAAGAAGGTGTGCAGCATATTAAAACACCACCGAGTGAAAATTTAAATTCATACTTCAAAAATGTCAAATTAAAAAACGCGCTGCTGATTTTTAAAAAGTCTTTTTAAACTGCAGAGAGAAGCAGTGGTGAGGGTGGAGTGGTGGTGGAGTTATAGGTGGTGCCTAATCACCTACTCCACAGAGCCATTATTAGTCCGCACTCAGCTTTTTACCTTTTTAAAATAAAAATGCTCTTTAAAAAAAAACAACAACAGAGGGAAACACATGGAGCAAAACTAAAATAAATGCTCGCAGACACAAAAATAAAAAAATAAAAATCACGTCATGCTGTGCAACAATCAGAGGCTGAGTCGATTTACGGCAATTATATATCAGTAAACAGGTTTGAAGCAGAAATACATGTTTTACTGTGGATGGAGGAGAGGCCTGATCAAATATTCCTTTAATACTCCTATAGGAGATTTTTTTAATATTGATTTTCTTATTTTTAGTATTGTGATTTTCAAGGTTATACTTTATTATTTTCTCCTTTCTGCTGTAAGAGACACTGTGGAGACAATTACAGCCACTCAAATTTACCAATTTATTCCAAGTGCAGGAGTGTTTGCAGTTGCACTGAGAGCCATGCAAGGTTGCTGAACAGTGGACCTCTCTCCTCTCCTCTCCTCTCCTCTCCTCTCGCCGCGGCCGGACCTCAGAGCACCTTATTCATCCGCCCCCTCCAAAAAAAAATCCGTGCGCCATTTACGGCTCTGACTGGCACGACGCAACGTTTGTCTGCACACACACACACACACACACACACACAAAAACTGGATCCACACAGCACAGGCAGCGTCGATTTTTTTTCTGCCTCTCTCCTCCAACACAATTGAGGCGCGTTCTGCGTAAAGATGTGGCTGCTTGCGCGCACAGTGGATCACCAAATTGGTTTAAAAAAAATAATAATAAATAAATAAATAAATAAAATAAGCGAACGCGGAGGAATAATAAAAAGAGAAAAATGTCTCTTTTAAAATGTCAGAGTTATGGTGATAAGAATCTGAGGATGCAGGGAGGACTTTTGGTGAGAAGTGACTAATTACCCTGTGGACCGTCCTGATAGTGGAGAATAATTAGATTCACACAAAAGACCTCCAAAGCAAGCATCTGAATAACAAGAGCAACATTTTCAATAGAAAATTTAATTTGATTTTGTTGCGAGTTTCCCTCCGTGAAAGTGAGAGAAAAGCATCACGAGGACAAATAAAATCCCGGGAAAAAAAAAAAAAGCTGACAAAACCCTCCGGTAATCAAAAGACACGAGACAATATATAATCAGAATTACGACAAAAATATTAAATAAACAATTAAAATCAATTAAATAATGAAAGTTTGTTTTATTTTATTTTATTTAAGAGTCCAAATCTGAATCTAAATTCACAGAAATTATTTTTTTTAAATGAAAAATAGAGAGATCAGAAAAAACAAAGTGCTTTTTTGTGAAATAATAAATAAATTATACACATTTTAAAATATTTTAAACCCATGAAACATAAAAATAATTATTATTATTCAGAAAATATCACGTGGAGAATTTGAGGCTGGAATCGATGACTATATTTATTCTTCCATCATTGTGTAAAAGATCTTTTTTATAGCCTATATAGACGGGCGTATACGTGAAGTATGTAGGCCATTCTACATGCAAATGGTGTGAGAGTGCTTTAGAAGATTAGAAGATAGACACCCGGCCCACAGTGGGCTGCGAGGAGAGAGGAGAGGAGTGGGCTTTCCTCCAAGACTGCGTCCTATCTCCTCGGGACTGGAAAAAGCATCCTAATCCTTTACCTTTCATAGTGATCTAAAGCCGATTTAAAACTGTCACTACCCGAGTTTGTGTTTATTTCATGTTCATCTGCAGCTCAAGGCGATACTCTGCACACCCACTTATGACATGAGCAAAAAGGTGTGTGCGTCTGTGCGTGTGTGTGTGAGGAGACGGAGAGGAGAGGAGGGGAGTAGACCTCTTATTTCATGCATCGTCTAACAAAACCAAGTAACTCAGCTTGAATTCACCTCCAAAAATACACTCTCCCACACAAACAGATAGTCCAGAAGAAGGATGAGCAAACAGTCTCTCTCTCACACTCTCACACACACACACACACACACACACACACACACACACACACACACACACACATAACAGAAACCATTGACCGCTGAGCCGGCAGGCCTATAGGCAGACCACCTTCCTCTTCTCACCCTCCTGCTCCTCAAGGCCTTACTGTATTATTCTGTAAGCAGCAAGAGCCCAGCATTGACAGAGCTAATCACTGGAGGCAAGGGCTCTCTCTCTCTCTCTCTCTCTCTCTCTCACACACACACACACACACACACACACACACACACACAGAATGATTGACACACAATGGCAGCGAATCTATGCAGTGCCCCCCTGTCTTGCTTTTTGCTTTCTCTCTCCCAGCTGGGGGAGGTTAGTGTGTGAGTGTGTGTGTGTGTGTGTGTGTGTGTGTGTGTGTGTGTGGTGGCAAGAGGAGGTGGAGGAGGAGGAGAAGGAGGAGGAGGAGGAGGTGGAGGAGAGAGGGATGGATGAAGGGGAGGGGAGGGTGGTTTCAAGGAGCGATGTCCAACAAACCGAGGCAGATCCAGAGGAGAAGTGAAGACGGCTAAAGAGATGAGCTTGTGACTGTAGCGCTGTTGCTATCCCGACTCCTAATCCACCCCCACCTCCTCCGACTCTGTCAGGTGCAGCAGCCAATCTGGAGAGAGTCTCAACCCCTCTCATATGAATATGATCCCTGTGCTGGCTGAAGCCCAGCGAACCACTGATCCTGTTATCATCTCAGCAGAGAGAAAGAGAGAGCAGAGAGAAAGGAAGACTCGTTGTTTATCCGTTACTCCTCCCGTGTCCTCCTGCTCTCTGCGCCGAATACCTCCGTAATGTCCGACCTCACGGGACCTCCTTCGATAATGTGTCATGTATATATTAGTAGCCCGGCGTGCAGCTCAGCGTAGGGTTGTTGGTTCGAGAGCTGACGTGCAACAGATTGTGCTTTAAATGAATTGTTCCTGAGCTCCTCGCTGATTGGTTGGTGCGAGAATTTAAATGTGCGAAGCAGCAATCGACAAATGTGGATGATTCTGTTCGGAAATCAGGTGCAACAGGTTCAACTTCAACGTGACATAAGCCTGCTCTGTCATCACACTGTTACACTTTCATCACAACATCGTAGCTGCACCTTTAACGTCTTCAGCTGAAAGCAACTATCCCACAGTTTTGCAGAAGAAAATGTCGTCTTGGACAAGAGCTGTTGGTGTTGGGGTGATAATTCAGTTGTCCGACTGAATAATTCCTAGCAAGCTGTAATTTAAAACTAAATGTATTTTTAAATACCTAATTTAGGAATTTGTCTGTGATTTGACATATTGGCCACATTTTTATGTGACCTTATTAATGTGATAATGATTTCAGACACTTGCTCCGGCCTCAGCGCCTCCAGACGTGAACGTGACGTAATCTTTTGATTTATTTGTTACTGTTTTGACATCGTGAGGCCAGTCGCTCTCTGGCCGCCATGTGCCGGTTGCCCGAGGTGACAGGAAGCGGCGTGGTTAATTAAAGAGTGGACAGCACTCCAGAGCTCCACTCACACACTCCTGGCATTGTCACAAGCACCACTCCTACAACACACTCCCTCAAGAGTCATTTCCCTCTGTTTCTCAGGACATGGAGGGCCTTGCCGTGCCGTGCCGTGCACACGGTGGCGAGCCTCTCGTGGATATGTGCGCGCATGGACGCGCACAGCCGCCATCTCTTGCATAGACTCATCCAGATAGGCGACGGATAACACTTTCAATTTAGCTTGATGTTATCGTTTTTCCTTCCTTGGAGAAATATGAACCTGTCACATGGGGCGCCTTACAGATTTGTTACATAGTTTCATGGTAGATAAATCCAACAATAGAGGCCAAGGCCTCGCCCCCTCTGCATGCACAGTTAGCAGGAGCGCTGCACTAATCAGCGGGAAAGGATCACATCTGGCCTGACAGCAGCTGCATCACTGTTTAGAGGAGCTGCCAGCGTGAGAAACACACAGGTCGATTCCCTTTTCTCCCTGGACAGAGTGGGTGTTCTTCTCATTCATTTCTTCTTTCTCGCTCCTTTTCTTTGAGCCAGCCAATTAACCTGGGAGCAGTGCACTAATGAGTTCCCTCTGGTGGCTCTGCACCGCTCAATGGAGGAGAGGAAAGGGTGAGCAGAGAGGGGGAGAGAGGAGAAGGGTCAGGGAGGGACGGCAAGGAGGGCTGCAGGGAGGGAGAGGAGCGGGCATGGCAAAGGCGAAGGGGGGTAAGAGAGTTTTAAGAAAAGGGGTGAAGAAGGGGTGAGGAGAGAGGAGGGGTGAGGACAGAGGGGTTCAGGGCAAGGAAATATGGGATGAGTTGATGCAGGAGGAGATGAGGAGAGAGCACCATCCAGTTGGCCACTACGGGCCTATCACCAAGACATTGTCAGCCAGACAATGGGCTTATCAGCCTCCTTTTCACACCAGTCTGATTAACTGGGAGGAATGGGAGGGATGGGAGGGGAAGGGAAAGGGTACGTCCTTGTACCAGCCCAGTAAATGTCAGAGAATGGGCCAGGCACCCCGGACTAGCCTCATGGTTTGAGTATACATCACTTCACCTGCTGTAAAAAACATGTGTGCGAGCCGTGTTAGCATTGGAGGGAGGTTCTGCCGTAATAAATCCACAACCTTTTGTACATGTATCTCTCTAACCAGATTAGCGAGGAAGTGATAAGCACCTTTAAGCACCATTAGCTAAATCTGTGTGTTATCAGTCACAGAAACACAATAAAGCAAGCGAGGAGGAAGAAGATGCAGATATCTTTAGCAGTTAAAGGCCCAGTGTGGAAGATTTAGGAGTATTTAAAGTCTAAGAATAAATATGTGTTCTGAGTGTGTCAGACCAAAGAAGAAAGTGTTATTAACCACCCAGCCAAATTTGAATGATTAAAAATATCAACAAGTTTATGAAATCAGGTGTTAAAATGACATGACTAACTTTGAAACACTCTGAGCTGAATTCATCTCTCTCTGCTCAGGGTGGCCTCAGCGTGTCATCGAGCCACCCTTTAAGGACCGCCCACAAAATCCTGAAAACTGGTGAAAAACTGTTTGAACCTCTAACTCCACATTTCAGAAATATATCGTCTTTAAGGTCTTTTCACGTGTTTCCAGCAACTATTTTCCAACATATTTAATGTGTTTGGAAAGAAATCTCAGGCTGCTGTTGTCTTAAAATATCTACAGTAAGAGCAGGTCCTCTTCCATGGAGTCAGCCATGTTGGGCCGCCATTTTTCTACAGTAGCCCAGAGCAGACAAACTAAACTCTGATCTAGATATGACTGTTTGCTTTTTAAGTTTTTCCTACATGCTTTGAAGGAGACGGTGATTTGGGGGAGAGAATTCGCTTAATCCTTCACGCTGGACCTTTAAAGCATTTTTTTTAATATCAATAAATAAAGTTAATGAAGAAAAGGGAAAAAAAACTAAATTAAACATGCCTTGCTTATGAATATATTCAACCTTTGGTGCACATCTATAAGATATTAATATGTATAAATTGGCTGAACTGTAACAACATTATTTGTGAGCGCTGTAGCAGCTGCAGAGTGGCGCCAGAGCGGCCTCGCCTGTTCAATCTTGGCGACAGCCAAGCTGACCGACAAATGACTAAAGAGCTGGCTGCGGGCAAAATTATTTGTGTCATTGTTCAATTAGTCTCCCATATTGATCCCGGCTTGTTTGTTTACCGCTTTTCCGGTTTGTGCGGCCTTGACAGCCATCTGTCACACAGAGGAGGGAGGAGGAGGAGGCAGGAGGTGATGGAGTGGGAGGGAGAGTGATTTACAATGTGAACGCTGAGATAAAGGTAGATGGAAAAACTTCCAATAGATTGTGAGTGGAGACTTAATAGAGGGGGAAATAAGGATGACAATGAGATCCTACATAATACGGACCAAAAAAAAAGAAGAAAGCTTTTTGGGAAATATAAATTCCTAATCCGATGAATCCATAAAGGCTTATGTTCTTGTTGCTCAATGACGCCAATTCAAAAAGGAGTGTTATGAAAGCAATGCTTGGAGCAACAAGTGGTTGTACTCTTCTTGCTCTTCATTTCCTTCTCTTTTTTTCTCCTCCATTTTTTTTCTCAAAAGAAAGGATGCAGTAATTAGAGGGTAGACCAGGTGGAAGTACACAACTCAAGAGCCTGGCGCTAGCTCGCCCTCTCCTCGCCTCTCCTCTCCTCCACAGGAAGATGGAGAAGAGGGAGATGTGGAGGTGGGTAGAAGGAGGGTGAACACGACTGGATGGAGGAGAAAGTGGCAGAAGAATACGTGGAGGTAAAAACAGGGAAGAGAGAGAGAGAGGGGGGAGCCGGGCTCGGGAGCATATTGGGTCAAAGAAAATAAAATCTGTCATTTAGCCAAAGAAAGAAGATGAGAGCAGCGTGGTGGAGGGGGGGGCGCTGGATCGGCTGGGCGAGGTGAAGGGGAGGTGGAGGCGAGGTTAGCTGTTAAATAAGGTGGGGGTCATAAGAGAGGGGATGGATGCAGGGGAGGGGGCCACCCACAGTACAACTTGGCCAACAAAGCTGCTTCTGTCTTGGCCTCCCTCCTCCACAGACCTCCTTGAGTGGGCAGGATTCCATTAGCAAGCTGCAGAACCTGGGGTCTATTCAACCGACCATCCAGGCCTGACACACACACACACACACACACACACATGACCCACGCACGTGCTCACCGAGCACACACACACACACACACTCATTCACAGTCACTCACTCACACGCATACACACAACACCGCTAATTAATCCTCAGATTACCCAGCCAATTATTACCACACTTGTACTAATTAGAAATTATTTAAAGCATTTCCCAATTAGGGTTTACATGCTCAGTTGGGCAGGAGTCTGCCTCGATAAACCAACTGGTTTTATAGCGGGCCGAGCTCATTCATATACACATGCATGCACACACACACACACACACACGTATTTCGGGATCCGACTGTGGTAATCAGGCCGTCTCAACGAGTCCCTCTGTTAGGACGAGGGGGGATGAGGACAGACAAGAGGAAGAAAAAGAGAAAGAAATAAAACAACAAAAGACGTGCTCCTTCAGCGCAGCCGCTGTACTGTAGGTTGCTCTTGTTAGGGCTGGGGACAGTGATTAGGAGAGGCCACAATGAGACCTGCCAGGAAACACATGCCAATTAGGTTACCAGGAGAAACCATGGGCCCTCATCGCTATGGGAAACCCACTAACCTCCTCACACACACACACACACACACACAAATGCACCCATAGCCTCATGCGCTACCTTTTTCAACCCTTTGATTACATTATGACATGGATAAGGGGGAAGAGAAGGAGGTAGGAAAGAAGAGAGAGTGCGATGGACAGAATGATCGTGGCGAGAGCAAAAATAGGAAAAGTTGACGCTGACGATCAAAAGTTGGTTGCTAAGAAGGATAAACTTTTGACCGTCGCTGAGGCGACGACGAAGGAGGAAGACAGAGAGAGAGGGAGAAAGGCTGTGTGACGGGATGACGGTGGGCGGGACTCCTCTGGGTGAGGAATTACAGGCTCATCCATGGGTGACATGTAAGCCTCAGCTACACACTCAAAATGTTTACGACGACGCCGATATTTGCTCAAGCGCGATGTTATCGGGGCCTCGATGTAATACTCAGAGCTTTTGTTCTGACTCGCACGGCGACACTCACCACCACACCACGTCTGCAGATGCAATAACTAATAAAGAAGCAGATAGCTGGCTCGGTGTTTGGGTCCTGAGAAGGAGCTGTGACATGACCCGGGCACGAACAGAGGGAGAGAGAAAAATATTTGCGCTGATGTGATGATGGCTGAGATGTTGATTAATGTGCACGCTCCCTGTTATTAAATAAACAGGGTGAATACACAAAATATTGAATAAATTAGAGCGTGAACCGATCTCCACTGCAACATCCAGCTCATTAGAATGCATGAGCAAACGATGTTCTGATTGCGACAAGAGTCACTCATTAAGCCATGTTTGCCCCCTCCCTACCCCCACCCACCACCAGAGCACCACTCCTGCACGCCACCCCACCCTCTGCTGCCCCAAAACACTTACCCCTCACGCCTGCCACACTCTCCACACCAAATCCCCTCCCTGCTGCACACTCGTGTGCTAAAAGCTCCCTGACTTAACATCACCCCTTCCCCGGTGGACGTCACCAACAAACCACTAACCCTCTTTTCACCTCCTCCCCCCTTTCCTCCACCTCCTCCTCCCTCTCTTCTGCTGGGATCTGTGTCATCATTTTAATTAATTTCTAATCAGGCGAGAGTAAACTAATCAGGGGAGGCGTTAAACAATGACAGCTCTGCCTGCTCGAGCTCACACTGGGGGCCGCAGAGGCTCCTTCTGCATGCCGAGGAGGAGCCGCGCATTGATAAACAAACATCGGCGTAAGACGGGAGCTATCTACACCCATCTCCTCTCCACCCATACATGCTAATATAGGCCAGCAGAGCAGCGCATATGTGGACACATTTGCATGTTGCAGATTGGACACGAGCGAGCCGTTGATTGGTACAAGATTACATTACCACTATTTTTACAAACAATGCAACATTTGTGAGTGAATAAACATATCAGTTTATGGACGTATGCATGTAAATGATCAGAACGGACAAATAAATAATGGTTACAGTATGTATCTGCTCAAAACGGGCTGCACAAAGACTGCAGTTATCTGTAGGCAGCCAGATCCCACCAAGGCTGAGCTATTGTGAAAAACAGACAGAGAGAGAGGATAGAGAGAGAGAGAGAGAGGAGAGGAGGGGAGAGCACTTTTGGGCAATACGTTAACTGAGACAATGTAACAAGAGAGCGTTGATTAACCTCTTTCAGTCTTACCCTGCGCCTAAAATAACTTAAAACCAACAGAAGTGAATCATAATTGGAAAATTCTAACTAAATGATTACATGACAATGAAGCTGATGACAGATGATGACGAACAAATTTGCTCCTGACCGACCATCGTTGCACGAGAAATTTTTAAAGGTTCATTTGGAATCTGTGCGCGTGTGTGTGTGTGTGTGTGTGTGCCGAGGCTTCACGGCTCTGATGGAGTTACAACTCTTACGGTTTGGTCTCGGTGTCTCGGTGAAGAAAGAGGCTTTCATGTCTCTCTCTCTCTCATCAAAGCTTTGTAACCGGACCTGATTTCATCTTTCCTGCCAACGCCATGGCAACTGATGACCATCGACCTAAAGGGCGCCGAAAGAGACCATTGGCATAGTTACGTGACACATAAGCAAACAGATGAACGCATGCACCTCAGAGACAGAGAAACAATCTGTCGTCGGACTTTTTTAAACTGTGTGAAGTTCAAACTGCGGCGGAGTCAAAGTTTAAATCAGATTCGTTGCTGGAGATGAAAACACAGGCACAGAAATGTGTTTAAAAAGTGTGTTTTTGTTTTAAATATCACCCCTCCTCCGTCACCACCTCCTTCCTTGCCCTCTCTTTGCCAAGTATTAGATTCCCATGCCAACCGCTTCCCTGGGATAGAATGAGGATTGCGGAGGTGGGAAGCTGAAACCCTTCCATAACATGTCAAACAACGCTGGAATCCAAAAACGCAAAGAGAGAGAGAGAGAGAGAGAGAGGGAGAGAAAGAAAAGGGTTAGAGGCAGATTTTCTACGGGGAGAAAGAAACTGTCACATCATCAGATTGGTTATTCTAAGTGGAGGGATGTGGGTATGGGGCGGGCGGGGAGGGAGGGAGGCGGGGTGGCAGAGGCTTGGGCTGGCAGAATCTGGCAGCGATACACGATGGCGGTATTTCCACTAAAATAATCAGCCCCAGGCAACGGAAGGGGGTGGGGGTGGTGGTGGAGGTTAGGGATTGTAGGGGTAGGAGAAGGAGACGGGGTGGGTGAGGGAGGGAAGGAGGGAGGATATAAGGGAGGGAAATAGCAAAGATGGAGAGAAAGAAAAATCTGGGAAGCCAACCAAGGAAATCCTGCTTCTCAGATATGCAGCTGTGGAATTAAAATTGGTATAAAAACACGAGAACAAAAATATACTTCACACTTCACAAGCCTATTGAAGGGCTGCAGGAGGGGGAAGATGTGCCACTCTATGCTGGCACTGATACCTCAGGCACAAGGGGTAAACAGCTATTCTCCTCACTTCACGTCGTCTGGTGCAGTGGTTTCAGGGTGTGAGTGAGTAAGTGTGTGTGTGTGTGTGTGTTTGGGGGCGCCTGCAGGGGTCTCATCAGGCTACAGGGCGAGCACAAGAGAGAAAACAAGCGCCCCTCTCTCTCTCAAAGAGCGCAAAAAAAAATGCCCCATGAAACAATTTCTACGTCCCCTCGAGCACATCAGTACGACGACGAACAGCGAGGCATTGATTCGTGATCAAACGAGCGTGATCGTCACTCAAATTCAATAATAACAACCTTCACAATCAAAAGCACTCTAAATATACTGTACCTCCACTTCAGGCCAGGATTAGGCCTTTTTCTGCGCACACATTCGTGCTGATGTGCCGCATTATGGAACAAAGAGCTATCAGAATCGAAAACAAGCGTGCAAACGCACAGATAGGCGACAAATCAATTAATTCTAAACGCGGTGCAATAAACTGTGTAAGATGAATGCTTATTATGAAGTAATTTTGCACAGGAGAGCGTACAATGCGCTCGAATAGAGAACAAACAAAAACCAGGAGACGTCTGCACGTATGGCCGCACGCAGACGCGTCAAGTCAAACTTGAAAAGGGACTCTAAGTTGCATTTCAGTCGGCAGAAAAAAAAAAAAAAAATTAATGACTGCGAGCTCTGAGAGTCATGTTATCAAATCCAGCCTAGTGGAGTGTGACACCACTAAAATAATACAATCATCAAGCATAATGAGCGAGTTAAGAAGTTTCTCTTAATGCACGTATCGCGGTAAACGCTCGCAGCCGAGCATTGTGTTACTCCATCGCTGTAGAGACTCCATCTTAATACAAATCTCTGTGTAATACAGGCCTATTCATGCAGCGTGCCTTTCCCCCTCTGGTTCAATTATCATGTGCTCTTTGGCTGAGATATTCAATTAAAAAAAATAAATAAATAAAAAAAAAAGAGGCTGCCCCCTTTAGTTTTATCGGGAAATACATTTTTTTGGCAATATATATAAATAATTTCAAAACGCTGCGAGCAGGCGTGAGGATGTGAAGAGAAGAAAGTTGCAAAGTCTGAAACAGGCAAATAAAACTGCAGAACACACAGTGACAATAACGTTATTCTATTTGTAATATTACCCTGTAAATCTGTGCAATAACCTTCTGCACAGCTGTGCACAGATATGTATGATATGACATGTATATACTGTCACATCCACCTGCCTCATGCACAGAACACAACCAGATTTATTCCATCATCTGCACCATCGTCCTTTATCCCGTGTACAAGTGTTACTGTCAAATGTCTATAGATAGATACATGTATCTATATTTATGCACATATATGTAGTTATTTTTATGTAAGATTTGGGGCAAACATAGAAATATAATATTCATAACTATGTTTTCATGCATGTATCATCACCTGAAAATAAGATTTTTTTAAAATTTTTGTTACTTAAAATTATTATATCTACAGAGGGAGCGGGTCCTCTTCTGTGGAGGCCACCATGTTGAAACACCGTGTTTCTACAGACTGAACTACATAGTGACTCATCGTGCTGTGAGGGTGATGTGAGGAGATTGCAATGCAGCGATGACACCACTAGATGCAACTAAACTCTACACACTGCACCTTTAAACTGTCCTTATGTCTATACCTGTATGTACAACTGAATTCCTTGTGTGTGTGTGTGTGTGTGTGTGTGTGTGTGTGTGTACACACCTGGCCAATAATGTCGTTTTCTGATTCTGGAAGATGAATTGGATATTTTGTGCTTTTATTTTAATTTTCTAAATTTAATGAATCAAAAAAAAAAACTCACACTTTAAAAGATGAATGGAATATTAGAAATTAAAGGACGATTACGTGACCGTGAAATCCTGCAAAGAAAAGCCAAAGTAAGACAGAACAGCGAGTCTACCTGATTCACTGAGCAGTGTTTTTGTTGAAGTATTCTCTACTGAATTTGCCGGCTTTCAATTCATTTCTCTGACATTCTCTCTGTCTGACCATCCAAGTCCTCTCCTGAGACAGATGAGTGGAAGCAGAGTTCCAGAGAGAGCTATCAGGATTAGGATAATTAATATCATCTCATTTCACTGTGATCCTCTCCGCGGCCCGCTGCACACACAAGGACAGGATGCAGCGAATATTATGGCAAGAGTATCCAGTCGGCTGTCAATCTAGGCCACCACACACACACACACACACACACACACGCACCCTCCTCAGCGGCTAAATTGCAGTTTGAGAGACGACAGGGGAGAGGCAGCAGTGGCAGCGGAAATGGGGGGGCCCGCCCGGGGCCGAGGGACGCCATACAATGGAGCGTGCTGCTGACCAGCGTTCAGGTGAAATTGAATTGGAAATCTTCCACGGCTGGTTAGCATAACAAAGGGCCTCGTGGCTTTAGACAAAGGCTGCTTCTCTAATGCACAAAATCAATCTCTCTACGGGCTGGGCGCATTGTTCCCTCCCGCCATACAGGTGTTCCTTCAATGGTCCTTAATCAAAAGTGTCAAAACAAAGTTAAGAGTTATCTCTGCTCCTCCGCAGCTGCTTCTGCACAGCAGAAAGAGGGAAAGAGACCAGACGCTCGGGATAGCAAACAGCTGAGTGACTGTGTGTGTGTGCTGCGTATAGGATGCTGAATGCATTCACTACATCCTGTGCTGCCGTGCGTTGGTGCGAAAGTTGAACCAAAGAGGAGGAAGACTAACCTCGTTTCTGTCTGAGCCCGGTCCAAATGTGATCACTGAACTGATCTGGTCACAGAGAGAAGGTAAAAGTTTGTCATGTGTGGCATGTCGGCGTAAACTGTCCAAAAATTCAACAATATTAAAAAAAGAAATTGATATACCAACGTTTTTGTTTGGAGCCGTACCCAAAGTCCTGTATGATGCAGGTCAGCGATATATAAACTCATCATACAACCATCAACCAAAGGCTGAACTGTGTTTACATGATGGAGCCAATGATTTAACATGATGATGTGACAGAGTGCTGTTGGGAAAATATAATATTGCTTAGCCACCATCTATGGATATCTGCTCCTCTGCCTATTATTATTATTATTATTATTATTATTATTATTATTATATCCTATGTTTTACTCATTTATTTATTTTTATTAGGGCTGTCAAGTTAACGCGTTAATTTCGATGATTAATTCTAGAAAAAAGTCACGCAGATTAATCGGGCTGCGTCCACTCTCCAGCACAGTAAGTGGCAGTAATGCTCCTTAAACGCTCGCTGCCGTCCGCCATTAAATAAAAGAAGAAGAATCAGGCTGCGTGGTACCTGCTGGTGCCACCTTGGAGTCGGGGAAAACGCTCCGCCTCCGCCCACACCTGCTTTGTAAACATGATGGAGGTGGATGAGAAGCACAACAGCGTTAGCAGCCACACTCGACCTCGACCAGCCGTTCAGATGCAAACTGATGAAGTCTACCGATGACTGATCAACGTCAGTGTCGGTGGTAGAGGACAGGCAGGTAACTTAAGTTTAACTGAAGACTGTTGCTCTGTGGTCAGGTTGAGTTTGTCCTGAGATGCTCATATTAACATATTGACCTTTAATGTTTATAATGTCTGTTATTCATTCATTTATTCATCTACCAAATTCAGTTTGATTAGAAATATGTTTGAATATGTTTGAGTGCTTTTCAGAGAGAAAATATGTGCGATGTATTTAGTCTATAATTAAGTAGATAGATGTTTTTTTTAATCGCTTCAAAGCTCTCTTACAAACTTTTTTATTTTGAATTCTTATAATTACATTTTTATTTTAAGTGATATAAAATAATTACAATGTTCAAATAAAAGAACAAACTTTGTCACGTGTTATTTCAAAGCTGTGACATGAGGATGGAATTATTTTGGCAACATCTCATTTTTTAACGGATGCCGTCATTTCTAGTCTCAACCTTCACTACGAGGGCCTGATTGGTAATATTAGTGGCTACCTCTCTCCCTGAAGGTTGTTTAACAATGGAAAAAACACAAGTACAGGTCTTCAGAGTACCCCCTCCACCCTCCACCTACCCCACCCTCCCTCCCTCCATGCCCTCCTAAGACCTTGACTTGTTCAGGTAGATTAAATGAAATCAGAAGAGTTAAAACAGTGAATAGAGACCTCGACTCATGGCCTCCTTCTCCTTCACTCCGTGTGTGGGCTGACTGATTCATCCACTAAGAGACGGTAAGTGTTGTCATTCCTCCCTTTGCTTTATGTACTCTCTGTCCTGCTCCAGGGCTTGTAACATGATATTTATACACCTGAACTTTAAGTGTTTTATATGACACACTGTGGTAGCCGTAAAGCAAACAGAGCCGGCCTTAAATGACAGCTATACATCCTTCGACTCGTCACACTTTTATTCACATAAAACCCTCCGTGATGCAGAGCTGTGTGTGTGTGTGTGTGTGTGTGTGTGAGAGGGCTGAACGCATTATGCTGCATGTATCTGTTTCTATATGGAGAGTGGATGCATTTGATGGCTGCTTGTTTTGATAAGGTGAGGATCTCTGTCGCCGCTCTGTCTGTGGATTACTGCAGAAATAATAACAGCAATAATCTGTAGACTAATCCCATCTCCTAATAAGTAGCATCATAGACTCGACGCCTCCACTTGACAGTCGCCAGACAATCCATCAGCACACACGCCCTTCAACGTT
Source organism: Miichthys miiuy (assembly GCA_036365135.1). Taxonomy (NCBI): domain Eukaryota; kingdom Metazoa; phylum Chordata; class Actinopteri; family Sciaenidae; genus Miichthys; species Miichthys miiuy. The sequence continues at coordinate 1,743,086 of CM071612.1, read as the reverse complement.
ACGCCGTTACCACATGGTTTGAAATGTCAGCTGAGTGACGGGGAAATCTCCACATAATACACTTTAAAGTGACATTTTCACGATTGTGACAAGGGGACGGTAATGTGGATAAAATCGTCTATCATGGTGGATGTAATTTTATATCACACGCAGTCGTGTGACATACTCAATTTTGTGGAAATGTAACCAGATGTAAATGTGTGTTTTCAGCTAACGCCTGACACATCAAATCACGGATTTCTCCAACAATGGCCCGATACAAGCAGAGATATTAAACGGATAGTTATCACACAGTCTATATAATGTCATGGTCTAATGCTAACTGTCACTACTGGTACCAAGTTAGAAATACAGAACTATACAGAACTAACCACCTGTTTGTCCACCGGCCTTCACTGTCACCTGTGCTGTCCACACTGCACAGGTACGCCCTGAGAAAGACGTCGTCTGGATGCAGGTGTAATATTGCTGTATGTAGTTTTCATCACTGATGGTGCCAAGTTAGCCATGCCACGGGCAGTAACACACCCTTTATACCATCACAGATGCCGGGTTGCTTTACTTTCACTGTCTGAACCGAGCGGCAAACTGCAGTTCCTCTTGTCGTCCACTTGAGGCTGGCTCCAGAAGTGAGTCAGTCTCCATAAGTCCCCATGTTCAAATGTCCAACTTCTCAGCAGAAATAAACATGTTTACAGCCTGGTACAAAAGATGTCATTTATTTGACAAGGTTTTCACTTGTTAAACTGTAAGTGGATTTGATTTGATTATTGAATACAAATCAAACTAAGAGTGAGATCAATTAGTTAAACCAGTACAGTGTTCATATTTGAATGGGCCCGGGCCACTTAGTACTTGAAAAGTTGGGCCCCAAGGTCAAAAAGGTTATGAACCCCTGCTATACAGTAATCGTGCATACGTTTACACTCACACTGCCACTCACATAAAATGGTAAAGGGTACACACAGTGAACTATACAGTAAATAAGACACAGCCTATACTAGATCAACTGTTCTGGCCAATGTCCCTCATCAAACAGCTCATCTGAACTTTTGTCAGTCTAACACAGTTAGTAAATAAATCTCAAAGGCAATCTGCTGTCTTCAGCCTTCATTCAAAGTGTGTATAGCTCGCTGCATACAGCCACATCTACACACAATAAGTGGGCAGGAGAGAAATGTGTGAATAACAGTTAAAGCATGAGTTTCATGATGATCATAAAACAGCAGGACGGGGCAGAACGAAGGTTCACCTTCAGATTTTTCTTATTGTTTTAGTACGGGCAGAGTGTGGACGCATAAACAGCATTTTCAAAAATTAGCCAGATGACTGTGGACCTAGTCTATTGCTCCTCTCACCTCCACTATCTCCAGCCAGCCATCCACCAGCCCCTGAGCTCAATCTCTCACAGCCTCTGCTGCTCCGGCCCCTTTGGGAGGACTCATGCAGACCAGTTGATTAAAAATCACTTAGTGGAGAACACAAACAAAGCTGTCAGGCTTTGGCTTGCCCTTGGGATTGGAGTGAAGGGGGCCTGGCGGAGGAGGAGGTGAAGGAGGAGGGGGAGAATGAACAAGAGATGAAGGGGACGACGAGGGGAAGAGACACTTGGCGAGTTAGTTGGCAAATACCTCAAACTAGGAACAAGCTAGGATTGTGAAATAAATGTGATTAACTCTTAATATTACTGCATTAATGTATACATTTAAAACCCAATCAACTTGTGATGAGTACGTCATTTAGTAGACCAACATAAAAAACATGCAGTCAAAGGTCAGGGTTGCCTAAATTGCCTAAACTTGACAGCGTAAACCTCGCCTTCCATTTGGTGTGCTTAAGCCCTGCTGAACATTCTGAACCTTGTTTGAGGTAAACCAGTTAAACCTTGCTGCTTTATTTATTTTAAGCTCCACTATTGTGGTCATGTTTTCACAAGCAGGGACATCCTTGAGTCTTTCTTTGCAGCGTGTTCGCTGAAGCTCTGACACTGGAGAGCTGGATGTCCATGGCAATGTGGTTAAGAGCGTCGTCGGGGAAAATCAAACCCAGAGGACAATAAACAAACACGGGCTCATATCGCTTCAGCTTCAGGGAACGTTTGCAAAAGTGTCCCCGCTCACGACGGCAAAATAAAGACGTGGTATTCGTCTCCAAATCTTTACTGAGATGAAATCATAAAAGGACTCCCATTCTTCAGAACTTCAGCTGATTGTTTCTGTGATTCTTCAAACATTCTTCATTTGCAGGTTTGTTGTCGTTGGAAGGTTCCTTTGTCACGAGTGTCTTACATTTTATACACCAAACTATTCATCGACTAATCAGGAATTTATCATTAGATTAAGAAAAAATGAAGTTTATAATCTGTTGCAGCCCTACAATCTCGGAAAAACTCCTTCTTGATTTAATTTAAGGATCTACTGAATGTCAAAAAGTGACAGTTGCAGCACTTTTGGTGCTTTGAAGAACCTTTTTATGTTTAAGAATCTCTCTCTTTGGAAAACTGATGACTGGTTCTTTAAGTCGACCCTGTAGCAACTGGTTCTTTGAAGAAGCAATAGGTAAAAGGTTCCTTGCAGAACCGACAAAGGTTCCCCCATAGCATCACGATGAAGAACCACTTCAGGCTTTAACTCACAACATTTTTTTACTTTGAATTCTCTGGAGGACCTTTTTGCGCTGTTTAAAGTTCTTTGGAAAACTTAATGCCAGAAGAAAAAAAAGTTCTCACAACTGCAGCACTATTAGAACCTTTTTATGCTTAGTAATCTTATATTTCCTACCGATTACTGGTTCTTTAAGTCCACCTTTGCAGCAACATGGCCTGGTTTTGATAGAAACCAACAAAGGAACTGTTTGAACACCTTTTTTGTGAACCTGAAATACACACGGCTTTAAGTAATCACTGCTATAACCTGGTAAAGGTAAGGTAAAAGGTTCCCCTATGGCATCATCATGGAGAACCACTTTAGGCTCTAACTTGAACCTTTAATTTGGGTTTGGAGTTGTCTGGAGAACCTTTTCGTGGTGTTTAAAGTTCTTCGGATAACTGGATGCCAAAAAAAAAAAAAAGTTCTTTAAGTGACAGTAGACTGCAGAACTTTTGGTGCTTTAAGGAACCTTTTTATGCTTAGTAATGTTATTTTTTCCTACTGATTACTGGTTCTTTAAGTCCACCTTTGCAGCAACGTGACCTGTTTTGATAGAAACCAACAAAGGAACTGTTTGAACACCCTTTTTGTGAACCTGAAGTACACACGGCTTTAACTAATCGCTGCTATAACCTGTTGAACAGGTAAAAGGTTCCTTGCAGAGGCATCACCACTTTAGATTCCGACTTAAACCTTAATTTTTAAGGTTGATTAAATCATTCTTTAATTAAAAACACACAAAAAGAACAACACACACATACATATACAAAAACAACTCATAAGTGTTGCTTATGCTATAACTGAGCTCTGACGTACGGCCTCTTATTTTAGCCAGTGGTTCACTGCTGCAGAGCCACAGGAGGCAGGACGTATCAGACTACATGTGTCAACACATGATGGCCGTTACTGGTCTGATCGGATTGTGACACCCACGACAGTCGTAATTAGTGAACACACACACACACACACACACACACACAGTGTTGTGCATTCACATACATGTGCAACACACACACACAGCTGCCACTGACAAGGGTAAGGCAGCATGGCTCTAACGGTTTACTGGCCTTCACTACCAGATGGTAGTTCCCACTGGTCTCACACACACACACACACACACACACACACACACTGAACAGGCTGTCCTCACATTTATAACTAAAGATGTTATATGACGTGAAACTCTGCTACAATAATCGACACTAGTTGAAGAACTTCCTCGTCCTCTGTGTCCTTTAGCAGGTACAGCGTGGACACAAGCCGTTCAACAACAACAACACACACTGATCGCAACTGCAAAAACTTTGACCTCCACCGGTCCACTTTTTGTTAACATTACTGAAGGTAAGGCAAAAAGAACCTGACAGGGCTTGATTGATTTGTATTATAGTCCAATAAGGACAGGGCCACACGGGGCCCGACATCCTCAGCGTATGGGAGCAAGGTGAGAAGTGTCCCGAGGAGGAAAGTTGAAACACAATTTGAGAGTACACAGTAAAAGAGTATAGAGAGATAAGGTATATTAAGAGAGGAAAAAGGAAACAATGAATACAGAAGGAGCAAAGTCACCCCCTCGGTATCTCCTCTGGGGCCTTTAACGGTCAACTGAGAGCTAAGAGGCACACTGCCGTCGTGGACGTTACCTGTACGGACGACTGGAGAGAAGATGGAGGAGGCACAACCTTGTTTGGTGAATTATACATACAGGTTATACTCTCTCTCCTCGCTGTTGTGAGTCTCCATCTTATTTTTTGCTGACCTGTATGTGTAGGGGTTGACAGAGGTGAGCACGCAATCTCCCCGACGCCCAAACACAGAGAATTGGATCACCCCTGTTGCTGACCTCCCCGGGAGCAAACGCCTCTCGCCTATCTGCACCCGGTGCTGTCGAGGAGGTGGGGACCGTTTAGGGGCACAGACGGGTGTGACCCTGCTTGCCCCGGTTCTGTGGTGTCTCTGCCTTCGGCTGCCGGGCGACATGACAACCTATACGAGGCCCTGTCAAACGCGTGATTGACACATCCCCGCCCATCTCGACCCGACATTCACACCCTCCTCCTCCTCCTTCCTCCGGCAAAGTACCCCAAAATCCAGACAGGGCGACCGTATCTTGGCCCGGCTATTTGCTCTCTTGTCATCAACCATATGTTCCACACAAACACACACAGATCGTGTCGAATAATGTAAAACTGGCCGATGCTGCAGGTAAGAAGAAGATTTCATTTTATTGCAGCTGCACCAAGGCCACAAGAACTGACTCAGTTTGAAATAAAAGGACGGGTTACATGGTGACTAAATCAGAACAAACAACACTTCATGTTATTTAGTCACTCTTAGTTTTTTTTTTTCCATCCTATTGTGATTGATTTCGTTACTGCTGTCTGATCACGCACCGCTCTTCATAAACCACAATGTCTCCCATGCCTTTACCGTACCTGCAGCGGTGGTGGTGGTGGAGATTGGCGCACACACACAAACAAATGGCAGGCGCACATACAGAAAACACACACACACACACACACAAACACAAAGAAATAAAAAGAGCTACAGTACTCCCTACATCAACAGTGGCCTAGATAAACACAATAGACACAAAAGAGTCACCCCATGAAAATAACCCTCCATCTAAGCATCACTGCACTTATCTACTCATAAACATAGGGATAAATCAATTCAGTGAGAAACACATATTTTTTTCCTCTCATTTGAAATTACAGCTGCGGGACCAAAGCTAACATGATAGCATAGGTCAAATTCACTAACCTCTTCTCTCCATGGCAACAGTCTACCTCTCTCTCACACACACACACACACACACACACACTCACACACACACAAAGCCGTCGTGTGGTTTGTTCAAACCAAAGTCATTGTGAGATGTTTTTCCATGACCTGTGAATGTGTGTGTGTGTGTCTTTGCATGAAGGACACAAGAACACGCACATGTAGATGCGTATAGGTACATGTGTATACGTTCACATGAAGGTATATCTATCTGTGTGTGTGTGTGTGTGTGTGTGTGTGTGTGTGATGACAACCCTGTTATCACAGCATCTGTATTAGCATTGCAGCGTCTCACCGCTTTGTTTTACTCTGACCTGTATAATCAGTGTCACATTAGCAACACAACAAATCAAACGCTGCCAGTTTCCCCCCCCTGCAACCTCACACACTAACACACACTAACTAACACACACACACACACACACACAGACTCCTTCATGCAGCCCAGCTGGCCACCATACTGTGTCAAACAGATGCTAATTAATATGATAACTAATACCTATTACACAACATTCAAAACTCCAGAAGCACTAATTTAATTTATTCTTATTCAAACGCAGAGAGATGAAATGAATCGAGGGGAACTCGTTCTTCCTGTCCGGATCACGTCCAACATAATAAATATGTGAGGAAGTGCTCAGATACATAAAGATTTATTAAAAATAACATCACTTATTCAGTTATTAAATACAAAATCACACTGCATGGTCAGTACCGCCAAATTGTTTTTTTCTCTCTAAATATTTGAGTTGATTTTGATAATGGATTCGTTATTTAAGCTTCTGCTTTGTGCTGCTTCTGTTACGTTTGTCTTATGTGTTCCTAAAGTTGATATGATATTATGTATAACGAGGTCAAAGACAGCGTAAAAAGGCTGTGCGTTCTATTTTTGGACACAACAAAAGTGAAATGATTCATCAAGAAAATAAGCTGCTATCATTAATAATGGATAAAATAGTTATATATTTGAAATGAGATTTTGTTAATATAAAATATAAAATACATTTTGCCTCATAAACATACTGTTGTTTTGTCTGATGCCAAGGTCACAAATTGTATGTTGACACTTCACGGACACCAGCTTTAGTTTTTTTTCTAACCACCATCTTTTCTCACTGTTCTGACCTAAAATGACAAAATTCAAAAGGAGGTTTCAGTGAAAGAAGGCTGCTCAACAATTAAACAGTTTCGGGTGTCTGGAAGTGAAAGTGACCACGTGAGGCATTTTCTTTCTTCTTACACTAAAAGCTGCTTTTATAAAATAAAAAAAAGGATATATTGCCTGCAACAACGCAGACTCTTGTTCTCCTTCCTGATGCACGAGGAGGAGAAGTCAGCATCCGCTCCTTCTACTGTAAACCCTCCAAGAAGAGGAGAGGAAGGAAGAAAAATCGAGAAGAGGAAGGAAGGGAGAGAAGACAGACGGAGACAGATGGGCAAAGAGACGAGTGCGGAAAGACAGACGGGAAGAGGGAGCTGAAAAGAAAAGGAGAAGGAGATGGAGGGATAGATTGAGCGAGGAGGGGAGAAGGAGGCGTACTGTAGGAGATCCAGCTGACATTAGCGGGGTGAGTTTATGAGATGTGATGATTAGCCAAATCCTGCTAATCAATGACACATTCACATGGGTTCCTGCTCTGTTGCTAAACACTAATTGGTCTATTCTGCAGCAAATAAGGAGATGCTGTTTCCCCACTTCACTGTAAGCAATGCAAGCTGACACGGGGGCACATATGGACACACACACACACACACACACACACACGGCAGACGTCGCTTGCATGCACATACTGTACATCTGTAGCAGATTCGGGTACATAAAAAGGTCAAATTGAGGCTGATTCAATTTGAGAGTGGATGAGGAGCAGAGGATGCTGCTTGACTCGCTCCAACAATAAGGAGAGAATGGGATCCTAGAGCGGGCCAGTTGAACCAGCACAAGGGTGGGTGTGTGTGTGTGTGTGTGTGTGTGTGTGTGTGTGTGTGTGTGTGTGTGTGTGTGTGGGAGGGAAGGGGGTCCTAAATTCAATTTCACTTTGTTGAGTATTTAGATAATGTCTTTTAATGTAATGCCGGGGCCGTGAGTGGGTCCACGGTGGAGCTGTGCGGCGCTCGTTAATCACAATGCAGCAGCAGTGCCACCAATGTCCGAGGACGGGCACTGCACCGCTGAGCAGCAGGCTGAAGCCACAAAACACACACCTGAACGCCGTACACCTGAAGAGTCCAAATATTTATGTTCCACTCTGATCAACATCTACTTCACCTATATTACATATTTACACTTTAATATCTACAGTGCACAGACAGACAGAGTGGTGAGTGATGGTGGAAAATAACCTTCCTCCTGCTGTATGCTCTACTAAACATAAAAACCTAAACACACATACATATATACATATACACACACAGATAGTGTATATATTTATATATTGTGAAATTTAGAGATAGATTTAGCAGCAATTACAAGGCAGTATGCTACCAAAAATCATCACAACAACCTAATAAAGCTAATAAATAACCTGCTTTTACTTCCTGAAAAACACACACACACACACACACACACACGTTTTATTATTTTTATATTTTATAATGAGTCAGAAAAAAATTAATATAAGCAATAAATTAATCGCAAAAACACCAAAGATTGTGCTGTTGTAGGAGCGCCGGTGCTGTTTATTTTAGTTTTACGTGACTGTAAACTGAATATTTTTGAAAATTTAATGAGAAAATTTTGAATTAATTTTTCAAATTTTTTTTATAAACTCTCAACTGATTAATCCAAAAAAAAAAATTAAATAAATCATAAACTCGACTCCTTTTAGTTGCAGTATTTGCAGAAATTACAAACATACATATATACGGACTATAGAGCCGCTCACCTTGGAGGATGGTATTGTCATAATATTTTCACACACACACACACACACACACACACACACACACACGGTCAGCGCGGGGTGTATTCCTCTCTCGGTGAGTGCTCGGTGGTTAACAGTGCTTTGCGTTGAAGAGGAGGACAAGAGGAGGGTTCACTCAAACACATGACTGTTACTACCTAAATATTAGTGCAGGGACTCTCTCACTCTCTCTCTCTCTCTCTGAGTGTGCCTCAGTATGTGATAGTGTGTGTCTGTGCACATGAGTGTGTGTGTGTGGATGTAATTATGTGCAGAAGAGAGGCTGTTTGGGGTAAATAGAGCTGCAATTATTCTTTTAACCTGTTAGATTGTCAACCCCACTAACACACACAGAGGGCCAGGAGGAGACAGAACACAGACAGACAGACAGACAGACAGGCAGACAGACAGACAGACAGACAGATAAGTACTGCATTTAGTGACAAACAGCAGCACACATTTAACTCAAAACTAAACGTCTACATGACATGTATGACCAGAAATGTTGTTTTACAGTCTGAACGTTCATATGTCTGCGCATACACTGGATTTTGATTTGTTTTAACTCAGACTCCAGTCAAATTATGGATTTATGTGAACAGATATTTTGCTCGGAGGCACACGAGTGTTTAAAGCAGGTGCTAATATTATAGCTGCGAGTGATTTGATTGCTGCGTGTCAAGACATGATATCACCGACTTGATTTAATTTGCGATACACTCGCTGCTGACAGCTGTTTGACTTGAGCCGAGGCGTAATGCTCCATCAGCAGCAAATGGAGTAACCCGTTCGACACCAATACCGCCGCATTAAAGACAGAAAGTACATTTTTTATTTCCCCTTCAACTGCCTCGGCGTAAAACCAACGACTGGTTTTTGAATGGTTACGTGTTCCTACGGCGAGGAGGGGAGTGGAACTCACACCTCATTTTAAACATGCTCTGCATTTAGCAGAAATCATGTCATTTTATCGAGCGAGTACATCAAAAACTCGACAGAAATTAACTAAAAATCAACAGTTCAGTTTAAGAAATATTACAGCATTCCCCTCTCTCTCTCACACACACACACCACAGGCTAATAATGTTATCGGGTCAGATCACCAACTCAGCAGATCTCAACCACATGTCACCTACGATAACAACACACACACACACACACACACACACACACACACACACACACACACACACTCTTCGGTGGCCCTTGTCAATAGGACGTTAAGGGTTTTGGCACTAATGACCAGTGTAGAGATAAGAGAGGAGAGGTTAATGTGTTGCTGTGGGTGATCAAGATAACACCGATCCCTTCAAGCCTGCAGACAATGAAACGGTGAGAAAGGAAGAGAGAGTGTGTGTGTGTGTGTGTGTGTGAGTCTACAAAACACACCGAGGTACAGGCGGGAAAAAGAACCGAGCAAAAGCGCCTTCTTAGACAACATGCAACGGTTTGTGTGAGGCGCACTGCTGCGTGTAAACTACTGTTTATTGCATGTGATGTATGAGTAAGTGCAGATTCTGTCCATCAGGGCTCACATAAATATGCACACAGCACAGCGGAGCACAAAACACTACAAAAAAAAAGAAAAAACACACACTCAATAGCCGCCGGCCAACCCAGACTTTCAGTGAACGGGTTATCAGTGCAGCTCAAAAGACAAACCAAATATACGACCCTGTCTCGCATTCAAAAGGGGCTTTATGTGGGAGCTTTCTTTGTGTGTGTGTGTGTGTGTGAGAGAGTACAGTGTGTGTGTGCATGTGAGTACAGTGTGTGTGTGCATGTTGATTTGTTTGTTCAGTGTGTAGCTGTAATGCTAGATACAGTTTCTTGTGCTATTTAAGTACATATGCAGCCTAAACAGACACTCAATGTATGCATATATGCATCCACACACACACCTACACACACACACACACACACACACACACACCCCTTCCTCCCTGTAAGTGAAAGCAACATAAAATGGCTGCACCCCCCACCAGCTCCACCACCTCCACCCCTCAAACCCCCCACCCCCTCCATATCTGTGTGGCCGGCTGGGTCGGCTGACATTTGGACACTTGTCAATCATCTCTTTCAATAGCCAAGCGGCAGGAAAAATGGAGTCGGGGGGTCAGCGACTCAGTGTATCGCCATGGCAACAACTGCACTGAAGTTCATAGCCCGCTGGGATAGTAGTTCTAAGTGTGTGTGTGTGCATGTTTGTGTGCGTTTGTGTGAGAATGTCCATTTTTGTTCCCGGTTGCAGTGTGTGTATGCACGCCTCCTTGTGTGTCCCCAATTGTTCCCCATCAGCTAGAGGCAAATACTCCACCCCATTTTAGTCCCTACACCTCTAACCTTAAAACCCGACATGCAGCTTTAGCCTTTTCTCCCTCCTTCCCTCGCTCCCCATTTTTTCACCTCCCTCCTCTAACCAGCAGGTCAAAGGAACAAGGCCCTGCAGGAAGTACAGCATCCAAAAAACAGAATAAAAAAGACTTAACCTTTCACCACCTCAGCCTCTCCTCTCTCTTCTTCTTCATTGCTGGTGTGTGTGTGTGTGTGTGTTTCATTGTGATCTCGCTCTCTCGCTCTGCATTAATTGTTTTCTCACCTTCAGTAGTTGTTCTTTCTGTTTGGACTTTGTTGTTGAGTGGTGAGAGGCAGAAGCACACACGTTATCCTCATACTACGGTTCACATGTTCAGCCGAAAGCACAAGAAAACCGAGCACGCCAAACAAGGCCACAACAAACTACGCGGAGTCTGCGCCGCTGGTGGTCTGTTTATGGGGATGAATACGAAGGATAATTTGTATTTGTATTCTCAGGCAGGGAAAATAGCTCAGATTGAGCCTCGGAGGACAATCCACTGACCCGTTTACCGAACACTTATCGCCAGAGAGGTTCACCAGCACTATTCATCTCCTGGGGGGGCTCCAGCAGCAGCCGCACACACACAAGCAGTGCAACTAGTCCCCTCCTATCTACCCCGGACTTTAATGACAGCACAATGTGCAGTGACAGCAGACACACACACACACACACACACACTCGTTTAATACAATGCTCCGAATTGCATGAAAAAAAATGGCGTGCAGCTCTGGGGATAAATACCTCTCGTGATAATGTTGACATGCACAACATTTACGCAGCAGTTTGTTGCAGATTTTCAGGATTGGAGGGCAGTTTAGTTCGAGGGCTGGATGCCAAACTCGCGTTGCACGACGGTTTCTTTTTGGCACAACTAAAACAAAGCAGCACAATAAAGAAATAAATAAATCATAAAAAATAAAACAGTTCTCAGGTTGCTACACGTGTGTTAATTCCGTGTCCTTGCTCTGACTCCAACTAGTGACTTTTATGAGTAAAATCTGCTGCTAATAGCTGTTTGATGTGGATTAACATGCTCCATTACCCCAATGTACCAACACTGCCAGAATCATTACAGAGCACACACACACACGCTCTATGACACAGACACTAGCGCTGCTCCATCCAAATCTCCCCCTGACAACACACACACACACACACACACTTCTTCGTCCAACACTCTCTCCCTCTTCCCAGTCACCATCAATGGACGAGGCCCTAACTGGAATGGCGTAATTCTCGGGGATAATTCGTGGATAATTTTGGGATAATCTCCAGCAGAAACCATTCGGAGCGCTGCCACCCAGTTTGCCCGCAGCCTGATTACCAGGCGCCGAATGCCAGCCACTTGTAGTGACCGGCGCCGCCAGCAACCACTTTGCTGCGTGCAAATAAACAAAACAAACAAGGACCTCCAGCAGGGACGCGTCCAGCTCCGCTCACACAGATTCTCACTTCATGCTGCAGGTCCATGGAAACACACACACACACACACACACACAGACACGGAAACACACACACACACACACACACACAGAGGACAGAGTCAAACAAACCCAAAGCACTAATGTAAAGACTTGTTAAATGCAAAAGCACGTGGACAGCAGCACACACACACACACATCCAGACAGCTGATTTTCATTATGTATGATTGCCATCTCGTGGCAGGAGTAACTATAAGAACACACAACCTTCACTGTGACGTGCAACAATATATTTCATTTGACAGTGCAAGGTCAAAACACAAACGCAGAGCACCGTTTCAAATATTTAAAACAACACAGTAATAACTGATCTGCTGTGTGTCACCGTAAAATTAAACTTACACCTGCACACTGTTGGGATCTATAATCATTTGCATGAACGGGCGGGTAAAGTGTGAATATCAGCACACACCTTCAGCTTTATGCTGAATTTGGTTTGACGTTGGAGACGACAAGAGAGCGGCTGCAGCTTCATATCTTGATAAATACTGACATCTAGTGGCTCGGCCTGGAACATCAGTGTCAGGTGCCTAATGATCTCACACACACACACACACACACCTAAGTAAATACCACTACCTCTTGGCCGATACCTTTCATGTAACGACAACAAAAAGAAGCATTTCCTGATTTGTCTTACATCCGTGCAGAACATAAAGTTGTTTTAGGAATATTAAAAGAACGTTTGAATAAATAGAAGCTTAAAAAGAAATACAAAGTTATCAAACTCTCCTGTAACACCACGACTTACTATATAAACAAGTTATTCTTGCATTCACAGTGAGGCTTCACACACACAGTTTACAGTATTACAGGTACGACTGCACTCCCCATCATCATGTAAAGCCTTCCATACTCTGCACACCTCAGTGACTCCTTCACTGCACAGACAGCTAACAGAATAACTTTGAGCAGGTGATGGCCGTGCACTGAACTACGTGGATTACTTTCACACTCGACATCACGCTTGATTTTTTTTTCCTCCACAGTGTGCGCGCACATGCAGATTGAATCCTCTCCTGTCTGTGCAGGAGCATGCACACACACTCCTGACACACTCAAGTTCAAGTCCATCAAAAAAAGATGTACTCACCATCAGTTTCTATCTCTTTGAAATCAAATGAGACGAGTTTAAAAAGGCTGCAGCACAGAGGTAAATCAATCCAGAGGAATGGGTGCCTCCTCCAGTCCTACAGTTTTGTAAGAATCACTCCCCAAGCCTGCATCATGAACTGTAACAGCTGATACAGGAAGCAGAGTCCTCCCTCAGTCAGTCCATCACTCCACAGAGCTCGTCTCTGGTCCTGCTGTTTGAGAATGTCGAGCAGAGAAACTCACTTTTTAAGAAGTGAGCTGAGGATCACCTGAGAGAAGCAGCTCTGACCTACAGATGATCAAAGTCTGCTTCCTGAGCGTGGCATCAAAGCTCACCTGTTTGTTCTCAGCCACCCATCGTGTCTCCAGGCGCTGAAAGCACTCCTGTCAGTTTTTATACCGCCGCCGCTGCAGACACACCGGTCTCCCCTCCTCTCTCCTCTCCTCTCCCCCCACTTTGCCTGTTACACATTTGCTCTACTCTATCTCTGCACTTGACCAATCCACTCCATCAGCTCCACCACCACTCTCATCTCCACACCGTGCAACCTGTTCCATTTTGGCAATGCTCTCACTCACTTGCCTCCTTCCCAGACCAGTCACCTGTAGGCTCGGGAGGTACTCCAAACCATTTCCCTCCCTCGTCGCGTCATTCTTATCCTCTCTATCTGTCTGTCTGTCTCTCCTGTTCCCATCATTTTCACCCCAACTCCCACTCACTCACTTTCCACTCCTACCCACTCTTAGTCCTTTCACTTCCTCTAATACATCCCCTGCCTCTACCCAACCATTACCAATTTTCTTTGACACACTATTTGCTATTAGCCCCTAGTCTTCCTCCTCCCCTTCCTCTTATCCCTCCACTCTCCATCCCTGTCTCCGTCTATCCTCCTTATATATCCTCAGCCCTCGCTTTGCCTTCTCCCCATCTCCAGCAGCATGAATATATTATTATCTACACAATGGAGCCCTGCTTATTGTTTATGAATTACCAGCCTTGCGGCCAAACAAAGCCTATTTTCATAAGAAACCTCCATTTCATTTCAGCTCCAATTAGATTGGGGGCTAAAGAATAGGAGTCCTCAGGCCTCAGCCCCTAAGGATGGCAGGTCCATTCAGCTTCATTCAATGGGGCCTTATTGCTTTCCCATACAAAAGAGCACGTGGACGGGCTTTCAGACTGAAACACCAACCAAAAATGACTGGGAGACAGTACTGTACAATAACAAATCTTTAAAGAAAGGACACTGAGTGCTTATCCTCCCATCCATCAATTCATCCCTCACTCTTCGCTTTCTTCTTCTCCTCTGTTCGTACATTGTAAGAACCTGGACATTAATGACAGACAGTTGAAAGAGAAAGGGAGTGAAAGAAAGAGAAGAAGAAAGAGGCAGAGCAGCTCAGTTTTTCACAATACATGTCAAGTCTAAATGATCACTGGCTGCTGAATAGACAGATGGAAGGGAAAAGAAGTGAGTCGTGTGTATGTATGTGTGTGTGTGTGTGTGTGTGTGTACAGCTGATTGATTCTCTGCTTTGAAAAGAGAGAGAAAAGAGTGAACGGAAGAGAGAGGAAGACCTTGATGCTTTTTCTGAGCTCCACAATAGTCGCGGGGGTCTGAGCCGTATTGTGGAGAAACCCACAGTGACAAGCTGTCACTCCATCCCGTATACGAAGAAAGAAGGCAGAGAGAGAGAGAGTGAAGAGGGGCTGGGGCAGGTCAGAACCCTGATAATACACGTCTGCCTCTTCAGTTCACAAGTTTCTCACCCAGCAGACACTTGACAGGAAGAGGAAGGCTCACAGGTTTGTCCAAAGTTTCACAGCAAAGTGGAGAGCACATCAGCTAAGAGATCCAGAAGCGAGGCGGCGGCTCTTTTCACTGGTCTGGTTCATCATTAGGGGGCTGAGTGGCAATCGGCCAGCACGACACTGTTAAGAGAGTCAGGCCAACAAGGTCAGCGCTGGCCGGGGCTCTATCTGTCTGAGATCTGCTTCACGGGGGGATGAATGCGAATCGCGCCTTTTGTTCCTATGAAGGAATATTCAACGTGAAACAAAAGGCAACTGTTTTCATTACTAATGAGTGGACAAGGTGAGAGTCACAATGAAAAGGTTGACATCTGGGCTTATTCATCCAACACACACACACACACACACACACACACACACACACACACACATACATACACAAAGCTTGTCATGATTATCAGGGTACACAAAAGATTTCAATAGGCCGGTCCTTTCACAAAGATGTGGAGTACACACAAACAAACACACACACCCGTAAGCAAGATAAGATGCAATCAATATCATTGCCATACGGACCTATTTTCTGCACTTTTGTGCGTCTTTTTGTTCAATTCAAAACGCCACTACGTGTCATTTTCATCGTCAACTCATGGAAAAGAAAGCATGCACCATCCTCAGCAAAGACTCGACAAAAGCTTGAGAGTCTCGCCCAGATACTGGGGCCAAGATGAGACAGCAACAGAGCGATGTACAGTACATGCAGTACAGCTTTAACCTGCAGTGACCCCGCATTGACCCCAAGCAAGCAGCAAGTTGTACAAAGATTATATTCAACACGCACCCAGGCTCCAAACACGTCCCTCCCTGCAAGCACACCAAGTGTAGCATGTCAGGGGCCGAAATAATAACTTCCACAACAAAACCATCTTAAATACGAGTCATGATGTGGAGCCTGTGATGTGTAGGCCGCACGGTGCCGTGCCATTGTTCAGATGGTCCATTATTCTGAAGCCCCGATGGTCCGAAAAAACGTCCCATTGGACTGAGAGAGCCGGCCCGTTATTCCAAAAACAAACCTCTGCCTGCCCATTGTTCTGAAAACACACACCGACATACAGAACCTACATAAACCTAACCAAACTGCAACCATTTCACAACGTTAATCATGTGTTTATTACTGTTACCATGACGACGAAAGTCATCACACTGTCACCTGACTTTCCTGCACGTCCAAAACTCCAGGGAGAGTGAGTATTTTCCCAAAAAAAGCGGCCTTTGGAGCACTGGGCTTTTATTTTCAGGATAACAGGCTGTCAAACAAACGGGCCTCCGGTCCAATGGGACACTTTTTGAACTATCGGGGTTTGGGAATAATGGACCGTCAGAACAATGGGAAGTCCCAGGGCCGCACAGTGGCCACCGCCGTCAGGGCCGGCCACTGTTGGGCACCACAGACTGCAAAATAAGTCTAATAAATAATAAATCTGAATGCAGCAACAGATAATCAGGCCATGTTTACCTGCACACAGGTGTTTTCACTTATTCTGTTCTCTATTTTATTAATATTTTAAGATAAAGAAAAGGAACAAATGACGATGTGTAATCCACAGATAAGTTCTTAAGAGCGTTTTAGCTTCTTTCAGCTCCATGTTTTAGTCCCACAGCTCCACTGTTGATGCACTCTCATCAAACTGGTTAAAGACCCGATAAACCAACCGTACACTACCGACTCAACATCAAGCGGCAGACCACGCAGTAAACAACTGTGCATTTAGCAGCTTATGGCAATATATTTTAGGATATCTTATATGAATTGGCGTGGGTCAAAACAGACCGAAAGGTTGAGTGAATACTGGACTCAAATTAGGTCCAGAAACATCTCCAAATATACTCTATGTTGTTTGTCTGCTGGATGTGTGATGGGAAACTTTTGTTTGTTGGCAAAAATAGAGAACCCTGAACAGAGAGACTTTATTGAGCTATTCATATATTAAATTTTAGGTCTGTTATTGTCAAAACTAAGTGGAAAAATAGCAACGGACGACTGTTTCCTACATCCATTCAACGGAAAGTGCTGCGAGGAGGGACGGGTCACTAAGAAATGCGGATCTGACACTCAATTCATGCACAGCAAGTAACAATACAATACAAAACAAAGCAGCTCTCTATAATAATACATAATAGTCCAGATGAATCATGTCACACACATCACAGAAGATAAGGTTGGATTAAAAACGACTGATGACAAACCTCTCAGACTTGTAGTTTCATGGCTCCTGGTGAAGCTCACGTTTGTTTGAACTTTTAAACACTGAAGTTTAAAGTTAAGTTAGACCTTTTCCACAGCAGATTTCCTCACTCTTCATAGTAGTAAAAACACATCTGTGACTTATAACATCAACAATATCTTTGCTCCATGAGCCATGACAGTGAGATAACAATACCAGGCCCATAGACCATAATCCCACCCGTGCTTCTCCTGCTATGATATATCGAAATGTCTGTTAAGCGGTACAGGTACAGTAAAATATCTGCTCATGTTATGTTGACAAACAGCAGATAACCATGAGTAGTCCATAGTCAGTCCATTTACTGATATTACAACAACTACAACAACAGAACTGGACAGTACCTGCATGAGCAGCAAATCCAGAGCTTGGTGAAGTGAAGCGGTTATCCTCTGGTGTTAGTATCCAACAGTGATTCTTCTTTCTCCACTTTAAACTCAGTTAACATAATTAATAGCGAGTGTGGACAGGCGAAACTGCAGTTAGCTAACAAACAAACGGCTGCGGCAAGATGGCGGCCGGAAATAGTATAACTAGCCCGCCCTTTTTCGAAGGGTGCGTTTGGTTTGTTGTTGCGTTGAGCTGATATGTGGGCGGAGTAACACCGTTGGAGTTTTTCGGCCGGATCTACTTTACAACCTGCTGCGTAAAAACGAACGTTAGGTCCTAAAAGAGAAAAAAAAGAAACATTAAGTTAACATTTTAGTCTTCAGTATCAGCACATAACCTTTGTAAAACATAGGTTTGCAAACCGGTGGAAAATTCCGGTAAATTTCCAGAAACTTTTCATGGGAAGACAAGCTGGGGGATTTTTGAAATATTCCAAATCAGAAACTCCATGGAAATTATGGAAATTTATGTGAATTAACTGTAAATTGTGGGTAATTTAACACACTGTATCATATCCGAACGTAAATGTAAACATGTTGTTTTGTCATAAGCAGATTAAAGACTAAATTAACACAGCTTAAATTAAATTAAAAACAATTTACAAAAAAACATTTCAACAGATTTGTTTGTAAGTAAAACTTAGGGGGCGTGGCCGCAATAGCTCTGCAGTGTGCTATGTGCATGTGATGGAGGAATAGCAGATATTCAAGTGTACCTGCATGAAATCTGGTTGTTTTAGTCAAGATGATACTAAAATATATTTTCTGTAGTGGTACATGGTGTAAAAACTAACTAAATCTTAGGTGGCATCAACCGGTATTACTCATTATATATATACATATGATGGGTGACCTCAGATGGGTCCCATGATGGATGGAAGTCATCATAAAAATACCATACACAAAGAATTTTAGTTTACCTTTCATTTTGCTGGATACTTTCACATCTTCGGAGCTCTAAAAAAATACTTCAAATAAACTGAGAAGCACAAATAAGTCTTTGGGTGAACTGCTGACATGTCATCTTCACAGTAAGGCCATAAACTGTGACACTGCTGTTTCATTTTTCCAGGTCAGGTTTGAAATCACTGCACATCTACATTTGTGTTGTGTTTTTTAAATGGCCAGATTGACCTGCTGACCAGGTGATTTGAAATTGTATGCCCACTACTGATCTCGTCACCTTCAGATTTCCATCGAGTGCAGTGCGCACAGAGACCAAGAAACAAACAGTACTCTTATGACGGTGCGTCTCTTTCTCTGCATGTGTGTGTGCTGTTTCTTGGTTTCTTTGTGGTGTTGGAACAGATTCAGCAGTAACTCAAAGTCAGTTCTTCTAAAACCACATTTATTTCAAAGGCTCATCTTTTAGCAGTATTTACATCATACAGTACAAGTTCAACATCTGTACAATTACCTAGGATGCCTAGAAAGAAGGTCAAACCGCAGAGAGGTCGAACAATAACCCAGACCAAAAAAAAAAAAAAGGCAAAACAATAAAACAGACCCAAGAGATGAGCTTCCAGGCACAAAGCATGTGTCAGGGAAAGAAGCCAAACAAAAGCGATTCATGAAAAAATTAAATAACATAAGAGAGGTTATGAAATGGCAAGGTTCAAGTTCAGACATGTCCAAGGCCTCTGTGACCATTAAAGTACCGTTGATGTACCGTTGGAGAGTGGACTGTCAGATGATTGTAAACAGAAGGAGAAGAGTTCTCTCGACTTGTCTTCCAGCCACACTGAACACTGCCAAAGAAAATTATGAACACATCGAGGAGTTTGTGTGTAATCTCACCGTCTTGCTCGGTGTTTAAGGAATGTTACCGTGGAATAGATGGTCAAGTCCGTTCAGCATCACATCCTGGTGACTCCAACAGAGGGGCAGTAAAGACACTCCTCTTAGAGCAAACACACAACTACCTGCATACAGATTCACTCTGGTTCTCTCACTCACACACAACCAACCTTAAATTATGTGTGTGATTGTGTGCATTTCACACACACAGTGCAAGCAAGTGTACACATATATGTGCGCTTCAGGAATGGAGATGGTGCAGAACATCCTCAAAGGTTTGTCTCGTCCCACGTTGGGTCATTGATGCTCTTCAACACTCTCCTCACAACTTTTTCCAGATCCTTCCTTGCTCTCTGCTCCTCCTCCAGCGACCGCTTCATCTTCTTGTTATCCTGTGTGGTCAAACAATCATTCAGTCATTCATGTTGTTGTAAAAATAGATTTATCATCAGGTATCATTACCACATCACATCATCATGATGATTCACCTGTTTCAGCTCTTGGACCTCATCCCTCAGGGCGTACACCACATCCACCAGGCTCCTTTGACATAGAGATCAGATTTACAGGTCAACATATCAGTGATGCAAACACGTGACTGCTTATTAAAAGGACAGGTTCACATTTTTTTCAAGTTTAAAACAACACACATACACCGATATATACATTGGAACAGTTTAAGTTCAATGCATTTTAACATAAGGAATGGATCATGAGATGAGAGGAAAGACTACATCAGCTAAAACATAAGAGCATGTGAGTGTTGGTTTAAGACACATTTAAAAAGATGTCAGTCTATTCAATGATGTCTATCAAGAAATGCAGCGACCTGCAGTGGAGAAGTTGAGCTGGATCCTTTTGGAAAAATGCAGCCCAACATCACACTGCTAGTAGTAGCTACTAGCCTGGTACAGGCCTCACTAGAGCACCATATGTATTAATCTGCAGCTGGAAACAGTCCTACAAATGCAATATTTAATGAAAAGTTATACATTTGAACTGTAAATTTGGACTTCTTATCCAACACTGTATCCAAAACTACTGGAGTTCCAAATGGTCCAAAATGACAGCCCGTAGCTACAGTAATGATGACGAGTTACAGAAGTTTACAAAGGTCCCAAAAATTATTTAAAGTGTTGGAAAAAAAACATCTGAGCAGTAACAGAGTTTATTCTTTCACAAGAGATAAACCTGAGTTGGACTGAAGACAAAGTGGCTCATACCTACACCCACTCCAGTAATAATATTTTTACTTTTTGGATTGTCTAATCACCATATTAGCTCATATGGCCATCACTTACAATCTCGGTCTCCACCCTCTGAGGGGGATCGGCCTCCACCTTTATATAGTTATCAGTGCCATGGGGGGCCTGATTAAAGACTTCTTAGGCCCAAGTTCAGGTCTTCACACAGCGCTGTGAGCCTCTGCTTTAAAGCCCCCTGCCGCCATTTTGGCTCAGCAGATCTTTTTGAGGGTTTCCATTCCTCTAACAATGTTATTTCAGACTACATTTATTGTTCCCGAGCTACATGCTATAGCAAAGTATAAAAATAAAAATGTAACACACTTGATGTACACACTATGTAGCACAATATATAGTCTTGAGTATGTTTCTGGGGTATTTTCTACAGAACAGAATGAATGGGAGAGAGGGTATGAAAGAACACATTGATGGTTTTGGTCTTTACACCAGGTAAAGACAGTGATTCGGGGTGAAAGAGAAGCCTGGGAAAGATATGCATCTATTATCTTACTTTTCTTCTGCTGCACTTTGTCCGTTGCGACTAGGACCCTCCACCAGGACTTTCTTCTCACCAGGGATGATCACATGCAGCCCTGTTTCTGTTCGCGGCCCTGTTTCAAAACATAAAGAGCGCTCAACGATTTGGCACTTTGGTCAGTATCGAGGCATCTTCAGTAAAAAAAAAAAAAAAAAAAAAAAAACACAGTCTGAACTTCTTTATTGGAGCATCGAAGAGGGCCGAACATAGTAGCAGTGTGTTAGTCATGCACAGAGCAGATATCAGACAAGAGCCAGAGGAAAGTGAAAGGAAATGAGAGGCTGTGGAGATAAAACATACAAATCCATCGATATGAAATGAACGAGGACTCAGACATCACAAAAACACAAATCAGATTTGCCGTTCTAACAAATCACCAGAATGCCAGCGTCTACCAAATGACAGATTTATTCAAAACTTGTAGTACAGCGTTTTGGGGACTTGAACACACTTCAGCAGTGTAGAACAAATACACTGACGGCGGCGCTGTTAAGATAAGACATGGTCACATGTGTGAACTGAATACAGCATTAGAGCACACAGAGGACAATGTTGGTCAAAGACAGTTGGTCTCTTCGCCCTGCCTGTCCCACAGTTTGACTTTAAGTTTCTTAAACCACAGAATACACCTGTCACAAAGTATAGCACATGATATAAGGACAGTGATATTCTTAGCTCAAATACTCATAGAAGGTAGAATGGATTTTTTTTTTTTGCTCCATGACAACTAGTATTTACAGAAAGGGAGACTATGTGCTCTTATATTTCAAGTCCACTCTGACAGTATTCTGAGGTTGAATGAGTAGTTCACATAGAAATGTTCCTGTATAACACGGTCTCTTGTTTCTTTTTTTTTTTTTACACTACGAATGAGCTTTTTACTTTACAGTAACACTGAATACTCAAGTCTACCTTTAAGGACTATATCATACACACTGTAGGTAGACGACAAAAAAGTACAGAATTTAACAGACTATCCCCCAAAAACACCCACTGGCCCGTTACATGATTGTGCAAAATAATTCAAACACTTCATGTTATAATTTTCAGTGTGTAAACTTTGACATAGACCAATAAAAATGTAAAAAAAAAAAAAAAAAAAAAGAAAGAAAGAAATGATTCTTCCAGGGATCATTTTGTAAACATTGACATACAGAATAAAATATAAATTAATTAAAATAAACAAAACGCCTGTATACAAAATAATGAATACAATAAAGAATCAGTACTGTAACATGGACCAATATATTCCTTATGTCAATCGCATTGCTTGCTGTGATAAGAGGAGATAGACTCTAAGCCAACCTGTACTTTTAATACCAATACTGGAAAAATACTTCTTCATAAAAATAGTCATTAATGCAAGAGATAGCATGGTGAACCTCACGAGCCACACACAACACGAAAGCATCGGCGTCTGGCTCATGAGGCTGTAGCGTAGGTGTTAGCATTGTTGTTTTTTAAGCTAACCTGCTCAATTTGCCGGGCTCTCCATCTTAAAGGAGTAGTTCAACATAGGCTTAACGTCATCTGATGAGAAGATTGATACCGCTCTCATTTCTGTACATAAACATGAAGCTAGCAGCTGGTTAGCTTAGCTTAGCTTAGCTTAGCATACAGACTGGAAGCAGAGGAAATTGCTAGCCTAGCCAGTTGTTAAGTGAGGAGCTGGAAGACTGAAACATGATTACACTTATTTGCTTGAGAAAATCGGCATCAGTTTCACGTTTGTGTGTTGAGTGTAGAGCTGGAGCAGGGACATGTTTTGCCTAGCTTAGCATTAAGATTGAAAACTGGGGAAACAGCTAGCCTGGCTCTGTCCAAACGTTAAAAAAACATAAAATATCGACATGCGAGCACTTCTAAAGCTCATCAACGAACACATTAGTATATCTTGTTTGTGTAATTCATTTAAATAGTGATTTGGAGAATACATTTGGAGAGAGACGGGATAACTGTTTCCCATGCTTCCAGTCTGTATGTTAAGCTAAGCTAAGCTAAGCTAAGCTAAGCTAAGCTAACCTGCTTCTGGCTCCAGGTCTGAGAGTGATATCAATCTTCCCTCCAAAACTGAACTATTCCTTTAACAAGCAGACGACATTGAACAAAGGCATTTGATTTGTCTTACAGGACTGTAGCTGTGTTAGGCTGTAGTTTACAGATTTTTTATGCTATGCTTGGTTTAAATGAATCTTTTATTTTTTTGTTAATACACTAACCAACACGAGGCTTGAAGCTAAATGTAAATGCAACCCTGTAGAACCACTGACAGACAGCAACGTTACTGGATGGTAGATCAGGCTTTAAAGGATGATGCTCAGGAGGACTACACTATACAGTAAATCATTCAAATTAATGACTTAAAAGGGTCAGCTCACCAAAAACACGCAAAAAACAACAACATCATATATAAGAGACCTAGTGATGCAGCAGAAAGTTGTCTCTGGATTTTAACTTGTGGTGCTCACAGGAAACAATAACATTTCAACACGTGTGCTTATTCAACTTTCATAGTGATAATTTCAGGAGCAGTTTGAATTAAATCTGTTGACTGTGAGGTCTTTGGATTATCCAGAGTAATTGGGATCCTGGAGAGACGTTTAATATTTCAAAGCTGTGACCACCACAAGAAACTTCAATTGTGAGAAGGGTTGAAGAAGAAATCTCAAAGACAGTTATTTCACAACTTGTCTGCACGGCCGGATACAAGAAGAAGAAGTTATCGCGAACATATGTTGTTGTTTTTCTTGTAATTTGGGTGACCTGACTCTTTATATTCATCCTCCTCAGTCCACTAGCTTTTGTGCATCTGGAGAAAACTCGACTTTGGGAGTGAATCGTACGTGGTAATCTCCTCTTCCTGTCGCAGCTACGTCAAATAATCAGCTGTGTTTTACAAACTATCAAATGTAGCAAGAAGTTTTAGTATTTAGTAGCTTTTGGTCATGTGTTGTGTTCAATTTAATCCTGCTTAACATGAATAAAAACCAAATTATAAGAACAGAAATGATATAAAATGGTATTTGGAATTTGGATATTTGATTTGCATGCTGCTATATTATCAGGCAGCAGGGGCATATGTGCCTGAACCTGTGCGTGTGTGTGTGTGTGTGTGTGTGTGTGTATGGCATCTGTGCTATATTTGAGCATACATACTCTAGAAACACATACCGGAGAGAAGTAGTATATGGTAAATAGAATACACTCGTTTCTGAATTACATCTGAATATCAGACAGGAAAAGCTCAGTCCCCATCTCTCCTCCCGGGTTTATCCCTCCCCTGTAATTCCACTCCGACCTCCCTGCTGTTACTCCCCCTGCTGAGAGAGTCCGCCACGTTTATGGTCAAACAAGAAGGAGTGGTCACATTCAAGATAAATTAACGAGAATTACCAAACACTTACTGCATGACAACTACACGAAGAGAGGAGGCACATAAAAGGGAAAAGTGGCAAGGCAACAGGGAGATGCTTCAAACATCTTCGAACATACAGTCTAAAAATAAATAAACCAAATAAGTTAACAAAAAAAATGAACAAATATATCATAGAAAATAAATAGATAAATAAAAAAAATCTAGTTTATTTGAATACATTGAAGGTAAAAGAGGTAAGCGCGCTGTACGTTACATTACAGTACAGCGTGGCAGTGCTGTACGTTCTTTAGTTCTGGTGAGAGATGCAGCTCTTACGCGGCACCGAACCCATCCTGTAACTGTGGGTGGTCCAGATGGAGTCATAGTCAGAGTCCTCCGAGAGGTCAGAGGACAACTCTGGCCGTGACACGCTGCTACGGCGGCCCGGCGAGTCCATACAGGACCGGTCCACGTCGGCCAGCACGTGGTTGTGCATCAGGTCGGTGCCCTGCCAGGCTGGTCGGAGGGCGAACCACGTTTGGAGGGTGAAATGTTTGGGTGATGGTGTAAAAAGGAGAAGGTGGTGGTAGAGTATGCAACACGCAACAGATGGTAAATCATAAAAACCAATGAGAGATGCAGGATGGGATGAATACATGGAGAAAAATTAGATGAAAAGAGACCAAAAATAAAGAAGGAACTCGAGGTAAAGCAGAAAAAGTGAGTGAGTGGAGGAGAGACAGACAGGAGGAGAAGATACTGTTAGAAAGATCAGCTCAGAATATCCGTGTTAAAGAAAGACACTGAGTGCAGCAGCAAGCTACAGTATGAACCTCTGTTCTTCTGTGCACACACACACATGTACTGTATAAGTACCACTTTGTGTTTTCTTACTGGAGTTCAGAGTCTGCCTGGTTTTGGCGCTGGTGCAGTACGCCTCGATAACTTTCAGGATCTGGGCATCTTCTTCCAGAGCAGCTGTACCTGAGCGAGAGAAGGAGGAAGGAGAAATAATAATTCAGATCTGTGAGCACAAATGACAGCATGTGCAAAAATTTAAAGAAGACTTTAAATTTCTTACCAACAGTGACCGATGCCACTCTCTACAGCCAGCAGATGATTAGCTTAGCGCTCTAAAGCTTGCCCAGCTGTGCTGCTTCGCACATCACAACGTCACGAAAATCTGCTTTTACGTGACTCAACATGCTACCCAGCTCCTGATACAGGCTCCATTACTGTAACGAGCCTCCCAGCCTGCACAGTGAAACTGTTTCAGACAGCTTGCCTGGTCTTCAATCAACCCAAAAGCTCACGTTACCTGAGCTCCTCAGTCTACCTGTAGCAGCCCACATTAAGTTAAAATCTCTAACGCTGACTACAAAGTAGTCTCCGGTTCTTGAACGTCCTCATACAGACATATGTTACCTCCTCCAATGAGCGACGCCTGGCTGTGCCACCCGTACGCTCAGGACAATCCAAACTTTTCTCGTCTGTTGTTCCCCGTTGGTGGAACGTCCTACCAGTTCCTACCAGATCAGGGGCGTCCCTCTCTACCTTCACAAACCTCCTGAAGACCTCCAGCTCTTCAGAGAGGACCTCCTCTGCAACACTACTAACAACTGGACATGATACATCTACCCCTTCTACAACTGTCACAGTACTTATCGCTGCACTCCTTGATTCTCTCATGTGACTCTCATTAAGAAAGTGAATAAGCTCTTTCCCAAATGTCAAACTGTTCCTTTAATATGAGAAAAAAAAAACAGTTTTTAGATTTCAGAACTTACTCTTCCTCAAGGCAAACTCCTCCTCAGACTGTTTCCTCTCAGGCTTGCGTTTAGGAAGGAGTTTCTTCACACTCTTAGGACTTTTACTAAGATCCTGTACATGAGGGAGGGGTGGACAAAGGTGAGACGATTGCATGACAATGAAATCAACATAAATAACACATAAAAACACAGCCACTCACCTCCTTGTAGCAGAGGGCTGCAGAGGGTCGTAAAGGCGGTGCAGGCCGCAGACAGCTCAGGCTCCAGGGTTTGGGGGTGTTGGGTGGCTCCAGCGGGCCCCACATCATGGTGCTGGAAAGAGACGTCCCGTGGGAGGAGGGGTGAGGCAGGGTGTGGTAGGTGGGAGCCACCGTCATGGCCCTACCCTCAGCGTGCCGGGATGGGGTGAGGGGATGAGATGGGAGCTGAGGAATGAAACAAAAGGGGGCAATATAAGACGAGTTCACCTGAAACACAACGCTACATGAATGCTAACGTTGCTCTGTGTCTGCTGGATCTGTAAAGAGGTGACGAACACAGTCACCAAATAAAGGTGATATGAACCTAAAGGTTCTGACTCAAACCTTTATTTTTAAGGGTGTATAGAAGCCCATGAACCCCAGCCAATATCCTGCAACACCTCATGGGACAACCCAAACCAACCCCATGCCAGACGGGATCAGTCTATTGGGTCGGCCTTGTGGTTTACTCCCAGTTACAGACACCAAAAACATCTCTACAGGGACGCCTCCTCCTCCTGCATGAGACACCTCCGCTACATTACACTCCTCTTAACTGAACTCCTGCAGACAGACTTTAAAATGATAGTTCCTGCTTATTATTGTATGTATTTGTGCATTAAAGAAATAAGAAATAGAATAAGCCACTTCACACGGAGCTGTGTCGTAATTTGAAATGATTGCTGGGCCAGCAGGCTGATTTTAGGGTTCACATGAGGACATTTATATTCACAGTGTTTATAACTGAACAGAAAGAAAATCATCCGTTAGCATGGTTAGCTCCTGACCGTGTGGCAGGGAACAGTGAGCGGTTTGTGGCTGGGCGCTGTGGCTGCGGTGTGTTTGATCTGTCTGGTCAGGTGCTCCACCCAGTCCTGCAGGTCCTGCTGGTGGGTGCACACCACCTGGAGACGGTCAAACATTGGGCCTGTGGGGGGGGGGGCAGAGATAATGTATGAAGGCATGAGTAAATTAACTACACTCGGCGTCTAGCACATCTCATGTGGCCGTACCGTTGAGTTCAAAGGCGTTTTTATGGGCTTCACAGTCTTCTAGTTTGATCACTGTCATGCTGGCCAGAGGTAATTTTCCCTGCAGAGGGAAATCATCACGTCAGAATCGAGACGTAACACAAGATCTGATCTGATAAAATGTTTATTACTGACCTGGAATATGAAGCCGCTCATCCTCGGGCTGGCAGACAACATGAGGAGGACATGAGGGAAGAGCATGAGGTAACGCTCACTCTTCTCCTGACACACGGGGAAAGAAAGAAAAAGATCACGTGTATGTCAGGACTTAATGATGGAAACATTTGAGCCAGATCAGATCAAAGATTCACAATGAGTTCAAAACTATCAGCTTCAGAGGAAAGTTGCATCAGTGTGGATTATTATCAGGAGAAGATATGACCTCTGACATACTGAGGATCAGTAGGCGCGCCGTCAAGAATGGTGCATTCCCTTTCTGTGGTTCCAGCATAAATTCGTACCCCGTTTTTCCTCGAATGTAACAACCACACGCTGTCACAGCATCATGCACGGACAATCCGCACCGTAAAGAACGTTTGAATATTATAAACGCACACTTTACATCTTTTATTTCCCCTAACATCGTCCCGGGAAACGCTCAAGCTCACCTCTCGGTTTGTTACTCATCGTAGCTAATTAGCTGCAGCAGAAATAGGAGCACAGCAAAGGTAGATCGACGACCCGAGTGATCAGACGGACGTTTGTGAGTTCAAGGAGACATCGGCGTGGAAAAGGTTTTCACCCTCGATGTTTCACGCAAAAGTTTCAACCTGTCAGTTCATTTTTGTGACTCTTTGACATAAACTGACCCATTTTTAATAACGCGTGCAGAAATTGATGCAAATTACATCACAGCATTTAATTACACTATAAAACCTGGAGACCGACTGATGACTAATGGAGGAAATGTCAGGAAAGATGTCGCCTCATCCACAGAGGAATCATTTAAAACATTTAAACTTCATTACATTCATCTGGCAGACACTTCTTACACAGTGAAGGTTTCGGTGCACTTAAGACGCCACAATTAAGAGTTCACCTATTACAAATTATTATCACTGTGAGAGTTAATAAAGCTGAAATCTGGTGCTGTCCAGGCTTTCCTGCTAAGTATGACTAACTAATGATTTCTGGGTTTATTCATGTTCAGAGCTACGCTAAAAAGTAAAGTAATGTGTGTGTAGAAGCAATATTGGCTGCAGTTTATAGCAGGTGGAGTTGGTAGACAGTGTTGGTACCTCTGAGCCAGGACTCTGGACTAAGACCTGGCTCATGTAGAGCACAGAGCCCAGGGTCTTAATGTCGTCCCCCTCCCACAGCCGGATGGACTCGGTGAGGATCTGCAGCTCCAGCTCTTTACGCTTGCGCACCTCCTGACACTGAGCCTGACACAACGGAAACAGACGACTGTTTAAAGACCTGCTGTTAATTAAATTCATTTCATATTAAGTCTAATGACATCTGTCAGAGGAGGAAGTGACATCAGCTTACAGACAAATGTTTGAAAGACGCCATGCACTTCTGAATGTCGGGTCGGTCGGGATGACTCTCCTGAAAAGACAAAAACAGGAAGCGTGTTGGTTATTAAACACACATCACAACACAGCTGCTGCAGACAGATGTTTGAACACACACCTCCATGTGCCTCTCCAGCTCTTTGAGTAAAGTTGGGTATTTGTCGAGTCTCATGAAGGGTTTACTGAGGCCTGTGGTCAGGGTAAGGATCCCCGGACTGACTGCACCTCTGCCCTCCATAAACTCCCCCAACACGTCACTGCAAGAGGAGGAGAGAGAGAGAGAGAGAGAGAGCTTACCATGTAACCAATCTGATGATCTACCAACGTGACAGACAGCAGCTTTACTCTGAGAGCGACCAGCTGACCTCTGCTAATCATCTCGATCAAATCAGCAAGACACCGGACTCATCACTAGGAAAATTACTATTGTTTAATGGAACATGTGCATAACACGTCAGACCTCTGTTGAAGCTGACTGGACTCACTCACTTGCTGCCTTTGTTATTGTGAAGTGGAATAACTTGGAAGTCAGAAACTATGACAGCATGTGCCAAAAACAGGAAGCCTGTGCTGACAAACACTAAAATTAAAACTACCGCAGTCTAACACAACAGTCCTGACTTCATGAAGGTTATTATGTACCGTTTCTGATGTTTAGAGAGGCGCTGATTCAATGAAGGTAGGGGAAGTAAACAGAAACCTCATGACATGACATGATTTATTACCGGACTTATTAGGTACATCTAGTTTTAGCTGGGACACGGGCTGTTTAGAGCATCTCTCTTGTAGAGCTCATATAGATCAGATCAAGATCAAGAGGAAACGACATGTTTTGCTGCAGTAACGCTGCATCATGCTGCTGCCAGAGTTGTTTGGGTCTGATTATCCTCCGACTGTCCCTGGATCGCTTTCAGGTTAGTACTCATTTTGTAAAAAGGTTTGGGTTTGGTTTTGCACGCGTCTCTTCTTCAGCTGTATCTGAAGAACAAATACTGCCTCAGCTGCAGTCATGTCAATAATGAAAAGCTGACTGCAGAGCACGCACTTTTTGTCTGGAGAGGCAAACCAAGATAGCTGCCACAACCTGCAAACAGCAGGTAGTTACAATCCTGTAAAACAAAGCTGAACTCCACTGATACACCCTTCATCTAAACTGCTTTCTAACAAGAAATCCAGCTCCATCCTGTGTGCATGAAAACACTGTAAAATGGCTAAATGTGGTGTGTAAACATACCCGTGCTGAGTGAGCACATTGACTGCAGAGGGGTGGTTGGAGCAGTAACCAGCATAAAGAGCCTTCATCTGTGGCATGAGGTTGAGGAAGAAGCCCCCCACCCTTTGCTGGTTCTCTGGAAGCCTGAAGAGAAAGATGATGAAGATGATCAAATGCTTCAATACAAACTCTCATGCACAGACAAGAAAACAGACTGCAGCTGAAGGATGTGGGATCAGTATGTATTCCTGTGTCTGCTGTCTCTGTAGTACCGCTGACCCAACACTAGATGTCCCTCTGCTTATTATGAAACAGTGTGTGGTGCTGCTGCAGTGGGCTGTGTGTGTGTGCAGGGAGGGACTAACTTGGTGCACTCCTCCAGCGACTGGACGAGCATCTGCTGGAAGGTGCTGATCTCCTCGAGGTTTCCCAGAATCAGAGCCACGTCGGAGCTGCTCAGTCTGCAGGAGAAGACCAAAGCAAAGACGATTCAGCGACACACAAAAGAAAAGTTAAAGGTACTAAACTCAGACTGGTTGTTCGGGATAAAATCTGACTGATGCTGGTTCCTGTTCTATAACGATCATGCTGAAATAACCAGGTTCTGGTCTCGAGTCGTACTTGTCAATGTTCTGAAGAGGTCGCAGGTAGTTCGTCAGGAGGCTCTGAAGGTCCTTCGAATATTCGGTCTCTGTTTCTAAAATGTTCTGCAGCACCTGCAAAACAAAGAGGAAAGTTTAGATATTAAAGGATCAGATTTATTTGACGAGCTGCACCACAAACTGGTTCCCAAACTATGTTATGTGCTGATCAGAATACAGGTTCAGAAGGTGAGACACGTCAATGACTGTATATCTGATCAAAATTCAAGTTATGGGTTCTCTACAGATGATCAAATACTGCATGAAACAGACACGTAATGAAGCATATTACATCATATCACAGCAGGTTAGAGTGTAGCACATGAACAGACATCACCAAGTTCACTTTGCTTATCGTGCTGTGGTCATGGTTTTTTTACAAACCACGCCTGTCCTCAGCTGCAGGGACATTTTCAAAGGGTATCACAGCGCAGAGAGAGAAAGTACGTCAGTCACTTTCCAACAAGAGAATTTACACGTGACGGGAAAAGCAAAAACAGATTTCAACATGATGTTGGTGGAGAGAGAACAGACAGAGGTGAGACGCGTCGTGTCTTTACCAGGTTGTAGTACGTCTTGCTGATGGCAGAAGTGTCGAAGCCTTTAGGCGGACTCTTCAGGGTGCCGGACTTGGGGGACACTTGTTTGTCTGTGACCAGAGGTGAAAAGAAATGTATTAGGGCAGGTTCATCTACCGAGAACTATATCTAATGAGACGTGATTTATGCATGAAATAGTAAAAATCACAACAAACAAACAGACCGCAGTGGCTGATATTAAACCATTAAAACTCTTCAAGCATGAATCATTACTATTATCCTGAAGCACACAATGAGCGACTGGCGTGCTTTTTAGAGATTAATCACTCAAACCGATGCTACTATTTCCACATTCAGAAATTAGAAATATAATCGGCCACATAAAGACGATATCGGCTGTTAATAACAACAAAGTCGCTGGAACCAAAATCATTTTAGTTTTACTGCAGATCTACAGCACGAAACGTCTTCACGCTGCAGACTTATGTTCATGTTTACTGTGTGTGTACTGAGATTCACTGAGAATACTACACAACATTTCATTTATCACATACCAGTCAAAAGTTTAGACACAGCTTCTCATTCAATGCTTTTTCTTTACTTTTACCACAGGAGAATCAGACATGAACGACACCTTCGTCACAGAGTTCTGCTACCATTCAAAAGATTTCTGCAGCAGTTGGGTGCCAATCAGAAATTCATTACAAATATCTTCAAACACACGGAGTATTAAACTGGCGGAGTGAGTAAATGTCAGATCTGGAGCTGGCACCTCGTCCCAAACAGATCACTGCAGACGTGAGGCTGCGTTACTGTCATGAGGCCAGACGAGGCAACAACAATGGCAGCCATGATGGAGTGTGGCAGTTTGTGTTTGGAAAACGATTTTTAAGCTGCTCCGCAATCTTTCAGACACATGAAGCGGAGGAGGACGTATTTAAAAATGACTGTAACATGTTGTGACTGTATTCATGTTGAAATGAAATATCCTACCAGAGCCTTTGATCTCACGGACATAGTTGCTAGGGAACCACCCAGTCCTGCCGCTGAGCGTCCCCTCCCACCAGCCGCCGTCCTCCTGACGAGTCACGCCGATGATGTCACCCTTGGCGAAGGTGAGTTCATCCTCGTTGGTCTGCTGGAAGTTGAAGCGCGCCTTCACGAGCAGCTGCTGTCCGCTGTTCTCCGACATGTCCTGATAAAAACGAAGGAAAACGGGAGGACGAGCGTCAACGAGACAGAAATCCCTTCATCCACATTGAGAAACAAAGATTGGGAAACATTAATTACACGTCGTGCTTCATCATACTCGGAGGTTTCACAACGCCTTCACAGAGAGTATAAAGTAATGCTGTAGTCGTGGTTTGTCATCTTGAAACTCACGTTGTTCCTGATTATGTGCAATTAAGGAACTCTTAAACTTTTCAGTCTCATTTCCATGTTTTATTGTTTTCTCATTGTCAGACAGTGCTGCTTAGGTTACTGTGTCAGGTTTACAGTGAGCGTCCTGGTGGCCTTACGTGTCACACACCTCGCTCACACCACATCCTTCCTGTTTACATCTACACAGTCAGAAGGGAAAGTCTCTGATTAGACCTCTTCTCTGGGCAGCGAGTACAGACTATTTATATTGTGGATTAGGGCCACATGTGAAAAATGTATTCTGACTTTAAAACAGGTGAGTGAGCACACAGTGAAGGTATCAAAGTGTGACACGTGTGTAAACACTTTGATGTCTTTGTATCCGCTGCAGCCAAACACGATAGAAAGGAGTCAAATCTGCAGCAGCAGTCACCACTGATCATGAACGCCAACTTCACACAGGTAGTATGCACTGACAGGTTATTGTTTCCATCTTTACACGGTGCCGTTAGTGAGCGTTCATCTTACCAGACTGCGAAACTGGTTCTGCAGCAGCTTGGAGGATCGGCCCAGTGAAGCCTGACAGGACAGCGACTCGAACGACTTGATGCGATGGGCTGAAGAGTGCCGGGCGCACACTGAATCACTGCCCACGCCGATATCTGGACAGAGAGAGAGGAAACATATAAATACAGCAGACCTGGTATCTTCAGTCGGCACCCACACACTCATGACAATCTGCTGGTCTTTCATAAAAAACACCCACACACACACATCGTACGTATTTTGACTAACCTGCCGTCACTTTATTCAGAGCAACCAGACTGCTCAGCACCTTTGAGAAGTTCAGTCCCAGCAGCAGGTCGCTGGCCTCAAACGGCTGTGGGTGAGAGAGAGAGAGAGCGTCATCAGTCATCAGCGAGTGTGTTTCACTTTGCAGAGCAGGACTGTGTCATCACTTGGCCGAGCAGTCAATCGATAACTCTCGTTATCTTTGACAGAAGGAGCCGGCGAAACAGCCGAGCTCAGCAGACACGCAGACATCTGCAGCAGCTACAATCAGACACTATTTACAGCGTCTCAACAAACTGCATGAATTATGTGTGTTACAAAAGATACTGACTCTGAAGAAGTTCTCTTGTCGACTTTACGATGAGCAAAAGCGTCAAAGGCTGTGGTTGGCTATATTTTATACTTTTATTATCACCAACAAATCCCATGAAAAGACCAAAACCAACAAAGTATTTCCTGTGTAGCCAAAGTCTAAACATACAGAGCTAATTTGCCAATCACAAGATAACAAGAACTTTTATTAATACCAAGTTTGTCCTGTCCCAACAACAAATACAGAAACAGGCGGCAGGTCAAAAATCTACGGTTGCAACTAACGATTATTTTCATTATTGATTCATCCATCCATCCTTTTGCTTTCTCTTATCCGAGATCAGGTTGGTTGTCAGTGGAACACCTCCAAAGGAAGGCGCCTGGGGCATCCTAATCAGATGTTGAACCACCTCAGCTGGCTCCTTTCTACTCCGAGCTCCCTCCGGATGTCCGAGCTCCTCGCCCATAAGGCTGAGCCCAGCCACCCGGCGGAGGAAGCACATTTAAGCCGCCTGTATCCGCGATCTCACTCTTTCGGTCACTACCCAAAGCTCATGACTATAGGTGAGGGTTGGAACGTAGATGGACTGGAAGATCGAGAGCTTTGCCTTCAGGCTCAGCTCCCTCTGGGCCCGGTACAACGTCTACAGTACTGCAGAGGCCGCATTAAAGCACAGGTCCATCTCACGCTCCATTTTCCCATCACTCATGAACAAAACTACTCAGGGCATCAACTTCCTCCCAACCTGGAGGAAGCATTCCACCATTTTCCTGCAGAGAACTATAACCTCGGACTTGGAGGTGCTCACTCTCCTCCTGCCCCAGTGCAAACCGAAGGTTCAATCCTGAGGTTCACAAACCGGACACTCTCCTCACCCCGGCTACGCCTTCAGATCTCATCCATGAATGTCACCAACAGAATCAAGGACAAGGGGCAACCTTTGCAGAGTCCAACACCAACTGAGAACATATGCTTCATTTTGATTCATCTCTCTTATTTATTTAAATAGTCAACTAATCATTCAATCCTTAATAATGCCAGAAAGATGCAGAAAATGTTCCTAGATCAGTACATAACTGTTTCTTCATCACTGTCTGCTCCATAGATGATATTTTCATTTGCTATTTTTGGAGCATGAGCTGAAAATAGTCCCCAACACCTACACCCACACACTGTTTACTCCTGTTTGAACCTTTTTTGTACCAAACGAAATCTGTCAAGTGTGGCAAGTTGGCATCGAATGTCTGGTCAGATGGCTAAGCTCATTTAATTAGACTTTAATAGACATTTTTTTGCAGATTTCAGCTGCTTGTGCCCTCGGAGGTGTCCGGCTCCTGAAGAAACACATGTTCATATTTAAGTAACTTCTGGTGTCGGTACAGAAACTCACGTGCTGTAACAGCACAGCTATCAAATACGTTTCAAACGACGTGCAGCACTTTGTTGTTTGGGTAAGCTGCTTTAGAAAATGAAACGACATATCTGTGATTTGTTTTTTAGGATTTACGTCATCATTTGGGGCAAACAAGCTCGAGGCTGCTGCTGCGTTCGAGTGAAGGTTTAAACATTGTATCCATGAGAACATGAACAGGGCACCGGTGTCACTGAGAAACAGACGAACGCTTCAGGATTTGCTGACAATAAGAAACACTCCGACCTCATCCTCTAACTGCAGTAAAAGCATAAAAGTGCTGTCTGCGTCACTGTCAGTGTGACTCTCACTAGCCTCTTGGTTAGCATGAATGGAAGCGATTGTATCTCTGTTGACGACCGGAGTTGTCCTCTCGCTTCCTGTGTGATGGCTTCATGTGATTAGTTACTCTCGCTTCAGTTATATATGGAGGCTGAGCGACTGTAAGATATGAGTCCCTTTTCATCTTCCGCTCTGATTGCAGATATGACCTGAGGGAGCGAGTGGATGGCCGTGGATGAGCGTTCCTTCACTCACCATAAACATTTAACATTCCTGCATGTTCAAAGTATTTGCAGGCGGCAGTCTTCACGGTGAAGCATGATGTAAATTAAACATTCATGCACAGAGATAATGAACATGACTAACACGACAAGCTCCGACACGTCCGCCAAGCCTCGGCATCACAGTCAGGTAACGATCCCTCGGAGCGGGCTGACACAATAATGCAACACCCCTCTGTGACTCAGCGAGCTATGACGGTGTGCTGAGTCGTTTCCACACTTATCACACTCGAGGAAATGAGTGTTTACCTGCAGGCTGTTACTGTGATACGGTTACACATCAGACTTTAAATGTACTGCATTATACTGAGACATGCTTCTGTGGATCCCACACATAGCCGATGATCCTTCCTAAACATACAGACAAGGCCAAACAATGTAATGATGAGTCACCTGACCTCAATCAAACTGAAGAGGCGTTTCAATTCCTGCAGACCAGACTGAGCCTGACTGAAATTTATGCTGCACAATAGAAACACGAAGAAGTTTCATTTGGTTTGTGTCCGATGGTTTGAGAGGGAGACGTAGACAGTGAATGAGAGTGAGCGAGCGCCGGCCTCGATAAAGTCGTTAATCTGCGAGATAAACAGTGATTTCCTGATTGTTTCACGGCGGTGACGTTCAACACAAACAGACACACCGCCGCACAACCCTGCAGTGATTCGCCGCAGCGCCTGATCGTATCTGAATGCGGCCTCATTCAAATCCAAACTGCTTTCACGAAGAGACACCAGAGCTCAGTAGATTGATCAACTATGTAGTAACAATTTTGAACACCGTCAAACAAAAGAGGCAACATTTGTCTGGCTTCAGCATCCTGGATGTTGAGGTTTGTTAAATATGAGCTCAAACTGTAAATCTGTTATAGATTGTGATCCGTGCTAAAGGTACAACAGCCTTTTCTTGCCTGTCTCCCATCAGTGGAGACAGATGGATCTGTGATTATTCTCAGGACAGACACGGAGTAAGGTTACTATTCCTGAGGGACCAGCGGGGTCATGGGAACTCTAATGATCACTTCCTGCGGTCAAAGACATCAGGGGTTAAAGGTCAGTAACAGCAGCTGCACAAGTGTGAGACGGCGCTCTGAGAGAGACGTCCAAATGAGATCCAACGTCCTCGCTAGACACGCAAACAGAAGACGAGCACACGGCCAAACATTCAGCTTAACTCCGTTAGAAAGAGGCAGATCAGGACTGCAAGAGCACAGCGTCTATTTGTCTGTCTGTCTGTCCACAGCTCTAATCTGCAGCCACAGTTACCTGGGGTCAGAGCCAGCGCCGCTTTGGACTCTGGAGAAGATCAATCTTTTTTTTTTTTTTTTTGCTTTACAGATAGTGAGCAGTTAGGCGGCCGTGTCCTCAAACTGCTGTAATCCTGCTCATAGATCTGAGCGAAGGTGAAGGTCCAACGCCGTCAGAGTTATTGTGCAGATTTTTGACTGTTTGTTTCCAATAAATCTGCAGATTATTGCTCAGAATCGTCTCTGCAGTGAGTCCAAACAAACAATAAAACCATAATGCATGGCGTGTTTAGCTTCTCTGGTATGTCAGCTGTCTGTGACGACTAAAGAGCACGTTCCACACACTTAACATGACAGCGCTCCGTCTCTCAAACTATCTCCACCTCTTGTTCGGTGGCTGGAGACTCAGCGGGGAGACGAACACTGAGTCGTATTGTCACTAACTAACTCGGCTGGTTCAATGACCCTTCTATGCACTGGCCAACACACACACAGCCTTAAACAGCACGCTGTCCTCCATTTGCTGCACATGATTATGGAGGTATTCAATCCTCAACCAGCTACAACAGACTAAATATCCAGGCCTGCAGGGGCTGAGGTGCCTGATTGTGAGGACATGTTTGGACTGTACACCTCACAACAATAATAACACTGTAATTACCATGTCAGAACAGGACCTGCTTACATAAGCATGCTCCTGTGCTGAGCTCAGCTGCAAAGACATATACTGTGATTTATAAAAAAGGGGGGGGGACAAATGTGGACAATGCATCCATGCACGACCCCGAGGACAAAGCTGGGGACGCGTAAACATGACCCAAGCGTTGGTAAACATGAGTGCAAGAGGTGAAACAAAGATTTAATGTTGCATAACGTTAATAAAACGTTAGTATAACATGTATATATGGACGGAGAAGGCGCACTCTGCACGCCGGGCGATGGGTGATTGTTCTCGGCTCGTAGTTCACTCCTCCTCCCCCGTGTCAGGGGCTCGTCCTCCTCCATGGACCCATTGTTTATTGTATCACTGTCTCCTCTTTAAACGCGCATCACAAACAGCGTTTCTTCGCCTCATATCACGCATGTTGCTTTGGTGTATGAGTCCAAACATGCAAAGTGGACTTACCTCGACGCGGAATGATGTGCAGCCTTTGAGGAACTCCTTTATGTTGTTCAGACACTCGCCGTCGTTCTTCGGTTCTTGGTAAATCTGCGTAAAGACGGAAACTCGAGGTTAGAGGAAACACTTCCAGCTCACGCTGCGGGGGGTTTGTGCCACTTTCTCAGCCCTGAAAAAAAAAAATAGATCTTCTTTCTCCACACGCATTATACCCTGTGCGTGTACGTGCGTTGCGCGCGCGCGTGTGTGTGTGTGTGTGTGCAGGGCCTGACACACTCCGGTAAGGAGGGAGGCTGGACTCAAGATCCCGCAGCGCTGGAAGTGGAGGAGGAGGAGGAGGCTGGAGGGGAAATGACGTCGACAAATAAGGATCCCCTCTGCTGGTGGTGTTGTTGTAGCCTGTGAGTGAACTGTTACTTTAATAACCTCCAACAGAGGCCTGACACCATAAAAACATGAAGTTTAAAGCAGCACCGTGTAACTTACCTACCATAAAATAACATTTCAAATCATTTTCATGCTGCATTCAGAGAAAAACCAGTTCCTGATAAGAGTCCTGGAGCCAGTAACGAGTGTTTATTGGCAGGAATGTAATATAATATTTATTAGCATGTTTTCATGAGTGTATAATCACCTGGAAATAAGAATCTTTGTGTTTTTGTTGTCTCTAAACGAGCTCTTCGTATCTACAGAGAGAGCGGGTCCTCTTCCACGAGTCCGCCATTTTTCTACAGTAGCCCAGAGCAGACAAACCAAACTCTGATCTAGATATGACTGTTTGCTTTTTATGTAAATTTAGGTGAGCCGTGGGAATGTATTCATTTGGTTGCAGTTGTGTAACCTCACCACTAGGTGCCACTAAATCCCAAACACTGCACCTTTAATTCACAATTTTAGCATTTTTTTTTTTTTTTGGTGCTTTGAAGAACCTTTTTATGTTTAATAATCTTATTTTTTCCCAGACTTTTAATGTAATATTATATATTATATTATTACATAAAGAACCACTTTAAGCTCTAACTCTTTATTTTTACTTTGAGTTCTCTGGAGAACCTTTTTGTCCTTAAGAACTCTTTTTGTGCTGTTTAAGGTTCTTTAAGTCACAATTTTAGCATTTTTTTTTTTGGTGCCTTGAAGAACCTTTTTATGTTTAATAATGTTCTTTATCTTTTAAATGTTCTTTATAAATCTTTACACAAACACAATTTAAATTATTATATATCACACCTTGAATGAACTCACAGACAAATACCATTAAAAGTCTTTATAATGGTTCTTTGAAGAACCAAAAGGTAAAAGTTTCCTTGCAGAACTGACAAAGGTTCTCCGGCATCACCATGAAGAACCACTTTAGGCTCTAACTCAAACCTTTATTTTAAGGGTGTAAGGTTATTTGGGAAGATGAAAGCAAAAGAGAGAATGACAGACAAGTAGACAAGAGTAAATCTGGGACTGACTTTTAGTGGTTGGTGAGAGCTTGGTGAAATAAAAGGCTGAAAGACAGACGCCGAGCTGGGCTGACTGCTGTTGGACTAGTCAGTAATATTAGCTGCTGCTGTGTCTGCTGTTGGTGACCTGGTTGATGTTTGGCTGTTAGCAAAGTTGTCGACTCGTCTAGTTTTTGATCAGAAGTAATGTAATCAGAACAAATACTCGAGTACAGCTGAACATAGTTACCACAGTGGGATTACACTCTGACAGTGGGGGAGCTAAATCGCAAAAATACTAATTTATATGTAATGTTGCTTTAATAATAAAGCAACATTACATAGGATTTGTTGCAGTGCTGCTGTCGATACCAATAGCGACTAAGATATGTATTGATCAGGATATTTTATAACTGGAAAATAAACTTGTCAGTGCTCTCTGGCGGACAAACTATGTAATGGAGACACTGTTTCTGCATCCGTGTATTACAATTTCCTGTAATGCAAGAGATGCAAGTGAAGGGAGGCCTGTTCTGTCTAACTGGAGATCATATATCTGATCTTTGCTCTATATAACATTACTATCTACCCTGATAACACCTGACATCTCACCCAGTTGTGGCCTTCATCTTCCATCTCTTCCTTCTGGCCCACATGCATCACACTGAGGAGGTGACGACTGAAGTGTGGCCCACCCAACCCAGAACAGAACCAGATGAGAGCCACATCTGGACCAGACAGTAGCACAATATGACGAGCCAATGAATGACGTATGTATATGAGTCTATATGTCTGTGCAGATATGCCATTAATATGTTTAAGGTTAATTAAAGTGTCTCTATTCCATGGTTTGTCCAGCAGAGAGCACTGATACTGTTATTATATTTACACTGTCAGTACATGAAGGATGTTTTAAAGAAAAAAATGTGTTTATGTTCAGTGTGCAGGAAGAGCTGGCAGATATATCGCTTGTACTGACTTCAGGAGTCCAGTAACTGACTGGCTATGGTGTCATTATTATAATCACTGCACTTTGTTATATTCACTATAATGAATATAACAAAGTCACTGACCATGATGATGCTTTTTCATTTGTAATAATGTATCATAACAGTAGTTACACCTTTAAAAATAAAGATTCACGTTAGAGTCTAAAGTGATTGTTCGTGGTGATACTGGAGAACCTTTGTCGGTTCTGCAAGGAACCTTTTACCTATTGGTCCTTCAAAGAAACAGTCACTTAAAGAACCAGTAATCAGTCCTCCAAAAAACACTTAAAAGGAAAAAACAGATTATTAAACATAAAAAGGTTCTTCAAAGCATCAAAAGTGCTAAAAGTGTCACTTTAAGAACTCTTTTTTTCCCCCCATTCAGTTATCCAAAGAACCTTAAACAGCAAAACAAAAAGAGCCTAAAGCGGTTCTTCATGGTGATGCTGTAGGGGAACCTTTGTTGGTTCTGCAAGGAACCTGACTTAAAGAACCAGTAATCAGTTCTCCAAAAAACATTTAAAAGGACAAAAAGAGATTATTAAACATAAAAAAGGTTCTTTAAATCACCAAAATTTCTGCAACTGTGACTTGAGGGACTCTTTTTTTTCCCATTCAGTTATCCAAAGAACCTTAAACGGCACAAAAAAGAGCTTAAAGTGGTTCTTCATGGTGATGCCGGAGAACCTTTGTTGGTTCTGCAAGGAACCTTTTACCTATTGGTTCCAGTTTCTGCAAAGGGATGACTTAAAGAACCCGTCATCAGACAAAAAGAGATTATTGAACATTAAGCAAAAAAAAAAGTGCTCCAGAACAAGAACCAGTTTTTCGGAGGCTGTAGTTTGATAACAAACATATTGCAGTGCAGAGGTATTTAAATACATTTTGGAAAATCAATAAAAACATGAAATCATCCCCGAGCGAGATGACAGCAGCAGGATGCATCAGGATATACACGCTGCCTTCACCCTGCAGGATGAGGCAGCTTGATGTTTTTATGTGTATAACATCAACATTATTTGGTTAATGTCACAGAAATGAAACGACACCACCCTCACATCACCACTGTCGGTGTGAGAGGTGGAGCAGGAGGAGGAGGGAGGGAGGAGAGGGAGGTGGAGGAACCTGTTTGTCATTTAACAGGCGAATGTGAGGATGAGCCTCAGGTATCTGTGTCAGCTGACAGACAGACACAAACACTGCGCTGTGTCTTTAAATGGGGAGAGGGTCCATGTCTGTCTGTCTGTCTGTCTGTCTGTCTGTGTCTTTGCAGTCAATGGCGGCCCCACTCACTCTAATGCTGTGGTCTATGTACAGATAGCCAGTCATCCCTGACTGATCATCCTGAGTGTGTGTGTGTGTGTGTGTGTGTCATAAAATACACTAACGCCCTGGATGGATTAAAGCTGAATCAAACATAAATGTGCATTAATAATCAATGGAGGCCTTCATGCTGAGCTCTGATAGCTGCTGATAAATGTGATCAGTCAGTTTTCTGCTGGCCTCACTGGAGACCAGCGGCCTTTCTCTCTAACGCAAGCGCTTTGGGGGCGCACGTATGTGCGGGCCATACAGCGCTGTTTTCCCGCAGACAGACAATAACTGCCGGGCTGCCGTGACCTACAAAAGAAAATCTCCTCATGGACCAGTGGGCAGGAAGAGAAGCCAGACAACAAACCCGTTTTCACGGGATCTAGGCAGCGCACAGACACGCCGACGCGGAGCGGGCGGTTGGTTGTATATATGCAGACAAGAGCGAGAAGAGAAGAGGAGGTGGTGGATGAGGAGGAGGAGGGTGGAGGAGGAGGGGGTGGTGTAGCTATTATTATTACCCTTACTTTCTCCGTGCACCCCGGGCTGAGCCGCTCCAGCAGCCTGCACAGGACCACCCCATCTTTCAGGGAGGTCTGCAGGAACGCTTCGGGATCCGAGATGGTCTTCTTCGGCGACTCCAGCACCCCGAGCGTAATCAACCATGTAACCGTCTGTTCCGCCGAATTCATGTCCAGTCACAACAGATCCCTCTTCGACAAAAGCAAACGCCGTGTTTTGGTCTCTCTAACAGCTCGCTGCTCCGGTTACGCTGTCATCATCATCTGTGCGTTACGACGGGAGCACGATTAATCCAAAAAAAATGATGCATGAGATGTCGATGAGAGGAGAGAGAGAGGCTGCGGGAAACCCTCCACCTCCGGGCTGGATGCGGATGACGGCTGGCTGGTGGAAATTCAGCAGGTCTGGTTTCCTCCCTTGAATGGTGTGTGTGTATGGTGTGTGTGTGTGTGTGTGTGTGTGTTTTCCCCTCTAACCTGGCAAGCTGTCAAGTGCGGTTCTCTGTGATGCGTTCAGGCACTGGACTGCATACATGCGCATCACAGCCGCCAGCCACTCATCCATTGGATGACATCACACAAGAGGGACAGGCCAGTCCGAGCAGTTGTTAGGACGCTTCAGCATGACATGAATAGGCTTTTTTTTCCCCTCCACCCTCCTCCTCCTCCTCCTCCTCCTCCTCCTCCTCCTGCGTAGCTTTGCATATCCTGCTCTGTTTTTATCCGTTTATTATAGCAGCGCCACAGGCTGTCTGTTGTTATCTGCTGGAAGCTGGGTTGTTTTTGGACAGGCAGCTGGGATGACAAGTGAGACAAGTAATGGCACTGTGTTTGAATTATAGGCTTCATTTTAAAGTCATAATTTAACAAATGCAAACACAAAACAGGCAGAACATTCAGTCTGAACAGATGGATTCAAGCACCGAGACACCGAACCATAAGAAAAGTTATCTTATGATACTCTCCATATAGAGACTGAACAGTTCCCACCATGAGCAAGCACTTGGCAGCGGTGGCAAGGAAAAGCTTCCTTTTAACAGGCACAAACGCCGAGCAGAAAAGACCTCAATGATGCTCAAAGAGGTGGTTCCCAACCTGAGGACTCACAAGATCATTGAAGACAGGAAGGTAACAGAAAATATGAGAAAAACAATGATTTTATTCAAATTTATTGATCCTTCAAATGAAACCATCTATCTATCTATTAGAGTCACCAGTTAACCTATTAAGTGCATGTCTTTGGATTGTGGGAGGAAGCCAGAGAGAACCCACGCCTGGGGAGAACATGCAAACTCCACGCAGAAAGCCCCAAGGCGATGTTCAAAACAGGAACCTTCTTTGCCTTGAGGCGACAGAGCTAACCACCATGTCACCTCAAAGCTTACAGCGTTTACGCAGAGCTCCCAGGCGGTTACCCATCGAGGCCTGACCCTGCTGAGCCGCAGAGATAAGACGAGATCAGGTGTATTCTGGGTGGTATGGCCATAAACTGGTTTGGGAACCGATTCAATGAAACTTTATTACTTCTGTAATCATACCAGAAGTTATCTCATGACACTTTCCATACAGAGCAGGTCTAGACTGTACTCTACAGAGAGCCAACAGGTTTCCCACCATGAGGAAGCACGTCACTGGTAAGAAAAACGTCCTTTCTGCTAAATGACTATTAAGTGCACGTCTTTGGACTGTGGACCCATCTCAGGAACCTTCTTCTAATTGGCGCCCAAAGTTTACAGCACCTTTCAGTCTCCCAGACGAGTACTAACCAGGCCTGACCCTGTTTAGCTCCCGAGATCAGGCGAGATCAGGCGTATTCTGGGTGAGATAGATAGATAAATAGTGTTTAAGTCTGAGTGAACACAGAACACATAATCCAGCTCTCTTATTGTGTTTGTCCTGAGGCTAAACATTTATGATACATAACTGTGGTGGAATAAACGCTGCACTTCTCACTTTGACCACAGGGTGGGGCTGTCTGCTCACTGTGTGCTGCATGGACCCTGCCGGG
Organism: Miichthys miiuy; assembly: GCA_036365135.1. Taxonomy (NCBI): domain Eukaryota; kingdom Metazoa; phylum Chordata; class Actinopteri; family Sciaenidae; genus Miichthys; species Miichthys miiuy. The sequence goes on along the minus strand of CM071612.1, from coordinate 1,698,445 downwards.
GTGTTAAGGCACCTTTAGGTGGCCCTGTAGCTCAAACAGATCAAACTGCAAGGACAGGGGCAGGCCAATTATCTCCTACTAATAATGTCTATCACCAATTTATTAATAAATTCATCTAACAGGAATCTTTCTCCGGCTCTGACTCCCAGTCCACTTTAGAGACTCTAGGAACCGCGAGGAACCCTGCATGCTGACAGAGCAGTGTTCTATGAGCTCTCTAAGATATGATGGTGTCTGACCATGAAGAGCTTTGTGGGTGAGGAGAAGAATAAATTCTATTCTCTGGTCCCGGTTCAAATCAGAACACGTGCAGCAGCATTCTGAATCAGCTGCAAAGTCCTCAGAGACTTATTGGAGCAGCCTGATAACAAAGAGTTACAATAGTCCAGCCTAGAAGCAACAAATACATGGACTAGTTTTTCTGTCTGAGACAGGAGGCGCCTGATTTTTGTGATGTTATGTAGGTGGGAAAAAAAAGCAGTCCTTAAATAATAGATAGATAAAGATAACTCAGAGATTATTTACGGTGGAGCGGGAGGTCAGGGTGATGTGAGTTTTGGAGGTGTTTGGGTGGTAATGCATGTAAAAGCTGCAGAACATGTGAACCATTTCTAACTAATTAACACTGAGATTTACTGAGAAAAAAAAAAAATGAAGATAATTTCAAAAGCTTTAATAACTTCTGCTGTGGGCTTATTAGAAAATGGAAAACCTTTATTATTAACAACTATTAATAACCACAGATGATGAGAGAAATCCATTTTTTTTAGCACCACCCTGAGGGATTTTTCACAAACCGACAGCCCAAAAATTGTGGTTACTAAAGGTAAATGGACTATACTTATATATATATATATATTTAGTGCATATACACACCACAGTTCTTGCTCAAAGGCACTTCGACATGCAGGCCGGAGGAGATGGGGATCGAACCGCTGATCATCTAATTAGTGCTCCAGCTCCTGAGCCACAGGAGGGTTGTCACTACATCTGTAAAGCATGAGTAGATGATGTATTAATAATTAAAAAGGCACGGCTTAGAGCTGATATAAACCTTCATATAAAGGTCGGTCACCTACCTTTCCTTCTCTACCTGCAGGAATCTGGAATACTCACAGGATCTCCATGGCAACCAAAGCAAGCTGCAGGATCCAGACAACGTGGCTTGGGCCCACTCGTTCTCTCCCAACACCTCTCCATCTCCATCTTCCTCGTTTAGGCTGTGTGTGTGTGTGTGTGTGTGTGTTGTCAGGAAAGCTGACTCTTGAGGCCAGCAGTGTTCTAAACAGGCAGCGTCGAGGGATGCCGTGCCTTTGAGGTCCTGTCGCCATGGGTTCGTAACCAAGGGCGCCGTGGCTGTGGAGACTGGCCCCAGGCATTTTTTAATTCTCCTTCCATTCCCAGATCATCTGTTACGTTTCCACTCTGCTCCACGGGAAAAAAATGATGCTTGCTGTCTTGAATTTGGGTTATTAGGTACACATTTACCATCTAATACCACTGTTCTGACTCAGTTCTGTGTTGTAGCATCATAGTTGGTGGTGTTTACTGGACTCACTTCACTCATATGTGCATATCCAAACTTCAACTGTCCCTGAATGAGGACACATAAAAATAGACACATTTCTCTCCCCGTCACACAAAGAACAGCATCAAATCTTAGAGTTTAAGAAGTTGCAACAAGCAAATGTTTGACATTCTCACTTAAAAAATGACCAAAAATTATAGATTGATTATCTGTTTTTCTGTCAACTGATGGATGCATCATCTAAGCCTAAATCATCGGTTTGTACGTGTCTTTGCATCATTAATGCTTTTACTAACACACTAAAGTGTGTGGCGGTGCACAAGAAACACACAGACTAAATGAAACTTACCTTTGAAACACGGAAACACAAAAGCCACAGACACAAATGTATGCACCCACACACACAGTCACACGTTAGACAGACTGACTGAACCAAGACAAATGAATTAAAGCAGTGAAGTTAGTCACATTCTGCAGATTAAATGAGTTCCTATCAGTGATACAAAGGCAGGACTCAAGTGTCAGTCTCAACTCAGTGCCCCTGCAGCCTTCTTCTGACAGGTGCCGCAAACAAATAAGGCACACTGTGGTCTCAGGGGTGTGCAGCACAAACTACAGCACCGATATAATCAACTGAAAATTCTTAATATATACTTCTGCTTCACGGGGGAATGCGTGGTTATAAGGAAGATGGTGTCACTTCAAATCAATGCAGTAAATACTACACAAAGCTCCTCGTGTCTGTCTTCTCTCAGCCAGCAACACCCCCTCCCAAGTCATCTGAACCAGAGAGACAGCTCATATGTTATCATGACAAGGCGACCCAGAGACAGAATGCATTAAGCACAATAATGGATGGACTAGACTAAGTGCACAAGGCCAACATGTATGAAGGAGAGATGAGCAGCACCCAACAACATCATGTAACTGTGTGTAAGGCTTCAGGATTACACGCTAACTACAGAGGAACTAACGAGGAAAACAGTACGATCAGTGAAACCTTCAGACAAACACAAGTCAGTCGTCAATTCTTCTAACAGAATAAGGAAGTAAAATAAACATACACAGAAATCAACCCAGAGTTACACTCATACGCAGGTTTTAAATCATTTTGATGCTACACTGACGTGTAATCGGGTGAATGGTGTCACACACACCACCAACTATTTCACTGATTTTGGTGAAACTGGATCATATTTGATGGAGAAAATGTTTCCTGGTTTTCCCTCTGATGTCCTCCGGCTGTGATTTACAGAGTTTATGATGGACAGTGAAGTAAACTGCTGACAGCTGTAGGTGCTGTTAGCTCAGTTTGTTAGCTGCTGTTAGCTAATGTTAGCTCGGTTTGTTAGCTGCCCAGACTGTGAGTCAGAGCACCGGGGGTTAGGGTTAGTGGGTTTTTGGACCACTGAGACGAAGAGGTGAATGCTAATGGGGACTGGATCCAGTGTCGTGCCAGAACAGGAGCTGGGCAAACTGGCACTGGAACCGGAGTTTAACAGTTTAACAAGCGACCCTGTTAACTGTGAACTGGAGCTGCTGTTAGCTAATGTTAGCTCAGTTTGTTAGTCGGGCTGCCCGGACTGTGAGCTCAGATCTCTAGGGCGAGTGTTAGTGTTTGTACCACAGGCGTTTTGGAACACCAGGACGAAGAAGAAGAAGAAGAAGAAGAAGAAGAAGAAGAAGAAGAAGAGGAGGAGGAAGAAGAAGAAGAAGAAGAAAGAAGAAGAGAGGAGGTCTACAGGCCTGGAGTATAGCTGTCCATATTTACCACAGTGGGATCACACTGTGACACTGGGGGCATTAATTCACAAAAATCATTTCCATGCAGTGTTGCTTTGATTGTTTTACCTGTTGCAGCTTTAATGTCTCTTGTTTGCTGACACATTATATCAACTTTATAACATTACTTCAGTGCAGATGTGAACAGCTGTGTCATCCTCATTCTGCCTTTGAACAGTGTTGATCACTTCTTGAGTCTTGAGTCGTGATCTCCCTGCGTGAGTTGTGCGTGTGTCATCTCTGACGTTAAACCGGCCCGCCTACATCGCCCTCTGTCTCCCCTCCAGTGACACACACACACACACTCACACACACACGGACTCTCCCGCAGCTCGCACGGAGGATCAACGAGTGAAGAGAGCCAAAGAGGAGGAGGAGGAGGGGAGATCACCGCATCCGCCGCTCTCAACGACGAGTCAGTCAGTCAGTCAGTCCTCACTTGGCATGGACACCGGAGGAGAGCGCTGACCAATCCAGGAACCATGCCTACTGTCCTCGGTGGCAAAGGGAAACTTTCCGTTGTGTGTTTTCTACTCCGATGCGCGTATTCTCAGGTGAGAGGGTGCCTGCAGTGTGAGCTTTAATGTTCATCTAAAGAGTTATGATCAGTGTGTGTGAAGCAGGTGATGCTTGGATGAGTTGTGCATGGCTATTCCTCTATAAAGAATTCATCTGATAGCTGATGTCTGATAATTCCTGCAGAGAGTGTGAGCTCCTCTCATCATGAAGACTGAGTTTGTACACTGTCACAGACTGCTGTGCTGAACTGAGCCTTAAAAAAACGAGCATAACTACAGTAACTGCTGATACTTTAAGAATGTAACAGGTGTTTAGTGGTGTTGTTGGCTTACATGCTGCTCGCTGCAGGTGTTATGATGGGGTTGTGGTTTGTTTGGCCCTGAGGGATTTCACTCATCAGGGTATTGCACCAGAGCTGGAGCCTGCGATGTTTGAGCTGGAGATGAACGTGTGAAACACATTGTGCACGATTATATCCACGCTAATGAAGCTGTAAGTGTAAAAACCAGAGAGGAGGGAGGAGGCCTGACTTTAAACTGTCTGTTTATGTTTTTCATCAAGTGCCAACGGCCTCATAACCGCCTTGTGGCTGTAACAATCACACACACACACACACACACTGTTTCCTATCTGTGAGCCTAGAGTGCAACCACTTGACCTTAGTGAAGCAAGAAGCATGCAGGAAGAGACAGTTTCACACACTCACACACACACATTTTCTGCTGTGCATGCTTGCAGAGATGGCACAGAAGTCAGAGGCAGACCACCCGATATAGACACATGTAAGTGTGATATACAGTGAGTGTGATTACTATTATAGATGAGAGACAGTAGTTTGTGCAGTGGTGGTGGTGTCATCTGTTTTCACACAAACTCATAGTCAGAACGAAACACACACACACTCCCACGTGAGCAGAAAGTTGCACAGGCAGATGAGGAAGTGTGAGTAATGTAAAAAGTGTTTGTCCTTCATCTTCGATGCTCGAGCAACAACGTAGCTTTCTGGCTTTCGTGCCGTGAATTTGAATTGTGAGCTTGAGATGTGAAACAGAGGAGGAAACATGGGGGGAGGGAGAGAGAACGAGAACGAGAGAGAGGACGTAGATAGAAACAGAAAGTTGCTTTGCAACCGAATCAGCATCCGTCTGATCATCTGCAGCTGTGATTTTCTAAGATATGAGTCATCAGCGAGCTTCAACCTCCTCACAACTGTCACGATTACCATTGGTGCGTGTGACTGTAAGGTTTTACAGTAAGTGCCACGGTGTGTTGTGACTGTGTCGCTGTAGAAAAAGGCGGGAAGCAGAGTGCAGGAGGTGATTCTTCTCAGTGTGTACGTATATGTGTGAAAATTATGAATGGGGACGACCATGGCTTTGCTGCTCAACGTGCATAAGTTAAATTTAAGATGAGACATACGCTTTGCTGGAGTTTAAATATGGTTTGTGTGCACAGTCAGCAGCAGCTCTTGTCTGGTCGGGAGCTGGACTTGTGTGTGATGTTCTGAAGTGTTACAAAACTCCCCCTGATTATCTGTCAGTCTTAACTTCCTGTGACTTTCCCTGCCTTCCTCCTGTCTGCACAGGTAACACGAAGCCAACACAACAGCTTTGCCAAAGATATTCTGGAGGTAAGACTTTAGATTTTTCTGACCTCGACGACGTGCAATCATTCAGGTTTATCTCTCACTAAATGTGTCGCATGCATTTGGATTATTCTTCTGTGTTTGAACCATTCAAAACAGTCATTAGACTGAATGGAGTCATTACAGTAGATCACTGCTGGGGGCCGGAAATACCAGCAGCACATGAGACACACAGGACGGCAAGACTAGTTTCATTATTGAACGATCTGTTGGTGTCTGATTCAAATCTTAACTTAGCAGGAAGCTGAGAATGTTTGGAGCTTTACTTGGTAATTGATAATTAAAATAAGTGCATATTAATTTCCCGTTGGTGAACGAGCTCTAATCTCACAGATCTCCCTCTGAGCTCTCTGTTTCTGCATATTATTTGCGTCACATTGGAGGTTTCACGGTGCACAGGCTCCGTCTGTCCGGTCACTAGTGTGGGACAAGATGGCAGGACTGGAGGAGAAGAACAGAGATACAGAACATTCAGGTGGAGGGGAAGGGTGGGAGGAAGATAGCAACACATAATGCTTTACCTGGGAGGCCTTGTTGTTGTTGGAGGAGGAGGAGGAGGAGGAGGAGGAGGAAAGGGGTGAGGGCTGCTGGTGCTGTGTCCTTGGTGACTGAAGGAGGAGAGATAATGAAGTGAAAGGATGAGCAGAGAGAGGAAACACTCGCCCTCTGGGGATTACTGTAGAGGTTGGGAAGAGGAGAGGAGGAAGAGAGACGCTTCGGAGTCGTCATCTCGTGAGCGTCTTTGGATTTTAATGAATGAAACTGGAAACATTCCCTCTAGCAGACTCCCATTAGAGTTAAAGACACGATTTAACATTTTAGGCTTATTGGAGAGTTAGACGAGACGACAGCCAGCAGCTGGTTAGCCTAGCTTAGCATAACAGCTTGAAACAGAGGGAAACAGCTAGCCTAGATTTGTCTGACGGTAACTAAATCTGTCTCTCTAGGTCTGACCACTAACCTATACAGAATATGTACCTGTTCAAAGACAGTATAAAACATGGATGTCTTATCTGTGACGTCACCCACAGGTTTCTGAAGAGCCGAGCCTGTGGCTCTGTCCGCCGCCATGTTGGAAGTTCTGCCTTTTCCACCTCCCGGCTAATTTAAAAAACAGCAAAGGCGTGGACCGTCGGCGGACATGACGCCTGTGTGCTCAAACAAGCGGTCTGTAACGACGCCCACCTGTCAATGAAAGCGAGCAGAGACCAAAACTGTTGGCAACCTCTGTGTCTGTGAAGTGAAGCCTATGCAGAAGTGCCAAAACTTGCAGTTCCTTAAACGTCCACTTGAGGCCGGCTCCAGAAGTGAGTCAGTCTCCATAAGTCCCCATGTTCAAATGTCCAACTTCACAGCAGAAATAAACATGTTTACAGCCTGGTACAAAAAAACAGTTTTGGTCTCTGTAGCTAATTTCCCCGTTCATGACAACTGTACTGAGGGTGAATTTATATACAACTCACCTGTTCAGGTTATATTAAGGCTTAAAGTTATGCAGGATTAAGAGCGTGGGCGCTTTGATTGACAGGTGGGTGTCGTCACAGATGGCTTGTTTGAGCAACCAGGCGTCATTCAGCCCGCCTCAGGTCCGCTGATGATCCACGTCTTTGCTGAAGATGACGGCGGCCAGAGTCAAAGATTTTGAGCTTCAAAGCGGCTCTTTGGAAACCTGTGGGTGACGTCACGCTCATGTCATTGGGGTAGACATGAGCAGACCCAAAATGTTGCTATCGCCTACTATTTGGTCTCAATATCAGCAAGAAAGCGAGCAAACTGTTGAACTATTCCTTTAGACCTCAGCAGCGTCTGTTACTACACATCCTGACCTGACACACACATACTCACACAGATACTCAGATATCCAAGTTACCTTTTCCTGATGTCACTCACTGTTTCCTGTAACCCCTGTGATCATCACACACATGTACATTACACACTGATGCTTCCACATTATGACGCAGCTGAGAAACCAGATCGTGGAGCGTCGTAAATGAATGGGTACAAAAATCAGGCCATTTTTGTCAGCATCCCCGAGGCCCGGTTTGTCTGAGCGGAACTGCAGGCAATCTAATCAGCAGAGATTATAATCAGAGCCGGAGAGAAGACGGTGTAGCGTGGATGCAGAGCTCGCTCCATGTGGCTGCTTTTCCTCTCAAGTGCTGCTCAGAGCGAACAAATAAGAAACGGGGTAAATTTTTATAATAGTCCAGGTGTGTAATCATGTGTAATCAACACAGACTCCTTCAAGGTGAGACTAGTAACTGCTGTTATCTTTGGTTAGCTCGGAGCACGCACGCCTCTGCCTGCATTAACCTCCATCTTTGATTTCTGGAGAATATCTATGATCATCATCAAACATTTGGGATTTGTTGAAGGATGGGATGCTAATGTTATATAGTCTGCATAATGGCAAAAATAATCTTCATCACAAGTTACAGTCACGGCCAAAAACATGCATATCTGTCACACAATGAACTACTTCTCCCAGAAATCTGTGGCAGTCACAAATGCTTTGGTATCTTCATGTTTGTTTCTTTTGTTTGCATCGAAACAACCCAAAAAAATCCAAGATATTCTGCGCAGAACTGGTGCTACAGTCAAACATGGTGAAGGTTCACTGATGTTTTGTTGTTTTGGGGTTGTTTTGCCTTGACTGTGTGCACAGCATCATGAAATCTGAAGATTGCCAAAGAATTCTGAGACGCAGCGTCACAAATCTGGGTCTCCGTCAGTGGTCATGGGTCTACAGCAGGACAACGGCCCAACGAATGCTTCAAAAATGGTTTAAGACAAAGACAAAGAGCTGGAGAAGCTTCTGAAGTGGACAGAAGTCCAGGTCTAAATCCCACAGAGCTCCTGTGGAGAGATCTCAGAACAGTGTTTGGAAGAGGGAACCCATCAAATCTGAAAGATCTCGATCAGTTGGCAAAAGAAGAGTGGTCCAAAACTCAGAGTACAGAAACTCACTGATGGTTACAGGAAGTGACTGAAGGATGTGCTACCAAATATTAAGCTGAGGGTGTCAATAATTTGGTCCGGTCAACTTTTGGAGTTTTGTGTGGAATATCTTAGATTCGGCTTTTTCTCTGAGTTTGTTGTTCCAATGCAAACTGTCACAGAGGGTTCAGAGAAGTATGTATGAGACACAGGAAATAACCAGGCAGGGCACCAAGTGAAACTAATCAGGGACAGGTGCATGATCAAAATCAGGCGGGAAAACAAGGCAGGAAGTAGACACACACAGGGGAGAACTACAAAATAAAACAGGAAACACAAAACAAACGTGCTTATGCAATACTAAAGCATATATCTGTAAATGAGCATTAGGTCTTTAAATATCTTTCCTCAATATATTAATCTAACATTAATAATAATTAATAAAAACACTGATGAAAAATGAAGAAAATCAGACTTCAGCCAGAAAATCTTCTGTGAAAATGAAAAATCAGAAGTCATCATTGAATCATTTTCTGATAGCTTAGCTGACTCGTCGTATACAAACCTCTGTTCAGTCACCATCATAACAGATATACTGTATCAGTGTTTCCTGCAGGAGCTCAGGGTTGATGGGTGGATGCTCCTTGTAGCTCCTTACTTCCAGGTCATTCACAAAAATGTTCAAACAATTCAATTCTGCAAACTTCAGCCTCTGCTGTGTGTCCTTCACTGGCTGTGGCGCCCTAACCCGACTGTACAGCGTCATTGTTGCACTGATCATTGATCGGACGTCTTTTGTTTTCCCCCCGGCTGCCTGACAACCAACAAACGTTTTGATGAGCTCTTTTTTTTTAACAACAGAATGGTTCAGGAATATGGGGGATATCTGAAATGCAGACATCACTGCACACTGAGTACACACTCCCAAACCAACCTTTCAATAAATAGATCTCAGCCTGTACGGCACACTCACACTCCCCCTGGTGGGGAGGAACAGTCCTGATAACAAGAGTCAGCTGAGTGTGCACTGTACGTGTGAAAATGAGAGATAAGAGTCTCCTAAATGAACGAAAAAATAAAGATTTAGGATAGCAGGAGTGTCTGCATGTGAACACCATCAATCACAGTGGCATCTCACAGTTCACCTTTGACCCTCTCCCTCCCTCCCTCCCTCCCCAGGACATGACTCAGTCCTGGCCGTCCCAGCAAGCCTTAGGGGGTGACCAGGCCCAACGGATCCTCTACAACTCTAAGGTATGTGTGTTTGTGTTTGTGTTTGCAGATGAACTCTTTGTGGGTTTTTTATTCCAGTAGATTTGGATGATGTCTCCTCACAGACAGCTAACAAATAAATCAGACAATTAAGAGACTTCCCTGCAGCTGTGGTCTTGAAGCAAAATCCAGAGTCTTCTTTGAGAGACCGAAACACGACGGAGGCCTTTAAAAAAACTGATCTTGAAGACTGGTTTTGATAATTAAAGGAGAACTGCTGCACATGAGGTCTCTTCTCACTTGAGGAAACGTCAAATACAAGTTGGAGGTGTGGAGTTAGAACGATGTGAGCTAACCAGACCTCTGCATGCCGCTGCTTACTAACATAAAACACTGCAATGTCCTAAAGCAAACTGTTTTCCACGTTGCACTGCGGGTAATTAAGGCACCAGGAAGAAGAATGCATGCATGCATAAAAAGGATGATATCTATAGTTTACTGTAAACGTGCAGTACTCACTGTCTGTTGTTCTTTCTCTTTCCCAAGGAGGCAAAACTACCAAGTACACACCCAAGGCAAAGTATGTATTCACTGACTAACACGTTTGCACATCGTTTGATCTGTTCTGTATTTATGCATGGTCTCCTGCCTGTGTCTCTCTCTCTGTAAGGTCGGGGGGATGTTCAGCTGCGAATGACCCGCCACCCTCACGTGGCACCTCACAAATCGTAAGTCGGACACGAGGAAACGCGATCCACACAAAGGTCATCGAACCCGAGATGCTGCCGCTGTGGCACGCACACGGACGACGTAACACATCACAGGCGGGATTTATAGTTTCTGTAAAATTTGATACAAATCACGAAACATCCTCGTCTGTACAGCCGCAGGGGAACGCGTTAATGATAGAGACAGAGAGCGAAGGGAGGTCGACACGTAGAGGGTGTTTCAGGCTGCGTGACACGGGTCAGGTCAAAGGTCAGTTAACATTCTTGAAGGCTGTCAGTGGAGACTGATGTGCTTCTGTTTGTTACATCCTCTTTTTTTAGTGTGAAGCACATGTTCGACAGCGTGTTCCACGTTAGCACGCGGCCTTTGTTATGTAACACAGCAGCACACACATTATGAATCTTTATCAGTTATGTTACTGCTCATTTTAACCTCTTGGATGCAACATTCGTCTCAAGTTTTATGCGAATAAACCTCGTTCTACTACATCTCAACTGTAACTGGACTGATTGGATGAAGATTTTGTGTAACGCACCTCTCTGATATGCTGTATTAGTATCAGGGCCAGTACTCTCCTATCATCCATCGTGTGACCGATCCACATCAGAGTTTTATTGTAAATATCATCAGAAAATTAAAAAAACGTACGCGGTGTCGGTGCCTCCTGTGATTTCTCTTGACTGTGTCTCTTTGCTTTTGCAGGATGCTCGCTGATGACCTGAAGCTGAGCAGTGACGATGAGGACACTCAGAGGGTGGGCGAACAATCCGATCACTGCAAAGTGCTTTAAAGATAAAAATGTTCTTTATTATTAATGCTTACTAACAAGATACATCAGTGTTACTGGCCTCACAACAAGAAGGTTCCTGGTTCGAACCTCGGCTTCCGTGTTTGCATGTTCTCTCCGGGTACTTCCTCCCAAGCACTTAATAAGTTAATTGGTGACTCTAAATTGGCCGTAGGTGTCAATGTGAGTGTGAATGGTTGATTGTCTCTATGTGCCCTGTGATGAGCTGCCGACTTGTCTACTAGGATGCAAGTTGGCTGGGATTGGCTCAGGATCAACTGTAGGCTTGTAACAGATATTTTCCACATAAATATATGATTTAAAGTCTATAAAGGGACTTTTAATGTTAATAAAAACAGCCACATCTTGTACGACCACGTGGACGTGTCTTCATACTGTTATGTGTGCACTCAAGGAGGAAGGAAGGAAGGAAGGAAGGAAGGAAGGAAGGAAGGAAGGAAGGAAGGAAGGCAGCGAGAGAGGTGACAGAAAGAGAAAGAGTGTGTGTGCCAGCTCCTCTTAAAGAATGCCTGTTTTTCTGGTATAGTTTAATGGCTTGTACACACCCAGTACACATCGCTGCACCTGACTTATTTCTGTTTCTGTTTCTTCCCGAAGGTAACTCATGAGTCGGCTTCCTGGGATGGACACAGGTAATGGATTACAAATATCATGTGTGCATAATGTGGATGTGATCGTTGTCTGCTCCACTCGGGCCGTGCACCCACACTGACCCCTCTCTCATGTTTGTTTGTGTGTTGACTGACAGCCTGTCAGCACAGCGAGCGCACACACATGGCAGACGGGTGAGACATTCCAGCTCCGACTCTTCGGCCTCTGACTGCTCCGCCGAGTCCGCCTGCAGCAGCAGCAGCAGCAGCCTTCACTCCAGGAGCCCCAGCCGGAGTCCAGAAGTTAACCCGGATCCACCGTCGCCCGCCAACACAACACGGCCGCCGTGCAACAGCAAGGAGGTATCAACAGTCTCTGTCTTCTCTGTCTGTGGCTTCCTCTTTTGGGTGAATTCTCCAAAGGGAGTGGTGGCCTTGAGGCAGTTGACGGCAGGTGTGGGGAGGGACAGAGGAGTGAGGAATGCTGGGTGGGGGGAAGGTTGCAGAGGTAGCTTTGGGAATTAGTCCCTGGGTGTCATGTCAACATGCCCAGTCTTAAAGAGGAAAGCCCCCAGGACATGGAAGTCATCAAACCTCACGTCTCAGCACTGACATCCACAAACAGAAGCTACCTTCTCTGTCTTGTGATAATTATTGAATTCGTGCAGAGCGTGTACGGTATGATTGGGTTTTTTTTGGAGGTGTGGGAGTTGGTTTGAGATGTGTGCTATGTGGGGAATGAAAGGGGGGAAGCCTGCTCCTCTTTTATGAATGGAAGGCCCTGTATGACAGAGTGGACTGTATTACTAAACATGCACTACATTTGGGCCCCTATAGAGAGGGAGGGGAGTGTGTGTGTGTGTTTGGGGTGTGAGGAGGTGGGTGAGGAGGACGCCATGTGTTTTTCATTTACGTGGACTGTTTAAATGTCCTCCCGTGGAAGGGGATGGGGGTTGGAGTTATGGAAGCAGAAAATCCAGAGTTCCAGGTAGCGAGTGAGAGAGAGAGAGGGAGTGAGGGAGGGAGGGACAGAAAAAGAAGGAGGGGAGACGGTACAAGAGATGCAGTGTCTTCCCTGGAAAGAGGGCGAGCAATGTGGGGAGGGGGGTCACTGTTTGACTTGAGGAGCAGAGGTTTAATTTAGCCTTCGGTCAGCGGAGAGAGAGAGAGAGAGAGAGAGAGAGAGAGAAAGAGAAGTTTGCTGTCCAGCTGTGAGTATCCTCTTTTTTTTTAAATACTCGAGTAAAAACTCGACTCAGCTTTCTCTTGTGTTCTTATTCTCACGGTTACCAAGCCAGTTGTTAAGCAAACATTAAGTGAGTCATTTGGCATAATTGGACGGGGGTTGAGCTTCTGTAAGCACAGATGTGGACTGTGAGGCCGTGCAGTAAGTATGCTGCTGAACGGACGCTAGAATGTCAGCTGGATTTCTGAAAAGTTTTGTCATTTAGAGTTTGAATCGTTGCCGAGTGTGTGAGGTGTGTGTTATGTGCAGTGAACGTAGCTCTGTTGCAGTGTGACAGTGTTGTGGTATGCGCACGCGCGCGCACACACACACACACACACACACAAGTATGTCATTCCTCTTGTGGTTAAATGTAACTCTTAGATGCTTGCATCATCTTTTAACTCCAGTATAAAGAGATGTGTGCAGTTGGTGGAATGTAGTGAAGTGGATTTACTCACAGTCTGCACGTAAGTACTATTTTGAGACAAATATTTATATTTTCTGCTACTACTAACTTCTAGTTAACTACTCCTAATTAAGAGCTTAAGTCTACTAATTAAGATGTTTCACCTGTCTAATGATCGCCTCTTAAACTTTGATGCATGTTTCCTGCAAAAATATCCTTCATATCAAGTCATTCTTTAATTTTTTAAACAATATTTTCATTTAACTTTTCATATATTTCACATGCACAAATAGACAACAACCACAACAATAATAATTATTGCCAAATGAATCCATAAAATAAGTAGTCACGGTTTCCAAGAACACTAAATGACACACGGCAGATGATTGTTCACTTTGACGTCTGCCAAAGGTTTACATATATTCATCATACTCTGCAGTCTCTGCAGTCTTTCCTCTGGTTATAGAAGTCAGTCTCTCCAACATATTTCCAACATACATCCATTTTCCTCCATGATAGAGCGACCATCCTCCTCGCCTGCAGGAGTCCAAAGTCAACTAAAGCTGACTTTACATAATACATAATACTGCCTGGTGAGGCATCCTCACTCCGACAATCTCAGATAAATATTGAGTCACTCTAGTGTAGAATTGAAGTAAGACTATTTTAGACTGCTTCAAATCAATAAAGATGAAACCAGATGAATCTAAAAGTTCATGTTTGACCAACAGAGATGCATCGTCCTTTAGAAAGGTTGACAGGTTGTCTTTGTAGTATGTATAGTATATAATATATATATATATATATATATATATATATATATATATATATATATATATATATATATAATGTATTTAGCATTAGTGACGTCATTCACAGATTCCTGAAGCTCAAAATATGCGGCACTGGCTGCAACCATGTTCTTCTACTTCTTCCGCCTCCTGGTAAATCTAAAAATCAGCAAAGACCTGAATTGTTGGTGGCCGAATGACGCCTGGTTGCTCAAACAAACCATCTGTAACAGCGTCCACCTGTCAATCAAAGCGTCCACGCTCTTAATCCTGCATAACTTTAAGCCTTAATATAATCTGAACAGGTGAGTTGTATATAAATTCACCCTCAGTACAGTTGTCATGAACGGGGAAATTAGCTACAGAGACCAAAACTGTTTTTTGTACCAGGCTGTAAACATGTTTATTTCTGCTGTGAAGTTGGACATTTGAACATGGGGACTTATGGAGACTGACTCACTTCTGGTGTCAGCCTCAAGTGGACATTTGAGGAACTGCAATTTTTGGCACTAGCCCCATTATTCATTGTAAAAGTGTCTATTTTGTGGCTGACACTTGTTTCCCTCTTCTTCTTCAGACTGACCGCCCCTCTGCTGCCCATTGGCAGTTGGATAAATGGCTGAAGAAATCCCAGAAGAAATCTTCCAGGAGTGAACAGGAACCCTCCCAGAGCATTCCAGGACGCCTTCCTTCTCCCCACACCCAACGAGCCCCATCTCCAGCAAGGTCCTGGGACAGCAATCAGGAATACAGCCCCAGCCAAAGTCCCATTCCTAGCCCACAGTTCCATTACAGCAACAACAACAGCCCTTTACCCAGCCCCGGTTATAGCTACTGTCCCAGTCCCAGCCCATTCCCCAGTACCTGCCCAAGTCCCAGCCCTAGCCCGAGGCACAGCCTGATCCTAAGTCCGGTTCCAAGTGTTTGTCCCAGTCCACGTGGGAGCCCGGGAGCCAGCCGTAGCCCTAGTCCTATACCTAGAGGCCCTCCAAGAAGCCCCAGTCCCAGCTTACCTGCTCCTTCCAGGGTTTGTCACTACCCTGAGGTTCAGAGTCAGAACCAAACACAACCTAGCCTAACAACCAATCCCCACAGGACAAAAAATAGGTCATGGATTGCCCCGCCGCCTAACACCGATACCAAGTGCAAGCCTGCAAACAGTACTCACCTTCAGACGCCTCATCAACACCGGCCCAAGGCTCAACTCACACAGAAACAAGACCAAAGCCAAAGCAAACCCAAGGCTCCTGCTGTGTTAAACTCTAATCAGAGCAACAGCCACAAGTCTAGACCCAAGCCTAACTTCCATTCAGGTTCTAAACAGCTCTCCGAGGCTCCCAAAGCCAAACACGCGCCACAGTTTGAGCAAATCCAGAGTAGCAGATCTAACCAAAACTCCAACCACAAGCTCAGGCCTTCGTTTCAATCTAACTCACAACACAGTCCCACAAGGGCAAAGCACTTAGCTCCCACTAGCCGTGATACTAACCCTGGCCATAGTTCCCATTCCCAATCTTCCTCTAAAACTGCTGCTAATTCTAATACCGGGTTGAACTCTAGATCAAACCCTAGCCTAAAACCTCCAAGGGCCAAGTCTTGCGAGGCTGCAGCCCCAACTCCTGTGCATGTTAACCATACAAAAGCAACACCGAAAAAACCCCAGTACAAGGAGCAAGAGGTGGAACACAGAGGAGAACATCTGACCCAAACAGACGGGGGAAAACAAGAGAGAAAACAGGAGAGACAGAAGGACAAACAACAAGGGAAGCAGGAGAGAAAGCAAGACAGGAGGCTGGCGGAGGAGCAGCTACTGAGACGCCCCTGGATCCAGAGTTCGGCAGAAGAAGAGGAGGAGGAAGAGGAGGGGGAGGAGGAGGAGGAGGAAGTGATCGAGAGGCAGAGGAAGAGAGAGGAGACATCAAGAGGGGAAAATAGTCAGAGGAGGGAGCAGCAACATAGACGCGAATGGCAAACCAGACCAAAACCGAGACAACGCCTTCAGGACGACTCACACCACCAGGGGAGGACAAAAAAGGGAGGCAGGAGTGAGGAAGAGAAGCAAGACCCTTCACCTCCTTCACCACGCTCCTCTACTCCTCGCATACTGTCCTCCTCATCCTCCGCCTCCTCCTCTTCGGATTCAGATTCAGAACCTGAATGTCAGGCTCCGATCACCAAAGTTCCAGCAGACTCTACCTCCCACAAGAGACCCGATCCGAAGAGAGGCACGTCTGACGCCAACAGGTCGAAGGTGGTGCACCCCAGAGGATCCACCTCGGGCAATCCGAGCGAGGGGACGCAAAAACTCTACACCTTGGTCCCATTTGGGCGAGCTGAAAAGGCTACGGCACCTTCCCAGCGAGGGCTTAGAAACCTGGTGGTGCAGATAGACCTCTGTCTCCTCAAAAGGGTCCCGGACAGCACTACTGGCCCCGTTGTTAAAAAGGCCCCCTGTTCCTCCTCTTCTTCATCCACCAAGGACAAGCAAAGAGAGGCTATGAAACACCTGTACGTCCCTGAGACTGTGACGAAAGACGGCAAAAGGAAACGCAAGGTAGACGGCGTGTTCTTTTGAACTCGATACATGTTTTGGTACGTTAATATGAGTCCGAAAGCAACGATACAAGCAAAATGTGTATTTGTGTTTGACCAGTTGGAGAATGGTGTGTCACACAAAGAGAGCAAGAGGAGTGTTCCTCACACGAATGACCTCTCAGACCGCACAGAGTCTTCAGCTCACACGGCTGAGCACAGCTTTGTGACTGAGACTACGCACAACGGGTAAGAAAACACCAAACACACCAAACTGTATTCACCGCACAGTGATGTACATAACAGGGTGTGTACACTTGCAGGTACTTGGAGGAGTACTTGGACAGCAAGAGGCCATTGTCTCCCCTGTCTCCACTGTCCGTCAGCCCCAAGTCCACCAAGCCTCCCTCCAAAACAAAGACTGTAGAGCAGCCCCATGTCCACAAGAACAGAGACAAGAATAGAGATTCTGCTATAAAGGTAACACATTAAAAAACTGGCCCCGTGTTTAAATCATCTTAATTTCTTGTAGCATTTTGGTTCATTTCACTTCTTTTTTGACGTCTTCAGCCCAAGATGGAGGTGGAATGCGTAAAAGTGTCCAAACAGCCCCACCCACCATCCGAGTCCTGGGGTCCTGCAGGGCACCGGGGGACTGTGCCAAACCACGAAACGTGAGCAGTCATGCGTCCACACAGTGCAACCAGACTGCCAACATAAAACACTGTTTCTCTAACACTCTTCTGTATCCGTCTTTCTAGTCCTCACCATGCCGAGTACTACTTACATGAAGCAAAAAGGATGAAGCACCGTGCTGATGCAATGGTGAGCCCTTTGTCTTTGACTGAGCGGTGGGATGTTGTACGGTCACTTATGTTTTGAGAAACGCAGCCATTTGTTTTGTCACTCAGGAGAAAGTTTCATTTCTGTTTGTTCAGTTCAGCAAGCAAACAAAACTTTATTTATACGTTTGCTTCCAACGTGCTTCACTTTTTGATATTTTGTTATTTTATACGTGGCCAGGCTGAAGAAGAACATATTCCTCATCCCAGAAGCTGGTACTGGACGTGTTTAGCTCAGTTTAGCAAAAAGGAAAATGCATACATGCAACATGCTCCAGAATTTGCCTTATATACTGTACATATCATGTTTTGTTACGCTGGTACATCCAAGAATCACCTGGCTTTGGTTTAGAATTACAGAAACATGCCAGATAGTTAACTGTGTGTTAGGTTTGCTGCCCCAGCCTGTCACACCGTCTAATGGACAGTGCTTAGATCACAAATGGGGCTAGCACCCATCAAAGAACTAACACAGTTGTTAGAAAGCACATTTGATGGAGCTGGGTTAGCATGTTTGTGCTAAGATGGGCTAAACACGACCTTCTGCTTGTTTTAGACACTCATGATTAAAATATTAAAGTATTCCTTTGATATTTACTCTCATGTCTGTGTTGGATTGGTCATTTTTTCCAGGTGGACAAGCTCGGGAAGGCTGTGAATTACATCGATGCTGCTCTGTCCTTCATGGAATGTGGGAAAGCGATGGAGGAAGGGCCACTAGAGGCAAAGTCTCCTTACACCATGTACTCAGAGACAGTGGAGCTCATTAGGTAATTTTTGCAATGCAGTTTGGACCCTCACAGAACAAACACACACACAAACTGGAGCTCCATTGTTAACAGTCCTGTGTCTTAAAGGTATGCGATGAGGCTGAAGAGCCACTCCGGCCCCGGGGCGAGACAGGAAGACAAACAGCTGGCGGTTCTGTGGTGCGTATGTCATCTCCTCTGTTTATTCCACATCTATCATCATCACGCTGAAGGACCTGCATGTCGGGGATGATTTGTGGTCAGTCTCAGTCTCTTTGACTCTTGCGCTCGTGTGCCCACAGTTTCCGATGCCTTGCCCTCCTTTACTGGCAAATGTTTCGTTTAAAGAAGGACCACGCACTGAAATACTCCAAAGTTCTGCTGGACTACTTCAAGGTTCGTCTACAAAAACAAGTCTGATGTGTCATTTACAGGAAATTTGATTGTTTTTGGGAGGATGTAAACATTTTGGTCTGGTGTCATTACAGAGTTCTCCCAAAGTGCCTTCTACACCACCCTGCTGGAACGACTCTGGGAAGTAGGTGGATAATAGCTACATATTTACAGAGCTGTGTGTTAAATTCATTTGCTAAACCTTCATTGACCGCCATCGTTGTGTTTTTAACACCTCAGGGCAGCAGGAGGACCCCCTTCTTCACTCTCACCCAATGCCAAACACCCCAGACAGGGTTCACACGGGGGCAGCAACAACTTACCCTCTCTCATAAGCATTCCCCAACGCATCCACCAGATGGCTGCAAATCACCTGAACATTACCAACAGTGTCCTGTACAGCTACGAGTACTGGGAGGTGGCAGACAACCTCGCGAAGGAGAACAAAGGTATGCACAGGAGCTCCTCTGTGCTCGTATGTGTTAAAATAAGCCATGCCTGACACAAGTGTCTTCCTTTTTCATTACAGAGTTCTTCAACTACTTGAATACTTTGTCTGGACCATTGACTCTTCACAGTAGCATCGCTCACGCAGTCCAATACACCAGACAGGCCCTTCAGTGGATACGCATCAGTGCCAAACTTAACTAACGAGGGGAGGATTTACTTCAACCTGCCTTATTTACAAGAGACAAAACTCTGAAACTCTATGCAGCTGACAGGACAGCACTGATGGAGTCTGCTCATCCTCATAGGATGTCGGGATGCTCGCCGTCCGAGTCTTATTACTGTGTGCAAAGTCTTCTGAAGGAACAATGTTTTAACTTCTCACGGATGCACCTTCTTCTTCTTCCTCGTTGTTGTTGGATTAGAAGAGTTTCGTGTGCTATGGATTTCTCTAATCATTTGCCAAATGTTCTACGGTGACAGACACTTCGTACTCAAGTTGTATGTGCAATTTCATGTGTGAAGTGTTTTTCATACTTTGGAATTAATCGTTATCCGGCGGGCTGTTTTCTCCGAGGCCAAAACAGGAGAGGACTCTTAATAACCACTCTCTCCAAAGTCTGCCCACATCTTTTTCTAATGAAGGTTTTACTGACTCTTATTTTTTAATATATTCACTTGTTTGTGTTTTTACTGTGCAATATTTGATGATCTGTTTTTAGAAAAAAAAAAAAAAAAGACAAAATACAAGAGATCAGGTTCCCTTTGATGCAAAGTGTTGTTTTTTTGAGTGTGGGGATTCTGTAATTGGATGAATAATGAAGGTGAAGAGATCGCTCTGACTCCCTCTCTTACTTTCTTGGGTTTGGGTTTGGAGTATACGAGCGACACAGGTAACAGCGTCACTATCAACGTGATGAACGTTTGCACTGTATTCTTCCTCTGGTTGCCTGCAGCAAACCTGCTCTTTAAATTACAATGCACAGCGTGGAAACAATGTTTAAAGGTCCAGTGTGTAGGATTTGGTGACATCTAGTGGTGTAGTTGCTCATCGCTGCCTCATCCACTCCTTGTAGTAGAAACTATGGTGGCTGTGAAATGTGCTGAAAATGCGAATATCTAGAGCCAGTGTTTAGTTTGTCCTTTCTGAGCTGCTGTAGGTGGGCTGAATGGGCCACCTGTGACGACACCCACCTGTCAATCAAAGCGTCCACGCTCTTAATCCTGCATAACTTTAAGCCTTAATATAATCTGAACAGGTGAGTTGTATATAAATTCACCCTCAGTACAGTTGTCATGAACCAGGCTGTAAACATGTTTATTTCTGCTGTGAAGTTTTGAACATGGGGACTTATGGAGACTGACTCACTTCTGCAACCAGCCACTTCTGCAGAGTTTGTAGCACTTCCACATTGCCTTCAGTAGTTCAGCATTTGCCTTAGAAAGGAGGACATCTTATATCACACACACACACACACACACTAGTTCAGCGTCTGATGTCTGGTGCCATAGCAACAAAGAACAACCAATGAGGGGGCTCCTCGGGACACGACATGTATCGGGGTCAGCGGCATCCTTTGACTGTCTGTCTGTTATACACGCACTATTCAATGAGGCGGATGGATGTGAGAGATCAATCAGGCCACCGTGTGTCTCAGCCGGACGTTACGCTGCTGCTGCTGGCTCGTTCTGTCTAGCACGTGCCTCTGCGTCACGGCCGTTAGCGCAGGGCCGTTTGAGGACAACCGTCCCCTCCCGCGCGAGCCAGACAGTACACACACACACACACACACAGAAAAGTAGACCGCTCTTGGTCGACTGTCTGCCGCAGGAAAGCAGCCTGTGTGGGCGCGTTAACCCTCCGCACGGTTACTTCAACACCCAAAGCAGCGTCACACACCGACGGCTGCCCCGGTGCGTGGTAACCCGGTGTGAGAGTGTCATCAGAGTGTGTGTGTGTGATTTAAAACTGACACACACTCATTACAACACAAAAAGCTAAAAACAAGACGAGCTGGATCAAGTTACCTGAGAGAAGCGACAGGAGGGGACGGAAGTGGAGCGGGTTTGGTTTTTCAAAATAAAATACTTAAACAAAATGTATTATTATTATCATTATTTTTTGGCCAGACAAAATATGACAGGAACTTGACAAAAAATATACAAACTAGGGCTGTCAAGCAATTCAAAAAATGTATCCAATTAATTATAGGCTCTGTGATTAATTAATCTAACGCACATATGTTTTTCTGCAGCTGTCCAGGTGGCTGGTCTCAGACGATCTTGGAGGATCTTGGAGGTGAACATGCTGGATGTGGAGGTCCTGGGCTGGTGTGGTTACACGTGGTCTGCGGTTGTGAGGCCGGTTGGATGTACTGCCAAATTCTCTGAAACGCCTTTGGAGACGGCTTATGGTAGAGAAATGAACATTCAATTCACGGGCAACAGCTCTGGTGGACATTCCTGCTGTCAGCATGCCAATCGCACGCTCCTCAAAACTTGCGACATCTGTGGCATTGTGCTGTGTGATGAAACTGAACATTTCAGAGTGGCCTTTTATTGCGGCCAGCCTAAGGCACACCTGTGCAATAATCATGCTGTCTAATCAGCATCTTGATATGCCACACCTGTGAGGTGGGATGGATTATCTCTGCAAAGGAGAAGTGCTCACTATCACAGATTTACACAGATTTGTGAGCAATATTTGAGAGAAATGGTTATTTTGTGTATGTAGAAAATGTTTTAGATCTTTGAGTTCATCTCATGAAAAGGCAGGGAGAGATAATTATAAATCAATAGTACAAGGACAGGAGAGACAGGTTAGGGAAGTATCATTTGGACAAGGAACATAATGCTCATTACTGAGCAGATAACCAAAAAAAGGACGAGGACGTTATGATATTATCTGTATCAGGTGGGAGGTGTCCGAGACAGCCCATTAACAAAATTGTATAAGAACCAACTGTTAGAGCTCCACAAGGAGCCTTTTCTCTGTAACCCCTTTTTGTGTATTGCACTGTTAAACGCTCCTTCTTGTACGAGAATAATAAATTCAACTTAAACTTTGATACTTTGAATCCAGTCTTCCTTAATCAAGGGTTTTTCTTAAAAATTCCCATAACAACCGGTTGCCAGATTCCTTGTTCCTGTCTAAATATGCGCTAACAGTCTCTTTGACATCAGGAGAGGATGCTCTCTGTAAAACCTCTGCCTGTCCTCTAACACTGAATTTCCCTGTTGTGGGATAAATAAAGAAATAATAAATAATCTAATCTAAGTCCTCTCACACTGACATTGACCTGCAGTCCATTTAGTGAGGCAGCTCGTTAATCGAGTCGAGGTCGAGGCTGGCTGCTAACATCAGGTGTTTCCTCCACCATGTTTACAGAGCAGGTGTGGGCGGAGCGTTTTCCAGACTCAAAGGTGGTTACCACGGTTACCACGCAGTCTGATTCTTCTTCTTTTATTAAATGGCGGACTGCAACGAGCGTTTGAGAAGCTTTACCGCCACCTCCTGAGCTGGAGAGTGGACGCAGCCCGATTGATCTGCGTTACTTTTTCAATCGCGTTATTTTTTCTATAATTAATTAATCGAAATTGACGCGTTCATTTGACAGCCCTACTTTAAAGCCCGTTAACGAAGAGGAATGAAGTTGGGCATTTTAACATGGGGACTTATGGAGCCACTTCTGGAGCCAGCCTCAAGTGGACGTTTGAGGAACTGCAGTTTTTTTGGTACTTCCTTGCCTCGTTAGTCGTCCAGTGTTTTATTTTGAAATCCATCACCGGAAGTTGCACGTTTCCCGCCTTTTGCTCGCTTGACTCGCTGTGTGGAGGAAAAAAAAAAAAAAAAAAGCAAATGGACCGACAACAAGAAGCGGCGGAACCGGAGAGCAGGAGGACCGGGAGGCTGAGCCAAAACGTCGGACAGACATGGCGTGGCAGCGTGAAGGAGTAAGGAGAGCTCAGCTCAGCTAAAGGAGTTCATCCGAGGAGCAGAGTGGAGCTGCAGGAGTCGAGCTAACTGTGTGGAGGAGCTCCATTTCGCCTCGGAAACACACACACACACACACACACACCGTGTGATCTGCAGAGAGAAGTGTGTGTGACAGGATACAAAGGTAACTAGCCACCCTGTGTGTGTGTGTGTGTGTGTGTGTGTGTGTGTTTGTTTACAGCCGTACACAGGCGGGTATCGAACTCACACATGATGTTACAGAGCTGTCATGGCGCAGCGGCGACATGCAACATTAACTATGCTAAGCTAAAGGCTAAGTGAGCTGCTGCCACATGGTGCTCTGACCTGTCAGCTGCCCGGACATGCCCTTGGACACACACACACACACACACACACACACACGTAATAATGCATAACTGTTATGACACACACGTGTGTGTGTCATAACAGTTATGCATTATTACGTGTGTGTGTGCATTATTAATGAACATTAACAGACATAAATGTTTGTTATTAACTGCATGTCAACACAACTTCAGGATCGGTCAATTTAATATGCAAATAAACTGTCTGGTGTCGAGTGGCATCCTCCATTGGTTCCTATGTGTAAGTGTCAAAAGCTGCAGTTCCTCTTGTCGTCCACTTGAGGCTGGCTCCAGAAGTGAGTCAGTCCCCATGTACTGAGGGTGAATTTATATACAACTCTCCTGTTCAGGTTATATTAAGGCTTAAAGTTATGCAGGGTTAACGGCGCGGACGCTTTGATTGACAGGTGTGTGTCAGTTACAGGCAGCTTGTTTGAGCAACCGGGCG